>OX465597.1:150003515-151253515 GCA_950022295.1 Bromus sterilis
CAGATTTTGGCAGATTGTATTAAATTTTGCATTGCCCGTATCTTTTTAACCGTAGCTCCGATCGCGGCGCGTAAAATATGAAACTTTCTTAGAATTTTTTGTCGATCAATAAATTGTGCTTTGTTGCCATGTTTGACCTTGTTTACATGCTGTTTACTTGCTATTTACACTGCTTGCCACTGTAACTGTAATTGCAATAACTTTTTAACCGTTGCTCTATTAAAAGTGTTTCTAATATGTAACTTGACTAGAATTGCATGTAGATTGTGTTTATGCTGTTCTTGCTTGCTAATAAAAATAATAAATATTGTTTAGGGGAAAACAGTACCCAACATATTTATTTTGCGGGGTAAATAGCGATGTGCCATGTGTAGGAATTTGTCCCGCTTAACTTGACTAGTATAGGTAGATTATTTATGCTTCACCTCTTGCCATGCTTCCGTGCCTTGCCATGTTAATAACCGTTGGTTGATCACCTGTAGCTAAGCAACTTGAACCACCATAAACGTGCGGTATTCGTCGTGTGTGACGAGTACTCCAATTAAATTTTTAGTAACCGCTCTCGACGGTAGGTGCGATGTCTTGTGTTGCTTCTTGTTGATGCTTGCTCGTGTTTGCCTCGTAGTAATAGATGCTTGCTCGTTGATTGCTTTCCAGTGTTTACCGTCTTGTGTGCTTCCGCGGGTACCACTCGGAGACGATGCGAGCTTTCGATCAACTACACCTTCGGAATCCGACTTATCAACAGGAAAGGACTATACATTACTTATGATCCATTCTATTTCAACCAGCGGTTTGCATGCTAGACTAGGTTAGGTTCGATGTTTGATCCTACCACATGATTACATCCTCTTTCAAACCGATACAACCATGTCCCCTCCCAGCAAACCATGTACTGCTATGTTACTTTGCTCGTTGCTCAGCCCCTGCTTAGTATGCATGCTTAGGATGCCACGATGTTACCCTGTTACTCCTTGGTTTGGGATATCACCTTATTATTATTGTTGTTGATGATATGATTATCATAATGTTGACTATATTCGACGAAGGATGGAAGGTCTAGGCTATCCCGATCCGACGCTTTGTTCCATTCGAGTCACCTAGGATCCGAGTTCCGGGTATTGGTTTTAAGACTGAGCGTGCCTAACCGCGTGCGGGATTTTATGGGGTCCCTTTTCCTTACCTATCTAGACTCAAACATTTCTAATGGTGGCCTGAGCTGATTTACCATTTCAAACCCCATGTGTGTGCTTGGTGGATCCCCTCGCAATTTTTAAACAACTTGGGCCAGTGGAGACTTTGTTTCTCTGTTGGTCCACCCGATCAACTAGGACCCGGACTCCCATGTGTGATTACCGGAAATCCGACCTGCGTCATACGGAAGAGTCTGATCCGAGAGCGTGGCCGGCTTTTGGATTGGGTGTCGACACCCCGGGGGCCCACCCGGATTTGTTCGTTGTTAGTTAGAGTGACCTGTCATTTCGGATCTCTCGGAACTAAATCATAAAATGGTTGCCTATAATGGGTAGCAACTAAGAGAGATGGGCGTGCGTGCGGAGCCTTGTAATGGGCAGTTGGTACAACCCTGCAGGGTTAAATCTTTTCGAGAAGCCGTGTCAACGATTATGGACGACTTGAGACCTACTCCTTGTTCATAGAGAACAACAACTGAGATAATCTTAATATAACTTGATCAACGTGTGTGTGCCTTGACTGCTTCTTCTTCGTCGGGACGCGAAGAGGAGGACAAGGATAGGATAGGTGTTATGTTTGCGTAAGTAGCTGATAGCAAGACTTGTTGTAGGCGATTCCTCATCGAATGTTTTTTTTGAATTTTAAGACTGTGAAGCATGAGCTCCACAGTAATTTATTACATGGGAGAACCAAAGGTTCTCAAAGAATGGTACAAGAAGATAATAGAACAGAACAAGAAAGTAAAGGAAGAAAAACTAAGCCTACCTATACCATTGAAGTGAATTAATCCATGAAATCAATCTGTTTTTAGGATCACCCTCCAATCTATGTGAAAGCAAGGTGATATCATGCACAAAGTGCCTTCTCCAGGAATGAAAACAAGGTCTCTCATTCCTGAAGGTCTTCCCATTTTTGACTATCCAGATACACCAGGAGGCAGTAAGCATGACTTCCATGAAGAAAGACTGACCAAATGATTCTTTGGCCTGTTGTAAACAGGAATGCAAGGATCTATTGGCTCCCCATGTAATTTGTAGATAGTTCCAAACTCTACAACTAAAGTTGCAAGAGAAAAACAAATGCAGTCTGTCTTCAAGATCATGTGAGTGACACATCACACAAGAATTATCCTCAGTGGGTGGTCTCCAGTGTCTCCTAACAAGTAGATCTTTAGTGTTTAATCTGTCAAACATCAGGAGCCAGCCAAAAACTTTTATCTTCATGGTGCACTTACTCCTCCATATCCAGGCACAAGATTGATCAGTTGACCTGTGAGAATTCATAAGATTGTAGAAACCTTTGGCAGTATAACCATATTTACCAGGCCAGTGCCAAGAATCAGCAGCTTGAGGATCTCTCTGAAGATTAGAAATCCAGTCCTTAAGACAGAAGTATTCAGCTGCAGCTTGTTGTGTGAGTGGCAAGTGAAACAAAATCTCTTCATCCTCCAAGCTAAAAAAATCATTAACATATAGCTTGTCATCCCTCACAAAAGAGAAAATATGAGGCAACCTATCTCGCAGAGGTCTACATGAGCCATTGATGCGCCACCCATCTGACCAAAAAAGTGCAGAATCCCCAGCATTGATCATGACAGAGGTCACTGGTCTATATAGGTCACTTAGCTTAAGGATATCCTTCTACCAAAAGGATCCACAAAGTATTGTTGCATGTGGGACATTGCCCTTATAATAAGTGTTCCAAATAAGGGAAACCCATGGAACATTCTCCTTATTATAAAACTTATGTAAGTGCTTCAAAAGAAGAGCTTTGTTCTGTATTTGCAGGTTGACAATGCCCAGGCCACCTTTCTTTTTAGGCCTGCAAACAAGCTCCCAAGCAGCAAGGGATTGTCTTGGGGTATCAGAGTTCCCTCTCCAGAGGCATTGTCTCTGAATTCTCTCTAGTTGTTTCAAGATGCCCTGAGGGATAGCAAGACTACAAAGGTGATAAATGGGCATGGAGGACATTACTGAATTGAGTAACTGAAGCCTTGCCCCTTGATTCAGCATAGCAAAACAAGCAGAGAGTCTTCTTTCCACCCTATCTACCAAAGGCATCAAATCCTGAATTTTAGGCCTGGTAGTACCCAGTGGTAAACCAAGGTAAGTGAAAGGCATTTGTCCTATGGAGCATTCAAACACTTCAGCAAGATGAGCAGTCATAGCCTCATCAACATTCAGGGGGATTAAAGAGGATTTATTGAAGTTCACTTTGAAACCAGTGGAAGCATGGAACCTGATAAGAATTTCCTTGATAGCCAACAACTGGGATTCATCAGCATGAACTACCATTATAGTGTCATCAACATACTGAATGATAGGGTAATATGGATCATGAGAATCAATTGGCAGTGTCAGGATTTGATCATGGAGCATTTTATTGACTACTGATTGTAACAGATCAGCAACCAATACAAACAACAGGGAGACAGAGGATCTCCTTGTCTAACCCCTCTCTTGCAATAGAACTATTTACCAGGCACTCCATTCAACAGGATGGATGAAGATCCAGAGCCTAAAATCTCTCTAATCCAACTGATCCATTTCTGAAAAAACCCCTCGTGTTCCAAAACCTGAAGAACAACTTCATGTTCAATAGTGTCAAAAGCTTTTGCAAAGTCTAACTTCAGAATAAGAAGGGGCTTTTTAGACTGTTTCCATTAGTGGATATACTCAAAATCCCATGCTAAGCAATCCTGAATAGATCTAGACTGAAGAAATCCATATTGATTCAAATGAATGCACTGTAGAATAACCTTCTGAAGTCTATTAGTTAGCAACTTTGTGAGGAATTTCAGGCAGGTGTTAGTCAGAGATATAGGCCTAAAATCATTAGGACAAACAGGAGCTAGCATTTTTGGAATCAAGGTGATTAAAGAACCATTTAGACATTCCAACTTGAGAGAGCCATCAGCAAACTGAGAAATCAGATTCATAAAATCAGATTGAATGATGGGCCAACATTTCTTAAGGAATAAACCATTGAAACCATCTGGCCTAGGAGCTCTGTCTACAGGGATATCTATGAGAACCTCATTAATCTCATCCTGAGAGAAGGGAGTGGTCAAATCCTGTAAATCCTCATCGAATGCTTGGCTTCTTATCTTCCACTCTAGATCGTTAGCCACTTCATAAATGCTAGTGCGGAAGCAACCTCACCACTTACCCCTTCCTTACCGTAAACTACTAGTTGTCCTAGAATGACGAGTGATGAAGTCTTTGCTGGTCAGTTGACCACTACAGTTGGATGCTGAGTACTTCTGTACTCATGATACTACCCCCAAACTCTTTTCAGGGTTCTTGATCGACAACAGGTATGGTGATCGATGTTTCACGTGGAGACTCGACGACGACTAGTTAGGAGGATCCCGGCGGAGGGCCTGGACCCGTGTGGTTATGGGGATCGATGTTTTTCTCTTTGCCACTAGGCATTTGATTGTAGTCTGTACTCAGACATAAGTCTTCCGCTGTTGTATTGTATTTAAGGCAGTTGTATGCCGATTGTATGAGATGTTGTATCCTTGTATCTGTAATGTTGTGATATCATGTTGGGAATCCGGGGCATATGGCTTTGTCTTATGTCGCGGTGGGACCGATATGTGCTTCGTCCCTGGATCTGGGTGGACACACCTAGATCTGGAACAGTACCGCATATCGGGACTTACAGAGATATTCTCTGGGCCCTCTCGAGTGATAAGATTCAGAAAGCATGGCCATGCGATATGGGTTAAGTGTTAACCCGGTTCAGGAATCTGTATCACGGTTTCGAGAAGAGAGGTCAAGCTATCACAAGGGTGACAAAAGGAATGTTGCATTTGACACTTTGTAATGGTTCGTCTTATGACTTACGCATATATGGGAGTCGGCATGTTCTGCTAGGAACCGCTACCGACTATCGAACCGGATGTGATTCGGGACGTGTCCATGTGTACGTGAACCTATAGGCTCGCGCGCTTAAGAGGAAAGGAGCCCATTCGGATGTGATCCGAATGGAATATAGATGGAGGGTCCGGATTGCCTCAAGGGTTGAGGCCATTCCACGGGCGCCTATATAAGGGCTAGGGTGAACCCCGAAGCGGTATAGGTCAGACCACAACCCTAGCCGCCACTCCAACTCCAGGCCGAGCCGCCGGACCTAGCAGTCCGCCGCCCGACGCTCCTCCTTGTACGTGCGCATCACTTGGAGGCGTTGCACCTGCGCCGCTTGGACGAACTGTTCGCGGGATCGGATCGCGGGACTACGTTCGTGGGATCGGTACGAGGGATCGGTTCGAGGGATTCGAGCAGCAGCCGCCGACGCGCATCACCAACTCTCCTTCCGCTGCCGTGACTGCACGTCTAGTGGTAAACCCTAATCATGTAGTTCATCTCCAGTAGCAGTGATCATGGTTATGCGCGGTAGAAAATTTTGTTTTAGCGCTAGCGTAGCGGACCGCATGCCTCAATAGTGGTATCAGAGCCTCTGCTATTTTGTGGTGAATTCGTGATGGATTTGCATATAGAGATGTGTAGGTCAGATCGGTTTTTGATGTATGTTTGAGGTTCTTGATTTCATGATCTGTCCCGAAGCGCGAGCTACTTAGGTCGTGCCACAACTTATCCCTAGAGGTCGGTTATCCTCCATTGGGATAGACAGTGTGCCGTAAACCCTATTGTGGAATGCGGATATCACTAGGTGATTGATCCGGGACACGAATCATGACACGGCGTAGATATGATCTGCGCTGTCTAGAAATCTGTGAGCAGGTTCGGTTCAGAGGCCATATCTTGGTCATATGAACTCCGATTGAGCTCCGTGACCTACCAAACGATGCCGAATGAAAAGATATGCAAAACTTATGTAACACTTGGCGGTTTTTCGCAGACCTAACTTGACTAGTGCTAAAAGAGGTTTAGACGGTGGTAGAACGTCTAACTTGGTTTTGCAGGTTATGAATGTGTTTTGGTATAGCTCATTGTGTATGTTATTATTCATGGCCTGCGTGTCATGGTTTTGAAAACCGGCTGGAGCCATATGGCTGTCTTATTATTGTATTAATGACATGCGTGTCAACTTGTGGAGTCATGTAATGTAATTTACTTTCATAGCTATTAGTTTGTAATAGCATAGTAACTTATGTAACACTTGGCGGTTGACACCATGGCGTGGCGATGGAGATCACCACGAGGACAACCGTACATGGAGATGGAGATTGCCATGGGAGGTTCGCGCACATGGAGATGGAGATCACCATGCGCTATGATAAAGGGGCTATACCATATCACTTGTATAAACTGCTTATGAAAGTTTATCCCTTTATGCATCCTTCTTTGACATGGTAGATGTTTTAAGTAGGATGATCCCTCAAAGAATGTCAAGTAAAATTTGCCTCCCCAATTGCTGCACATCACATGTCATGTATGTTTTGTAGTAGGCCTATAAAATTAGGGTGCTGCTAGATCTCCTTGGCGTGATGGGTTTGTGTCGGACACTTACACGCATAGCACTTGGTTAACTTCTCGAGGCTATCAAAACAGTTTTGGGCTTTGGGGCATAGGTGTTGGTGTGTATGTGATGCGCATCAACAAACAGGAGTCGTATGGTTGATGCGATTAGGAAGGAGTTGCTTACCGGTAGATCGAGTCGGCTAGCAGTGATGCAAAATCTCACTAGTCAATTCGCCCCATCGGATCCTGAATCACTTAGTGTCAACTAGAGGGATGTTGAACTTAGTGGGACTAAATTTATTAAAGCGTTTAATATGACTTGCTCTTCATGAATACATGTCTTAGTATTTTTCATTTTATGTTGTAGATCAATGGCACCACCTGCTCTAGTTACCAATTTTGCGTTGAAATCCATCCTTGAGAAAGATAAACTGAATGGAACAAAATTTACCACCTGGTATAGAAATATGAGAATTGTTCTCAAGCATGATAAAAAGGAAAATGTTCTAGAGGAACCGCTTCCAGAGGAACCGGCTGATAATGCCATCGCTGCTGCTAAGAATGCCTATCAGAAACTCAAGGATGAGTCTACTGAGATCAGCTGCCTCATGCTGGCTTCTATGGAGCCTGAGATGCAACAGCAGTTCGAAGACATTAGGGCTTTCGATATGATCGAGAGTCTTAAGGGCATGTTTCAGGTTCAGGCTAGGACCGAAAGGTTCAATGTCTGGCGATCCCTGATGGATTGCAAGCTGAAAGAGGGTGATCCACTGAGCCCGCATGTCATCAAAATGATGGGATACATGCAAGCTTTGGATCGTGTTGGGCATATGTTGACTCCCGAGTCAGCTACAAATACAATTTTGGGTTCTCTTCCGCCAAGCTATAACTCTTTCATTACAAACTTTCATATGCATGGCATGGAAAAGAAGCCCACTGAATTGCATGGGATGCTTAAGATAGCAGAGCAGGACATTAAGAAGGGCACACATCAAGTGTTGATGGTGCAGAACACGACCAAGTTCAAGAAGTCATGGACCAAGAAGAAGGCTAACATAAAGGGAAAGGACAAGGATGTGATCCCAACTCCAGCCCCGGCGCCTAAGCCTGGACCTGACGCGGAGACCATTTGCCTCTATTGCAAGGAGAATGGTCACTGGAAGAGGAACTGCAACAAGTGGCTCGCCAGCAAGGGAAAGAGTAGTGGGAGTACGTCTTCTACAGGTACACTTGTTGTATATGTTATAGACATTTATCTTGCGGATATTTCTAATAGTTCTTGGGTATATGATACCGGATCGGTTGTTCACATCTGCAACTCAATGCAGGGACTAAAAATAAGTAGAGATGTCTCAAGAGGAGAAGTTGACACTCGCGTCGGGAATAAAGCAAGAGTTGCTGCAATAGCCGTCGGCACCATCCAACTTAATTTACCTTCTGGATTTGTAATCGAGCTTGATAATTGTTATTATGTTCCATCGTTAAGTCGAAACATTATTTCTGCCTCATGTTTGATGAGACAAGGTTATGAATTCATTATTAAGGACAATGGTTGTTCTATATATTTGAATAAGATGTTTTATGGCTTGGCGCTAGTTGTGAATGGGTTATTTATTTTGAATCTTGAAGGTGAATCTGTCTATAATATAAATGCCAAGAGGCTTAAACCTAACAATATGAATACAACTTACTTTTGGCACTGTCGGCTTGGTCATATTAGTGAAAAGCGCATGAAGAAGCTCCATGATGATGGACTTTTAAATTCGTTTGATTTTGAATCATTCGAGACATGTGAATCGTGCCTACTCGGCAAGATGACCAAGACACATTTTTCAAAGAGTTGTGAGAGGGAATCCGACTTGTTGGAACTCATACATACTGATGTGTGTGGACCAATGAGCACGACTGCTAGAGGTGGTTACCAGTACTTCGTGACTTTCACCGACGACTTGAGAAGATATGGATATATCTACTTGATGAGGCACAAGTCGGAAACCTTTGAAAAGTTCAAGGAGTTTCAGAATGAAGTAGAGAATCAACTCGGCAAGACGATCAAACTTCTACGATAAGATAGTGGAGGTGAATATCTGAGTCAAGAGTTTGATGATCATCTCAAGAGTCGTGGAATAGTTCCACAACTCACTCCTCCTGGAATGCCTCAAAGAAATGGTGTATCGGAATGGAGGAATCGCACCTTGTTGGACATGGTTCGATCGATGATGAGTCAGTCAGATCTACCGATGTCATTTTGGGGTCATGCTCTAGAAACTGCAGCTTTCACACTAAACAGAGTACCATCTAAATCCGTAGATAAGACACCATATGAGATATGGACTGGGAAGCGTCACAGTTTGTCTTTTCTAAAGATTTGGGGTTGTGAAGCGTTTGTCAAGCGACTTCAGTCGGACAAGCTCGCACCCAAATCAGATAAGTGCATATTCGTGGGATATCCAAGGGAAACCTGAGGGTATTACTTCTACAACCGACAAGAGGGAAAAGTGTTTGTCGCTCGACATGGTACCTTCCTTGAGAAAGAGTTTCTCACTAGGAAGGATAGTGGGAGGACAGTGCAACTCGAAGAGGTTCGAGATAAACCACTCGGGGAAGACACGGAAAGTGATGACTTTATGGCAGAGCCAGTCAGTGAACCCGTGGTTGAAGTAGCACCCGCACCACGAAGGTCAGAAAGGATGCGTAATGCAAGCAATGTATTGTTGTTGGACAACGATGACCCTTTGACATATGCGGAAGCGATGGTGGATCCAGATTCCGAGTTATGGCTTGAGGCCATGAGATCCGAGTTAAAGTCCATGGATGACAATCAAGTTTGGAACTTGGTTGATCTGCCAAATGGTGCAAGAACCGTTGAGGCAAATGGATCTTTAAGAAGAAAACTGATATTGATGGAAATGTTCAAATCCATAAAGCTCGACTTGTCGCGAAGGGGTTTCGACAAGTTCAAGGAATTGACTACAACGAGACCTTCCCGCCTGTAGAGATGCTTAAATCAGTTCGGATTATTCTAGCTATAGCTGCCTATTTCGATTATGAGATATGGAAAAGTGATGTCAAATCAGCTTTCCTTAACGGAAATCTAGAAGAGGACGTGTATATGATACATCTTGATGGTTTTGTCGATCCAGAGAATGCTAGTAAGGTATGCAAACTTCAGAAATCCATTTATGGATTGAAGCAAGCATCTCAGAGTTGGAATATTCATTTTAAAGAGGTTATCAAATCGTTTGGCTTCATCGAGAACGAAAAGGAACCTTGTGTGTTCAAGAAGTTTAGTGGGAGCTCAATCGTATTTCTAATCTTATATGTGGATGACATATTACTGATTGGGAATGAAATTCCAATGCTTGAAGCTGTCAAGGACTCATTGAAAAATAGTTTTGTAATGAAGGACTTGGGAGAAGTAGCTTACATTTTGGGAATCAAGATTTATAGACATAGATCAAGGAGGCTTATTGGATTAAGCCAGTGTACGTATATTGACAAGGTGTTGAAAAGGTTCAACATGCATGAGGCTAAGAAAGGGTTCTTGCCTGTGTCACATGGCATTCGACTAAGCAAGACTCAGGGTCCATCGACTCCTGATGAGAAAAGACGCATGGATAAGATTCCGTATGCTTCGGCCATAGGGTATATCATGTATGCTATGGTATGTACTCATCCAGATGTTTTCTATGCTCTAAGCGCTACGAGAAGATACCAGGCTGATCCAGGCGAGAGCCACTGGACAGCAGTTAAGAGCATCCTAAAGTACCTGAAAAGGACTAAGGATATGTTCCTAGTTTATGGAGGTGAGGATGAGCTTGTTGTAAAGGGTTACACCGATGCTAGTTTCCAAACCGACAAGGATGACTTTCGTTCGCAATCTGGTTATGTGTTCTTTCTGAATGGAGGTGCAGTGAGATGGAAGAGTTCCAATGAAGAGACGGTAGCTGATTCTGCAATAGAGGCCGAGTACCTTGCAGCTTGGGAAGCTTCAAAGGAAGGTGTTTGGATAAGGGATTTCATTACCCTACTTGGTGTGGTTCCAGACTCGACAAACCCGTTGGACCTCTATTGTGATAATAGTGGTGCCATCGCACAGGCCAGGGAGCCAAGGCATCATCAGAAATCCAAGCACATCGAAAGGCGTTATAATCTGATACGACAATTCATAGATGATGGTAATATAAATGTATGCAAAGTACACACGGATGCAAATGTTGCAGATCCTTTGACGAAGCCTCTCCCGATGCCGAAGCATGAGGCGCACGTAAGAGCCATGGGCCTTAGATGCCTAACTGATTGACTCTAGTGCAAGTGGGAGACTGTTGGAGATATGCCCTAGAGGAAATCATGTTATGATGTTATCTCCTTATGTATTCATGAGTTATTTGTATTGTCGTTGAACATCATCACTCATATGTATTAATAAGTATGTGACTTGTTTGTGAGACTATATATTCTATGATGATTGTTCTAATGGTACCTAGTTGATAAGGTTATGCGGACACATATCCTTGACTAGTATATGATTTGATTGATGACTACGTTTCACAAGTCATGAGCATGGAGATGCTACCGATAGTATGGACTTAGTGATGGGACCACTGAGTTGGACAGAGACCCACTTTGAGACGCAGCGAGATATTATCCTCTGTTAGTCTCAATACAATGTATATGCCATGTCCTAGACCTGAGGTCCTCGCATGTTCTCGGGATGAGGAATGACTCACTTAGGGACTATCAAACGCTACACCGTAACTGGGTAGTTATAAAGGTAGCTTACGGGTGAGTCATGATACATGTCGCGAGACATGGTTGATCAAGATTGGATTTGCACCTCCACTTTGGAGAGATATTCTCTGGGCCCTCTCGAGTGATAAGATTCAGAAAGCATGGCCATGCGATATGGGTTAAGTGTTAACTCGGTTCAGGAATCTGTATCACAGTTTTGAGAAGAGAGGTCAAGCTATCACAAGGGTGACAAGTACTCGCCTTGAGCTTGACAACATATATTGTCAGGCAAAAGGAATGTTGCATATGACAGTTTGTCATGGTTCGTCTTATGACTTTACGCATATAAGGGAGTCGGCACGTTCTGCTAGGAACCGCTACCGACTATCGAATCGGATGTGATTCGGGACCTGTCCATGTGTACGTGAACCTATAGGGTCGCGCGCTTAAGAGGAAAGGAGCCCATTCGGATGTGATCCGAATGGAATATGTATGGAGGGTCCGGATTGCCTCAAGGGTTGAGGCCATTCCACGGGCGCCTATATAAGGGCTAGGGTGAACCCCGAAGGGGTATTGGTCAGACCACAACCCTAGCCGCCACTCCACCTCCAGGCCGAGCCGCCGGACCTAGCAGTCCGCCGCCCGACGCTCCTCCTTGTACTTGCGCATCCCCTGGAGGCGCTGCACCTGCGCCGCTTGGACGAACTGTTCGCGGGATCGGATCGCGGGACTCCGTTCGTGGGATCGGTACGAGGGATCGGTTCGAGGGATTCGAGCAGCAGCCGCCGATGCGCATCACCAACTCTCCTTCCGCTGCCGTGACTGCACGTCTAGTGGTAAACCCTAATCATGTAGTTCATCTCCAGTAGCAGTGATCTTGGTTGTGCGCGGTATAAAATGTTGTTTTAGCGCTAGCATAGCGGACCGCGTGCCTCAACACATATATTTTCTGTTGATGTATTGGATTAAGGCAGTTGCACACCTATTGTATGAGATGTTGTATCCTTGTAGCTGTAATGTTGTGATATCATGTTGAAATCTGAGACATATGGCTTCGTCATATGTCGCGGTGGGTTCGATATGTGCTTCGTCCTCGGGTCTGAGCGGAAATTTCCAGATCTGAAATAGTACCACATACCGGGTCTCACACAATACATCTGGTTTGAGCAATCTCATCGGATCCTCCACTGTAATTGCCTTCCACCATATAATACATCGAGCAGGAAGTAGGGGTTTTACCGATCAAGGGCTCTGAACCTAGGTAATTTATGTCTCCCGTTAGTCGACAAGATCGCCAACCTTACACTCCTTCTACGATCAAACCTGGGTTCCTAACCATGGGATTTTCCATGGCTAATCCTCGTGAGCTCCCATCGAGGCATCACTCACACTCAAGACATCCTATACTTACGCACTCGGGGGCTTAAGAACTTTATCAATATGCCCCCCCAAAGTACTGAAACGAATATGAAAATGCAGCACACACCAAAGAACTAGAGCGCTACACCGAGTTTCACTACACTCGACTGATCCTCAAGCAAAGGCGATACAATTTGCAAGCCTACACACTATCGGGGAACAGGGGTTCGCTGTACCATCTCGAAAACCTTCAACAGATCACCAAGAGAAGTTGCCTCCTAGTACAAGGAAAGTGCTGCTGGAAAGGAGTTCCGCACAGCAAAAAACCGGAAGAAGCTGCGCCGCCCTCTCCCTTAAGCGGTGCGGAGGGGACAAGGCGGTCCCACCACATGCAGAACATTCCAAAATATACTCAATGCGCCACCCCCTGGTATGGAAGACAGGCGACAACGGTTCCTTCGTCTCAATTCTATTAGTCCTACGTGCTGAGGCCCCGCACGCCTGCTCAGGAGGAGTGGCATCGTGTCGCCACACACCTTTCCTGAAAGCAACGTCCCGGTGACACCTGTCGCCTCCGGTTCCGGAAGAACGACACCGCCATGGCCACTTGTGGTGACCCCCTTGAGCTATAAAAGGGAGGCCCAAACTACAAAAAAAGGGGATCGACCACCAGCAACATCCTAGTACCATCCAGAGCTCGCATATATCTCAGAAAAGCTCGACTTCTTTGTAGCATTCACAGTATCAATCCAGACAAGCAGGAGTAGGTTTTTTTTGACCGTTTACTGTAGGTCAAGTCTCCGGACAGCCTGAACTTGGGTATGTTGGGAATGTGCCCTAGAGGCAAATAAAATATGTTTTATCGAGCATATTCCATTAGTTCATAATACGTTTGATACTATGCTAGAACTGTATTAAGCGGAAACATTAATACAGGTGTGGTATACAAACAACCAGGTCCCTAGTTAACCCTAGTATACTAGTCCATTGGGCGATTGATGATCAAGGTTTCCTGATCATGAGACAATGGCGTCTGTTGACAATGGAGTCGTATCATTGGATAATGATATGATGGACATACACCCACCAGAAGTGTTGCGATGTGATCAAGTCACATAGTTCGACATTGCGATAACTATAACGTAGTGACCAGATCCTTTGACCGTAATGATCATACGTAATTGTCATCTATAAGGAGACTTTGATTTGTATCCCACCGCCTGACTGAAATATGCTGGCCATAACGGTGCACTTTGGGTATTCCGAAATGGATGGTTGATGAGTATGCAAATAGATCAAAGCGGGATTTGTCCATCCGTGTGACGGATAGGTACTCTGGGCCCACTCGGTGATGTTACATCATAAAGTTTGCAAACGTGTGACTAGGTCACGGAGTTGTAATATCACGGGAACGAGTAAACTTGTTTGTTGAGAACGAGGACGAACTAGGTATATTGGATACCGATGATCAAACCTCGGACAAGCAAAGTACCATAGGACAAAGGGAACAGGCACACGGTTAACGGATCCAACAGCGATTGAAGTTCATTCGATGGAAGCGCAGGGGCTATCAAGGATTGTAACCAGGTCCAATTGATTAGTCATTGATCAATGAGAATTGTCTCGATCATGTCTGCTGTTTCCCGGACCGTAGGGTGTTACACTTAAGGGTACTCGACGCAGTAAGGATTGATTCGGGATCACCGGAGAAATTGGAGAGAACACCGGAATTGTTTCGGTGATGGCCGGAATTGTTCCGATGAAGGCCGGAAGTTGTTCCGGGTATTTTGAAAGGTTCAAAATATATTTAATAATGTTTAATATATGTTTTATTATTTAATTATCTGAATTAAATATTAAAATATAATTAAATATAATTAAAAATGAATTAAAAGGCATATGGGCCTCATAGGGCCCATTAGGGGGAGAGGGAGTCCTCCCCCATGGGCCATGGCGCCATGAGGGGGCCCACCCCCCTTATTGGTGCGCCATAACCCCCCGCCCCTTGGGATTAGTCCCACCCCGGAAGGGGAAGGGGGGGTGTCACCCATCCTTGGCCTATATAAGGAGGGGTAGGGGTGCCCTTTTAATCATGAATTTTTTGAGAAAAGTTTCTCATCTCTCCCCCTTCTTTCTCCTTCCTTTGAGCGGACTCCCCTTGTTTGCAGGCTTCTCTGGGTTGGGGATTTCTCCACTATACGCACGCCGTCGTGCTGCTGGAATCGGGATCCGAATCCATCTTCTTTCCGCTCCTCTACTGGTTCGGAGCCCGGAGGGACGTCGGGTATACTGTATGTGTATAATCCCGCGAGGCACTACACTTGTGGTGCTACTTCATCGTCGTGGTCGTATCGCGAGGTCTTCATCAGCAACGTTCCGACGGGGACGTAATCCCGTCATCGGTCTGCAAGGATCGGGTGGCTACAGGAGTCATCGTGGATCTGTGCGGCATCGGGGATTGCTGGTACGACTACACCAACCACGTTCATGCGGGAACGTTTCCCGCTTAACGGACTACATACTGGTATGTGAACTATTTCTGTCCGTTACTTGCATCAGCATAGCATAGGTCTTGGGATTGGGTATCGTAGGTCAAGGAAAAATTTGTGTTTTCTGCCCCAAACCCCAACAGTGGTATCATGAGCAAGGCTATGCGTAGATGTATTGTACGGATAGAACACATCTAGTATGTGGGCATAAATTCTCAATTGTTATCCTCTCACGTGTACTCATTTAGCGTTGCGGCAATGTTTGATGAAGCGGCCCCCGACCGACCTTACGCGTTTACGCGAGAATGGTTCCACGCTTGACATATGGCTTGTACCATATAAAGTGGCTGGGGATGTGTCTGTCTCTCTGCATTAGCGATGCGAAGATGTTTGCAACGGAGGGCCCCGACAGGGGTGTAATAGAGACAATTGCGGGATTGGTGTTGTGGCTTGTTTTCGCAGGATAGAAAGCTGTTCTTTTCTCGAAACCCCTAGCAGCCATGTAAAACTTGCAAAAGATAAAGTAGAAAGGCGTTTTGAACTTTAATTTGCATGTCGGGGGGAATCATAGCATGTATGATTTATGTTGCATCCTGTTTTTGCTAATATGTTAGATATACGACGGTAGCATAATAGGATGATCCCTCACTAATCCAACAAAGTGTCCTTCCTTAGTGAAGCACCATCTGGAAAGTTCTTCATTATGGAGGCATCACGTGTCACACGGGTGTCAAACATTTTTACGTTCACAAGAGATGGGTGGAGCAAGCCTAGCATGTCCAGAAACATGGCCTTGCATACGCAGCATATACTCACTAAGGTTATTGTGGCGAGCCTGACATGTGCAGACATGGCCTCGGGACACAAGAGACCGAAAGGTCGAGCATGAGTCACATACATGATGTGATTGGCATGATGGCCTACCTTGAACAACATATTGATGGTCGTGTCACACGGGGGAGGTATGTTCTTCAAGGATCGTGTAATCACTTAGAACAAACTATGAGGGATGTTTGTCTGAGTGGGAGTTCCAGAATTGTTTTTTAAACATGAACTCCATATTATGAACTTAATCTTCATGTCTTTGCAAATATCATTGTAGAAAACGTCATACCAATGTTTAGAACTATGGCTCTTTTAGTATGATAGAACTTAAGGTAAATGGGTCTTACTTCATTGATGTGTACCAACACCATTAAGGACATACTCGTTAGTAATGACTTGTTAAACATAATACGAAGAACTGCTGGGAGATACACCTGATAACTCCGTATTCAAGGAAGATGATGATGAGTATCGTACTCACCGTCACTTATGAATGACTGTCCAATACACCATACTTCATTCTATGAGTCTGAATTGTGAATGCATGTTAACCAACACGTATGACGTGCTAGGTGAACTTGAAAGCACTTGGTCACAAATCAGAGAAATGGAATATGAGTATATGGACGGGGTTTCTTTCAACTATGGTGGAAGGAACAACCTGCTGAGAAAGTCACTTGGAAAATGTATAAGATACATGGAACACCTTGTGTATAACTTGGACTACTGAATGACTGGTTACTTTGCGATAACTGGGGAGTTACATCCGCTTCCTCCTAGTTACAAAGACCATGTCTGGACTATGTCATGAAGGAGAATCGTTCACCTGTCATGAGGTCATGGTTAAAGTTAAGAACTTTAAGAGTAGAACCAATGCAGGAATGGTCATTGACGGAGAAAGTATATTTGATATACAAGTTATAAATGTCTTTCCCCACGAAACACTAATTGCGGTTGATTAAGTATTCGATGCTTGAACTTACTGCTTAAGAGTGGCTTGGAAGGGATGAGGTGACAATGTGTGCTGACGGTAATCAAGATAGTAGATGGTCGACAACACTCTCCCTCTACATCTATCAATTGATTAATATATGAATAAATTTTATGATCGTTTGAATGAGGACTTTACTAGTGTGTCTTTCATCTCGCGAAGACAATTATTCATATTAGTGAGAAACAAGTCAGTTGTTCTCCTTTTATGAATGATATCTATTATGGTCACATTACGATTATGAATGAGCTATTCTTATATTGATGATAGTTGTTTGATCATTTATAAGAAATATTGTAATGCCAAGAAATATCCAGGCTTAATAATGACACTACAGTTTAAGTCATGAATGGTATGATGATGTCTTAAGATACTTGATCTCTTGACATATACAAACCATGCCTTTGAGGTGAGATGACTAAAACCTCGCATTCTGGTAAAACGGAATGTGTACTGATTGTTGAGTATCATACATTGTGATGTATCGTATGTCAGCATGTAGTGAATTTCATTATTTCGTGAACTTCGTATGTGGACTTAGATGAATATTTGTATTCACTAATGAAACATGAGTCTGAAATAGTTTGATATGATCAAAAGGGATTTCAGAGTAAAAATGGATATTAAATTAACAAGAAAGACAAGTCTCTACGATTTGATCAAAGTGACAAATGTTTTGAGTTAGTCTTGGGCATAAAGACTTGTGTGAAAGTTGTTCCACAAATTGCAATGTCTTGAGACACTTCAATATGATTGACGTGCATGAACATTGTGATCATATTCTATGAAAAAGTGTATGGTCTAAGTTATCTCTTACCAAGTTACGTTATTATTGTTTAGAGTTATTAATTTAATATGCAAACACTCACTTCAGCATAGGGAACCATCTGAGTTCGTGGAAACCAACACTATATATGTCATGGTGTATTGTGGTTTCTAGGAAGCTTGATTTATGTAAGATAAATTATCTTTGTAGTGTATCCTTAGACAACTATGGATGCATCTTCCACAACTAGAACCAAAAGGAGCAAAACTTGTATTGCTATGTTTGGTGTTTGTCAAGAATTGTTCTTGATAAATGTGGTAATGGAAGAAAAGTGAAAGTTCAACCAAGGTAATTGACCTTGCCTCCAAATGTCAGAGTAGTGCAACGGAATATGTTCTGGAAGCAAAGCTCTACAATAAGAGGAGAAACTAATGATAATGATCATGATTTTTCTGATGGGAGCTTTTACTGAGAAAGGTAGGATTCAAGAATATATATATTTGCCCTTGGTGCAAAATGATATTCATGATTCACCTGTCATGTTAATGGAACAAGACATTCCTACGAACTACAAAGAAGCGATGGTGGACCTAAGTACGAGATATGACTATGAGTCATGAAATCCTATGTTGAGTTACATTTAAGATTGCTTGAATCGTATCAAGTAAGGAGGTTACTTGATATTCACAATAACTTCAGAGTTATGAGGAATAAATGTGAACATCAAAGGGACGTCAAGATTGGTTTGTCACAAAGATTGTTTCTGACAAATTCAATGGGTTGACTACAATGTGTAGCAATGCTTGAGTCAAAGGGATATTCACTATGATTGATCCAGGACTGTTATCAATACCGTGACTTCCTCAAATCCTGTATTTGAAGAAGTGTTGTAATTGGTACAACAAGAAGGTTTTGGAAAAACATATGGATACTAGTGTCTCGTAAACTGAATTCTCGTTTTGATGGATGATCAAAGGATTTTGGACTTAACCAAAATATCGAGGAAACATGCATTTGCATGAAACTGAGTGGGAGCTGAATAGTTTCCTGAAACTTGATATATGTAGACGACATATTTTGAGTGGGAGCTATGGGAGTATTATCCTAGCCTTATATGTAAATGACATATTTGAGTAGGAGCCATGTGGTTAGTATCCTGAACTTAATATGTGTCTGACATATCTAAGTGGGAGCCATGTGGATGTTATCCTTGTCTTATATGTGGCTGACATATTTGAGTGGGAGCAATATGAGTGTTATCCTATAACTTAATATGTGCATGACATATTTGAGTGGGAGCATGATAACATTCTCATATATGGATAACATATTATGAATGGTGCAGTTGGTGTTAATGATTATTTGAATCTTTCATAAATGAAGATGAATAAAGTATTAAGCATTGAAGATCTATTAAGATAGATATGTGTTTAATAACATTGAGTCGTAATACTTTCCTGGATAAGATTCTGAAGGAGTTCAGAATGGGACAAGTCAAGAAGTGGTCCTTACTTGTATATCCAAGAGAAGTATTGAGTTAATCTCAGTACAAGAACAATGGTTAATGGTTAATGAAAGAAATGGATGTGCTGGATCCTCTATGCCTTTGTCATAAGTTCTTTCATATAAAACCAGAGTTATGTACTCGACGTAATGTGACCCAAGTTCTTAGTAGTAAGAACATGTTGTGATATGATTTGTGAGTAAATCATTGAACAAAGAGTTAAGTTTATCCTTCAGTGTCTGGAGAGAACTGAGGATACATCTCAAATTTGTAAAGGATAGTGGACTTGACCATAAATGTTATGCTGGTTCAAGTTTTGACACTAACCTAGAAAATTGAGATATCATACTAATGAATGCCTAAGTTGTAAGAAACATTGTTAGACATCAAAGTTGCATACAATGCACTAAGGATTGAATCTACATTGATGTGGCTGCTTTAATAGTAGCAGGAGTTATATTATGGCTTAAGAAGTTCGACTTCTGATTGAGTGAGTTTCAAGTGTGCATGACTATGGGAAAGTCTGCGTGACCCACCGGATGTCATTGCTGTGACACAGCAAACGAAGTCTCACTTCACCGCCAAATATATATACCTCATCATTATAGTGGATAATGAAGGAATGTCAAATTAGGTGACATTATGATTTGCAAAAGGACATACGGTTCTGAATGGTACCCAGACTGTTGATACAACCTCTTCCACGGGCAAGCATGATAAATAAGGAGTTATGATCCAGAGAAAATGCAACTAGATTATTTGTACTCTAGTGCAAGTGGGAGACTGTTGGGAAGGTGCCCTAGAGGCAAATAAAATATGTTTCATCGAGCATATTCCATTAGTTCATAATACGTTTGATACTATGCTAGAACTGTATTAAGCGGAAACATTAATACAGGTGTGGTATACAAACAACCAGGTCCCTAGTTAACCCTAGTATACTAGTCCATTGGGCGATTGATGATCAAGGTTTCCTGATCATGAGACCATGGCGTCTGTTGACAATGGAGTCGTATCATTGGATAATTATTTGATGGACATACACCCACCAGAAGTGTTGCGATGTGATCAAGTCACATAGTTCGACATTGCGATAACTATAACGTAGTGACCACATCCTTTGACCGTAATGATCATACGTAATTGTCATCTATAAGGAGACTTTGATTTGTATCCCACCGCCTGACTGAAATATGCTGGCCATAACGGTGCACTTTGGGTATTCCGAAATAGATGGTTGATGAGTATGCAAATAGATCAAAGCGGGATTTGTCCATCCGTGTGACGGATAGGTACTCTGGGCCCACTCGGTGATGTTACATCATAAAGTTTGCAAACGTGTGACTAGGTCACGGAGTTGTAATATCACGGGAACAAGTAAACTTGTTTGTTGAGAACGAGGACGAACTAGGTATATTGGATACCGATGATCAAACCTCGGACAAGCAAAGTACCATAGGACAAAGGGAACAGGCACACGGTTAACGGATCCAACAGCGATTGAAGTTCATTCGATGGAAGCGCAGGGGCTATCAAGGATTGTAACCAGGTCCAATTGATTAGTCATTGATCAATGAGAATTGTCTCGATTATGTCTGCTGTTTCCCGGACCGTAGGGTGTTACACTTAAGGGTACTCGACGCAGTAAGGATTGATTCGGGATCACCGGAGAAATTGGAGAGAACACCCGAATTGTTTCGGTGATGGCCGGAATTGTTCCGATGAAGGCCGGAAGTTGTTCCGGGTATTTTGAAAGGTTCAAAATATATTTAATAATGTTTAATATATGTTTTATTATTTAATTATCTAAATTAAATATTAAAATATAATTAAATATAATTAAAAATGAATTAAAAGGCATATGGGCCTCATAGGGCCCATTAGGGGGAGAGGGAGTCCTCCCCCATGGGCCATGGCGCCATGAGGGGGCCCACCCCCCTTATTGGTGCGCCATAACCCCCCCCCCCCCCTTGGGATTAGTCCCACCCCGGAAGGGGAAGGGGGGGTGTCACCCCTCCTTGGCCTATATAAGGAGGGGTAGGGGTTCCCTTTTAATCATGAATTTTTTGAGAAAAGTTTCTCATCTCTCTCCCTTCTTTCTCCTTCCTTTGAGCGGACTCCCCTTGTTTGGAGGCTGCTCTGGGTTGGGGATTTCTCCACTATACGCACGCCGTCGTGCTGCTGGAATCGGGATCTGAATCCATCTTCTTTCCGCTGCTCTACTGGTTTGGAGCCCGGAGGGACGTCAGGTATACTGTATGTGTATAATCCCGTGAGGCACTACACTTGTGGTGCTACTTCATCGTCGTGGTCGTATCGCGAGGTCTTCATCAGCAACGTTCCGACGGGGACGTAATCCCGTCATCGGTCTGCAAGGATCGGGTGGCTACAGGAGTCATCGTGTATCTGCGCGGCATCGGGGATTGCCGGTACGACTACAACAACCAGGTTCATGCGGGAACGTTTCCCGCTTAACGGACTACATACTGGTATGTGAACTATTTCTGTTCTGTCCGTTACTTGCATCAGTATAGCATAGGTCTTGGGATTGGGTATCATAGGTCAAGGAAAAATTTGTGTTTTCTGCCCCGAACCCCAACAGGGTAAATCCCAGAGTGTCCCAGTCTTGATGATCCTCATTGTGTTTCGCGTGCGCGTCCCAGAGTCATATCACCCCCGGGCATCCGACCCCCAACATCTGGCGCTAGAAGGAGGGAACTGAGGACCCTCAACGTAAAGGGATCTTTTGCAGCATTTTCGATAAGTAAGAATGTCGAACCCAACGAGGAGACAAAGGTATTGATAGGTGATTTTGGACAAGGAATAATTGCAAGCACTGAAAGATTACTTTTTAGGGGTTTTCTATATAAGCAACAATAAGATAAAGGCAAGAAAATTAAATGGCGCTGAGGAGCAGCAAGTGGCCCAATCCTTTTAAGCAAAGGATAAGCCTGGCAACTGAACTTATAAAGACCAAAGCGTTCTTGAGGACACATGGAGAGGTAGTCACGTGCTTTCGCCATACTCCGTATCGATAACAAGTGTTGAGCTGATAAGTGTTGAGTGGGTGGATCTATGCTAGCACACCTTCTAGACTAAGATAAGTGCACTCTTATGATTAAACATCTTGCAAGCATCCGCGAATACAAGATAGAAATTAAGGCAAAGCCTAACCACAACAATAAGATCAAGGATCCAGTATTCCTTTGTGCAAAAAGTGTGCAAACTGGGGTTCAGGTTTCTGTCACTCCGGCAACCCACCGTAAGCATTCTCAATACACAATGTATTCCCCTAGGTCCTTAAAAAGGCGAAGTGTTGATTGTTCGACTCACACAACACCACTAGGAATATAACAACACAACTTACATATCAATCAACCCAAATTACTTCAACATCATATGACTACTAGCAACTAGACTTCTCCCATGTCCTCAAGAACTAAAGTAACTACTCACAAGACATAAAAGAAATCATAATCAGAGGTGATAAATATATGATAAACAATATGGAGATAATGATATTTATCCAACAAAACTCAATAGCATTCACCACAAAGTAGTAATCAACACCAGTAGAGTAGAGAGGATAGATATTACGGATTACAACACAAGATAAACTTGTGAGGTGAGATTGGATGGTGGTGGAGATGGTGCTGATGTTGGGGATGATGTTGATGATGATCTCGATGATGCCCGTGACTATGGTGATGACGATGGCGATGATCTCCCCTTCCGGGAGGTGATCTCCTCGGCGGAATCTGCCCGCCGTAGAGCCCTTTTCTTCTCTGTAGGTTTCCACCACGGAGCGGTGGCGGAACTCCGTAAAACATATCTTTTTTTAGGTTTTCGCGTAACGAGGAGTATATAGGCCAGAGGGGGGGAGACGGGAGTGGCCCCAGGGCTCCAGGCGCCCTCCCGGCGCGGCCAGGGGTGGGGCCGCGCCAGGTGGCCGCCTGGGGCTCCTGTAGCCCCCTGTGGCCCCTCTTCGGCATGTCTTCGATAATCTTCTGGAAAACACCCCTCGTTGATTTTCAGGTAATTTGGAGGTATTCTTCTTTAGCAACTCAGCGTCCACTTTTTACCGCTGAATCCTGCGTCTGCTGCATCGACACCGGAAAGTTGCAAACTGTGTAAAATAAGCCAAAACAACATAAGAACATCATCGTAATGTGAAATATATCAATGAATAAGGATGAATTACAATATAAAATAGTGATGCATTTTGGACGTATCAACTCCTCCAAGCTTAGACCTCGCTTGTCCCCAAGCGAAAACTGAGCTCGGTAAACCTGTCCACAAGTTTAGAGAGTGAAGTGTCGATAAATAAAATACGGACAAGAAGCATCATGATCTTTTGACCAAACTCAAACATCCTAAACAGGAATCTCCAACTCATAAAGACCTTATGAAAGAGTAATAACAATTATAATCAAAAGTTGGGCTAAGGAAACTGATCAAATCATGGAAAACAAGTCCTTTTGTCAAAGAACAACTAATAGCTTTTACCTTTCCTCTTCTCTTTATATTTTGAAGAGATAAATGGGAAATTTTGAAAGAACAAGCTATTAGTCATGAAGTGCAAATGTTAGCACAAAGGAAGATGTTTGCTTGGAAAATGCTTTTGCAAACAACTTACTTATCAGGAGATAATGTCAACAATTATATGGCATGGCAAAACTTTAATGCAGCATTACATTGATGAATCCTCATCAGCATCAAGTGTCTGTTCTCATTGGGAAAGGAGGAAGTAGGGAAAACTGACTCAACATAAAGGTAAAGGAAAAAGCCTTGTAAATGCAAGCAGGGAAAACAAAAGTGATATCCTTAAATCAAACAGAGTAAAAACAAGTTTTGAGAGGTGCATGATTTGTCAACGAATGCTAATAGATAACTCAATTTCTTCTCAGATTGGACAAGTTTCGAGGAACGGCTCCCAAACGGGGATGATCACATCCCTGCAATCTCCTTTGTTTATCACTGCCAAAGTTTTCTGATTTCTCATGAACAAAGCGTGAAGGAGGGTTTGTTTGTTGTATTATCTTTTGTGAGAAGGGCGCACTCATGCCAGTTCCTCCTCGTATTAGGGGTTTACAGATTAGACATGAAATCCCGGGGTAAAACTTGTCCAACTTAAGAAGATCATGGGTTAACTACTACTTCCTCATGAGATAAAACAGGGGCACAGAATAGAAGATTTTGAACATCTAAGGATAACACAAAAATTCTATGCTTTAGGAGTGATAGTTGAATACCACGAATAGGAAGGTATGGTGGACTCATGTGGAAGATACTGGTTTCAGGGTATGGATGTACAAGAAGAATTCCGCTTAGTACAGAGGTTTGGCTAGCAAAGGCTTTGAAAGAACAGAAAATTGATGAAGACTTGGATGCAAAGCAATATAAAGCATGAACATTAAAATAAGCATAGCACATCAAGCTGTCTTCCTTGTCAACATAACACTACAAGCATAATAACAAAGAGGGTTTTGGCTACGGCGCTACTTTGAGAAAAACATTCTTGTTGTTATTACCAAAGCTATGTTTGCCAAGATTAAATAAAGTTTTCAAAGCCATACCTGATATAAGGTCAATAATCCCCATACGAATCATCATAAGGTCGATTGCGTGAAGAGAATACCGAGTGCAGCGAAGGGATCAATAGAATTCTCATTAATATTCCATCATAGAAGACTACACACTCACGGATACATAGCTCTCCAAAAAGGAGTGATAGACCTCAAAGCAAACACCTATTTTATAAGATAACTTCCCTAGACATGATACGACTCTACTTGACTCTAAAATACATAGATAAAGATAAAAATACCGGGCACTCCCCCAAGCTTGGACCAAGCTAAGGGGATGCCATTACCCGAGGAGATTTACTCCTCATCCTTGTTCTTGTCGGTCAAGTACTCCTTGGCGAAGCGCTTCCATGGCAGTTGTTCTCCAGTCTCAAAGGAAATTGCCGTCTCCAGGATCCTGCACTCAGCACCCAAACCCATGCGCAGAAACTTCAGTTCATACTCACAGTTCTGGTTCTGCAGATCATAGATCTATGCTTGGAGCGCATAAACTTTTTCTTCAAGCGCGGCCAAACTTGACCACATCTCCTTCATCTCCTTCTTGTGGGAAGCCTCTATCTCGTTCATGATGTCGAAGTTAGCTTCAACACCACCCTCCACCATCTTCTTGAACTTGAAGACCTCATGTTCCACCTCCTTCAGCTGCTCATCGGTGCTTCCCTCCTAGACTGGTCCCTTCAGATCCTCCTTGTGGAGGTCACCATCCTCCACACGAAGGATCTGGGGGTGCTTCTTCACCTCAGCGAGGTAAGGGTTGATGACGTTGACGACGAAGTTGTCCTTGGGGGAGCTTGGGGAAGCCATGGCATCTAGGTCTAGCTGAAAGTTTCCCTGGCAGAAACAGCGCGAAAAGAGAACACAAGAAATCGCAAGATACGTTGCTGGAACGATCCGGGCAAATATATAGCAAAAATTTCTGCACAGAAAGGAAGGTAACGCGCCAAAGCGGGGTCGGAGACAGACTCCGGGGTGCCCAGGCGGCCTCCCGGCGCGGCCAGGGGTGGGGCCGTGCCAGGGGGGCGCTTGGGCCCCCTGGAGCTGGTCTCCGGCTCCACTTCGGCCTCAATTTTTCTATATTTCGCAAAAACTCGTAATGTGGAACTTTTATGGCGGTTTCGCGATGTTTCCTTACCGTAATACATACCTTTCCTTATTCTGCTTCTGCTGGTGTCTAAAATAGGGCTGCAACATGTTCTTCATGAGTTCTTGTGTATACCAAATCCACATCAACATTGACAGGATCTCCTGCTATGTAATGCTTAAGTCTTTGCCCATTCACCACTTGAGGTTTGGTGCCTTCGAAATCGTTAATCTTGATCGCACCCGAGCGGTAGACTTCCTCAATATGAAATGGCCCTTCCCACCTGGAAAGTAGTTTACCTGGAGAAAACCTGAAATGGGATCTAAACAACAAAACTTTATCACCATCATTAAATTCACGTTTCAGAATCCTCCTATCGTGCCACATCTTTACCTTTTCCTTGAACATTTTAGCGCTCTTGTAAGCTTCACTTCTCCACTCATCTAGAGAAGTCAAGTTCACGAGACACTTTTCACCAGCCAACTTCGGGTCAGCATTAAGTTCTCTAATACCCCAGAAAGCTTTGTGTTCTAATTCTAATGGAAAATGGCAAGCCTTGCCATAGACCATCTTATAGGGAGACATGCCCATGGGGTTTTTGTAAGCAGTTATATACGCCCACAAAGCATCTCCTAACTTATTTGACCAATCTTTTCTGTTTCTATTGACTGTCTTCTGTAAGATAAATTTGATCTCTCTATTGGTGAGCTCAACTTGCCCACTAGTTTGAGGGTGGTACGGTGAAGCAATTCTATGATTGACATCGTACTTGGCTAAAGCTTTTCTAAAAGCTCCATGTGTAAAGTGCAAACCCCCATTAGTCATGAGGTACCTGGTTACTCCAAACCTAGGAAATATTACATCCTTGAGCATTTTCAAAGATGTCTTGTGATCAACACTTTCAGTGGGAATTTCTTCTACCCACTTGGTTACATAATAAATAGCAACTAAAATGTGAGTGTACTTGTGTGAGGAAGGAAAAGGACCCATAAAATCAAAACCCCAGGAATCAAAAGGCTCAATCACTAGAGAGTAATTCATAGGAATCTCATTCCTTCTACTAATATTACCAACTCTCTGACACTTATCACACGATAAAACATAATTTCTAGCATTCTTAAAGAGAGTAGGCCAATAAAAACCTGATTGAAGAACCTTATGTGCGGTCCTCTCACCAGCATGATGTCCTCCATATGGACTGTCGTGACATTGTTTGGGAATGTCCTTCTGCTCGTTTTACGGTATGCATCTTCTCACGATCCCATCTGGACCTTCTTTGAAAATATGTGGGTCATCCCAAAAGTAATGCCTCAAATCATGAAAGAAATTCTTCCTTTGCTGAAATGTTAAACCTGGAGGCAAAAACTTTGCAATGATAAATTTAGCATAATCTGCAAACCAAGGATTGGAGAGAGATTGCACTTTTACAACAGCTAGCTGTTCGTCTGGAAAACTGTCGTTGACTGGAATGGGATCATGCGGTATATCTTCCATTCTTGAAAGATTATCCGCCACCGGATTGTCTGCTCCTTTCCTATCAACAATCTGCAAATCAAATTCTTGAAGGAGTACCCATCGGATGAGCCTCGGTTTGACATCCTTCTTCTCCATAAGATACTTAATGGCAGCATGGTCAGTATGAACAATAATCTTAGAATCAACAATATACTGCCTAAACTTATCACAAGCAAACACTACTGCTAAGAATTCCTTCTCAGTAGTAGCATCATTCTTTTGAGCACTATCAAGGATCTTGCTAGCATAAGATATAAAATTCAACTTCTTATCAACCCTTTGCCCTAAAACAGCTCCAACAGCAAAATCACTAGCATCACACATAATTTCAAAAGGTAAATTCCAATCAGGTGGTTGTAATATAGGAGCGGTTATGAAATATTTCTTAATAACTTCGAAGGCTTCGGTACAATATTCATAAAAACAAAAGGAACATCCTTATGGAGAAGATTAGTGAGGGGTCTCGAAGTCTTAGAAAAGTCTTTAATAAATCTTCTATACAAACCAGCATGACTGAGAAAACTACGAATACCTTTGATGTCCCTTGGATAGGGCATCCTTTCAATTGCTTCGATCTTGGCCCTGTCCACCTCAATTCCCCTCTCGGAAATCTTGTGGCCAAGAACAATTCCCTCATTGACCATAAAGTGGCACTTCTCCCAGTTGAGCACCAGATTCGTCTCCTCACATCTCTGCAAAACTTTATTAAGGTTGTGGAGACAATGGTCAAAAGAGGTTCCATAGACGGAGAAATCGTCCATGAATACCTCCACAATTTCTTCACAAAAACCATGAAAGATAGCAGACATACACCTTTGAAAAGTAGCAGACATAAACCAAAAGGCATATGTTTGTAAGCATAAGTACCATAGGGACAAGTAAAAGTGGTCTTCTCTTGATCAACAGTGTTAACATGAATTTGAGAGAAGCCAGAATAACCATCAAGATAACAAAAGTGAGTATTTTTGTATAACCTTTCAAGCATTTGGTCGATGAACGGCAACATGTAGTGGTCATTCCTGGTTGCCTTAGTCAGCTTTCTGTAATCAATACACATTCTATATCCAATAATAATTCTCTGAGGTATTAGTTCAATCTTATCATTAGGAACATAGTTGTTCCTCCTTTCTTTGGAACACAATGAACCGGGCTTACCCACTTACTATCAGCTATAGGGTAGATAATACCTGCGACTAGAAGCTTGAGAATCTCAGTCCTTACAACATCCATCATTTTCGGATTCAGCCGTCGTTGATGATCAACAACTGGTTTAGCATCAGGCTCAAGGTTGATGGTATGTTGACAAATAGACGGACTAATCCCCTTAAGGTCATCAAGGGTATAGCCAATTTCACCTCGATGTTTGCGAAGTACTTCCAATAGTCGCTCTTCTTCATACCCTGAAAGGTTAGAATTGATATTAACAGGATATACTTTCTTTTCATCTAAATAAGCATATTTGAGCGTATTAGGAAGAGGTTTAAGATCAAACACTGGATCTTCTTTTGGCTTCGATAAAATTCCCAAAGGCTCAACTGGAAGGTTGTGCTTTAGGATAGCAGGTTGTCTTCAGAATATTTCGTCCAGCTCATTCCTCTCCTGCATATGCAAATCATTCTCGTGGTCCTCCATATATTGCTGCAAAGGATCAATAGGAGGAATAGCAATGGAAGCAATATCTTCAATAATCTTATCATTACTAGGCAAGTCAGTACCACGAGGCGAACTTAGAAAAATTAAATTCATAGGGCTCACAATTGAATTCAACAGAAACTTTACCTTTCTTGCAATCTATTATAGCTCCACAAGTTATGAGAAAAGGTCTACCAAAAATAATAGGACAAAAATTATGCCTTACTGAAAAAAGTACTAGAAAGTCGGTAGGATATTTTACCTTTCTGCATAAGACTTCAACGTCTCTCACAATTCCGATAGGAGAGATAGTTGCTCTGTCTGCTAGATGAATAGTAACACCAACTTCTTCAAGTTTACAAGGTGAAATTTCACCCATGATCTCTTGATAAAGTGAATACGGGATAGCACTAGCACTCGATCCCAAATCGCATAGCCCATAATAATTGTGATCTCCTATTTTAACAGATACTACTGGAGTACCTGAAATTGGGCCTTTATTCTTGGCTGTGACAAGGTTAGTGGAAACAACACAAAAATATATATTGGAATCTAAAGCATCATTAGTAATAAGATCCTTAACCAATGCAACTCGAGGATCGACCTTAATCTGGTCTTCAGGCTCATCAATTCTTCTCTCACGCTTATTCATTATGCCTGTCACAAAAGAGTGCTCCCTTATTCTTACGAGAAAAGGGGGCTTTTCATATATAACTGTAGGCACAATAGGGTCAGCAACATGGATATCAATAGGTAACTCTTTGAAAGGTTTATGATGCTAATTCTTCTTCTTCTTAGAAGATTCAATATGAGAGGCAAAGTCCTTACAAAAATCAATCATCAGATGGGAATCAAGACCAATCTTAGAGCAAAAGGCATTAAAGTAATCAGTTTTCACATAACTCTCTATATAATCATGCTCATAATTAATAGTGGATTCAATACCTTTATCTGTTTCCCAATCTTCGGTATTCTTCTGGATCCTTTCAAGGAGGTCCCACCTTTCTTCAATGTTTTTTGTCTAAAATACCCCACTAGAGGAGGCATCCAACATCTCCTTATCCTGACGAGAAAGTCTAGCATAGAAATTTGTAAGTATAGTTTTCTTGGGGAGCTCATGAATAGGACATTTGAGCATTAGGGATTTCAATCTACCCCTAGCTTGAGCGATGCTTTCTCCGTCACGAGACCTAAATTTATAGATATAATTCCTGTCTCGATGAATTTCAGGAAGGGGATAAAACTTAGTATAAAAGAGAGACATAAGCTCATGCCATTCAAGAAAATGAGAGTTATCGAGAAGCTTATGCCAATCTAAAGCTTTATCTATAAGCGATACGGAGAACAATTTCTTAATGACAAACTCCATTGATACACCTGCAAGCCTAAATAGTGAACATAGTTGTGACAAATATAGAAAGTGTTCACTGGGATGTCTGTCTCCTGCATAACGATTAGCCAAACAACAATCAATTTCAGTAGGGGAAGGTACAACCACCACAGATGTGGGATTTTTCCCCATAAGCAACGATCCAATAGCTATGTTGTCCATACGGACAAAGAGCAGCAACAGCAAAATAAAAATAACAAGGTAAAAAAAATTCCTTACCAGCTTCACTTACCAATAGCGCTATGCTCCCCGGTAACGGCGCCATAAAATGTTACTTGATGACCCTCAAGGTAAAGGGATCTATTGCAGCGTTTTCGATAAGTAAGAGTGTCGAACCCAACGAGGAGAGAAAGGTATTGATAGGTGATTTTGGACGAGGAATAACCGCAAGCACTGAAAGATAACTTTTTAGGGGTTTTCGATATAAGCACCAATAAGATAAAAGCAAGCAAAGTAAATGGCGCTGAGGAGCAACAAGTGGCCCAATCCTAATGAGCAAAGGATAAGCTTGGCAAATGAACTTATAAAGGCTAAAGCGTTCTTCAGGACACATGGAGAGGTAGTCATGTTCTTTCGCCATACTCCGTATCGATAACAAGTGTTGAGCTGATAAGTGTTGAGTGGGTGGATCTATGCTAGCACACCTTCTAGACTAAGATAAGTGCACTCTTATGATTAAACATGTTGCAAGCATCTGCACATACAAGATAGAAATTAAGGCAAAGCCTAACCACAGCAATAAGATCAAGGATCCAGTATTCCCTCGTGCAAAAAGTGTGCAAACTGGGGTTCAGGTTTCTGTCACTCCGGCAACCCACCGTAAGCATTCTTAATACACAATGTATTCCCCTAGGTCCTTAAAAAGGCGAAGTGTTGAGTGTTCGACTCACACAACAACACTAGGAAAATAACAACACAACTTACATATCAAACAACACAAATTACTTCAACATCATATGACTACTAGCAACTAGACTACTCCCATGTCCTCAAGAACTAAAGTAACTACTCACAAAACATAAAAGAGATAATGATCAGAGGTGATAAATATATGATAAACAATCTAGACATAATGTTATTTCTCCAACAAAACTCAATAGCATTCACCATAAAGTAGTAATCAACACCGGTAGAGTAGAGAGGATAGATAGTACGGATTACAACACAAGATAAACTTGTGAGGTGAGATTGGATGGTGGTGGAGATGGTGCTGATGTTGGGGATGATGTTGATGATGATCCTCATGATGCGTGTGACGATGGTGATGACGATGGCGATGATCTCCCCTTCCGGGAGGTGATGTCCTCGGCGGAATCTGCCCGCCGAAGAGCCCTTTTCTTCTCTGTAGGTTTCAGTCACGGAGCGGCGGCGGAACTCCGTAAAATTTCTCTTTTTTAGGTTTTCGCGTAACGAGGAGTATATAGGCCAGAGGGGGCAGCCAGGAGTGGCCCCAGGGCTCCCGGAGCCCTCCCGGCGCAGCCAGGGGTGGGGCCGCGCCAGGTGGCCACCTGGGGCTCCTGTGGCCCCCCTCTGGCTCCTCTTAGGCGTGTCTTCGATAATCTTCTGGAAAATAACCCCCGTCGATTTTCAGGTAATATGGGGGTATTCTTCTTCAGCAACTCAGCGTCCACTTTTTACCGTTGAATCCTGCGTCTGCTGCTTCGGCACCGGAAAGTTGCAAACTGTGTAAAATAAGCCAAAACAACATAAGAACATCATCGTAATGTGAAATATATCAATGAATAAGGATGAATTACAATATAAAATAGTGATGCATTTTGGACATATCAGGAACCACACACACGTCATCTGAGGATCTTCATCATCGAGCCTGTCTCCAATGTCGACCCCTCGACACCCACGATCTCACCCTCAGCACGACATTGATGGAGGGCTCTCCACCCTGGAGACGCTCTCCCGACGCCAGGTGCGGAGTGATCATTCGCCTCGCGACCGAAGAGGAGGCGAAACTGCCTCAAAGGGAGGACGGTCGGCCGGTGGCCTTCCGCCCCCGGAGTGCAACGGTGAGGAACGCGGAGCATACGGCCCCGCAGCATCCCCACAACCTCCAAAAGACCCATCTATGTGCCGCGCCCAAGCTCCCGCCGAGGAGCACATGTCCTGGCCTGACGAACCTGAAGAAGCTGCGCCTCACGGTGGCCATCCCTCACCCAATGGTGTTGGACCCCCTCGTCGCTCCCCACACACCCACGAGGTGCGTTATCGGAGCCGAGTTGGGGCCGAGCCTCTGAACGGAGGGCGGGGCTCCGCACATCCCCACTCCTAACGGGTTGCGTACCCCCGCGGAGGCGTTTGTGCAAGTCAGGGCTCTCAGTCAGTTTCTCTCTTCCGGGGGTCGACTAGAGACCTGGAGGCTCACCATCCCCCAACTCTCCGCGTGGGCCCTGAAGAAGCAACAGGAGCTCGATCGTCGTGCTCCCGCGCCATCTCGGCAATACACGGGGCCGACCTTGCTCCCCAACGCTTCCGCCCGAGGGTAGGAGCACACTGTGCACTACCCTCCACATGGGCCTTGACCAGACCACCATCGAGATGAGCGTTGCCGTGACCCCGTTGTCCGCCAGACCACTCATCGAAGGGCCGGATCTCCTGGTGCAGCTTTTGTGGCATCTCCCGGGCACCATGGGTCCCTGGACCAGCGTGCTCTCTTGGATGATCACCGCCATGAAGACACTTGTACCACCATCATTAAGAAGAAGGAAACTCGCCGGTGTTTCGACGCCTGAGTTCCTCCTCTGGATGCTGTCCGGGAAGGAATTCTTGCTGGTGAGAGCGACTACAGCATCGTGTGCGTAGCCTTCACCCAAGATCTCTGCAGCGTCAAGTGGCCCAAGAAGTTTCAGATAGATGGTCCACTTTCGTATGACGGAAAGACCGACCCTCGCGAGGTCATCCGCATGTACAACACTCCTATTGAGATCGTGGGGGGATACGACAAGGCAAAACCCAATTATTTCCCCATGAAGCTCAAGGACAACGTCCGCCGGTGGATGATTTATCTCCCGGCCAACTCCATCACCTCGTGGGCAGAGCTCTGCGAAAAGTTCGTTGCCACTTTTTTTGCGGGTGTCCAACCTCTGAAAACCACCAGTGAGTTGCGCGGGGTAGTGCAAAAGGATGGGGAACCTCTCTAGAAGTTCGTCCAGAGGTTCACTCAGATGCAGCATTGCATCCCCGACGCACATGAGGCTGCGATCATCGCCACCTCCCACGCCAACGTCAAGAACCCGCGCATGCTCGAGAAGATGAGCACCCGGTCCATCAAGACTATCACCGCCCTGTTCGATCTGGCCGACAAGGTCGTCCGCGTTGAAGAGGCGGTCCAACCTATCAATCGGGATTCCGGGAGGCACCCCGCAACCCGAGCTCCCTTCGGAAATAACCAGCATTCCGGAGAGCCTGGGGCTCGGAAGTGCCCACACCAAGCCGTGTTCACCACGGAGGGAAACGAGCCCGCTTCGTAACCACCCTCCACCGACATAGTGGTTGCCGCTATGACACCACCCCGTCGCCCTATTGCAAGATACAAAAGATCGACAAGCATGACTTGTCTGAATGCCGCTCCATCATCAAACTCCAGGAGGATATCGTGGCCTTCTACGCTAAGAAGGATAACGAAAGGAAGACCCAGCGAGGTGGGAGCTCCCAACGTGGGGGCCGAGGCGGCTACCAAAACAAGAGCAAGCCGAGGAGACCGCCTTTTGGCGGCAATGTTTCCGGAGGAGAGGAATATGGAGAGGATGTAGGTGACCACTTCCAGGGCACTGTGGATTTTGTCGGTTACATCCACGAGGGGGGGGTGTCAATGCTCACCTCCAACCTTCAATACCACAAGGCTGTGAGATATGTCCTCGCGGTCCAGTCTCCGCCGGAGGGACCCCGGGTCTCCTGTTGGGCCAACATCCCTCTGGTGGTGGACGTCGGTGACCACCCCGCTACTCTCCCGGATGAGAGCGATGGATTGCAGCCCACGCTCCTCTCCCCGACGATCAGCAATATCAAGGTCAGCAAGATGATGTATGACACCGGGTCCAGCATCAACCTGTTGTCCTCCCACGCTTTTGAGATGATGCAGATTCCGAGAAGCCACCTCCTTCCGTCCGCTGCCTTCCATGGGGTCAGCGGGATGGAGGTCCAACCACTCGGGAAGATTTCACTTCCCGTTACCCTCGGAGACCCCGCTAATTTCCGGATAGAGATGCTCACCTTCGATGTCAAAAACTTTCTTATTTTGTATAATGGACTGCTTGGGCGGCCGTTTATCAGGAGGTTCGCTTCCGTACATCATGGACTCTACAACCTCGTCAAGATCCCAGGGCCCCGAGGAGTCATCACCCTAGCTGGCGATGTGCGATAAGACCTACGCCGTGTCCAAGGAGAGACAAAGAAGGCCGCTACCGCGAGGGCAGCCGGGAAGGCACCACTTCCGAGCGACATGCACGTTCTCGGGGACAACAACCCGCTTCCCAGAAGTCCTCCCATCGAAGATAGAAGAATGGAACCCCTAGTTCCTGCCGCCCCAACGGGCAACAAGTATTCCAGAGGACATCGCCGGCCCGCGGTGGACCCCTTCCGGAAAATGACCAAGAAGCCGAAGCCCATCTAGCTCTCCCCAACAGCCGTGTCGAAGAGAGTTCCTATCTCGGAGGATGGAAGTCACACCGTGTACATCGGTGCTGACCTCTCCCCCAAATAGGAAAGCGTGCTCGTCGCCTTCCTCCGTGAACACGCGAACGTCTTCTCTTGGGAGCCTTACGATCTTCCCGGGGTTCCTTGGGGGGTGATTGAGCACAAGCTATCATGGAAGGCGCCAAGCCTGTGAAGCAAAAGGTCCGCCGTCAAGCGCCGGATCACCAAGAGTTCATAGAGGAAGATATCCAGAAGTTTCTCAAAGCCGGGTTCATCCGGGAGATCAGGCACTCCACTTGGTTAGCCAACCCTGTTGTCGTCCCCAAGGCGAATGGGAACAAGAGGCTGTGCATCGACTACGGTAACTTCAATGACGCCTGCCCGAAAGATCCTTTCCCTCTCCCTCGCATTGATCAAATCGTGGACTCAACAGCGGAAAGTGCTCCGTTGTCTTTCCTGGATGCATACGCCGGGTACCACCAGATCAAGACGACAGTCGAAGACGAAGAAAAAACCGTGTTAATCACCCCTTGCGGCACATATTGCTACATATGTATGCCCTTTGGGTTGAAGAACACGGGTTCCACCTTCCAGAGAGCCATCCACAACGGTCTCGGACTGCAACTACACCGCAATTTCGAGGCCTATATGGACGACATCGTGGTCAAGACCAAAGAAGAAGGCTCTCTTGTTGAGGAAGTACGTGAGACATTCCGAAATCTCGACAAGATGCAACTGAAGCTGAATCTGGAAAAGTGTGTTTTTGGTGTGCCTTCCTGCAAGCTCCTTGGATTTTTGGTGTCCCACTGTGGCATTGAAGTCAACCCCGAAAAGATTCAAGGCGATCGAGCAAATGCAGGCCCGGAGATTGAACGTGTGCATCACGACACTTTGGAGATTCATCTGCCGGTTTGCCGAAAGAGCATTGCTGTTCTTCAAACTCCTGAAGAAGTCCGGTCCCCTCGAGTGGACCCTGGAAGCTGAAGCCTAGTTTCAAGACCTCAAGAAGTACCTCGCGTCACCACCAACCTTAGTGGCACCTCGCCCACGCGAACCCTTGCTATTTTACATCTCAGCAACATCTCAGGTGGTAAGCGGAGCATTGGTGGTCGAACGTTTCGGCACCCGGTGTTAGCGTATGCAAGTCCCGCTACAACACAATCATATGGAGATCCGAGAACCGTACCCACTTGTCTAAGCAGACAAGGCAAAGCACAAAACGTTCTCGGAAAGCATCGAACGTGAGGGGCATCCCATCCAGGCCGGAGGATCAACTGAGATGGTTCCTCATCGTCTGCACACAAGTCTAAATGATATGGGTGGTGAACTCCCATACTCATAGACAAGTCGACTCAACCATACTATCGATTCTATTATAAAACTTACATAGACTTACTGCAGCCCGATCACTTAGTCATGGTCTAGGGCGGGCTCAATCATAGAACAAAGTGTGCACGTGACAGAGTCACGAGCAATCGCATCGCGATGCCCCAAGCTGCGCACATCTAAGGGCCACTTGGTGTATAAAAGACCGCCAGCCAGATCACAACTAAGGTCTCGAAAACCCATACTGAGACATGCATGTTATAATCATACACGCATCACACATTTCTAGTATGAACAGCAGGTATCATTGCAATTCTCTACAAAGTTTACAACCTTATTGATAACTCTTACAAAGTGCACACAGAGATCACGAGATCGTTATCCAACACTACATCAAGCATGCGGAAGCAAAGTAGGTCTGAGTACAGACAAGTTTAACAAATGGCCTAGAGAAGCCTTATTTATAAACAAGCCCTTCCACGAGGGACCAGTCGTCTGACTGGGACTACACTAGCTTGATCAATCGTCGAGCTCGAGGAAGAAGCCACCATCGGGGTTGGTGGGTTCATCTAAAACATAGAATAAGCAAACGTGACTACAAAGCCGTACACAACAAGACTTACGTAGGAACTATACTACTCATGCACATGTATCAAGGTAAAGGGAGGTGGGGGTTCATAAGCCGAAGTGCCAGCTTTGACTTGGCTAGTCCTGAACTACGAGTACCGGACTTGAGGTAAGAAGCGTACACGAGTACACTGTATGTCTCCAACCAATTACACCACTATGGTTCCTTCCTCGACTTCCCACGAGAAAGGACGCCATAGCACTCACGCTTATCTTGGAAGTTGTAAAGTATCCGTTGATGTTGTCTAATAATCGAGCACAACTTTCCAAGTAGTCCCTCACCACGGACACGGCTACTCAAATAGTTTCGTTAACCCTCCAGGGGTGTAACGCTACAAACACATGACCATCAGTTACCGCCTTTGGCCTCGACACCATTCAAGGGGTGTCGGTGAGGATGTTCACCACAACACTTCGCCCACAGCTCCGTTCTAGTCTAGAGAGTCGCCTATCTGAGGGGGTCCGTATGGAAGTCCGGCCGAGGTTCTAGTAAAGCCTCAAACGATGTGTGCAGGGTCCCAACCCGGTCTGAATAGCCGTTCTTCCACTTCACAGACCGTGCCACAACCCTACCAGAACTAGCGAACTAATGCGACTTCTAGGGTTGGAACAGGGTGAGGTACTTGGTTGAGAGGGGTCAGTGAGCCCAATGTGTGGTTGCACTCTTCTTCTTGGATCACCACACAAGAACACGGACTTAAGGCGGTGTTCAATGATACAACCAACTGTGTACTCCTACACAGCCTCTCATCGTTCACCTTGTATTAGGGTAGATTCACCAACACATTTCCACCATCATCAACATGATCACTACCATCCCGACTCACAAAATAGTAACCTCATTGTAACTCTAAGAATGCAATAAGATTTAACAGTTGCAGGGGCCAGATGATATCAATCAAGTCCTATGTCAGCTAGGATTGTGGATTGCTTACTACCGTGACAAGATGATAAGTCATGCAAAGGATATGTGTTCAACTATGCGGTAGAATCGATAACAAGGTGATCATCCTATTTCATGCATAAGCGAGACTGAGAGGGAAATGGGTTTTTATCGACATGATCAATGGGGGGGGTTGCTTGCCTTGCTGACGGGGTTCACACACGGTATCTTCAACGAAGGGGGTGGCCTCCGGTTCCGGCTCCACTTCTATTCGACAAACATGGAAATCAAAGGATCAACATAATTGAAATGCACATACACATGATCAATGTTGCAATGTGAGGTTCATGGTTGCATTGTGTGGAAAATTCCATTTAAAAGAAGTGGGTTGCAAATTCATTTGCACATTCACTCCAAATTTGAATTCAAATTAATTCCATATGGACAAATTCTACTGTTCTGTCGGGACCCGGGGTTAGCATATGGAAGTCCAGCTAAGACATAGTCATATGGAGAGCCGAGAACCGTACCCACTTGTCTAAGCAGACAAGGCCAAGCACAGAACATTCTCGGAAAGCATCGTACGTGAGGGGCATCCCATCCAGGACGGATGATCAACTGAGATGGGTCCTCATCGTCCGCACACAAGTCTAATGATATGGGTGATGAACTCCCATATTCAAAGACAATTCGCCTCAACCATACTATCGACTATCTCATAACTCTTACATAGACTTACTCCAGCTCGATCACTTAGTCGGGGTCTAGGGCGGGCTCGATCATACCACAAAGTGTGCACGAGACAGAGTCTCGGACAATCGCATCGCGATGCCCCAAGCTGCGCACATCTAAGGGCCACTTGGTGTATGAAAGACCGCCAGCCAGATCACAACTAAGGTCTCGAAAACCCATACAAAGACATGCATGTTATAAACATACACGCAACACACATGCCCTGTATGAACATCAGGTATCATTGTAATTCTCTACAATGTATACATCTTTATTGATAGCTCTTATAGAGTGCATACAGAAATCACAAACATGTGATCCAACATTACAACACAACCGGAAGCAAAGTATGTCTGAGTACAGACAAGTTTAACAAATGGCTTAAGAAGCCTTATTTAAACACATGCCCTCCACGAGGGAACCAGTCGTCTGACTGGGACTAGACTAGCTTGATCTTCAGTCGTCCAGCTCGATGAAGAAGCCACCTTCAGGGTCAGTGGTTTCATCTAAAACATAGATTAAGCAAACGTGAGTACAAAGTCGTACTCAGCAAGACTTACATAGGAGCTATATTACTCATGCATATGTATCAAGGTAAAGGGAGGTGGGGTTTCACTTGCAGAAGTGCCAGCTTTGACTTGGCTAGTCCTGAACTACGAGTACCAGACTTTGAGGTAAGAATCGTACACGAGTCCACTACTTTCTCCAATCAATTACACCACTATGGTGCCTTCCTCGACTTCCCCACGAGAAAGCACGCCATAGCACTCACACTTATCTTGGTGTGTTTTAGAAGTATCCAGTTCAAGTTGTCTAATAATCAAGCTAAGCTTTCCAAGCAGTCCATAACCGCGGACGCGGCTATTCGAATAGTTTTGTTAACCCTGCAGGGGTGTACCGCTACACACACATGATCATCATTTACCACCTTTGATCTCGACACCTTTCAAGGGGTGCCAGCGAGGATGCTCACCACAACTGTTACCTCATAGCCGATCTAGTCCGAGAAAGCCGCCTACTTGTGTTGGCTACCACTATCGTGAACCCGGCCGGTTTACCGAAGTGGACCCAAGTGATGTGTGCGTGGTGCATCAGCCGGTCTCGGATGAGCCGTTCTCTCACTTAGCATCCAGGCCACAGACCTACCAGAACTCCGAACTATTGCGACATCTGGACATTGAAAGTGATGAGTTAGTAAGCTGAGAGGGGTCAGTGAGCCCAATGTGTGGTTGTACTCTTCATCTTGGATCACCACACAAGAACTCGGACTTAGGGCGGTGTTCAACGAGACAACCTACCGTGTACTCCTACACAGCCTCTCATCGTTCACCTTGTATTAGGGTAGATTCACCAACACTTTTCTACCATCATTATCATGATCACTACCATCCCGACTCACATAACAGTATCATCATGGTATAACTCTAAGCATGCAATAAGCAGTAACAATTGCAGGGGCCACATGATATCAATCAACTCCTACAGTTTCTAGGATTGTGGTTTGCTTACTACTGTGACAAATGATAGGTCACGCAAAGGAATGGGTTCATCTATGCGGTAGAAACGTAGGATGGTAATCATCCTATATAATGCATAAGCGAGACATGAGAGGGAATTGGGATTTTATCGACATGATCAATGGGGGTTTGCTTGCCTTGCTGACGAGGTTCGGGTTCGGGGCCTTCAACGAAGGGGGCAGCCTCCTGCTCCGGTTCCACCTCTACTCGACAAACAACAAACAAGGTAGCAAAGTAAATACAATGCACAATCACATGATGGAAGGTTGAAACTTGATGTATATGCTTTGATGTGTGAAGCAATTCCATTTAAATGGAGTATATTGCAAATTGAATTGCAAATTCAAACTTTAATTTGAATTCAAACTTAGCCAAGTTACATGTGACATTGATTGATCAATTTGAATCATTTGGAAATGTGTATGATATGCCTCTGATGTGTAAGTGAAATGTAGCATGTTGCCATGGTTCAAGTTGCAAAAACTTTTGAATTGAATTTGATTTAATTCCATTAAAATCAAATAGAAAATGCTACTGATCACATTTTAAATTCAACTCAAACAAAGTTGAAAGTTCGATATTTGGATAGGTTATTTTCTCCTGATCATTTTTCATATATTATTTGTCCAATTTGGAGTTGATATGAATTTTCTATGAATTTCCAAAGTTTGGACTATTTTCTGGATTTTCTGGAATTTCTTTAATTCATTTCAATTTCTGGAAATTCATTTATTGCGTCAGGCTTGTGCAAGGATGACATCAGGGGGGTCTGACTGGTGGGTTCAGCCTGTCAGTGGCTGGGTTAATTTAATCCGGCTGTTTAAATTAACCAGTGGCTTAATTAAGTCACTGGGGCCCATTGTCAGTGACCTAGGGTCACTTAACCCGGGTGGGGTTAAGCCCTAAACATGGCCACGTCGGCGGGCCTGCCGGCGGCTAAACGCCGGCGTCACAGACGCGGCAGCGCTCTGCTACCTCCACCTCCTGGCCTCCAATCTCTGCGCCAGGACCACCATTCGAAAGCCCGCGATGAGCCGCGTCGATAGCACCACCTGCACGTCGTCGGGGAGGTCACAGACGACGGAAGCTTCGACCGCGGCGGCGACCGGAGCTACGGCTTGGAGCTGCGCTCGCAAAACAGGCACGGGGCGAGGCAAAAGGGTGCTCGTTCGACGCACAAGATCACCAGGATGATGATGCGCGCAATGGTTGAGTCGATGGAGCACTGGGGCGACCTCAACGTCAACCATGGCGGCGACATGCTCCGGCTCTCATGGCAGCTCGGGGTAGCGGACGAATTGGAAGGGGGAAAGAGAGGGGATCGATGCACCTTCTCACCACGGTTGCAAAGAACGTGACGGCGAGGTCGGGGGTTCCTTGTCGGGGACGAATTTGTCGATGGCGTGCGGTGGCCGGAGGCGAAGACGAAGAAGGGGACGTCGGCTACAGAGCTCCGGCGCTCGATTCCTTCCGCCAGAGGAGGTAGTCGTCGTCGGGGAGCACGTCGGACACCTTGTCTTGCCCTGAGGAGCTCACTGGCCGCGTGGGCTCGGAGCTATGGCGACGGCGGCGCTCGGTGGTCGTCGGGTCTCGCAGTGGGAGAGCACGGGGTGAGCTGGGGAAGGGGAGAGTGGGTCGTGGAGTCTTCCAGACGTCCACGGAACGCGAAAGGGACGAGGGGGAAGCAGCTGCGTGGCCGGGCTCGTCGGCGGCGTTGGTGGAGTGCTGCATGCATTCCACCGAGCAGCTTCGCGGCGTGGGGAGGAAGACGCCAAGCGGGGAGGATGGGCTGGGCCTGCCAGGTGGGCTGCGGGGAGCTAGCTGGGCTGCTCCCAGGTAAGTCCTCTTTCCCTTTTCTGCTTTCTTTTTCTTTTCTGTAAATTTGTTTTGCTTAGCAAATAAATAGCTAGGCATTTTATTAAAGGCTGAAATTTTTTATATGGCCTCATAATAATATAGACTAGCCACTTATAAAGTTTCAACATTTTTAAAATTCAAATAATTTGAATCTTAACTCAAATAGGGGTTTTTGATTAAATCCAAGGCACTGTTTGAATATTTGAAAAATCCATGAGCATGGGGTGGGTCCCACATCACTTGATATGTGATCACACTCATTTATAAGACTTTTCAAAAATCTAACATGAATTTTTGGAGAAGATTTTTATCTGGCCTTTTGAATTAATTCATCTGGGGGGGTTCCTTCTCCCATTTTGCTTTTGATTTTGATTTCAAAGATTTCTTTTGAAATTTTAACATGATGCAAGAGACTTACTAACCCTAGCACATTACCTAACAGAGGGTTCTGACATGTTCACTCAATTTAAATTGGTCAAACACGAAAACAGAGTCTAAATTCACATTCCTTGAATTTTTCTGATAATTTAAGACATATTATATATCCAATTTGGAGTTAAAATAAATTAGTTATGATTTTCTAAAGTTTATAACTTTTTCCGACTTTTTCTGAATTAAATAAATCATTTAACTGATTTACTACGTCACGCTGGCATCATCATGACGTAGGGGGTGCTGCTGACGTGCGGGGCCTTGCTGTCAATGGCAGAGGGATTAATCCCGTTTTAATTAGAACTGACACTGGGGTTTAGGGCTTGGGGGACGAACCTGTCATAGACTGGGGGGGAGGTTAGCAGGGGGTATAGGGGCTAAACAACTGGCGGCTCAACGCCGGTGGCACGGGCACAGCGGCACGTCGTCGGGATCCCGCTGCAGGCCACGGGAAGGGCCACGGAGGCACCAGCGTGTGCCCCGTGCTCTCCCGCGTCTAGGGGAGCACCAGGGGGACATCGAGGAGGCCCGAGGCCACGACTGCGATGACTCGCACGGCAGCGAGCTCTCGGCCGCGTAGGGGAAAGGCGACAGTGTGCACGGGGAGGAGAAAGGGGAGGGGGAAACGACGCACAGGCTCACCCAGAACGCGATGGCGGGCTCGACGAGGCCAGAGGAGGGACGACGGCGGCGAATTCGTCGCCGGAAATCATGGCGGCTGACGGAAAAGCGATGATGCGGGCGTCCCCTCCAAGGATTCCGGGTTCGATTCACTGCATGGGGAGACGAAGACGATGGTGGGCGACCTGTTGGACACGGCGGTGGCGCTTCTCGTCGCCGTTGGCCACGCAGGCCAACGGGCTCACTCCAGCGAGCTCTCGGGTGCGTGCAGAAACGAGAGTGGGAGAGGAAGGGGATGGACCTGGGAGGGGGAAAAGAAACGGGGCGTCTCCAGGCGTAGGCAGCTGCGAGAAGGAGGCAGGGGCACGACAGGGGAGCTGCCACGGCGTCGACCTCGGCATGGCGGGCACGCAGCACCGTGCCTGGCTACCTGGGGAAGATGACAACAGCAGTGGCGGCTGGGCTGGGTTGGGCTAGGATGTAGGTGGGGTTCGCCCTAGGCACCAGTTAGGCCTCTGTCCTTTTCTTTCTTATTTCTTTTTCTGTATTTTTTTTTGGCTCTGCTAAAAATAGCTAGCCATTTTCTAAAATTCTCTAACTTTTTATATGGCCTCACAATATATATAGCTAGCCACTTATAAAGTTTGGACATTTTTAAAATTCAAATTATTTGAACTTTAATTCAAATAGGGGTTTTAATATAATTCCAAGCTCCTGTTTGAATATTTGAAAAATCTATGAGCATGGTTTTGAATCCAAATCACTTTATATGTGATCACACTCATTTATGAGACTTTTCAAAAGGAATTTTTGGAGCAACTTTTATTCTGGCCATTTGAATTAAATTCATCTGGGGGGGGAGGTGCTCTCTCTCCCATTTCATTTTCTTTTTGAAATTTTTGACATGATGCAAAGTGAGACTTGATCCTAGCACATACCTAACAGAGGGTTCTCACAACTCGCCCCCACTCAAAAGAATCTCGTCCCGAGATTCAGAAGTCTGCGGGAGGAAGGAGGGGTACTCGGCACTGAGACGGTGTTCTCTTTCCCACGTGGCTTATTTCTCAGAGTGGTGTGACCATTGCACTTTCAGAAACTTAATCTTCTGACGACGAGTGATACGCTCTGCTGAATCAAGAATATGAACGGGGTACTCTCGATAAGAAAGGTCATCTTGGAGATCAAGCGTTTCATGGTCTACTTCGCGGATGGGGTCCTTGAAGCAACGCCTGAGTTGTGACACATGGAATACATCATGTACTCGGGAAAGGTGCGGGGGTAGTTAGAGTTGGTAGGCGAATTCTCCACGTTTAGCAAGATGCGGAAAGGTCCAATGTAATGTGGGGCCAACTTGCCTTTGATACCGAATCGTTGGGGTTCTCTTCAAAGGAGTAACCCGAAGGTAAGACTTCTCGTCCAGATTGTAGCTTTCTTGCCTATCATGACGATCATAGTAGCTTTTCTGTTGAGACTGGGTTGCTTTCAAATGATCACGAACAATGTGAACTTGATCTTCTGCTTCCATGATCATATTCGGTCCAAAGAATTGTCTTTCACCGGTTTCTGACCAGTTAAGGGGTGTTCGACATCGTCGTCCATAGAGGAGTTCAAAAGGAGCCATGTTCATACTAGATTGGAAACTATTGTTATAAGAAAATTCGGCGAACGGAAGATACTTCTCCCAATTCTTTCTAAATGAGATAACACAAGCTCTGACCATGTCTTCGAGAATTTGGTTAACCCTTTCAACTTGACCGCTAGACTGAGGATGGAAAGTTGTACTAAAGGAGAGATGAGTTCCCATAGCATTCTGAAAGCTTCCCAAAAATCTAGAGGTGAAAAGGCTACCACGATCAGAAATGATTTCCAAAGCAACACCATGAAGAGACACAATTCTAGAGACATACAAGTCCGCTAACTGGCTAGCAGTTATAGACTCGCGAACTAGAAGGAAGTGAGCAACTTTTGAAAGTCTATCAATGAAAACGAAGATGGCATCACTTCCTTTCTGGGTTTTTGGAAAGCCAGTGATGAAGTCCATAATGACTTTGTCCCATTTCCACTCGGGAATAGGCAGTGGTTGAAGAGTACCTGCAGGTCTTTGGTGTTCGTCTTTAATGCGACGACAAACATCACATTCGGCAACATACTGAGCAATTTTTCGTTTCATCCTAGTCCACCAAAATCTCTGGCGTAGGTCTCGGTACATCTTTGTGCTACCAGGATGAATCGAAAGGGGAGTGTCATGAGCCTCCTTAAGAATTAGCCTCCTAAGATTGTGTTTTCGTGGTACAACAATCGAGTTCCAAAGAAAACGACACCTTGATCATTTATGGAGAAACATTTAGCAACTCTGCTAGGAATGTTCTTCTTGATCTCTCGAATACCACTATCATGTTTCTGGGCGGCTACGATTTTATCCTCAAGGGTTGGTTTCGCCACCAAGGTAGAAAGAAAACCATGAGGAACAATCTCAAGATTGAGCTTGCGAAATTCCTCATGAAGAAGTGGTTGACACTGTTGTAACATGAGGTTGTTACAATACGACTTACGACTTAGTGCATCATCCATGACATTGGCTTTTCCTGGGGTGTACGAAATTCCTAAGTCATAATATTTTATCAACTCTATCCAGCGTCTTTTCCTGAGATTAAGATCTGGCGGGGTGAATACATATTTGAGGCTTTGGTGCTTGGAATATATCTCACAACGATTACAAGGGAGGTAACGTCGCCAAGTTTTCAGGGCATGAACTATGACAGCGAGTTCAAGATCATGGGTAGGATAGTTTTCTTCATGTGGACGCAACTGGCGTGAAGCATAAGCTACCACATGTCTATCTTGCATAAGTATGCATCCTAACCCTTTCCGTGAAGCATGACAATAGATCTCGAAATCCTTTTTGATGTCTGGAGGCGCAAGTACGGGTGAAGAAGTCAATCCTGTCTTTAGCTCTTGAAATCTTTCCTCGCACTTGGGAGTCCATTGGAATTTCTTATCTTTCTTGAGGAGTTCAGTTAGAGGCTTTGCAAATTTGGAGAAGTTCTCAACGAAGCGGCGACAATAGCTTGCTAAGCCAAGAAAACTCCTAACTTTCTTAACCTATTCAGGTGGAGTCCAGTCAAGGACGGCCTGAACTCTCTCGGGATTCACATCAATTCCTTTTTCAGAAATCACGTGGCCTAAGTAGGTCACTTCTGGTAGCCAAAATTCACACTTGGAGAATTTAGCATACAGACGATGCTCTCGAAGTTTCATCAGTACCAACCTAAGATGTTCGGCATGTTCTTCTTTGTTCTTCGAGTAGATGAGAATGTAATCAAGATAAACTACAACAAATTTATCTAAGTACTCCATGAAGATCGAATTCATCATGCGCGAGAAAGTGGCGGGGGCATTGGTTAAACCGAAGGACATGACGGTGAACTCGTAAAGACCATAACGAGTAGTGAAAGCCGTCTTGGGAACATCCTCATTTTATATTTTGATTTGATGATAGCCTAGTCTCAAATCCATCTTAGGGAAGGCAGAGGATCCATCAAGTTGATCATAAAGATCATTGATCCTGGGAAGTGGGTACTTGTTCTTTATCGTTGCTAGATTTAGCGGGCGATAGTTACGCACATCCTTTCTGTTCCATCTTTCTTCGTTACGAACAGAACGGGGCAACCCCATGGCGATGAATTAGGGCGGATGAAGCCTTTTGCCAACAAAGCTTCAAGTTGGATTTTAAGCTCAGCTAACTCACGTGGGGCCATTTTGTATGGGCGTCTGGAAATTGGGGTTGTGCCTGGCATAAGATCCACTATGAATTCTACACATCTGTCGGGTGACTAGGTTTAAGGAGTTGGGTTACTGGGTAGTTTCCTAGAGGATGACCATGGCTTACTAGGGGCTACAACAGATATGTCAGAGTAGCAAAGTACCCCAACACAATGGTTAGTGTGGTTATTCTGGCTACAAGACATCTAAAGTGGGAGGAAGAACTGCAAATGCATCAATATATGTTTCTAGAATAAAACCTACAACAAACTCTATGAAGCTGTCAGGAATGCCACCTAACAAATCTTCTGGAAAGACATCCGAAATAGAGAGAAAGATTTTGCAAATGCATCAGATTATGAAGAAACCTGGAATGACTCGGACAACATAACGACTGTAATTGCAAGAAAAGACAATTTTCTTACAACATAGAAACAACACTTACGTACGATGTAAGAAATAAGGAAGCACAACAACTCTAGCAAACCGAACACAACTTTCCTACGGCTACAAGGAAGCAAACAACGAGATGTTCTAGTAAGACATAGATGAGCCTAGTCCTATATTCCCGTAGAACAAGATGAGGGTGACTCATAACTCAGAATGATGAGGGTAAGGAGAAAAAAGAAGCCTTACGTTGTTCCCTTATATACCCAGAGTAACTATATAACTATAGAAGGCTAGACTCAACTTCGACCAAGGCTGATAATCCTACAGTCAGTCCTTCTCTAATACCAAGTTTGTCGGGACCTGGGGTTAGCGTATGCAAGCCCCGCTACAACACAATCATATGGAGAGCCGAGAACCGTACCCACTTGTCTAAGCAGACAAGGCCAAGCACAAAACGTTCTCGGAAAGCATCGAACATGAGGGGCATCCCATCCTGGCCGGAAGATCAACTGAGATGGGTCCTCATCGTCCGCACACAAGTCCAAATGATAAGGGTAGTGAACTCCCATACTCATAGACAAGTCACATCAACCATACTATCGATTGTATTATAACACTTACATAGACTTACTCCATCCCGATCACTTAGTCGGGGTATAGGGCGGGCTCAATCATACAACAAAGTGTGCACATGACAGAGTCACGAGCAATCGCATCGCGATGCCCCGAGCTGCGCACATATAAGGGCCACTTGGTGTATAAAATACCGCCAGCCAGATAACAACTAAGGTCTCGAAAATCCATACTAAGACATGAATGTTATAATCATACACGCAGCACACATGTCTAGTATGAACAGCAGGTATCATTGCAATTCTCTACAAAGTGTACAACTTTATTGATAACTCTTATAGAGTGCACAATGACATCAGGAGATCGTGATCCAACATTACATCAAGCATGCGGAAGAAAAGTAGGTCTGAGTACATACAAGTTAAAGAAATGGCTTAGAGAAGCCTTATTTATAAACAAGCCCTTCCACGAGGGACCAGTCGTCTGACTGGGACTACACTAGCTTGATCAGTAGTCGAGCTCCAGGAAGAAGCCACCATCGGGGTCAGTGGGTTCATCTAAAACATAGAATAAGAAAACGTGAGTACAAAGTCGTACTAAGCAAGACTTACGTAGGAACTATACTACTCATGCACATGTATCAAGGTAAAGGGAGGTGGGGTTCATAAGCAGAAGTGTCAGCTTTGACTTGGTTAGTCCTAAACTACGAGTACCAGACTTGAGGTAAGAAGCGTACACGAGTCCACTATATGTCTCCAACCAATTACACCACTATGGTGCCTTCCTCGACTTCCCACGAGAAAGCACGCCATAGCACTCACGCTTATCTTGGCAGTTTTAAAGTATCCGTTGAAGTTGTCTAATAATCGAGCATAGCTTTCCAAGTAGTCCCTTACCGCGGACGTGACTATTCGAATAGTTTTGTTAACCCTGCAGGGTTGTACCACTATACACACATGACCATCAGTTACCGCCTTTGGCCTCGACACCATTCAAGGGGTGTCGGCGAGGATGTTCACCACAACACGTTGCCCACAGCTCTGTTCTAGTCCAGAGAGTCTCCTATCTGAGGGGGATCCGTATGGAAGTCCGTCCGAGGTTCCAGTACATCCTCAAACGATGTGTGCAGGGTCCCAAGCCGGTCTGAATAGCCGTTCTTCCACTTCGCAGACCGTGCCACAACCCTACCAGAACTTTCAAACTAATGCGACTTCTGGGGTTCAAACGGGGTGAGGTACTAGGTTGAGAGGGGTCAGTGAGCCCAATGTGTGGTTGCACTCTTCTTCTTGGATCACCACACAAGAACTTGGACTTAAGGCGGTGTTCAACGAGACAACCCACTGTGTACTCCTACACAACCTCTCATCGTTCACCTTGTATTAGGGTAGATTCACCAACACATTTCCACTATCATCAACATGATCACTACCATCCCGACTCACAAAAGAGTAACCTCATTGTAACTCTAAGCATGCAATAAGCTTTAAAATTTGCAGGGGCCACATGATATCAATCAACTCCTATGTCAGCTAGGATTGTGGTTTGCTTACTACTGTGACAAGATGATAGGTCATGCAAAGGATATGGGTTCAACTATGCGGTAGAATCGATAACAAGGTGATCATCCTATTTCATGCATAAGCGAGACTGAGAGGGAAATGGGTTTTTATCGACATGATCAATGGGGGGTTGCTTTCCTTGCTGACGGGGTTGACACACGGTGTCTTCAACGAAGGGGGTGGCCTCCAATTCCGGCTCCACTTCTATTCGACAAAAATGGCAATCAAAGGATCAACATAATTGAAATGCACATACACATGACAAATGTTGCAATGTGAGGTTCATGGTTGCATTGTGTGGACAATTCCATTTAAAAGAAATGGGTTGCAAAGTCATTTGCAAATTCACTCCAAATTTGAATTCAAATTAATGCCATATTCACATGAAAACAGAGTCCCTATTCACATTCCTTGCATTTTTCTGATAATTTTAGACATATTATATGTCCAATTTGGAGTTAAAATAAATTAGTTATGATTTTCTAAAGTTTATAGCTTTTTCTGACTTTTTCTGAATTAAATAAATCATTTAACTGATTTACTGCGTCACGCTGGCGTCAGCATGACGTAGGGGGGATGCTGACATGTGGGGCCTTGCTGTCAGTGGCAGAGGGATTAATCCCATTTTAATTAGAACTAACAGTGGGGTTTAGGGGTTGGGGGCCGCAACTGTCATAGACTGGGGCGGGAGGTTAGCAGGGGGTTTAGGGGCTAAATGGCCGGCGGTTCAACGCCGGTGGCACGGGAACGGCGGCGCGTCGCCGGGATCCCGCTGCAGGCCACGGGAAGGGCCACGGAGGCACCAACGCGTGCCCCGTGCTCTCCCGCGCCTTGGGGAGCACCAAGGGGACCTCGAGGAGGCCCGAGGCCACGGCTGCGACGACTCGCGCGGCGGTGAGCTCTCGGCCGCAGAGGGGAAAGGCCATAGCGTGCACTGGGAGGGGGAAACGACGCGAATGCTCACCCAGAACGCGATAGCGGGCTCGAGGAGCCCGGAGGAGGGACGACGGCGATGAATTCGTCGCCGGAAATCATGGCGGTCGGCGGCAAAGCGTTGATGCGGGCGTCGCCTCCAAGGCTTCCGGGCTCGATTCACTGCACGGGGAGACGAAGACGATGGCGGGCGACCTGTTGGACACGGCGGTGGCGCTTCTCGTCGCCGTTGGCCACGCAGGCGTACGGGCTCACTCCGGCGAGCTCTCGGGTCCGCGCAGAAACGAGAGAGGGAGAGGAAGGGGGATGGACCTGGGAGGGGGGAAAAGAAACGGGGCGTCTCCAGGCGTCGATGACTGTGAGAAGGAGGCAGGGTCACGGCTGGGGAGCTGCCACGGCGTCGACCTCGGCATGCCGGGCACGCAGCACCGTGCCTGGCTTCCTGGGGAAGACGACAACAGCAAGAGAGGCTGGGCTGGGTTAGGCCAGGAGGTAGGTGGGCTTCGCCCTAGGCGCCAGGTAAGCCTCTGTCCTTTTCTTTCTTATTTCTTTTTCTTTATTTTTGTTTTGGCTCTGCTAAAAATAGCTAGCCATTTTCTAAAATGCTCTAACTTTTTATATGGCCTCACAATATATATAGCTAGCCACTTATAAAGTTTGGAAATTTTTAAAATTCAAATTATTTGAACTTTAATCAAATAGGGGTTTTAATTTAATTCCAAGCTCTGGTTTGAATATTTGAAAAATCTATGAGCATGGGTTTGAATCCAAATCACTTTATATGTGATCTTACTCATTTATGAGACTTTTCAAAAATGCAAAAGGAATTTTTGGAGCAACTTTTATTCTGGCCATTTGAATTAAATTCATCTAGGGGGGTGCTATCTCTCCCATTTCATTTTCTTTTTGAATTTTTTGAAATGATGCAAAGTGAGACTTGATCCTAGCACATACCTAACAGAGGGTTCTGACAAAAGGCGACCCAGAAGAAGAAGATGGTGGAGCCCCACCCGCAACAGGAAATCCTGAGGAATCATCTCCTACAGCCAGAGCCCACGGGGCCAAGGCTCCTGTCAGAGGGAAAACTCAGAAGCCAGTCTACTTCATCGGCATTGTCCTTTGGGGCGCGTGACGCTGGTACCCACAGATCCAGAAGATACTTCTCAGAGTGCTCATAGCTTCCCGGAAGCTTAGTCACTATTTCCAAGCGCATCCAATCCGAGTGGTGACCAGTTTCCCACTCGAGCGTATTCTGAGGAACCAAGAAGCCACTGGACGAATTGTGGATTGGGCGCTGGAGCTTTCCGGCTTCGACCTCACGTTCGTCAACTCCTCCACCATCAAGAGACATTTACTGGCTGATTTTCTTGTTGAATGGACTCTGACTCCAGAATATGAAGAAGACCTCCAGGAAGCATCTTTGCTTCCCGGCGCTGAAGACAACAATGAGTGGACTCTGTACTTTGACGGATCCTTCTCTTTGCGGGGGGCGGGGATGGTGCCGTCCTGGTTTCCCGCACCGGAGAGGTTTTTAAGTATGCTGTGCAGATGCTGTTCGAGGAAGAGGCCTCCACCAACAACACAGCAGAGTACGGAGGCTTCCTCGCCAGTTTGAGAGCCGCCATGGGTCTCAGAATCAAAATACTCATAGTCAGAGGCGACTGCCAACTGGTGGTCAAGCAATTCAAGGACGATTACGGGTGCCCTCAGATGCAGGCATACGTCGACGAAGTCCGCAAGCTCGAAAAATACTTCCATGGCTTAGGGATGTAGCATATCCCAAGGTCCCAGAACAGCGTTGCAGACGAGCTGTCTAAAATCGCTGCCCGGAAGGAGAAGGTCCCGCCAGGAGTGTTCGCTGAGTGTTTAAGCAAACCCTAAGTCGACCCCACACGGCCAATCATCAAGAAGCGGAAGATTGAGCCCAAGGGGCAGTTTCCAGGAGAGCTACCCTCACTCATCCCTAGCAAGCACCAAGTTTTCACTGTCGGTCCTACACCCCTGGGTTGGGGCGCTGACATCCTGGACTACCTGAAGAACGGAGATCTGCCGAGTAGTCAAAAGGATGCCGAGAGGGTTGCTCGCCAGTCATCGATGTTATCTCTTACTCGATGGATCCCTCTACCGCAGGCGTCCCAATGGCGTGAAGCTACTGTGCATCCCCACAGATCAAGGCAAGGATCTTCTCTGAGACTTCCACGAAGGAACATGCGGAGCCCACATTGGATCATGGGCGTTGGTTGGAAAGGCTTTCCGGCAAGGGTTCTACTGGACCACCACCTTGAATGACACCACGGAGCTTGTCAACACTTGTGACGCCTACCAATTCCACGCCAAGGTCATTCATCAACCGACACAAGCACTCCAGACCATCCCACTGGCATGGCCCTTTGCGGTCTGGAGATTGGACATCCTGGGCCCTTTTCCCCGTGCAACCGGGGGCTATGAGTTCCTCTATGTCGCCATCGAAAAGTTCACCAAGTGGTCTTAAGTGGAACCGGTTCGCAACGTCACGGCGCAGTCCGCCATCAAGTTTATCAGAAGCCTGGTGTGTCATTTCGGAGTTCCTAACCGAATCATCACGGAAAACGGCACCCAGTTCACAAGCCAGGCCTTCCTCGAGTACTGCAGGAAAATGGGAACCGCAGTGTGTTTTGCTTTAGTGGCTCACCCGAGGAGCAACGGCCAGGCAGAGAGAGCCAATTCGGATGTACTCCATGGTCTACGGACCCGTACTTTCCGTCCGCTCGAGAAGTGTGGAAAGCGGAGGAAGGATGAGGTCTCAGTTGTTCTATGGTCAATCCGGACCACACCCAACCGAGCCACAAATGAGACACCCTTCTCTCTCGTTTACGGAGCGGTGGCGGTGCTCCCCACAGAACTCAGATACGGATCTCCCCGAGTTCGGTCCTTCGATGAGGCCGAACAGCAGCAATTCCGACAAGGAGATGTCGTCATTGCTGAGGAAATACGTTCTCGGGCTGCTACACGCACTGCGCGGTACCAGCAACTACTACGCCGCTATCACAGCCGCCACGTCCGCTCCCGAGAACTTGAGGAAGGCGACCTTGTACTCCGTCGGCTACGTCCAGGAGGGGTCTAAACAAGCTGTCTCCAAAGTGGGAAGGCCCTTATCGGGTAGTCCAAGTCACGCGGCCGAGATCCGTCCGCCTGGAGACCGAGGATGGAGTCCCCGTGAGAAACTCGTGGAACATCGAGCACCTCCGGAAATACCATCTCCGTAAGTTCTATCCATGAGGGTATAAAGTTGTCGGATGACCAGTTTCCCGGCAGCGCCACATTTGTAAGATGTGATCTCCAGATCCATGTTTATGGGGGAAACCAAAAAAAATCCCCTAGGGCTAAATCGGTGTGTGTTAGCACGTTTTACCTTTATGATGCTCAGGCTAACCCTACCCTCCGGCATTCTTTTCAGAAGTTACCTAACTGGCACGCTAAATCCTGCCGGACTAAGTTCTTCCCCGTAGCTCGCACGGCGGCGAGTAGTATACGACGCTTGTTTCTCTCTTGTCTCCGCCCTCGTGGTGAGACATTTTTTGCAAGAAAAAGACGTCCAACAAAAATAAGAAGCCAACCTAGTTTCTCGAGAACGGTTCATATAATAAGCAACCAACCTCGTTTTCTCGAGAACGGTTCATACAATAAGCTGACAACCTCATTTTCTCGAGAACGGTTCGCAAAACGGAGCCTCTTGGCTTTCTGGGTTCCTTGAAAGTAAAATAAGGAAGAGAAGAATGAAAAGAAGAAGGAAGATAAGGAAAAAAATGGGTCACACCTTCAGTCAAGCTGGACCACCGGCTTGATATCCTCCGGGATCTTCTCTCCGCTGCCTTTGCTGGAGCTGTCGTCCCCCTTGCGCTGCTCGGAAGAGGCATCATCACCTTCGTTCCAGGATGAGGTCGCACCGCTGCTGGAGCTTTCCAGGAAGCATTCCTTCCGTCCATTGTGCATGTCGAAGCACTTCTTCATCAAGAGGTCCTCGCTGTCGTAGCGGAACAAGATGAAGTCCCCAAACTGCAGTTTGCGGACGCGGGCAAACACCTTCCACTCGTGCGACAAGAGAAGATCTCCCGTGCTCGCCCTGTGAGTCTCCACCTTCACCGGACCATGTGGACATCCGTCCACCTGCAAGAGGAAATGCAGGTGCTCAGCGTCCCGCACTACGTCGCGGAACACCTTGGGAAGAGGGAGCCAACTGCAAGAAGCCGACATCAACTCGACACCGAACTCGAAGCCGATGCGCTCGCCATGGGAATTGCGAATCTTGGCCGGCAGCATTGGCCCGCGGCCTCCCATGCCGCCGCGACTCGTCTTCTTGCGGGTCCTTCACCCCCGCACAACATGGATGAGGATTCCAACCGAAGCCCCAATCTCCAACGTCGCCCCTCCACCATGGCTCCCCCTCCCTCGGCCACAGCGGTCGTGAACTCCTCCTCCGTGGAGGGTCCGGGGGCTGTCACCTTCCGCCTCCTCGGAAGCACGACGCTTAGGAGCCATGGCTTGCGGAACCTCCGTCGATTGGAAGAAGAAGCTGTTGTAGGGTGCCTGATTCATCCACAGGAAGAGGGGGTTAAGTATCCGTTGCTCTCGATGGGACGTGGTAACTACCCCAATTACTCCACCTGGAGCACTGGATCGTGGCGACCTTCGGCCTCCGCAGACGCAATCAAGTAGCTGCCCCTCAGGCTCCTTGCGACACGTGTCGGTTTCTGTCGCTAGGAGGGCCCGGAACCCCACGCCTTCACACTACCAAGACTACATCCCGGATGCTTCCGCTTCCCGAACCATAAGACATGCCATGGCTCTCATACCAAAGATCTGCGCCACAGCCAGGCCCGGGGGGTTACTGTCGGGGAACAGGAGTTCGCTCTCCAGTCCCGACAACCTTCAAGAGATCACCAAGAGAAGTTGCCTCCTGGTACAAGCATAGTGCTGCCGGAAATATATTCCGCACAGCAGAAAACCAGAAGAAGTTGCGCCGCCCCATGGTCTGGAAGACATGGTGACAGTGGTGCCTTCTTCCCGGTTCTATTCCTCATATGTGACGAGGCCCCGCACGCCTACTCAGGAGGAGTGTCATCGCCTTGCCACACAACCTTCCCGGAAGCAACGTCCCGGTGACACCCGTTGCCTTTGGTTCTAGAAGAACGGCACCGCCATAGCACTTGTGGTGACCCCCTTGAGCTATAAAACGGAGGCCCAAACTACCAAAAAAGGGGATCGACCACCAGCAACACCCTAGGACCATCTAGAGCTCGTATCTATCTAGGAAAGGCTCCACCTCTTTGTAGCATTCACAGTATCAGTCCAGACAAGTAAGAGTAGGGCTTTTAGTCTCCGGACGGCCTGAACCTTGGTAAATCCTAGCGTGTCCCCGTCTCGACGATCCTCATTGTGTTTCGCGTGCGCGTCCCGGAATCATATAACCCCCGGGGGATCCGACCCTAGACACGCTCGACCACAAGTAATCCGAGTAGCCTCGGGGGATACTTCTGCCAAGAACAACATGGAATGCCTAGTAAGCACTTGATGGTTTAGAGCCTCCGCCCTAACCGCCGGCGATTGAACGAAGTCTCGGGGGCTACTCCCATTGGGAGCGCTCACGATGAAAGGAAACAAGACAATTACCCACGCAGTCGAGTCAACTCTATGCAAAAGATTCCATATATATAAATTTACAAAGGACTATTTCATCGAAGGGATGACTCGACACCTCATGGGGCATCATCACAGAAAAAGGAAAAATAATCCATAAAAGTCTACCGGGAGCTCGGTTGATGGTCGGCTTGATACCATCAGCATCCTCTTCAAAATTGGAGTAGCTAACACTACCCTCGGACGACGAGTTGAGGGAGCAAGAGATAGTGATGCCCCAACCAGGTGAGTCACCACCAGATGCAGAGCATCGAGTGTAATCCGCGCCTCCTGATTCGACGTTTCTTGAGCTTTCCCACGAAGGCTCTAGCCGATTGCCATCAGCATCAAAAGTTCTAACAGAGAGGGTTTCTTCTTCGTCAAACCGGCAGCGAAGGCTATCCCCGTCACACAAATTAAACTAACGGGCAAAATTTCTCTAGCGAGCCTACAAGAACAGTAAGGAAGAGCCCTCAATGCGTACTTTTACCCACAATGGGCTATATAATCGCCCTGAGCACGAAGCCACATGCCCTCAAGACTGAGCTCAGAGACAACAGCAGCAAAGGAAGAAGGGAGAACAATTCGACGAGAAACAAGGCCGCGGACGTGAAGAATAAAATCATGGGAAGGGGTGCCCTCATCCGCAGCCTCGATCGGCAAGCCCCTCGCAGATCAACCACGACCCCGGTGGCCACACGAGGATTGCGGGCAACACGGCCCTGACGGCCACGGCTAGTAGCGCCTCGTGTAGCACTGTTATGGGTATAGATATGTCAGAACCCTCTGTTAGGTATGTGCTAGGGTTAGCTAGTGCCTTTGCATCATGTCAAAATTTCAAAAGAAATCTTGGAAATCAAATTCAAAATCCAAATGGGAGAAGGAACAACCCCCAGATGAATTAATTCAAAAAGGCCAGATAAAAATCTTCTCCAAAAATTCATGTTAGAGTTTTGAAAAGTCTTATAAATGAGTGTGATCAAATATCAAGTGATGTGGGACCCACCCCATGCTCATAGATTTTTCAAATATTCAAACAGTGCCTTGGAATTAATGAAATACCCCTATTTGATTTAAAATTCAAATCATTTGAATTTTAAAAATTTTGAAAGTTTATGAGTGGCTAGTCTATATTATTATGAGGCCATGTAAAAGTTTTCAGCATTTAATAAAATGATTTGGTATTTTTACCAAAGTCAAAACAGAATTACATAAAAGAAAGGAAAGATTAAACAGAAAAAGGAAAAGAACTTACCTGTCGCCCAGGCGAGGCCCATCAGGCCCAGCCCACCTGAACCGTTCTGTCGTCTTCCTCCCGCGCGTCCAAGCAGCTCCGTGGCAGGGCGCCGACGTCGTGGACGCCACCGCGACATCTTCGACCTTCCAGACCTCCCCGTGCCGTCTTCTCGTGTCCTGGAGAACCGCCTTGAAGCCGTGGATCTTTTCCCCCTCCTCTCTCGTGCTCTCCCTTCCTCTCCTCGTTTTCCCCTTCTTCTCCGAGAGCAGCCGCTGCTCGCCGTCGCAAGAACTCTCGGCCACCGTTCCCTAGAGCTTGAACCAACGTGTCCCCCGTGCTCCTCATCGAGGACTACCCCAAGCTGGAGAAGATGGGCGCCTGATTGAACTCGTGGACGACGCAAGCTTCATAGCGACCTCGCCGGACCCGCAACCTCGCTGTCTTCGATTCGCCGTCGTCAAGCCTTCCCCGCCTCCATCGACTGCGCCGCTGCACTCCCTGCGTTTGGGTGAGTGTTTCCCCTAACCTAGCCGGCCCCTCTTGCCCTCTGTCACCGTTTGCCATGGTCGCCGGAGTACCAAGCAGCCACGGTCGTCATCGGCGAGCAACTGCTATGCAATCGACCTCGCCGTCTTGTCCTTCACCTCCGCCTTGATCTGCTACTTCGAACGCGCCCACCAGCGGCTCAAATGGTGCTCTGTAGCGAGATCCACCCCGACCCCGTGCCACGGCCGCCGCGGAAGGTCGTCGCCGGCGTCACTCCGATGCTCCCCTATGGCGCTGCTCTGCACCACTTGACGCGGGCGTCCACGAGCTTTCGAATGGTGCCTCCCGCGCATCAAATGGCCCACGGCAGCCCCCTCCCTGTGCAGCGCCGCCGCACTGGTGGCCACCGGCGGCTAGCCGCCGGTGAGGCCACTGTCATTAGGGGTTAACCCCCCTGCTAATTGACCATAGGTCAATGATAGGTGGGGCCCCCAGGCACTTAACCCCCCTGGTTAAGTTTAAACCGTTTCAATTAAACCCATGTGACACTGACACCCCTGGCCCACCAGTCAGACCCCCCCCCCACGTCAGCATGACCACATGCTGATGCAATAAAAGGATTTAAATAAATTTCCAAATAAAAAGAAATAAAAATAAATCTAGAAATTCCAGAAAATACCCCAAACTTTGGAAATTCATAGAAAATTCATATTAACTCCAAATTGGACAAATAATATATGAAAAATGATCAGGAGAAAATTATCTTTCCAAATATGCAACTTTCAACTCTGTTTGAGTTGAATTTGAAATGGGACCAGTAGCATATTTCATTTGGTTTATTTGAATTTAATTCAAATTCAAATCAATTGATCTTTCAACTTGGACCATGGAATTATGATGTAATTCAACCATACATCAGAAGCACATCTTATACAAGTGAAGCTGATTCAAAATGATCAAACCATGTCACTTACAACTTGACTAGGTTGAATTCAAATGTGGAGTTTGAATTTGCATTTTAAATGCAATATATTCCACTTAAATGGAATTGCCTCACACATCAAAACTTATACTTCAAGCTTTAACATTCAATCATGTGCTTGAGCATTACATTCATATTGATTGCTACTTCGTGCTTTGTTTGTCGAGTAGAGGTGGAACCGGAGCAGGAGGTCACCCCCTTCGCTGAAGATCCAGAACCCGAACCTCGTCAGCAAGGCAAGCAAACCCCCATTGATCATGTCGATAAAATCCCACTTCCCTCTCATGTCTCGCTTATGCATTGTATAGGATGATCACCATGTTACGATTGTACCGCATAGATGAACCCATTCCTTTGCATGACCTATCTTTTCTCACAGTAGTAAGCAAACCACAATCCTAGCAAATGTAGGAGTTGGTTGATATCATGTAACCCCTGCAATGCTACTGCTTATTGCATCCTTAGTATGATACCATGTTGTTACTGTGATGTGAGTCGGGATGGTAGTGATCATGTTGATGTTGGTAGAAAAGTGTTGGTGAATCGACCCTAATACAAGGTGAACGATGAGAGGCTGTGTAGGATTACACAGTGGGTTGTCTCGTTGAACACCGCCCTAGTACGAGTTCTTGTGTGGTGATCCAAGATGAAGAGTACAACCACACATTGGGCTCACTGACCCCTCTCAACCTATTAACTCGTCCCTTTCGATGTCAAGATGTCGCAGTAGTTCGGAGTTCTGGTAGGCTTGTGGCCTGGATGCTAAGTGAGAGAACGGCTCACCCGAGACCGGCTTATGCACCACGCACACATCGCTTGGGTCCACTTCGGTAAACCGGCCGGGTTCACGATAGTGGTAACCAACCCAAGTAGGCGGCTTTCTCGGACTAGACAGGCTATGAGGTAACAGTTGTGGTGAGCATCCTCGCCGGCAGCCCTTGAATGGTGTCGAGATCAAAGGCGGTAAATGATGGTCATGTGTGTGTAGCGGTACACCCTTGCAAGGTTAACAAAACTATTCGAATAGTCGCGTCCGTGGTTATGGACTACTTGGAAAGCTTAGCTTGATTATTAGATAAGTTGAACCGGATACTTCTAAAACACACCAAGTAAAGTGTGAGTGCTATGGCGTGCTTCCTCGTGGGGAAGTCGAGGAAGACACCATAGTGGTGTATTGGTTGGAGAAAGTAGTGGACTCGTGTACACTTCTTACCTCAAAGTCTGGTACTCGTAGTTCAGGATTAGCCAAGTCAAAGCTGGCATTTCTGCAAGTGAACCCCACCTCCCTTTACTTTGACACATGTGCATGAGTAGTATAGCTCCTATGTAAGTCTTGCTGAGTACGCCTTTGTACTCACGTTTGTTTAATCTATGTTTTAGATGATGCCACTGACCCCGAAGGTGGCTTCTTCATCGAGCTGGACGACTGAAGACCAACTAGTCTAGTCCCAGTCAGCAGACTGGTTCCCTCGTGGAGGGCTTTGTGTTTAAATAAGGCTTCTTAAGCCACTTGTTAAACTTGTCTGTACTCAGACATAATTTGCTTCCGTTCTGTGTTGTAATGTGGATCACATGTATGTGATCTCTGTGTGTACTCTATAAGAGTTATAAATAAAATGTACACTTTGTAGAGAATTGCAATGGTACCTGCTGTTCATACAAGGCATGTGTGCTGCGTGTATGTTTATAACATGCATGTCTTTGTATGGGTTTTCGAGACCTTAGTTGTGTTCTGGCTGGCGGTCTTTCATACACCAAGTGGCCCTTAGATGTGCGCAGCTTGGGGCATCGCGATGCGATCGTCCGAGACTCCGTCTCGTGCACACTTTGTGGTATGATTGAGCCCGCCCTAGACCCCGACTAAGTGATCGGGCTGGAGTAAGTCTATGTTAGAGTTTTGAGATAGTCGATAGTATGGTTGAGGCGACTTGTCTTTGAATATGGGAGTTCACTACCCATATCATTAGACTTGTGTGCGGACGATGAGGACCCATCTCAGTTGATCATCCGGCCTGGATGGGATGTCCCTCACGTACGATGCTTTCCGAGAATGTTCAGTGCTTGGCCTTGTCTGCTTAGACAAGTGGGTGCGGTTCTCGGCTCTCCATATGACTATGTCTTAACTGGACTTGCATACGCTAACCCCGGGTCCCGACAAGATAACACCTCCTCTTTGGTTACCCCAAGTGGAAGGTTATGTTGTAGATAGCAGCAAATTTCCCTTGGTGAAGATAGCAAGGTTTCTCAAACTAGCAGGACTCCAAGAGATACAAGAAGGTGGCAAGAAATCAATAGCGCCGTTTACAACCTAGAGGTTGCCTACTTGACCTGGCCCTGCACACAGACGCAAATAACTTCGCTCCAAACGAGTTCAGAGAGGTTGTCAATCTCTCCGGCCTTATTGTTTACAAATGATCAAAACACAGGGTGGAAATAATAGTGATGGTGATTGCAACGGAAAATAAAATAAATCAGTAAAAGTGAACGTTGTAAACTACGATGGAAATATGGACCGAGGTCCCATGGCTTTAACTAGTGATGCCTCTCTCCCAAAAGACGATAAACAACTATGCTGGGTGAACAAATTACATCTGGGGAATTGACAAAATTATGAACGCACCGCAATGCTAACTATGCTACAAGAAAGCTAGAGGCTCAACCGTATGGGCATTAAAAGAAGAAGAGTATACCGTTTATTCATCAACATCTACTCACTAATCATCCACCTTGAGATATCTATCTAGGAATCTTTGCTAGTATTAAGTTGCGAACCCCAATAAAATTGTAAGTCCAAAGCAACAGACAACTGCATTAACACTCTATGCGTAATTTAAGCAATCCTTGCAACCGCAGTTACAAGCACCGCTATTTTCTCCCTGGTGGCAAAAACACATCCCCTAGTCTGATGTTTTTTTCACTCAAGCTACACATCGGGTGGCATGAACCCACAATCATGCATAACACTCCCTCTTGGAGTCAAGATATACTACTTGGCCAAAGCAATGGAGATCATGCAAGAATACTCAAGAACTAAAACATAAAATGTAAACCAAATATATTACTCATCACAATTTGAACATAATCCCATAATCCATCGGATCCCAGCAAACACAACATAGCAACACAAAAAATAATACATAAATGCCTTGATCATGTAGGGCAGCTCCCAATGGCTAAGATTGAAGCACACGATTGAAGAGAAGAAATCATATAGCTACTGATCATGGACCCATGGTCCAAGAGAGACTAGTCACAGAACATCCGGGAAGCGCTCATGGTGGTGGAGAAACTCCCGGAGATCAACCCTTCCTCCGGCAGGGTGCCGGGACAGGATCGTCTAGCGATCCCGAGATCGGCATCGCGACAGCGGCGGAACAGTGGTGAAAATCGCGTAATGGAGGGTCTCCGGAGGGTTACTGTATCAAGGGCTAAATATAGGCGGAGCGGGGAGCTCCAGCGGAGGCCCCACCTAACCAGGCTACTAGGTCGCGCGGCCTCCTACCTGGCCGTGCCGTGTGGCCGCCTGGCCAGGGGGTGGCCCCCCTCCGCCTCTCCTTCGGGCTTTTAGAGTCTTCTGTCCCGCTGATTTTTTTATCGGTTTTCTTTTAATTTTCGGAGCACTTTAATATTTGGTATTTTTCCTGCAATGCACAGACAATATCGATCAGAAACTGGCACTCGAGCACTGAGTTAATAGGTTAGTACAAATGTGTTGAAAAGGTATGAAAGTGTAGCAAAACATATAGCAAAGTCACCAATATAAGCATGGAACAAGCAGAGATAATAGATATGTTTGGGAGGTATGAACATCCCCATGCTTAATTCCTGCTGGTCCTCGAGCAGGTAAATGATAAAAAAGATAATTTCTGTGGTGACAGGCTACCAAAAAATATTTGAACTTTAAAGTACATCAAGAAAGATATGAAATTCAAGTCAAGACAATAACAAGCAAGAGTCTGTATCTATTATTGAAACTAGCAAAGTAAGAACATAAAGGTGCAAGAGCTATCGCTGTCCGTGAATCGAACGTCTCCAATCGGTGTTTGCGTGCAAGAAGTGGGAGATGGGTTTAGAGCATAAAAATACTTAATAGTAACTGAGAACTCAATCTACTAAAACTTCACACTTGGTCACCTTCGGAATCTTATTATGACGCATCCCCAGACCACTGGCCAGGCACAAGTCAAACTGATCCTCTCCCTTTTGACTTTGAGCACTCATGCAATGAATGAGCGCAAGAAAGATTGTTGACACTTAAATGGAAAAGAGAATGATGATGGGGAAGGAAGTCAAAAAGGTGTGAAAGTTCTCACATCAATGAGGACAATCATAGGCGAGGGAAAGCCAAATGATATATATGATGTGAGGAGTAGGGATTGCCATGCAAATCTCCAATGGAACTAGTGGGGCTGCATCCAACTTGCTTGCTCACAAAGAACTAGAGGTGATTTGAGGATGCTCATCATTGGAATATACAAGCCAAGTTCTATAGTGTAAGGATCCCCACATAGTTATGCATGAATGGTATGAAAATCTCTATGAAGTACTAATACTATTTGGAGCATGAGTGTGGATCTTTTAAAAGGAATATTAGTGTTGCCCCTTCTCTCTTTTTATTTTTTTTCTCTTTTTTATTTATTTTTGTGGCCTCATTGGCTCTTTCTATTTATCTCTCATTTGTCCACTTTGGGATCTTTTGTCTGTCGTCTTTTGGGATCTTTTATTTGTGTCCTCTTTGGGATTTTTTCCTCACTTTAAGTGTAACACTCTATGATGAGGGTTGACCTCGACAAATCCCATGGTTAGGAACCCTGGGTTAGATCGTATTGGAGATGTGCAGGTTGGCGATACTCCTCGGATAACAGGAGACAAGGATTTACCCAAGTCCAGGGCCCTGCATCAGTGAAACCCCTACTTCTTGCTTGATTGTATTATGATGGAGGCGATTACAGTGGAGGTCGAGGCGAGTTTTCTTGGGACCGGAGGTGTTGCTTGGATATTCGATGCCCTAGACGTCCCCTCTCCCAGCCTTTATATATTAGGCTGGGTCGCAAGGAGTCCATCTAGGTTACATAGAGAGTTTCCTAATCTATTTTTAGTCTTGAGCTCCTATGACGACGATTATAGTGGAAGTCGTAGCTTCCATAATCATCGAGGGCTCCTATGACGGTGCCTCGAGTGGGCCAGGCATGGGCCGGTCGAGGCTTCAGCAGGCCTTCTGTCTTAATATGCACCAGGTACCCTTATCTGTATGAGTCGTGGGGTCACCCCTCGTTAGTAGCACCCGAGTGCCTAGGGGACTCGAAGATTCGCGCAGGGACACGAATCCATAATCGCTTGTCGTCATGTATGCAGCGATGCTCCAATTCTTCGGCAGTTAGCCACAAAAGATAGTTTATTCGAGGGATGATAACCTGGAAAGGGCCCAAGGTAGTCGACTGGTCGAGCCTTGGTGAATTGCGCTAGTGGAAAATACATCAATAACCCTAATCAAGTCCATGCCACTGCAAGTCTTGTAGGATCAATGCCGCCGGTCTCAGCAAATAGCCTTAACGTGTCCGTCATTGGCTCAACTTTCTTCATTCATTGCACATGGAAAACATCGTTAGTGAAGTCGAAGTTGTGCAAGTCCCGACCCGACCGACTGCGGAGCGGGGTCATACCTACGCGCTAAGCATGCACGATATCTGGGGTGCAGCGTGTCGCCACTCAGGCATCATTTTGTATAGAGGCGCGGAGCCTAATTGGAAGTGCACCCACTTGGAAAAACAAATCAAGTGGACTACCATTTGCGAACTCAGGCGAGGAGTCAATAAGAAATGTATCCATAGAGCACTTCGAGTGCCTGAGTGAATTGTTCTCCTGAACGACGACCAGGTCTTGCCGTCTAGTGCGAGCAGTCACTCGAGCACTTCATCATCTTCTGGGTGAGGGAGCACCAAAAATCTTGTAGATGTATTGATCCTCGTTGGTGTGAGTAATCACTCAAGAACATCTTAGTCTTCTGGGTGAGGGAGTAGCCACTCGCGTCCTCGAGGTATGATCCTTGCTCTATTTTTTACAAAGATAGGGCGCTCCCGATGGGAGTAAAATTTTGAAACATGGTAAAAAGTTTGGAGAAGAGAGCCAGAGAATCTTTCCACTGTTCGATTTTTGCAGTTACTTGTCTTGAATCAATCCTGTCTGAGCTACCGTGATGTCAGGTGCTTCTAATGATACCCCTGGTGACGTGCTTGATGAATGAGGATGGTTTGTGAACCGTCACATCTTCTGCTTGGCCATAATGATGTTATGTGTTGTTGCGGTCCTTTGGGTTTCCAATGCGTGTATTGGAAACTCCCAACACTTGATACCTCTTTTAAATATTTGTTAGATGTGAAGAGGCATCTTGTCTTGGACTCCGTATCATCACACGTTCCGGTCTTGAATTAATGATGGCACCTTATGAATTTATGCGCGTTTTCCTTGCTTGCCCTTGGCCTGAGCTATAAAAAAATGTTGTTTGCTTTGGCTCGGCACTTGCTCTTCTCTCATCTTTCTTCTCCTATTTTCTCTTGACGTGGCACCAAATCGTAGTGTTCCTTTGGCTGGTCCCTCTCGTGGCATGACCAGCCGAGGTCGTGGCCGGCGTGGTCGTTGTGGCCGCACGCCTTGCTCTTCCCATCGTGGACGTGGTGGGGCTGTGATGGCGCCTCCCTCTTCCTCTGTGGAGGAGGGTGTCTGGCGCTACGACTTTGTGATGCATGTTCTTGGCCGGACTGCTACCTGAATCCCTCTTCCATTTTATCTTGCTTCTATTGCTTCTGAGCTCAATTTCGGGGGTCTTTGGCTCCAGCTACAAGGGTGTTCTCGATCTCCTCTATGGATAGAGCTTGAGATTGATAGCTCTTTCTTAATTTTCCTGGGCCCTGGTTGGAGGTCATTTTCTCGCCGACTGAATTTGCGCGCTGGAGACAGCCTTTGTTGTCGGTTTGATGGTGAAGATACTCTCACTGTTCAGGCTTTTGATGCCGGTGGCAATCGTATGGAACCGTACTGAGAGGATTCGAGCAGTGGTAGCTGTGGTGGGTCGAGGAGTACTTCCGCTTCTTCTCCTGTGGCTTCATCTTCTGCCGACTCCTCGACTGGTGGTGCTTGCTCTTCTAGTTCTAAGGAGACTCAGACGCAAGCCTCCAAGCAAGCGAGCGTGCCGATAGGCAAGGTCACCAGGCTCAGGAAGACGGCGAGCTTCTCCTGGCAGACTTAGGCTTACTTTGTCTGTGATGATGCTCGTCAAGATGTGGACCAAAGTGCCAATTATCTTAGCATGAACACACATGTAGAAGTCATAATTCCTTGTGAGGATTGGTCTTGTAGTCCTTTGACATGTGGTGGCTGCTTGAGTGCATTAATCTCTAATGTATAGCAGAGAATTTGGCCTTCGGGATTGAATCTTGTATCTCTCTGATATGTAATGGGAACTGCCGTCGTGTTTGAATTTTGTATCTCTCTGATATGTAATGGGATCTTCCTTCGGGTGCTTGAATCTTGTATCTCTCTGATATGTAATGGGAACTGCCTTCGGGTGCTTGATCTTTATGTGAAACTGTCTTATTTCAACAATATCTGCTGCGCGACAGTGCTCCCGATGGGAGTATCCCCCGAGGCTATGTTCGATTTGTAGAGACGGACATAGGCTTGAAATATCCTTCTATGCTGGTCCATCTTGCGTTTGTTCTACAATTATGAAATTCATCGGGTGTGCGGCATTGCTCCTGATGGGAGTAGCCCCCGAGTCTTTAGGTGATCACTTGTGATCGGGTGAAGATGTAGAAATTATTCTGTCCGGTAGCTGTTTTATCTTTGGTTTGGAGTATAGAACCATGCTGGTGTCGAGCTTTGGAGTTTCTTCATGAGCCCAAATTCGGATCTCCAAGTGTAGAAAATGATTTTTTTCATCATGACGAAGGAAGATCGGGGTTTGGTAAAGTAATAGTGTCGTGAAACGCCTCGAGGTGGGGTGCTGCGCTTGTGCCCTCCGAGTGCTTAGGTGGTGTTATCGCGTAGGCGAAAAAGTATCTCTCGGGGGGAGTCCGCGCTCGAACCCTCGAGTGCTTAAGTTGTATCATTGCGTAAGAGAAAAGCGTCTCTTGGGGGGAGTCTGCGCTCAAGACCCGAGTGCTTAAGTAGTATCATTGCATAAGAGAAAAGCGTCTCTCGGGGGGGACTCTGCGCTTGAGCCCCCGAGTGCTTAAGTAGTATCGTCGCGTAAGCGAAAAGCGTCTCTAGGGGGGAGTCTGAGCTCGAGCCCCCGAGTGCTTAAGTAGTTTTGTCGCAAAAGAGAAAAGCGTCTCTTGGGGGGAGTCTGCACTCGAGCTCCCGAGTGCTTAAGTAGTATCGTCGCGTAAGAGAAAAGCGTCTCTCGGGGGGAGTTTGCGCTCGAGCCCCCGAGTGCTTAAGTAGCATCGTCGCGTAAGAGAAAAGCGTCTCTTGGGGGGAGTCTGCGCTCGAGCCCCCAAGTGCTTAAGTTGTATCGTCGCGTAAGCGAAAAGCGTCTCTTGGGGGGAGTCTACGGTCGAGTCCCCGAGTGCTTAAGTAGTATCATCTGGGCAACACATTCTTTATTTCTTCAAGTTTTTACATAAGTTGCCAATCGGTGCTGCTGTCAGTATTTGCGTTGCTGGGGGAAAGTGCCGAATGGGTAGTCTATGGGTAGAAGAGGCACCAGTTTGCCACGTTCCATGGGTTTCCCACATCTTCGTTGGTCTTCGGGTTCTTTAGTCTGTATTCTCATCCTCCAATGACCTCTGAGACTATAAATGCTCCTTCCCACTGAGAGGCCAGCTTGTGGACCTTTCTCTTGTATTAGTCGCGGAACGAGGTCGCCTTCACAGAAAGTTCTTGCTCGCAGGTGGCTGCTTTGGTAAGTGCGCAACTTGTCTTTGTATCCTTCTGACCTTGTGAGAGCTGTGTCCCTTTCCTCATCTAAGACGTGTTTGTCGTCTTCGAGTGCATCTTCTGCCTCTTCTTCTTCGTAACCTGTGATTCGACGAGCTCCAAACTTGAGGTCGTGTGGTAGTACTACCTCTGCCCTGTACACCAGGAAGAATTGCGTATATTGTGTTGAAGCGTTGGGGCTGGTGCGCAAGCTCCATAAAAATGCGGGGAGCTCTTCAATCCAGGTGCCTCCGGCCTGCTCGAGCGGTGCGAGGATCCGTTTTTTGGTTCCGCCGCATACTAGGCCATTTGCTTTTTCGACCCGGTCGTTGGATTGCGGGTGCGCGATTGAAGCGTAATTGATCTTAATGCCCAGCTCCTGGCAGAAATCCTGGAATTCTGCAGCTGTGAAGTTTGTTCCGTTGTCCGTGATGATGTTGTGCGGCATACCGAATCGAAAGATGATTGACTTGATGAAGTTGACTACTGTGAGGGCTGACGAGCTGGTGATTGGCATTGCTTCAATCCACTTGGTGAACTTCTCGACTACTACTAGAAGGTGCGTTCTGCCTCCTTTTGCAGATTTCTTGAGCAGGCCTACCTTGTCGAGTCCCCATGTGGAGAAGGGCCATGATAGCGATATAGTTTTGAGTTCAGATGCTGGGGCGTGGGGTCTGCTGGCGAACTTTTGACAGGCGATGCAGCGTCGCACAATGTCTTCCGTGTTTCGCATTGCGGTTGGCCTGTAGAAACCTGCTCGAAAGGCTTTAGCCACAAATGCGCGACTACTCGCATGGTGTCCGCAGGTGCCTTCGTGGATCTTGAGTAGTAGGGCTTTGCCGTCTTCCTCCTCAATGCAGTTTTGGAGTACTTGGGAGATGCTGCGATTGTAAAGCTTTCCGTTGATATAGTGAATGCCTTGGACCGTCGGCTAATTCGTCGGGCTTCTGCGACGTCTTGCGGCAGGGTGCCTCGTATCAGGAATCTGAGGAAAGGTCTTGTCCAGGTTGGGCCTTTGGGTATTGCTGGTTCGTCCTCCTCGACTGCGTTGTTGTCTTCTTTCTCAGCAGCCGGGTCCACTGCTGCTACATGTGCTGGTTCACTTTGGTTGCCAGCTTCTGCGACTTTTCTCCGCACGGGTGTCTTGGTTTTTATTGATCTTTGGCTGATGCTCCCGAGGAAAACTCCTGGAGAGATTGGTCCTCTGGTTGATCTGATGTTTGCGAGCTCGTCTGCTTCTATGTTATTTGCTCTGGCGATGTAGTTGAGCTTGCATCCGTGGAACTCCCCTTCTAGGGTGTTGTAAAGCTTCTGGTATGCTGACATGTTGTCTGCGAATGCTGGACGACAAGGTTGGAGTCGCCGTAGATTACGAGGCAAGTGGCACCGCAAGCCTTTGCCATGCGCAGCCGTGCAATAGCGCCTCATATTCTGCTTCGTTGTTTGAAGCCTTGCTGAAGTTGATCTAGAGCACACATTTGGGCTTATCTCCTTTCGGTGAGATTAGCAACTTGCCTTCCCCAGCCCCTTGGTTCCTTTTATATCCGTCGAAGAACATCTTCCATGAGTTGGAGAGGTCTAGATGGCCGGGTGTTTTACTTCCATCCACTCGACTAGAAATTCTAGGAGTACTTGGGTTTTGATCGCCGTTCGGTGCTTGAATTGCAGGTCGCGAGGGCTGAGCTCAATGTTCCACTCGGCAACTCAACCTGTTGCTCCTGGGTTGTTGGCGATGTCGGCGAGTGGTGCGCTGCTCACGACCGTGATGAGGTGCTCCTCGAAGTAATGCGTTACTTTCTGTGATGTCATGTCAATGGCATACACGAGCTTCTGGTAGTGCGAGTAACGCTGCTGATAATTTGTTAGGACCTCGCTGAGGTAATAGATTGATCTTTGTATGCTTTGCACTTTGCGTTCTTCCGCGCCCTCGACGACGAGCGCGGTGCTGACCACGCTGCTTTGCACCGCTATATAGAGGTATAGGAGTTCCCGCTCCTTTGGTACTGCCAAAATTGGTGGGGTTGGGAGGGTCTCCTTGAGGTCCGCGAATTCGTTCCGGGCCTCTTCGGTCCACTCGAATTTTCCTCCTTCTGAGTAGTTGGTAAAATGGCAAGGTCCTTTCTCCCAACCTGCTGATGAAACGACTCAGGGCTGCGAGTCTTCCAGTGAGTTGCTGGACGCCCTTGATGCCGACTGGTTCCTGCATCCTTGCGAGTGCTTGGACTTTTTCTGGGTTGGCTTCGACTCCTCGGGCAGAGACCATGTACCCGAGTAGTTTTCCAGCTGGGACGTCGAACACACACTTTTTTGGGTTGAGCTTGATCCTGTATCTGTTGAGTGCTGCAAAAGTTTCTCTAAGGTCATCTAGTAGTGTGTCTGCGTTGTATGTTTTGCCGATGATGTCGTTGACGTAAACATGGACATTTCTGCCGATTTGTTATCTTAAGCATGCTTGCATCATCTGCTGGTACATGGCTCTAGCGTTTTTCAGCCAGAATGCCATCGTCTTGTAGCAGAATACACCATAAGGTGTGATAAACGAGGTGTGCTCTTCGTCTTCTTCCTTCATCCTGATTTGGTTGTACCCTGAGTAGGCGTCGATGAAGGACAGGAGGTCGCATGCTACACTAGAATCGATGATCTGTTCTATCCTTGGGAGAGGGAAGTGGTCCTATGGGCAGTGTTTGTTGACGGACCCATAGGCGAGGCACATGCGTAGTACGTCGGTGTCCTTTTTAGGTACCAGGACTAGGTTTGCGACCCAGGTGGCCTTCTTCGTCTCCTGGATGAATTGTGCGTCGAGTAATCGGTTGACTTGTTCTCCAATGGCTCTGCATTTTGGTTCAGAGAATCTGTGTAGCGCCTGCTTCACTGGTTTGGTGTTCGGGTAGATTTGTAGCGCGTTCTCTGCGAACTCCCAGGGTATTCCGGGCATGTCGGCCGGGCAACAGGCAAGAAATTTCCACTCCTCGCAGAGGAAAACAATAAGGGTTGTTGATTAATCTTCTGGTAGGTGAGCGTAGATTCGTACCGTCTTGACCACGTCCGTTGGATGCACCTGGTGGGTGACTGTGTCGCTGTCGACGTTGAAGTCGCGAGTGAATTCCTTTGTTTCGGTTCTGCTTGCTAGCGGAAAGACACTCTTCTCTACGACCATGGCTATCTCTTCGAGCTGTTGTTGTGCTCCAAATGTGTCGGAGACTTGATGAAAGTCTCGGTCGCATTGATCTGATTTGACAAAATTTCCGTTAACTAGATGACCCCTGAGGGCCCTGGCATCTTGAGCTTGACGTATGCGTAGTGCGGGACTGCCATGAATTATGCGAATGCAAGCCAGTCGAATACGGCGTGGTATTGAGAATGCCAGTCGAGTACCTCGAACTCGAGGGTTTTTCTTGCGAAGTTTCCCTTGCTGCCAAAAATGACGACAAGATCAATTGATTCCAGGGAGGAGGTTCATTCGCTTGGTACTACGCCGTAGAGCATGATGCCTGATTTCTTACAGACTGATTGTGGAATCAACATCTTGCGCAAGGTGCTGGTGAAGATGATGTTTAGGCTACTGCCCCTGTCTATGAATACTCTGTCCATGTCGTAACCGCCAATTTGAGCTCCGAGGACCAACGGTGCATGCCCTGGTCTCGGAATTGCAGGAGGATGGTCGTCTTGCGAGAAGGTGATGTTGGTTTCTGAACCATATAGGTGATAGATTTCTTTTTTCAATAAGTCTTCGGTTGCTCGGGCTTGCAGAGTGTGCGCCTCTTGCTTTGCCTTTGATGGTCGTCCCTCTTGGATCATGCAGACTCGTCCGTGGGACGACGGGTACTTCTCTTCTGAGTTGGGCGCTAGTGACTGTGCTGTCTCTCGAGCCCGTTTGGCTTTACGTTGCTTCTCTTCCTTGAGCCTATCGGATAGTTCGGTGAACAATCGACAGCTCCTCAGGGTGTGGCATGCTCTAAGGCGTCCGCAGTCGTCTTCAAAACAGTGGATTGTGCAGGGTCCATCCAGCTGTTCTTTGGATGTGAGTTTGCTGGATCCAGTGTGCCTTCTCCTTCTTGCGATGTGGAACGACTGCAAGTCATCTTCTGTACGGGAGTGGAACCTTGGGTTGAGTTCGATTCCATCATTGATCGAGTAGTGCCGGATCATCTTGGCGAACTCATCCGGTCTTCGGTCACGGTCGTAGTATTTGCTGGACTGAGTTTTGGAGCCCTCGTCGCGTGCTGCGACGGGTGTTTGATTGGTGGCGGGTGTTCGGGTGGATGTCAGAGTTGCTGCGTCAAGCGGTGCTTCCTCAAGAGAGAATTCAATTTGGACTTCTTGCACTTTCTCTGGCACCACGACGGGCTTTGTGGCTGCAGCTTGTGCTTGTCTTCTTGGTTGTCGAGTTCTCTTTCGCCGGACGCGACTTTGGTGGTCGCTGAAAGGTTGATCTTGACGTAGTTGACGGCCGAGCGATCTTGGAGGTGCGACAGAGAGGCTTGCAATGAACTTGAGTTCTTCGAGTGGATTGGATCTTGCTCGGGTCCTCTAGTTGCGGCTTGCTGATGATGAGAGCAACGAGATCGTAATTCCAACCTGCGTCTTCCCCATGGTCGGCGCCAATTGATGAGGATTGACCTCGGCAAATCCCATGGTTTGGAACCCTGGATTAGATCGTAGAGGAGATGTGCAGGTTGGAGATACTCGTCGGCTAACAAGAGACATGGATTTACCAGGTTCAGGGCCCTCGATCGGTGAATGTGGGCACCCCGGACTATATGTCCGAAGCGACTAGTTGTACATACTGCCATGCTCCCATGATCAGTGTCGCATGACGCACAACTCGACAAGGACTACATCAGATCACATGTTCATACAATATCAAATACAAGTCTTACAAATAACATAGTCTTACAAGGCCTCATCGGGCTCAAATAGCAACGGAATAAGCAAAAGTATCAATGGTAGTAGCGGCACAATCCACAGGGCAGTTCAGAACATAGCACGTCCTAGTAATCATCAGTCGCGTCATCATCAGTCGCGTCATCATCAAATACCTTCTCCTCTAAGCCTGGCCGATTGAATAACCAGGGACAAAGCCATGAATATATACAAAGTACTCGCAAACCACCTAAAGAAAGAAACAAAGTTTTGCATACGAAAATAATGGGATGGCTATATGGTGGAGTTTTTCATAGGGATTTCCTATCTACTCAAGATTATTATTAAGTTGGCAAAATTTTAAACTTGGAAAATTTAATTTACCACAATGACATTGGTTTAATCTGGTCCAACCTTTCCAAAAATATCAACATCATCATCGTGAACCATAATCTCAGTACTAGAATTTCTCATCTATTCCCCACAAAGTGTGGCCTCACTAGGTGTCCATGCCCGTGGACTCCGGCTACTCGAATAGATTTACACTCTATAGAGGTTGTACACTTTACCTACACAATTCAATACATCCGTCATCTCATCCACGAATCGTCATACCTCAGTATGCGGGTTTCGGATAATTGAACAAAACCTTTCACCATTTACCCTAATATGAGCTCCTACCCAATGCGTATATTCCCTCAGCCTCCGATGGCAGCCCATGTCCCTCTTGGGAACAATGTCTCCATGGAGTAGAGGGACTCACCGTGTCTTCCGGGGCCTCGGGGATCCGCAGTCCCCTGGTTTGGTTCTCCTAATCTTTGGGCAGAATCCGGTTTCGAGGGACGCATCCCTTATAGCAGTTGTGAGGTAGCTCATGTTAGACCCAATGGTTTCCGGTAAAGCCCTGTCCCATATCAAGGTAATGTGGTTGCACGGGAGGCTAGGTATTAGCGGCACTTATAGAGAGTCCTTCAAGACTTTGAATACGTTCAACGATGTTTCCAACAATCACAATCTTGGCCATCGCATCTTCTTAGATGTATGCCAATTCTTTGGGGTGGAGCTAGATTAACCAAATTCTTAAGTTGCACTTAGTTCTTTAACAAGGCTAGGGGAAGGTCTTGATAGTACATCAAGATAATCGTGGTTTTATTTCATTTCTCCCAATAGGTAGGTTATGAGGGTATGTGGGGGTTTGACCTACTACAACTAATACAATCCAAACCCAAGATGATATAATATTATGATGATACATAACATGATACAAAAGAGAGTAGAAAATGTAGGGCAAGCTTTTGAGTTTTGAAGATGGCTTGCCTTCGTCGGCGGTGTCTCCTGGTACGGTTTCTTCGGCTTGGGAGGATTCGTCACCTGCAACGTCAGGCATCTCGTCTACGCATTGCAAAAAGAAAGATAACTCACATGACAAACACGACAATTGAACAAGCATGCAACCAATAAGCACTCAAGCATACAACGGAACACTACCACAACCAAGGTATTAGCATAGGTGCAATATTTTTAATAGGACCTATCTTAACATGAGGTTTGTTACCTAGGATAGCCAAGAAATTATATCACATGTGTTAGTCATGTATCAATTCCTTTTTTTAGCATTTGATTAACATAGGGTTAAGCAAGCATTTTAACAAAGACAGTAGCAACTTTTAATTCACAAAGAATTTAGTATAAGTTTGAACATTAAATAATTATTAACTTTAGTAAAGGATATCTCATTTAATGATATATAGATAAATCAACAATATTTAATAATATTTAACAAGAAGAAAAGGTTGCAATTATTTATTTTATTCTAACCATATATTTTTATATTAAATAATATTAATATTACAAAACAAATAGATACTGGTCAGAAACATAACTATTATAATTTTAAAATTTTAATAACACAAATAGAGGATTTATGAGTATTATTTTAAGAAACGGTTTAATAAGATTTAATAATAAATGATCATAATTTTATTTAAGAAAAACAAAATTTTAACCATGTAGAAAAATACACCATGATTTAGAAATAGCATAAATTTTGTTTTACAATTTTAGGATCTATATTTATTTTTCTAGAATTATTTCGGTTTTGCAGATTTAATAAAAAGCTAAAGCTTTAGCTATCCGGCCCGTGGCTATACTGCGCCCACAGGCAATTTTATTCTTCTTTTTTTTTCAAGCGGGCCGGGCCTGTCCACTGTGGCGCGCTGGCTGTTTCCCCTTTTTTCTTCTTTAAAAAAACGAAAGAGTATAGAGAGATCCTGGGCGTTGGATCTGGGCTGATCCAACGGCCCAGAGCCATCTCGTTCCTCCCGCTAGGGCGGGGCTCGGAAGGAACTCCCATGGCGATCAGGGGGTGGGCGAGGCTCACCATAGCAGTTGGGGACGGCAGGGGACTACCATGAGGGGCGGCGAACGAAGAGGAGGCCGCCGGGTTCCATTTTTCTGGTCGGAGGGGCTGGACGGCGACTCGGGGTGGCCGGCTTGGGGTAGCAGTGGCGGACGGTCGAGGTCGGTGCAGCAGCGTGGTCGAGATCGCCGAGAGCCGGCGAGGCCCAGGACGGGCGGCTCCGCGCTGGAGGTGGGCGCGCCGGACTTTCCTCCTCCTTCTTCCCTTCCCTTTCTCCCTCCCCTTCTCCTTCTTCTCTTCCTCCGCTTTCCTCTCCTCTCTGTGCTTCTCTTGGCTCGGGCTGGGCATAGCGAGGCAAGGTGGCACAGAGCTACTGTGGTGTGGTGTGGTGGAAGGGAGGGCTTGGGCTTCCCTTTTATAGGCGCGAGGGGAGCAGCCGTGGGCGGGAAAGAACCAGGCGAGCGCGCGGGAGATGGACGGGGTCGATCCGCGGCCTCGTCCATGGTTGGGCAACGAGGGCGGTGGGGCTGATGTATCTCGTCTGACGTCAGTGCTGATGTTGTAGGGGGGCTGGTGAGGCTGGCTAGTGGGGTCCGTTGGCCAGGTGTTGGAGGTAGGAGAAGGGGTGTGGGATAGAGGGAGAAGAGATGGGCTTCCGCCAGGTGAGGTTTTTCTCTATATTCCTTTTTTACAGATTTATTAGATTTGTAAATATTTCTTTCTCGGTTTGATTTTAATTTGAATAAATGTTCGAACTTAAACCTGCTAAATACTTTATAAAAGTCTAGGAGCATCATCCTATTTTATTTACAAGTTTTGGGGAATTTTTAATGAGGTTAATAATAGTATCATTATTATATTTATAGCATTTAATAAACTATCACTTTTTAAATATTTTAATTAAATAACTTCTGCTATAGGAGTATTTTTAATTATTTAAATCATGAATATTTATGTAGTCAAATCTTTATTTGGCCAAAAGTTTATTAGTACTAATTATAATAGGTGACTAGATGTGGTTATTTGAATAATAGTTATGTGAGTTTATATTTCTTTCTAGGATGATTCTTTACTATAATGAGGCAACAACATGATGCAAAACATTACCAGGCATGGATTTAGCAGGCATAACAAGATCCAAAACAGGCCTAGCAAACATGACATGGCAAATCTACTACTATCACATCACAAAATAGAAAAGTTTTTGTTTACCCTAAAATTTAGCATTTAAATAAAAGGACTAGAAAAGTTGGGATGTGACAGACCTTCCCCCCGTAAAAAGAATCTCGTCCCCGAGATTCACAAACTAGTGAAGAGATGCGGAAACTCGCGCTTGAGGTAGTCCTCCCGTTCCCCGGTGGCTTCCTCCTCGGTGTGGTTTGTCCACTGGACCTTGTGGAACTTTATCGCGTGCTTACGGGTAACTCGGGTGGCTTCTTCCAGGATACGAAGAGGTGTCTCACGGTATGTGAGATCCTGGTTGATATCCACCGTGCGGTGATCGATGTTTTTGAAAATATCAGGCTAGTCCGGCACCTCCAGACACTTTCGGAGCTGCGAGACATGGAAGACGCCGTGCACATCGGATAGCTCTTTGGGAAGTCTCAACTGATAAGAAACTTGGCCTCGTCTGGCTGTCACCTCAAATGGTCCGATGTAACGAGGTGCTAGCTTACCCTTCACATGGAATCGTTGCATTCCCTTCAGTGGGGTGTCTCAAAGTTACACAAAATCTCCAATGGCAAAAGTCACCTCTTGACACTTCGGGTCGGCATAGCTCTTTTGTCGGGACTGGGCGGTCTTGAGACGTTCACGGATTTACTGGACTTGTTCCTTAGCCTCCTTGAAAACATCTAGTCCAAAAATCTTCCCTTCCTCGGTCTGAGACCAGTTTAGGGGCGTGCAAGACTTTCGTCCATAAAAAACTTCTAATGGAGCCATCTGCAAACTCGACTGGTAACTGTTGTTGTAGGAGAATTCTGCATAAGGCAAGCAGTCCTCCCACTTGGAACCATAGGCTAGAGCATATGCACGGAGCATAACCTCTAGTATCTGGTTCACTCGCTCGGTCTGGCCTCCAGTCTGCGGGTGATTGGCTATGCTAAATGTGAGCTTAGTGCCTAGTGCCTCCTGGACTTGCTTCAAGAACCTTGAGGTAAACTAGGTACCTCGGTCAGACACAATCTCCTTCGGAACTCCGTGCAGACAAATGATCCTCGACATGTCCAAGTCTGCTAGCTGATCTCCTCGATAGGTGGTTCACACTAGAATGAAGTGCGCTACCTTGGTGAGTCGGTCGACGATGACCCAAATAGAGTCATGACCCTTGGTCGACCTTGGTAGTCCTGTGATGAAGTCCATGGCTATCTGTTCCCACTTCCATTCAGGAACTCGGAGCGGTTTAGCAATCCTGCTGGTCTCTGGTGCTCTGCTTTTACTCTCTGGCAGATGTCGCACTTGGCAACATACAAGGAAATATCACGCTTCATACCGTGGCACCAGAACAAGTCCTTCAGGTCTTGATACATCTTAGTCCCTCCAAGGTGGATGGAGTAGGGTGTATCGTGAGCTTCCTTCAGGATAGTGAGCTTCAACTCCTCTACATCTGGCACACACAATCGGCCATCGAACTAGAGAACTCCTTCGTCATCTGTCGTGAACTTTGGGGCCTTGCCGAGGGGCATCTTCTTCTTGATTCCCTCGATACTATCGTGTCCCTTACGTGCCTCCTTGATCTGATCAAACAGAGTCGGAGTCAACTCGAGGTGAGCAAGAAAACCAGATGTAACAAGCTCCAAACTCAACTTCTCGAACTCCTCGTGCAGAGCTGGATGCATCTCTCTGATCATTGCATTAAGTGTGCAGGGCTTGCGGCTGAGGGCATCTGCTACCACATTGGCCTTGCCGGGGGGTAGTGGATTTCGAGGTCGTAGTCTTTGATCAACTCGATCCATCTCCTCTGCCTCATGTTCAACTCCTTCTGCAAAAAAATGTACTTCAGGCTCTTATGGTCTGGGTAGATTTCACAACGGTGACCCATCAGGTAATGTCTGAGAGCAAGCACAACTGCGGCTAGATCCAAGTCGTGGGTGGGGTAGTTCAACTCATGCGGCTTCAACTCTCATGACAGGTACTCAAGCACCTTGCCTACTTGCATCAGGACACAACCCAAACCAATCTTCGATGCGTCACAGTACACATCAAAGCTCTTGGTCAGGTCAGGCATTGTAACCACTGGGCCAGATACTAATCTCCTCTTCAACTCCTGGAAACTGGTTTCACACTTTTCTGTGCACACAAATTTTTGGTCCTTCTGTAACATTTGGGTCATGGGACGGGCAATGATGGAGAAGCCTTCCACGAACTTGCGGTAGTATCCCTCTAGTCCGAGGAATCCTCTAACTTCCGTATGTTTTGTCGGGGCTGTCCAGTCCATGATGGACTGAATCTTGGCGGGGTCAACAGATATCCCTCCTTCTGAAAATACATGTCCCAAAAATCCGACTTCCTTAAGCCAGAAATCACACTTGCTAAACTTGACGTACAGCTGGTGTTCTCGCAAAGTCTTTAGGATTAAGCGCAGATGCTCGGCATGCTCTTCTTCGATCTTGGAGTATATCAGGATATCGTCAATGAACACCACCACAAACTTGTCGAGGTACTTCATGAAGATCTTGTTCACGAGGTTCATGAAATAGGCAGGGGCATTGGTAAGTCTGAATGACATCACAGTTTACTCGAACAAACCGTACCGGGTTGTGAAGGCTGTCTTGGGAATGTCTGACTCTCGGACCTTCATTTGGTGATATCCAGTCCTGAGATTGATCTTGGAGAAGACTCGGGCTCCGTTCAACTGGTCGAACAGATCGTCGATCTTGGGGAGCGGATGTTGTTCTTGATGGTCACTTCATTCAGCTTACGGTAGTCAGCACACATGCATATGGTATCGTCTCTCTTGTCCACCAAGAGAACTGGCGAACCCAGGGGTGAAGCACTGGGTCGAATCAGTCCCTTCTTGAGCATGTCATTCAGCTGTTTCTTCAACTCTACCAACTCCTCGGCATTCATTCGATAGGGTCTCTGGGAAATGGGGGATGTGCCGGGTACCAACTCAATGATGAACACGATATCCCGATCAGGCGGCATACCAGGTAACTCCTCCAGAAAGACATCTGGGAACTCACAAACTATGTGCACTTGCTCCAGTGATGGTCCCGAAATACTCTGGTGGCACAAGGCTTGGGGTTCTTCTGGCTTGGCAACATATTCCACCTGAACTCCTTTACCATTGGTCAAGTCGACTGACTTCTTGGTGCAGTCTATGCGTCCATGATACTTGGACATCCAATCCATCCCGAGTATCGCTTCCAATCCTTGGGCTCCTAACACAATGAGGTTGGTTGAAAACTCTACTCTTTCAATTATTACAGGAACCTCTGGGCAAGATAACACTGCATTCGTCTTGGACCCGGGTATTTGTTCTATCATGGCTCTCTCAATTCGGCTTGGTTTTATCCCACTTCTATGCACAAAACTTTCCGTGAAGAAGGAATGCGATGCACCCGAATCAAACAATACTCTTGCCGGTACTAAGTTCACAAGGAATGTTCCCAACACAACATCAGGGGATTCTTGAGCTTCTTCCGCATCCACGTGATTCCATCGTCCCTTGGAGATGTTTGCCGAATGTCGTTGGGCTCCTCGGCCTAGGGCTAGTGCATCGGGACGCGGCATGGGGTTCTTCTTGTTGAGGCAGTTGGTGGAAAAATGACCCTTCTGTCGGCATTCAAAGCATATCATATCTGCCAAGACATGATGATTTAAGGGTTGCTGGGGGATCCTCCTGCTGGCCTTGGGACTCCAGCAGGACGTGGAGGGAAGCTAGGACGCGGCACTTGGTACTGACTCCCCTGCGGCTGTGGTGCTGGTCTTGGCAGCTGAGTTGGGCAGAGTCTGGGGTAACCGGATCCTTCTTGCTGCATCATACGACGCTTGCGATTCTCAGCTACCATGCTTCTCTTGTCTTCCATCAATATGGCGGCGTTGGCCAAAGATTCCATGTCTGGAATTGGTATGGCGACAAGAAGACATTGCATCTTATCATCTAGGCCATCGAGGAAGTGATCCTTCCTCTTCTATTCAGTGTCCACCTCCTCGGGCGCATACCTCGACAGCTCAGTGAACCTGTTGAGATATGCGACAACAATCGTGCCTCCTTGCTTGAGGTGGCAGAACTCATCTTTCTTCCTCCGAATCAAAGCAGAGAGAATGTGCGCCTTTTAAAACTTCTCCTTGAACTTCTCCCAGTTAAGAACTTGCCCTTCAGCCAAACGGGCACGTACTCCTTCCCACCAGCTCCTTACGGTGCCGGCAAGGTAGTGAGTGGCATAGAGCACTTTCTCATCGTCTCCAACTCCTGCCACTGCCAAGTGATACGTCCAAAACGTATCGATAATTTCTGCTTGACCCATGCATGTTTTGGGTGATATTGCTATGATCTAGATACACTTTCATACATTTTTGATCATATTTGGACTAACCTATTAACTAAGTGCACCCCAGTGCCAGTTCCTGTTTTCTGCTGTTTTTCTATTTCAGTTTTCCCCCATATAAAAAGTGCCAGAAAAATTCGGGAAAATTCAGATAAAAAATCAGCGTGACGGAAGCTTCGAGAAAAGCCCGGGAGGGGCCAGAGGGGGGCCAGGGGGGCCCAGGCGGCCACCCGACGCAGCCCCACCCCTGGCCGCGCTAGGTGGGCACCTGGGGCCCCTGGTCCACCTCTGGCTGCCCCCCTTCGCCTATTTATCCTCCGTCACGGGAAAACTACAGAAGAGGAACCCTATTCCGCAAACTCGCCTCTGTTCCGCCGCCGCCGCGCTTCCAAGATTGGGAGCACCAGAAGACCTCTTCCCGGCACCTTGCCGGAGGGAGGATTGACCTCCGGGAGTCTCCTCTCCACCATGGATGCTCCCCGAATGTCTTGTGAGTAGTTTTCCTTGGACCATGGGTCCGTGATCAGTAGCTATGTGATGTTCTCCTCCCCTCTTTGATCTTCATTGTTTAGACCTCGTGAGCTGCCCTACATGATCGAGGCACCTTTGTAATATTTCTGCTATTGCTATGTTGAGTTTGATCCGATCTGATGGATTATGAGATTATGTTCAGATTGTGATAGAGTAATATATTTGGTTTTTATCTCTTATATTTTTGTTCCTAAGTAATTCTTGCATGCTCTCCGTTGTTGTTTATTGCTTTGGCCAAGTAGTAGGTAGTGACTCCAAGATGGAGCGTTGTGCTAGATTGTGGGTTCATGCCTCCCCGATGACATGCTTGAGTGACAGAAACATGAGTCTAGGGGATGTGCTATTGCCACAAGGGGGAAAACAACGGTGCTTGTAACCGCGGTTACAAGGATTGTTTACTTTACGCAAAGTTCTTTTTAATGCAGTTGTCTGTTGCTTTCGGTTTACAATTTGGGTGGGGCTCGCAACTTAATATCAGCGAGATGTTCTAGATAGATATCTCAAGGTGGATGATTAGTAGTAGATGCAGATGGATTTCGGTCTACTTACTTTGGCGTACTGCCCGTGCTTTTGAACCTCTTCCTTTCTTTTTTAGCATAGTTAGCATTGCGGTGCGTTCTTAATCCTGTCAATTTCCTTTCTGTAATTTGTTTACCTCGCATAGCATTTTTATCGTCTTTTGGGAGAGAGACATCACTAGCGAACATCACGTATCCTGGTCCATATCCTCATTATTGTTTCCAAGCTATTTTTACTTTTCCGCATTTATTTTCAAGTTTCTATCATTATCCCCTTGCGTTTTATCATTTGTGAACAACAAGACCGGAGAGATTGACAACCTCTCTTAACTTCGTTGGGAGCAAAGTTATCTGTGTCTGTGTGCAGGTCCGCGTCAGTTGCGCCGCAAACACCTACTTATCATCTCTGGAGTCCTACTGGAGACAAACCTTGGTATCTTTACTGAGGGAAAACTTGCTGCTGTACCGCATCATGCCTTCCACTTGGGGCCTACCAACGAAGGGCGAGAAGCCGTCATCAAGAGCAATTTCTGGCGCCATTGCTGGGGACTCCAAGTGCTAAGATAGGGGAGTTGCACACTACCCTTTACCTTTGTTTTTCAGTCTTGTTTGTTTATCTTTCAGTTTTTATCTTTGTGTCTTTTATCAAAAACTACAAAAAAAAATCTGCCACACTTGCTGCTACTATGGGTTCCACTGAAAACACCAAGTTGTGTGACTTCACTAGTCACAACAACCAAGACTTTATCTGCACTCCCATTGCCACACCTGCCACTTCAGCAATCTCTTATGAAATGAAACCTGCTTTGCTAAACCTTGTTATGAGAGATCAATTCTCTGGTGCTGGAGATGATGTTGCTTTACACTTGAATAATTTTGATGAATTATGTGATATGCAAAAGTATAAAGAAGTGGAAGGTGATGTTGTTAAGCTTAAGCTCTTTCCTTTCTCTTTAAGGGGAGATGCTAAAATCTGGTTTCAATCTTTGCCTAGAAATAGCATAGATTCTTGGGATAAGTGCAAAGATGCTTTTATAGGGAAGTACTACCCTCCTGCTAAGATTATCCAATTGAGGAGAAATATTATGAATTTCAAGCAATTGGATAATGAACACGTTGCCCAAGCTTGGGAACGAATGAAATCTATTGTTAAGAAATGCCCTACACATGGTTTGACTAATTGGATGGTTATCCAGACTTTTTATGCAGGCTTGAACTTTACCTCGCGGAACCTGTTAGATTAGGCCGCGGGAGGAACCTCTGTGTCAACTACACTTGGTGCTGCCACAAAGCTTCTCGATGAGATGATGACCAATTATTCCCAATGGCACACCGAACGCGCTCCAACAGGTAGGAAGGTAAACTCTGTCGAGGAAATTACCTCCCTCAATGAAAAAGTTGATTTAATTATGTCTCTACTTACCAAGCAACCTTCTATTGATCCTCATGATGTTCCTTTAAATTCTTTGGTTGTTCAAGAACAAGTAGATGTGAACTTTATTTCTAGAAAAAACTTCAACAACAGTGCTTATAGGGGAAATTTTGCTAGAAATCCTATAGCGTTCCCATCTAACTATGGGAACAACAACACTTACCCTAGCAACAAGAGCCCCTCTTCTGAATTAGAAAGCATGCTTAGAGACTTTATCACTACCCAAAAAGCCTTCAACAAAAATGTAGAAGAGAAATTATCTAAACTAGATAATCTCTCCTTGAAGGTAGAAAGCTTAGCCCTTGATATTGAGATGCTCAAAATTAGAACCTCTCCCCTTGAGGAGAATAAAGCCACTCCTATTAATGCTATCCAATTGCAAATCAATGAAAATATTAGGATGATGGCTAAACTTAAAGAAAGATGGGCTAGAGAAAAAGAGGAAGAGGATAGAATTAAGAGCCTTCCTACACACCACACAGTTGCCACTATCCAAATTGTTGAGGACAGTCAAACTATTAGCACCCAATGCACTCCTAGTCCCGTTGGACCTATTAATGGTGATGCTAATACCTCAACCGTAGAAAAAGAAACTCCTATGAACATAGAGGGTTTCAAACAAGTGAGCCTAGATGACACTACTACCACCTTTGATAGTAGTGATATTTATTTTGATAGTTGCACCCTCTCAGAAGTTACTAACTTGTTACACAAAATGTCTAGAGACCCCCACACTAGCACACTTAATCTTGCCTTCACGGAGCATATCACAAATGCTCTTATCAAAGCTAGGGAGGAGAAGCTTAGAGTAGAAGCCTCCATACCTAGGAAGCTAGAGGATGGTTGGGACCCTATGATCAAAATTAAATTGAATAACTTCTCTTGCTATGCATTATGTGATGTTGGAGCTAGTACCTCTGTTATGCCCAAAAGAATATTTGATATGTTTGAATTGAAGCCTTTTGAGCCTTGTTCTTTTGGTGTTCGTCTTGTTGATTCTTCCATAAAGAAACCTTTGGGGAAGATCAACGATGTTCTTATCATTGTCAATGACAACTATGTTCCCGTTGATTTTATTGTTATGGATATAGAGTGTGAACCTTTGTGTCCAATCATTTTGGGACGTCCTTTTCTTCGCACCGTTGGTGCGGTTATTAACATGAAAGAGGGGAATATAAAATTCCAATTCCCATTCAAAAAGGGGATGGAACATTTCCCTAGAAAGAAAATCAAGTTACCTTTTGAGTCCGTTACTCGGGCTAGTTATTCTCTTTCTGTTGATAAAACTTGATTCTTCTTTTTGCTCATGCCGAGCTAATGGCTTTAAAGAAGCGCTTTCGGGAGGCATCCCGCAACGAATTTAGGTTTTTATTTTTGCTTTTGTTGTGTCTTGATGATTTTTACTACTGTAGCAACATCATTGTATCTTTACTTTTCATCTTTGTGCCAAGTTATAGCCTCTTACGGCAAGTGAAGTAAAAGTTGTGACATGCTGTCCAGAAAACAGATTCTGTCCTCGTGACCAGAAAAATTCCAGAAAAATCCCAGTTCATCTTTTTGAGCTGAAATTCTTACACAGTATGCTCTATACAATTACGAAACTTCCGTATGTTCTGAGTTTTTTTATTTGAGTTGCATAAGTGCCCCTAAATAATTCTTTACTATCTTCTGTTCTATTTTTCACAGATTCTTCCACGTTTTGTTTCTCCTTACTTTTGCAAACCTTAAGCTTGCTTTTTCTTTGCAAATTTTTTTTGGAACTCTTGAGAAACAGTAGATCTACAAGATTATCTTTATATGCAGTGGAGAAAAAATTATTTATTAAGGGTACTAACCTCTTTAGTCAGCTTATGATGAGTTATGTATGAAGGGAGTTTTCAAGTGTGCGTTGGAAGATGATGAAAGAAGATCCAGGAGTGTCAAGCGCTCAAGCTTGGGGATGCCCCCATGCATCCCCAATAAATATTCAAGGAGACTCAAGTTTCTAAGCTTGGGGATGCCCCCCGTGCATCCCCTTCTCCATCAACCATCATCAGTTCGTCCTTCGTCTCAGTATATTTTTATCACTTCATGTGTTATGTGCTATGCTTGGAGCGTCTCGCTCTTAGGTTTTGTTTTTAGTTTTTTTAGCTTTTCTTGCTGTTCATAATAAGTTAGATCCCTTCTTACTTTGTGTGGGAGGGAAACACGCTCCACTTTCAAAATCTAGAACACATCATAGGATTTTTCCTGCCTATCTTTCTGGTGTTGTGTGTTCTTTATCTTTTCATAGCTACTACCATGTTTAGCTTTAGTCTTAGTATGTCTTTAGCAAGAGCTTTGGGTTTTGTTTAGTTTGTTGCTGCAACTCTTTTTAGTTTTCATGTTTATCTTGTTAAGAGTGTTGGTTGTTGCACTGAGTTGTGTTTTGTCTTGAAAGTAGGTAATTGAGATTGCTATTTAATTTTAGTAGTAGCTTGCAATAGTTTTGAGGCATTGTTGTGAGTAATGTTTGGACTTTTGGTGTCAAGAGCTCTTGCCTATTAGTGATAGGTGTCGTATTTTGGGAAATCCGTGTTTATTTTCAAAACCTACAAAACTAGTTGAGAACTCTAGCTACTAGATAGATCACTACTCTTCTGAGGAGTCTAATATTAGAGTACACTCACGTACCATGAGACGAGGATGCGCAAGGATAACCAAACCCCCGTACACTCCTCCTCGGGGTACTTGTCTCTTTGTGAACCTCCTCATTAGATTGAGAGTTACCGATAATAAGTGCATGAGTTCTTCGGACTAATGTAAGTATTGAGAGTTAACACTTCCACCTTTCCATATTTTGCTAGCCTTTCCCGTGCCGTGCATTGCCTTCTTCTCACTCCGAGAGTTGGTGTCCACCTTCGCCGGTACATCCAAACCCTTGGCATGATACGCTCTGTCATCATAAGCCTCCCTTTATCCTTCCTCAAAACAGCCACCATACCTACCTATCAAGGCATTTCCATAGCCTTTCCGAGTTACATTGCCATGCAACTTCCACCTCTTCATGCCTTGATCTTCATGTCATACATGTTCCTGCTACACTGGCAGCGACATACATTGCATACATCATGATAGTTACATCTTCTTTATGACTTTGAGTACCTTGTAAAGTGTGAAAGATCTCCTTTACCTTCTTGTAAAATAGAGTGTTGCCCTTAAGTGAGGAAAAGATCCCAAAGTCGACAAATCAAAAGATCCCAAAGAGGAAAAATGAGAGTTAAATAGAAAGAGCCATTGAGGCCACCAAAAAAATACAAAAAAAAAGAAAAAAAAAGAGAAAAAGAAATAAAAAGAGAGAAAGGGGCAACACTACTATCCTTTTGAGAGATCCACACTAGTACTTCCTCTATATCTTTGTACTCCATAGAGATGATCTTTATGCATATAGTTTGGAGAGCTTCTTAGCTCGTATGTGCATCCATTGCATGGCAATACCTACTCCTCACATCATATCTATCATTTGGCATCTCTTGCCTATGATTGTCCTCATTGATGTGAGCCTTTCTCATCCTTTTTGTCTTCCTCCTCCACCATATTTCTCTCTTTGCCATCCAAAGTGTAAACTCTCGTGCTTACGCTCATCCATTGCATGAGTGCTCAAAATATCGAAAAGGAGTGGATCAAATTGACTTGTACCTGGCTAGTGGTCTGGGGACGAGTCAAGATAAGATTCCAAAGAGGACCAAGTATTAGTAGATTGAGTTCTCAACAAAAATATTTTTTTCTCGTATTCCCTATCCTCCTTTCTTGCACGCAAACACCATTTGGAGACATTCGAGTCACGGACAGCGAGAGCTCTTGCACCTTTTGTTCTTTTGTTACTTATTTCAATGCTAATATAGACTCTTGCCTATTATGACTTGAATTGAATCCCTGACCTTGATTTTTTATGGTTGCTAGCATGTCACCACAAAAATTATGCTTGTTATCATTTACCTACTCGAGGACGAGCAGGAATTAAGCTTGGGGATGTTCATACGTCCAAAACGTATCGATAATTTCTGCTTGCTCCATGCATGTTTTGTGTGACATTGCTATGCTCTACATACAATTTCATACATTTTTGATCATATTTGTACTAACTTATTAACTCAGTGCACCCCAGTGCCAGTTCCTGCTGTTTTTCTATTACAGTTTTCCCCCATATAAAAAGTGCCAGAAAAATTCAGGAAAATTCAGATAAAAAATCAGCGTGAAGGAAGCTTCGAGAAAAGCCCGGGAGGGGCCAGAGGGGGGCCAAGGGGGGCCCAGGCGGCCACCCGGCGCGGCCCCACCCCTGGCCGCGCCAGGGGGGCGCCTGGGGCCCCTGATCCACCTCTGGCTGCCCCCCTTCGCCTATTTATCCCCCGTCACGGGAAAACTCCAGAAGAGGAACCCTATTCCGCAAACTCGCCTCTGTTCCGCCGCCGCCGCGCTTCCAAGATTGGGAGCACCAGAAGACCTCTTCCCGGCACCTTGCCGGAGGGAGGATTGACCTCCGGGAGTCTCCTCTCCACCATGGATGCTCCCCGGATGTCTCGTGAGTAGTTTTCCTTGGACCATGGGTCCGTGATCAGTAGCTATGTGATGTTCTCCTCCCCTCTTTGATCTTCATTGTTTAGACCTCGTGAGCTGCCCTACATGATCGAGGAACCTTTGTAATATTTTTGCTATTGCTATGTTGAGTTTGATCGGATCTGATGGATTATGAGATTATGTTCAGATTGTGATAGAGTAATATATTTGGTTTTTATCTCTTATGTTTTTGTTCCTAAGTAATTCTTGCATGCTCTCCGTTGTTGTTTATTGCTTTGTCCAAGTAGTAGGTAGTCACTCCAAGAGGGAGCGTTGTGCTAGATTGTGGGTTCATGCCTCCCCGATGACATGCTTGAGTGACAGAAACATGAGTCTAGGGGATGTGTTGTTGCAACAAGGGTGAAAACAACGGTTCTTGTAACCGCGGTTATAAGGATTGTTTACTTTACGCAAAGTTCTTTTTAATGTAGTTGTCTGTTGCTTTGGGTTTACACTTTGGGTGGGGCTCGCAACTTAATACCAGCGAGATGTTCTGGATAGATATCTCAAGGTGGATGATTAGTAGTAGATGCAGATGGATTTCGGTCTACTTACTTTGGCGTACTGCCCGTGCTTTTGAACCTCTTCCTTTCTTTTGTCGCATAGTTAGCATTGCGGTGCGTTCTTAATCCTGTCAATTGCCTTTCTGTAATTTGTTTACCTCGCATAGCATTTTTATCGTCTTTTGGGAGAAAGACATCACTAGCGAACATCACGTATCCCGGTCCATATCCTCATTATTGTTTCCAAGCTATATTTACTTTTCTGCATTTACTTTCAAGTTGCTATCATTATCCCCTTGAGTTTTATCATTTGTGAACAACAAGACCGGAGAGATTGACAACCTCTCTGAACTTCGTTGGGAGTAAAGTTATCTGTGTCTGTGTGCAGGTCCGCGTCAGTTGGGCCGCTGACACCTACTTATCATCTCTGGAGTCCTACTGGAGACAAACCTTGGTATCTTTACTGAGGGAAAACTTGCTGCTGTACCGCATCACACCTTCCACTTGGGGCCTACTAACGAAGGGCGAGAAGCCGCCATCACCAAGTCATTCTCGATGGTGCTGAGCCAATCTGCACCATCAAGAGGCTCCTTTGACTGGGAGAACACTGGAGGATTGGTTTTCTGGAAGTTTCGGAGCTTGGATCTGGGCTCCTCATTCCCTCTTCCTGGGTGGCTGGTGGCAGCTTGTACCAACTGCTGGAGGGCTACGAGATTAGCTTGGCACACCTCTCGGACAGCTTGGTTCTCCTCTCGGGCAGCTTGTCGCTCCTCCAGCAACAAGCGCAAAAGTTGTGCCATGTTTGGGTCCGATGATGGTGGTGGCGCATCACCGGATCCACTTGGGTGAGCTCGGGTGTGCCTCGGCATCCTGAAGTGGTGTCCGTAAGATAAAAGTGTGCAGTTTAGTGTCCTCCTAATGGGGGTAGGGTCACTCTAACTTAACACTAAACAATGTAATTCAAACAAGCATAAGCTCACGCATTCGGGTGGGGGTGGGGACTAAAGCAAAATCTTCCACTAATTCTCATTTGTTTCGGGACACCATTCCCTCTTAATCTTCGGTCTCGCTTTTCTTATTAAATTTTGAATAGGGTAAGAGGTATAAGAGATTTTTTCTATCAAAAATATTTCTAACTAGCATCCATCCTAACTAGGCTGCTAAGGTCTGAACCGAGGCTCTGATACCAAGTCTGTGGGCACCCCGGACTATATGTCCGAAGCGACCAGTTGTGCATACTGCCATGCTCCCATGATCAGTGTCGCATGACGCACAACTCGACAAGTACTACATCAGATCACATGTTCATACAATACCGAATACAAGTCTTACAAATAACATAGTCTTACATGGCCTCATCGGGCTCAAATAGCAGCGGAATAAGCAAAAACATCAATGGTAGTAGCGGCACAATCCACAGGGCAGTTCAGAGCATAGCACGTCCTAGTAATCGTCAGTCGCGTCATCATCAAATACCTGCTCCTCCAAGCCTGGCCGATTGAATAACCAGGGAAAAAGCCGTGAGTACATACAAACTACTCGCAAACCACCTAAAGAAAGAAACAAAGTTTTGCATATGAAAATAATGGGATGGCTATATGGTGGAGTTTTTCATAGGGATTTCCTATCTACTCAAGATTATTATTAAGTTGGCAAAGTTTTAAACTTGGAAAATTTTATTTCCCACAATGACATTGGTTTAATCTGGTCCAACCTTTCCAAAAATATCAACATCATCATCGTGAACCATAATCTCAGTACTAGAATTTCTCATCTATTCCCCACAAAGTGTGGCCTCACTAGCTTTCCATGACAGTGGACTTCGGCTACTCGAATAGATTTACACTCTGCGGAGATTGTACACTTTACCCACAAAATTCAATACATCCGTCGTGTCATTCACGAATCGTCATACCTCAGTATGCGGGTTTCGGATAACTGAACAAAACCTTTCACCATTTACCCTAATATGAGCTCCTACCCAATGAGTATATTCCCTCAGCCTCCGATGGCAGCCCATGTCCCTCTTGGGAACAATGTATCCATGGAGTAGAGGGACTCACCGTGTCTTCCGGGGCCTCGGGGATCCGCAGTCCCCTGGTTTGGTTCTCCCAATCTCTTGGCAGAATCCGGTTTCGAGGGACGCATCCCTTATAGCAGTTATGAGGTAGCTCAAGTTAGACCCAACGGTTTCTGATAAAGCCCTATCAAATATCAGGGTAATGTGGTTGCACGGGAGGCTAGGTATTAGTGGCACTTATAGAGAGTCCATCAAGACTTTGAATACGTTCAATGATGTTTCCAACAATCACAATCTTGGCCATCTCATCTTCTTAGATGTATGCCAATTCTTACGGGTGGAGCAAGATTAACCAAATTATTAAGTTGCACTTAGGTCTTTAACAAGGCTAGGGGACGTTCTTGATAGTACATCAAGATCATCGTGGTTTTATTTCATTTCTCCCAATAGGTAGGTTATGAGGGTATGTGGGGGTTTTACCTACTACAACTAATACAATCCCAACCCAAGATGATATAATATTATGATGATACATAACATGATACAAAAGAGAGTAGAAAATGTAGGGCAAGGGTTTGAGTTTTGAAGATGGCTTGCCTGCGTCGGCGGTGTCTCCTGGTACGGCTTCTTCGGCTTGGGAGGATTCGTCACCTACAACGTCAAGCGTCTCGTCTACGCATTGCGAAAAAATGATAACTCACATTACAAACACGGCAATTGAACAAGCATCCAACCAATAAGCACTCAAGCATACAACGGAACACTACAACAACCAAGTTATTAGCATAGGTGCAATATTTTTAATAGGACTTAGCTTAACATGAGGTTTGTTACCTAGGATAACCAAGCAATTATATCACAAGTGTTAGTCATGTATCAATTCCTTTTTTTTAGCATTTGATTAACATAGGGTTAAGCAAGAATTTTAACAAAGACAGTAGAAACTTTTTATTCACAAAGAATTTAGTATAAGATTCAACATTAAATAATTATTAACTTTAGTATAGGATATCTCATTTAATGATATGTAGAGAAATCAACAATATTAAATAATATTTAACATTTCCCTTCCCCTTTCTCCCTCCCCTTCTCCTTCTTCCCTTCCCCTTTCTCCCTCCCCTTCTCCTTCTTCTCTTCCTCCACTTTCCTCTCCCCTCTGTGCTTCTCTTGGCTCGGGCTGGGGATAGCGAGGCAAGGTGGTAGCGAGCTACTGTGGTGTGGTGTGGTGGAAGGGAGGGCTCGGGCTGCCCTTTTATAGGCGCGAGGGGAGGAGCCGTGGGCGGGAAACGAAACAGGCGAGCGCACGGGAGATGGACGGGGTCGATCCGCGGCCTCGTCCATGGCTGGGCAACGAGGGTGGTGGGGCTGACGTATCTCGTCTGACGTCAGTGCTGACGTTGTAGGGGGGCAGGTGAGGCTGGCTAGTGGGGTCCGTTGGCCAGGTGCTGGAGGTAGGAGAAGGGGCGTGGGATAGAGGGAGAAGAGATGGGCTTCGGCCAGGTGAGGTTTTTCTCTATATTCTTTTTTTACCGATTTATTAGATTTGTAAATATTTCTTTCCCGGTTTGATTTTAGTTTGAACAAATGTTCAAACTTAACCCTCCTAAATACTTTATCAAAGTCTAGGAGCATCATCCTAATTTATTTAATAGTTTTAGGGAATTTTTAATGAGGTTAATAATATTATCATTATTATATTTATAGCATTTAATAAATTATCACTTTTTAAATATTTTAATTAAATAACTTCTGCTGTAGGAGTATTTTTAATTATTTAAATCATGAATATTTATGTAGTCAAATCTTTATTTGGACAAAAGTTTATTAGTACTAATTATAATAGGTGACTAGATGTGGTTATTTGAATAATAGTTATGTGAGTTTATACTTCTTTCTAGGCTGATTCTTTACTATAATCAGGCAAAAACATGATGCAAAACTTTAGCAGGCATAACAAGATCCAAAACAGGCCTAGCGAACATGGCATGGCAAATCTACTACTATCACATCACAACTTAGAAAAGTTTTTGTTTACCCTAAAATTTAGCAATTAAATAAAAGGACTAGAAAAGTTGGGATGTGACAGTGAAACCCCTACTTCCTGCTCGATTGTATTATGATGGAGGCGATTACAGTGGATGGAGAGGCGAGTTCGCTCAGGATCGAAGGTGTTGCTTGGATACGATGCCCTGGACGTCCCCTCTTCCAGCCTTTTTATGTTAGGCTGGGTCGCAAGGAGTCCATCTAGGTTTATAGAGAGAGTTTCCTAATCTAGTTTTAGTCTTGAACGCCAAGTTGTAGCTTCCATAATCGTCGAGGATTCCTATGGCGCTGCCTCGAGTGGGCCAGGCGTGGGCCGGTCGAGGCTTCAAACGGCCCTTCTGTCTTGATACACAATAGGCACCCTCATCTGTAGGAGTCGTGCGGTCACCCCCTCGTCACTCTATATATTAGAAGGATGATGAAAATGTCACACTTTATAAGAGGTACTCATCATAAATTAAACTGGAAACTATCATGAAGTATGCAAATGTATGCCCTTGCCAGTGTAGCAGGATATACAATGATACTAGTGCGTCATGTAGCAATTATAAGGGCAAGGACCAACTAGCATGCAGCTCTATGATCAAGCAAAATCATGTATGACAATGACAGATCAAGTCATTAGAAGATGGATGTTGCATGGAAATGTATCTCGGAAAGGCTATGGAAATGCCTTGATAGGTAGGTAGGGTGGATTTTTTGAGGAAGGATATAATGAGCCTTATGATGAAAGAGAGTATCATGCCAAGTATTTGGATGCACCGGTGAAGTTTTCACCAACTCTCAAGATGAGAACGGGAAATGCACGGTACCGAAGAGGCTAGAAAAACATGGATGGTGGAAGTGCCAACAATCGAATAATTACATTAGTCAAAAGAACTCATTCGCTTATTATCGGTAACTCTCTATCTACTCAAGAGATTCACAAAGAGACAAGTACCCCTAGGAGGAGTGTATGGGGGTTTGGTTATCCTTGCACATCCTCGAACCATGGTACGTGAGGGTACTCTATATATTACAACCCCTCCAGAGGTTAGCGATCCATCTAGTAGCTAGAGTTCTCATTTAATTTTTTGTAGTTTTCAAAAATAAGCATGGATTGCCCAAAATACGACACCCATCACTAATAGGCTCAAGCTCTTGAAACACATAAGTCCAAACATTACTCAAATCAATACCTCAAAACTATTGCAAGTTATTACTATACTTAAATAGAAACCTCAGTTACCTACTCAAGTCAATACACACAATCAGTGCAATAGGCCAACTCTCTAAACAATATAATCATTAAACTAAAGGGAGTGCTAAAAGAAACAACCTAAATAAAAGCTCATGCAAACAAGAGCTAAGCATGACAACACCTAGATATAAAAAAGAACACTCAACAAAGATAGGCATGAAAACTATGTGTGTTCTAGGTGGAAGTGGAGCGTGTTTCTCTCCCCAACAATGTAGGATGGGGTCCAACTTGTTATGAACAACAAGTAAAAAATAAACTAAGCAAAGCAAACTGAAAAATAAATGCACGACGCTCCAAGCATAGGACATAACATATGAATTGATAAAAATATAGTGTGGAGAAGGATGAACTGATGATTATTGATGGAGAAGGGGATGCGGGGCATCCCCAAGCTTAGAAACTTGAGTCTCCTTGAATATTTCTTAGGGTGGATGGGGAATCTCCAAGCTTGAGCGTTTGACACTCCCGGATCTTCTTTCATCATCTTCCTTCTCACACTTGAGAACTCCCTTCATACGAAACTCATCATAAGCTGATTAGAGGGGTTAGTGCCCATAATAAAATAATTTTCGTCTATTGAAAATAAAGATTTTCATGAAGAGCTACCGTTTCTCAAGATTTCCAAAAAGTTTTTTAACATAAAAAGCAAGCTTAAGATTTGCAAAATGGTGAAACACAAAACAGGGAAGAATCTGTGAAAAACAGAACAACAGATAGTAAAGGATTTTTTAGGGGCACTTCTGCAACCCAAATCAAAAAACTCATAATAGGTGGTAAATTCTCAATTGTACAGAGCATACTGCCAAAAATAAACTAGAATAAAAAGATGATCTGATGATTTTAGGTGAAGTTTTCTGTCAAGCAGACATAATCTGTTTTTTGGCAGCATGTCACAACTTTTGATACACTTGCCACCGGAGGCTAAAACATGGCACAATGCTGAAAAGTAAAGATACAATGATGTTCCTACATTAGTAACAAACATCAAGAGAACTAAAAATGAAAGTAAAAACATTTTGGGTTGCCTCCCAATAAGCTCTTTTTATGCCTTTGAGCTAGGCATGATGCAACATGGTCAAGTTTTATCAATATCAAAGGAATAGTTTTCCCGTATAACGGACTCAAAAGGTAACTTAATATTTTTTTGAGGGAATTGCCCATGCCCTTTTTGAGGGGGAATTGGATTTTTATATTCCCTTCTTTCATATCAATGACAGCACCAACGGTGCGGAGAAAAGGATGTCGCAAAATAATTTGACATGAGCGATCACACCCATTGTCCATGACAAGAAAATCAACGGGAAAAAAATTATCATTGACAACTATAAGAACATCATCAATCCTACCTAAGGCTTCTTTACGGAAGAATCAACAAGACGAATACCAAAAGAACAAGGATAAAAATGTTTCAATTCAAGCATATCATACATTCTTTGGGTAAAACGGAGGCACTAGCTCCAACATCACATAAAGAAAAGCAAGGCAAGTTGTTCAATTTAATCTTGACCATAGGATCCCAACCATCTTCTAGTTTTATAGGAATAGAAACCTCTAACTTAAGTTTCTACTCCCTAGTTTTGATGAGAGCATTTGTCATATGCTCGTTGAAGACAATGTTAAGTGAACTAGTGTGGGGGTCTTTAGCCATTCTTTGCAAAATTTGAATACTTCAGAGAGACTACAATTATCAAAATCAAGTTCACTACCATGAATTAAAGTGTTAGTGAGGCTCATTTTCTTGGTAGTCTCTAAGTTCATGGGACCTTCTTGTCCTAAAGTTGAGGTATTAGCATCACCATTGATGGGTCCATTAGGTGGACTAGGAATGTGAAGGGTGCTTAAGGTTTTGAGATCCTCAACAACATGTAAAGTAGCAAGTGTAGTGTGTGTAGGAAGGTTCTTAACTCTCTCTTCCTCTTCTTTCTCTCTATCCCATCTATCCATAAGTTTGGCTAGCATTCTAATGTTCTCATTAATTTGAACTTGGATAACATTCATAGGTGTGGTTTTCCTCTCCTCAATGGGAGAAGTCCTAATTTTGAGCATCTCTATATCATGAGCTATGTTGTCTACCTTCAAAGTGAGACTATAAAGTTTCTCTAATTTTTCCTCAACACTTTTATTGAAGGACTTTTGAGAGGTAATGAAATCCTGAAGCATTCGCTGTAACTCAGAAGTGGAGTTTTTGGTGCTCGGATAAGTGTTATTGTTCCCATAGTTGTTGGATGGGAACGGTCTAGAATTGCTACCAAAGTTACTCCTATAAGCATTATTGTTGAAGTTGTTCCTAGAAATAAAGTTGACATCTACTTGTTCTTGAGCAACCAAAGAATTTAAAGGAACATCATGAGGATTAGTAGGATCTTGCTTAGTAAGTAAAGACATGATCAAGTCAACCTTATCATTTAAAAAGGAGATCCCCTCAACAGAGTTTACCTTCCTACCTGTTGGAGATATTTTGGTGTGCCATTGAGAGTATTTTGTCATCATCTCGTCTAATAGCTTCGTGGCAGCACCAAGTGTGGTTGACATAAAAGTTCCTCCCACGGCCGAGTCCAAGAGATTCCGAGAGGTAAAGTTTAATCCAGCATAGAAAGTTTGGATAACCATCCAAGTAGTCAAACCATGTGTAGGGAAATTCTTAACAAGAGTTTTCATACGGTCCCAAGCTTGGGAAACATGTTCATTATCTAGTTGCCAAAAATTCATATCGTTACTTCTCAACTGGATAAGATTAGCAGGTGGGTAGTACTTCCCAATAAAAACATCCTTGCATATATCCCAAGAATATAGGACATTCCTAGGCAAGGATTGCAACCACTCCTTAGCTCTTCCTCTCAAAGAGATGGGAAAAAGCTTGAGTTTAACAATGTCACCATCTACTTATTTATACTTTTTCATATCACAAAGCTCAAAAAAATTATTTAAGTGCAAAGCAACAACTTCTCCAGCACCGGAGAATTGTTATGTCATAACATGATTTAACAAAGCAGGTTTAATTTCATATGAAGGTGCTGAAGTAGCAGGTGGAGAAATAGGAGTGCAAATAAAGTCTTTGTTGTTGTGACTAGTGAAATCACACAACTTAGTGTTTTCAGTGGAACCCATAGTAATAGAATCAAGTAAGAGCAAGATAACTATTTTTTTAGTGTTTTTGATATAAGACACCAAGGAAACAACTAGAAAGTAAACTAACAACACTAAAATCAAAGGTAAAGGGTAGTGTGCAACTCCCCTATCTTGTAGACTGGAGTCCCCGATAACAACGCCATAAATTTAGCTTGATGTGTGTAGATAACACCTCCTCGTTGGTTAATCTAGGTGGAAGGTTATGATTTAGATAGCAGCAAATTTCCCTCGGTGAAGATAGCAAGATTTATTGTATAAGCAGGACTCCAAGAGATACAAGAAGGTGGTAAGAAAACAATGGTGTCGTTTACAACCTAGAGGTTACTTACTTGACCTGGACCTGCACACAGATGCAAATAACTTTTCTCCCAACGAGTTCAGAGAGGTTGTAAATCTCTCCGTCCTTGTTGTTTACAAAGGATCAAAACACAGGGTGGAAATAATAGTGATGTTGATTGCAAGGGAAAGTAAATAAAAGCGGTAAAGTGAATGTTGTAAACTATGATGGAAATATGGACCGAGGTCCCATGACTTTCACTAGTGATGTCTCTCTCCCAAAAGACGATACACATCTATGCTGGGTGAACAAATTACAGTTGGGAAATTGGCAGAACTATGAACTCACCGCAATGCTAAATACGCTACAAGAAAGCTAGAGGCTAAATCATATGGGCATCTACTCACTAATCATCGACCTTGAGATATCTATCCAAAACATCTCCCTGGTATTAACTTGAAAACCTCAACCAAATTGTAAAACAAAAGAAACAGACAACTGCATTAACACTCTATATGTAATGTAATAAATTCTTGAAACCGTAGTTACATGCACTGTTGTTTTCTCCCTGGTGGTGATACACGAGATAGGATAATTGCTTCTCGCCCTTCGTTTGTTACCCGAAGTGGAAGGTGAGATGCAGCATAGCGGCAAGTTTCCCTCGGTGAAGATACCGAGGTTGAGATTGACCAGTAGGACTCCGACAATGATAATTAGGTGGTGAAGTGAACAATTGCGCCGTTCACAACTCAGGGTTGCTTACTTCACCTGGATGCACACAAACACAATTAACTTTGCTCCCAACGAAGTTTAGAGAGGTGTTGTCAATCTCTCCGGTCTTTTTGTTTACAAAGGATCAAACATAAGGGAGAATGATAATGATAGCAACTCAAAGTAAATACTGAAAAGGAAATAAGCTTGTAAACAGTGATGAGAATATGGACCGGGGTCCCGTGATATTCACTAGTGATGTCTCTATCCCAAAAGACGATAAAACTGATATGCGAGGTAAAAAATTTATAGAAGGGCAATCGATAGGATTATAAACGCACCGCAATGCTAACTATGCTACAAAAGAAAGGAAGAGGCTCATAAGCATAGGAAGTACGCCAAAGTAAGTAGACCAAAATCCATCTGCATCTAATACTAATCATCCACCTTGAGATATCTATCTAGAACATCTCGCTGGTATAAATTGCGAGCCCCACCCAAAGTGTAAACCCAAAGCAACATACAACTGCATTAAAAAGAACTTTGCGTAAATTAAACAATCCTTGCAATCGTGGTTACAAGCACCGTTGTTTTCCCCCTTGTGGCCACAACACATCCCCTAGACTCATGTTTCTGTCACTCAAGCGTGTCATCAAGGGGCATGTACCCAGAATCGAGCATAACGTTGCCTCTTGGAGTCACTACCTACTACTTGGCCAAAGCTATAAACAGCAACGTAGAACATGCAAGAATTAGTTAGGAACAAAAATATAAGAGATACAAACCAAATATATTACTCTATCAAAATCTGAACATAATATCATAATCCCTCAGATCCCATCAAACTCAGCATAGCAACAGTAGAAGAATTACATATGTGCATCGATCATGTAGGGCAGCTCACGAGGTCTAAACCATGAAGAACAAAGAGGGGAGGAGAATATCACATAGCTACTGATCACGGACCCATGGTCCAAGGTAGACTACTCACGGCACATCCGGGAAGAGTCCATGGTGGAGGAGAAGCTCCCGAAGGTCGATCCTCCCTCCGGCAGGGTGCCGGGAAGGGTCCTGACGATGCTCCCGATCTTGGAAGCGTGGCGGCGGCGGAACAGAGGCGAGTTTGTGAAATAGTGTTCCGTCTTTGGAGTTTTCTCGTGACGGAGATTAAATAGGCGAAGGGGTGTAGCCAGCGAGCCCACTAGGGGTCTAGGCGCCCCCCAGGGGCGGCTAGGCCCCTGTCAGCGCCAGGTGGCCGCCTGGGCGCCTGGTGGTGGCCCCCTGACCCTCCTTCGGGGTTTGGGAAGCTTCCGGTATGCTAATTTTTTATCTGATTTTTCCTGGATTTTTTGAGCACTTTTTATATGGGGGAAAAATGAAATAGAAAAACAGCAGAAAACAGGGAATGGCACTGGGGTGCACTGACTTAGTAGGTTAGTAAAAATATGATAAAAAATGTATGAAAGTGTATCTAGATCATAGCAATATCACACAAAACATGCTTGGAACGAGCAGAAATTATCGATACGTTTGGGACGTATCAACATCCCCAAGATTAATTCCTGCTCGTCCTCGAGTAGGTAAATGATAATAAACATAATTTCTGTGGTGACATGCTAGCGAAGGTGGACGCCAACTCTCGGAGTGAGAAGAATGCAATACACGCCACATGAGAGGCTAGAAAATATGAGGAGGTGGAAGTGTCAACTTTCAATACTTACATTAGTCGGAAGAACTCATGCACTTGTTATCGGTAACTCTCAATCTAATAAGGAGGTTCACAAAGAGACAAGTACCCCGAGGAGGAGTGTATGGTTGTTTGGTTATCCTTGTGCAACGTCGACTCATGGTACCTGAGTGTACTCTAATATTCGATCCCTTCAAAGATTAGCGATCCATCTAGTAGCTAGAGTTCTCAACTAGTTTTTTAGGTTTTCAAAATAAACACGAATTGCCCAAAATATGACACCTATAACTAATAGTCTAGAGCTCTTGACACCAAAAGTTCAAACATTACACACATCAATACCTCAAAACTATTGCAAGTTACTACTAAAATTAAATAGCAACCTCAATTACCTACTTTCAAGACAAGGCACAACTCAGTGCAACAACCAACTCTCTTAATAAGATAAACATGAAAACTAAAAAGAGTTCCAGCAACAAACTAAAAATCCAAGGCTCTTTCTAAAGACAAACTAAAACTAAAACTAAACATGGCAGTAGCTACGAAAAGATAAAGAACACACAATAGTAAAAAGATAGGCATGAAAAATCCTATGATGTGTTCTAGATTTTGAAAGTGGAGCGTGTTTCTCTCCCACACAAAGTAAGACGGGGTCTAACTTGTTATGAACAGCAAGCAAAGATAAAGAAAACTACAAATAAAACCTAAGAGCTAGACGCTCCAAGCATAGCACATAACGCATGAAGTGATAAAAATATAGTGAGATGAAGGACGAACTGATGATTGTTGATGGAGAAGGGGATGCATGGGGGAATCCCCAAGCATAGACGCTTGAGTCTCCTTGAATATTATTGGGGATGCATGGGGGCATTCCCAAGCTTGAGCGCTTGACACTCCCGAATCTTCTTTCATCATCTTCCATCGCACACTTGAAAACTCCCTTCATGCATAAATAATCATAAGCTGATTAGAGAGGTTTCCATCGCACACTTTTTCTCAAGATTTCCAAAAGGTTTTTGCAAAGAAAATGAAACCTTAAGGTTTGCAAAAGTAAGGAGAGACAAAACGTGGCAGAATCTGTGAAAAAACAGAACAACGGGTAGTAAAGAATTTTTGAGGGGTACTGCTGCAACTCAAATCAAAAAACTCAGAACATACGGAAGTTCCGTGATTGTATAGAGCATGCTGTGTAAAAAAATCAGCTCAAAAAGATGAACTGGTGATTTGATCCGATTTTTCCCGTCATGAAGACATAATCTGTTTTCTGGACATCATGTCACAACTTTCACTTCCCTTGTCATATGAGGCTATAACTTGGCACAAAGCTTGAAAATAAAGATACAATGATGTTGCTACAGTAGTAACAATCATCAAGACCACTAAAAACAGAAGTAAAAACATCTTGGGTTGCCTCCCAACAAGCGCTTTCTTTTACGCCTTTAAGCTAGGCATGAGGCAAAAGAAGAATCAAAGGTCTCCAAAATTGTCGGAATCGTAAAAACATTCAAATTGGTTTTCGATAAGCTCATTCTTATTCTTCCTAGGAAAGAGGTACTTACCTTTCGCCTTACCGCGTAAGTTTATGAACCCGTTACCAATATCAATGAAGCCTTTCATGGCTCGGAGAAAGTTCCTTCCAAGCACAATGTTGCATTGGTTTGGCTCCATGACGAAGAAATCCATCGGTGCAATCCTATAAAGAATGTAACTTGGACTTATTTTACCTTTCCTTTAACCTCTGAAATATCTCCATTAGCATGTTCATGATAAGATGAAAATTTATCCATATCTAATTTCAAAGAATCATAAACTATGTTTGGCATAGTAGAAACCATGGATCCAATGTCACAAAAAGCAAGGAAGTCTTGGTTAGAGATGCTAATCCTAACAAAGGGCTCCCAATCATCATCTATCTCCAACAATTTTTTCTTGTTCGACTTAAGTTTTTCTACTTCCCTCAAATCTCGAGCATCCATCCTCTTTTCAATAGTGGCAAGTCTATCTATAACAATATCAATACTACGATCATAAATAAAATAACTAGATAGACTATGCAAAATATCAAGAGTTATAGCTTCATCACACTCTAAGAAGTCTCCTTCAGCTATAATATGAAGAGAGTGTTTACACCACTTAAAAAGACCATGGTAAAAATTTCTAAGCACAAATTTCATAGGTATCCAAGGCATAATTCTTTTGTGTGCTTCAGAAATTCAGATAGCGAGCAGCCAGAAGTTCTCACGGGAGCAGAAGTCCTCACAGATGCCTTCAACGCCCTGGACGAAGCCTTAGCTGCACCAATGACTGCGGAAAACCAGGAAGCCTGGAGAACCAGGTTCAATGCACTCAAGGCCCAGGTGTTGAGCATACAGAGGGAAATTAACCCCCAGAACGCACAGATGGTGGAGAGAGAAACCCGACTCGCCCAAGAAACTAGGCGCTTACGACACGAGTCGGAATTGATAGAAGCTCAAAAACTAAGCCTCGCCAACACACGCCCTGCAGGGCCTGTGAGCCGGATCCCCACTGATCTCCAGGCACGGATACTATTCCAGGATACGCATCAGTCGATTCCTCCAGGGTACACGCCGCCAAGTTAACATGCCCCCTCACCACGGCAGGAACGGTTCCATACACCTCCAGATCATTTCAATAAGACCATGGCTAACGTGGTGGCAGCGACACGGTTCCTCGCCAGCGTGCCTGCGCATGGAGACACTCCGGTGGAGCAGGCCACTCGAGGGGAAATTGACTTGCTCAAAACTGAAATTACACAGCAAGCCCAGTACTCACAGGGATTCCAATACTTACATGAGACCCCCTATCAAAGTGTGAGCCGGCAAGAGGATTCACCGGCTCCAGCCGGCTCGAGCAGCCATCGTCATCTTAGAGCTCCACCACCTACAGACAATTGGGGGGCAATAAGGATCCAAGACCTACCGACCGGCTTTAATCCCGAACACCGCGTAGAGCCGATGACCCAACCTCCACCCCAAGATCAAGACACTGAGTTCACCAGCAGATCCGTGGGCAACCGATGCCTGGTGCCAGCTCTTCGAAATACACGCTTGCCATCATATTTCAAGGGACCACGTAAGATCGCGAACTATACAGCTGATATGGACCCGGTGGCTTGGATCGAAAGTTATGACTTAGCCATGGAAATGTTACAAGCCAGCGAAGGAGTCTGCGCCCGTTACCTCACAATGATGTTGGAAGGGCCGGCTCGCACATGGTTCAAAAATCTCCCAGAGAACTCTATCACCTCTTGGGAGGATCTCAAGGAAAAGTTAATCCAGAACTTCCAAGGCACTTGTCTGCGAGCTACCACAATTGTTGACTTGGAGCATTGTGTCCAGAAGGAAGGAGAGTTGACCCTAAGCTGGGCACGACGGGTTGCAGAAATAATCCACTCCTCGGACACTATCACTACCCAAACAATCGTCATTATCTTGGAAAGGAACTGCAAGTTCGAGCCCCTAGTACACAAACTTGGCCGACTCAAGAGGACGGTCAAGGATATAGGAGAGCTCATGAACGCGGTCATCAAATATCCCGAGTCTGACAAAACCAAGGATACTGAACCTCAACAGGATAAAGCTGGCCAGAACAAAAACGGTGGAAAAACATCCCAGAATCAGAGTCAGCAAACCAAGCGGCGACTTGATCAGACTACTTCTGACTTGGTAGCCAACACAACTGTCGGTTCCCAAAGACAGAAGCAGGGTGGCAACAACTACCGCAAGACGGAAGGAAATTTTGGCCCAAACAGCTTTGAAGCAGCTATGAAGAGTCCTTGCCCAACCCATAGTAAACCCGGTCGCCCAGCCAATCACACTTGGGAAGATTTCAATTTCATGAAAGAGTTTGCATGACGTGGGAACCACGGACCTCCCGGGTCAGGTGGGGGAGCCGGCCAAAACGCTAACAACCAAAATCCTGGCTACCAAGGAGCTGGTGCGATGCCTCAACACCAAGGACCCGCAGGAGGAGGCCAAAAAAATCAGTCAGGGCTTCCTGGATTTCAAGCAAATCCGAAACAACTCCACGACCGTGAAGCATACCATATTTTCACCACCAGCATTTGTAGGAGGGATAGGAAGCTGCAACGGAGAGCCGCTATGTCTGTGACTGCAGATCCGGCTTGGCCCAGGTGGCTCAATTGGTCAGAACAACCAATCACTTGTACAAGGGATGACCACCCCCTAGTGGTGGATAACCCGGGGGCTCTGGCTCTAGTAGTCTCTCCACAAATTGGACGATATATACTTGACAAAGTACTCATGGACGGAGGAAGCAGCATCAACATCCTTTACTACGAAACTTTTTGCAGGATGGGACTGACCCAAAAACAACTGCAACCCTCCAAAACCGTTTTCCATGGAATAGTCCCAGGCAAGTCGGCACGTCCGATAGGCAAGATCTACCTGGAGACAGCTTTTGGAAACGCCGAAAATTTCCTCTCCGAGCTCATACCCTTTGAAGTAGTAAAACTCGAGAGCCCATATCACGCCATATTAGGAAGACCTGCTTACGCCAAGTTCATGGCTTGGCCATGCTATGTATACTTGAAGATAAATATGCCGGGTCCTAATGGCCCAATCACAGTGGATGGAAGTCGGTCCAGGGCAGTGGAGTGTGACAAACAACAAGTCGAATTTGCCGAGTCGGCATGCGCCAAAGAGGACTTGTCAGTATACCAAGAAAAGGTAGACCCGGCAGACCGCACAATCCTGAAGAAACCGACTCCCGACAACAATCCCAAATTCCAACCGGCTCAGGATACAAAGAAAGTTGACTTTGTCCCTGGTGACTCTTCTTAGCAGTTCATCATTGGGACAGAGTTATCTGATAAATAGGAAAGCGTGCTCATGGAGTTCCTCCGTGATAATCGGGACATCTTTTCACGGAAACCCTCTGATATGCCAGGTGTCCCGAGGGAACTCGCTGAGCACCACCTAAATATAGATCCAAAGCTGAAACCTGTCAAGCAATTCCTTCGACATTTCAACGACGAAAGGAGAAACACTATTGGGGAAGAGATAGCCCGGCTCCTTGCCACCGGGTTCATCATGGAAGTCTTCTATCCAGAATGGCTCGCAAACCCGGTCCTCGTTTTAAAAAAGAACGGGACCTGGCGTATGTGCATCGACTGGACCGACTTAAATAAGGCCTGCCCGAAGGATACCTTCGCGCTTCCTCGTATTGACCAGATCATAGACTCGACTGTGGAATGTGAGCTCCTATGTATCCTTGACGCCTACTCTGGTTATCACCAGATCAAGATGGCCCTTGAGGATCAAGAAAAACAGCTTTCATCACTCCCTTCGGGATCTACTGTTACACTTCTATGCCTTTTGGGCTTAAGAATGCGGGAGCCACATATCAGCGAACAGTGCAGAGTTTCCTCAAAGAGAAGATTGGGCGCAACGTGCATGCTTATGTGGACAATATAGTGATCAAATCCCAATTGGCCGACTCATTCATCAATGACTTACAGGAAACCTTCAAAAATCTGCGCAAGCTCAGATGAAGTTAAACCCGGCCAAATGCACCTTTGGGGTACCTACAGGTAAGCTCCTTGGATACATAGTATCAGAGAGAGGCATCGAGGTAAACCCGTAGAAAATCAACGCTATCATGACTGTTCAGAAGCCGGCCTCAGTAAAGGAGTCCAACGACTCACAGGATGTGTAGCCGCTCTAAGTCGGTTTATAAGCTGACTCGTTGAAAAGGATATCCCCCTGTACCGACTTTTAAGGAAATCAGAAACATTTGTCTGGGATGACGAAGCCGATCAGGCCCTAGAGTCATTGAAGCAGCAGCTATCCCAGGTTCCAATCTTGGCGGCTCCGAAGCCAAAGGAACCTGTGTTACTTTATATCACAGCCAACAAGCGAGCAGTCAACGGTGTGGCTGTTGTTGAGCGTATGTAAGTCGGCAAAGAGCACACCCTGCAAAGGTCAGTTTATTATGTCAGTGAGGTTTTGACTTCATTGAATAAACGTTATCCTCATTGGCAGAAATTGGTTCTTGCTGTATTCATGCCAAGTCAGAAACTTAAACACTATTTTCAGGAGCACCCCATAACTGTAGCTAGCTCAGCACCACTTGAAGATATCATCCAAAACCTGGAAGCCACGGGAAGGATTGCAAAGTGGGCCATATATTTGGGGCTTATCACATCAAATATAAACCTCGAACGACCATCAAATCCCAGGCGTTAGCCGACTTCATCAATGACTGGACAGAAATCCAAACATCTCCGGAGAAACAAGTCACCAAATATTGGACGATGCACTTCGATGGAAGTCGGCAACTCCAAGGGTCAGGAGCCAGCGTGGTCCTTGCCTCACCTAAAGGGGAGAAATTCTGCTATTTCTGCAGTTGCAGTTCACTTGCACCAACAATGCAGCAGAGTTGGATCCAATGCTATGGCAAATCTGATCTCGTTTCTCAACAAGTATCAGGAAAATTGGATTCCAAGAATCCCATAATGGCAGCTTATCGACGAGAAGTGCAAAGACAAGCCGGATTTTTCGTGGGATACCAGGTGGATCATGTGGACCGTAGGGAAAACGATGCAGCAGATGCTCTGTCCCGACTCGGCTCTCAGCGAAAGCCGGTCCCTCCAAACGTATTCCTGGATGTCCTAACAAAACCGTATGTACAACCACCAACAGAGCAAGACATAGCAGTGCCGGATCCAGAGCCGACTTTGGTTGCTGCAATTCATGCTACACCCTCATGGGTCGTACCTTACTTGGATTACAAGATTCGGGGAATCCTTCCTCAAGATGAGATGTTGGCCAGACAAATCTTCAGGAGAATCCAATCCTTTGTACTCATCAATGGTGATTTACATCAGCGGAGTGCCGCAGATGTTTTTCAGAGATGTGTCTCACTAGAAGAAGGTCGAGCCATCCTCAATGAAATACACTCTGGAGATTGCGGACAGCACGCCGGCTCTCGTTCTCTTGTAGCTAAATCCTTTCGACATGGCTTCTACTGGCTCACAGCGCATGTGGACGCGGAGGACATAGTCAAAAAACATGATGGATGTCAGCGCTATGCAAAGCAAGCTCACGTACCATCTCAAGAACTCAGGATGATCCCTATCACTTGGCCCTTTGCAGTATGGGGGCTTGATATGGTGGGACCTTTGAAAAGGTCAGCCAACAAGAATACCCACATATTAGTGGCAGTAGATAAGTTTACCAAATGGGTCAAGGCAGAGCCGGTCAGCAAATGTGACGCGGCAATAACACTGAAATTTTTGAAAAAGATCATATACAGATTCGGCTAACCCGACAGCATCATCACTGATAATGGTTCTAACCTATCAGAAGGGGTTATGCAGCGATTCTGCCAGAACGAGCACATCCGACTCAACCTTGCATCAGTGGTCACCCATAGTCCAACGGACAAGCCGAGAGAGCCAACCAAGAGTTTCTCCGAGGTATCAAACCCCGACTCGTCGTCCCTTTGAAAAGAACGCCGGGTTGCTGGGAGGAGGAGTTACCCTCAGTATTGTGGAGCATCAGGACGACTCCTAACAGGTCGACAGGCTATACGCCATTCTTCCTAGTCTATGGAGCGGAAGCCGTCCTCCCAAGTGACATACGTCACGACTCACCACGAGTCACTGCATATGTAGAAGCCGAAAACGAGAAAGCAAGGCAAGATGCCTTGGATATTCTCGATGAAAAACGAGAATTTGCTGCAGCTCAGTCGACTATTTATCAACAAGATCTGCGACGCTATCACAGCCGCCGCATCAGAAGTCGGACTTTCCAGGATGGTGATTTAGTGCTCCGACTCATACAGAAAAAAGACGGAATGCACAAGTTATCCTTTCCTTGGGAAGGACCGTTTGTGGTCAGCAAGAACCTGTACAATGGATCCTACTACTTAGTTGATATACGCGAGAAGGCAGACACGCGCACATGCATGGAGGAGACTCCCAGGCCGTGGAACATCGCACAACTCCGTCCATATTACACTTGAGTAGAACAGGAACATTACTGTACATATATCATATTCGACAAACGTCGCACTGGCTTTATCCATATTAACATATATATGAGCCGACAATCGTTGCGCCGGCTTTCGCCATCTAATATATCTAAGTCGACTTTTGTCGCACTAGCCCTCGCCACATATATCTAAGTCGACATCTGTCGAACCGGCTCTCGCCATATCGACTATTCTTTACTTTTTTGTTTCATGTTATTTATTTTGCATCATACATTGCATATTTTGCATTATTATATCTCAGAGACCTGGGGGCATGATCAACCCTTGTATTGGTACTGAGCATGTATATTGCTTATTTAGGGGAATCGGGGAGCTCGATGACAATCATTGACTCTTTATCGGAAAAATCGGCATATATATGTAAAAATCCACATGTGTATAAGCTTATTCAGGGGCAGTAGGGGAGCTCGATGTCACTCATTGACTCTTATCCTAAGAAATCCCGACATATACATGAACTGGCTAACTACGCCTTAATCTTGGCCTGTATAGCTCAAGCTCATACAACCTACGTGTACCCGGCTTAGCCCAAAAACATTGGGGGCTAATAGCAACGCCTACCGAGTTTGGTCTTAAGCACAGGGAACGCTAGTCGTATGTAGCCGGCTTACATGGAGGTTCCGACTCCTGGATAACCCAATAATCTATCTCACACACGAGAAGATGAGGCATGATGAATCCAGAGTCAACTTCTATATGAGCCTTCATACTTTCTTTTTGCATACATCAGCATCATAGCATATTTTTTTCTTTTTATATGTCAACCAAAAGATGCACCGTGAGCATTAACCTATGTGACTCGGTAAGACACAAAAGATGCTCATACCGACTCATGGGGACAACAGCTCAAAAATCTCTATGACTCGGTATGACACAAAAGATGCTCACACCGACTTATGGGGACTACAAATCAAAATTATATGTTTTGGCAAAACTTGTCAAAACACACATGGCAAAAAGTGAACCCATCTCAGTCTAACAAACTGGACGACTCTATAAGACGTCGTCAAGTTTTTCTGAGAAAGGGAACACGAACTTCTGTTCAAATGAGTTAGACCTATGTGATTCAGCATAGAACCCAGATGCACATACCGACTCATGGGGACTATACCTCGGAACTCCTTCTCAAAGATTCGGCACGGCGCAAAGATGCTTGTACCAACTCTTGGGGGAGTATCACTTAGAAAATCTATGACCCGGTACGGCACGCAAATGTGACCACACCATCTCATGGGGGCTAGAAGTCGACCTATCCTATGAGTCGATTATCGATACACAACTATTCTGAATCGACTCATGGGGCTACAGATACATACACTATCATAGATAATATCGGCTCTCATGCATTTAAAAAAATGTTCAAAGTCAGGAATAAAACCGACTCATGGAGTCAATGGAAATTCATAATTTTCATTCATCAAACCAGCTGGGTCTTACATCAAAGGAGGAAACCTTACAAGCAAAGGCCAAACTCGGCAAAATACTACTAAGAAAAAAAAAGTCTACAGCTTCAGACATCTTCTTCAAAGTCGGCTTCATCTTTAGTTGAAGCTTCTTCTTCACTAAGGAGTTCTTCATCACTTGAGCTCTCCATACAACAGCAGGCTTGATCTCCATCCGAGTCAAAGATCCTAGCCCACAAGGTGTCTTCACCATCAAATCTGAAGACAATGGTGTCTCCTCTTGAGATATTCCTAGATCGAAGAAAAGTTTTCCGACCCTTCTCAAAAAACATGGTACCATGGATAGAAAAGCTAATGGTCACCCAGACAGGCCCATGAGGATATCCATCGGATCGGAGCCAGAGACCCGAAGGCATTGAGCCAATCACTAGTTGAGTGAAAGACTCAGGGAATTTGATCCAGCGACGAATTGTCTGGATATGAACCAAGAACTCACCCCTCTTAGGGGAAGAAGGGGGAGATTCGGTAGGAGAGGCAGCATGAGTACTTCTTCCCCTACCTCTACCACGGCCACGACCACGACGGCGATCTCGAGCACTTGCACTGGAGCCGGGCTCGTTGGATGCCAAAGGAGCAGAAGCTTCTAGCTTAGGTGCCATGGGGAAAATTTGAAGAGGAAGAAGAATATGTGGGCGCTTGAAGGATCAAAACTACCCGACGGATATTTATAGCAATTACAAGGAAGATCGATCAATGCTACGGGTAAACTACCCATGGTGGGTGACATTTATGGAAAAAACTCCTTGATTCCCACAACGACATGAATGCCTCTAATAGTGGCGTCTCGGGCAGAGGGACTATAAATGTAAAAACGGAACTTTGACCAAAAGTCAAAGAAAAATCTTCAAGAAGGAGATGATGTGAATCTAAAGAGAGTTGGCCTCGACTCCTAGTGAGCATCAAGTGATAGTTGATTTAGCCGGAAGAATCGGTCCTATAAAGATAAAGGGACCGAAGCAAGATTGAAGAGAGATGTCTCCGACTCTCAATCAACGCCAAGCATGAAGTTGGACCTTGGTTTACGAAGAGCCGGCGACGATGAAGAAAATAAAGAAGATTGTTGTGAAGACTAAAGCATCACAACAATCCTGGGGGCTAATGTCGGGGGGATGGATCAGGCCCATAGACCCGGCATTAGAAACCTCTGGGCCGACTTCCATATGAAGACCCACAAAGAAGACCTGGCAAGGAGTCTGACGTGCCAAGCGTGAAGAGTGAAGCCCTAGAAGGAATTCGACTTACCTTGTATAGAACGTAGTAAATTTGTAATGTAGAATAGAACTCCACATCGTGTAGGAGTTGGACTAGCGGAATCCCGGGACCCGGCACCTTTATAAGCCAAGGTCCACGGGAGCCAGAGCCAGAACTTACCTCAAGCCAGGGCTAGACAACTCGCGATATAACCTAGATCTCCACGAGACTAAGGTTGCGAAACATCACCTCTGTAATCGATAAGATTGGCTCTACCTATTGAGGAGTCAATCCCACAATAGTCAATAAGCAGGAGTAGGTCTTTACGGCATCGACGTGGCCGAACCTGGGTAAATCGCCGAGTCCTGTGTCTATGTAGACTCTCTCCTCGAATTCGCCTTGCAGCAAAGGTCCCATGGTAAGTCCGAATCCACGGACATCTGTCGTTACTTTCCCACGACAGGCCTCCCGAGGGTTTCTGTATCAAGGGCTAAATATAGGCGAAAGGGGGGGGGCTCCAGGGGAGGCTTTCGTGGGAATGTCACGACAGATGTCCGAAGAGTCGATCTTGACATGGGACCTTTTCTGCGAGGAGATTTCGTGGAGAGAATCCACATGGACAAGAGACTCGGCGATTTACCCAGGTTTCAGCCCCTCTTTGTCTCGATGTAAAAGCCTACTCTTGCTTGCTATTATTATGGGTTCCGACTCTCGAAAGAAGAGTCGGTTGGACAATTACAAGAGAGTCGGCTCGTAAACTTAGTCTTGATGAGATATAGGTTACGCCATCAAGTGTCTAGTCCTATCTTAGGTTGAGATTGTTCTTTGGCCCTGGATCCCATGGACCTCGGTTTATAAGGGCGTCGGGTTCTGGGATTTCCACGAGTACGACTCCGACACGAGGTGGAGTCCTATTCTACTTTTACAAATATGCTATGTGCTATACAAGGTAAGTCGAATTCCTTTTACGACTTTGATCTTCTTTCCTTCGCGTAGCCGGCCCGTGGACGGGTCTTCTTTGTGGGCCTTCTGTAGGTGAGTCGGCCCATAGATCTAATGTCGGGTTATGTGCTTGGTCCATCCCCCCGACATTAGCTCCCAGAATTGATGTGATGCTTTAGTCTTCGCAGAAATCTTCTTGTCATCATCGTGGTTTTCCGACTCCCTAATTCAGATAGACCGACTCTCACCTCTTTTGAGTTTTACAAAGAGTCGGTATCTATCTTCCTTTATCTCTTCGTTTCATCTTCCAACTTTAATATTTTCCTTTGAATTTTTCAGTCAAAGATCCAGTATGGTATTTATGATCACACTACCCGAAACGCTGGTTTGAGGCATTGATGTTTGTAGTGGGAATCAAGAAGTCTTTCCATAAATGTCATCCACCATGGGTAGTTCACCCATATCATTTATGGTATTGATTGATCTTCTCCTCGTAACCTCCATAAATAACCATTGGGTGGTTTGCCTTTTAAGTGTCTGCATCTTCTTCTTCCTCTTCTCTCTTTCCATGGCTCCCAAGCTCGGTGCTCGTGTTCCTTTGACGGCCGATGAGCCAGGTTCCAGCGCAGGCACTCGTGGTCGAGGTTGTGGCCACGGTTGTGGCCCTGGAAGAGGTAGGGGAAGAAGTGCTCGAGCTGCCTCTCCATCTTAATCCCCCCTTCTTCTCCTAAGAGGGGTGAGTTCTTGATTCATGTTAAGACGATTCGTCGTTGGATCAAGCTACCAAATTCTTTTAAGCAACTTGTGATTGATTCAAGGCCATTGGGTCTTTGGCTTCGTTCTGAGGGATGTCCTCATGGGCCCGTTTGGGTAGCTACTAGATTTTCTAGCCACGACTCCACGTTTTTTGAGCGAGGTTGGAAAACTTTTCTTCGCTATAGGAACATCTCAAGAGAATACACCATTGTCTTCAGATATGATGGTGAAGACACCTTGTGGACTAGAATCTTTGACTCGGATGGTGACCGAGCCTGCTGCTGCATGGAGACTTCCAGCAGTAGCGATGAAGAACTCCTAAACAATGAAGAAGAAGTCCATATTTCTTGAACTAAAGATGAAGCCGACTCTGAATATGACTACTGAAGCTGTAGCTTGTTCTGAGTAATATTTTGCCAATTCTGGCTTTTACTTTTCTATAAGGTTACCTCTTTTGATGTAAGACTCGGCTGTTTTGATTAATGAAAATTATGAATTTCCATGAAGTCCATAAGTCGGTTTTATTCCTGACTTTGAATTTGTTTTTGCATAATGTATGAGAGCCGATATTTTTTTGTAATGTTTGTATCTGTAGCCCTCCGACTCAATACAGAATAGTTGTGTATCGGTAATGGACTCATAGAATAGATCGACTTGTAGCCCCCATGAGTTGGTGTGGTCACGTTTGCGTGCCGTACCAGGTCATATATATTTTTTTAAGTCATACTCCCCAAGAGTTGGTATGATCATCGTGGCATCTAGCCAAATTTTCGAAGAGTGTTACTCCCCAAGAGTCGGTGTGTGCATTTGGGTGCTGTACCGAGTCATTGCTTGAGAAGAAAACTTTCAAAGTGTAGTCCCAAAGAGCCGACATGAACATCATTGCGTCATGTCGGGTCTTTGAGAAGGATTTTTTGAAGTGTAGTCCCCATGAGTCGGTATAGGTACCTGAGTGCTTGTGCTGAGTCACATAGGTCTAACTTTTATCTGTGAGAATTTTTTTGTGATTTATGCATGATGCTGTAAATGCAAGAATGTAATGTAAAGGCTAGTAGAAGTCAACTTAGACCTCATCTTCTCGCGTTGAGAGAGATTATTGGTTGAAAAAGTCGAAACATCTCTGTAGAGCCGGCTTTCAAGTAACCAACGTGCCCGACTCTTAGGACTAAATTCGATAGATGGTTTATATAAACCTCAAAGTTTAGACCAACCGGTTCCGCGTTAGTTATGGAAAGATCTAAACTCAACAGGCCAGACGGCGTGGGTGGCCAATTCATGTGTATACCAGGATATCTTCGGTTTTGAAGAGTCGATGGGAGCCATCGAACCCCCCTTTTATCCCTTATCAAAACAAACACATGTGAAGTTTTACATATATATGTCGACTTTTTCTGGTAGGTGTCGATGAGTATCATCAAGCCCCCCCCCCCGCTTTCACCTTATAAAATCAATATACATGCTCAAAGCCGATAGAGGGTTGATCAAGCCCCCAGGTCTCTGAGAATTATGTGATTTATGATGCAATATGCAATGCGATGTAATATGATGCAATATGTACGAAAGACTATGCAATATGAAAATTTATTTTATGCATAAGTGTGGCGAGAGCCGGTGCGACGAAGTCGACTTTATGGCGATAGCCTATTTGCGACCAAAGTCGACTTTAATTATGGCGATGGCCTAAATGTGATTTAAGATCGACTTTATTAATTTGACTGAGAGTCGGTTGCGATGAAAATCGACTTTATTGTGCGGCGGTAGCCGGTTGCGACAAATGTCGACTTATATGTATATATGGAGAAAGCTGGTGCGACGAGTGTCGACTTTGTATAATAGTTTCCTACTCTTCTTAGGTGTAATATGGACGGAGTTGTGCGATGTTCCACGACCTGGGCGTCTTGGGTCTCTCGCCTTGTTCGTTGGTTTGTGGGTGAGACACTGACGCAAGGTCGAGTCGGATGTGTTCTTTTTGACAGAATCGCTGCATAAGCCCCTCTGACAGGTTAGACCCGTTATCAGTGATGATGTTGTGGGGGTAGCCGAATATGTATATTATCTTTTTCAGGAATTTTAGTGTCGTCTCTGAATCGCACTTGCTAATCGGCTCTGCCTCAACCCACTTGGTGAATTTGTCGACTGCCACCAGAAAATGTGTATTCTTGTTGGGTGACCTTATGATAGGTCCCACCATATTGAGTCCCGACATGTGCGAACGGCCAAGTGATTGGGATCATCCTGAGTTATTGAGCCGGCACATGTGTTTGCTTTGCGTAGCATTGGCATCCATCGCACTTCCTGACTATATCCTCTGCGTTTGCATGTGCGGTGAGCTAGTAGAATCCGCGTCTATAGGCTTTAGCCACCAGCGAACGAGAGACGGCATGATGCCCACCGTCTCCAGAGTGTATCTCATTGAGTTTTTCTCTGCCTTCTTCTGGTGACACGCATCTCTGAAAGACGTCTGCAGGGCTCCGCCGATGTAACTCATCAATTATGAGTACAAAATATTTGCTTCTCCTGAAGATTTTCCTGGCCTCTACCTCATCAGCTGGTAGGATTCCCCGGGTCTTGTAGTCCAAATACGGTACAACCCACGACGGGGTAGCATGTATTGCAGCCACCAGAGCCGGTTTTGGATCTGGCTCTACTATGTCTTGCTCCGTTGTTATCCGTACAGACGGCTTTGTAAAAACGTCCAGGAACACATTTGGCGGAACCGGCTTTCGCTGAGAACCGAGCCGGGATAGAGCATCCGCAGCTTCGTTTAGCTTTCGTTCCACATAGTCCACCTGGTATCCGACGAAGAAACCAGCTTGTCTTTCCACCTCACGCCAATAAGCCGCCATGGTAGCATCTTTGGAGTTCCACCTTCCTGACACATGCTGAGAAACAAGGTCAGAATAGCCATAGCATCGAATCTATCTTATGTTCATCTCACGGGCCAACCGCAGTCCATGGAGTATAGCCTCATATTCTGCTACATTGTTGGTGCAAGTGAACTGTAGCTGCAAGACATAGAAAAATTGTTCTCCTTTGGGGGAGGTGAGGACCACGCCGGCTCCTGAAACTTGGAGCAGCCGACTCCCATCGAAGTGCATCGTCCAGTATTTGGTTATCGGCTTCTCTGGAGGTGATTGGATTTGGGTCCAATCATTGATAAAGTCGACTAGTGCTTGGGACTTGATGGTCGTGCGTGGTTCATACTTGATGTGATAAGCCCCAAACTCTATAGCCCACTTTGCAATCCTTCCTGTGGCCTCACGGTTTTGGATGATATCTGCAAGTGGTGCTGAGCTGACTACAGTTATGGGGTGCTCCTGGAAGTAATGCTTGAGCTTCCGACTCGCCATGAACATCTCAAGAACTAGCTTCTGCCAATGAGGGTAGAGTTGCTTCGATGAAGTCAATACCTCACTAACATAATATACTGGCCTCTACAAAGGGTGATCTTTGTCGGCTTCCATATGTTCAACCACAACTATGGCACTGCCTGCTCGGTAGTTGGATGAAATATAGAGTAGCATCGGCTCTTTTGGCTTGGGAGCCGCCAGGATCGGGGCCTGGGACAATTGCTTCTTTAGTGCTTCCAGGGCTTGATCGGCTTCATCATCCCAGACGAATTTTTCCGACTTTCACAAGAGTCGGTACAGGGGGATTGCCTTTTCCCCAAGCCGGCTGATAAACTGACTTAGGGCAGCTACGCATCCTGTGACCGGCTCCACCACCTAACCCAGGGGGGTTCTGGCCTCCACGCCTTTGGAACTCCTTCATGAAGTTCCATTGTTCCCAAGTATGGCTGGCTGGACGGATGGGTTTGCTATGCAACGGGAAAGATCTTTTCACAGCTTCTTCAAAAGTAATTGGGGCTTGGAAATTTCTTTCCTGCTTGTCGCGGTAATCGTTTCCCTCGTTCTTTTGCCTTTGGGAGCTGACACTTGTGTTCGCTACCAAGTCTGAAGTATTTTGATCGAGCCGTCGTTTACCTGGTTGATTTTGGTTCTGTGACCCCTTGCCGTTACTCTTTTTTCTCTGGGTGAATTTATCTTCTTTCGGATCGGCATCCTTGGTTTTTTCGGACTTGGCATACTTGATGACCGCATTCATGAACTCTCCTATGTTGCTGACCGTCCTCTTGAGTCGGCCGAGCTTGTGTACTAGAGGCTCGAACCTGCATGTTCTTTCCAGGACAATTACTGTTGTCTGCGCAGTAATAGTGTCTGAGGAATTGATTTATATCTGTGAATCGTCCTGCCCAACTTAGGTCCGACTCTCCTTCTTTCTGTACGCAGTGCTCCAAGTCGACTATTGTTGTGGCTCGCCGGCAGGTCCCCTGGAAATTCTTGATGAACTTCTCTCTGAGATCCGTCCAAGAGGTGTTGGAATTCTCTACGAGATTTCTGAACCATGTGCGACCCGGCCCTTCCAACATCATTGTGAAATATCGGGCGCAGACCTCTTCACCAGCATGCAGCATATCCATGGCGAGGTCATAGGTTTGGATCCAAGCCGTCGGGTCCATGTCAGCCATGTAGTTTGGGATTTTGCTCTGCCCTTTGAAATCTGGTGGGAAGCATGTGTTCCTCAAAGACGGTACTAGACATTGATTACCCACGGATCTGGTGACGAACTCGGTGTTTGGTTCATGTGGGGGAAGTTGGGCTGCCGGCTCTACACGATGGTTGGTGTTGGGAGCCGGTGGGTCCATGATCCTCAGTCCTCCCGGAGGGGTCAGAGGTGCCTTATGGTGGCGCTGGCTGCCTGAGGCTGCTGGATCCGGCAATTCTGCTTGCCGTCTCACACTTCGATATGGAGTTCCATGTATGTATGAGACTCCTTGTGAGTATTAGCCCTGCTGCGTGATCTTCTGGGGTGTCTCCCTGAATTGGCGTGTTGGTGAGGTACTGAGTTGCCGCCATTACATTAGCCATGAGGTTATTGAAATGGTAGGGAGGAGTACGAAGCGATCTTGGCGTTGTGAGGGAGCCGGCTGTCTGGGAGGCACGAATCTTGGTGGACTCGACAGGTCAGGGTTGCTGAATAGCGTTCGCCCTCGATAGTCAAGGGGGAACCGACTCGTGTATCTCTATGGGCGTGTGTAAGCGAGGCTCAGTCGCTGAGCGTCTATCAGATCCGACTCTCCCCAGAGGCGTGCGGCTTCCTTGTCAAGACGGGCTTCTTTCTCAATCATCTGTTCCTATTTAACGTTGACCTTCGCTTGCAAGTTCGTTATCCGAACCTTGAGCTCGTTCACCCTTGTCTTCCAAGCCTCCTGATTCTCAAGTGTCATCGTTGTAGCCAAGGCCTCGTCGAGGGAGGTTAGGGCATCAGCAAGGACTTGGGCTCTAGTAGGAATTGTACTGACGGGCGGGCTGCCGGGTCCCTGTTTGCACTAAGGGCCCCGGCGGCAGCCGCCTCTGCGCCTTGTTTCTGAGCTGCCTGACTCTCCAGTCCTCCAATATCTGCCATGAATACCATGGCGCAATATGGAGGTCCCAAGTGAGGATAATTCAGGTTATATACTAGCATGCCAGTGCCGAGTCTGTTATTCCCTACGGATCGGATGGACCCCTCATCGGAGAAGCTTCCTTCACTTGGGTATGAGTCGGCATCAGTCAGCTCTTCCGAGGCGTCGTACATTGGGGACTCGACAGAGCGCTCCGGCTCTGGAGACTCACCAATGAATCCGACGAAAGCGTGTTTGGAGCCGGCGTGTCGCTGAATCGAAGTTTTGACAGGTACTTCATGATCCGGCTCTGGCTCAGATCCGTCTGTCCTGCCAATGAGGATGTGGATGGACCTGATCGGAACCCGATATTCTGATTCGACAGAATCCTCTTCAGAGCCTCCCACGCCATCATCTGGTGATCCGTCCAGCGATCAATCCCTCCATGCCTTGCAGAGCTCCCTCCAGAATCTCAACACCTGCGAGCGCAGGCCCCACGGTGGATGCCAACTGTCGTGGGAAAGTCACGGCAGATGTCCGAAGAGTCGAACTTGACATGGGACGTGTTGGGAAACGTAGTAGAATTCAAAAAATTTCATACCTACGTAACAAGCACCCAAGATCATCCAAGATAGATTGCATACAAGGTTTAGGTCTTTGCTCACCAACGGTTGCAGCGGAAGAAGAGTTGGTGAAGCGGGTGGACGTAGTGGAAGTAGATCTCGCAAGTTCTCCCACGAACAGTCCCTCGATCAATCCCACGAACAAGTCCCGCGATCTAGTTCCACGGACAAGTCCCATGAACAAGCTCCTCGAAGAAGGGTCGAAGGTACGACCCCTCCATTAGTATCCACACATCCCGTAGCAGAAATCCAGCAGCGCTCCGCCGTCCAGAGATGAACGCCACCGAGAAAACTAGAGGGAGAAAACCCTAACGGATTCCGATCTAGAACAACGTCTAAACCGGGGTCTAATTGTGGAGCAACGGGGTTTAGAGGAGGGAGGGTGGCGCATAGGCCTTGGGGACAAGTTGTGTTGCGCCCCCACCCCTCCCCCACATTATATAGGTGGCCAAGAGGCCCTTGGGGCGCAATAAGGGGGGTGGGGAGTCCAACTTGGACTCCCAAACCTCCCAAACCTTCCCACCGGAAACCTGCCATATTGGAGAGTTGGACTTTCCACCTGGAGGGGGATTCCTTCCCCTTGGTGTGCCCCCACCCCTTGGCCGGCCAGGGCAGCCTAGGTGGCTTGCCCCCCAAGGCTAGGGGCGCAGGGGAGTGGGTGGTACTGTCCGGAACCTTCTGGAACCTTCCATGACCTTCTAGAAGCTTCCAGGACCTTCCGAGACATACCGGGACCGTTTCGGGACATTCTGGACACTTCTGGAGCACTTCCAGGACCTTCCGAGACCGTTCTCGGACGTTCCGGAGCCATACAAATAGTTTCCAAGACCATCCGAGTTACAGTTTAAGCCACCGGATGACCGCGAAGGTTGTCGGGACGCCCAGCGATTATCCGGAAACTATTCCGGTTGATCCAGGACTTCCCAGTACCATTCTCATATGTTCCGGAACCACCTGGCACTACTCCAGAGTGATCCGGACATAACCTTAAATACCCAGAACTACTTCTGGTGCCCTTATGAACAATTCCATAAATCTCCGGAACTACTTCCGGTACCCGTATGAACTATTCTGCTTTGCTTCCACTAAACCTTCTACCATACTAGTATTCTAACAGACTACTGCTCGTTAAGTGTCTGACCCAATAGGTTCGGTATAATGCGGACATGACTCAGAACATCTTCCGGACATAGGTCAACAGCCTTTCGTCAATAGCCAATAATCAACAGCGGAGCCATGGACACCCATGTTGACTCCCGCACATACACGAAGAAACTTCGAGTGAACCATTATGTTTAGTCATGTACCATTCCCTTTGCTTCGCGATATATGACAAAGTTAGAGGAGAGAAGTTTGGCACCCATGTGTAACAACTTTTGAACACAAGCCACTCGTTATCCTCTTTGCTCGTTTGTCCCTTTTCTCGTTATCGTATTCCGGTATCCCCGTGACTGAATCACAATGCGTCTGGCCAGACTATAATGGATACCGTCATACCGAGTGGGCCCGAAGTGAATATCTTCTTCATCGTGAAGGATCAAATCCCATTCTTGAACTATCACAGTCACTAGCCACACCATCTGACATACCCAAAACTTATTTTACTACTTCCCATTTACGGGAGGATTCATCTAAGAACCAAAGCATGTCTTCCTGTGTGAAGCAACTCGATACTCTCATGGTCTAAGGAATTACGTATATGAAAACATTTCATGATATGACTTATAACGTAGTTACGATGTGATCTCTAAGTATATCATTCAATACTGGGGTCGGTTCAACATCATTGTTCTGCTAACAATATGTTCCCATTGCTACTGACATCCTTGTTACAAGAACAATGTCCATGATTAAGAAAATGTAATCATCAGTTAGCACATGAGCTGGTCTTAGAGGCTAAACCAGGAACTCTTGGTGTTTACATTTCCACACATGCAAATGAGTTTTCTTCTGAATCTCACAGTCAGGGTCATTGCAATTATAGCACAGAAATATAAACATTAATTATGAACGTGGAAATATATATATAATAACATTTTATTATTGCCTCTAGGGCATATTTCCAACAGTCTCCCACTTGCACTAGAGTCAATAATATTGTCAGTGCTTGAGCACTTTACACCTATGGCATACCGGTGTAAGAAATGCTTCATTTGTGGTATAGACCTCATCTTCGGATCTGACGTTTCAGGCCCGTTTGTATCTTGCATATCTTCGCGTTTTCACGCTATCATAAAATTCACTAATTTTATCAGTTTAGCTTTGTATATGTTTGAATCATTTGGCAGGACCTTGGTTCCTTTAGAATAAGTCATGAAATCATTCGTCAATGTTCCATGAGCTTCAAGCATCTAGGAAACCATACCATGTTCATAAATGAATTTATGATTCAAAATACCCTCCTTGTTACTTCTTTAAGCAACAATATACTTAGCCTCTGTTATAGAATTCGCCACAGTATCGAACTTGACATAGTTCCTCCATACTGTGCCACCCTTACGTGTGAAACACATAATCCCAATTAAAATCGAAAATCGATAGGAGTAAGTATGAAGACTGAATTGGTGTAACTGTTTACATCAAAATTCAGCTGGTGTAACTTGTTACAACGAGCTCTTCATTATCTCCATTTTCTGAGAAACATATCTTATCTATCATAAGTTTTACTTTTCACTGCTTGTCCAATGATCAACATATTGATCACTTTGGTATCTTGCTCACAACCTTTTGGAGCGTTGGACATATCTGGTCGTTTTACATATTATGGTGTACATGATTAATCCAAACACACATGTGAGTGAAATTCAATTCATGTGTTTCGATTATCTATGTTCATGAACACCGATTTCCGCAAACAACTTTTCACCGTGACCTCGGCAAGAACATCCTTCCTGGCGTTTTCATACTAAACTACTTTAGTATCATGTCAATATGCAGTGTTGGCTTTAGCATGATCAGGCACTTACTATCTTCATACATCACTGCGCTCAATACTAATGATATATTAGCCCAAGTACTTCAGCTGAAAACTATTTTCAATAACATGTCATATACATAAGGTTTTAGAAATATTATTCAGCTCCCACTTACTTTCTTGAATATTCAAGCATCTTCGTTATTCCTGATGAAAACAAACTCTTTTGGCAATTTCATCACAACGAAAATTCCAACTCCATTATGCTAGCTTCAGTCCATCACTGGATATCCAAGGCTTGCATCTATTTTAGCATCCTTTGAATCGACAAAACATTCCGGTCGTATCACATATACGTCCTTTGTTATATTTCCGTGTAGGAACTTTGTTTTGACGTTCATTCTACCATATCCTATAAATGAGATATGTAGTAATTGCTAATATAACCCGAACTGACTAAAGCATTTCTACGGTCGACACTATTTCGCCGTAGTCAACCTTTGAACTTGCTAGAAAACAATTTTCCAACGAGTTGAGCTTTATGGATAAAACAATTTCATCCGAATCAATTATAGATCCATATATATATTCTTCAGACTTTTAGTCTTTCCGAGGGTCTACCAAGTTCAAAACTTGACTTACTTCCATGGATACTATCTCGGATTATTTGGCATTTAGCCAAATCCCGGAGTCAGGGCGCATCAACGCTTCTTTGTATATCACAGGTTTATCATTGTCGAACAACAATATCTCGTTTTACATATCATGAATGTTTGTACGATTTTTGTCTAACCTGTGTGGTTCAGCTGCGTACTTCTCTGAAGATTCAACAATCTTTGACAAGTTGCACTGTCCTCCCACTCACTCTTTTGTAAGAAACTATTTTTCTTCAAAATACATTGTTCTTAACAGCAAACAGTTTTGCTTTTGTGTAGTGATAGAGGAATACCAAAACTTTTGGCATAACCTTAACAAAGTAGCACTTATCTGATTTGGGGTTTTGAGTATGTCAAACATATGCCTCATATACCCAAATTTTAAGAAAAGACAACATGGTTTTAACAGTCCATACCACATCTAATATGGTGTCATTTCAACAGATTTGATGGTGCTCTTTTCAGTGTAAAAGCTGTAGTCACTAACGCATAACTTTAATAAGTATAATGGCAAATTGATAAACGTCATCTTTGATCTTACCGTGTCATACATGGCTTGATTACATCTCTCGAACACTTTACTCATAGTGGTGTTCCGGGAGACGCAAGTTATGATACTTCTTCACAACTCATCAGACGTTCGCTAAACTTGTAACTCAAATATTACTTTCTACAATCTAATTTGCAGAAGGTTCATTTTCTCGTTACAATGAGTTTCTATTTCACTCTAAAATTCCTTGAACATTTCAAAGATTTCAGACATATGTCTCTATTGAACAGATATCCACATATCTACTTCAACTCATGAGTGAAGATAGGGAATTCACTGCACACAACTACACTTATTGGACTACACACATCATCATGTTTGATTACCAATGGTTAGTTGCCCGTTCATGTATGGCCTATCAACGGTGTTTTAGTCACATTACTTCGAGACAAAGATCGCAAGCGTCAAGTGATTCATAATCATATGACTCGAAAGTCCATCACTTATGGAAATTCTTCATGCATGTTATGTCACTTGTGATAAAACGGCAGTGCCACATCTATGTGGTATTTCTGTCAGTCTTGCGACGTTTAGCGTCAGTGTTATGGATGTTTAGTATTATTATCAAGATTCATAACATACAACCTATTCATAATGGAAGTATGGCCTTTACGTTATTCATAGCTTTGAACAACTCTCTTGCAACAAACATGATTCAAAATGATGTTTTGCAACAAGGCTAAAGTGTAGTAACAATTTACTCATCTCTAAAATGAATTATGAAGATAATCATAGAGTCAACACACGGTATAGTAAACCTTTTACCGTATTCCCGAGCGTGTCAAAACTCATCATTAGCTAGTCATAAAGGCCATGGTATTTCTTGCATCGAGTTGCAACAATATGCAATCGATGTGATATTCCGGTGATCAACAGTTTAATCACAATATACAGAATCCACAATTAACTGCTTAATCATGATTCCCAAGAATTACATCTCTTGACCAGAAATGAATTCATCTATAACTCCGTATGACTTTCATTTCTGAGCTGGTTATTCCAGTCTTCTTTCGTTTTGACTTTATACGTATCATAGTTCTATTTCCAATGTCACTCCTACTCACAGAAGATCACACATGATCAAGGGTGGCGCAGGCCATGGACTTTCCGGCGTGTAAGTCTTACTAACACCCTATGGAACTTCCTTTCCCTTAATCCTCATCATCATATGATCAGTGTTCTTCTGGATCCCACACTTATCGGTTTTGTTTAGAGCATAATGAACATTTTCACTAATGCTTACAATCAGACATTGTACTAGATATCTTATATCCTACATCAATTGTCTTATCACTGAAAACAATTTTTCAGTTCCATGAATATAACATAACTATCCCAAACGTTTCGAAGTTCGGGTTTCATGGTGATTGAAGACAATGCACTTAGTTGTGGTGGAATTCTAGCATTTTGGATTATGGACGTAAGTCACATCATCCATAGCATCAGCGGGAGAGCATAAAAAATTTGCGATAGGACATGGTCCTTCTCGGCACTATTGAGGATAGTCCTCACAATACGGTACCAATCGTAAAGTTTTTACCAGATAATACAGTTAATTAAAATCAATTGGGAAGGTGGTAACGCGAGCCAATTATTCTACAACGATAATGCAAATACTTAGACATTGTTCATAATTAAGTTGCACTTGTGATTAATCAATTTAATTACTAAGTGCGCCCCCACTCAGATCAATATCTCTCGTAATTGATGCTGGAGTGATTCAAGATCCAACCCAATCGTCCGCCATTGATGTGACATCACTGATGACTTAGACTGGACCGGTAGGCCAACTTGCCAATCACGCCAAAAGTGATTCTTGTTCATCTTTCGATGGGCGTGTTCCGGTAGCAAACTTTTATCCAAACCGTCAAGATAACCAAGTGTAATGTGTTGTGTGTTCTTTTAACACACCCGTCTTTTATGCGTCACACCGTGTGCACCCATGTGACATGACCTGCTCCGGTGTGAAACATAGTATAGACGGTGCTACAGTTGGGAGAACACTATCAACTTGATATTGTTTTGCGAGAGATCACCCTAATAAAACACGACTACCGCGCATCAAACAAGGGTGCATCAAAGGGATAAACATCACAGGCAGTTCATAAAATTATGTGATATAGTATAGCCCTTTGCTTCGTGAAGTCTTCATTGTCTTCACGTCATCGTGGTTGAAGTCACCGTGTCCACCAACTTTGTCCTTGGCGCCGGAAACATCACCACGGCTTCCGGCATGTGCGTCGGGGTCCACCTCCGCATTGTAGATCATCACCTTTGCATCTATCTATTGCATTGCCTCGAGCTAATAAACAGTTCTGGCACGCAGGCCATAATTAAGTGACAATCATATGACTCCAGTCATCATGCCGTACCACGACACGCAGGTCGCGAATAAATATTACATAACATATAGCATCTCATACAAACACATTGCAAATCTTGAAGGCTATACCACATCACATGCATACTCTGCAAAAACAAGTTAGATCGCCATCTACACGGGTTGTTGCAACTTTTATCGTGGTTGATTAGCAGGTTACAGGCAAACGTTGTTCCCTATACAAACCAAACACGATACTTCATTGTTTCTAGTTTAACGTTCGGGGTGCGTGTAGCAACTAATGCCACAAGCCAAACTTCGTTAAACGCGTGACCCCGTGTGGATTTGAGTTCATAAAATCCACAAGCCCTTCCATGTTAAAATCCACAAGCCCCGTGTGGATTTGAGTTCTATTGCGAGATTAAGATGAGATCCAAGGAGTTTGATGTAGACCATGATCAAGGCAACCAGCATACTGAAAGCAGCATAGAGGGATCGATGGAAAACTCAATCCTTGTAGCAAAACCTCAACTTTCCATCAAGCATAGAAAAAATCACATGACAGGGAAGCAACAAGAAAATCAATGCCTCATATCACACATATGATCTAGACCTAAACATGCATCTAATCAAGGATCGCTCATGATACCGCTGTTGGGAAACGTAGTAGAATTCAAAAAAATTCGTGCCTACGTAACAAGCACCCAAGATCATCCAAGATAGATTGCATACAAGGTTTAGGTCTTTGCTCAACAACGATTGCAGCGGAAGAAGAGTTGGTGAAGCGGGTGGACGTAGTGGAAGTAGATCTCGCAAGTTCTCCCATGAACAGTCCCTCGATCAATCCCACGAACAAGTCCCGCGATCTAGTCCCACGGACAAGTCCCATGAACAAGCTCCTCGAAGAAGGGTCGAAGGTACGACCCCTCCATTAGTATCCACACATCCCGTAGCAGAAATCCAGCAGCGCTCCGCCATCCAGAGATGAACGCCACCGAGAAAACTAGAGGGAGAAAACCCTAACGGATTCCGATCTAGAACAGCGTCTAAACCGGGGTCTAATTGTGGAGCAACGGGGTTTAGAGGAGGGAGGGTGGCGCATAGGCCTTGGGGACAAGTTGTGCTGCGCCCCCCACCCCTCCCCCACATTATATAGGTGGCCAAGAGGCCCTTGGGGCGCAATTAGGGGGGTGGGGAGTCCAACTTGGACTCCCAAACCTCCCAAACCTTCCCACCGGAAACCTGCCATATTGGAGAGTTGGACTTTCCACCTGGAGGGGGATTCCTTCCCCTTGGTGTGCCCCCACCCCTTGGCCGGCCAGGGCAGCCTAGGTGGCTTGCCCCCCAAGGCTAGGGGCGCAGGGGAGTGGGTGGTACTGTCTGGAACCTTCTGGAACCTTCCATGACCTTCTAGAAGCTTCTAGGACCTTCCGGGACATACCGGGACCGTTTCGGGACATTCCGGACACTTCTGGAGCACTTCCAGGACCTTCTGAGACCGTTCTCGGACGTTCCGGAGCCATCCGGATAGTTTCCAAGACCATCCGAGTTACAGTTTAAGCCACCGGATGACCGCGAAGGTTGTCGGGACGCCCAGCGATTATCCGGAAACTATTCCGGTTGATCCAGGACTTCCCCAGTACCATTCTCATATGTTCCAGAACCACCTGGGACTACTCCAGAGTGATCCAGACATAACCTTAAATACCCAGAACTACTTCTGGTGCCCTTATGAACAATTCCATAAATCTCCGGAACTACTTCCGGTACCCGTATGAACTATTCTGCTTTGCTTCCACTAAACCTTCTACCATACTAGTATTCTAATAGACTACTGCTCGTTAAGTGTGTGACCCAATAGGTTCGGTATAATGCGGACATGACTCAGAACATCTTCCGGACATAGGTCAACAGCCTTTCGTCAATAGCCAATAATCAACAGCGGAGCCATGGACACCCATGTTGACTCCCGCACATACACGAAGAAACTTCGAGTGAACCATTATGTTTAGTCATGTACCATTCCCTTTGCTTCGCGATATATGACAAAGTTAGAGGAGAGAAGTTTTGCACCCATGTGTAACAACTTTTGAACACAAGCCACTCGTTATCCTCTTTGCTCGTTTGTCCCTTTTCTCGTTATCGTATTCCGGTATCCCCGTGACTGAATCACAATGCGTCTGGCCAGACTATAATGGATACCGTCATACCGAGTGGGCCCGAAGTGAATATCTTCTTCATCGTGAAGGAGCAAATCCCATTCTTGAACTATCACAGTCACTAGCCACACCATCTGACATACCCAGAACATATTTTACTACTTCCCATTTACGGGAGGATTCATCTAAGAACCAAAGCATGTCTTCCTGTGTGAAGCAACTCGATACTCTCATGGTCTAAGGAATTACGTATATGAAAACATTTCATGATATGACTTATAACGTAGTTACGATGTGATCTCTAAGTATATCATTCAATACTGGGGTCGGTTCAACATCATTGTTCTGGTAACAATATGTTCCCATTGCTACTGACATCCTTGTTACAAGAACAATGTCCATGATTAAGAAAACATAATCATCAGTTAGCACATGAGCTGGTCTTAGAGGCTAAACCAGGAACTCTTGGTGTTTACATTTCCACACATGCAAATGAGTTTTCTTCTGAATCTCACAGTCAGGGTCATTGCAATTATAGCACAGAAATATAAACATTAATTATGAACGTGGAAATATATATATAATAACATTTTATTATTGCCTCTAGGGCATATTTCCAACAGGACGTTTGCTGCGAGGCAATTTCGTGGAGAGAGTTGACATGGATAAGAGACTCGGTGATTTAACCAGGTTTCAACCCCTCTTTGTCTTGAGGTACAAGCCTACTCCTGCTTGCTATTATTATGGGTTCCGACTCTCGAAAGAAGATTCGATTGGAGAATTACAAGAGAGTCGGCTCCTAATCTTAGTCTTGATGAGACCTAGGTTACGCCGACAAGTGTCTAGTCCTATCTTAGGTTGAGATTGTTCTCTGGCCCTGGATCCCATGGACCTCGGCTTATAAGGGCATCGGGTTCTGGGATTTCTGCGAGTCCGACTCCGACACGAGGTGGGGTCCTATTCTACTTTTACAAATATGCTATGTCCTATACAAGGTAAGTCTAATTCCTTCTACAACTTCAATCTTCTTTCCATGGCGCAGCCGGCCCACAGCCGGTTCTTCTTTGTGGGCTTTCTATAGGTGAGTCGGCCCATAGATCTAATGTCGGGTTATGGGCCATGTCCATCCCCCCGACAGAGGCCCCAGCTGACCAGGCGTCCAGGTGGCGTGACCTCCCCCGTGGCCGTTCCGTGGAGCCGCCTGGCCAGGGGGTGGACCCCCTCCACCTCTCCTTCGGGCTTCTGGAGTCTTCTGTCGCGCTGATTTTTTATCTGATTTTTCTGGAATTTTCCGAGCACTTTAATATTTCGTATTTTTCCTGCAATGCATGGAGAACAGCGGACATAAACTAGCACTGGGCCCTTACTTAGTAGGTTAGTCCAAATATGTTGAAAAAGGTATGAAAGTGTAGCAAAACATATAGCAAAGTCACTAATATAAGCATGGACGAAGCAGAAATAATAGATACGTTTGGGACATATCACACTCGCACCGGCGGCTCCACGGGCATGGCGTTTAGGAGCCATGGGAGCAAGCTGAAGAGCAAATGAAGGAAAGGGAAGAAGATGGATTTCCAAGCGCAGAAAATTATCCACCCATTTATATACACCCCCTCAAGGGTAAAATGGGTATTTTTGTAGACTAGCATACATGAAGGGGAAACGACAAAAATCACAAAAATAAAAGAGGGAACCCTACAGATTCCAAGAAAAAGCAGCCATCGGTACTCACTCGCATTTAATACGGTAGTAAATAGCGCATCCGCACCACCCCAGAATCCAACAGGCGCGGCCAGCGAGAAATCAACTACGCGCGTTATCCAAAGAGCCATCATAACACAAGTCCTTTCATAACCAGGCGTGACAACTCATGCCTGACTAGAAGTGTCACAGTACGTCATCAAGGCTTTCACGTATCTTTGTGCAATCACATCTGCACAGAAAAATGCATGACATAACAATATAGCAATGCAGACCGCAGTAAAAACATGAAGGAACCTTCCCTCATTTTTCTATAGCACTCAGTTTTTTCACTAATAATCTTCTTCTTTTATTTCATCAAATAAACTCCCATTGGGAGCGCATTGTTTCTCCTAAAGGTTCAAAGGTAACTGACGAAACTTTACAAAGGCTCGAGTGCTCACTCGCCCCAGCGTATTCAGCAAACAAGAATTCGACTCCACGCTTGAAAACTGACTCGCATGATGACACAAGAAAACAAGCTACGATAGTCACTCGACCGACTTGTCGAGTGATCACTCGACCATTTACCAGACGCTTATTCATACTAAAAGTTCAATCGATCGTTTTACGAGTGGATGCATTCTATATGGCACTCGCCCCAACTAAGACCTGGGTTGCGCTACAATGCACCCTAGAAGCCGCGTCCGCCAACGCGGAGGTAAGACCCCGCTGATCCATCAGCCAGGCTGGGACTTGCCACAAAGCGATTTCATTTTCGTTGTTTCCATGCCAATGTGTCGGAAGAAAATCTGACGGACGCGTTGGGTCAATTATGAAGTTTAACTGGCGGTATTGATCATGTATGCCCTCCGCGGCCTGGACTTTATTGACACCATTCTCGCCAAGTTCGTGTCGGGGGACTCGAGATTGAATGGACTACTGTGGTATTTGTCGCGAGCGCGATTCACTCAGGTTCGATCCATCGAGTGCCTCAGGCCCTTTAGTTTAGCACCCCTCTCAGAAATTACGACATGCATCATACAAACATCATGAAATCCATAAAGGCGACAAGCACTAAACATCTAATACAGATTGGAGTCCCCGCACGACCTTTCGAGTCCCCCAGGCACTTGAGGGCTACTGATGAGGGAATACCCCCACGACTCCTCACCGCGAAGGTACCTGGTGCGTGTCAAGATGGCTGGCCCACTACAAGCTTTGGAAGGCCCGAGATCACCCCACTCGAAGCACCGTCGACTACGCCGACTTGGGGTCGAAACCGACATGGAGTTCAAGACTTGGAGACCAAGGCTAGATGGACTCCTTGAGACCCAGCCTAGTATATAAAGGCTGTGAGAGGGGACGTCTAGGGGCATCAAATATTCACCTCATTACATCTGGCTTGAGAAATCTCATCGGAACCTCTAATGTAATCGCCTCCACCATGTAATACATCAAGCAAGAAATAGGGGTTTTACCGATCGAGGGCCCTGGAACCTGGGTAAATCCATGTCTCCTGTTAGCCGACGAGATCACCAACCTTGCAATCCTTCTTCTACGATCAAACCTAGGGTACCTTACCATGGACTTGCCGAGGTTAATCCTCGTCAGCTATTGTTTAGGATATTGTATTTAGTAATATTTTGAGTTTCATATTTATCTTGTTTAGAGAGTTGGCCTGTTGCACTAAATTGTATGTCTCACTTTGAGTTGGTAATTGAGGTTTCTATTATAAGTTTAGTAGTAACTTGCAATAGTTTTGAGGTATTGTTTCAAGTAATGTTTGGACTTATGTGTGCTAAGAGCTCAAGCCTATTAGTGATAGGTGTACAACTTTTGGTTCAACATTCTTATTTTCTAAAACTACAAAAATTAGTTGAGAACTCTAGCTACTAGATGGATCACTAACCTGTGGAGGGGTTATAATATATAGAGTACCCTCACATTATCATGGGTCGAGGATGCACAAGGATAACAAAGACCCCATACACTCCTCGTATGGGTACTTGTCTCTTTGTGAATCTCCTGACTAGATAGAGAGTTACCAATAATAAGTGGGTGAGTTCCTTTGACTAATGCGAGTATTCAATTGTTGGCACTTCCACTATTCATATTTTGCTAGCCTCTTAGGTACCGTGCATTGCCCTTTCTCATCTTGAGAGTCGTGCAAACTTCATTGGTGCATCCAAATCCTTGGCATGATACGCTCTTTCATCATAGGCCTCACTATATCTTCCTCAAAACATCCACCATATCTACCTATCAAGGCATTTCCATAGCCTTTCCGAGATACATTACCATGTGATATGTCCCAAACGCATCTATAATTTCTGCTTGCTCAATGCATGTTTTGGGTGATATTGCTATGCTTTTGATCATATTTGGACTAACCTAGTAACTCAGTGCACGCCAGTGCCAGTTTCTGTTTTCTGCTGTTTTTGTATTTCAGGTTTTCTCATTACTTAAAGGGAAAATATATAAAAACCTGCGATACGGAAGCTTCCAGATGCCCGAAGGGGGGCCAGGGGGCCTCACCTGGCCCCCAGGCGGCCAGGAGGCGCGACCCCACCCTAGGCCTATATTTACCTCTTGTCCAAAAACCCTTGAGGACAGAACCCTTTTTCATGATATAACCTCTGTTCCGCCGCCGCCGCGCATCCAAGACCGGGGCTGCCAGGAGAACCTGTCCCGGCACCATACCGGAGGGACGATGGACCTTCGGGAGCTTCTCCACCACCATGGACGCTTTCCCGGATGAGCCGTGAATACTGCACCTTGGACCATGGGTCCATGATCAGTAGCTATGTGATGTCTTATCTCCACCTTTGTTCTTCAATGTTTAGACCTTGTAAGCTTCCCAACATGATCAAGGCACATATATAATTTTCATGCTGGTTGTATGTTCGTTTTTCTAGGATCTGATGGATTATGAGATTATGTTCAGATTGTGATGAGTAATATATTTGGTTCTTCTCCTTTTATATTTATGTTCTTGCGTAATTCTTGCATGTTCTGCGTTGCTGTTTATTGCTTTGGCCAAGTAGTAGGTAGTGACTCCAAGAGGGAGCGTTATGCATGATTGTGGGTTCATGCCCCCCGATAACTAGCTTGAGTGACAAAAACATGAATCTAGGGTATGTGATGTTGACACCAGGGGAAAAACAACGGTGCTTGTACTTGAGAGTGAAAGGATTGTTTACTTTATGCAAAGTTATTATAATGCATTAGTCTGTTGCTTTTTGGAGAGAGACATCACTAGTGAACTTCATGGGACCCCGGTCCATATTTCCATTATTGTTTACACCCTCACTTTATTTTACTATCTTTACTTTCATTGCATTTATAAGTATCACTATCATTATCTCTTGCATTTGATCCTTTGTAAACGGCAAGGATGGAGAGATTGACAACCTCTCTGTACTCGTTGGGAGAAAAGTTATTAGTTGTGTGTGCAGGTCCAGGTAAAGTAAGCAACATTGGGTTATGAACGGCACCATTGTTCACTTTATCACCTACTTGTCATCGTCGGAGTCCTACTGGAGACAAACCTTGGTATCTTTGCCGAGGGAAATTACTTCTACGCTACATCTCAACCTTCCACTGTGGGTAGCCAACAAGGAGCACTACTTCAGTGCCATCAAGAGTAACTTCTGGCGCCATTGCCAGGGACTCCGCTCTTCAAGATAGGGGAGTTGCACATTATCTTTTATGTTTGATTTTTAGTCTTGTTAGTTTACCTTTCACATTTTGCTTTCGTGTCCTTTACCAAAAACACCAAAAAAATTAGTTACCTTGCTGGTAGTTGTCATAATGTCTTTTCCTTTTGCCTTTGGTGAGGCAGAAGTGCTCACCTTTAAAAAAAGAGGTGGTGAAAGCCTGAAACTTTTATGTCGGAATTACTATATAGTTAATGATTCTCAAAAAAAGAGCCACCAAGGAGCAATCCACTACTATCCTGCTTAGAAACTTTTATGTCAGAATTACTTCTTGGAATAGGTTTATTCTAGACACTGTTATCAATGGGAATTTCCTAAAGTCCCAGTTCGGGAAGCCCTTAATGTTATGGAAAATCTTCTTGGAAATCTCCATGTTGCTAGCATTAAAGAGGACATTACTCTAGCACACATTATAAAAAAACTTGAAAAGATACAGCTAGAAATGCCAAGAACAATAAGATAAATGAGTTAGCTCATGGGATTCAAGGGTATTTGAATAAACTTGATAGCTCCATGCATAAAATTGTCAAAACTTTGGAGGCCATTAAATCCCATGACTTGGATCCTTCTACGATAGATAGGATTGAGGAAACCATTGACACTTATGAACTACTTTCTCCTCAATCAAAACCAAAAATATAGAAACTCCGGAAAAGAAGGAACCCAAGGTCGTTTAAGTTCCTAGGGTTCCTCGAGCCAAAAACAATCTACTTATTGCCAAGGGAGTTGAAACTGTGAAGACCTTGAAAGAGATACCTTTCTTGAATAGAATTAGCAATGAAACTCCAATTGATTATCCACCTTTTTCTTTTATCCCTAGAAGTATCTTCATTAGACCTTTATTTGAAAGTCCTGTTAAGACTAGTTGTACAATTTAAGAGATTTTTGATGATCTTGATGATGGTTCACTTGATGAAACTTGATCTTTTTTTCTACGTGCCTATCTCAAACGAGTAATAGAAAGCGCTTGTTGGGAGGACACCCAAGATGTTTTTAGTGGTCTTGATGATTGTTACTACTGTAGCAACATCATTGTATCTTTATTTTCAAGCTTTGTGCCAAATTTAGCCTCTGATTGCAAGAAAGTTCAAAAGTTGTGACGTTTGTTGTCCAGAAACAGATTTTGTCCCCTTGACGGAAAAATTCGGCTGGAATTACCAGATCAACTTTTAGATCTGAATTTTTTTGACAGTGTGCTCTATAAATTTAGTTTTCGTGCGTCTTTTCTGAGTTTTTTGATTTGATTTTCAGAAGTACCCCAAACAAATTATTTACTACCTTCTGGTCAGTTTTTCACAGATTCTGCCATGTTTTGCCTTTTCTTCGTTTTGCAAACTTTAAGCTTGCTTTTTGTTTGCAAAACCTTTTTGGCAATCTTGAGAAACAGTAGATCTTCAAGAATATATTTATTTCCAGTAGAGAAATATTATTTTATTATGGGTACTAACCACTCTAATCAGCTTATGATGAGTTATGTATGAAGTGAGTTTTCAAGTGTGCGAAGGAAGATGATGAAAGAATATCCGGGAGTGTCAAACGCTCAAGCTTGGGGATGCCCCATGCACCCCCAATAAATATCCAAGGATAACAAGAATCTAAGCTTGGGGATGCCCCCGTGCATCCCCTTCTCCATCAACAATTATCAGTTCGTCCTTCGTTACACTATATTTTTAACACTTCATGCGTTATGTGCTATGCTTGGAGTGTCTTTCTCTTTACTTTTTAGTTTTCCTTAGGTTTGTTTGATGTTCATAAAAAGTTAGAACCCAGCTTTCTTTGTGTGGGAGAGAAAAATGCTCCACTTTAACCTAGAACACTTCATAGGATTTTCATGCTTACCTTTGTTGTGTGTGTTCTTTATCTTTCCGTAGCTGCTGTCATGCTTAGCTCTTAGTTTTCATGCTTATCTTTTTAAGAGATTTTTTTTAGTTTATAGCTGGAACTATCTTGATTCTTCATGTTTATCTTGTTTAGAGAGTTGGCATGTTGCACTGAGTTGTGTATCTTGACTTGAAGTAGGTAATTGAGGTTGCTATTCATTTGTAGTAGTAACTTGCAATAGTTTCGAGGTATTGTTTTGAGTAATGTTTGAACTTTTGGTGTCAAGAGCTTTAGCCTATTAGTGATAGATGTCGTATTTCGGCAATCCGTGTTTATTTTCGAAAAAGTACAAAAAAACTAGTTGAGAACTCTAGCTACTAGATGGATCACTAATCTTTGGAGGGATCAGATCTTAGAGTACACTCACGTGCCGAAGAAATCAAGAATTTTAGAATTGACGTGAGTCGAGGATGCTCAAGGATAACCAAACCCCCATACACTCCTCCTTGGGGTACTTGTCTCTTTGTGAACCTCCTGATTAGATTGATAGTTACCGATAATAAGTGCATGAATTCTTCGGTCTAATTTAAGTATTCAAAAGTTGAAACTTCTAGCACCCATATTTTTCTAGGCTCTTCAGTACCATGCATTGCCATTTTCTCACCTCGAGAGTTGGCGCATACTTCGCCGGTGCATCCAAACCCTTGGCATGATACTCTCTATCATCATAAAACTCCTTATATCCTTCCTCAAAACAGCCACCATACCTACCTATCAAGGCATTTCCATAGCCTTTCTGAGATACATTTGCCATGCAACATCCACCTTCTCATGACTTGATGTTCATTTCATACATGCTTTTGCTTGATCGAGGAGCCGCATGCTAGTTGGGCCTTTCACTAATAATTGCTACATGACGCGCTAGTATCATTGCATATCCTGCTACACTGGCAGAGGCATACATTTGCATACATCATGATAGCTTCATCTTCTTTATGATGAGTACTTTTTTAAAGTGTGAAAGATCTTCTATACTTCTTGTATTATATATAGTGTTGCCCCTAAAGTGAGGAAAAGATCCTAAAGAGGACAAATTAAAAGATCCAAAATAGGACAAATGAGAGATTAATAGAAAGAGCCATCGAGGCCACAAAAAAATACAAAAAATAGAAAAAAGAGAAAAAGAAAATAAAAAGAGAGAAGGGCGCACACTACTATTCCTTTTGAGAGATCCACACTCATACTCCCTCTTATATATTGTACTCCATAGAGATCATCATACATGCAAATAGCTATGTGGGGAAACTTACACTATAGAACTTGGCTTGTATATTACAAGGATGAGCCTCCTCGAATGAGCTCTAGGTCTTCATGCGCAAGAAACTTGCTTGCACCCCCACTAGTTCCTTTGGAGAGCTTTCCATAGATCATATGTGCATCCGTTGCATGGAAATTCATACTCCTCACATCATATCTATCATTTGGCATTCTCTCGTGTATGATTGTCCTCGTTGATGTGATACTTTCACACCTTTTTGTCTTCCTCCCCCATAATTTCTCTCTTTTCCATCCTAAGTGTCAACTTTCTTACTTACGCTCATCCATTTCTTGAGTGCTCAAAAAGTCGAAAGGGACTGGATCATCTTGACTTGTAACTGGCTAGTGGTTGGAGACGAGTCAAGATAAGATTCCAAAGGACACCAAGTGTGAAACTTTAGTAGATTGAGTTCTCAACTAAAATAAATAGTATGTTTTTTTCTCTAAACCCGTCTCCCACTTCTTGCACGCAAACACCATTTGGAGACATTCGAGTCACGGACAGCGAGAGCTCTTGCACCTTTATGTTCTTATGTTGCTTGTTTCAATGCTAATATAGACACTTGCTTGTTATGACTTGAATTGAATTACTTGCCTTGCTTGCCTTACAAAAAGTTCTTTTATGGTTGGTAGCATGTCACAAAATAAATTATGTTTGTTATCATTTACCTACTCGAGGACGAGTAGGAATTAAGCTAGGAGATGTTGATACGTCCCAAACGTAAATATAATTTCTGCTTTCTCCATGCATGTTTTGGGTGATATTTATACGCTTTTGATGCACTTTCATACACTTTGATCATATTTGGAATAACCTATTAACTCATTGCACCCAGTGCCAGTTTCTGTTTTCGACTGTTTTTGTATTTCAAGTTTTCCCATTACTTAAAGTGCTCAAAAAATTCTTTGAAAAATATATAAAAAATCAGCGATACGGAAGATTCCAGATGCCCGAAGGGGGGCCACGGGGCCACCCACCTGGCGCCCAGGCGGCCAGGGGGCGCGGCCCCACCCTAGGCCGAGCAAGGGGGCCGCCTGGACTCTCTGGTCCACCCCTGGCTTCCCCCCTTCGCCTATATTTACCTCTCATCCCGAAACCCTCGAGGACAGAACCCTTTTTCGCGATCTCCCCTCTGTTTTGCCACCGCCGCGCTTCCAAGAGTGAGGCTGCTAGGAGACGCTGTCCCGGCACCCTGTCGGAGGGAGGATTGACCTCCGGGAGCTTCTCCACCACCATGGGCGCTTCCCGGATGAATCGTGAGTAGTCCACCTTGGACCATGGGTCCATGATCATTAGCTATGTGATGTCTTCTCTCCACCTTTGTTCTTCAATGTTTAGACCTTGTGAGCTTACCTACTTAATCAAGGCACATATGTAATTTTCCTGTTGTTTCTATATTGAGTTTGCTAGGATCTGATGGATTATGATATTATATTCAGATTACGATGAATAATATATTTGGTTCTTATCCTTCTATATTTATGTTTTTGAGTAATTCTTGCATGTTCTCCGTTATTTTTTATTGCTTTGGCCAAGTAATAGGTAGTGACTCCAAGAGGGAGCGTTATGCATGATTGTGGGTTCATGCCCCCCGATGACTAGCTTGAGTGACAGAAACATGAGTCTAGGCGATGTGTTGTTTCCACCAGGTGGAAAAGTATGGTACTTGTACTTGCGGGTGCAAGGATTGTTTACTTTACGCAAAGTTCTTGTAATGCAGTTATTCGTTGCTTTGGGTGTAAACCTTGGGTGGGGCTCGCAACTTAATACTAGCGAGATGTTCTGGATAGATATCTCAAGGTGGATGATTAGTGAGTAGATGCAGATGGATTTCAGTCTACTTGTCTTGCCGTACTGCCCATGATTTTGAGCCTCTTTCTTTCTTTTGTAGAATAGTTAGCATTGCGGTGTGTTTTTAATCCTGTCAATTTCCCAACTGTAATTTGTTCACCTCGCATAGCTGTTTATCATCTTTTGGGCGAGAGACATAACTAGTAAACTTCATGGGACCCCGGTCCATATTTCCATTAGTGTTTACACCCTAACTTTATTCACTGTCTTTACTTTATTTGCATTTATCATTATCACTATCATTATCTCTTACGTTTGATCCTTTGTAAACGGCATGGACGGAGAGATTGACAACCTCTCTGTGCTCGTTGGGAGAAAAGTTATTTGTTGTGTGTGCAGGTCCAGGTAAAGTAAGCAACCTTGGCTTGTTTACGACGCCATTGTTCACTTTACCACCTACTTGTCGTCGTCGGAGTCATATTGGATACAAACCATGGTATCTTTGCTGAGGGAAATTACCGCTACGCTACATCTCAACCTTCCACTTGGGGTAGCCAATGGGGAGAACGACTTCAGTGTCATCACCATGCAACATCCATCTTCTCATGACTTGATCTTCCATTGTCATACATGATTTTGCTTGATCGTAGAGTCGCATGCTAGTTGGGCCTTGCCCTCATAATTTCTACATGACGTGTTAGTATCATTGCATATCCTGCTGCACTGGCAAAGGTATAAATATGCGTACATAATTTTAGTTTCTGCTTTCTTTATGATGAATAATTCTGTAAAAGTGTGTGATCTTCATCATCCTTGTCATATATAGAGTGTTTCCCTTAAGTGAGGAAAAGATCCCAAAGAGGACACAAATAAAATATCCCAAAAGAGGGCACATGAAAAGATCCTAAAGAGGAAAAATGAGAGATAAATAGAAAGAGCCAAAGAGGCCAGAAAATAGAAAAAATAGAAAAAGGAGAAAGAATAAATAAATAAAAAGAGGCAAGGGCCAAACACTACTATTCCTTTTAAAATATCCACACATGTTCTTCAAAGTATATATTTTTTACTTCATAGAGAGGTTTTCGTTCATTCATGCTTAACTATGTGGGAACCCTTACACTATAGAACTTGGCTTGTATATTCCAATGATGAGCCTCCTCAAAAGATGTAACGACCCGATCCCGAATGGAACCAAGTCTCTGTGATATGTGCCAGTCCCTGGATCAAATTGCTGGTACACACAGTACTTGATGAATAACATAATAAATCACATGTATTTTATTACATTGGAGAGTTCAAAATAAAGAAATTTATTACAATAGTATGGCTTAAGGCCATCAAAAACTGCGGAAGCAATAGTAGTAGTAGTGGTCCATCCGACTCCACGGCAAAACGTTGAGTATATGACAATAACCTATTCGCACCTTAATCACCATCAGAGTAATCTGCAACAATCGTACATCCCAAATAGGGTCAGTACTTTGAATGTATGGCAAGTGATACCAAGGAGAAGAAAATGAAGTCCTACAATACATGCATTTGGCTGGTGGAGCTTCTACGTTTCAATTTGCATAAAGCTAAATTTTTCCCTATAGAAAGTGTTCAACAAAAAAAATATAATCTCAATAAAGCACAAGACAACCCATGGTAATTATGCCCAAAATGATTAATTAAAGATGATGAGATTTCTCAAAATTACCATAGCTAGATGCTCAAATTGTCCAATACCGGGGACTCGGCTAATCGATTAGATTTATACGCTCTGCAGAGGTTTGTGCACTTTTCCCCACAAGACTCGACCACCTCCATTGGTATTTGCCACACTACACTTTGTATGGAAACGGGAAGGTCGAGACATGGTCTTTTAGAAGATTTTCCCTTACTCTGGCGGTGCCCATCCCACCTACCAACACTACGTTCGTAGCACCACCTAGCAAGAGTCATTACTACTAAGAAACCAAGCCAGAGCCCATAATGGCTTGTGGCTGCACACGTAAGCTTCTAGAAAATGATAATATGATAAAATCTCTTTAAGCCTGGGTGGCTTTCCGCAGTGATCCCTGGCCATCTCTAGGTCACTTAGGCATCTCCACTGGTTCCTCCAGGGTGCCTCCAACCGTTCCACCCAGGTAGTTCATTGAGTTTAACTTGGTCCTGATTTACTACAAAGTCACTCATCTCATCGTGAATTCACTCCCCAATCCACGTCTACAATAGCATAGCACTACAATTTCCTACCCGATGGTGACAAGTTAAACCTACCACAAATTGAACTACTGGGTTTGCGTGAAAGTAAACTTCTACTCATGCATTCTAAGAAAGGGGTACTACATGCAATAAAACATAGGTAAAGTGGAAAATGATCAAAGGTAGACTTGCCTGGCTGCTTCTGGTCAAACTCTAAGGACTGGAAATATTCCGCTTCGCACTCGGGGCAATCCATCGCAAACAAACAGGTGCATCCAATCAAAACATAATACAAAAGAAACGAAAACAAAGTTTCGACAAATCTTGAAAAGAAAAGGAATGAAAAAGGTTTTGTAAAACGGAACAAAATTTTTGTGAAACTTGTTGATGAAAGTCCTAAGTGATATAGATAATTTAGAGTTTCGATTTGCAAAAATAATCGGTCAAAACCGAGCTACGGTTATAAAATTATGGTCAAACAAAGTTTGAATTTAAATACATTCAAACTCATATTTTAAAATTCCAAAATTTTGAAAATAGGTTTCCACGCGATAAAGGGATAAATAAATAAAAAAATAATTAAACGCGGGATTTGGTTTCGTCTAAAACTAATAAACGAGTAAAAATACTAGGGCTAAAATTCTAATCTAGTGAATGCTCTAAAACAAATAAATAAATAAAAACGTTTTTTTTAACTCATCTTCTTCTACACAGGAAGAAACGTACACGTACTGTACGTGGCCGTCGGCGTCTTCTTCGTGGGGCGGCGGCTCCGGCGGGGATTGGCGGCAAGGGAGGTGTCGGGGAGGGGCGGCTCGGCGTGGGGAAGCGCGGGGTGGTGGCGGCGGTCTCCGGCGTGGCTACGACGTGGCGGGGCGGCGGTGAACTCCGGCAAACTCCGGTGGACGCGCGAGCTCCGGGACGCTGCTGTGGTGCACGAGAAGAGACAAAAGTTTGTCCATGAGGTGCGCAACGACGAGGGCAACCGATTTCTAGAGTTTGGGGTCTCAAGACGGCTTACCGGCGACGTGATCGACGCCGAGGCGGAGCTTGACCGGCGAACTTCGGCGAGCAAATACGCGAGCTACGGTGCGGCTTTGGGCAAGATTTTTGGGGGCTTTGGACGAGTGGGAGGAGGGGCACGTAGGGGTGGTTTATATAGGGGGAGCGGGTGTCCAGATTCGTGCTCCCGGCGAGGAAAACCGGCAAGTGCGAAAATTACGGCGAACTCTTTAATGGAGGATTAATGGAGGCTTTAATGGTGTCAGGACGGAGAAGGAAGCTGCGGGGTACGCGGGGAAGGAAGGAAGGAAGGACGGAGAGCGCGGCTGCTGGCTGGCGTGGCCGGCGCTGCTGCGCGTGCGCACTGTGTGCGTGCACACACGCACGTACGTGCGTACGCACATGCATGGGAGAAGACGGGGTGGGGTGGGTGGCCTGGCTGGGCTGGCCAGCTGGCTGGCCTGGCGGCCGGATTTTTTGTTGTTGTTTTTTTTGTTTTTTTTACAAAAAAAATACCTCAAAAAAATACGTAATAAATTTAAAAAAAATCTTATAAATATATAAGAAAATACTGTATATTTTCCTTGTTAAAATAAAATACTATAAAAATATATTTCAAAAATAAGTTTAATAAAACTCTAATAAAGCCTCAACAAATATATATATTTTTTTTCCATAAAGCCTAGGATAAATATTCCTAGCTCAATGCAATTTTACAAAATGCGAAAATTTATTTATAAAGTCATTTTGGAAAAATTAATAAATTCCAAAAGGAATTTTAGGATTTATTAAATTCCCGAAATGCTTTATTAAAATAAAATAAATGCTCCAATATTTTCTTAACCCTTTTTTATGTTGAAGAAGTCATGTTATCTTCTCTCTTGAATTTTTTTTATTGGGTTAAAATAAATTGGAAGGAAAATCCAAAAGATCCAATATGCGATGGGAAGAAAAATGATATGCACAAATGATTCTATTAACATCCAAATTTTACAAAAAATTGGGATGTTACAAACCTACCCCCCTCAAGATGAATCTCGCCCTCGAGATTCGGGTTGGCCAGCAAAAAGGTGTGGGTGGTCCTGCTTGAGTTCTTCTTCTCGCTCCCATGTGGCTTCTTCCTTAGTGTGGTGACTCCACTGAACCTTGCAGAACTTGATAACCTTGGTACGAGTGACTCTGTCCTTGGTGTCAAGAATTTTAACCGGCTTCTCTTCGTAGGTCAAGTCACTCCCCAATTGAATTGCTTCCAAGGGTACCGTGTCTCTCAACGGGATATCCTCCATCTCTGCGTGACACTTCTTCAGCTGGGATACGTGAAACACATCGTGAAATCCAGAAAATGCTTCTGGAAATTCCAGCTTGTATGCAACCTCTCCCTTGCGTTCCACTATTTTGTATGGCGCCACAAACCGTGGTGCTAGTTTCCCTTTGACTCCAAATCTCTTGATTCCTCGAAGTGGGGACACACGAAGATATGCTCGATCTCCCACTTCGTATATTATCTCCTTGCGTTTTGCATCTGCGTAACTCTTCTGCCTGGACTAGGCTATCTTCAATCTATCACGGATCAATTTGACCTTCTCTTCGGAATCCTTAATCAAGTCTGGTCCAAACAATTGACGATCTCCAACTTCATCCCACATTAACGGTGTTCTACACCTTCTTCCATAGAGGGCTTCAAACGGGGCCATCTTCAAACTAGTTTGGTAACTGTTGTTGTATGAGAACTCTGCATAAGGTAAATTATCATCCCAACTGGATCCATAATCTAGTGCACAAGCTCTCAACATGTCTTCCAGAATTTGATTCACTCTCTCTGTCTGCCCATCTGTCTGCGGGTGAAAAGCCGTGCTGAATTCTAGTCTGGTTCCCAAGGTTTCATGCAACTGGTGCCAAAATTTTGAGGTGAACTGAGTGCCTCTATCTGACACAATCTTCTTCGGGACTCCATGCAGACATACAATTCTCGACATGTATATCTTTGCCAGCTTTGCACTCGTATAGGTGGTTTTCACGGGGATGAAGTTAGCTACCTTAGTCAAACGATCCACCACTACCCAGATAGAATCATATCCTGATCGAGTCCGGGGTAATCCAGTGATGAAATCCATGCCAAGTTTGTCCCATTTCCAATCGGGTATCGGCAAAGGCTGAAGTAACCCGGCCGGCTTCTGATGTTCTGCCTTCACTCTCTGACAAACATCACACACCGCTACATATTTCGCAATATCCTTCTTCATACCGGTCCACCAGAATTTTTCCGCCAAGTTCAAATACATCTTGGTGTTGCCTGGGTGTATGGAGTAAGGCGAATCATGAGCTTCCTGAAGAATCAACTTTCTGATCTCCGGGTTATTGGGCACGTAAATACGCTGTTCAAACCATAAGGTTCCATGTTCATCCTCACGAAATCCTTTGGCCATTCCTTTGCCCATACTTTCCTTTATCTCGGCAATGCCTTTGTCCATCTTCTGAGCCTCGCGGATCTTTTCCAACAATGTGGATTGAATCTCCAGAGTGGCGATAAATCCTTGAGGAACAATCTCCAATCGGAGATCTCTGAGGTCTTCGCATAATTCTTGAGGTAAACCTCCTGCTATGAGAGTATTGACATAACTCTTCCGGCTCAAAGCATCAGCCACCACATTGGCCTTTCCTGGATGATAGTGCAATCTCATATCATAATCTTTAATGAGCTCTAACCACCTCCTCTGCCTAAGGTTCAACTCCTTCTGGGTGAATATATATTTCAAACTCTTATGATCAGTGTACACATCACAACTATTCCCAACAAGGAAATGTCTCCAGGTCTTAAGTGCATGCACTACGACTGCTAACTCCAGATCATGTGTGGCATAGTTCACTTCATGAGGTCGAAGCTGACGTGAGGTGTAAGCTACGACCTTTCCGTCTTGCATAAGGACACCTCCAAGTCCTTGACGAGAGGCATCACAATACACTTGAAAATCCTTGTGTATATTAGGCAAAATCAGCACTGGGGCTATAACCAACCTTTTCTTCAATTCTTGAAAACTAGCCTCACATTCTTCTGTCCACACGAACTTGGTTTCCTTCTTCAACAACTCCGTCATGGGCTTAGCGATCTTGGAGAAACTCTCAATGAATCTCCGGTAATATCCCGCAAGTCCAAGGAAACTACGGATTTCAGTGACTGATGTGGGTGCAATCCATTCCGTGACTGCTTCAACCTTGGAAGGGTCCACTGCTATGCCTTCACCTGACACAACGTGCCCAAGAAACCCCACCTCCTTCAACCAAAACTCACATTTACTGAACTTAGCATAGAGTTGATGTTCTCTGAGCTTCTCCAAAACTAAGCGCAGATGTTCTTCATGCTCCTCTTCATTCTTGGAGTAGATCAAGATATCATCTATGAATACCACAACAAACTTGTCCAAAAACTCCATGAATATCTTGTTCATCATACTCATGAAATATGCAGGGGCATTGGTCAAACCAAATGACATGACTGTATACTCATAAAGTCCATATCTGGTGGTGAAAGCGGTCTTGGGTATATCTTGTTCTCGACTCTTCAACTGGTGGTATCCAGATCGAAGATTGATCTTGGAGAAAACACTAGCTCCTTCCAGTTGATCAAACAAATCATTGATCATTGGTAGTGGATACTTGTTCTTGATAGTCACCTCATTCAATGAGCGATAATCCACCACCATTCTTAGGGTTCCGTCTTTCTTCGCCACTAAGAGCACTGGAGCTCCCCAAGGTGATGAACTCGGACGTATATACCCTTTCTCCAACAACTCCTCAATCTGTTTCTTAATTTCTACCAGGTCGTTTGCGGGCATTCTATACGGTCTCTTGGATATTGGTCCGGTGCCTGGCAACAACTCAATCAAGAACTCAATGTCTCGATCCGGTGGCATTCCGGGCAATTCCTCCGGGAATACATCAGGGTACTCCTTGACTATCGGCACTTCCTCCAGGCTAACGCCCTTAAGTGAGTATACCTGGACCTTTCTAGGCTTATGCTTGGACACATAGTTGATCCTCTTTCCCTCTGGAGTGGTGAGAGAAATCGATCTTCTAACACAGTCAATGTTTCCTTCATACTTCGACATCCAATCCATGCCTAGAATGACATCTAATCCTTGTGACTTCAGGATGATCAGGTCTGTGGGGAAAACATGCCTGCCAATGGCGAGGTTCAACTGGGGACAACCTAATCCTGCCGCCATCTCGGCTCCCGGGGAACTCACCATAATGGGCATACTAAGGGTCTTGGTAGGAAATCCATACTTATCCACAACTACCCTTGATATGAATGAATGCGATGCACCAGTATCAAAAAGAACTAATACCGGATGAGAGTTTAGGAGAAACTTACCAAACACTTCATCTGGCTGTTCATAGACTTCCTCCACATTGACATGGTTCACTTGTCCCTTGGCGAAAGGATTTGGCTTCTTGTTTCCAGAATTTCCATTGCCATTCCCATTCTTGTTCTCAGGACAATCTGTTGAATAGTGTCCTTTATTGTTGCACTTGAAGCAGGTGATCTGACTCAGATCCTTCCTCACTGGTGCAGTATTGTTGGGACGGTGTTGATTCCCATTTCCTCCATTTCCATTCCTAGGGCCACCATGATTGTTTCCATGGTTCCCATGCTGAGAATGGCCTCCATGGTTATGATGGTTGTGTCCTCAAAACTTGTTGTGTCCTGATCCACCTTATCCTGAGAATGGTGCGGGACGGGGCTTCTGCTGAGCTCCAGAGTGAAACTTTCCCTGACCGTACTTCCTCTTGCGATTCTCCATTATCTGATGCTTGCCTTCAAGAATGATAGCCTTGTCCACCATCTCTTGATAATTAGCAAAAGTTGCCACCGTCAGTTGAACGCCAAGCTCATCATTTAGTCCCTCCAGAAACTTCTCTTGTTTAGCGGCATCCGAGGCCACATCTCCTGGAGCATAACGGGACAGCTTGTTGAACTCCTCCACATATTCTGCCACTAAACGACCTCCTTGGCGTAAGTTGCGGAATTCCCTATTCTTGAGACTCATAGCTCCAGCTGAAACATGAGTCGTGCGGAAGGCCTGCTGGAACTGATCCCAAGTCACATTAGCCATGGGGTATGTGGTGGTATAGTTATCCCACCATGCGGCTACAGGTCCATCCAGCTGGTGCGAGGCAAACCTCACTTTCTCCCCATCAGTGCATCCAGCGGTTGCCAGCTTCCTTCCCATATTACGAAGCCAATCATCAGCAACAATCGGCTCTGGGCTGCTTGAGAACGATGGTGGGTTCAATCTCAGGAAACGTGTGAGACTATCCACCGGAGGCGGTGGTGGTGGAGGTGGTGGTGCGTTGTTGTTGGTGGTGTTCATGTTCTGCATCAGAAGCTGCATCAACTGGTTTTGGGTCTGAAGCAGCTGCTCTAGGCTGGGGATTCCACACCCTGATCCACTTCCGGAAGGGTCCCTTCTTGGTGGCATCTGTTGGGCTAGAATAGATGAGATATAGAGGGAGAAAAGGGCCTAAGGGGAAAACACTACCCATATGCAAAAATGATGGCAAAGTTTCAATTCAATTCACTCAAATCAAGTTTCAAACAAGCAACCTAAGATAATCCATGTCACAAAGTCGACATGGTAACAAAAAAAAATCGATAGATCGAAACTCTACTCGAGTAGCTAAGGATAATCATCTATGATGGTGGTCCGTAACTAATTCGAGTCGGTTGAAGACTCGCTCATCTCAACGTCCTTTGACCCCTCATGATCCTTATCCTGGCTGACGAAATCTCCATCAGAGTTGTCGTCCTGGATGTTTTCTCCATGGTCAAGCTTCTCTTCGGCTTCTTCTAGCAGGCGCTTCACTTATTTATGCTTCTTCAGTAGCGTGTCGATTTCATCCTCGTACCCTTCACGAGTTTCCTTGAGTTCCTCCTCCAGCTCCTCTTGGCGGATGGCCAGCTTCCTGGAGGTCTTCATGCCACGGTGCATCACCTTCTCCAAGCTGCGGATGTGCTCCTCCAGGTCTTGGATATAGGATGATATAGTGTCGTCCTCAACGGTGCGCACAATCTCTCCATGGTGATCCCGACGTCCACATGCCATGAAGGTGGTTCCCTTGAGATCCTCTTTGTATTCCTCGCGGATGCGTCCAAGGGAGGTGTGTGCTGCGATGCTCTGGCCCAAACTCCAAGTTGGTGCCTCCAAGAAGAAGTCAATAGGCTTGATGTTCTTCCCGAAGGTGCGTCCTAAAATGTGGACGTTGATCCTCCAGCATCTATCTTCTGGCGTCGAGGTCCTGAGGGTTCCAGTAAAACTGGGCAGGCCGATGTTCAGGTACTTGGTGATCTTCGTCAGGCGTCTCCCAAAAGGCATGGTCTCATCGAGCTGGGTGAACCGGGTCATGGTAGTCGACATCTATATTTTTAAAAGAGAGAAGTTAGATTTGAATAGACAAGGATACGAGAACAACGAAAAGTAGAATGTTTGCAAAATAAAATTTTGTCCTATGGCTTTTCCATTTCTAAGGTCACGTCCTACAGTCAACATGTGCTCTGATGCCATCTTGTAACGACCCGATCCCGAATGGAACCAAGTCTCTGTGATATGTGCAGGTCCCTGGATCAACTTGCTGGCACACACAGTACTTGATGAATAACAGAATAAATCACATGTATTTTATTACATCGGAGAGTTCAAAATAAAGAAATTTATTCCAATAGTATGGCTTAAGGCCATCAAAAACTGTGGAAGCAATAGTAGTAGTAGTGGTCCATCCGACTCCACGGCAAAACGTTGAGTATATGAAAATAACCTATTCGCACCTTAATCACCATCAGAGTAATCTGCAACAATCGTACAGCCCAAATAGGGTCAGTACTTTGAATGGACGGCAAGTCATACCAAGGAGAAGAAAATGAAGTCCTACAATACATGCATTTGGCTGGTGGAGCTTCTACGTTTCAATTTGCATAAAGCTAAATTTTTCCCTATAGAAAGTGTTCAACAAAAAAAATATAATCTCAATAAAGCACAAGACAACCCATGGTAATTATGCCCAAAATGATTAATTAAAGATGATGGGATTTCTCAAAATTACCATAGCTAGATGCTCAAATTGTCCAATACCGGGGACTCGGCTAATCGATTAGATTTATACGCTCTGCAGAGGTTTGTGCACTTTTCCCCACAAGACTCGACCACCTCCATTGGTATTTGCCACATTACACTTTGTATGGAAACGGGAAGGTCGAGACATGGTCTTTTAGAAGAGTTTCCCTTACTCTGGCGGTGCCCATCCCACCTACCAACACTACGTTCGTAGCAATTGTCTTTTAGAAGAGTTTCCCTTACTCTGGCGGTGCCCATCCCACCTACCAACACTACGTTCGAAGCAATTTATTGCTACGAACGTAGTGTTGGTAGGTGGGATGGGCACCGCCAGAGTAAGGGAAACTCTTCTAAAAGACCATGTCTCGACCTTCCCGTTTCCATACAAAGTGTAGTGTGGCAAATACCAATGGAGGTGGTCGAGTCTTGTGGGGAAAAGTGCACAAACCTCTGCAGAGCGTATAAATCTAATAGATTAGCCGAGTCCCCGGTATTGGACAATTTGAGCATCTAGCTATGGTAATTTTGAGAAATCTCATCATCTTTAATTAATCATTTTGGGCATAATTACCATGGGTTGTCTTGTGCTTTATTGAGATTATATTTTTGTTGTTGAACATTTATTCTATAGGGAAAAATTTAGCTTTATGCAAATTGAAACGTAGAAGCCTCACCAGCCAAATGCATGTATTGTAGGACTTCATTTTCTTCTCCTTGGTATGTCTTGCCGTACATTCAAAGTACTGACCCTATTTGGGTTGTACGATTGTTGCAGATTACTCTGACGGTGATTAAGGTGCGAATAGGTTATTGTCCTATACTCAACGTTTTGCCGTGGAGTCGGATGGACCACTACTACTACTATTGCTTCCGCAGTTTTTGATGGCCTTAAGCCATACTATTGTAATAAATTTTCTTTATTTTGAACTCTCCGATGTAATAAAATACATGTGATTTATTCTGTTATTCATCGAGTACTGTGTGTGCCAACAAATTGATCCAGGGACTGGCACAGATCACAGAGACTTGGTCCCATTCGGGATCGGGTCGTTACAAAAGACCTCTAGGTATTCGTGAGCAAGCGAGTTGGATGCACCCCCACTAGTTCTTGTGGAGAGCTTTCATACTCATAGCTCATTTTTGCATCAGTTGCATGGAAATCGCTCCTCCTCACATCATATCTATCATTTGGCTTTCTCTCGCCTATGATTGTCCTCATTGATGTGAGCCTTTCACACTTATTTACTTCCTTCGCCCATCAATTATTCACTTCGCCATTCTAAGTGCCCACTAATCTTTCTCGCGCTTATTCATTGCATGAGTGCTTCAAATCAAAAGGGAGAGGATCGAATTGACTTGTACCTGGCCGACGGTCCGGGGACGAGTCATAGTAAGATGATAAAGGAGACTAATTGTGAAAGTGAGTAGATTGAGTTCTCAACAACTATCTAGTATTTTTATGTTCTAAGTCCATCTCCTACTTTCTGCAAAGGAACACCAATTGGAGACATTCGAGTCAGGGACAGAGAGTGCTTCTTGCACCTTTTTGTTCTTAATTTACTAGTTTCAATACTAGATATAAACTCTTGCTTGTTATTGTCTTGACTTGAATTGCATGTCTTTCTTGCTGTACTTTAAAGTTCAAATCTTTTTTGGTAGCATTTTCGGGGGTATAATACACAAACTCGGAAGTATTAGCAAGAAGGCCTCTATATTCAAGATGAAGAGAATCGGTCTATGGGCCGGTTCATAAAGAGAATGTCTAGAAGAAGGTTCGTCCTATAAGCCGACTGACTTACAAGATGAAGACCGAAGTCGAAAGGAAGGAGTCCAAGATGCATTAGAGGACAATATAGGCATCGAAGAGATAGAATAGGACTCCGCCTCGTGTTGTAGTCGGAATCATTGTAAAGCCCTAGGACTCGGCGTGTATATAAGCCTAGGCCTCGGGACGTCCTAGGGCCAAATCAATCGAGATAGGTTCCTGAGACACCGGCGACTTCTAGCGCCCTTGTAATCGAGATCACCCACATATAATACAAGAAAGGAAGGAAGTAGGTCTTTACCACATCGAGGGCCGAACCTGGGTAAATCCATGTGTCTCTCTTGTTCCGACTCATTTTACCAACTCCCCACCGATCGACTCTCCCTCCTCGAAATCACTCGTAGAAAAGGCCCCACTTTAAGTTCTCTATGAGGATTACTGGCGTGTTTTTCCCACAAAATTTGGCGCCTACCGTGGGGCCTACACGCAAGGCTGTTGAGATCCAGGAGGGAGCTCAACATGGCATGGACGGAATCGTTGTCGGTCGGATGACCCGAAGCCGGAGCGGCAAGGTCTACATAGACACTGCAGCCTGGGGCCCCGAATCCGACTCTATCGAGTCAGGCAACCGGGTCCCTATCAGCTCTATGCACCTCTTCATCAGCAGGATCAACGGATCGAAGCCAGAGACAGATCATGACGTCTTGAACAAGAACGGGAGCCGATTGGCAATCCGATCCACCCGCGCCTTCATCTGGATCATCAACGCTTCCAAGGAGGAGCCAGCCGCCTCCACCGAAACTCTCACCAGAGAAGACGACCCGGAACCCTCCGATACCGTGTCACATCCGAGCGACGGAAACCACACGGACACCGGGTCAATCCGCCCCCTCGGGGAGGATGGGCTCGGAGGAGATCTGAGTGAATGTGAATATTACGCTCCTCCTGTCTCACCCCGATCGTATACATGGCCGACTCTCTCAACGGAGCACAACCCAACAACATACCAGGGGTCAAAGGAGAGGCAGCCCGAAACCAATGCCAGCCAAGATATCATTGGAACGTCGGCTAATGGAGGAGCTAGGGGTGTCGGGGGGATGGCCCAACGCCATAACCCGGCAGATAGAAGGACCAGGCCGACTCATGGAGTGGAGGCCTGATGTCTACACACGCTTCTATTCCTGTAGACTATGTTGGGCCTCCAAGCGCAGAGGTTTGTAGGACAGCAGCAATTTCCCTCAAGTGGATGACCTAAGGTGTATCGAACTCAGGGAAGGAGAGGTTGAATATGGTCTCTCTCAAGCGACCCTGCAATTAAGATACAACAAGTCTCTTGTGTCCCCAACACACCTAAGACAACTAGGAGTTGCATAGGTGCACTAGTTCGGCAAAGAGATGGTAAAATACGAGTGATAGGTATGGCAAAGAAAGGTAATATAGATCTGTAATAAAAAGTGCAGCAAGCAAACATGTGACAAAAGTAAGCACAAACGGTATTGCAAAGGTAGAAACAAGGCCTAGGCTTCATACTTTCACTAGTGGCACCTCCCAACAACATTAACATAGTCTAATCACATGATATTTCCCATAAAACATGCAATGGAGACGTACTCGGAGGTCATTCCTTTGTGGTCAAGACAGGACGAGAATTATGTAGGGCTACAAAAGCACACCTCAGAGTTCGTAGTTCTCAATCTATGGGTTTCCCAATGTCACCGCGACCATCCAAAGAGAGTACCACAATCACCACAACATATCTCAAGGACAGTCAAAGACAAGCACCAATAGACTCTCAATCTTCAATCAACACACAAAAGAGGAAATCACTCATGAAAATATTCTTCTAATCCATGTCCAATAGACCGTTGTCACCTTGGTCACGGGGATTATACTAGATAAAGACCAGTGAGTACATCAAATCCAATACATAGAAGAAGGGGAAACATCATGGGATCACCCTAGATTAATTTAACTGCCCACATTTCACAAAATTAAATTTTTTGTTTTCGGTGTGAATTGATTGATTGCCTGATTTGTTTGCGGTGTTTGCATCCCTAATTTATAGATTTGCGATTATTTTTCCCCTCTTATCTCGTACCGGACGGAGACCGACCTTTGCCACCCTGACACTCGACCTTTGAGACACCGGGTTTCACCCGATCACCGTCGCAAAAACTACACAAGACCAGTCGGAGCCAACGGAACGAAAAACCCCGTTTAATAATTAGACGGGTTATTTTTATACCGCGTCGGAAAGTGTTCTCAGAATGGTTCTAGCGCGAGGTGAACGCCGTCGGCTCGACGCGCTGGTCGTGCAGTTCGAAGTTTTACCCGAATCGGAGGTCCCGCGGACCCCCAGCGGTCAGAAACGTAAACACCGCACGCGCGAGAGAAAACCCGGGGATGTTTTTGCAAACTGCCAGCCACCTGGGCTATATAAAGACCACCACACTCCCACCCTTTTCTAGGGTTTCCTTAGCCACAAAATTGCAGCCACCCCCCTGCACTTTGCCCCAAAATTGCCCCATTTTCGCACCAAACCCTAGCCAGATGTGAAGTCTCAGCCCCAGGCACTCTGGACCGTCAGATCTGGCGGTCCGACGGCCCAGAGGACGCCATGTCACCCCTTCCTCCGTCTCTCTCCTCAGCCCCATGGAGCAAGCCGAGACTGCGCCCGCCCGCCGGAAGCATCCGCTGCCACCCTCCTCTCTCCCTTCCTCCACCTTTCCCTCTCCTCTTCTCATCCCCTGTTCCCCTCTCAACTGTCCCTGTCTCTTCTCAAACAGATCGAGGCAGCCATGGACACAAGGAGCAGCAGCAGTCGCCCCCTGGACAACCGCCGCCGCCCTAGATGGATTCTCTGCCCCCCCTCCATCGACGCGTCCCGCGTCACCGCAGTCCGGCCACCTCCGTCTCCCCTCGTCGGTGCTCTGCGAGGCCACCGCCTCTGGAGTGGCTCGATCCAGTCGGGACGAGGTCCCGTGGCCGCTCGCACCTAAGCGCCTGTGGGCCGGCGCGCCTTCAGGCCCGCAACGTCAACGCACAACCCAGTGGCCTCTCTTCGCCCTGGGCGCACTGCCGCTATCCCTCGCCCACGCCTGCAGCTGGGCCTCAGCCCAATGGTGAGGCTCGCCCCCTTTTTATCCACTGCTGCTAATGGGCTTGGTCCGTTTCCTGTGTTGCGCATGTGGGCGCTGGTTAGTAAGCAGCGCCCCCCTTGTTAGGCTTGTTAGCATAGTCTGTCCCAGTAAGCGTTTTTTTTCTTTTTCCGGTTTAATAAAATGACATATTGTGTTATTTTATTGCGGTGCTTATATCTTTTCAACCGTAGCTCGGATCGCAACGCGTTAAACATGAAAGTTGCTTAGTTTTTCATGTAGATTATGAAAATGTGCTCTTTTTCCATGTTTGACTTTGTTTACATGATGTTTACCTGCTAATTACACTGTTTGCCTGTTGAGACGGAAGAGTCCGATCCGAGAGTGTGGCCAGCTTTTGGATTGGGTGTCGACTCCCCGGGGGCCACTCGGATTTGTTCGTTGTTAGTTAGAGGGACCTGTCATTTCGGATCTCTTGGAACTAAATCATAAAATGGTTGCCTGTGATGGGTAGAAACTGAGAGAGATGAGCGTGCATGCGGAGCCTTGTAATGGGAAGTTGGTACACCCCTGCATGGTTAAATCTTTTCGAGAAGCCGTGTCCACGGTTATGGACGACTTGAGACCTACTCCTTGTTCATAGACAACAACAACTGAGATAATCTTAATATAACTTGATCAACGTGTGTGTTCCTTGACTGCTTCTTCTTTGTTGGGATGCGAAGAGGAGGACAAGGATAGGATAGGTGTTATGTTTGCGTAAGTAGTTGATAGCAAGACTTGTTGGAGGCGATTCCTCATGGAATGCTTGGATTCTTATCTTATTCTCTAGTACGTTAGCCACTTCATAAATGCTAGTGCGGCAGCAACCTCACCACTTACCCCCTCCTTACCGTAAACTACTAGTTGTCCTAGAATGACGAGTGATGAAGTCCTTGCTGGGTCAGTTGACCACTACAGTTGGATGTTGAGTACTTCTGTACTCATGATACTACCCCCCAAACTCTTTTCAGGGTTCTTGGTCGACAACAGGTATGGTGGTCGACGTTTCACGTGGAGACTCGACGACGACTATTTAGGGCCTGGACCCGTGTGGTTATGGGGATCGATGTTTTCTCTTTGCCAGTAATCATTTGATTGTAGTCTGTACCCAGACATGTATCTTCCGCTGTTGTATTATATTTGAGGCAGTTGTATGCCGATTGTATGAGATGTTGTATCCTTGTATCTATAATGTTGTGATATCATGTTGGAAATCCGGGGCATATGACTCCGTCATATGTCGCGGTGGGACCGATATGTGCTTCTTCCCTGGATCTAGATGGAAACATCTAGATCTGGAACAGTACCGCATATCGGGCCTTACAACTTGGTATCGGAGCCTTACCGACCGTAGGATCCCTTTTCTGGCAGAAGTCGAGTCTAGACAAAAACTATTTTGTAGTACTAAGTTAGTTGTCGGAGAGTAGGATTCTTTTTACTCCTTAACCATGCTCTGGTCAGGACAAGTGTCGTAAGTGTTTTATTCTCGACTTATCCCCTTTCAAACTTTAGGATCTCGAGTGTGTCGAGTTTCGGAACCGTTACAATGCCTGGCTTGCAGCGTATTGTCTCGATTCCGAGCTCAGGTGGGAATTCCTGTAGTACCTTTAGCTTCTCCGATTTTGGGTATCATCTGGGTCATTCATTGCCATCCATCCTTTTGCCGGTATTTTCACGACTTGCGTCGAAAACACTATCCTTTGATCAGGTTATCATTGTCGTTCCTCCTCTTGACACCGACGGTTTCGTATTTTTGACGATGTCGTCTCCCTGCGGAAAGTTTCTCGATGACAGTTCAACGTCGACATGGAGAATAGTCTCTTGTTGGTGGTGTTGAAGATTGTAACAGCCCTTGTTGGTGGTGTTGTATTGTAACAACCCAGATTTCACAAAATTAAAAATTTTGTTTTCGGTGTGAATTGATTGATTGCCTGATTTGTTTGCGGTGTTTGCATCCCTGATTTATAGATCGGCGATTATTTTTTCCACTCTTATCTCGTACCGGACGGAGACCGACCTTTGCCACCCTGACACTTGGCCTTTGCGACACCGGATTTCACCCTATTACTGTCACAAAAACTGCACAAGACCAACCGGAGCCAACGGAACGAAAAACCCCGTTTAATAATTAGACGGGTTATTTTTAAAGCGCCGGAAATTGTTCTCAGAACGATTCCAGCGCGAGGTGAACGCCGCCGGCTCGACGCGCTCATCGCGCAGTTCGAAGTTTTACCCGTATCGGAGGTCCCGCGGACCCCCGGCGATCAGAAACGTAAACACCGCGCGCGCGAGAGAAAAACCGGGGATTTTTTTGCAAACTGCCAGGCACCTGGGCTATATAAAGACCACCACACTCCCACCCTTTTCTAGGGTTTCCTTAGCCACAAAATTGCAGCCACCCCCATGTACTTTGCCCAGAAATTGCCCCATTTTCACACCAAACCCTAGCCAGATGTGAAGTCTCAGCCCCAGGCGCTCTGGACCGTCAGATCTGGCGATCCGACGGCCAGGAGGCCGCCACGTCACCCCTTCCTTCGTCTCTCTCCTCAGCCCCATGGAGCAAGCCGAGACCGCGCCGCCTCCTCTGACCGGGAGCCGCCGCCCGCCGGCAGCAGCCGTTGCCACCCTCCTCTCTCCCTTCCTCCACCTTTCCATCTCCTCTTCTCTTCCCCCGTTCCCCTCTCAACTGTCCCTGTCTCTTCTCGAACAGATCGAGGTAGCCATGGACGCAAGGAGCAGCAGGAGTCGCCCCCTGGACAACCTCCGCCGCCCTAGATGGATTCTCCGGACCCCCCCTCCATCGCCGCGTCCCGCATCACTTGAGTCCGGCCACCTCCGCCTCCCCTCGTCGGTGCTCTGCGAGGCCACCGCCGCTGGAGTGGCTCGATCCAGTCGGGACGAGGTCCCGTGGCCGCTCGCACCTAACAGTTTGTGGGCCGGCGCGCCTTCAGGCCTGCAACGTCAACGCACGGCCCAGTGGCCTCTCTTCGCACTGGGCGCACTGAAGCTATCCCTCGCCCACGCCTGCAGCTGGGCCTCAGCCCAGTGGTGAGGCTCGCCCCCTTTTTTCCACTCCTGCTAATGGGCTTGGCCCGTTTCTTGTGTTGCGCATGTGGGCGCTGGTTAGTAAGCAGCGCCCCCCTTGTTAGGCTTGTTAGCGTAGTCTTTCCCAGTAAGCGTTTTTCTTTTTCTTTTTCCGGTTTAATAAAATGACATATTGTGTTATTTTATTGCGGTGCTTATATCTTTTCAACCGTAGCTCGGATCGTAACGCGTTAGCCATGAAAGTTGCTTAGTTTTTCATGTAGATTATTAAAATGTGCTCTTTTGCCATGTTTGACTTTGTTTATGTGTTGTTTACCTGCTAATTACACTATCTGCCACTATAAACAGTAATTGCCATAACTTTTTAACTGTTGCTCCGATTAAAATGTTCTTTATATGTAACTTGACTAGAATTGCATGTAGATTGTGGTTAATCTTCTCTTTCTTGCTAATAAAAATAATAAAATTATGTTTAGGGAAGAACCTTACCAAATTCCATTTTATCGTGGGGTCCGCAATAGTTTGCCGTGTCTAGGATTTCACCCCACTTAAATTGACTAGCTTAGGTAGTTTATTTATGCTTCACCTCTTGCCATGTTTGTGTGCTATGCCATGCTTCTTTGCTTGCCATGTTAACAACTTTGTTGATCACCTGTAGCTAAACAACTTGAACCACCGCAAACATGCGGTATCGTCGTGTGCGACGAGTACTCCACTTAAATTGTTAGTAACCACTGTCGACGGTAGGTGCGATGTATCGTGTTGCTTCTTGTTGATGCTTGCTCGTGTTTTCCTCGTAGTAATAGAGTGCTTGCTCGTTGATTTCTTTCCAGTGTTTACCGTCTTGTGTGCTTCCGCGGGTACCTCCCGGAGACGACGCGAGTTTTCAATCAACTACACCTTCGGAACCCGACTTATCAACAGGCAAGGACTATACATTAATTATGATCCATTCTATTTCAACCAGCGGATTGCATGGTAGTCTAGGTTAGGTTCGATGTTTGATCCTACCACATGTTTACAGCCTCTTTTAAACCGATACAGCCATGTCCCTTCCTAGCAAACCATGTACTGCTATGTTACTATTGCTCGTTGCTCAGCCCCTGCTTAGTATGCGTGCTTAGGATGCTATGATGTTGCCCTGTTACTCCTTGGTTTGGGATATCACATTATTATATTGATGCTGATGATATGATTATTATAATATTGACTATATTCGACGAAGGCCGGAAGGTCTAGGCTATCCCGCCCCGACGCTTTGTTCCATTCGAGTCACCTAGGATCTGAGTTCCGGGTATTGGTTTTAAGACTGAGCGTGCCTAACCGCGTGTGGGATTTTATGGGGTCCCCATTTCTTACCTATCTAACTTCAAACATTTCTAGTGGTGACCCGAGTTGATTTACCATTTGAAACCCCATGTGTGTGCTTGGTGGATGCCCTCGCAGTTTTTAAACAACCCGGACCAGCGGAGACATGGTTTCCTGTTGGTCCACCTTTGACCGGCGAGGGCCCGAGGCCTCACGTGAGGCGTATCGGTAACCCAAACCCTGTTGAGACGGAAGAGTCTGATCCGAGAGCGTGGCCAGCTTTTGGATTGGGTGTCGACTCCCCGGGGGCCACCCGGATTTGTTCGTTGTTAGTTAGAGGGACCTGTCATTTCGGATCTCTTGGAACTAAATCATAAAATGGTTGCCTGTGATGGGTAGAAACTGAGAGAGATGGGCGTGCATGCGGAGCCTTGTAATGGGAAGTTGGTACACCCCTGCATGGTTAGATCTTTTCGAGAAGCCGTGTCCACGGTTATGGACGACTTGAGACCTACTCCTTGTTCATAGACAACAACAACTGAGATAATCTTAATATAACTTGATGAACGTGTGTGTTCCTTGACTGCTTCTTCTTTGTTGGGATGCGAAGAGGAGGACAAGGATAGGATAGGTGTTATGTTTGCGTAAGTAGTTGATAGCAAGACTTGTTGGAGGCGATTCCTCATGGAATGCTTGGATTCTTATCTTATTCTCTAGTACGTTAGCCACTTCATAAATGCTAGTGCGGCAGCAACCTCACCACTTACCCCCTCCTTACCGTAAACTACTAGTTGTCCTAGAATGACGAGTGATGAAGTCCTTGCTGGGTCAGTTGACCACTACAGTTGGATGTTGAGTACTTCTGTACTCATGATACTACCCCCCAAACTCTTTTCAGGGTTCTTGGTCGACAACAGGTATGGTGGTCGACGTTTGACGTGGAGACTCGACGACGACTATTTAGGCGGATCCCGATGGAGGGCCTGGACCCGTGTGGTTATGGGGATCGATGTTTTCTCTTTGCCAGTAGGCATTTGATTGTAGTCTGTACCCAGACATGTATCTTCCGCTGTTGTATTATATTTGAGGCAGTTGTATGCCGATTGTATGAGATGTTGTATCCTTGTATCTATAATGTTGTGATATCATGTTGGAAATCCGGGGCATATGACTCCATCATATGTCGCGGTGGGACCGATATGTGCTTCTTCCCCGGATCTAGATGGAAACATCTAGATCTGGAACAGTACCGCATATCGGGCCTTACAACATGGTATCGGAGCCTTACCGACCGTAGGATCCCTTTTCTGGCAGAAGTCGAGTCTAGACAAAAACTATTTTGTAGTACTAAGTTAGTTGTCGGAGAGTAGGATTCTTTGTACTCCTTAGCCATGCTCTGGTCAGGACAAGTGTCGTAAGTGTTTTATTCTCGACTTATCCCCTTTCAAATTTTGGATCTCGAGTGTGTCGAATTTCGGAACCGTTACAATGCCTGGCTTGCAGCGTATTGTCTCGATTCCGAGCTTAGGTGGGAATTCCTGTAGTACCTTTAGCTTCTCCGATTTTGGGTATCATCTGGGTCATTCATTGCCATCCATCCTTTTGCCGGTATTTTCACGACTTGCGTCGAAAACACTATCCTTTGATCCGGTTATCATTGTCGTTCCTCCTCTTGACACCGACGGTTTCGTATTTTCGACGATGTCGTCTCCCTGCGGAAAGTTTCTCGATGACAGTTCGACGTCGACATGGAGAATAGTCCATTGTTGGTGGTGTTGAAGATTGTCGACTCTCTTCTTTCCCCCTTCCCCTCTCCCCCGGATCGTCTTGGATCTCAGGACGAGATCCCTTGTTGGTGGTGTTGTATTGTAACAGCCCAGATTTCACAAAATTAAAAATTTTGTTTTCGGTGTGAATTGATTGATTGCCTGATTTGTTTGCGGTGTTTGCATCCCTGATTTATAGATCGGCGATTATTTTTTCCACTCTTATCTCGTACTGGACGGAGACCGACCTTTGCCACCCTGACAATCGGCCTTTGCGACACCGGGTTTCACCCGATCACTGTCACAAAAACTGCACAAGACCAACCGGAGCCAACGGAACGAAAAACCCCATTTAATAATTAGACATGTTATTTTTAAAGCGCCGGAAAGTGTTCTCAGAACGATTCCAACACGAGGTGAACGCCGCCGGCTAGACGCGCTCATCGCGCAGTTCGAAGTTTTACCCGAATCGGAGGTCCCGCGGACCCCCGGCGGTCAGAAACATAAACACCGCGCGCGAGAGAGAAAAACCGGGGATGTTTTTGCAAACTGCCAGCCACCTGGGCTATATAAAAACCACCACACTCCCACACTTTTCTAGGGTTTCCTTAGCCACAAAATTGCAGCCACCCCCATGTACTTTGCCCCAAAATTGCCCCATTTTCGCACCAAACCCTAGCCAGATGTGAAGTCTCAGCCCCAGGCGCTCTGGGCCGTCAGATCTGGCGATCCGACGACCCAGAGGCCACCACGTCACCCCTTCCTTCGTCTCTCTCCTCAGCCCCATGGAGCAAGCCGAGACCGCGCCGCCTCCTCTGGCCGGGAGCCGCCGCCCGCCGGCAGCAGCCGTTGCCGCCCTCCTCTCTCCCTTCCTCCACCTTTCCATCTCCTCTTATCTTCCCCCGTTCCCCTCTCAACTGTCCCTGTCTCTTCTCGAACAGATCGAGGCAGCCATGGACGCAAGGAGCAGCAGCAGTCGCCCCCTGGACAACCGCCGCCGCCCTAGATGGATTCTCCGGGCCCCCCTTCCATCGCCGCGTCCCGCGTCACCGGAGTCCGGCCACCTCCGCCTCCCCTCTTGGGTGCTCTGCGAGACGAGGTCCCGTGGCCGCTCGCACCTAACCGTTTGTGGGCCGGCGCGCCTTCAGGCCCGCAACGCCAACGCACGGCCCAGTGGCCTCTCTTCGCACTGGGCACACTGTCGCTATCCCTCGCCCACGCCTGCAGCTGGGCCTCAGCCCAATGGTGAGGCTCGCCCCCTTTTTTCCACTACTTCTAATGGGCTTGGCCTGTTTCTTGTGTTGCGCATGTGGGCGCTGGTTAGTAAGCAGCGCCCCCTTGTTAGGATTGTTAGCGTAGTCTGTCCCAGTAAGCGTTTTTTTTTCTTTTTCCGGTTTAATAAAATGACATATTGTGTTATTTTATTGCGGTGCTTATATCTTTTCAACCGTAGCTCGGATCGCAACGCGTTAGCCATGAAAGTTGCTTAGTTTTTCATGTAGATTATGAAAATGTGCTCTTTTTCCATGTTTGACTTTGTTTACGTGTTGTTTACCTGCTAATTACACTGTCTGCCACTGTAAACAGTAATTGCCATAACTTTTTAACTGTTGCTGCGATTAAAATGTTCTTTATATGTAACTTGACTAGAATTGCATGTAGATTGTGTTTATGCTGCTCTTTCTTGCTAATAAAAATAATAAAATTATGTTTAGGACAGAACATTACCAAATTCCATTTTATCGTGGGGTCCGCAATAGTTTGCCATGTCTAGGATTTCACCCCACTTAAATTGACTAGCTTAGGTAGTTTATTTATGCTTCACCTCTTGGCATGTTTGTGTGCTATGCCATGCTTCTGTGCTTGCCATGTTAACAACTTTGTTGATCACCTGTAGCTAAACTACATGAACCACCGCAAACGTGCGGTATCGTCGTGTGCGACGAGTACTCCACTTAAATTGTTAGTAACCACTCTCTACGGTAGGTGCGATGTATCGTGTTGCTTCTTGTTGATTCTTGCTCGTGTTTGCCTCGTAGTAATAGAGTGCTTGCTTGTTGATTGCTTTCCAGTGTTTACCGTCTTGTGTGCTTCCGCGGGTACCTCTCGGAGACGACGCGAGTTTGCAATCAACTACACCTTCAGAACCCGACTTATCAACAGGCAAGGACTATACATTAATTATGATCCATTCTATTTCAACCAGCGGTTTGCATGCTAGTCTAGGTTAGGTTCGATGTTTGATCCTACCACATGTTTACAGCCTCTTTTAAACCGATACAGCCATGTCCCCTCCTAGCAAACCATGTACTGCTATGTTACTATTGCTCGTTGCTCAGCCCCTGCTTAGTATGCGTTCTTAGGATGCTATGATGTTACCCTGTTACTCCTTGGTTTGGGATATCACATTATTATATTGATGTTGATGAGCCAAGCAACCGCGCCGCCGCCCCTGTCCAAGCTCGGGAGGAGCCAAGCAGCCGGCCGGCTAGGCAACGGCCACGTGGGCCACGGCCCAGATCCGCAGGCCGGCCAGCCCAGCAGCCCAGGCCAGATCCACCCCAGCGGCTAGATGGGCCAATTTCGGCCCAGGGTGAGAAGATGCCCTCTTTTTTTCTGTTTGTAGGAACCTGCGAATTTTGCTGTCTGGAGCTTTTGTGCTGGTGTTTCATTTTTGCGCTGTAATTTCCCGTTAAACCGTAGCCCGGATGACTTCGCGCCCAAAAGACGAACTGCTTAGAATCGCGTGTACTTTAATCCGTCTTTTGTGAGTTAATTGTTTTGAGGTTGTTTAGATATAGTTTTTTCTGTTCAAACAGGGCATCAGGCCGTTAATTGCATTTATTTCCTGTTATGTGTTGCTGGTATTATTTTGTTGCAACTTTGCATGATGATTGCGAGTAATCCATGAGGCCTATTGCATTGATTCCTTTTGTGTTGCGTTAAGCAATGTTTCTACTTCAGTTTCATGCATTCACATGCCATATTTGCCTGCTGCATCATGTTTATATCTTGCTCCAAAGTAGCTATCATGATGTTATTGTGCTGCTATTGCTGAAACTGTTATTTTGTTGCAACTTCGGATGACGATTGCTTCGCAACCGTTTATCGGAATTGAGTGATTCCAATTGCATTTTGTTAAGCATCATGTCTACTTTCAGCCCATGTATTGCTATGTCATGTTGCTGAACTTTTGCATATAGATTTAACCCTGTTTATACAGCATGAGTGCATAAATTGTTTTGCTTGTATCTTTTTAACCGTAACTCCGTTTGGGGTGTTCTTTATATGTAACTTGATTAGTTTTTCGTGTACTTTGTGTTTATGCTATTGGTTGCTGTTGTTAACCAACCTAAAATATGGTTTAGGACAGAACAGTACCAAATCCTTTAATTGTCGTGCGGCACTTAGTGGATGCCATGTTTAGGTTGTGCCTCACTTAAATTGACTAGCATAGATAGTTTATTTTGTGCTTCACCTCTTGAAATGTTTGTGTGCTATTCCATGCTTGCTTGAGTTTCCATGTTAATAACCGTTGTTTGGTCACCTGTAGCTAAACAACTTGAACCACCGTAAACGTGCGGTATTCGTCGTGTGTGACGAGTACTTCACTTAAATTGTTAGTAACCGCTCTCGACGGTAGGTGCGATGTCTCGTGTTACTTTTTGTTGATGCTTGCTCTTATATTGCTCCGTAGTAATAGTGGTGCACCGTTGATTGCTTTCCAGTGTTTATCGTCTTGTGTGCTTCCGCGGGTACCTCTCGGAGACGATGCGAGCTTGCGATCGACTACACTTTCAGAACCCGACTTATCAACAGGCAAGGACTTGCATTACTTATGATCCATTCTATTTCAACCAGCGGTTTGCATGCTAGAATAGGTTAGGCGATGTTTGATCCTACCACATGTTTACAGCCTCTTTCAAACCGATACAGCCATGTCCATTCCCAGCAAACCTTGTACTGCTATGTTACTATTGCTCGTTGCTCAGCCCCTGCTTAGTATGCATGCTTAGGATGCTACGATGTTACCCTGTTACTCTTTGGGTTGGGATATCACATGATCATTATTATTATTATTGTTGATGATATGATTATTATTATAAATGTTGACTATATTCGACGAAGGATGGAAGTTCTAGGCTATCCCGCCTCGACGCTTTGTTCCATTTGAGTCACCTAGGATCCGAGTTCCGGGTATTGGTTTTGAGACTGAGCGTGCCTAACCGCGTGTGGGATTTTATGGGGTCCCCTTCTCTTACCTACCTAGCTTCAAACATTTCTAGTGGTGGCCCAAGCTGATTTACCATTTGAAAACCGTGTGTGTGTCTGTCGGGTAGCTCCTGGCAGATATTATTTAAAATAACCAGGGCCAGGAGGACATAATTTCTTGGCTGGCCCACCTTGTCCGGCTGAGGACCCGGTTATCCCAATGTGTGATGAACCGGCTATCCAAACCCGAGACAGACGGTAGAGACCAGATCGAGAGAGCGGCCAGCTCCTGAGATGGATGTCGACTCACCTGGGGCCACCCGGATTTGTTCGTTGTTAGTTAGAGGGACCTGTCGTTTCGGATCTCTTGGAACTATATCATAAAATGGTTGCCTATGATGGGTAGCAACTGAGAGTGATGGACGTGCATGCGGAGCCTCGTAATGGGCAGTTGGTACACCCCTGCAGGGTTAAATATTTTCGAGAAGCCGTGTCCACGGTTATGGACGACTTGAGACCTACGTCCTGTTCATAGACAACAACAACTGAGATAATCTTAATGCAACTTGATCAACGTGTGCGTGTGCCTTGACTGCTTCTTCTTCGTCGGGATGCGAAGAGGAGGACAAGGATAGGATAAGTGTTATGTTTGCGTAAGTAGTTGATAGCAAGACTTGTTGGAGGCGATTCCTCATCGAATGCTTGGCTTCTTATCTTACTCTCTAGATCGTTAGCCACTTCATAAATGCTAGCGCGGCAGCAACCTCACCACTTACCCCTTCCTTACCGTAAACTACTAGTTGTCCTAGAATGACGAGTGATGAGGTCCTTGCTGGGTCAGATGACCACTACAGTTGGATGCTGAGTACCTCTGTACTCATGATACTACCCCCAAACTCTTTTCAGGGTTCTTGATCGACAACAGGTACGGTGATCGACGTTTCACGTGGAGACTCGACGACGACTAGTTAGGCGGATCCCGGCGGACGGCCTGGACCCGCGTGGTTATGGGATTGTTGTTTTTCTCTTTGCCAGTAGGCATTTGTTTGTAGTCTGTACTCAGACAAGTATCTTCCGCTGTTGTATTATATTTGAGGCAGTTGTATGCCGATTGTATGAGATGTTGTATCCTTTTATCTGTAATGTTGTGATATCATGTTGGAAATCCGGGGCATATGGCTTTGTCATATGTCGCGGTGGGTCCGATATGTGCTTCGTCCTCGGGTTCGGGCGGAAACGTCCGAATCTGAAACAGTACCGCATATCGGGCGTTACACGTATGCAAGTCCCGCTACGACATAGTCATATGGAGAGCCGAGAACCGTACCCACTTGTCTAAGCAGACAAGGCCAAGCACAGAACGTTCTCGGAAAGCATCGTACGTGAGGGGCATCCCATCCAGGCCGGATGATCAACTGAGATGGGTCCTCATCGTCCGCACACAAGTCAAATGATATGGGTGATGAACTCCCATATTCACAGACAAGTCGCCTTAACCATACTATCGACTATCTCATAACTCTTACATAGACTTACTCCAGCCCGATCACTTAGTCAGGGTCTAGGACGGGCTCGATCATACATCAAAGTGTGCACGAGACAGAGTCTCGAGCAATCGCATCGCGATGCCCCAAGCTGCGCACATCTAAGGGCCACTTGGTGTATAAAAGACCGCCAGCCAGATCACAACTAAGGTCTCGAAATCCCATACTAAGACATGCATGTTATAAACATACACGCAGCACACATGCCTTGTATGAACAACAGGTATCATTGCAATTCTCTACAAAGTATACATCTTTATTAATAACTCTTACAGAGTGCACACAGAGATCACATGGATGTGATCCAACATTACAACAGACAAGCGGAAGCAAAGTAGGTCTGAGTACAGACAAGTTTAACAAATGGCTTAGAGAAGCCTTATCTAAAAACAAACCCTCCACGAGGGAACCAGTCGTCTGATTGGGACTACACTAGCTTGGTCTTGGTATGAGTCTTCATTCTTCGAGCTTCGGGTAGAAGCCACCATCGGGGTCGGTGGGTTCATCTAAAACATAGATTAAGCAAACGTGAGTACAAAATCGTACTCACCAAGACTTACATAGGAGCTATACTACTCATGCATATGTATCGAGGTAAAAGGAGGTGGGGTTTCACTTGAAGAAGTGCCAGCTTTGACTTGGCTAGTCCTGAACTACGAATACCAGACTTGAGGTAAGAAGCGTACACGAGTCCACTACATCTCTTCAACCAATACACCACTATGGTTACTTCCTCGACTTCCCCACGAGAAGCACACCATAGCACTCACGCTTATCTTGGTGTGTTTTAGAAGTATCCAGTTCAAGTTGTCTAATAATCAAGCTAAGCTTTCCAAGCAGTCCTTAACCGAGGACGCGGCTATTCGAATAGTTTTGTTAACCCTGCAGGGGTGTACCGCTACATACACACACACTCATCAGTTACCGCCTGGGAGTGGGACCCTTCAAGCGGGTACCGGCGAGGATGTTGCCACGACACTTCGCCCACAGCTCCGTTCTAGTCCAGAGAGTCGCCTATTTGAGGGGGATCCGTATGGAAGTCCGACCGAGGTTCCAGTACAGCCTCAAACGATGTGGGCAGGGTCCCAAGCCGGTCTTGAAAAGTCGTTCATCCACTGCGCAGACCGTGCCACAGCCCTACCAGAACTCCAAACTACTGCGACTTATGGGTTTCGAACGGGGTGAGGTACTAGGTCGAGAGGGGTCAGTGAGCCCAATGTGTGGTTGTACTCTTCTTCTTGGATCACCACACAAGAACTCGGGCTTAAGGCGGTGTTCAACGAGACAACCCACTGTGTACTCCTACACAGCCTCTCATCGTTCACCTTGTATTAGGGTAGATTCACCAACATGTTTCACTTTCATCAACACCATGTTTATCATCATCCCGACTCACATCATAAGCAACCTCATGGTACCACTAAGCATGCAATAAGAAGTAACAGTTACAGGGGAAGCATGATATCAACCAACTCCTACATCTGCTAGGATTGTGGTTTGCTTACTACTGTGACAAGATGATAGGTCATGCAAAGGATATGGGTTCAACTATGCGATAGAAACGTTATCATGGTGATCATCCTAAACAATGCATAAGCGAGACATGAGAGGGAAGTGGGATTTTATCGACATGATCAATGGGGGTTTACTTGCCTTGCTGACGAGGTTCAGTCACGGGGTCTTCAATGAAGGGGGTGATCTCGAGTTCCGGCTCCACTTCTATCCGAGAAAACAATATAAACAAAGCATAAATAAGTTGCAATGCTCAAGCACATGATTATGTTGTCAAATGATGTGAATTGTATTGATGTGATCTAGGTTCCATTTGCAACAAGTTAATTGAAGTTGATTTGAAAGTGAATTCAAATTCAAACTCCAAATGTATTTAAAGTGGTCCAAGTTGCATTTGCTAGTATTTGTATTTTGTAATCCAAATGATCATGTGTGTGATAAGCTTCTGAAGTGTAGGTGATCATATGTGCATTGCAAAGGTTCAAAGTGGAATTGCATTTGGATTAAATTTGAATTAATTCCATTTAAATCAAATATCAAAAGCTACTGATCAGAATTTAAATTCAACTCAAACAAAGTTGCAAGTTGCATATTTGGATAGATAATTTTCTCCTGATCATTTTTCATATATTATTTGTCCAATTTGGAGTTAAAATGAATTTATTATGATTTTCCAAAGTTTGTCCTATTTTCTGCCATTTTTTGGACTTTCTGTAAAAGATTTAAATCTCTGGAAAAAGATTTATTGCATCACTGTGACGCAGTGCTGATGTCACCACGGGGCTGACAACAGGGGCCCACCTGTCTGTCTCTGTGGGGTTAATCCCGTTTTAATTAACCCCCTGGATTAGATTAGGGGCACTGGGGCCCAGGGGTCAGTGGGGTTAGGGGGTGATTAGGGATGGGGTTAAGGGCTAGGTGCCCGGCGGTTAGCCGCCGGCGTCCAGTGCGCGGCGGCGCTCTGTCGGAACGGTGTTACGGGCCACGGGGAGGGAAGAGGAGGGCACGGGAGGGCGTCTCGTCGTCATCCACATCCAGTGGACTGGTCGGGGGTGAAAGACATGGCCTGTGGCGACGGCTACTTCAACCGCGGCGGCAGGCCAAGCTCGGACCTCGCCGGAAGTTAGCTCCAGGGCGTGAGAGGGGGTGGGGTTAGGGGAAAACGGTAGAGCTGCTCACTGTGAACGTGAAGAAGGGCTCGGGGAAGCCGGACGGAGCTCGGTGGCGTCGAATTCGGAGTTCTCCTCCTCGGCGGCCGGCGGCGAAGTCTTGGGGCTCGCGACGTCTCCGGTGGCTCCAAGCTTCAATTGAGGCGGGGGTTCGAAGAGGACGTCGCCGCTGGATCGAATGGACAAGACGGCGGGGCCTCGGGCTGCCGGTGGCCACGTCGGGGCGTCGGCGCGCTCCGGCTAGGTCACGGGGGCGCTCGGGTTTTCATCGCCGGAGGGGAAAGAGAGGGGCTGGGGTGAGCTGGAGGTGCGGGGGGGGGGGGGGGGGGGCTTCTGCGGCGATGCGTGGCGCAAGAGAGAGGGAGGGGGAGGCCTACAAGGGGTCGTGCGTCGCGGTGTCGTCGTCGCCGCGCTCCCAGCTCCAGCGAGCTGCTTGGAGCCGCGGGGAGGAAGAAGACAACGCTTCGGGGGTGGGCTGGGCCGGCCAAGGGGGTGGGCCTTCGCCCCTGGGCGACAGGTAAGGTTCCTCTGCTCCGTCCTTTCTCTTTTCTATTTTCTGCTTTAAGTTTTGCTTTGAAATAAAATAGCAAAGCATTTTTATTAAATGCCCAATTAATTTTATAATTCCTAGGTGACCAGTAGCTAGTCACTTGTGGAATTTGAGCATTTTTGAAATTCAAAACATTTGAATTTCAAATCAAATAGGGGTCAAATTTAATATCCAGGGAACCCTTTGAATTTTAGAATATTCCATGGGCATGGGAGAATACCCAAACCACTTTTAAAATGATCAGCATCATTTATAGGAATTTTCCAAACATTCAAATGATTTTTGGAAAAAGATTTTTATCTGGCCCTTTGATTTAATTTCTCAGGGCTTTTCTTTTCCCCATTTTTGAATTTTCTTCTGAATTTTTGCATGATGCAAAGTAGCACTTGATCCTAGCACATACCTAACTTGGGGTTGTGACAACTCGCCCCCACTCAAAAGAATCTCGTCCCGAGATTCAGAAGTCTGCGGGAGGAAGGAGGGGTACTCGGCACGGAGACGGTCTTCTCTTTCCCAGGTGGCTTCTTTCTCTGAGTGATGAGACCACTGAACTTTCAGAAACTTGATCTTCTTTCGGCGAGTGACACGCTCTGCTGAATCAAGAATACGAACAGGGTACTCTCGATAAGAAAGGTCATCTTGTAGATCAAGCGTTTCATGGTCGACTTCGCGGATGGGGTCCTTGAAGCAACGCCTGAGTTGTGACACATGGAATACATCATGTACTCCGGAAAGGTGCGGGGGTAGTTCAAGTTGGTAGGCAACTTCTCCACGTTTAGCAAGAATACGGAAAGGTCCGATGTAACGTGGGGCCAACTTGCCTTTGATACCGAATCTTTGGGTTCCCTTCAGAGGAGTAACCCGGAGGTAAGCCTTCTCATCCAGATTGTAGCTTTCCTTTCTATGATGACGATCATAGTAGCTTTTCTGACGAGACTGTGCGGCTTTCAAACGATCACGAACAATGCGAACTTTCTCTTCTTCTTCCTTGATCATATCCGGTCCAAAGAGTTGTCTTTCACCGGTTTCTGACCAGTTTAAGGGTGTTCGACATCGTCGTCCATATAGGAGTTCAAAAGGAGTCATGTTCAGACTAGATTGAAAACTGTTGTTATAAGAAAATTCGGCGAATGGAAGAGACTTCTCCCAATTCTTTCCGAATGAGATAACACAAGCTCTGAGCATGTCTTCAAGAATTTTGTTAACCCTTTCGACTTGACCGCTAGATTGAGGGTGGAAAGCTGTACTAAAGGAGAGATGAGTTCCCATAGCACGCTGGAAGCTTCCCCAAAATCTAGAGGTGAAAAGGCTACCACGATCAGAATTGATTTCCAAAGGAACACCGTGAAGAGACACAATTCTAGAGACGTACAAGTCCGCTAACTGGCTAGCAGTTATAGACTCGCGAACTGGAAGGAAGTGTGCAACTTTGGAAAGTCTATCTATGACAACGAAGATGGCATCGTTTCCTTTCTGGGTTTTTGGAAAGCCGGTGATGAAGTCCATACCGACTTTGTCCCATTTCCACTCTGGAATAGGCAAAGGTTGAAGTGTGCCAGCAAGCCTTTGATGTTCTGCCTTAATGCGACGACAAACATCACATTCGGCAACATATTGAGCAATGTCTCTCTTCATCCTGGTCCACCAAAATCTCTGGCATAGATCTCGGTACATTTTTGTGCTACCGGGATGAATCGCGAAGGGTGTGTCATGGGCTTCTTTGAGGATGAGTTGCCTTAGTTCCCTATTCTTAGGTACTACCAAACGATTTCCAAAGAATACCGTTCCTTTACTATCTGTGGAGAAACATTTAGCAACTCCGCTAGCAATGTTCTCCTTGATCCGGCGTACACCTCGTGCACGTCTTTGGGAAACTATGATTTGATCCTCAAGGGTTGGTTTCGCCACCAAGTTGAAAAGAGATCCACGAGGAACAATCTCGAGATTGAGCTTTCGAAATTTCTCATGAAGAAGTGGTTGATACTGCTGTAACATGAGGTTGTTACAGTACGACTTACGACTTAGTGCATCAGCCATGACATTGGCTTTGCCTGGGGTGTAAGAAATTCCTAAGTCGTAATCTTTTATCAACTCAATCCAGCGTCTTTGCCTGAGATTAAGATCTGGCTGGGTGAAAATGTATTTGAGGCTTTGGTGGTCGGAATAGATCTCACAACGATTACCAAGGAGGTAATGTCGCCAAGTTGTTAGGGCATGAACTACGGCAGCGAGTTCAAGGTCATGGGTAGGATAGTTCTCTTCATGTGGCCGCAACTGGCGTGAAGCATAAGCTACCACATGTCGATCTTGCAGAAGTATGCATCCTACCCCTGCCGTGATGCGTCACAATAGATCGCAAAATCCTTTTTGGTGTCTGGAGGTGCAAGTACGGGTGCAGAAGTCAATCTTCTTTTTAGCTCTTGAAAGCTTTCCTCGCACTTGGGGGTCCATTGGAATTTCTTATCTTTCTTGAGGAGTTCAGTAAGAGGCTTTGCAACTTTAGAAAAGTTCTCGACGAAGCGGCGGCAATAGCTGGCTAGGCCAAGAAAACTCCTAACTTGCTTAACCGATTCAGGTGGAGTCCAGTCAAGGACGGCCTGAACTCTCTCGGGATTCACAGCAATGCCTTTTGCATAAATCACGTGGCCTAAGTAGGTCACTTCTGGTAGCCAAAATTTACACTTGGAGAATTTAGCATACAGGCGATGCTCTCTAAGTTTCATCAATACCAGCCTTAGGTGTTCGGCATGTTCTTCTTCGTTCTTCGAGTAGATGAGAATGTCATCAAGATAAACTACAACAAATTTATCTAAGTACTCCATGAAGATCGAATTCATCATGCGTGAGAAAGTGGCGGGGGCATTGGTTAAACCAAAGGACATGACAGTATACTCGTAAAGACCATAACGAGTAGTGAAAGCCGTTTTGGGAATGTCCTCGTTTCGGATTTTGATTTGATGATAACCTAATCTCAAATCCATCTTGGAGAAGACAGAGGATCCTGCAAGTTGATCATAAAGATCATTGATCCTGGGCAATGGGTACTTGTTCTTTATCGTCGCTAGATTTAGCGGGCCATAGTCTACGCACATCCTTTGTGTTCCATCTTTCTTCGTTACGAACAGAACGGGGCAACCCCATGGCGATGAGCTAGGGCGGATGAAGCCTTTTGCCAACGAAGCTTCAAGTTGGATTTTAAGCTCAGCTAACTCACGTGGGGCCATTCTATATGGGCGTCTGGAAATTGGGGTTGTTCCTGGTATAAGGTCCACTATGAACTCTACACATCTGTCGGGTGGCATGTCCGGCAGCTCCTCAGGAAAGACATACGGGAAGTCACGAACCACCGGAATATCTTCAAGGTCAGGAAGGGGAAGCACATTCAAAGATTGTACTTGGTTTATTGTTCTGGGTGAGGTGTAATCTATTGTCTGGACTGAAGGGTGGGTAAGTCTAACTAACTTGGCTTTACAATCAAGAAAAGCATGTTGTCTTGATAACCAATCCATACCAAGGATGACATCAATGTCCGAATACTTGAGGGCTATGAGTGAAGCAAGGAATACTAAACCCTCAATTGCAATTTGATTGCCATGGCTTACTCTATTAGTTTGCCATTTGGAACCAGGAGTTTGAATGATCATAGGGGTGAACATTTCTTCAAAGGATACATCATGCCGAAGTGCATAACTCTCTGACATGAATGAGTGAGAAGAATGACGTCAGAAGTACCATCAGTTTCCTCAGCTGAGATTTGGTTCACACGTCCAAGATTTTCTGATGTGGATGGCTTAGCGGTGGGAACCTTCGGGGGTGGTTTGGCACGAACAGTGGGTTTTCCTTTGGCATGGGGTGGAGCATTTTGGTTGACAGGGCACTCACGAGAATAGTGACCAGGTTGGCCACATCTGAAGCAGGCTCCAAAGATAGTGCGGGGAGCTTGGTTATTTGGTGAAGCTGGTGGACGAGGCGACACAAGGGATGGCCTCGGTGGGTTGTTTTGGTGGATCAAGCTGTTAGGAATCCAGATCATACGCTTCTGAGGGCGTGAACTGGAAGAAGGGGCAAGCTCAAGAGCATGCTTGCGAGACTTCTCGAAAACTTCATTGCCATGCTCAGCCCTGAAGGATCTGTTGACTAAATCCTCAAAGGTGGCAAATTCGATGAGATTGAGATCATGACGAAGGATGGGGCTAAGTCCCTTATGGAACCTTGCCTGCTTTCTGGCATCGGTGGTGATCTCATCTTGGGCATACCGAGCAAGACGGTTGAATTCCCTCACATACTCATGAATTGACATCTCTCCTTGATTCAGATTGCAGAACTCTTCCTTCTTGCGCTCCATCAACTCATCCAGAATGTGGTACCCTCGAAAGGCAACACAGAACTCCTGCCAAGTCACTAGGTGACCATCTGGCTGCATAGCAACATAGTTCTCCCACCATTGAAGAGCAGCACCTTCCAAGAAGTATACCGCGAAAACAACTCGGTCATCGGGAGCAACATGTGCAGTATCAAGCCTACGCTTGATGGAACGGAGCCAATCATCAGCTTCAAGGGGCTCAGAAGAACATCGGAATACCGGTGGCTTGAGGAGGATGAAGTCCTGAATGCTCACAACCACATTGCAATGACGTGAGGTATTCTGCTCGATGAGCTCCAGAAGGCGTGTTTGATCACGTCTATTCCGCTCAGCTTCCATCATGATTTCCGCCGCAGAAGGCGGGGGTGGAAGTTCATCATTATTTCGATTCCGATCACGGTCTCGATTCGGAAGAACAGCACTACGAGTTCCACCTGACATCCTGTGTGATAAAGATCAACCATCAGAACAGGTTGAATGATGGATTCAAGGATAACAAGACATGATGAAGGCGGAAAAGATTATAATGCGAAGGCAAAAATCCACAGAAACTCGGAACAATTCTGGCAGCATAACGGCTACACTGGGATGGAAAATTAAACATCCTCGAAGAAATTGGACAGAACTTCTTCAAGGAACTCAAACACGGAGACTCTGGACAACCACAACAATCATACGGCTTTAAGGAGGCAATCAACGAGATGTTCTAGTAAGACATAGATGAGCCTAGTCCTATCATCCCGTAGAAAAGATAAGGGTGACTCAGAACTTAGATCGATGAGGGTAAGGAGAAAAAGAAGCCTTACGTTTTTCCCTTATACCCAGAGTAACTATATAACTATAGAGTGCTAGACTCGACTTCGGCCGAGGCTGATAATCCTACAGTCAGTCCTGCTCTGATACCAAGTCTGTCGGGATCCGGGGTTAGCGTATGCAAGTCCCGCTACGACATAGTCATATGGAGAGCCGAGAACCGTACCCACTTGTCTAAGCAGACAAGGCCAAGCACAGAACGTTCTCGGAAAGCATCGTACGTGAGGGGCATCCCATCCAGGCCGGATGATCAACTGAGATGGGTCCTCATCGTCCGCACACAAGTCAAATGATATGGGTGATGAACTCCCATATTCACAGACAAGTTGCCTCAACCATACTATCGACTATCTCATAACTCTTACATAGACTTACTCCAGCCCGATCACTTAGTCAGGGTCTAGGGCGGGCTCGATCATACATCAAAGTGTGCACGAGACAGAGTCTCGAGCAATCGCATCGCGATGCCCCAAGCTGCGCACATCTAAGGGCCACTTGGTGTATAAAACACCGCCAGCCAGATCACAACTAAGGTCTCGAAAACCCATACTAAGACGTGCATGTTATAAACATACACGCAGCACACATGCCTTGTATGAATAGCAGGTATCATTGCAATTCTCTACAAAGTATACATCTTTATTAATTACTCTTACAGAGTGCACACAGAGATCACATGCATGTGATCCAACATTACAACAGACAAGCGGAAGCAAAGTAGGTCTGAGTACAGACAAGTTTAACAAATTGCTTAGAGAAGCCTTATCTAAAAACAAACCCTCCACGAGGGAACCAGTCGTCTGATTGGGACTACACTAGCTTGGTCTTGGTCTGAGTCTTCATTCTTCGAGCTTCGGGTAGAAGCCACCATCGGGGTCGGTGGGTTCATCCAAAACATAGATTAAGCAAACGTGAGTACAAAATCGTACTCAGCAAGACTTACATAGGAGCTATACTACTCATGCATATGTATCAAGGTAAAGGGAGGTGGGGTTTCACTTGCAGAAGTGCTAGCTTTGACTTGGCTAGTCCTGAACTACGAATACCAGACTTGAGGTAAGAAGCGTACACGAGTCCACTACATCTCTTCAACCAATACACCATTATGGTTACTTCCTCGACTTCCCCACGAGAAGCACACCATAGCACTCACTCTTATCTTGGTGTGTTTTAGAAGTATCCAGTTCAAGTTGTCTAATAATCAAGCTAAGCTTTCCAAGCAGTCCTTAACCGCGGACGCGGCTATTCGAATAGTTTTGTTAACCATGCAGGGGTGTACCACTACACACACACACTCATCAGTTACCGCCTAGGAGTGGGACCCTTCAAGCGGGTACCGGCGAGGATGTTGCCACGACACTTCGCCCACAGCTCCGTTCTAGTCCAGAGAGTCGCCTATCTGAGGGGGATCCGTATGGAAGTCCGTCCGAGGTTCCAGTACAGCCTCAAACGATGTGGGCAGTGTCCCAAGCCGGTCTTGAAAAGCCGTTCATCCACTTCGCAGATCGTGCCACAGCCCTACCAGAACTCCAAACTACTGCGACTTCTGGGTTTCGAACGGGGTGAGGTACTAGGTCGAGAGGGGTCAGTGAGCCCAATGTGTGGTTGTACTCTTCTTCTTGGATCACCACACAAGCACTCGGGCTTAAGGCGGTGTTCAACGAGACAACCCACTGTGTACTCCTACACAGCCTCTCATCGTTCACCTTGTATTAGGGTAGATTCACCAACACGTTTCACTTTCATCAACACCATGTTGATCATCATCCCGACTCACATCATAAGCAACCTCATGGTACCACTAAGCATGCAATAAGCAGTAACAGTTGCAGGGGCAGCATGATATCAACCAACTCCTACATCTGCTAGGATTGTGGTTTGCTTACTACTGTGACAAGATGATAGGTGATGCAAAGGATATGGGTTCAACTATGCGATAGAAACGTTATTTGTCCAATTTGGAGTTAAAATGAATTTATTATGATTTTCCAAAGTATTTCCTATTTTCTGCCATTTCTGGACTTTCTGTAAAAGATTTAAATCTCTGGAAAAAGATTTATTGCATCACTGTGCCGCAGTGCTGATGTCACCAGGGGCTGACAACAGGGGCCCACCTGTCTGTCTCTGTGGGGTTAATCCCGTTTTAATTAACCCCCTGGATTAGATTAGGGGCACTTGGGCCCAGGGGTCAGTGGGGTTAGGGGGTGATTAGGGGTGGGGTTAAGGGCTAGGTGCCCGGCGGTTAGCCGCCGTCGTCCAGTGCGCGGCGGCGCTCTGTCGGAACGGCGTTACAGGCCACGGGGAGGGAAGAGGAGGGCACGGGAGGGCGTCTCGTCGTCGTCCGCATCCAGTGGAGTTGTCGGGGGTCAAAGACATGGCCTGTGGCGACGGCTACTTCAACCGCGGCGGCAGGCCGAGCTCGGACCTCGCCGGAAGTTAGCTCCAGGGCGCGAGAGGGGGTGGGGTTAGGGGAAAACGGTAGAGCTGCTCACTCTGAACGTGAAGAAGGGCTCGGGGAAGCCGGAGGGAGCTCGGTGGCGTCGAATTCGGAGTTCTTCTCCTCGGCGGCCGGCGGCGAATTCTTGGGGCTCGCGACGTCTCCGGTGGCTCCGAGCTTCAATTGAGGCGGGGGTTCGAAGAGGACGTCGCCGCTGGATCGAATGGACAAGCCGGCGGGGCCTCGGGCTGCCGGTGGCCACGTCGGCGCGTCGGCGCGCTCCGGCTAGGTCACGGGGGCGCTCGGGTTTTCATCGCCGGAGGGGAAAGAGAGGGGCTGGGGTGAGCTGGAGGTGCGGGGGGCTTCTGTGGCGATGCGTGGCGCAAGAGAGAGGGAGGGGGAGGCCTACAAGGGGTCGGGCGTCGCGGTGTCGTCGTCGCCGCGCTCCCAGCTCCAGCGAGCTGCTTGGAGCCGCGGGGAGGAAGAAGACAACGCTTCGGGGGTGGGCTGGGCCGACCAAGGGGGTGGGCCTACGCCCCTGGGCGACAGGTAAGGTTCCTCTGCTCTGTCTTTTCTCTTTTCTATTTTCTGCTTTAAGTTTTTCTTTGAAATAAAATAGCAAAGCATTTTTATTAAATGCCCATTTAATTTTATAATTCTTAGGTGACCAGTAGCTAGTTACTTGTGGAATTTGAGCATTTTTGAAATTCAAAACATTTGAATTTCTAATCAAATAGGGGTCAAATTTAATTTCCAGGGCACCCTTTGAATTTTAGAATATTCCATGGGCATCATTTATAATGATCAGCATCATTTATAGGAATTTTCCAAACATTCAAATGATTTTTGGAAAAAGATTTTTATCTGGCCCTTTGATTTAATTTCTCAGGGCTTTTCTTTTCCCCATTTTTGAATTTTCTTTTGAATTTTTGCATGATGCAAAGTAGCACTTGATCCTAGCACATACCTAACTTGGGGTTGTGACACGTTGTTAGTTAGAGGGACCTGTCATTTCGGATCTCTTGGAACTAAATCATAAAATGGTTTCCTGTGGTGGGTAGAAACTGAGAGAGATGGGCGTGCATGCGGAGCCTTGTAATGGGCAGTTGGTACACCCCTGCATGGTTAAATATTTTCGAGAAGCCGTGTCCACGGTTATGGACGACTTGAGACCTACTCCTTGTTCATAGACAACAACAACTGAGATAATCTTAATATAACTTGATCAACGTGTGTGTTCCTTGACTGCTTCTTCTTTTTTGGGCTGCGAAGAGGAGGACAAGGATAGGATAGGTGTTATGTTTGCGTAAGTACTTGATAGCAAGACTTGTTGGAGGCGATTCCTCATCGAATGCTTGGATTCTTATCTTATTCTCTAGTACGTTAGCCACTTCATAAATGCTAGTGCGGCAGCAACCTCACCACTTACCCCCTCCTTACCGTAAACTACTAGTTGTCCTAGAATGACGAGTGATGAAGTCCTTGCTGGGTCAGTTGACCACTAAAGTTGGATGTTGAGTACTTCTGTACTCATGATACTACCCCCCAAACTCTTTTCAGGGTTCTTGGTCGACAACAGGTATGGTGGTCGACGTTTTCACGTGGAGACTCGACGACGACTAGTTAGGCGGATCCCGATGGAGGGCCTGGACCCGTGTGGTTATGGAGATCGATGTTTTCTCTTTGCTAGTAGACATTTGATTGTAGTCTGTACCCAGACATGTATCTTCCGCTGTTGTATTATATTTGAGGCAGTTGTATACCGATTGTATGAGATGTTGTATCCTTGTATCTTTAATGTTGTGATATCATGTTGGAAATCCGGGGCATATGACTCCGTCATATGTCGCGGTGGGACCGATATGTGCTTCTTCCCCGGATCTGGATGGAAACATTTAGATTTGGAACAGTACCGCATATCGGGCCTTGCAACTTGGTATCGGAGCCTTACCGACCGTAGAATCCCTTTTTTGGCCGAAGTCGAGTCTAGACAAAAACTATTTTGTAGTACTAAGTTAGTTGTCGGAGAGTAGGATTCTTTTTACTCCTTACCCATGCTCTGGTCAGGACAAGTGTCGTAAGTGTTTTATTCTCGACTTATCCCCTTTCAAACTTTAGGATCTCGACTGTGTCGAGTTTCGGAACCGTTACAATGCCTGGCTTGCAGCGTATTGTCTCGATTCCGAGCTCAGGTGGGAATTCCTGTAGTACCTTTAGCTTCTCCGATTTTGGGTATCATCTGGGTCATTCATTGCCATCCATCCTTTTGTCGCTGTTTTCACGACTTGCGTCGAAAACACTATCCTTTGATCCGGTTATCGTTGTCGTTCCTCCTCTTGACACCGACGGTTTCGTATTTTCGACGATGTCGTCTCCCTGCGGAAAGTTTCTCGATGACAGTTCGACGTCGACATGGAGAATAGTCCCTTGTTCGTGGTGTTTAAGATTGTCGACTCTCTTCTTTCCCCCTTCCCCTCTCCCCCAGATCGTCTTGGATCTCAGGACGAGATCCATTGTTGGTGGTGTTGTATTGTAACAGCCTAGATTTCACAAAATTAAAAATTTTGTTTTCGGTGTGAATTGATTGATTGCCTGATTTGTTTGCGGTGTTTGCATCCCTGATTTATAGATCGGCGATTATTTTTTCCACTCTTATCTCGTACCGGACGGAGACCGACCTTTTCCACCCTGACACTCGACCTTTGCGACACCGGGTTTCACCCGATCACTGTCGCAAAAACTGCACAAGACCAACCGGAGCCAACGGAACGAAAAACCCCGTTTAATAATTAGACGGGTTATTTTTAAAGCGCCGGAAAGTGTTCTCAGAACGATTCCAGCGCGAGGTGAACGCCGCCGGCTCGACGCGCTCATCACGCAGTTCGAAGTTTTACCCGAATCGGAGGTCCCGCGGACCCCCGGCGGTCAGAAACGTAAACACCGCACGCGCGAGAGAAAAACTGGGGATGTTTTTGCAAACTGCCAGCCACCTGGGCTATATAAAGACCACCACACTCCCACCCTTTTCTAGGGTTTCCTTAGCCAGAAAATTGCAGCCACCCCCATGTACTTTGCCCCAAAATTGCCCCATTTTCGCACCAAACCCTAGCCAGATGTGAAGTCTCAGCCCCAGGCGCTCTGGACCGTCAGATCTGGCGATGCGACGGCCCAGAGGCCGCCATTGCACCCCTTCCTTCGTCTCTCTCCTCAGCCCCATGGAGCAAGCAGAGACCGCGCCGCCTCCTCTGGCCGGGAGCCGCCGCCCGCCGGCAGCAGCCGTTGCCACCCTCCTCTCTCCCTTCCTCCACCTTTCCATCTCCTCTTCTCTTCCCCCATTCCCCTCTCAACTGTCCCTGTCTCTTCTCGAACAGATCGAGGCAGCCATGGACGCAAGGAGCAGCAGCAGTTACCCCCTGGACAACCGCCGCCGCCCTAGATGGATTCTCCGGGGCTCCATCGCCGCGTCCCGCGTCACCGGAGTCCAGCCACCTCCGCCTCCCCTCGTCGGTGCTCTGTGAGGCCACCGCCGCTGGAGTGGCTCGATCCAGTCGGGACGAGGTCCCGTGGCCGCTCGCACCTAACCGTTTGTGGGCCGGCGCGCCTTCAGGCCCGCAACGTCAACGCACGGCCCAGTGGCCTCTCTTCGCAGTGGGCGCACTGCCGCTATCCCTCGCCCACGCCTGCAGCTGGGCCTCAGCCCAATGGTGAGGCTCGCCCCCTTTTTTTCCACTGCTGCTAATGGGCTTGGCCCGTTTCCTGTGTTGCGCATGTGGGCGCTGGTTAGTAAGCAGCGGCCCCCTTGTTAGGCTTGTTAGCGTAGTCTGTCCCAGTAAGCGTTTTTTTTCTTTTTCCGGTTTAATAAAATGACATATTGTGTTATTTTATTGCGGTGCTTATATCTTTTCAACCGTAGCTCGGATCGCAACGCGTTAGCCATGAAAGTTGCTTAGTTTTTCATGTAGATTATGAAAATGTGCTCTTTTTCCATGTTTGACTTTGTTTACGTGTTGTTTACCTGCTAATTACACTGTCTGCCACTGTAAACAGTAATTGCCATAACTTTTTAACTGTTGCTCCGATTAAAATGTTTTTTATATGTAACTTGACTAGAATTGCAGGTAGACTGTGTTTATGCTGCTCTTGCTTGCTAATAAAAATAATAAAATTAGGTTTAGGGAAGAACATTACCAAATTCCATTTTATCGTGGGGTCCGCAAGAGTTTGCCATGTCTAGGATTTCACCCCACTTAAATTGACTTGCTTAGGTAGTTTATTGATGCTTCACCTCTTGCCATGTTTGTGTGCTATGCCATGCTTCTGTTCTTGCCATGTTAACAACTTTGTTGATCACCTGTAGCTAAACAACTTGAAACACCGCAAACGTGCGGTATCGTCGTGTGCGATAATGTATCGTGTTTCTTCTTGTTGATGCTTGCTCGTGTTTGCCTCGTAGTAATAGAGTGCTTGCTCGTTGATTGCTTTCCAGTGTTTACCGTCTTGTGTGCTTCCGCGGGTACCTCTCGGAGACGACGCGAGTTTGCAATGAACTACACCTTCGGAACCCGACTTATCAACAGGCAAGGACTATACATTAATTATGATCCATTCTATTTCAACCAGCGGTTTGCATGCTAGTCTAGGTTAGGTTCGATGTTTGATCCTACCACATGTTTACAGCCTCTTTTAAACCGATACAGCCATGTCCCCTCCTGGCAAACCATGTACTGCTATGTTACTATTGCTCGTTGCTCAGCCCCTGTTTAGTATGCGTGCTTAGGATGCTATGATGTTACCCTGTTACTCCTTGGTTTGGGATATCACATTATTATATTGATGTTGATGATATGATTATTATAATATTGACTATATTCGACGAAGGACGGAAGGTCTAGGCTATCCCGTCCCGACGCTTTGTTCCATTTGAGTCACCTAGGATCTGAGTTCCGGGTATTGGTTTTAAGACTGAGCGTGCCTAATCGCGTGTGGGATTTTATGGGGTCCCCATTTCTTACCTATCTAGCTTCAAACATTTATAGTGGTGGCCCGAGATGATCTACCATTTGAAACACCGTGTGTGTGCTTGGTGGATCCCCTCGCAGTTTTTAAACAACCCGAACCAGCGGAGACATGGTTTCCCTGTTGGTCCACCTTTGACCGGCGAGGGCCCGAGTCCTCACGTGAGGCGTCTCGGTAACCCAAACCCTGTTGAGACGGTAGAGTCCGATCCAAGAGCGTGGCCAGCTTTTGGATTGTGTGTCAACTCCCCGGGGGCCACCCGGATTTGTTCGTTGTTAGTTAGAGGGACCTGTCATTTCAGATCTCTTGGAACTAAATCATAAAATGGTTGCCTGTGATGGGTAGCAACTGAGAGAGATGGGCGTGCGTGCGGAGCCTTGTAATGGGCAGTTGGTACACCCCTGTAGGGTTAAATCTTTTCGAGAAGCCGTGTACACGGTTATGGACAACTTGAGACCTACTCCTTGTTCATAGACAACAACAACTGAGATAATCTTAATATAACTTGATCAACGTGTGTGTTCCTTTACTGCTTCTTCTTTGTTGGGCTGCGAAGAGGAGGACAAGGATAGGATAGGTGTTATGTTTGCGTAAGTAGTTGATAGCAAGACTTGTTGGAGGCGATTCCTCATCGACTGCTTGGCTTCTTATCTTACTCTCTAGTTCGTTAGCCACTTCATAAATGCTAGTGCGGCAGCAACCTCACCACTTACCCGCTCCTTACCGTAAACGACTAGTTGTCCTAGAATGACGAGTGATGAAGTCCTTGCTGGGTCAGTTGACCACTACATTTGGATGTTGAGTACTTCTGTACTCATGATACTACCCCCCAAACTCTTTTCAGGGTTCTTGATCGACAACAGGTATGGTGGTCGACGTTTCACGTGGAGACTCGACGACGACTAGTTAGGCGGATCCCGATGGAGGGCCTGGACCCGTGTGGTTATGGGGATCGATGTTTTCTCTTTGCCAGTAGGCATTTGATTGTTGTCTGTACCCAGACATGTATCTTTCTCTGTTGTATTATATTTGAGGCAGTTGTATGACGATTGTATGAGATGTTGTATCCTTGTATCTGTAATGTTGTGATATCATGTTGGAAATCCGGGGCATATGACTCCGTCATATGTCGCGGTGGGACCGATATGTGCTTCGTCCCCGGATCTGGATGGAAACATCTAGATCTGGAATAGTACCCCATATCGGGCCTTACAATTAACATAGCCTATGATCACAACGAAGATCACATCATGGGAGAGAGAGAAGAACACATAGCTACTAGTAGAATCCTCAGCCCCGAGGGGGGACTACTCCAGCTTCATTGAGGGAGGAAGCAACGTCGATGGAGTTGAATCCGGGGGCACTTCCCCGTCCCGGCAGGGTGCCGGCACAGTAATTCTGGTCTCCCGAAGCTTATCGGCGATGGCAGCGGAGATCGGAATTGCTTCTGGAGAAAAGGGGTCCAGAATCAGGGTTTTTGCGACGGGAGAATAAATATGGTCCAAAGGGGGCCACCAGGAGTCCACGTGGCCTCCCGGCGCGGCCAAGCCCTAGGCCGCGTGGGGTGTCTGCCTGGGCACCAGGTGGGGCCCCTCTGGCCCTTCTTCGGTGAATCCGGAAGCTTCCGGAACGCTGATTTTTTATCTGGTTTTTCCCGAATTTTCGGAGAAATTTTAATATGGGGGAAACCTGAAATAGAAAAACAGCAGAAAACATGAACTGGCACTGGAGTGCACTGAGTTAATAAGTTATTCGAAATATGATCAAAAGTGTATGAAAGTGTATCTAGATCATAGCAATATCACACAAAGTATGCATGGAGCAAGCAGAAATTATCGATACGTTTGGGACGTATGAACATCCCCAAGCTTAATTCCTGCTCTTCCTCGAGTAGGTAAACGATAACAGGCATAATTTATGTGGTGACATGCTAGCAACCATATAAGAACTTTGAAAAGTAAAGCAATCAAGGTATGTGATTCAATTCAAGTCATAACATGCAAGAGTCTATATTAGCATTGAAACAAGTAACAAAAGAACATTAGGTGCAAGAGCTCTCGTTGTCCGTGACTCGAATGCCTCCAAATGGTGTTTGCGTGCAAGAAGGGGGATATGGGAATACGAGAGAAAAAAATATTTATTTGTTGAGAACTCAATCTACTAAATTTTCACACTTGGTCTTCTTTGGAATCTTATCTTAACTCGTGCCCAGACCACTAGCCAGGTACAAGTCAATTTGATCCACTCCTTTTCGATATTTTAAGCACTCATGCATTGGATGAGTGTAAGCACGAGAGTTGACACTTAGGATGGCAAAGAGAGAGATATGGTGGAGGAGGAAGACAAAAAGGGTGTGAAAGGATCACATCAATGAGGACAATCATAGGAGAGAAGGCCAAATGATAGATATGATGTGAGGATTAGGGATTGCCATGCAACGGATGCACATATGAGCTAATAAAAGCTCTCCAATGTAACTAGTGGGGGTGCATCCAACTTGCTCGCTCATGAAGACCTAGAGCTCGTTTGAGGAGGCTCATCCTTGGAATATGCAAGCCAAGTTCTATAGTGTGAAGGTCCCCACATAGCTATATGCATAAATGATCATCTCTATGGAGTACAAGGATAAGAGGGAGTACGAGTGTGGATCTTTAAAAAGGAATAGTACTGTTGCCCCTTTCTCTCTTTTTATTTGTTTTTCTCATTTTTCTATTTTCTTGTATTTTTTGGTGGCCTCAATGGCTCTTTCAATTTAACTCTCATTTGTACTCTTTGGGATCTTTTATTCACTTAAGGGGAACACTCTAATTTACAAGAGGGTATAGAAGATCTTTCACACTTTACAAGGTACTCAAATCATAAAGAAGATGTAGCTATCATGATGTATGCAATGTATGCCGCTGCCAGTGTAGCAGGAACATGGATGACATGAAGATCAAGTCATGAAGAGGTGGAAATTGTATGGCAATATATCTCGGAAAGGCTATGGAAATGTCTTGATAGGTAGGTATGGTGGCTGTTTTGAGGGAAGATATAAGGAGGTTTATGATGACAGAGCGTATCATGCCAAGGGTTTGGATGTACCAGTGAAGGTGGACGCCAACTCTCGGAGTGAGAAGAAGGAAATGCACGGCACAGGAAAGGCTACCAAATATGAGGAGGTCGAAGTGTCAACTTTCAATACTTACATTAGTCCAAAGAACTCATGCACTTATTATCGGTAAGTCTTAATCTAATAAGGAGGTTCACAAAGAGACAAGTACACCGAGGAGGAGTGTATGGGGGTTTGGTTATCCTTGCGCATCCTCGACTCATGGTACGTGAGTGTACTCTAATATCCGATCCCTCCAAAGATTAGCGATCCATCTAGTAGCTAGAGTTCTCAACTAGTTTTGTTGGTTTTGAAAATAAACATGAATTTCCCAAAATGCGACACCTATCACTAATAGGCTAGAGCTCTTGACACCAAAAGTTCAAACATTACTCACATCAATACCTCAAAACTATTGAAAGTTACTACTAAAATTAAATAGCAACCTCAATTACCTACTTTCAAGACAAGACACAACTCAGTGCAACAACCAATTCTCTTAACAAGATAAACATGAAAACTAAAGAGAGTTCCAGCAACAAACTAAAGAAAATCCAAGGCTCTTTCTAAATACAAACGAAGACTAAAACTAAACATGGCAGTAGCTATAAAAATATAAAGAACACACAACAAAAAAAAGATAGGCATGAAGAATCCTATGATGTGTTCTAGATTGGAGTGGAGCGTGTTTCTCTCCCACACAAAGTAAGACGGGGTCTAATTTCTTATGAACAGAAAGCAAAGCTAAAGAAAACTAAAAATAAAACCTAAGAGCGAGACGCTCCAAGCATAGCACATAACGCATGAAGTGATAAAAATATAGTGAGACGAAGGACGAACTGATGATTGTTGATGGAGAAGGGGATGCATGGGGGCATTCCCAACCTTAGACACTTGAGTCTCCTTGAATATTTATTGGGGATCCATGGGGGCATCGCCAAGCTTGAGAACTCCCTTCATACATAACTCATCATCTTCTTCCATCGCACACTTGAAAACTCCCTTCATACATAACTCATCATAAGCTGATTAGAGAGGTTAGTACCCTTAATAAAATAATTTTCCCCCACTGGATATAAATATATTCTTGAAGAGCTACTGTTTATGAAGATTTCCAAAAGGTTTTTGCAAAGAAAAGTCAAGCTTAAGGTTCGAAAAATTAAGGAGAGACAAAACATGGCAGAATAAGTGAAAAACAAAACAGAAGGTAGTAGAGAATTTTTTTGGGGCACTTCTTCAACTCAAATAAAATAACTCTGAACATACTAAACTTCCGTAATTGTATAGATCACGCTGTGTAAAAAATTTAGCTCAAAAATATGAACTGGTGATTTGATCCGATTTTTTTCCGTCAAGAAGACAGAATCTGTTTTCTGGACAGCGTGTCACAACTTGTACTTCCCTTGTCATATGAGGCTATAAGTTGGCACAAATCTTGAAAATAAAGATACAATGATTATTATACAATAGTAACAATCATCGAGACCACTAAAAACAGAAATAAAAACTCAAACTAAAGATAACAAGGGTTGTCTCCCTAGAGCTCTTTCTTTATAGCCATAAAGATAGGCTTAAGATTTTAATGATGCTCTCGTAGGAATAAGAGTTGAAGAAAACAAGAGAGCATCAAGAAGAAAATAACAAACATATTTAAGTCTAACATGCTTCCTATTCAAAGGGATCTTGTAGAGAAATAACTCATTGAAGCATAAAGATATTAGCATAGGAAGGCAAAATAAGTGCAACTTCAAAACCTTTGACATAAAGAGAGGGAACTTGATAATATTGGAATATCTATAAGCATATGTTCCCCTCTCATAATAATTTTTAGTGGGATCATGAATAAACAAAACAATATAAGTATCACAGAAAACTTTCTTATCATGATCCGCAAGCATAAAAATTTTATTACTCCCCACATAAGGAAAATCCTTCAAATTAGTAATAGTGGGAGCAAACTCAAGAAAATAGCTATCACATGAATCATTCTTATCATGATACAGTTGCAAACATTTATTCTTTATAGCATAAGTGTCATAACAATAATCATCATAGATAGGAGGCAAAGTATCATCAAAATTAATTTCCTCATCAAAACTTTGGGGGCTAAAAAGATCATCTTCATAAAACGTAGCATCCCCAAGCTTATAACTTTGCATATCATTCGCATCAAAGGTATTCAAAGAAGACATACTAGTAACATTGCAATCATGAAGAGTATGCAAATAAATTTCAATAGGTTTTATTCTTTTCTCTTCAAACACTTCATGACCCAATTCAAGGTAGAGCTCATAAAGCTCTCTCATTTTTTTGTTGTTTTCCGTAAACCTAACTAGTGATAAATCAAAAAAAGAAACAAAAAGATTTAATTGCAAGATCTAAAGATATACCTTCAAACGCTTACCTCCCCGGCAACGGCGCCAGAAATAACTTGATGTCTATACATGCTTCTATTCTTGTAGACTATGTTGGGCCTCCAAGCGCAGATGTTCGTAGGACAACAACAATTTCCCTCAAGTGGATGACCTAAGGTTTATCGAATTCAGGGAAGTAGAGGTTGAAGATGGTCTCTCTCAAGCAACCCTGCAATTAAGATACAAGAAGTCACTTTTGTCCCCAAAACACCTAATACAACTAGGATTTGTATAGGTGCACTAGTTCGGAGAAGAGATGGTAAAATACGAGTGATGGGTGTGGCAAAGCAAGGTAATATAAATCTGTAATAAAAAGTTCAGCAAGCAAACATGTGACAAAAGTAAGCACAAAAGGTATTGCAATGGTATAAACAAGGCCTAGGCTTCATACTTTCAATAGTGGCAACTCCCAACAACATTAACATATTATAATCACATGATATTTCTCATAAAACATGCAATGGAGACGTACTCGGAGGTCATTCCTTTGTGGTCAAGAGAGGACGAGAATTATGTAGGGCTACAAAAGCATACCTCAGAGTTCGTAGTTCTCAATATATGGATTTCCCAATGTCACCGCGGCCATCCAAAGAGAGTACCACAATCACCACAGCATATGTCAAGGATAGTCAAAGACAAGCACCAAGAGACTCTCAATCTTCAATCAACACACAAAAGAGGAAATCACTCATGAAAATATTCTTCTAATCCATGTCCAATAGACCGTTGTCACCTTCGTCTCGGGGATTATACTAGATAAATACAAGTGAGTACATAAAATACAATACATTGAAGAAGGGGAAACATCATGGGATCACCCTAGATTAACATAGCCTATGATCACAACAAAGATCACATCATGGGAGAGAGAGAAGAACACATAGCTACTGGTAGAAACCTCAGCCGCGAGGGGGGACTACTCCCGCTTCATGGAGGGAGGAAGCAACATCGATGGAGATGAATCCAGGGGCACGTCCCCGTCCCGGCAGGGTGTCGGTACAGGAATTCCGGTCCCCTGAAGCTTGTCGGCGATGGAGGCGGAGATCGGAATTGCTTCTAGAGAAAAGGGGTCCAAAATCAGGGTTTTTGTGACGGGAGTATAAATAGGGGCCAAAGGCGGCCACCAGGATTCCACGTGGCCACCCGGCGTGGCCAAGCCCTAGGCCGCGCGGGGTGGCCCCCTGGGCACCAGGTGGGGCCCCTCTGGCCCTTCTTCAATGAATCCGGAAGCTTCTAGAACGCTGATTTTTTATCTGATTTTTCCTGAATTTTCGGAGCACTTTTAATATGGGGGAAACCTGAAATGGAAAAACAGCAAAAAATAGGAACTGGCACTGGGGTGCACTGAGTTAATAAGTTAGTCCAAATATGATCAAAAGTGTATGAAAGTGTATCTAGATCATAGCAATATCACACAAAACATGCATGGAGCAAGAAGAAATTATCGATACGTTTGGGATGTATCAAGGCCCAAAAGGAGACTCGGCTTCGGCCGAAGTATGTCATTATGAAGTTATGAAGATAGAAGATTGTATAACGAAATAGTCTTACCTTGTGTAATAAGGAAATTATACGGTAGAACTAGCTTAGGACTCCATCTCGTGTGGCAGTCGAATTCATGTAAACGAGGGACTCGATGCCTATATAAACTGACCCCATTGGACCAAATAGGACAACTCAACTTAGATCCTCTTGAGGCATATGCAGCGATCTCGCACCTTTGTATTTGAGAAGTCGACACCCCATAGTAGAAAAGTAGGAGTAGGTCTTTACCTTACAAGGGTCTGAAACCTGGGTAAATGTCGTGTCTTCTGTTCCCGCCGACTCACCTCCTCGAAACCACCTCGCAGCAAAGGTCCCACACTAAGTTCTCTAATGAGGACATCTGTCATGACTTTCCCACGAAAGTTGGCACCCACCGTGGGCCCTGTTCCTGCAGGCGTGGTAAATTTGGAGAAAGTCCGGCATAATATGGACGACTTCATGGTCGATTGGATCACCAGGAATCCAGCACAAGAAGTTTTGCATCTACAATACCACCTGGACTCCATAGATCGATTCCATCGAATCAGTTCGTCGGACCTCGTTCGGTCTCAACCGCCACCTCATCGGAGGTTTGGATGGATCAGAATCAGAATCCGACAAAAGTGACGGTCGACCGGGAGCCAACTCGAAGCATATTTTCATCGGAGTTGTCACTGGAACTCAGAAGCCGGATCGTTCGATCGAAACCCAAGACCGCGACAATCCCACAGTGTTTTCCGATGATGAATCCATCCGTTTGATTCGAGAAAACCGACCCTTGTTATCCGAGGGCCATGGAAGGGGACGACGTATCACAGTTCCTAGAAAAAGTCTCTTTTTCAGAAGAAGAAGAAGACGTTGACTACACGAGAACGACCAATCCCTTGGGAGAAACCCAGCATGAAGAAGCACTAGAAAATATCCTTGAGTTCAAGATCTCAACTAATCAGAGTCCAGAACTGACTCCCAATAAGAGATCGGATCATCAAAGACCTGAAACCGGCCCGACAATAGTCGGGGATACATGATTCATGTCACCTGCATCTCTTGCAGTTAGTGGAAGCCGGTAGGAATGCCGCGAAAAGAAGACTGAGCATCAAAATACCACTTGGTCGTAAAGGAAAAGATCCTGGGAACATGAATGTCTCGCAGAGCATGCTTGACCTTCACAAGAGACCCCGTCACGAGAGGTTCAGTCAAAAACCGACTTCGCATGTGCAGACGACCGACACTAGCTTATGATCCGCATGCTGATTCGTATGATCCAAAGACTTGCAGGGACTCGTAGATGCTGTCAGCAGATATGTTAACTCTGATGAAGCAAAAAATGAAGGAATTCAAAATCAAAGGACGGGCGGCACAAGAAAATGCAAGAGCATTGAGAACCCCGAAGGATACAACATACCCCACTCACGGAAATTACGAAATTCTGCGAGGCCAGATAGGAAGAGTTGGCCACATAACTCTGAGGAAGCTCTACAAGGACCCTGTCCAAAACACTCTAGACCGGTTCGCTTTGCAAAACATTCTTGGGGACATTTTTACCACATGCTTGCGTTAAAACAATAATGGGCTAATGATAACGAACGCCCCAACTTGCCTGAAGAACAAACAGTCACCCCCTACGACCAAAGGACTCTAGACTTAAGAAATTCTGGCCTTACTCCCTATGGAGTTGGCCTGGGTGGTCAATCGTCGAGGTGCTGGTAAGATAGCCCAAAAACTTCTCTTATAATAAGTATAAAGTTATTTCGTGAAGCCTGTCATCTAGTCAAATAGGCAAAGAGCCGGCGGCCATGAGCTCAATATTATACCTAGATAGTCCAAGAATATTCCCGTGCGACTTGCTAAATCAAAAACAATTATTATATGACTCTTACTTTTTGACATTCTTTGCGTTGCATTACATTTCTGCATTTAACTCCATGGAACCTGGAAGGAGCGATCATCTCTTCCCTGGAACCTGCCATGTATATTGCTGTATTTAGAGACCCTGGGGCTTGAAGGTCTCTTAACTTCAAATCTTCAACCAGGGACTCGGCATATACATGAATTTATCCTACTAGGGGTTATTTTGCCTGTAAGATAATGCAAAATCGTACTTATATGACCTACGTGACCCATTATAGAGTAAACATTAGCAAACCCTATAAGGGGTTTGATGAGATTTACTCTATCAATCGAGAACATTAGAATAAGTAATGCCATGCTTGCTTACAGAGAAGTTTCGACTCAAGCGCAATTAAGTGACCAACATCTCTTTTCTACGAGGAAGGCATAATCCTCCTGTTCGAGGAGTCGGTTTTGCATTGAACTCGTATTGTTAAGAGATGTTGAGATAGTCACGCGTATGACCGACTTCTATATGAGCTATTACGTTTTTTGCATTTCATAAACATATTACTCCCGTTTTTATCATATGCAAGCGTATTAATGTTTCCCTCCATAAAAAACCGACTTTATTAAAACACTATAAGAACAACTGAAATTCGGTACTTGGAGGTTATGGTCTATGATTCGACATGAGAGTAAATTAATCATGCCGACTCATGGAAGGTACCCCTTTAATTTTTCCACTATGATTCGACATGAGTGTAAATTAATCATGCCGACTCATGAGGACTACACTTCGATTTCGCTACCTTTACTCGACATGAGAGTACATTAATCATGGCGACTCAAGGGGACTACAGTTCGATTTTTCCTTCAATTTTCTTAAAGTATGAACACATATATGGACTAGATAAATGTTTCAGCAAGCAAAAAGTGTACCGAATTTGGTTAAAGGACGTGATTAAGCTTGTTAGAAAGTCACTGGGAACTAATATGTGATGAGTCTGTTCTCTAATTACATTGACTCCATGAAAATATGGTAGCAATAAGCTCGCAATACCATAGGGGCACAACCCTACACATCAGGAATCTTACAACTAGCCAAAGAAAAGCATACTAAAGCATTTCAAGCCAACGAACGACTTCTGCAAAAACATCATCTGGGCATCTAGAGGCCGCAGAAAATTTTAATTATATCACAAAGATTCAAGCGTGCATTACGCACAAGAGCAAGTAGTATTACAATAAGCCAACATTGGCATCCCAAATACTTTCAGACGAATCTTCAAAAGACAAATAATGTAGACGCGGGCGTAGCAGCATAAAAACACCCTCCTGGACTAGCTCCATCTTCAGGGTTGCACTCCAGCATCACCTGTGTCACATCCCAACATTTATTACCCTATTATTAGAGTAGAAAAAATTAGGGGTAACAAAAACTTGCTAAAATTGTGATGTGATGCGAATGAAATTGCCATGCCATGCTTGCCTTATGCTTTGTTGCTATGTCATGCTTGATAGTTTCTTGTCTTGTGCTAATGATATGTTATGTTATTCCAGTGTCTTGCTAAAAACAAAAGAATGAACCCATAAAGGAATGTTTAGCTCACTCTAGTAAAATTATAATAGCCACACTTTTACCACCGTAGGAAATTAGAATCAATAACATATGTTCTAAATATATATTTGACTTCACAACAATTCATTATTTAAATAACTAAAAATACCTCTATAGCTGGTGGTGTTTAACTAAAATATTTTAAAAGTGCTAAATAATTAATTTCTATTACAATAACAGTGATAATATTATTAACCCCACTAAAATTTCCTTAAAAATCCTAAAACAACTAGGTTAATAATTCTGGAATTTTATAAAAATATTAGGAGATTCAAGTTTGAAGTATAGTTAAAATTTTAATCGCAAAGGAGAGTAGAATATTACAAAAAACAGTATTAGTTTTTTTAAAGGCGAAGGAGAGAGAAACCCCCTCTGGGCTGAAGTCAATCTGTTCTAGCTCTATCCTGCGACCCACCTTCTCTTTCCCAGCCCCTTACACCCCTGGCCCACACGCCAGCCACCCCCTCCCCCCCACAGGTGACGTCACCCTGTAGGCCTAGTCGTGACGTTGCATGGCTGACGCCAGCCCTCACCACCGCCTCGGTTGGCCAGTAGAAGAGGAGGCCACGGATCGCTGGGAGCGAGAGCGCGCGGCTGCACCTCTCCCGGCTCGCCCGTTCCCGCTCCCGCACCCCTCCCCATCGCTATAAAAGGGGGGCACTCCCCCGCTCCTGCCTCACTCCATTCACCAGCACACCCAGTGCCACCCCACCCCAACCCGATCGGAAGAACGAACAGAGAAGGAGCAGTTAGGGGAAGGAAGGAGGAGAAGCTATGATGAAGGGAAGAGAGGAGGGGGAGGGAGGGCCGACCGGCAAGCCCCCTCTCTACCCCATGCCGGAGCTGCGCCGGCGAGGAACCGACAGCGACGATTGCCAGGAGAAGCCACAGTCGACGCCCACGTCTACATCGCCTGTCTAACTCGAGTCGTCCCCAACCCCGGGAGTCCTCCCATGCTCCTAAGGGCAAAAACGGAACCCCTTTGCCGTTCTGCACCTCCGCCGCCCGTCGCCGCTGTCGCCGTCAGCCGAAACGCCGCCGGTGAGGCCCCTGCACTCCCCCCTGTCGCCATGGCCAAGACCGACCTGACCTGGACCGTGCTCGTGGGGAAGACACCCCATGGCCGTCCGATTAGTCTGCGATCCAATGGCCCAAAAGGCCCCATACCCCTTCGGTTTAAGTTATAAAAAAAGACATAGCAGCGTATGTGCTCGGGCTCGGCCCACAGCGAGAAAATGCGCATGGGCATAGTATAGCCCCGGGCCGGCCTGCTAAGTCCCTTTTATTTTCTTTTTTATCTGCAGAACCTAAATAGTATTAGAAGAATAACTGCAGGTCAGCAAATTATGAATTAAATTTTGTGCTGCTGAGAAATTTGTGCTCTATTTTTTTACATGTGCAGAATTTAGTTTTGCTAAAATAAAATTGTGACCATTTATTATTAGTTTGATTGCTTATTTAATTTCTATAAAATTTGTGTTAGAGATGTTAAATTGTTAGCTTATTATTAAAATTGCCTCTGATCAGTAGCAAATTGGTATGCATTTAGTTAATAAAAATGAAATAAATGAAAAAGTGGTTAGTGAATAAGACTGTTGAAAAACATTGCTTTTAGTTATGGTTTATTTTATTTATCTTGATGTTAACCAATCCACCAAAATTATCCTAATGCCATGTTATAATCTTTAACCTTGATGTGGTGCTATTGATATGCTTTGAGTGACAATTGTTTGCATGTCTTGTTTGTAAATGCCTTTTTTGTAATCGTGTGTTTATTTTTTCGCAACGTGTAGACGAGACGCTTGACATTGCAGGTGAAGACTCCTTCCAAGCCGTCGTAGAAGCCTGTCCAGGGTACATCGCCGAGGAAGGCATGCCACCATCAAAACTCAAACTCCGCATTACCCTTTTTACTTTTCTTTGTATCACTTATATTGTATCATGCTAGTATCATATTCATATGGTTTGGGATTGTACTAGTTATAGTACGAAAACTCCACCACTCCATATCCTAGCTATTTGGGAAGAACTAAGTGGAACCCCGATGATCCCGACACTCTTTCGAGACCATCACTTAGCCTTGATAATTAACATTACATAACATCATGGAAAGTCATACTTCACCCTATATTGTACGACATACACCTAAGAAGGTGGTATGGCCGGGATTATGGACATCGTCGGACATGGGCAAAGTCTGGAGGGACTCTCTATAAGTGCCGCCAAAACCTAGCCTTACAGTACAACCACTATACTCTGGTATGGGACAAGGCTAGTTGGAAGCTTATTTTTCTTAGTACGGGAGTCTTATAACTACAAAAGGATGAGTGATTCCTAAAATCCGATAGCCCACGAAGTCGATGGGTGAAATTCGCTAGGCTTAGTGTCGGAAGGAACCTTGGTACTCTTCTACTAAGGTGCAGGCTTGGGTCCAAGAGGAGCATGACCTGACACACGGACAGTCCATGTAGTACGCAAGGGGTAGATTCACCTATACTAGGACAGACATGGGGAAAACTATGGTCGATAATCCGAGACCCCCATACTGAGGTATGACAATCCGTGGGGACACACGGCGGATGTATCGAATGTGGTGGGTAAAGTGTACAACCTCGTTAGAGTGAAAACTATTCGAGTAGCCAGAGTCCACGGTCATGGACAACTAGTGAGGCCACACTTTGTGGGTAATAGATGAGAAATCCCGGTACTGAGTTTATGGCTCGCGATGATGATGTTGATATTGTTGGAAAAAGGGCTGGACTTGACTTATCCAAATTCGTTTGTGGGAAATAAAATTTGCCAAGTTTAAAACTTTGCCAACTTAATAATAATCTTGAGTAGATAGGAAATCCCTATGAAAAAGTCAACTATATAGCCATCCCATTATTTTCGTATGCAAAACTTTATTTCTTTCTTTAGGTGGTTTGTGAGTACTTTGTATGTACTCACAGCTTTGTCCCTGGTTATTCATTCGGCCAGGCTTGGAGGAGCAGGTATATGACGATGATGCTACCGGAGATTACTAGGATGTGCTATGTTCTGATCTACCCTGTGGATTGTGCCACTGCTACCTTTGATGCTTTTTCTTATTCCGCTGCTATTTGAGCCCGATGAGGCCATGTAAGACTATGTGATTGTAAGACTTGTATTCGATATTGTATGAACATTCAGACTATGATATCCATGTCGAGTTGTGTGTCATACGAACTGATCATGGGAGCATGGCCGTATACATAGCTGGTCGCTTCAGACATATAGTCCGGGGTGCCCACAGACTTGGTATCAGAGCCTCTGTTTCGACAGTAGCAACCTAGTTAGAATGGACGCTAGATAGGATGGGGGGAAATCAAAAACATTTTTCTAAAATAAAGAGATGGTCAAATGCATAGTATAGATTGCTTACCTCTCTTATCCCATCTATAGTAAACCATTTATAACTTTTTATTATTTATAAAATTTTGCACACTTTTCATCTAACATAAACTCTTAATATTTGTAGATGGCAGCTCCTTTCTCGCACTACTTGCTGCTGACGAGCGCTACCGCAGAGATGGCCACCTTTGGTCCCGATCTGATCGAGCTACTCCAGCTTGTCGATCGCCCGTGTGCTGAGTTCACTGGTAGAGTGGTTCCCGTGGATGACCATCGCGAGATTCACGTTATCGTGGAGTGTATACTCCGAGGTCGGGTTCTTCACCCGGAATCGTACCCTATCGATTTCCATGTGTATCCCAGACCTAGGAAGAGGGTAAGCGCCGAGCGATGTAGGAGGCGATCGCTCGTGTGGTCAGCTACCACCATGCTGAGATTGAGGGCACGCGCTTCCATTTCTATGGGAGGCGCGATAAGGATGGCTACCCTACCCCCGTCGCCACCCCCCTGGATCTTGGAGATCACTTGACCGACTTTCAGCACCACCTGACCAGTATGGAGCTTGCTCTGGACACGGTCTGTGATCGTTTGGACTACACTATCCACAACCTCGAGTGTGCCAATGGTAAGCTCCAGGCTAAGACCCAGGAGGTGGAGAGTCTTACTGGGGAGTTTGAGCACATGCGTGAAGCCAATGACAACCTTCAGGCCACAACCCAGGAGGTGGCGAGGCTCACTGAGGAGGTTGAGCGTCAGCGTCAGCGCAACGGGGTGCTCAAGAGGAATAACGGGTGCCTCAAGCGCTAGCGCGATGTCTTGGAGGCTGAGATTAAGGATCTGGAGGCAGCGGAGGACCTTCGCAAGGAGAAGAATGCTCACATTAGTGATGATGAGGACTGGCTGGAGTCTGCTGAGGAGGACAAGGAGACTCCGGACATGTAGGATGAGGCCTTGATCGATGATCGCGATGAGGATAAGCTCTAGACGTCGTTAGTTTTTGATTGCCCTTTTGGAGATTGCATTAGACTATTGCATATGTGGTTGGTTACCTATAAGACTTGGTTATGTATGAGACTTATGTTATCGTTATGCTACCATGTGGTGATTTGCTAGTTACATGTTTATTGCCTATGTAATATATCTTCCTTCTGTGTGATAACTAGATTGTTAGGGACTTACCCCCTTGTAGACTAAATTCCCTCTTATCTTGCGCGACAACCTCAAGATGTCGAGGATAAACTGCGCCAACCCAAGTGGATCCGGTGATGAGCCACCGACACCACCCGACCCGAACATAGCGCAACTTCTGCGACTGCTGATGGAGGAGCGCCAGGCTACTCGTGACGAGTGCCAGGAAAACATGGCTTCACTCTAGCAGTTAGTCAAGGCTGCAACCAATGCCAACCAAGGAGGCAGACGAGCTGGTGGGAATGAGGAGCCCAGGTCTCGGCTCCTAGATTTCCAGAACACCAACCCTCCCGTGTTCTCGCAGACAAAGGAGCCTCTGAATGCTGAGGATTGGCTCCGCACCATGGAGAACAATCTCGATGTCACCACTGTTGGCAACAACGAGAAGGTCTTGCATGCCACCCACTACCTGACCGGCACCGCAAGGAGCTTGCGGGAAGGAGTGCGTGCCCGTATTCCTAAAGGGAAAGTACTCACCTGGGCTGAGTTCTCCGAGAAGTCCAAGAAGGCGCACATCCCGACCGCGCTAATCAGGAGGATGAAGGATGAGTTCCGTCACCTCAATCAAGGGGCTATGACTGCGGTTGGATATCTTGACCACTTCACTCAGCTGTCGAGGTATGCCCCTGAGGAGGTGGACACCGAGGAGAAGCGGAAGGACCGTTTCCTGGATGGACTGCAAGATGAGCTGCAGGTTGTTCTGGTGGCCATGCAGTTCCCCGACCTTGAGTCTCTTACCGATGCTGCTATCATGATGGAGGGAAAGCTCAAGATGGCCTCTGAGAACCGCAAGCGCCGCATGATGCAGCAGGGTGGATCTAGCAACCCCCAACTGCGTCCGACACAGCCGCCAAGGCCAGCACCCCAGCCTTCCATGCCCAGTGCCACGCCCAAGTGCTCTTGCTCGCCCTGTTGGAGTTCCGTGTCCAGCAGGAGGAGTTCCCCGCGACACTGCATCAAAAGTGGTCTGCTTCAAGTGTGGCCAGAAGGGTCACTATGCCATTACCTGCACCAACAAGGCGAATGATGCCCCCCCAATGCTTTTGCACCAGCTAGAGGGAACCCTGGCCGCAACAATTCTTAGCGCGGTGTGACCAACACCGCCAAGGGACGTCTGAAGCATGTGCAAGCTGAGGAAGCCCTGGAGGCAGCAGCCGTTATCTTGGGGATGTTTCCAGTTAATTTAGTACCTGCCCAAGTATTGTTTGATTCTAGTGCATCACACTCTTTTCTTACGAAGACATTTGTGGATAGAAGTAAGTTGTCACCTAGTGAAATGAGGAGGCCCATGATAGTCAAAATACTCAGATCCAAAACCCGATCCAGTTTAGCTTATTCCAGAGTTCCATACCGATCCATTGAGTTGACTTCCCAGCTGACCTGGTCGTGTTAGGGACATAAGGTATAGATCTGGTACTTGGCATGAATTGGTTTTCCAGGTACCTAGGGAGGATAGTTTGCACCCTGAGGGCAGTCAACCTCACAGCTAGAGTAAACCAACAAGGAAGACGCTGCCCGAGCCTTCTGTCATCAGAGTGTCTCGGTGCCATCCATTGAGGAGGTGAATGTGGTATGCGATTTTCTGGATGTCTTTCCGCAGGAGCTACCCGGTATGCCTCCTGATCGGGATATCGAGTTCATCATAGAGTTATTGCCTGGCACAACACCAATTGCACAGAGACCCTACCGGATGAATGTCGAAGAGCTGGTTAAATTGAAGAAGCAGCTGAATGACATGCTCCAGAAGGGACTGATTCGACCCAGTGCTTCACCTTGGGTTTGCCAGTTCTCTTTGTGGACAAGAGAGACGGCACCATATGCATTTGTGTGGACTACCGTAAGCTGAATGAGGTGACCATCAAGAACAAGTATCTGCTCCCTAAGACCAAGGATCTATTTGACCTGTTGAACGAAGCCCGAGTCTTCTCCAAGATCGATCTGAGCACCGGATATCACCAGCTGAAGGTTCGCGAGTCAGACATCCCCAAGACAGCCTTCACAACCCGCTATGATTTATTCGAGTACACTGTGAGGTCGTTGGGACTTACCAATGCCCCGCCCTATTTCATGAACCTCATGAACAAGATCTTCATGAAGTACCTCGACAAGTTTGTGGTGGTGTTCACTGATGATATCCTGATATACTCCAACACCGAAGAAGAGCATGCAGAGCATCTCCTCTTAGTCCTCGAGACTTTGCGAGAGCACCAGCTGTACGCCAAGTTCAGCAAGTGCGAATTCTGGCTCAAGGAAGTTGGCTTTTTGGGACATGTATTGTCAGAACGAGGATTATCCGTCGACCCAGCCAAGATTCAGTCCATAATGGACTGGACAGCCCCGACAAACCAAATGGAAGTTAGAGGATTCCTCGGATTAGAGGGATAATATCGCAAATTCGTGGAAGGCTTCTCCAGCATTGCCCGTCCTATGACTCAACTGCTGAAGAAGGACCAGAAGTTTGTGTGGACAGAGAAGTGTGAAGCTAGTTTCCAGGAGTTGAACATGAGATTGGTATCTACCCCAGTGTTGACGATGCCTGACCTGACCAAGAGCTTTGATGTGTACTACGACGCATTGAAAGTTGGATTAGTTTGTGTTCTCGTGCAGGTAGGCAAGGTGATTGAGTACCTGTCACGGCAGTTGAAGCCGCACGAATTGAACTACCCCACCCATGACTTGGAGCTAGCCGTTGTTTTGCTTGCTCTCAAGAGATGAATGCATTACTTGATGGGTCATCGATGTGACATATACACCGACCATAAGAGCCTGAAGTACATGTTCTCTCAGAAGGAGTTTAACATGAGGCAGAGGAGATGGATCGAGTTGATCAAGGACTACGATCTCAAAATCCACTACCATCCTGGCAAGGCCAACATGGTAGCGGATGCCCTCAGTTGCAAGCCCTGCACACTTAATGCGATTATCAGAGAGAAGCAGCCAGCTCTGCATGAGGAGTTCGAGAAGATGGATTTGGAGCTTGTTACACCCGGTTTTCTTGCTCACCTCGAGGTGACACCGACTCTGTTTGATCCGATGAAGAAGGCACAGAAGGGACACGATAGTATCGAGGGAATCAAGAAGAAGATGCCCCTCGGCAGGCCCCAAAGTTCACGGTAGATGATGAAGGAGTTCTCTGGTTAGATGGTCGATTGTGTGTGCCCGATGTAGAGGAGTTGAAGCCCACTATCCTGAAAGAAGCTCACGATACACCTTACTCCATCCACCCAGGAGGGACTAAGATGTATCAGGACCTGAAGGACTTGTTTTGGTAGCATGGTATGAAGCGTGAGATTGCCTTGTATGTTGCCAAGTGCGACATGTGCCAGAGAGTGAAAGCAGAGCACGAAAGACCTGCAGGATTATTGCAGCCACTCCGTGTTCCTGAATGGAAGTGGGAACAAATATGCATGGACTTCATTACAGGTCTACCAAGGTCGAGAAAAGGACATGACTCTATGTGGGTCATCGTCGACAGACTCACAAAGGTAGCGCACTTCATTCCAGTGCGAACCACCTATCGAGGTGATCAGCTGGCAGACTTGTACATATCGAGGATCGTATGTCTACACGGAGTTCTGAAGGATACTGTGTCTGATCGGGGTACCCATTTTACCTCGAGGTTATGGAAGCAAGTCCAAGAGTCACTAGGCACCAAGATCACATTCAGCGTAGCCTATCACCCGCAGACTGGAGGCCAGACCGAGCGAGTAAACCAGATACTAGAGGATATGCTCCGTGCTTGTGCTCTAGCCTATGGTTCCAAGTGGGAGGATTGTTTGTCATACGCTGAGTTCTCGTACAACAACAGGTACCAGTCGAGTTTGCAGATGGCCCCATTTGAAGCCCCGTATGGACGAAAGTGTCACACGCACCTAAACTGGTCTCAGACCGAAGAAGGGAAGATTTTCGGACACGATGTTCTGAAGGAGGCAGAAGATCAGATCCAGTTGATTCATGAGTGTTTCAAGACCACTCAATCTCGACAGAAGAGTTATGCCGACCCCAAGCATCGAGAGGTGATTTTGCCGTTGGAGATTTTGCGTATCTTCGAGTCACCCTACTGAAGGGAATGCAGCGATTCCATGTGAAGGGGAAGTTAGCACTCCGATACATTGGACCATTTGAGATTATAGCCAGATGAGGCCAAGTTGCTTATCAGTTGAGATTGCCAACAGAGCTATCCGATGTGCATGACGTCTTCCATGTCTCGCAGCTCCGGAAGTGTCTGGAGGTGCCAGACAATCCCGGTGTTTTCAAGAACATCGATCAACGCACGGTGGACATCAACCAGGATCTCACGTACCGCCAGACACCCCTTCATATCCAGGAAGAAGCCGCCCGAGTCACCCGTAAGCGAGCGATAAAGTTCCACAAGGTCCAGTGGAAAAATCACCTAGAGGAGGAAGCTTCCTGGGAACGGGAGTACTACCTCAAGCGCGAGTTCTCACATATCTTCACTAGCTTGTGAATCTCTGGGACGAGATTCTTTTAAGGGGGGAGGTTTGTCACATCCCAACTTTTATTACCCTGTTATTAGGGCAGCAAAAATTAGGAGTAACGAAAACTTTCTAAAATTGTGATATGATGCGAATGAGATTGTCATGCCATGCTTGCCTTATGCTTTGTTGCTATGTCATTCTTGATAGTTTCTTGTCTTGCGCTAATGCTATGTTATGTTATTCCAGTGTTTTGCTAAAAAAAGAATGAACCTATAAAGGAATGTTTAGCTCACTCTACTCATATTATAATAGCCTCACTTTTACCACCATAGGAAATTGGAATCAATAAAATATGTTCTAATTTTTTTTGACTTCACATATATTTATTATTTAAATAAGTAAAAATACCTCTATAGTTGGTGGTATTTAATTAAAATATTGAAAAAGTGCTAAATAATTAATGTCCATTACCACAATAGTGATAATATTATTAACCTCAGTAAAATTTCCTTAAAAATCCTAAAACAACTAGGTTAATAATTCTGGAATTTTCTAAAAATATTAGGAGATTCAAGATTGAAGAATAGTTAGAATTTTAATCCCAAAGGAGAGTCGAATATTACAAAAAACAGTATTACTTTTTTTAAGGCGAAGCAAAGAGAAACCCCACCCTGGGCCGAAGACCATCTGTTCTAGCTCTATCCAGCGCCCCACTTTCTCTTTCCCAGCCCCCTTACACCCCTGGCCCGCACGTCATCCACTACCCCCCCCATAGGTGACGTCACCCCGTAGGCCCAGCCGTGACGTTGCATGGCTGACGCTAGCCCTCGCCACCGCCTCGGTTGGCTATTAGACGAGGAGGCCGTGGATCGCTGGGAGCGAGAGCGTGCGCATGCACCTCTCCTCGCTCGCTCTTTCCCGCTCCCGGACCCCCTCCCCATCGCTATAAAAGGGGTGCACTCCCCCGCTCCTACCTCACTCCACTCACCAGCACACCCATCGCCACCCCACCCATACCCGATCGGAAGAAGGAACAGAGAAGGAGGAGTTAGGGGAAGGAAGGAGGAGAAGCTAGGATGGAGAAGGAGGATGGGAAGAGAGGAGGAGGCGGGAGGGTCGGCCGGAGAGCCCCCTCTCCGCCCCACGTCGGAGATACGCCGGTGAGGAACCGGCAGCAACGATTGCCAGGAGAAGCCACAGCCGACGCCCACGTCTACATCGCCCGTCTACCTCGAGCCATCCCAACCCCGGTGTCTTCCCACGCTCCTAAGGAAAAAAACAGAACCCCCTTGCCGTGCTGCACCTCCACCGCCCCTCGCCGCTGTCCGCCGTCAATCGAAATTTCGTCGGTGAGGCCCTTGCACTCCCCCTGTCGCCATGGCCAGATGTGACCTGACCTGGACCGTGCTCGTGGGGAAGACACCCCTTCGCCATCCGATCAGGCCGCGATCCAACGGCCCAAAAGGCCCCGTCCCCCTTCGGATTAAGTTAAAAAAAAGACAGAGCAGCGCCTGTGCTCGGGCTCGGCCCACAGCGAGAAAATGCGCACGGGCATAGTATAGCCCGGGGCCGACCTGCTAAGTCCCTTTTCTTTTTTTTTTATCTACAGAACCTAAATAGTAGTAGAAAAATAAATGTAGGTCAGCAAATTATGAATTAAATTTTGTGTTGCTGAGATAATTATGCTCTTTTTTTCTGCATGTGCCGCATTTTCTTTTGCTAAAATAAAATCGTGACCATTTATTATTAGTTTGATTGCTTATTTAATTTCTATTAAATTTATGTTTGAGATGTTAAATTTTTAGCTTATTATTAAAATTGCCTCTGATCAGTAGCAAATTGTTATGCTTTTTAGTTAATAAATATAAAATAAATTTCAAAGTGGTTAGTGAATACGATGGGTGAAAACATTGCTTTTGGTTAAGGTTTGTTTTATTTAATCTTGATATTAACCAATCCACCAAAATTATCCTAATGCCATGTTATAACCTTTAACATTTATGTGGTGCTATCGATATGCTTTGAGTGACAATTGTTTGCATGTCTTTTTTGTTAATGCTTTTTTTGTAATCGTGTGTTTATTTGTTCGCAACGTGTAGACGAGACGCTTGACGTTGCAGGTGAAGACTCCTTCCAAGACGTCGAAGAAGCCGGGCCAGGGTACATCGCAGAGGAAGGAAAGCCACCGTCAAAACTCAAACTCCGCATTACCCTTTTTTACTTTTGTTTGTATCGCTTACATTGTATCATGCTAGTATCATATTCATATGTCTAGTTATAGTAGGAAAACTCCACCACTCCATAGCCTGCCTATTTGGGAAAAATTAAGTAGAACCCTGATGATCCCGACACTCTGTCGAGACCATCACTTAGCCTTGATAATTAACATTACATAACATCATGGAAAGTCATACTTCACCCTATATGGTACGGCATACACCTAAGAAGGTGGTATGGCCGGGATTGTGGACATCGTCGGGCATGGACAAAGTCTGGAGGGATTCTTTATAAGTGCCGCCAAAACCTAGACTTATAGTACAACCACTATACTCTGGTATGGGACAAGGATAGTTGGAAGATTGTTTGTCTTAGTACGGGGGTTTTATAACTACACATGGATTACTGATTCGACGAATCCGATAGCCCTCAAAGTCGATGGGCGAAATTCGCTAGGCTTAGTGTCGGAAGGAACCTTGGTTCTCTTCGACTACGGTGCAGACTTGGGTCCAGGAGGAGCATGACCTGACACACGGACAGTCCATGTAGTACACAAGTGGTAGATTCACCTGTACTAGGACAGACAAGGGGAAAACTATGGTCGGTTATCCGAGACCCGCATACTGAGGTATGACGATCCGTGAGGACACATGGCGGATGTATCGAATGTGGTGAGTGTGGGCACCCCGGACTATATGTCCGAATCGGCCAGCTGTTTATATTGTCATGCTCCCATGATCAGTGTCGCATGACACACAACTCGACCATTGATATCACAGTCATAAGTTCATACAATACAGAATACAAATTCATACAACAATAATGTCTTACATGGCCTCATCCGGCTAAAATGGCAGCGGAATAAGCAAAAGCAGGATAAGTGGTAGCGACACAATCCACAGGGTAGCTTAGAGCATAGCACGTCCTAGTAAGCGTCGCTAGCATCATCGTCAAATACCTGCTCCTCCAAGCCTGGTCGATTGAATAACCAGGGACAAAGCCGTGAGTACATACAAAGTACTCGCAAACCACCTAAAGAAAGAAACAAAGTTTTGTATACAGAAAATAATGGGATGGCTATATGGTGGAGTTTCTCATAGGTATTTCCTATCTACTCGAGTTTATTATTAAGTTGGAAAAGTTTTAAATTTGGTAAGTTTTATTTCCCACAATTAATTTGGATAAGTCAAGTCCAACCCCTTTTCAAAAATATCAACATCAACGCGAACCATAAACTCAGTTCCGGGCTTTCTCATCTATTCCCCACAAACTGTGGCCTCACTAGCTGTCCATGACCGTGGAAACTGGCTACTCGAATAGTTTTCACTCTACAGAGGTTGTACACTATACCTACCACATTCGCTACATCCGCCTTGTGTCCACACGGATCATCATACCTCAGTATGCGGGTCTTGGATAATCGACCATAGTCTTCCCCTCGTCTGTCCTAGTATAGATGAATCTACCCCTTGCGTACTATATGGACTGTCCGTGTGTCAGGTCATGCTCCTCTTGGACCCAAGCCTGCACCGTAGTCGAAGAGCATCAAGGTTCCTTCCGACACTAAGACTAGCGAATTTCACCCATCGACTTCGAGGGCTATCATATTCGTGGAATCACCCATCCATGTGTAGTTATAAGACCCCCGTACTAAGAAAAACAAGCTTCCAACTAGCCATGTCCCATACCAGATTATAGTAGTTGTACTGTAAGGCTAGGTTTTTGCGGCACTTATAGAGAGTCCCTCCACACTTTTTCCATGTCCGATGATGTTCCACAATCCCGGCCATACCACCTTCTTAGGTGTATGACGTACCATAAAGGGTGAAGTATGACTTTCCATGATGTTATGTAATGCTAATTATCAAGGCCAAGTGATGGTCTCGACAGAGTGTCTGGATCATCGGGGTTCTACTTAGTTTTTCCCAGATAGGTAGGCTATGGAGTGGTGTGGAGTTTTCCTAATACAACTAATACAATCCCAAACCATAAGAATATAATACTAGCATGATACAATATACGTGATACAAAGAAAAGTAAAAAGGGTAATGCGGAGTTTGAGTTTTGATGGTGGCTTGCCTTCGTCGGTGAAGTCTCTAGGTACGGTGTCTTCGGCTTGGGAGGAGTCTTCACATGTAACGTCAAGCGTCTCGTCTACGCATTGCGGAAAGGTAAACACCCAGTTACAATCACGACATTCAGAAAGAAGGCATTCGAACCAAGCATTCAAACATTTTACAATCATGGCATTCAAAGCAAGCATTCAAAAGTACATAGCACACAAACTTAGCACTTAACATCGCAACACATGACTAACTCTAATTGGTGTAACATGATTTACTCATTGTTCAACATAACATGTAGCCGAAATTTTGATAGCAAGTTTAACAAGTTAATAAGGCTAAGCAATAATATTGAAGATTAAACTAACACACTTGATAGTATATAAACAAGTCATTTTTTTGTTAAAGCCGTAATTTTTTGTTGACTTTTAATTTATTATCTATACCATAATTTTCTACTGTTAAAATAAACTCATAATTTTTTAACATTGACTTATATTATTAATAAAGAATATATTGAAATTGTCCTAAACAGGGAATATTAATAAAGTGGTTCATATTTTATTTCTGTAAGCAACAATTCTAATTGCACATAAAATTAAGGCAGAATTATAGGATCATAATAAAAGTTACTTAACATTTTTATCATGTGCCAAAATTTCCCTAAGAATATTTTAGCTACGTCCAAAAATAATAATAGCAAACAGAACAATTCTGCGTTGGCCAGAGAAATAATTCGTTGTGGTCAAAATTATTCACTAGATTGGCCTAATTTAACTAATATTGTCTACCATTGTTTTTATTTAACTTATTTGAATTTTCTAACTACACAACAAATAGCTACTGATGAAAGGAAAATTTAATAAAAAATATATTGATTTAATTTCATTAACAGGAAATTTATTAAAACTAATCTAATCAGCACATTAATAGGGTTATTAATTTAATAGCCACAATTTTAATTCAAGAAGAATAAAGAGAGAAAAAAATGAAACATAGACATACAGAAAAATAGTGCATATTAAAAAAATATTGTAGTTTTTTACGATTAATAGGGATTTCACTATACCTATATTAAGTTGTCATAATATCTAATAAATAGTAATCAGGTATATTTTTTCTTCAAACAAATTATTCTGAGCATACCAATAGAGCATTTTAACAGGAGCATAGAAAACTTTAATACAATTTGTTTGGATGTTTATTAATTTTTCTATAACAATTTTTCTATCTCCAACGATCCGATGGCTCACCACCTTCTTCTTTGCTGGGCTATACGGAACGAAGAGCTTCAGCCCTAATGGAGGCATGAAGCAGGGAGCTCACCAAAGGTGCCTCATCAGCGGCGGAGAACGACGGAGACCGGCGGAGGAGCTTTGGGGCGCACTCCTCGCTCCATTTTTGGGCATGGGGAGAGTTTCTGGACGGCGGCACGGGAAGGTGCAGAGGTGAGGAGCTCGGCGAAGGCACCATGGCCTGGGATAGCAAGGCAATGCCGGGAATTGATACAGCGTACGGGAGGCGCGCCTGGACCCCCTTTGACGCTCGTCAGGTCTCCTGGTCGTTGACGGGGGTGGTTCGCCAGCGGAGGCGGCACGGGGGAGACGTTGGCGTCTGCTCCGGCGGCTCCTCCTGTCCGTGCAAAAAAATGGTGGAGGTTAAGGGTGTGCGCAGAATACGAGGGGGAGAGAGACTGGAGGGGAGAGGAGTCCACCTCCTCGGCTGAGCAGAGCTCGAGCTCGTCTCTCTCCGTCTTTCTCTTGCTCGCTCGGCTTGGAGAGGGCAGGGCGCCGATATATGGCTTGATAGATATTTCGGGGGAGGGAGGGGAGGAGTGGTGTGAGGGGCGAGTTAGACGGGAGGGCTTGGGGTCCCTTTAATAGACCGCTGGCCGGTGCACCGCGAGCGGTGTGCGCCGCGTCCATGGCGGCTGTGGCGCGGGAAGAGGGATGGCGTGCAGCGGGATGCCCGCCTCGGGAGCGGGCGAGACTTGCAGTAGGTTATCCCCGTGTGCGCGCGAAGGGGCAGGGGCAACAGGCGTTGCTTGGCGAGGCCAAAGGGGAGGTGTCGAGGTGATCTTTCTGCCCAAGGCGATCAGGTTAGGTCAAAAAGAAGGGTGGCTGGCGTGCAGCTACTGAGAGAGGTGCAACTGGGGAAGAGCTGGCTGGGTAGAGAGAGAGAGAGATGACCGAGAGAGGGGACAGGGGTGTAACAGCCCGAGACTTTCACCCAAATTAAAAATTTTGTTTGTTGCTTTATTTTGTTGGTTGCCCTTATTGTTTGCATTATTTGCTTTGCCGATTTATTAATTAGTGAATATTCTCCTGCTCTCTTACTCATATCGGATGCGGCACCGAACCTTTCTCCCAACGGCACACGACCTATTGCGGCACAGGGTTTCACCCGAGCACCGTCGCAACCAGCACAAGACCAACCATCGCCATCGGAACGAAAATCCCATTTAATAATTAAATGGGTTATTTTATTGGGCACCAGAAAATGATCCCGGAACGTCATCGAAGTGAGGTAGGACTAACGGGCTCACTGCGCTGAATGCGTGGTTCGAGATTTCGTCCGAATCGGAGGTTGTATGAACTTCCGGCGGTCAGAAACATGGATTATCGGACGCGAGAGAGAAGACCCGAAGGTGTTTGTGTAAACCTACCATCCAAGCCAGCCTATATGAAGACCACCACTCTCCCATAGCCTTCTAGGGTTTCCCTTAACACAAAATTGCAGCCACCCCCTCCCAATTGCCCAGATTTGCCCCCAAACCAGCCCTTCACCCCGAAGCCCTAGACTCAGCCGAATCTGAGCCACGTAGTCCCAACTGCAGCTCCAAGCCGATCTGGGCCCCGCAGGGCCGAGCCAGCGCCGTCTTGGCCCGCTCAGGCCCATCTAGACGCCGCCCGAGCCGAGCCGAGCCGAGCCAACCGCCGACGAGCGACGCCGCCGCACGTCGCCGATCCGGTGAGCCGCCGCCGCGCTTCACTTCCCTCTCCTCCTCCTCACCGCCCTCCCTCTCCTCTTCTCACAGGACGCCAGAGCGTCGGACGGCAAGGCCACCGGAGTCGCGCCGCCATGGGATCTCGCCGTCGCGCGCCATGGAGCCACCACCATGGCTCGGTCGTCCCGGCCCCTCCGCCTCCAATGCCGCCTCCGCGCCGCTCCCCTTCGAACTACGCCCCTCATGTGCCCCTGCGCAACCGCGCCGCTTCGCCTCCTCACCATCGGCCACGGCCATCGTCGGCCACGGCGACCCGATCCGGGTCGAGATCGGTGTCCCAACCGCTGCCGCTGCGCGTGGGTCGGCCTTCCCCATGCCACGACAGATTAATTGGCAGATTAATAGTTTATTTTGCGATGCCCGTATGTTTTAAACGGTAGCCCAGCTCGCGACGCGTTAAACATGAAACTTGCTTAGAATTTTGTGTAGATTCATAAAATGTTGTCCTTTGCCATGTTTGAACTTGTTGACATGTTGTTTCACTGCTATTTACCTTTCTTTCCACTGTAAAATCTAATAGGCCATAACTTTTTAACCTTTGCTCACTTTTTAACCGTTGCTTCGATAAAAAATGTTTCTTACATGTAACTTGACTAGAATTTCGTGGAGATTGTGATTGTGCTGTTTTTTGCTGTTGTTAACCAACATAAAATATGGTATAGGGAAGAATAGTAGTCAAATTATTAATCATCGTGGGGTCCGTAATAGTTGCCATGCATAGGTTTTACTACCCACTTAAAGTGACTAGATTAGATAGTTTATTTATGCTTCACCTCTTGCCATGATTGTGTGACATGCCATGCTTGTTTGAAATTCCATGTTAATAACCTTTGCTCATATAGTGTATCTAAAAAACTTGAACATTCGTAAATGTGCGGTATTGTGACACCCTGGATTTTGGAACTTTGTTTTTCCAAAAACTTTTCTGATTTATTTCTAGTTTTTCTATTGGATTTGATTTTGAGCACCTTGTTGGACTTGAAACTTGAGCATATTTTCTTTACATGCTCAAGTGGACCTTGAATCCAAGCCTCTCCCATATCATTCCATGGATCCATCCCATCCAAGCCACCACTTTATTCAGACCATATATTCCTTTTTCCAATAAAAGGGATATTCCCATTATTTGAGGTTCGTGAAGCAACCCCTATTTTTATTGCTCCATAAATCCCCAAATAATTCCCACATGTCATGCACATCATATCTTGCCAAATTCTCCAAAAACATTTCATAGCCCAAGTGGATTTCTCCCCTGGGGAAATTCTTTTGTTTGTGGGGGCAGAATGGAGCTTTGTGAAGGGAGTGCCATTTATCTTGATCCATTGCTGGTGAAACTTTTTGTGAAAGCTTATATGATCATGTGATTGATCTCCACCAAATTCCACCACCATTTGATTAGCCAAACTCCCACAATAAATTCCAAAAGTTCTGGTGCAGCACCGGGGCATTGTGAAGCAACTACATGATAGGGGATCCCATTTGCCTTGAAACTTTTTGAGCATGATCCTACCACCAAATAACTCCACCAAACCAAATTGGAGAGAAATCCCATTACCCATGTGAGTGCATTGACAATATTAAGTTTCTGACCAGTGGGCCACATTGTGAAGGAAGTGCTAGCTATGTGTGTCCAATGGCTATGAAATTTTATAAACATGTGCACCATGCCAAATAACCCCATTGCACCAATTTTCAGCCAATTCCACCAATCCTATGAGATGATAGCTTCAACTTTGCATTCTGGCCTAATTGGGAATTTGCAAAGGAAGTGCTAGCTATCTTGATCCATTTGAGCTAAAACTTGGCACACATACTGAATCTAGTGTATGATTAACCTCTGCCAAATATCATGCTTAGGGGAGCAATGTGCTAGCCATAGCCTAGTACAAACACCTTCAGCCTCCATGGTGCATTTGCAAAGGATGTACCATGTACATTGATAATTTTGAGCCCAAACTCAGCAGAACCCTAGTCCTTCCAACCCTAATCCCCTGCGACAATCTCTCATGCACCCACTCATCACCATGTGATCTTATTTGTTTGCCCAAGATTATTGTATCAAACTTTACAGAAGGATCCAGCTCACCACAGTGCACCTTTGCCCAATATCTTTGTACCACTGTGATCAGCTCCAGATGGACTACACCCCAGACAACATTGTCCATGCTGAAACCTCCCCCAGATGAAACTCCCCTTGGTGTCCGCGCTCCCAGACTGCACATGGCGTGCTCTTGCCACACTCGGCGCGTGCCCGACACGTCCCAATCAAGCTCCAGTGCTCATCGTCACCTAGCACATTGTCTAGCCGCGCCGCACGGCTTTCCGCCGCACACCTTCTCCACGCGGCTGCCTCCCGAGCTCTCTTGAACCTCCCAGCACCTCGCCACCTCACCCACGCCATTGCCACTCTGCGTGTCGTCTTCCTCCTCGGGCATCTCGACCCTGGCTACAAATAGCAATGCCCCGAGCCCTCACAGAGCACCCATCAGCATCCCCGGTCTCTCCTAGCTCTGTCCCCCTCATCAATTTCTCCCGGAGCCCCCGCATTACCCACCATGGCCGCAGCCGGTCTCCTCTGCCACTCGAGCCGCTGGATCCCCTCCTCTCCTTCTAACGAGCCCAAGGTCCCCCCCTCTCCACCATGACCCTCCTCCAAGCCCCGCCGGCGTCCCACCCCTGCTGCATCGCCGCGCACCCGGGGGCCCGTGGCCGTCGTCCTCCGCGGCCGCCTCCCCGCTCGCCTCGACCCCCCCTCCCGTCCTGCGGTAATGGGCGCGGGCAGATCCTCCGCCGACCTGGAGAGCTCCTAGTGGCAGCGGGCTGGCCGTCGTGGCCCCCCTCGTTATATGGAATTGTTATGCTAGTAGTTTATGCATTGTTATGATCTGATGCTACTCATGTTGCACCTGATACTTCTGTTTGCTGTTGGAGACATGCTTCATGACAATTTGATCAGGTGCCACCAAACCAAACTTATCTGTGCAGCCACATTTGCTTGTATGGGCAGGCCTTGATTCGGTCTACCGGTGTGTTCTCTTATGCGTATCACCAAGGTAGGGGAGGCTACGCGTGCGGCTGCCCTGATCAGGAAGGCGGTGGTAGTCTTGACAGCCAGTTTGTTATGCGCGCGGTCCTAGAGAGGACAAAGTTTATGGACCAAGTGATGGTCAGGGCCATGTGATGGTCAGTGTCGGAAGGACACAGGGGATACCCAAGACGGAATGTCGGTCATACAGTAAGAGGGACACGCGGTAGGACGGTCTCGTTGGAGAAGTCCTAGTCCACTCCTGCGGTACGAGTTCCAAGGATCCTGTGGGACAAGTTCCGGGGTACTGGATGGAGGAAGAACTCCATAGTGTGGGTAACATGCACAAACTCTACAGAGTCATAAATATATTCGAATAGCAGCGTCCAGGGTAATGGACAAAGTTCGTACTAGGTCACACCATATGATCAACATGAATTCGGTGGTATGTCTATGGTAAGTGGATTGCTCATGCGATGACCGGATTGGTTGGGTGGTAACGAAGGACACCTAACCCGTTGAATGGTCATGCGTTGACCCGTTTGGTCATGCGACGACCCGTGGAAGTGGTTTGGTCACGAGGTGACCCGTTGCTTAAGTCTGTAAGGACTCCGAGGTAAGCCACGTGATCATGCTATGATCATGTGAGGTCCATCTGACCTTAAACGATGATTGATTGTGCATTAGTCTTCATGTTCATAAAATGTTGATTATATGTTGATAATATGCTTGATGGATATTTTTTGCATGACATTGTTGCTCACATGTTTAATTCACTAATATACTTTAACGTGTTTCCATGTTGTTGTTTGGCCTTGTTGGATGGTTGATGTGAGCTTGCAACTACATTCAATGTACTGACCTGGCGTGTCATGCCAGATTTTAAGGCCGTGCTTTGGATGTGTAGGACGACGTTCCCGGTGTTTGCGAGCTAGGAGGTGTCCCAACCAGTGTCCTTGTGTATTGGAGTTCATCATCGCTGTTGTTGTTCTTATGCCGAGTTATATCCCGCTGCTAGAGAGTTATGCTGCTGCTTGCTGTAGAGCCGAGCCTAGCCTGAGGAGCAAGTTGTGTCTCCGCTAGTGTTGTAATAGACCTCGTGTACCCCTATCTTCAGTAATAGAAAGCTGTTCAGTTCTATATCAAGCAGTGCCGTGTTCCAGAAGTCTTGATCTCTGGGCTGGAGCACTGGGCGTTCCGGTCCTCTGAGCCGGGGTGCCATAGGTATCATCGTGTGTGACGAATGTTCCACTTAACCTGTTAGTACCCTCTCTTAACGATAGATGCGATATCATAGTGCGTTGCCTCTTGTTGCCTTCTTCTTGTTGCTTGCTTGTGATTGCTTTGTAGTAATAGATGCTTTCTCGTCGATTGCCTTTCCAGTGTTTCTTCCTTGCGTGCTCCCACGGTTACTCTCGGAGACATTGCGAGTTTGCGATCGACTACACCTTGGCTTCGTCTTCTCTTCATGTAAAGGGGAGCATATATCATGCTTACACCTTTCAGCTCACTCGCGCCTAGGTGTAGGATAGAACGATTGCTTGATCCTACCACTACATATGCATGCCTCTCAAATAAACCCAAACAGCCATGTCCCCCACATCCTAGAAAACCTTTGTTTGGCCATGTACCTTGCTTGCTTAACCACTGCTTAGTGTGCATGATTAGGATGCTATCAACTGTTATCCTGTTACTCCTTGGATTGGGCTATCACATTATTATATTGCTTTGGATGATATGATTATTATAATGTTGACTATACTCGACGAAGGATGGAAGGTGTAGGCTATCCCGCCCCGATGCTTTGTTCCATTCGAGTCACCTAGGACCCGAGTTCCGGGTATTTTGTCTCTTGACGAGTGTGCCTAACCGCGTGTGGTATACTATGGGGCCCCTTTTCTTACCTACCTAGCTTCAAACATTTCTAGAGGTGGCCCAAGCTGATTTATCATTTGAAACCATGCATATATGTCTGTCGGGTCGCTCCTAGCAGATATCCTTTACAACAACCTGGGCCAGCGGAGACATGGTTTCTCTTGTTGGTCCACACCTGGGAGCTAGGGGGCTGCCCACATGTGAGGGGATCAGTTACCCCAACCTCGTCCAGACGGAGACTTGACGACGACTAGTTAGGTGGATCGTGGTGGAGAGCCTGGACCCGTGTCGTTATGGGAATGGTGTGTTTTACCTTTGCCATTAGTCACTTGAATGTAGTCTGTACTCAGACATGTATCTTCCGCTGATGTATTGTATTAAGGCAGTTGTATGCCTATTGTATGAGATGTTGTATCGTTGTAGATGTAATGTTTTGGTATCATGTTGGAAATCCGGGGCATATGGCATTTTCATATGTCGCGGTGGGACCGATATGTGCTTCGTCCCCGGATCTGGATGGAAACATCTAGATCTGGAACGGTACCGCATATCGGGCCTTACAGGGGGTCTCGTCCTCCCTCCAATCTTCTCCAAATCCTTAGCCACCAAGGCAAGGTGGAGAGAGAGGGGGCCAGGGCTAGGCTAGTTTTAGTTTATTTCATATTTTAAAGCTATTTAAATTTTTCTTGTATCCAAATTCAAACAATTACAGAAATTACACATAAGGTGTTTGGGAGAATGCTTAAAAGGAAATTTTATTTTATTTTTTAAAATATATATTTCTACTCATGATGGCTTTGTCATCATCTTACATAGATTTTGTTAGGTTCTATAAGTATTTATAGGGTTCTAGTCACCATTGTTTTATTTCTTTTTGTTGAGCACACAAGTAATGCCTTAGAGATTTGTTGTGGTCAAATTTATTACTAATAATATTATAAAAAATAAAATATATAAGGGTTTATTGCCCTTATATATTTATCTAAAAAAGGAGAAAAAGAAAACAAAAAGGAAAAAACAAGCATAAAGAGGGAGGACAAAAGAAGGCTAACCGATATTAGGGTTTATGGAGTTTTAAGTTGGATCATGTGGATTTTCCATGATCATCTTAAGGTGATCTGCATATATGGTGGAGAGATGGTCTGAACCACTGTCACTTTTGTATCTAAGCACAAGCACCATAAAACTATCATCACTGCATCCATGATTTCTACTTTGCATTGAACACAAACAACATGATCACCATAAGTTCATCTTTCAAATACATGGAAGATCATGATAATCTCTAAACACACACATTCAAACATCCATTCATCATCACACCATTGCAATACAAAAGTTTTTGGTGGACCTCAATTTGTGGTCATCTACTAATGGCTTATATCACATGCTATAACTTTTTTCGGGTGTCACAGACCTTCCCCCCTTAAAAAGAATCTCGTCCCCGATATTCCGACACTGAGGCATAAGGAGGCAAGGAAAGTCGCTTCGAGGATAATTATCCTGCAAAGTTTCTCTACTAGGTCTTGAGGTATTTGGGGTTGTGTCGTTGAGTAGTAAGGTTTGTTTTACCCAAGGGGAACAATGGGGTTTTTATATGGTAGGTTAGGTACTTCTTTCTATCCATGATACTATGGTATATGTCTTTGAGAACATGGATTTTTAGGGCACTTATGAACACTTTCGGTGTTGGGGAAGGTTGTGTACTTTGGACAACCACGAGGGTAGCTCTAGTTGGTAGGCAAGTTGTCCTTCACGAGATCGGTGTTAAGGGATTCATAGGATATTTTACTCGAGAGTCCTTTTCTTAGAGTTGTTTTTTTCAAAACACTAACTAATGGCATGCTGATGTCTACGCACGCTTCTATTCTTGTAGACTATGTTGGGCCTCCAAGCGCGGAGGTTTGTAGGAAAACAGATTTCCATCAAGTGGATGACCTAAGGTCTATCGAACTGAGGGAAGTAGAGATTGAAGATGGTCTCTCTCAAGCAACCCTGCCATTAAGAAACAAGAAGTCTCTTGTGTCTCCAACACACCTAATACAATGGCAAATTGAATAGGCGCACTAGTTCGGCGAAGAGATGGTAAAATACGAGTGATAGGTGTGGCAAAGAAAGGTAATATAAATCTGTAATAAAAAGTGCAGCAAGCAAACAAGTAGTAAATGTGAGCACAAACGGTATTCCAATGGTGGAAACAAGTTCTAGGCTTCATACTTTCACTAGTGGAAACTCCCAACAACATTAACATAGTCCAATCACATGATATTTCCACTAAAACTAGCATTGGAGACGTACTCGGAGTTCATTCCTTTGTGATCAAGAGAGGACAAGAATTATGTAGGGCTACAAAAGCACACCTTAGAGTTCCTAGTTCTCAATCTATGGATTTACCAATGTCACCGCGGCCATCCAAAGAGAGTACCACAATCACCACAACATATCTCAAGCATAGTCAAAGACAAGCACCAAGAGACTCTCAATCCTCAATCAACACACAAAAAAGGAAATTACTCATGAAATTTCTTCTAATCTATGTCCAATAGACCGATGTCACATTGGTCTCGGAGATTATACTAGATATAAAAAAGTGAGTACATCAAATCCAATACATAGAAGAAGGGGAAACATCATGGGATCACTCTAGATTAACATAGCCTATGATCACAATCAATATCACATCATGGGAGAGAGAGATAACCACATAGATCAAGCTACAAGCCTTAGCCCCGAGGGGGAACTACTCACACATGGACGTGGTGAGAGAGAGAGTTGTTGATGGAGAGGTCCAGTCCGGAGGAGATGAAGGAGACGGCGGCGGCGACAGCAACGCCCACGGCTACGGCGGTGGCCAAGGCCCTTGGGGGCAGCGGCCCTTGGCCCCCTTCTTATTCCTTGGAGATGGTGCTGCTATGGAGATTGATCTCCCCATGAAGACGGCTGCCAAGGTGGAGGAAATTTCGTGGTAACCTTTGACCTAGGTTCACAAACATACAAGTACCCTAAGGATGAGTGTATGGGGTTTGGTTATCCTTGCACATCCTCGACTCATGGTACGTGAGTGTACTGTAATATCCTGTCGGGACCCGGGGTTAGCGTATGCATTTTCCAGTTACGATACAATCACATGGAGAGCCGAGAACCGTACCCACTTGTCTAAGAAGACAAGGCCAAGAACAGAACGTTCTCGGTAAGCATCGAACGTGAGGGGCATCCCATCCAGGCCGGATGATCAACTGAGATGGGTCCTCATCGTCCGCTCACAAGTCTAAATGCTTATGGGTGGTGAATCCCATACTCATAGACAAGTCGCCTCAACCATGTTGTCGATTGAATCCTAACTCTTACATAGACTTACTCCAGCCCGATCACTTAGTCGGGATCTAGGGCGGGCTCGATCATACAACAAAGTGTGCATGTGACAGAGTCACGAGCAATCGCATCGCGATACCCCAAGTTGCGCACATCTAAGGGCCACTTGGTGTATAAAAGACCGCCAGCCAGATCACAACTAAGGTCTCGAAAACCCATACTAAGACATGCATGATATAAACATACACGCAGCACACATGCCTAGTATGAACAGCAGGTATCATCACATAACTCTACAAAGTACTTCTTTATTGATATACACATAGAGCATACAAAGATCACATGTCTGTGATCACATTACAGCATACAACGGAAGAAAATTAGGTCTGAGTGCAGACAAGATTAACAAATGGCTTAGAGAAGCCTTGTACAACAAACATGCCCTTCCACGAGGGACCAGACTGCTGTTTTGTACTATGCTAACTTAGTAAACGTCGAGCTTCAGGTCGGTGACTCCATCGGGGTCCGGTTTCTCATCTAAAACATAGAATAAGCAAACGTGTGTACAAAGTCGTACTCAGCAAGACTTACATCAGATCTATACTACTCATGCTCAAGTATCAAGGTAAAGGAGGTGGGGTTCAACAGGCAGAAGTGCCAGCTTTGACTTGGCTAGTCCTGTGCTACGAGTACCAGACTTTGAGGTAAGAAGCGTACACGAGTCCACTACCAAGTCTCCAATCAATACACCACTATGGATACTTCCTCGACTTCCCCACGAGGAGGCACGCCATAGCACTCACGCTTATCTTGCGAGTTTTATAAGTATCCATTCAAGTTGTCTATGATCAAGTAGAGGTTTCCAAGTAGTCCATAACCGCGGACACGGCTATTCGAGTAGTTCATTAACCTTGCAGGGGTGTACATCTTCACACGCGTGTCATCACTTATCGTCTCGTTCTTGTCACCCTTCAAGCGGGTGTCGGACGTGGATGAAACCAAGGCACTACCCTCACATCACCTTCTCTAATCCAGGAGTCGACTACCTGAGTTTGTCACCGCTCGAGAGTCCGGCCGGTTCCACGAAACGTACTCAGATAATGTAAGGGACCGAGACGCCACCTTTGATAGATGGTTTCACTGCCTCACAGGTCCACCCACATATCTATACATAAATCAAATGGAAAGCCCGAATCTAGTGTGACTCCTGGACCGGATCGGGTACGTAAAGAGGCCAAACGGGGCTCCCATAAATCCCTACATGTGGTCATACTCTTTGTCTTGGATCACAAAACAGGAACTCGGGGCCTAGGGCAGTGTTCAACGAGACAACCCACTGTGTACTCCTACACAGCCTCTCATCGTTCACCTTTGTTTAGGGTGGATTCACCAACACGTTTATCATCAGCAACACTGTGTTCATTCCATCCCGACTCACAAACATAACATCCTCATTGTATCACTAAGCAGCAAAAGCAGTAACAGTTGCAGGGGTCACATGCTCATCATTCAACTCCTAAATCTGCTAGGATTGTGGTTTTCTTAATACGGTGACAAAATGATAGGTCATGCATCGGAATGGGTTCAACTATGCAAAAGAACGTGTCTCGATGATCTCCTAAACATGCATAAGCGAGACTGAGAGGGAAGTAGGATTTTATAGACATGATCAATGGGGGTTTGCTTGCCTTGCTGATGATACACGGGTCTTAACGATGGTCTTCTTCTTCGGGGTGATCACCGTCTCGGAACGTCTGTCATCGGAGTCAATCATCAACAAGGGGGGACAACTTTGAAAGTAAAAATGCACATACACATGATAAGGTTGTCCATGATGTGAATGGTGCTGGTTTGTAGCATATTCAATTTAATTGAAGAATATTGCATTTGAAATGCAAATTCAAACTTCAAATTTGAATTCAAATTAAGCCATATGCACATTTGCTACTGTTCCCCCACTTTAAAATGGTCAAACATGAAAACAAATTGCATATTCTTAATCCTTGCATTTTTCTATTGATTTTTCATATATTATATGTTTAATTTGGAGTTAATATGAATTAGTTATGATTTTCTAAAGTTTATTCAATTTTCTGGAATTATTGGAATTATTTTAAACAGGAAAAGGCTTTTCTGCATCAGCATTGTGTCATGCTGACGTCAGGGCTGCTGACTGGTCAACCTGACGCGTGGGACCCGCAGGTCAGTGAGTCTGGGTTAAGTCTTTGTTAGTTTAAAATAAGTTGGATCATTAGGGGGGCCAGGGCCCACCTGTCAGCGACCCAGGGTCAATTGATAGGGGGATTAGCCTCCTAATGACAGTACCCACATGGCCTCGCCGGAGAGAGGTCGCCGGTGACCCCTGGACGCGGCGGTGACACGTCCAGCCGGCGGCTCGGGCCACCGTTTGGTGCGCCGAGAGCACCAGGAGGGGGCTCTCGCACCCGCACGCCATGTGGAGGGATCCAGAGGGCCAAAAGGTGGCCGGGAGCGCGACGGCTCGCAGCCCCGCGACGGCCGGAGCTAGGGCTCCCGAGGAACTCGACGATGGAGGCGCGGGGAGGAGGACGGAGACCTGCTGGAGAGGCGCGGGCTCACCGTGGATCCGATGGCGAGGTCGAAGGTGCCGGAGGAGCAGCGGGAAGCGCTCAATCGCTCGCCGGAGACGAGTGGCCGTGGCGGAAGAGCTCGGGGTTGGCGCCGTTTCCGTGGTGCTCCGGCTCGAATTGGAGGCGCAGCTTGATGAAGACGTCGACCGCGGAGCGAGCAGAAACGACAGTGGGGGTTCTCGTCGTCGTTGGCCGCGAGTGTGCGTGTGCGGCGGCGACCTTGAGCTACGGGTGGCGGGGAAACGACGAGGGGGATAGAGGGAGAGCGAGCCAGAGGAGGGGAAAGGAAGGGGGGGGGCTGCACGGGGTCTCCACGACGAGGAGATAAGGACAGGGGAGCCGTGGACGGGCTGCCGACGGCGGCATGCTCGCCACGCAGGTGCCCGCCTGCCTGTCCGACGAAGAAGACGACCCTGCCCTTGGGCTGGGCTGCTTCTTCTAGTTGGGCCCAAGCCAGGTAGGCCTCTCTTCTGTTTTTCTTCTCCTTTTCTTTTTCTGTTTTTTTTTTTGCCTAGAATTTAATAGCTAGGCATTTTAGTAAAATGCCCAAACATTTTTATAAATCCTAGGTGACCACTAGCAAGTCACTTGTAGAATTTGAGCATTTTTTAAATTCAAAACATTTGAATTTCAATTCAAATAGGGGTCAAATTTAATTTCCAAGGCACCTTTTGAATTTTTGAATATTCCATGGGCATGGGAATGAACCCAAACAAATTTTAAAACGATCAGCATCATTTATAGGAATTTTCCAAATGTTCAAATGATTTTTGGAAAAAGATTTTTATCTGGCCATTTGAATTAAATTCTCAGGGCTTTCTACTTCCCCATTTTTTAATTTCATTTGAATTTTTGCATGACGCAAAGGGCACAAACAAACCCTAGTACTTACCCTAGTTGGGGTTCTGACAACTCGCCCCCACTCAAAAGAATCTCGTCCCGAGATTCAAAAGTCGTCGGGAGGAAGGTGGGGTACTCGGCACGGAGGCGGTCTTCTCTTTCCCACGTTGCTTCTTTCTCGGAGTGATGTGACCATTGCACTCTGAGGAACTTGATCTTCTGACGACGAGTGACACGCTCTTCTAAATCAAGAATACGAACAGGGTACTCTCGATAAGAAAGGTCATCTTGGAGATCAAGCGTTTTATGGTCGACTTCGCGGATGGGGTCCTTGAAGCAACGCCTGAGTTGTGACACATGGAATACATCATGTACTCGGGAAAGGTGCGGAGGTAGTTCAAGTTGGTAGGCAACTTCTCCACGTTTAGCGAGAATGCGGAAAGGTCCGATGTAACGTGGGGCCAATTTGCCTTTGATACCGAATCTTTGGGTTCCCTTCAGAGGAGTAACCCGAAGGTAAGCCTTCTCATCAAGATTGTGGCTCTCTTCTCTATGATGACGATCATAGTAGCTCTTTTGACGAGACTGAGCGTCTTTCAAGCAATCACGAACAATGCGAACTTGCTCTTCTGCTTCCTTGATCATATCTGGTCCACAGAGTTGTCTTTCACCGGTTTCTGACCAGTTTAGGGGTGTTCGACATCGTCGTCCATAGAGGAATTCAAAGGGAGCCATGTCTAGACTAGATTGATAGCTATTGTTATAAGCAAATTCGGCGAATGGAAGAGATTTCTCCCAATTCTTTCCGAAAGAGATAACACAAGCTCTGAGCATGTCTTCCAAGATTTGATTAACCCTTTCAACTTGACCGCTAGACTGAGGGTGGAAAGCTGTACTAAAGGATAGATGAGTTCCCATAGCATTCTGAAAACTTTCCCAGAACCTAGAGGTGAAAAGGCTGCCACGATCAGAATTGATTACCAAAGGAACACCGTGAAGAGACACAATCCTAGAGACGTACAACTCCGCTAACTGACTAGCAGTTATAGACTCGCGAACTGGAAGGAAGTGAGCAACTTTGGAAAGTCGATCAATGACAACGAAGATGGCATCATTTCCTTTCTGGGTTTTTGGAAAGCCGGTGATGAAGTCCATACCGACCTTGTCCCATTTCCACTCGGGAATAGACAATGGTTGAAGAGTGCCAGCAGGTCTTTGGTGTTCTGCCTTAATGCGACGACAAACATCACATTCGGCAACAAATTGTGCAATGTCTCTCTTCATCCGGGTCCACCAAAATCTCTGGCGTAGATCTCGGTACATTTTTGTGCTACCGGGATGAATTGAGAGGGGAGTGTCATGATCTTCCCTAAGGATCAGGAACTACTAAACGATTTTCAAAGAATATCGTTCCTTGATCATTTGCAGAGAAACATTTAGCAACTCCGCTAACAATGTTCTGCTTGATCTCTTGAATACTACTATCTTGTTTCTGGGCGGCTATGATTTGATCCTCAAGGGTTGGTTTCGCCACCAAGGTAGAAAGAAATCCATGAGGAACTATCTCAAGATTGAGCTTGCAAAATTCCTCATGAAGAAGTGGTTGATACTGTTGTAACATGAGGTTGTTACAATACGACTTACGACTTAGTGCATCAGCCATGACATTGGCTTTGCCTGGGGTATAAGAAATTCCTAAGTCATAATCTTTTATCAACTCTATCCAGCATCTTTGCCTGAGATTAAGATCTGGCTGGGTGAATATGTATTTGAGGCTTTGGTGATCAGAATATATCTCACAACGATTACCAAGGAGGTAATGTCGCCAAGTCTTCAGGGCATGAACTACGGCAGCGAGTTCAAGATCATGGGTAGGATAGTTCTGTTCATGTGGCTGCAACTGGCGTGAAGCATAAGCTACCACATGTCGATCTTGCATAAGTATGCATCCTACCCCTTGCCGTGAAGCATCACATTAGATCTCGAAATCCCTTTTGGTGTCTGGAGGTGCAAGTACGGGTGCAGAAGTCAATCTTCTTTTTAGCTCTTGAAAGCTTTCCTCGCACCTAGGAGTCCATTGGAATTCCTTATCTTTCTTGAGGAGTTCAGTAAGAGGCTTTGCAACTTTAGAGAAGTTCTCGACGAAGCGGCAGCAACCGGCAATAGCTTGCTAAGCCAAGAAAACTCCTAACTTGCTTAACCGATTCAGGTGGAGTCCAGTCAAGGACGGCCTGAACTCTCTCAGGATTGACTGCAACACCTTTCGCAGAAATCACGTGGCCTAAGTAGGTCACTTCTGGTAGCCAAAATTCACACTTGGAAAACTTGGCATAAAGGCGGTGCTCTCTAAGTTTCATCAATACCAACCTAAGATGTTCTGCGTGCTCTTCTTCGTTCTTTGAGTAGATGAGAATGTCATCAAGATAAACCACAACAAATTTATCTAGGTACTCCATGAAGATCAAATTCATCAAGCGCGAGAATGTGGAGGGGGCATTGGTCAAACCGAAGGACATGACGGTGTACTCGTAAAGACCATAACGAGTAGTGAAAGCCGTTTTTGGAATGTACTCGTTTCGGATTTTGATTTGATGATAGCCTAATCTCAAATCCATCTTGGAAAAAAAAGAGGATCCAGCAAGTTGATCATAAAGATCATTGATCCTGGGCAGTGGGTACTTGTTCTTTATCGTCGCTAGATTTAGCGGGCGATAGTCTACGCACATCCTTTCTGTCCCATCTTTCTTCGTTACGAACAGAACGGGGCAACCCCATGGAGATGAGCTAGGGCGGATGAAGCCTTTTGCCAACGAAGCATCAAGTTGGGTTTTTAGCTCAGCTAACTCATGTGGGGCCATTCTATATGGGCGTCTAGAAATTGGGGCTGAGCCTGGAATAAGATCCACTATGAATTCTACACACCTGTCGGGTGGCATTCCCGGCAGTTCTTCAGGAAAGACATCCGGGAAGTCACGAACCACCGGAATATCTTCGAGGTCTGGAAGTGGAAGCACATTCAAAGTTAGCATCTGGGTTCTTGAGCTGGGTGATGTGTAGTCAATGATCTGGCCTGAAGAATGGGTGAGTTTAACTGATTTGGCTTTACAATCAAGGAAAGCATTCTGCCTTGATAACCAATCCATGCCTAGAATGACATCAATGTCTGAAGACTTGAGGGCTATAAGAGAGGCAAGGAATACTAAACCCTCAATTGCAAATCGATTGCCATGGATTACTCTATTAGTTTGCCACTTTGAACCAGGAGTTTGAATGATCATTGGAGAAAACATTTCTTCAAAAGAAAATCCATGCCGAAGTGCATAACTCTCCGACATGAATGAATGAGAAGCTCCTGGATCGAAAAGAACGGAGGCGGGAACATGATTGACTGGGAGTGTGCCAAGGATGACGTCGGAAGCAAAAGTGGTTTCCTCAACTGAGATTTGGTTCACACAACCACTACTTGTGGCTGAAAGCTTTGCTGGGATGGCTTTGGTTGTTGATTTCTTTGGAGGCTTGTGACTAGGTCGACATTGTGCCACCAACACTGTAGGGCATTGTCGGAAGTAATGGCCTGTCAGACCACACGTGAAACACACTCTGCCTGAATTGTTGGGAGTGGGATTACTTGATTGCACACCATCATTCCTGGGAGGAACAATGTGTTGAGGTGGATGGCATATATTCGGTGGTGGTCTCTGAAGAAGGTTTTGAGGTATGGCACGGGTTGGAATCCAAATTTGGTGTTTCTGAGGGGCTGAACTAGAAGAAGGGGCAAGCTCAAGAGCATGCTTGCGGGACTCTTCGAACACTTCATTGCCATGCTCAGCTCTAAAGGATCTGTTGACCAAATCCTCAAAGGTGGCAAATTCGATGAGGTTGAGATCATGGCGAAGGAGGGGGCTAAGTCCCTTACGGAACCTTGCCTGCTTTCTGGCATCGGTGGTGATCTCATCTTGGGCATAACGAGCAAGACGGTTGAACTCTCTCACATACTCATGAATGGACATTTCTCCTTTGGTCAGATTGCAAAAACTCTTCTTTCTTGCGCTCCATCAACTCATCTAGAAGGTGGTACCCTCGAAAGGCATCACGGAACTCCTGCCAAGTCACTAGGTGACCATCTGGCTGCATAGAAACATAGTTCTCCCACCATTCAGCGGCAGCACCTTCCAGAAAGTATGCCGCGAATATAACTCGATCATCGGGAGCAACATGTGCAGTATCAAGCTTAAGCTCGATGGAACGGAGCCAATCATCAGCTTCAAGGGGCTCAGAAGAACATCAGAATACCGGTGGCTTGAGGAGGATGAAGTCCTGAATGCTCACAACCACATTGCAATGACGCGAGGTATTCTGCTCGATGAGCTCCAGAAGGCGTGTTTGATCACGTTGATTCTTCTCAGCTTCCATCATGATTTCCGCCGCAGAAGGCGGTGGTAGAGGTTCATCATCATTTCGATTCCGGACACGGTCTCGATTCCGACGAACAGCACTACGAGTTCCACCTGACATCCTGTGTGATAAAAATCAACAATCAGAACAGGTTCTAAGATGGAATCAAAGATAAGAGGACATGATTAGGAGGAAAAGATCATAATGCAAAGGCAAAGATCCACAGAAACTCGGAATAATTCCGGCAGCATAACGGCTACACCGGGATGGAAAACAAGACAATCTCGAGGAGATTGGACAAAACATCCTCAAGGAACTCAACAGAACGATGAGTCTAGACGACCACAACTGTCCTACGGCTACAAGGAGGCAAACAACGAGATGTTCTAGTAAAGACATAGATGAGCCTAGTCCTATCATCCCGTAGAAAAGGTAAGGGTGACCCAGAACTCAGATCGATGAGGATAAGGAGAAAAAGAAGCCTTACATTGTTCCCTTATACCCAGAGTAACTATATAACTATAGAATGCTAGACTCGACTTCGACCAAGGATTGATAAATCCTACAGACAGTACTGCTCTGATACCAAGTCTGTCGGGACCCGGGGTTAGCGTATGTAATTCCAGTTACGATACAATCACATGGAGAGCCGAGAACCGTACCCACTTGTCTAAGAAGACAAGGCCAAGCACAGAACGTTCTCGGTATGCATCGAACGTGAGGGGCATCCCATCCAGGCCGGATGATCAACTGAGATGGGTCCTCATCGTCCGCTCACAAGTCTAAATGCTTATGGGTGGTGAATCCCATACTCATAGACAAGTCGCCTCAACCATGTTGTCGATTGAATCCTAACTCTTACATAGACTTACTCCAGCCCGATCACTTAGTCGGGATCTAGGGCAGGCTCGATCATACAACAAAGTGTGCACGTGACAGAGTCACGAGCAATCGCATCGCGATGCCCCAAGCTGCGCACATCTAAGGGCCACTTGGTGTATAAAAGACTGCCAGCCAGATCACAACTAAGGTCTCGAAAACCCATACTAAGACATGCATAATATAAACATACACGCAGCACACATGCCTAGTATGAACAGCAGGTATCATCACATAACTCTACAAAGTACTTCTTTATTGATATACACATAGAGCATACATAGATCACATGTCTGTGATCACATTACAGCATACAACCGAAGCAAATTAGGTCTGAGTACAGACAATATTAACAAATGGCTTAGAGAAGCCTTGTACAACAAACATGCCCTTCCATGAGGGACCAGACTGCTATCTGGGACTATGCTAACTTAGTCAACGTCGAGCTTCAGGTCGGTGACTCCATCGGGGTCCGGTTTCTCATCTAAAACATAGAATAAGCAAACGTGAGTACAAAGTCGTACTCAGCAAGACTTACATCAGATCTATACTACTCATGCACATGTATCAAGGTAAGGGAGGTGGGGTTAACCATGCAAAAGTGCCAGCTTTGACTTGGCTAGTCCTGTGCTACGAGTACCAGACTTTGAGGTAAGAAGCGTACACGAGTCCACTACCAAGTCTCCAATCAATACACCACTATGGATACTTCCTCGACATCCCCACGAGGAGGCACGCCATAGCACTCACGCTTATCTTGCGAGTTTTATAAGTATCCATTCAAGTTGTCTATGATCAAGTAGAGGTTTCCAAGTAGTCCATAACCGCGGACACGGCTATTCGAATAGTTCATTAACCCTGCAGGAGTGTACATCTTCACACGCGTGTCATCACTTATCGTCTCGTTCTTGTCACCCTTCAAGCGGGTGTCGGACGTGGATGAAACCAAGGCACTACCCTCACATCACCTTCTCTAATCCAGGAGTCGACTACCTGAGTTTGTCACCGCTCGAGAGTCCGGCCGGTTCCACGAAACGGACTCAGATAATGTAAGGGACCGAGACGCCACCTTTGACAGATGGTTTCACTGCCTCACAGGTCCACCCACATATCTATACATAAATCAAATGGAAAGCCCGAATCTAGTGTGACTCCTAGACCGGATCGGGTACGTAAAGAGGCCAAACGGGGCTCCCATAAAACCCTACATGTGGTCATACTCTTTGTCTTGGATCACAAAACAGGAACTCGGGGCCTTGGGCAGTGTTCAACGAGACAACCCACTGTGTACTCCTACACAGCCTCTCATCGTTCACCTTTGTTTAGGGTGGATTCAGCAACACGTTTATCATCAGCAACACTGTGTTCATTCCATCCCGACTCACAAACATAACATCCTCATTGTATCACTAAGAAGCAAAAGCAATAACAGTTGCAGGGGCCACATGCTCATCATTCAACTCCTAAATCTGTTAGGATTGTGGTTTGCTTAATACGGTGACAAAATGATAGGTCATGCATCGGAATGGGTTCAACTATGCGAAAGAACGTGTTTCGATGATCTCCTAAACATGCATAAGCGAGACTGAGAGGGAAGTAGGATTTTATAGACATGATCAATGGGGGTTTGCTTGCCTTGCTGATGATACACGGGTCTTAACGATGGTCTTCTTCTTCGGGGTGATCACCGTCTCGGAACGTCTGTCATCGGAGTCAATCATCAACAAGGGGGGACAACTTTGAAAGTAAAAATGCACATACACATGATAAGGTTGTCCATGATGTGAATGGTACTGGTTTGTAGCATATTCAATTTAATTGAAGAATATTGCATTTGAAATGCAAATTCAAACTTCAAATTAGAATTCAAATTAAGCCATATGCACATTTGCTACTTTTCCCCCACTTTAAAATGGTCAAACATGAAACAAAATTTCATATTCTTAATCCTTGCATTTTTCTGTTAATTTTTCATATATTATATGTTTAATTTGGAGTTAATATGAATTAGTTATGATTTTCTAATGTTTATTCAATTTTCTGGAATTACTGGAATTATTTTAAACAGGAAAAGGCTTTTCTGCATCAGCATTGTCATGCTGACGTCAGGGCTGCTGACTGGTCAACCTGACGCGTGGGACCCGCAGGTCAGTGAGTCTGGGTTAAGTCTTTGTTAGTTTAAAATAAGTTGGATCATTAGGGGGGCCAGGGCGCACCTGTCAGCGACCCAGGGTCAATTGATAGGGGGATTAGCCCCCTAATGACAGTACCCACGTGGCCTCGCCGGAGAGAGGTCGCCGGTGACCCCTGGACGCGGCGGCGGCACGTCCAGCTGGCGGCTCGGGCCACCGTTTGGTGCGCCGAGAGCACCAGGAGGGGGCTCTCGCACCCGCACGCCATGTGGAGGGATCCAGAGGGCCAAAAGGTGGCCGGGAGCGCGACGGCTCGCAGCCCCGCGACGGCCGGAGCTAGGGCTCCCGAAGAACTCGACGATGGAGGCGCGGGGAGGAGGACGGAGACCTGCTGGAGAGGCGCGGGCTCACCCTGGATCCGATGGCGAGGTCGAAGGTGCCGGAGGAGCAGCGGGAAGCGCTCAATCGCTCCCCGGAGACGAGTGGCCGTGGCGGAAGAGCTCGGGGTTGGCGCCGTTTCCGTGGTGCTCCGGCTCGAATTGGAGGCGCAGCTTGATGAAGACGTCGACCGCGGAGCGAGCAGACACGACAGTGGGGGTTCTCGTCGTCGTTGGCAGCGACCTTGAGCTACGGGTGGCGGGGAAACGACGAGGGGGATAGAGGGAGAGCGAGCCAGAGGAGGGGAAAGGAAGGGGGGCTGCACAGGGTCTCCACGGCGAGGAGATAAGGACAGGGGCGCCGTGGACGGGCTGCCGACGGCGGCATGCTCGCCACGCAGGTGCCCGCCTGCCTGTCCGACGAAGAAGACGACCCTGCCCTTGGGCTGGGCCGCTTCTTCTAGTTGGGCCCAAGCCAGGTAGGCCTCTCTTCTGTTTTTCTTCTCCTTTTTTTTTCTGTTATTTTGTTTTGCCTAGAATTTAATAGCTAGGCATTTTAGTAAAATGCCCAAACATTTTTATAAATCCTAGGTGACCAGTATCAAGTCACTTGTAGAATTTGAGATTTTTTGAAATTCAAAACATTTGAATTTCAATTCAAATAGGGGTCAAATTTAATTTCCAAGGCACCTTTTTAATTTTTGAATATTCCATGGGCATGGGAATGAACCCAAACCACTTTTAAAATGATTAGCATCATTTATAGGAATTTTCCAAATGTTCAAATGATTTTTGGAAAAAGATTTTTATCTAGCCATTTGAATTAAATTCTCAGGGCTTTCTGCTTCCCCATTTTTGAATTTCATTTGAATTTTTTCATGATGCAAAGGGCACAAACAAATCCTAGTACTTACCCTAGTGTGGGTTCTGACATATCCGATCCCTCCAAAGATTAGTGATCCATCTAGTAGCTAGAGTTCTCAACTAGTTTTGTAGTTTTTGAAAATAAACACGGATTGCCCAAAATACGATATCTATCACTAATAGTCTAGAGCTCTTGACACCAATAGTTCCAACATTACTCACAACAACACCTCAAAACTATTTCAAGTTACTACTACAATTGAATATCAACCTCAATTACCTACTTCAAGACAAGATACAAAACTCAGTGCAACAGACCAACTCTCTAGACAAGATAAACATGAAAACTAAAGAGTGTTCCAGAAACAAACTAAAATAAAGCTCCTGAAAAAGATAAGCATGAAAACTAACAGCTAAACATGACAACATCTACGAAAAGATAAAGAACACACAACAAAATAAAGATAAGCATGAAAATCCTATTATGTGTTCTATTTTGAGGTGGAGCGTGTTTCTCTCCCACACAAAGAAACTTTGGTTCTAAATTTTTATGAACAGCAAGCAAAGCTAAAGAAAACTAGAAAGTAAAGAGCGAGACGCTCCAAGCGTAGCACATAACGCATGAAGTGATAAAATATAGTGGAACGAAGGACGAACTGATAATTGTTGTTGAAGAAGGAGATGCACGGGGGCATCCCCAAGCTTAGACGCTTGAGTCTCCTTAAATATTTATTGGGGATACATGGGGGCATCCCCAAGCTTGAGAATTGGACACTCCCGGTTCTTCTTTCATCATCTTCCCTTGCACACTTGAAAACTCCCTTCATACATAACTCATCATAATCTGATTCGAGACGTTAGTACCCTTAATAAAATAGTTTTCCTCTACTGGAAATAAATATTTTCTTGAAGGGATACTGTTTCTCAAGACCGCCAAAAAGTTTTTGCAAAGAAAAAGCTAGCGCAAGACTTGCAAAATTGAGGAAAGGCAAAACGCGGCAGAATCTGTGAAAAACAGACCGGCAGGTAGTAAATAATTCTCTCGGGTTACTTCTGCAACTTAAATCAAAAAACTCAGAACAGAAGCACGAATTTTTCTGTCCAAGGACAGAATCTATTTTCTGGGCAGCATGTCACAAATTTTGAACTTTCTTGCAACGAGAGGCTAAACTTAATACAAAGCTTGAAAATACAATGATGTTGCTACAGTAGTAACAATCATCAAGACCACTAAAAACTGAAATTAAAACTCAAAGTAAAGATAACAAGGTTTGTCTCCCTAGAGCTCTTTCTTTATAGCCATAAAGATAGGCTTAAGATTTTAATGATGCTCTCGTAGGAATAAGAGTTGAAGAACAAACGAGATAATCAATAAGAAAATACCAAACACATTTAAGCCTAACATGCTTCCTATGCATAGGAATATTGCAATAGAATAATTCATTAAAGCACAAAGCAATAAGCATAGGAAGGCAAAACAAGTGCAGCTTCAAAAATTTCATCATAAAGAGAGGGAACTTGATATTATGTGAATATCTATAAGCATATGTTCCCCTCTCATAATAATTTTCAGTGGGTTCATGAATAAACTCAACAATATAAGTATCACATAAAAAATTCTTATCACGATCCACACGCATAGAAACTTTGTTACTCCCCACATAAGCAAAATCATCAATAGTAGCGTGAGAAAACTCACCAAAAATTTGTTTTTATAGCATAAGTTTCATCACAATAATCATCATAGATAGGAGGCAAAGTATCATCAAAGAAGACATACTAATAACATTGCTACTAACATGAGTGTTATGCAAATAATAAAGCTCATAGGCTTTTTGGTCTCCTCCTCACACACTTCATATCCTAACTCAAGATTGAGATCATAAATCTCTCTCATAAATTTTTTGTTGTTTTCCATAAACATAACTAGTGAAAAATAAAAACAAGAAACAAAAAGATTTAATTGCAAGATCTAAAGATATACCTTCAAACCTTACCTCGCCGTCAACGGCGCCAGAAATATCTTGACGTCTACACACGCTTCTATTCTTGTAGACTATGTTGGGCCTCCAAGCGCATAGGTTTGTAGGACAGCAAATTTCCCTTAAGTGGATGACGTAAGGTTTATCGAACTCAGGGAAGTAGAGGTTGAAGATGGTCTTTCTCAAGAAACCCTGCAATTAAGAAACAAGAAATCTCTTGTGTCCCCAACAGACCTAATACAATGGAAAATTGTATAGGTGCACTAATTGGGCGAAGAGATGGTAAAATACGAGTGATAGGTGTGGCAAAGCAAGGTAATATAAATCTGTAATAAAAAGTGCAGCAAGCAAAAAAGTAGTAAACGGTATTGCAATGGTGGAAACAAGGCCTAGGCTTCATACTTTCACTAGTGGCAACTCCCAACAACATTAACATAGTCCAATCACATGACATTTCCACTAAAACATGCATTGGAGACGTACTCGGAGTTCATTCCTTTGTGATCAAGAGAGGACGAGAATTATATAGGGCAACAAAAGCACACCTCAGAGTTCACACTAGTAGGAAATAGGCTATAGCCGCCAGCTCATTACTGGCAGACGCCAAAAGTTGTACGCCAGTGCTACTTTCACTGGCGTACAGAGTTAATTGGACGCCAGGGCAATAGAAGGTACCTCTGGCGTAAATTATTATGTGCACGCCAGAGGCACGACTTGCCCCGGGCTAGGCATCAGATCCAACTTCCACTGGCGTACAGAAGCTTTGCCCGCCAGAGCTATTTATATTGCCGCTGGCGTACAGTTTATATTGTACGCCAGAGGAAGTTTGCCCCTGAAATATTTTAAATTGCAGATGTTTTAGCTGGTGGGCCTTTGTATTTTACGCCAGCGGTAATTCTGTTACCTTTGGCGGACAAATAGTTTGTACTCCAGAGGTATCCTGTGCAATTATTGGTGGGCTCGGGCTGCCACCAAATCCCTCCATTATTGCACCTCCATTATTGCTCTTCTCACTAGCTCAAAGTTCCTCCCCTTCCCCCATCTTAACCACTCTATTTAACCAATTAAAACTACTTTATGTGATAGATATAGCTCCATTACCCTTCTAATGTCCTTTCTACCAAAATAAATGGCCACAAAAGAACCAAATTGAGCTCCTTTTGGTGTGATCCAAATATATGATCTCAATATATAGGTCTAGCTAGATCTATCTACATCTCTCTTCTCTCCCACATTGTCTCTCTTAAGGTGAGGGATCAACATATATTTGCTATTTTTGTATTGTGTCGGATATGTGATGATGCATATATATGTGCTATATATTCTTCATGATGATGCATGCATGCATATATGAGACGATGAAATTTTGCCGGATATGTGATGATGCATATATGTGCTATTCTTATTGTGCAGGAAATGATGTCAATATTTTGCCGGAATGTTGATTCATTTCCGTTTTGGAAAATTTTGGCACTCTCTTAGTCCTATTTGTAGGCAGGTCATGCTGAAATTTTTAATGAAAAATGATTGTTTTACTTGTCTTGTGGTTCTATCACGTGCAGGCGATCGATATGGCGCCCGGCCATATGAGTGAACGTGTCGTGAACAAATATTTGAGGTACGCTACAGATGACATGATACAAAATAACCGCAGGGAGATAAGATGTCCGTGTCGCAAATGCAAAAAAGTGGGCTTGCTGAACCCCTTTTCGGGAGATTTGCTGGAGCATCTGCTCATACATGGTTTCATGGATGGCCACACTCAGTGGTTTGATGAAGATGATGAGGAAGTCCATTATGGTGCGGTGGATCATGATCAGCATGACAATAATAACCATCACCGACAAGAAGACGAAGAGCCTCCTGATGATCCTCCCGCACAGGATGTTGGAGATCTAGAAGATGTTGAACAACACTTAACCGAAGACGATGACATGAAAACACTTCTAGCTTCAGCCGTGCGGGACCCTCATCTCAAAGAAGACGACTAACTTCAGATCTGCTAGTATAGAGCAAGCTAAGCTGGCACAACTGGAGGTAGACTCGAATACTCCGTTGTAACCAGGTTGCGGATCGGAAGACTCTCGCTTGAAAGTAGCGCTCATGTTCTCAAAATGAAGGAAAAACACAAATGGACTGACATAAGCGTCGACGCTAGCCTGCAATACTGGCAGAGTAAGCTTCCGGAGGGCAACTCGTGTCCTACAAGTTGTGATGAGGCCAAGAAAGTCGTGTGCCCCTTGGAATTACCGCATGAAAAAAACCACGTGTGCATCAATGATTGCTACATTTATCGGAAAGAGGACGCAAACATGATCACATGTCCGGTGTGCAATGCCGCTCGATACAAGAAAGCGAAGTATGCTCCAACTCTCAAGGTGAGAAAGGGCAATGCTTGGTATCGAAGAGGCTAGAAAAAGTATAGGTGGGTGGAAGTGTCAACTTTCGAATACTCACATTAGTCCGAAGGACTCATGCACTTATTATCGGTAACTCTCAATCTAATCAGGAGGTTCACAAAGAGACAAGTACCCCGAGGAGGAGTGTATGGGGGTTTGGTTATCCTTGCACATCCTCGACTCATGGTACGTGAGTGTTCCCTAATATTCGAACCCTCCAGAGGTTAGTGATCCATCTAGTAGCTAGAGTTCTCAACAAGAGTTTTTGGTTTTCGAAAAACACACGGATTGCCCAAAATATGACATCTATCACTAATAGGCTCGAGCTCTTGACACCAAAAGTTCAAAAATTACTCTAGTCAATACCTCAAAACTATTGCAAATTACTACTACAAAGAGAATATCAACTTCAACTACCTACTTCTAGTCAAGACACAAAACTCAGTGCCACAGGAAAACTCTCTAACAAGATAAAACATGCAACCTGTAGAAAGTTCAACCTAAAACAAAAGAAAATCTCTAGAAAGACTAAAGCACTACAACTAAACAGATCAGCAGCTAAGAAAAGAAAAAGAACAACTCACAGCTAAAAGAGTAAGCATGCAAATCCTATGAGGAGTTCTAGTTCAAGCGGAGCGTGTAATTCTCCCACACAAAAGAGTAAGCTGGGGTCTAACTTGTTACTACATCAAACAAAGAAAAAAACAAATCTAGAAAAGTAAACAGCGAGACGCTCCAAGCATAGCACATAACGCATGAAGTGATAAAAATATAGTGCAACGAGAGACGAACTGATAATTGTAGATGAAGAAGGGGATGCACGGGGGCATCCCCAAGCATAGACGCTTGAGTCTCCTTGAATATTTATTGGGGGTGCACATGGGCATCCCAAAGCTTGAGCGTTTGACACTCCAAGATCTTTCATCATCTTCCATCGCGCACTTGAAAACTCCCTTCATACATAACTCATTGCAGACTGATTAGAGGTCCTCCTTAATACTAACAACTGGGATACTTCCAACAAGATTTTCAATAACATTAAGGGCTTCCCAAACTGGGGCCTCTATGAAGTTCCCACTGATAGCAGTGTCTAAAAGAATCCTATTCCAAGAAGTGATCACAACATGAAAATTTCTAAGCAAGATAGTAGTGGATTGGTTCTTGGTGGCTCTTTTTTGAGAATCATTAATTCTATACCAAGCATCTTTCAAACTTTCACCACCTCTTTGAGTAAAGGTAAGTACTTCTGCCTCACCAAAGGCAAAAGGACCAGCCATAGTGGTAAATACTGACAAGGTAACAGGTATTTTTGGTATTTTTTATAAGGGACACAAAAGTAAAAACTGAAAGGTAAACTAACAGGACTAAAAAGCAAAGATAAAAGATAGTGTGCAACTCCCCTATCTTGTAGACTGGAGTCCACGGCAATGGCGCAAAAAATTAGCTTGATACGGTGAGGATAGTTCTCTCACTCCTCGTTGGTTACCCCAAGTGGAAGGTGAGATGTAGCGTAGTAGCAAATTTCCCTCGGTGAAGATACCAAGGTTTGTCTCCAGTAGGACTCGAAGAAATACAAGAAGGTGCCAACAGCGCCAGAAATTGCCTTCTGGTTAGGGTGTTGACAGGACCTGCACATAGAAACAAATAACTTTGCTCCCAATACAGAGGAGTTGACAATTCCTCCGGCCTTGCTGTTTACAAAGGATCAACACAAGAGATAATAATAGTGGCAATTGAAAGTAAAGACTGAAAGTAAACTAAGGGTGTAAACAATAATGTGAAGATGGACCGGGGTCCCGTGATTTTCCCTAGTGATGTCTCTCTCCCAAAAGACGATAAAAGTTCTAGCGAGGTAAACAAATCACAGCTCAGCAATTGACAGAATTATGAAGGCACCGCAATGCTAACTATGCTGCAAAGAAAGGAAGGGCTCAAAAGCAATGGGCAGTACGCCAAGGTAAGTAGACCAAAATCCAACTGCATCTACTACGAATCATCCACGTTGAGATATCTATCCAGAACATCTCGCTGGTATTAAGTTGCGAATCCCACCCAAAGTGTAAACTCAAAGCAACAGACAACTGCATTAAAAGAACTTTGCGTAAAGTAAACAATCCTTGCACTCGCGGGTACAAGCACCGTTGTTTTTATCCCTGGTGGCAACAACACATCCCCTAGTCTCAGGTTTCTGTCACTCAAGCTAGACATCAGGGAGCTGAACCCACAATCAAGCATAACGCTCCCTCTTGGAGTTGCAAGAAAACTACTTGGCCAAAGCAAAATACTGCAACGGAGAACATGCAAGAATTTACTCAAGAACAAAATATAAAAGAGAAGAACCAAATATATTACTCATCACAATCTGAACATAGTCTCATAATCCATCAGATCCCAGCAAACTCAGCATAGCAATAGCAGAAATTACAAAAGTACCTCGATCATGTGAGGCAGCTCACGAGGTCTCGAAAGTGGAAGCACAAAGAGGAGAGAAGTTCATCACATAGCTACTGGTCACGGACCCATGGTCCAAGGGGGACTACTCACGGTACATCCGGGAGGCATCCATGGCTATGGATGGTCTCCCGGAGGGGGTTCCTCCTCCCGGAAGGGTGCCGGGGAAGCTTCTACAGGCAGCCCCGATCTTCAAACGGCGGCGGCGGCGGTACAGAGGCGAGTTCGTGGAAAAGAGATCGATATTAGGGGTTTCCACCCCGAGGGCTAAATATAGGCGGACGGGGGTGTCGAGGGGACCCACAGGGCAGCCAGGAGGCCCCGTGGCGCGGCCTAGGGTGGGGCCGCACCAGGGACCCTTCTAGAGTCCCTGTGGTGGCCCCCCTCCGCTGCCTTGGTGATTCCGAAAGCTTCCGGGTCGCTGATTTTTCCGGATTTTTTGGAGCACTTTTACTGGCCGGAAAACCTGAAATACAAAAACAGCATAAAACAGCAACTGGCAGCTGGGTGCACTGGGTTAATAGATTAGTCCAAATATGCTCAAAAGTATGTGAAAGTTCAAGAAAAATATGGCAAAGTCACACAAAACATGCATGGAGCAAGCAGAAATTATAGATATGTTTGGGACGTATCAGCAAGTGACACAGACTGTCAACAACCTCCTTCCTACCATGATGAAGTCGATCGCGTATTGGATCGACGGAGGCCGACAAGGGCCTCTCCCCACAATCACCTTAGGTGCCAGCAACTCGAATAATGAGCCACCTATTGTGGAGATCAATACGACGGCGTCCGACAACACACGACAAGGTGTGAGGGATGAATCGTCGACCGGCACCGCGCCTCGTAGCAGCCCTTCCATCTCCTACACGCCGCCGTCCGTCCGCAGTCCTTCGTCATTAGACGAGCTCAACACCCTGACGGTAAATAAGCGTCGTAAAAGTCTCGACTAGTTTAATTGGCGCTTGCTTGCCCTCTCTAACGCCTTACATGTTTTCGCAGGCCGACGAGGTGGGATGCACATTGCTATTACAATTCAACAATGAGTTGAAGGACGTGGCAAAGGCACATATCGTGACACCACTTAACCGTGTGTTCCACACAGTGCCTATGGCCGATACCATGTTTAGGGTTACATTGGACCGGGTGTTCCCGGGTTGTGCAAATTTGGATCCTCCGACTCAACCCCCCGAAGCCGATAGCGAGTTGAACCTTGAACAATGCTTGTCTTGGCCAATGCTATGGACTAAAAATCTGATTCGTCTGGACCCTTCTTTCATCACCCCAGAGCAAACGAGGCCTTTGTTGAACCTGCGGATCATCACGACGACGATGATGTTCGCGTCGAAGACTTCCTCGTTGATGACCATGACTTACCTGCTTCCAGCCAGGTTCCTCTTGATGATACACAAGTCGCCGGTTGTGACGCCCCTAAAATCAATCCGTGTACAGTAATCATACACGCAGGGTACACGGCTGAGATTAGGGTGCCACGGTGAGAATATCACAGCAGAACACTAAACACAAAAGGATAAACCAATATGTTACAAGAAAGGGGGGGGGTCGCGCGAACCCGAATACATAAGTTATACAAGCCATAATATCTGAGTACAGACATAGTTAGTCAAGTTTAGCCTTAAGAAGGCTAGCACAAATATCATTAGAGATACAGATCGAAAAGGCAAGGCCTCCTCCCTGGGAGCCTCCGAAACTACTCCTCGTCCTGGTCAGAGCGGGTCTCAACGTAGTAGTAGGCGCCTCCGTGGTACTCCTGCTCCTGGGCTCCAACGTCGACTGCAGCGGTCGATCAGGCAAAACATAAAAAGGGAAATAAAGCAAGGGTGAGTATCTAGCATACCCGCGAGTCTTACGTCCGCTACTAAGCATTTATTCATTTGTATCAAATGGAAAGGGGAGGCTGTATATAGTGGACTATAAGATAGAAACAAGAATAAGGGTAAGAAGCTAGGCCTCTCGAAGATTAGCATCTTCTGACTTGTCTTGCAGCATGAGAAGAGAAACAACCAACAGTTTATATAAAGCATAAAGTAACAATGAAGCAGAAGTTGCTGCAGCATTATATAATATAAGTTGTAATGATTAATAATAATAATGCCTCCGAGTTCCGCTCCTCGACTTCCCTGCGAGGAAGAAAACCCGGAACCATACAGTTTAATAGTAGTAGTTTGTAGTTGTAAGATCCAGCTTCAGCATAAAGCATCCTGTTACCGTGGACACGGCTATTCGAATAGATTAAACTCCCTGCAGGGGTGCACTACTGTTCAGCCTGCACGCTTGGATCTCCAGGGTGGCGTGAACCTTGTTAGGGAACACCCCACCGAGGCTATCTGACACATCGTAGTTCATCCTAGTCTCAGCAGAGAGGCCATCCGCCGGACTATATCCTATGCGCCAAGGGGTCTAGGTCCCTCACCCTTTCACGCTCCTGCACGGTACGAGACTGGCCGGTGAAGCAAAAGAAAAACCAAACACACCTGCTGCAGCAAGAAGACAAGACCGCTTCCCGGCTATCAGCCCGTGGTACTGCTGACGTCTGAAGAGCTTTCGGACAAACTACGACGCGGAGGGCCCACACCGTAATCCCACGTGTAGGTAGTGCGTACAGACCAACGGGTCTCTCAAGTAATCCGCCGAACCATTTAGCATTTTACTATTATGTATTATCTCGCAGACAACCGTTATCGCTGTCTGACTAACAACACAATGGACAACGAACAGCAACAAGGACCACCAGTAACGTCGGGGCCTGCCCTGTCGTCCTGTCAAAGCGCGCGGTTACCAACAAGGTGAACCGTCTCCTTACCTTGTCTCGCGTGTGCCCTTGGTAGAGCTCGACTTTTTCGTGGTTTGGTAACTCTCGCGAGAAACGAGCAGGGGCCAAGCATGCCAGTAACGTCGGTCGTACCCTCCCTGTCGCTCCCGACAATATACCGCTCGCGGGCACCGTTGGGTCGCCCGACTCTTACCTTTAAGGACACTAGTTGATTCGATTGCCTACCATTAAGTGAAACAAGGAGGAATCACCCTCGATGGCACTCTTAAAGGAATTCGACAGAGACATCAGCGGAATGAACTAAAGAGGAATATTCTCGTATCACCCCGGTGGTGCCGAGACACCAGCGGAATGAACTAAAGAGGAATACCCTCGTATCATCCCAGTGATGCTACGCTACTCTAACAGCCCATGTGCAATAAATAAAAATCACCATGAGATTGTACTTTGTCTGTTCACTTTGTAACTTGGCATGATGCTAAACATTATAATTTCATGTGGTGATTTAAATTTGCTTTGGGATTGGAGCCCATTTGGGTTGTTTGAATCTGCATCCAATTTGGTTCAAGAAGGGTGTTTGAAGATTTTTCATTGTTGCATGCATGCTCTCCTTGACCCCAAACTTGGCATAGCCAATTCCTTGCCTTTCCCAAGCTTTTAAAAACCTTGCAAAAAAATTGCCAACTTCAAAAATGTGCCCCAAAGTTCAATGTGACTTGAATTTTCAAAAGGGACCCACATTTTAGTTGCTCCAAAATTGGTCAAACAAATTTCAGAAAATGGAGAATATTCCAAGGTTTCCAAAACATATTTTTATATGTTTTTATCTACTGTAGTTTGGCCTGGAAAATCCTTGGTTGTTGGCTATTTTTGTTAATAAACAAGCCAGTATTTCTCTTCCCTTTTCTTTCTCTGTAAAGCAGGAATCAGGCCTAGCCCACCTGGCCTGCTTCTTTTCCCCGCGGTCCAGCCCATGCGAAGGGGTACAGACGAGATCTTGGCCGTCCAGGGCGATCAACTGTCTCGACTTAATGGGGGGAAGACGGCCACCTGCTCCGTCACCTCACGGCGCGGACGCCGAGAGGGAGGAGAGGCCGGCGCCGTCCAATTCCGGCTGCATCCGGACGTCAAATCGCTCGCCAAGACCCCCTATAAGAGACCCGAGGCCTAGGGTTCCTTTCCCCCTCCTCAATTCGTTCTGGCGCCGCCTCTTGGCACGCCGGAGAGCTCCCCTGTTCCGCCTCGGTCGCCGGTGTACGTCCCGATTTCTCGCTGTCCTCGCCCCGTCTTCAACCCTACGCTCGCGCTCGTCCATCTCCGCGCTGACGAGCTTCCATTCCTCCCCGAAGGTCCCCGTTTCGTGAAGGGAGCGCTCCCGCAACGTCGACCCAGCCTCGGTCGTCTTCGTCTCCGGCGACGGCCACGTCACTTCCTCCTCTCCGGTGTGTTCCGCTCGTCGTCGGCACACCCCTAGGTGAGCTGCGCCTCCTCCTTCTCCCCGTAGTATGTACCGTCGTGATCGCCGTAGCTATGGCATGAGTTGGGTTTTCGACGGTGTGCTCTATGAGGGATGGGAGCACGCGATTGGCATCCAAGGCGAGTCCTTGCGCGTGCCCGTAGCTAGTAGCGCGCGGATCTGAAGTCTTTTCCAGAACACCGCCGCCGTGAGGTTCAGGTGTCGATAGCGCCGCCTTCTCTGCATCTCCGGCGAGGTCAGGTGCCGGGCTGTGAAGTTGGGTGTCACGTCTGCACGCCGAACACCTCCGCGTAGTTTAGGTCTGTAACAGCTCAGTTTTTGCAAAAATTACAAATTTTGTTTTCAGCGTGAATTGTTTGATTGTCTGATTTGTTTGTGGTGTTTGCATCCCCGATTTATCGATCGGCGATTATTTTTCCCCCTCTTATCTCGTACCGGACGGACACCGACCCTTGCCACCCTGACACTAGACCTTTGCGACACCGGGTTTCACCCGATCACCGTCGCGATAACCGCCCGAGACCAGCCGCAGCCAACGGAACGAAAAACCCCGTTTAATAATTAAACGTGTTATTTTTATAGAGCGCCGGAAAGTGTTCTCGGAACGGTTCCAGCGCGAGGTGAACGCCTCCAGCTCGACACACTGATCGCGCAGTTCAAAGTTTTACCCGAATCGGAGGTACTGCGGACCCCCGGCGGCCAGAAACGTGAACACCGCACGCGAGAGAGAAAAACCGGGGATGTTTTTGCAAGCTGCCAGCCACCTGGGCTATAAATAGACCACCCCACCACTTAGGGTTTTCCTAAGCCCAACTAGGCAGCCACTAGCCCTCAGATCTGGAATTTTAACCCCCAATTTTAACAAATCCTAGCTCCTCTCGATCTGGACCGTCGGATCTGCGGATCCAACGGCCCAGAGGCCGCCACCATGCACACCCATCTCTCCTCTCCCTCCCGTGGATTGCGCCCGAGCGCCGCCGCCTGTGGGCAAGCCGCTGGAGCAGCCAGCCGCCGGCCCGTCGCACCACTCTGGCCCTCCTCTTCCCTGCGCCCCCTCCTCTATTCCGTTCCCGCCTGACCTCCCTCTCCTCCTCTCTGCACCCGCAGGTCGCCGCCGGCAAGGTCCCTCGCATCGTCGCGCCATGGGAGCCGCCCGGAACCCCGCGGCCGGAGCCGGCCACCCGACGCTTGGATCCGAGCCCGTGGCCTCACCTTCAACCGCTCCGCGCCCGTTCCCGCCCTCCAGCGCTTCCCTCCGGCCTCCTTGCCCTGCTCGCCGCCGGTGGCCATCACGGGCGCCGCCGCCGCCTGCTCGGGAGGAGCCGGCTGCCTCTTGCTCGGCCCCGTTGACCGCCGTGGCAGGGCCGACTCACTTCGCCAGATCCGGCCCGAGCCGCCAGCCGAGGCCCAGTCCAAGCAACCTCCTAGGCCGCCAGTTGGGCCAAGCCCAGTAGGGGTGAGGCCCCCCTTTTTTTTCAGTCTCTGTTTTTTTTCTTTCTTGTACTAAATTTCTGCTAAGTCTTTTATAAATTGTTGCTGATCTGTTTTTGCGGTTAGAATTGCGAGTAAACCGTAGCTCCGATGAACGTGCCCCAAAAAAAAAGTTGCTCAGTTTTGCGTGCCCTAGCGTTCGTATGTAGAAAGTTTTTCTGTTTGAGGCCGTCTAAATAGTTTAATTCTGTGTTGAAGTAGGAATCAGGCCGTTAATTGCTTTTTTTTCCTGTTAAGTGCTGCTGTTATTATTTTATTGCAACTTCGGGTGACGATTGCTTCGCAACCGTTCATCGGAATTGATTGATTCCTTTTGCATCCTGTTAAGCATTGTTTCTACTTCAGTTCTATGCATTCACATGCCATAATTTCTTGCTGCATCATGATTATATCTTGCTCCAAAGTAGCTATTCTGCTGTTAGTGTGCTGTTGTATATATTTTGTTGCAACTTCGGTCGACGAGTGTGTCGCGGCCGTTTATCGGAATTGAGTGATTCCAATTGCATATTGTTAAGCATCATGTCTACTTTCATTACATGTATTGCATATTCATGTTATCATTACTGGTCATATAGTTGTTTAGCTCCAAAGTTGCTATGCTGCTGTTTTTGACAGCCACCTCTGTTTTTCTCTAAGTCTGTTACTTGGCGATGCCATGTTGTTTGCTTAATATCTTTTGATCTATGATGCCTATTTGCATGATTCTTTTTGCCATGCCTTCCCTGTCATGTCTAGTTTAATTTCATGTCATTTTTGAGCATGTTTGCATTGATTATCCTGTTTATGCATTGCTCTAAAGTGTGCTTCGTGATGTTGGAAGATTGTGCCTGTAACTTGTTTTGCTTGTATCTTTTTAACCGTAACTCCGTTTGGGGTGTTCTTTATATGTAACTTGATTAGTTATTCGTGTACTTTGTGTTTATGCTATTTTTTTCTGTTGTTAACCAACCTAAAATATGGTTTAGGAAAGAACAGTAGAAAATATTTTAATCATCGTGTGGCACTTAGTGTATGCCATGTTTAGGATTGTGCCTCACTTAAATTGACTAGTATAGATAGTTTACTTTGCGCTTCACCTCTTGACATGTTTGTGTGCTATGCCATGCTTGCTTGAGTTTCCATGTTAATAACCGTTGATTGATCACCTGTAGCTAAGCAACTTGAACCACTGTAAACGTGCGGTATTCGTCGTGTGTGACCGATACCCCACTTAAACTGTTAGTAACCGTTCTCGACGATAGATCCGTATCGCGTTGCCGTGACCTGTGTTGCCTCTTTGATCTTGTATTGCTCCGTAGTAATAGTGGTGCACCGTTGATTGCTTTCCAGTGTTTACTTCTTGTGTGCTTCCGCGGATACCTCTCGGAGACGATGCGAGCTTGCGATCAACTACACCTTAGGAATCCGACTTATCAACATGCAAGGACAATACATTACTTATGATCCATTCTATTTCAACCAGCAGTTTGCATGCTAGTCTAGGTTAGGTTTGATGTTTGATCCTACCACGTGTTTACAGCCTCTTTCAAACCGATACAGCCATGTCCCTTCCCAGCAAACCTTGTACTGCTATGTTACTATTGCTCGTTGCTCAGCCCCTGCTTAGTATGCATGCTTAGGATGCTACGATGTTACCCTGTTACTCCTTGGTGTGGGATATCACATTATTATATTGTTGGTGAGTATATGATTATTATTATAATGTTGACTATATTCGACAAAGGATGGAAGGTCTAGGCTATCCCGCCCCGACGCTTTGTTCCATTCGAGTCACCTAGGATCCGAGTTCCGGGTATTGGTTTTAAGACTGAGCGTGCCTAACCGCGTGTGGGATTTTATGGGGTCCCCTTTTCTTACCTACCTAGCTTCAAGCATCTCTAGTGGTGGCCCAAGCTGATTTACCATTTGAAACCGTGTGTGTGCTGGTCGTACGCCAGTTGTTTACAAACCAACCTGGACCAGTGAGGACTTAGTTCCCTTGCTGGCCCACTTTGTCCGGATGAGGACCCGGTGTCCCATGTGTGATTAACCGGCTATCCAAACCTGCGACAGACGGTAGAGACCAGATCGAGAGAGCGGCCGGCTCCTGAGATGGATGTCGACGCACCGGGGGCCACCCGGATTTGTTCGTTGTTAGTTAGAGGGACCTGTCGTTTCGGATCTCTTGGAACTAAATCATAAAATGGTTGCCTGTGATGGGTAGCAACTGAGAAAGATGGACGTGCGTGCGGAGCCTCGTAATGGGCAGTTGGTACACCCCTGCAGGGCTAAATCTTTTCGAAAAGTCGTGTCCACGGTTATGGATGACTTGAGACCTACTCCTTGTTCATAGACAACAACAACTGAGATAATCTTAATATAATTTGATCAACGTGTGTGTGTGCCTTGACTGCTTCTTCTTCGTCGGGATGCGAAGAGGAGGACAAGGATAGGATAGGTGTTATGTTTGCGTAAGTAGCTGATAGCAAGACTTGTTGGAGGCGATTCCTCATCGAATGCTTGGCTTCTCATCTTACTCTCTAGATCGTTAGCCACTTCATAAATGCTAGTGCGGAAGCAACCTCACCACTTACCCCTTCCTTACTATAAACTACTAGTTGTCCTAGAATGACGAGTGATTAAGTCCTCGCTGGGTCAGATGACCACTACAGTTGGATGTTGAGTACCTCTCTACTCATGATACTACCCCAAACTCTTTTCAGGGTTCTTGATCGACAACAGGTATGGTGATCGACGTTTCACGTGGAGACTCGACGACGACTAGTTAGGAGGATCCCGGCGGAGGGCCTGCACCCGTGTGGTTATGGGACCGATGTTTTTCTCTTTGCCACTAGGCATTTGATTGTAGTCTGTACTCAGACATGTATCTTCTGCTGTTGTATTGTATTGAGGTAGTTGTATGCCGATTGTAAGAGATGTTGTATCCCTGTATCTGTAATGTTGTGATATCATGTTGGAAATCCGGGGCATATGGCTTTGTCATATGTCGCGGTGGGACCGATATGTGCTTCGTCCCCGGATCTGGGTGGAAACACCTAGATCTGGAACAGTACCGCATATCGGGCCTTACAAGGTCCCCATGTATGCGAGGCCAGCATCGCCACCGTTTGCTGCAGCGTTCGGCTGTCGACGACAGGTTCAGGTGGTAGCCTTCACCTCGGATCCTGTCAGCGCACCGCCTCCATGGAGTTCCCCTGAGCACCGTGACGTCGACGTCGAGATCTAAGTGATGTAGATGGCGGGAATGGGTTCTTGGATGACCCCTCTACGCATCCCGCGTCGCCGGTGAGTCGCCGGAGATTCGTATGCGTGGCCACTCTCGACGGATTTTTTCCCCGCGACACTGCCTGAGCTCTATCCGTCAGTGTTCAAGTTGCAGTCAGCGTGTCGAGTAGCTATAACTTGTTCCGCGCCTATTCTCTGTCGAGTTCGATGCAGTAGCTTAGTGGTCAAGGGTGCTGTGGTGGAGAGGCACGGCGTGGGTTCGAACTCCAGCCAGTGCAATCCCCTTTTTCTTTTTCCTTGCTCGTCTAGGTGGTTTGGGCCACTGTGGGCAGGCTGGGCACAGCCCAGCAGCTTCCGCGGCCGAGCATGGGCCTTGGCGCCCGCGGCCAGCCCAGTGGCTGCACCCTCTTCTTTTTCCTTTTAGTTTCTTTTCCTTTTCTGTTTTAGTTCAATTTGAGTTTGAATTCAAATTCAAACTGAACTTAAACCTTGGAGCTCTTATACCTCAAATGTGGCATCCCATATATGTTTTGGGGTAGTTTTGCCCACTGATCACAGTAGTGAGGTTCATTTTGTGGTTTGCCTCTTCTAAGTTTTGGAGAACTGGCAATTTTGCAAAGAAGCACCTCACCTCTTTTGTATTTGTACGATGTTTTGCAAATTCAAACTGTGCCTTGCCATATATGTTTTTGCGGTAGTTTCTCCCAAGGATTTGCATGGTGATAATGGTTTGACCATTTGAGCCTTTTTTCAAAATGCATCTAATGCAACTTTGCACTCAGGTCCCAAGTTCCTATCCATGTCTTCTTCAATCTTTGCATCTTTGAAAAAACCATCCCCTATACATATTGTCATATGCAATGTGGCTGGGTTCCTTTCTTTTGTTGCACCTTTCCGATGTCCAGTTCTCCGACATCTCTCCGTCTCCGGAATCGATGTTTTATTTTCACGTTATAATTATTTCTGTTAATTGCATTGTTGATCATGTCATGTTGCCATGTTACTTACACCGAAATTAAGGCTAAGACCGAAGCCATTCAGTGTAATTAATTGCATATGAAGTTGTTGACGTGTCGTCACCACCTTCATTTAAATCTGACTAGATAGGGTCACATCATGTCGATTAAACTTGATCATACCATCTTTGCCTGTGCATTGCAACCCATTGCTTACTTGTGTGCCTTTCCTTGCAGGTACCTTACGTTAGCACCTGAGACTGCCGAGGAGACTTACGTGGAGATTTCCGACACCGAGCCCGAGGACCCTGCTGCGTCTGCTTCGACGACCGATTACCCAGGCAAGGGGAAGATTTATACCATTACTTGATACATTTCTGCCTACCTGCCTAGCTGTAGTCTAGAACGATTGTTTGATTCTATCCACCTTGCTTATGCCTTAATCAAAACCAAACAGCCATGATCCCCACATCCCAGCAAAACATTGTGTTGCTAAGTTACCGCTGCTCAGCCATTGCTTAGTATTAGTAGGAGAACTTGCTGCTTAACCTATGCTATGGTTTGGAATATCATGTTATTTAAAGAAGTTGGTTGATATTTATTATTATTATGATGTTAATTTATACTTGACGAAAGATGGGAGACCAGGCTATTCCCGCCATGTGTTTTGTTCCATTTGAGTCACCTAGGTCCCGAGTTCTGGGTATTGTGTTTCTTGACGAGCGTGCCTAATCGTGTGTGGGATTCTATGGGGTCCCCTTGTCTTACCTACCTAGCTTCCTACAGTTCTAGTGGGGGCCCGAGCTGATTTACTATTTGCAATGTGTGTGTGCTGGTCGTACCCCAGTTGTTTACAACCCACCTTGGGCCAGGAGGACTTGTGCCTTGGCTGGCCCACCTTGACCGGCGAGGGCCCGGTCCTCGTGTGAGGTTTAACCGGTAACCCAAACCCTGTTGATACGGAAGAGGCCGATCTGAGAGCGTGGCCGGCTTTTGGATTGGAAGTCAACTCCCCGGGGGCCACCCGGAATTGTGTGTTGTTAGTTAGAGGGACTCTGACGTTCTGGAGTTTCAGGCGCTTACCTAGCCAAGTGTAAACCGGTTGTACATGCGAAGCCTATGATGGGCAGTTGGTACACCCCTTCAGGGTTAAATCTTTTAGAAAAGCCGTGTCCGCGGTTATGGACGACTTGAGACCTACTCCTTGTTCATAGAATAACATCAGTTTGAACCTGAATTAAAACTTGCCTACCGTGTGAGTGCCTTGGTCGCTTTTCTTCGTCCAGCGGGACCGAGAGAAGATCCAGGTTGTGTTATGTTTGACGTAAGTAGGTGAATAGTGGACTTATGACACGATGTCACGTGTATTTCTTGGATCTTACCTCTATTCTAATAGAACGATAGCCACCATATATGCTAGTGCGGCTGCAACTTTTACCTTTATCTTGTCTTACCGTAGGAACTTAGTTATCCTGTAATGATATAATCTCACCCATGTTTTCCTTTTTTGCTTTACTGTTTTCCCTGATCGGCAGCTGCAGTGGACTACTACCTCGACCGAGCACTGGATGATACTATGTGGAGGTGCCCCCGGAGGACGACGATGAAGACGACCTCGTTCAGTAGATCCTATAATTGGGCTTCGACGATCCGTGGGTGGACTATTTATGTGCAGCCCTCTCTAGGGCAATTTGGATTTTGACCGTACTCGGTCGTGTTTGTCTTGCGCTTGTCGCATGATGTACTGATGGGTCCATGGACCTCTCAGATGATGTAATAATTCTAGTGGACATGTATGCCCTGGACTCTATATATTTATGTCTTAGCTTTAACTTCTTGTTCATATACCTGTTGTCGAGAATCCGGCAGCGACACAAGTGCGAGTGTCGTGAGTCGGTGGCTCTTTATGCGCTACTAACTTGAGCGGGACGCGAAAGCGACTAACTCGAGTTAGCACCGCATCGAGGGCCTTACAACTTGGTATTAGAGCAGGACTGACTGTAGGACCCCTTACTGGCCGAAGTTGAATCTAGAAACTATTTTGTAGTTATTAAGGAAAAATTGGAGAGTAGGAACTCTTTCTTTTTCTTCTTACCCCACCCTCCCACCCCTTTTTCCGTGAGGAAGTGAAACGTTGTTCTCTCTCTGCAACTTATCCCCTTTCAAAAAAAATCTAGGTTCTCGTTTACATGACGCTCCGATTCCTCTATAATTCTTTGCTAGTGACGAGAAGGGTTGGCGTACGTTGAGAACACTGAGCCGCCACTTGGGGTTGACAGCTCCACCTCGATTACGGCATACCTCAGGTGAAACTCCTATAGAGGGATGGTTGGCATCCTTCCGAGGTGGTTCCTCCCCCTATAGGAGACCGCTTCGGCGTGCCGCTCAGGGCAGATGTCTCAACGTTCAGGTCTTCAACCACTCGTATATATTGTTATGTGCTCGCTAGAAGATTATTATCTTGGATTCGGATGATCTCGGTTTGGGGATTCCAGTAGCACCTAGCTTTCGACTTTCCGAGTTAACCTTGGTGGAATTTCAGCCTTCGGCTTTCTCATACCTCGTGAGGAAGTTTTGTTGTCAATATTGCTTTATCTTCTGGTTTCGTCAATGTTTCAACCATGTTCTCATAAGTGTCCCTGTATAGAGGATGCCAAGAGTGAACATGCCGCCGCCAGAGAACCCTCTCCTTGGGGAGGCTGTGACCGCAGTGGCTCAGGGCACAGCTGCAATCTTACAGATGCTGCAGAACCAGACTGCCCAGAGGAATGATCGACCACAGTACACCACTCTGCAGCGGTTCTTCGATATCAACCCCCCCCCCCAGGTTCTCAGAGGCTCAAGACCCGCTAGAGGCGGACGACTGGATCGCAGAGATCAAGAATCACTTCAATGCAAACACCGTCAGACCAGTGGACTACGCCACCTTCGCCTCCTTCCAGCTTCAGGGTGCAGCAGCCAGCTGGTACGATACCTACAAGGCCAACAAGGGCGATGCTATCATCACGTGAGAAGATTTCGTCGCAGACTTCAGAGCAACACATATTCCGAGTGGCCTGATGGACAGGAAGCAAGAGGATTTCTTGGCTCTGAGACAGGGTGATAGGTCAGTTCAGGAGTACAACCTGCCCTTGTCAGGCTCGCCAGGTACGCTCCAGAGGAGGTCAGCACAGAGGCTAAGAAGATAGCCAGATTCCGTGGGGGTCTCAGCACAGAGATCAAGTACGCACTCACTCAGTGTAGCCCCACGCTGTTCTCACAGTTCGTGGATCAGGCTATCGACCAGGAGTCAGCCAGAGCAGAGTGGGATGCAGACAGGAAGCGCCAGAGAGAGCACAGTTCCGCAGTGATGGTCCACAAGAAGGAAAAGACTTGGGTCACAGAGGCACCACCACAGAGGCAACAGTTCCAGCAGAGGGGAGCAGTTGTCCGCACTTTTCCCCGCCCTCCCGTCCCAGTCCAGCAGGGGCCTCGCTCTACACCACCACATGCGAGGCCACCCAGGCCGCAACAGCAGCCCAGCAGGCCAGGCGTGATCTTCTACAAATGCAGAGAGTCGGGGCACACGTCTCCCAACTGCATCGACCCGCGCTTTTCTCGGCTCCCACCGCCTCCACCTCGCTCTACTCCGAGCACTGCGATGGTGAAGGCACAGCCACGTGCAGTTCGAGTGAACAACGTGATGCTCACAGATGATCAGCAGTCTTCAGAGTTCGTTCTTGGTAGGTTGCTTGTTAGTTCAGTTTCTGCGACAGTTTTGTTCGATTCCGGAGCTTCCCACTCTTTCGTATCCAGACCTTTTGTTGAGCGTGCTGAGTTACATCCGCAAGGTTTGTCTCAGCAGCTATTTGTTGCTTCTCCAGGTTTCAGGACGAATACGTCTGCCTTTGTCCCAAATGTGGAGATTCATATCCAGGGACTTCTCTTCTCAGCTTCGTTGATCGTGTTGACCCGTTCCGACATTGATGTCATTTTGGGCATGGATTGGCTTGTGCAGCACAAGGCCAATATTGATTGTCCGACCAGATCTGTGAAGTTGACTCATGATTCAGGTGCAGAAGTCTTTGACACTTGTGGCTCTATGACAGGACCAGCACAGTTGTACGCTTTGAACACAGGAGTTACACCTTTGCTCCAAGAGGTCAGAGTTGTCTGTGAGTTCCCAGACGTCTTTCCGGAGGATTTGCCAGGAATTCCCCCAGTTTGAGCTATTGAGTTCGTTATTGAGCTAGAGCCTGGTACCCATCCGATCTCTCGGCATCCGTACAAGATGTGTTTGAAGGAGTTGATTGAGCTCAAGAAGAAGTTGACAGAGTTGGAAGCAGGCGGTTTTATCCGCGCGAGCACTTCCCCTTGTGGTGCACCAACTTTGTTTGTCCAGAAGAAGGATGGGACTAGCCGCTTGGTCCAGCACTATCGCGGTATCAACAAGAAGACCATCAAGAACAAGTACCCTTTACCCCGCATCAATGATCTATTCGAACAGTTGAATGGGGCTAAGGTGTTTTCCAAGCTTGACTTAAGGATGGGGTATCATTAAATCTGTGTTCGTGAAGAGGATATTCCCAAGACCGCGTTCAGCACATGTTATGGGCTGTATGAGTTCACAGTCATGACTTTTGGGTTCTCAAATGCCCCTCCTACGTTCATGAGAGCTATGAACTATTTGTTCCAAGAATGGCTTGATGTGTTCGTGATCCTCTACCTCGACGACATTCTTTTCTATTCCAAGTCAGAGGCTGAACATGAGGAACATCTACGCATGGTGCTGCAGAAGTTGAGAGAGCACCGGTACTATGCCAAGTTCTCCAAGTGTGAGTTTTGGCTGGACAAGGTCAATTTTCTGGGCCATGTCATCTCCACTGAGGGAATTGCGGTTGACCCAGAGCGAGTCCGCACTATTCAAGAGTGGGCTCCGCCGAAGAATGTGACGCAGCTGAGGAGTTTTCTCGGCCTCGCTAGTTATTGCAGGAGGTTTGTGCAGAATTTCTCCAAAATAGCTAAGCCAATGACTGAATTGTTGTGCAAGGACAAGCGGTACACTTGGTCACCAGCTTGCCAGTCAGCCTTCGAGAAGTTGAAATAGAAGTTGACCACAGCTCCAATTCTCAAGCCGCCAGATGAATCACAGCCTTTTCAGGTGTTTTGTGATGCTTCCTTGCAAGGTCTAGGCGGAGTTTTGATGCGAGGTAGGAATATTGTGGCGTATACCTCACGGCAGTTGAAGACGAGTGAGAGGAATTATCCCACGCACGACTTGGAGCTTGCAGCAGTTATGCATGCTTTGGTCACTTGGCGACACCTCCTCTTAGGGAGGAAGGTGGATGTGTTCACCGATCACAAGAGTCTGAAGGACTTGTTCACTCAGCCAAATCTGAACTTGAGGGAACGAAGATGGCTTGAGACCATTACTGAGTACACAGTTGATATTCAGTACACGCCTGGGAAGGCGAATGTCATAGCTGATGCGCTGAGCCGCAAGGGAGATTCCAATAATATCCAGGTGCAGAAGATCCACCCTGATTTGTGTGAGTCCTTTCGAAGGCTCAATCTCGAGCTAGTTCCAGCAGGCTACCTTGCCAACCTTGTGGTAGAGCCCACTATCCATGAGAAGATTCGTGAAGCTCAGTCTGGAAGCTCAATGATACAAAAGATCAAGCAGGGTATTGCTGCCTCAGTTCCAAAGTACGGTTGCTTTTCAGTGCATAATGACGGCACCGTGTTGTTCAAAGAGCGAGTTGTTCTTCCCAAGGAGGGAGATCTCAAAGAGGTCATCATGAAGGAAGTCCATGATTCCAAGCTATCTATTCACCCTGGCAGTACGAAGATGTATCAAGATCTCAAGCAAAGCTTTTGGTGGACTCGTATGAAGCGGGAAGTTGCCCGTTACGTGTCTCAGTGTGATGTGTGCAGGAGAGTGAAGGCACAACATCAGAAGACTGCAGGGTTGCTTCAGCCACTTGAGATTCCGAAGTGGAAATGGGATCACATAGAGATGGATTTCATCACAGGCTTCCCCTTGTCGTAGAAGAAGAACAATGCCATCTTTGTTGTCATTGACAATCTTTCCAAAGTTGCCCACTTCTTTCCAGTGAAGGACTCCATTTCAGCAGCTCAGTTGGCGGATTTGTACACCGCAAGAGTTGTATCTTTGCATGGCATTCCCAAGAAGAGCAGTTCTGATAGAGGCATCCTTTTCACCTCTAAGTTCTGGCAGGACTTTCAAAAGGCGATTGGTACAACAGTGTTGTTCAGTACCGCTTATCACCCTTAGACAAGTGGGCAAGTCGAGCGCGTGAACCAAATCCTCGAGGACATGCTTCGAGCGTGTGTCATTTCCTTTGGCATGAATTGGGAAGAATGCTTGCCATATGCTGAGTTCTCTTACAAAAACAGCTATCAGGCAAGTCTGCAGGCAGCACCGTTTGAAGTATTGTATGGCCGCAAGTGCAGGACACCTTTGAACAGGTCCGAGACAGGTGAGAGGCACCTGTTCGGTCCAGATGTAATCCAAGAGGCAGAGGACAGAGTGAAGATTTTCCGAGAGCACCTAAACGCAGCACAGTCTAGGCAGAAGGCCTATTATGACAAAAGGCACCGTGGTGTAGCGTTTCAGGTTGGTGATTGGGCGTACCTGAGAGTGTCTCCATTGAGGGGAACTCACCGCTTTGGGGAAAGCTCGCTCCAAGATTTATCGGACCTTTCCGCATCCTCGAGACTAGAGGACCTCTTGCCTTTCGGCTCGAGCTTCCAGAGAGTCTGTCCATGGTGCATGACGTGTTCCATGTGTCCCAGCTAAAGCAGTGCTTCAAGCAGCCAGAGCAGGCTGTTGACTTGGGCGAGATAAAGCTGAGTGCGGACCTTTCCTACTCAGAGCGTCCAGTCCGTGTTCTTGAGACGTCCGAGCTCAAGACTCGCAACAAGACCGTCAAGTTCATGAAAGGTCAGTGGGCACATCATTCAGAGAAGGAAGCAACGTGGGAGCGCGAAGATCATCTCCGTTCTGAGTATCCTGAGTTGTTTCAGGCTTAGATCTCGGAACGAGATCCTGTGTTGGTGGGGGAGTGCTGTAACAGGCCATGTGCAATAAATAAAAATCACCATGAGATTGTACTTTGTCTATTCACTTTGTAACTTGGCATGATGCTAAACATTATAATTTCATGTGGTGATTTAAATTTGCTTTGGGATTGGAGCCCATTTGGGTTGTTTGAATCTGCATCCAATTTGGTTCATGTAGGGTGTTTGAAGATTTTTCATTGTTGCATGCATGCTCTCCTTGACCCCAAACTTGGAATAGCCAATTCCTCGCCTTTCCCAAGCCTTTTAAAAACCTTGCAACATTTTTGCCAACTTAAAAAATGTGGCCCACAGTTCAATGTGACTTGAATTTTCAAAAGGGACCCACATTTTCGTTGATCCAAAATTGGTCAAACCAATTTTAGAAAATGGAGAATATTCCAAGGTTTCCAAAACATATTTTTATATGTTTTATCTGCTGTAGTTTGGCCTGGAAAATCCATGGTTGTTGGCTATTTTTGTTAATAAGCAAGCCAGTATTTCTCTTCCCTTTTCTTTCTCTGTAAAGCAGGAATCAGGCCCAGCCCACCTGGCCTGCTTCTTTTGCCCGCGGTCCAGCCCATGCGAAGGGGTACGGACGAGATCTTAGCCGTCCAGGGCGATCAACGGTCCCGACTTAACGGGGGGAAGACGGCCACCTGCTCCGTCACCTCACGCGCGGACGCCGAGAGGGAGGAGAGGTCGGCGCCGTCCAATTCCGGCTGCTTCCGGCCGTCAAATAGCTCGCGGAGACCCCTATAAGAGCCCCGAGGCCTAGGGTTCCTTTCCCCCTCCTCAATTCGTTCTGCCGCCGCCACTTGGCACGTCGGGGAGCTCCCCTGTTCCACCTCGGTCGCCGGTCTACGTCCCGATTTCTCGCCGTCCTCGCCCCTTCTTCAACCCTACGCTCGCGCTCGTCCATCTCCGCGCTGACGCGCTTCCATTCCTCCCCGCAGGTCCCTGTTTCGTGAAGGGATCGCTCCCGCAACGTCGACCCCGCCTCGACCGTCTTCGTCTCCGGCGACGGCCATGTCACTTCCTCCTCTCCGCTGCACTCTGCTCGTCGTCGGCACACCCCTAGGTGAGCTGCGCCTCCTCCTTGTCCCCGTAGTATGTTCGCTTCGCCTAAGAAGTGCAGCGTGTGCGTGCCCGCTGTTAGCGAAGCTGCCGTACCGTCGTGATCTCCGTAGCCATGGCTTGAGCTGGGTATTCGATGGTGCGCTCTGTGAGCGATGGGAGCACGTGATTGGCAGCCAAGGCGAGTCCTTGCGCGTGCCCGTAGCTAGTAGCGCGCGGAACTGAAGTGTTTTCTAGAACACCGCCGCCGTGAGGCTCAGGTGTCGATAGCGCCGCCTTCTCTGCATATCCGGCGAGGTTAGGTGCCGGGCTGTGAAGCTGGGTGTCACGTCTGCACGCCGAACACCTCCGCGTAGTTTAGGTCCATTTGTGTGCGAGGCCAGCGTCGCCACCGTTTGCTTCTGCGTTCGGCTGTCGACGACAGGTTCAGGTGGTAGCCGGCACCTCAGATCCTGTCAGCGCACCACCTCCGTGGAGTTCCCCTGAGCACCGCGACGTCGACATCGAGATCTAAGTGATATAGATGGCGGGAATGGGTTCTTGGATGACCCCTCTACGCATCCCTCCTCGCCGGTGAGTCGTCGGAGTTTCGTATACGTGGCCACTCTCGACGGATTTTTGCCCCGCGAGACTGCCTGAGCTCTATCCGTTAGTGTTCAAGTTGCAGTCAGCGTGTCGAGTAGCTATAACTTGTTCCGCGCCTGTTCTCTGTCGAGTTCAATGCAGTAGCGTAGTGGTCAAGGGGTCTGTGGTGGAGAGGCACGGCGTGGGTTCGAACTCCAGCCAGTGCAAGCCCCTTTTTCTTTTTGCTTGCTCGTCCAGGTGGTTTGGGCCACTGTGGGCAGGCTAGGCTCAGCCCAGCAGCTGCCGAAGCCGAGCATGGGCCTTGGCGCCCGCGGCCAGCCCAGTGGCTGCACCCTCTGTTTTTTCCTTTTAGTTTCTTTTCCTTTTCTGTTTTAGTTCAATTTGAGTTTGAGTTCAAATTCAAACTGAACTTAAACCTTGGAGATCTTATACCTCAAATGTGGCATCCCATATATGTTTTGGGGTAGTTTTTCCCACTGATCAAAGTAGTGAGTTTCATTTTGTGGTTTTCCCCCTCTAAGTTTTGGAGAAGTGGCAATTTTTCAAAGAAGCCCCTCACCTCTTTTCTATTTGCACGATGTTTTGCAAATTCAAAGTGTGCCTTGCCATATATGTTTTTGTGGTAGTTTCTCCCAAGGATTTGCATCTCCCAAGGTAGTTTCTTCTTCAATCTTTGCATCTTTGAAAAAACCAGCCCCTATACATATTGTCATATGCAATGTGGCTGGGTTCCTTTCTTTTGTTGCACCTTTCCGATGTCCAGTTCTCCGACACCTCTCCGTCTCCAGAATCGATGTTTTATTTTCACGTTGTAATTATTTCTGTTAATTGCATTGTTGATCATTTCATGTTTCCATGTTACTTACACAAAAATTAAGGCTAAGACCAAAGCCATTCAGTGTAATTAATTGCATATGAAGTTGTTGACGTGTCGTCACCACCTTCATTTAAATTTTACTAGATAGGGTCACATCATGTTGATTAAACTTGATCATACCATTTTTGCCTGTGCATTGCAACCCATTGCTTACTTGTGTGCCTTTCCTTGCCGGTACCTTACGTTAGCACCTGAGACTGCCGAGGAGACTTACGTGGAGATTTCCGACACCGAGCCCGAGGACCCTGCTGCGTCTTCTTCGACGACCGATTACCTAGGCAAGGGGAAGATTTATACCATTACTTGATACCTTTCTGCTTACCTGCCTAGCTGTAGTCTAGAACGATTGTTTGATCCTATCCACCTTGCTTATGACTTAATCAAAACCAAACAGCCATGATCCCCACATCCCAGCAAAACATTGTGTTGCTAAGTTACCGCTGCTCAGCCATTGCTTAGTATGAGTAGGAGAACATGCTTCTTAGCCTATGCTATGGTTTGGGATATCATGTTATTTAAAGAACTTGGTTGATATTTATTATTATTATGATGTTAATTTATACTTGACGAAAGATGGGAGACCAGGCTGTTCCCGCCAGGTGTTTTGTTCCATTTGAGACACCTAGGTCCCGAGTTCCAGGTATTGTGTTTCTTGACGAGCGTGCCTAATCGTGTGTGGGATTCTATGGGGTCCCCTTGTCTTACCTACCTAGCTTCCTACAGTTCTAGTGGTGGCCCGAGCTGATTTACTATTTGCAATGTGTGTGTGCTGGTGGTACCCCAGTTGTTTACAAACCACCTTGGGCCAGGAGGACTTGTGCCTTGGCTGGCCCACCTTGACCGGCGAGGGCCCGATCTGAGAGTGTGGCCGGCTTTTGGATTGGATGTCGACTCCCCGGGGGCCACCCGGAATTGTGTGTTGTTAGTTCGAGGGACTCTGGTTCTGGAGTTTCAGGTGCTTACCTAGCCAAGTGGAAACCGGGCGTACATGCGAAGCCTATGATGGGCAGTTGGTACACCCCTGCAGGGTTAAATCTTTTCGAAAAGCCGTGTCCGCGGTTATGGACGACTTGAGACCTACTCCTTGTTCATATAATAACATCAATTTGAACCTGAATTAAAACTTGCCTACCGTGTCAGTGCCATGGTCGTTTTTCTTCGTCCAGGGGGACCGAGAGAAGATCCAGGCTGTGTTATGTTTGACGTAGGTAGGTGAATAGTGGACTTATGACACGATGTCACGTGTATTTCTTGGATCTTACCTCTATTCTAATAGAACGATAGCCACCATATATGTAGTGCGGCTGCAACATTTACCTTTATCTTGTCTTACCGTAGGAAGTTAGTTATCCTGTAATGATATAATCTCACCCCTGTTTTCCTTTTCTGCTTTACTGTTTTGCCTGATTGGCCGCTGCAGTGGACTACTACCTCGACCCGAGCACTGGATGATACTTTGTGGAGGTGCCCCCGGAGGACGACGATGAAGACGACCTTGTTTAGTAGATCCTATAGTTGGGCTTCGACGATCCGTGGGTGGACTATTTATGTGCATCCCTCTCTAGGGAAATATGGATTTTGACCGTACTCGGTCCTGTTTGTCTTCCGCTTGTCACATGACGTACTGATGGGTCCATGGACCTCTGAGATGATGTAATAATTCCAGTGGAGATGTATGCCCTGGACTCTATATATTTATGTCTTAGCTTTAAGTTCTTGTTCATATACCTGTTGTCGAGAATCCGGCAGCGAAACGAGTGCGAGTGTCAAGAGTCGGTGGCTCTTTATGCGCTACTAACTTGAGCGGGACGCGAAAGCCACAAACTCGAGTTAGCACCGCATCGGGGGCCATACAGCTACTGAGCTGACGAGAGTGAATTACGAGTTCGTCCACTCGTAAGTCAAACTCGAAGCGACTCGGCAGAGTCTCACCGTTGTAGGTCCCCTAGGGCGTTTGCATTGATCCGTACCTGTTGCAGTTGTATATATTATGTATCCGCGTCACTTCCCTGAGTGGCCACGGCTCGCTATATAATCCTAGCTAACAATGCGCAGGGCTCACTGCTGAATATAATATATAGATATAGCAGGCAGCATAGGATAAGGAAGGTACAACAAGGGGCGACAAAATCTGGCTATGCAATTGAATAGGATTGTAACGTAGCAGCAGCAGTAACAATGCCTAGTGCAAGAAAGTACGGAAAGGTAGGCGATATCTGGGGAAGAGAATGGCTCTGCTTGCCTGGAAGCTCGACAGTAGGGGTAGGGTCGTCGACGATGTAGTCGTACCCGGCAGCGGTGTAGTCGGCGGTAGCAGCGAGGTCTATCGGAGAATAAAGGGGGGGGGAGAAACAGTAAATATAAAGAAGACATAGCAATCAAATGCATGACATGACAGATGAAATGTTATCGGTGCTCTAACGTAGTACGAAGCAATATGCTCGGAGCGGGAATTCATCCGGGGGTGAACAGCCAGCTCCGGGTGATTACCGTACAGGGTGTCCGAAGGGGGAAGGGGTCATGCCGGAGGTGTCGTGGACATCCAACAAACGTATGGGTGGGGTATCCGAGTTAGTTGAACTATTCTGAACAACTTTCGTGTTCAGAACAAATTCATCCGGATACTGTAACAGTACCGGACAAATCATCGAACAGACGGTCCGGAGGGGGACGGTTCGACGTTCGGTATGGTAGAGGGGTTTGGTGAAGGTACGGGTATCTTATTTGTATTTTGTGATCCGTTCTGAGCAACTTTCATATACAAAGTATTTTGATCCGGGCAACCTATACCAGTACCGAGAATTATCGCCAGACGGCCCGGAGGGCGGGGATGTCGATGTTCGTTGTGTTAGGGGGGTGTAGTAGACGAACGGACAGCGTATTATTAATATACGTATTTTTCTAATCAGTTTTGATATATAAATTATTTTAATCCAAGTTACGGATTAAAAGATATTAGTTTTATTAGTTTAATTCAATTTAAAACATTTATTAAATTCCTTTTCTATTTCTGTTATTAATTATTGAATTAAACAATATTCATTTTAATATACTGACCAGTGGGTCCCACTAGTCAGTGGCTTATTAAACAAATTAATTAATATACATAATTAACAAGGGGAGGTGGCCCACATGTCATAGAGAGAAGTCTTAACAAATTAATTAATTAGTTTAATTAGTGATGGGGCCCATGTATCATACATAGAGCTACTTTAACAGTTTCTATTTATTATAAACACTTATTAAGCGGTGGGGGCGACCTATCATTCAAAAGGGGGGGGTTATTCTCCTCTAAACAAATCTTGTTAGTGGCTAATTACCCTGGGGGGCCGCTAGTCAGTGGCCCAGCAAACCCCTAGGTTGGGCTCGCCTGCACGGGAAAAACAGAGCAGCGCCGACGACCGTTCCGGCGAGGGTCCGCGGAGAAGCGAGGGGGAAGGCGTGTGTGAGAGGTGGCAGAGGAGTGTCCTCACGAGCGCGCGCGTGCAACCGCAGCAGCGGCCGAGGCAGCATGCCCCAGAGGCCGGGCGTGCGTGGAGGAAGGGGGCGGTAATGCCGCGCGGTGGTTGCCGGAGGCGGGGCACGTGCAAGGCTCGATATGCGGTACTGCTCCGGATATAGATGTTTCCATCCAGATCCGGGGATGAAGCACATATCGGTCCCACCGCGACATATGACATAGCCATATTCTCCGGATTTCCAACATGATATCACAACATTAAAGATACAAGGATACAACATCTCATACAATCGGCATACAACTGCCTTAATTACAATACAACAACGGAAGATACATGTCTGGGTACACACTACAATCAAATGCCTACTGGCAAAGAGAAAAACACCGATCCCCATAACCACACGGGTCCAGGCCCTCCGCCGGGATCCGCCTAACTAGTCGTCTTCGAGTCTCCACGTGAAACGTCGATCACCATACCTGTTGTCGATCAAGAACCCTGAAAAGAGTTTGGGGATACTATCATGAGTACAGAAGTACTCAGCATCCAACTGTAGTGGTCAACTGACCCATCAAGGACTTCATCACTCGTCATTCTAGGACAACTAGTAATTTACGGTAAGGATGGGGTATGTGGTGTGGTTACTGCCGCACTAGCATTTATGAAGTGGCTAATGATCTAGAGAGTAAGGTAAGAAGCCAAGCATTCGATGAGGAATCGCCTCCAACAAGTCTTGCTATCAACTACTTACGCAACCAGAACACCTATCCTATCCTTGTCCTCCTCTTCGCATCTTGACGAAGAAGAAGCAGTCAAGGCACACACACGTTGATCAAGTTATATTAAGATTATCTCTGTTGTTGTTGTCTATGAACATGGAGTAGGTCTCATGTCGTCCATAAACGTGGACACGGCTTCTCGAAAAGATTTAACCCTGCAGGGGTGTACCAACTGCACATTAAAAGGCTCCGCACGCATGCCCATCACTCTCAATTGCTACCCATTATAGGCTACCATTTTATGATTTAGTTCCGAGAGATCGGAAACGACATGTCCCTCTGGCTAACAACGAAAAAATCCATGTGGGCCCCGGGGAGTCGACACCCAATCCAAAAGCTGGCCATGCTCTCGGATCGGACTCTTTCGTATGACGCAGGTCGGATAGCCGGTTAATCACACATGGGAAACCGGGTCCTAGCTGATCAGGTGGACCAACAGAAAAACCATGTCTCCACTGGCCGAAGTTGTCTTAAAACAGCTAGGGGCCCAACCAAGCACACACACGGTTTTCAAATGGTAAATCATCTTGGGGCACGACTAGAAATTTTTGAAGCTAGGTAGGTAAGAAAAGGGGACCCCATAAAATCCCACACACGGTTAGGCACGCTCAGTCTTAAAACCAATACCCGGAACTCGGGTCCTAGGTGACTCGAATGGAACAAAGCGTCGGGGCGGGATAGCCTAGACCTTCCATCCTTCGTCGAATATAGTCAACATTATAATAATCATATCATCAAAAAAAATATAATAATGTGATAGCCCAAACCAAGGAGTAACAGGGGGGTAACATCGTAGCATCCTAAGCATGCATACTAAGCAGGGGCTAAACAACGAGCAATAGTAACATAGCAGTACAAGGTTTGCTGGGAGGGGACATGGCTGTATCGGTTTGAAAGAGGCTGTAAACATGTGGTAGGATCAAACATGGAACCTAACCTAGACTAGCATGAAAACCGCTGGTTGAAATAGAATGGATCATAAGTAATGCATAGTCCTTGCCTGTTGATAAGTTGGGTTCCGAGGGTGTAGTTGATCGCAAGCTCGCATCGTCTCCGAGAGGTAACCGTGGAAGCACACAAGACGGTAAACACTGGAAAGCAATCAACGAGCAAGCATCTATTACTTCGAAGCACACGAGCAAGTATCAACAAGAAGGCAACACGAGACATCGCACCTACCGTTGAGAGCGGTTACTAACAGGTTAAGTGGAGTACTCGTCACACACGACGATACCGCACATTTATATTGGTTCAAGTTGTTTAGCTACAGGTGATCAACGAAGGTTGTTAACGTGGCAACTCAAGCAAGCATGGCATAGCACACAAACATGGCAGCTTACCAAAAGCTCTACAATGAACTCGAAGGAAATTTTGACGGATGCGAGCTCAACTACATCACCAGGGACAACAACACAGAAGCTGATGAGCTCGCGAACATCGGTTCAACCCGGGCGCCTGTCCCACCTGGCGTTTTTCTCGAAAGCATCAACCAGAGATCCATCAAGGCGCAGGCAGCAACACCTGAAGCAGTCGTGGACGGCGAAGACGCACCAGAAATAACGCAGGTGGCAGCAGCAACACCATCAGAAGAAACGAGCACCAGCGCATCCGACATCACAGCCTTGACAGAATTCGAAGGACCTGTCTAGAAAAAACCGTTCCTCCGATTCCTAATCGAAGGCACGCTACCAAAAGACGTGGCCGAATCACGGCGCATCAGCCAACGATCCAAGGCATTCACTATGATCAACAGACAATTATACAAGCGCAGCATCACCCAGATACTCCAAAGGTGCATTGACGAAGAGGACGGCAAATCCCTATTGCTAGAAATCCACGAAGGCACCTGCGGGCACCACGCGAGAAGTCGAGTGCTCGTGTCCAAAGAATTCCCAGTGGGTTTCTACTGGCCCACAGCCATGAAAAACACAGAGGAAATCGTGCGACGTTGCGTCGCCTGTCAAAAATTCGCCAACAGGCCACATGCTCCCGCATCAGAGCTCAAGACCATCCCACTATCCTGGCCGTTCGCCACTTGGGGACTCGACATGGTGGGCCCACTAAAGAACTCATCAAAGGGCGGAAGAACACACCTGCTCGTCGTAGTCGACAAGTTCACCAAGTGGATCGAAGCAGTACCCATCACCAGCTCTACAGCTCTCATGGCTGTCAACTTCATCAAATCGATCATCTTCAGATTCGGAGTGCCACACAACATCATCACGGACAACGGCACGAACTTCACGGCGGCAGAATTTCAGAACTTCTGCGAAGAACTGGGCATTAAAATCAACGGCCAGGTGGAAAAGGCAAACGGCCTTGTCTGTGGAGGAATCAAGAAACGGCTCCTCGCACCACTCGAGAAAGCCGCCGGTAACTGGGTAGAAGAACTCCCCGCAGTGTTGTGGAGCTTACGGACCACGCCAAACACTGCGACCCAATACACACCCTTCTTCATGGTGTACGGGGCAGAGGCAGTCCTACCACATGACCTCAAGTTCGGAGCACCACGGGTCACCGGATACGAGGAAGAAGAAGCAGAAGAATCATTACGAGACGACAAAGATACAACTGACGAAGCAAGAGACACAGCCCTGGGAAAATCAGAAGGGTACCAAGACAAACTGCGTACCTACCAAAGCAGTCGACTGCGCACCAGAACCTTCAACAAAGGCGACCTAGTCCTACGACTAATACAAGAAAAGGTCCACAAACTTGCCCCCCAATGGAAAGGACCATTCATAATCTCAGAAGTCATTGGAGGCGGTGCCTACAGACTGAATAACCCAAAGACAGACGAGGACGTGGGCAACCCATGGAACGTGGCAAACTTGCGACTATTCTATCCATAGCCCCTATCGGTCGGACATGGCAGGTAACTCATGTAAATCGCTTGACAGCAATATAACCAGTGTTTCCCAAATACTACCATCTTATTCGAAGAACTCGGGGGATGAAGAGGAAACTCCCCCCGCCCCGAGCAACTGTTATCGCACTCGCGATCTAAATCGAAGCACTCGGGGGATGAAGAGGAAACTCCACCCCGAGAAACCGTTATCGCACTCGCGATCTTAATCGAAGCACTCGGGGGCTGAAGAGGAAACTCCCCCCCCCCCCCCCGAGCAACTGTTATCGCACTCGCGATCTTAATCGAAGCACTCGGGGGTTGAAGAGGAAACTCCCCCCCGAGCAACTGTTATCGCACTCGTGATCTTAATCAAAGCACTCGGGGGCTGAAGAGGAACCCCCCCCCCCCCCCGAGCAACTGTTATCGCACTTGCGATCTTAATCGAAGCACTCAGGGGCCAAAGAATAAAAACTCTCTGAGCAACGCCATCGCCTATGCGACCTCCTTCACGAAGCACTCAGGGTATCGAGCACAAACCCCACCCGAGAGACGACCATGGACACCCCAATGACATCCAAACGCTTTTGACGAAACTTTGGAGGAAACACAAGTTCATCTAGCCTTCACTTGATCGCCAACGATCACGTAAATACTCGAGGGCTACTCTCATCGGGAGCACTACCGCGCACCCGATAAAAGGCAAACAAAGGAAACAAAACTCTAGCCTACGCCTGAACCTTCGACTCAAGCGTAGCCTCGGGGGCTACTCCCATCGGGAGCGCTATCGCGCACCCGATAAAAACCCACAGTACCAAGTACAAGACGGACTCGAAGGCAGTTCCCAGCCGCAAAAGACTCAAGCGTATCTCTCAGTTCCAAAAAAAAGGGGGATTCAAAGACAACTCCTGATGGTGAAGACACAGTTTTTTTTGGCATAAAAGCACAAATATACACAAAGGATAAAGAATGGTTTACATCCTTTATACTTTGGATAGAAGGCAGCTCCTATTACAAGAGGAAATCACCCAAGGAACTATGACTTCTACATGTGTGCCCATGAGGGGTAATCAAATATAGTACAAGAGTATCATCACTGACAAAGTAGGGATGGAAGCAGAAAGCTCATGATGTCAATGACATAACAAAAGGTGAAGCTCGACTTATATGGGGAGCCACTGGGGAAGCCGCTCCACCAGCTTCTTCTCCTGCTCCTCTAGCTTCTTCTCCAGCTCCGACCAAACTGCCGGCGAAGATGAAGCCGCAGCCTCCAGTTCTACAAGGTCGCCTGCCGCGCTCGTTTAACCGGTGGCTTGACATCGAGGTCTTCTCCAGAATCAGAGGAGGAAGCAGTTGAAGACGGCTCACCACCACCATCAGAAGAGTCCCTGGAGGAACAAGCAGTCGAAGACGCAGGCGTAGGACTCCTCGACTTCATGGAGTTGTCGCTGCTCGACTCCTGCCCATGCGGATCCATGCTATTGCCACTCGGATCAAATGCGCGAACAATGACAGTGCTCTCACCGTCAAAGCGACAGCTAAGCATATCACCATCTCGCAAATTCAATCGCCAAGCAAATAAACCCCAACCAGAGCCAAGAAAAATCAAACGAGAGCTATCAACCTCCAACTCAACATAAGAAGGAGATCGACAGCTCCCCTGAAGGTGCAGAAGCAGGCCATCCAAGCCACGCTTAGAGACAATGGAAGAAAAAGCAGAGGGAAGAAGGATGCGATTGGCACTTTGGCCACGAACGCGCAAAATAAAATCATAGCGCCAGAATCCCTCCTCCAAGGGAGAGGAGGAAGGCATTGGCACCGCACCATGACGACCTCCACGACATGAGCGTGGTGTGCGGCCACCACGGCCACGACGACCACGGCCACGGCCAACGCCTCGCCTCGGAACCATGAGCGGAAGGAGAGATGAAGAAAGAGGTGAAGCAGCGAGTTGGATAGAAGTGTAGAAGAGAAAGGCCTATTTATAGAGAAAAAATCCTCGAAGCACAGAGAAGCCAAGACCACAGCGGAAATTAATTCGAAGACCAAACGACCCAGCCATCTCGAACTCCAAGGCGAAAGATGCTTTCCCACGGGAAGCACTGTACACAGGGCGCGTTAATTCGCGCGCGTTTCCAACGCACACATGGGAAACTCAACCGGCGCCTGCCACACGCCACAAACGACCATCATTATGACCGGTCCTCGAGATATGACGGATCACTGGCGGCGCATCACTAACAACCATCAAACAGAGGCATCACTATCCCTGACGAATGGTGAAGAAACCCAAACAGCAAGGCGAACTCAGTACGCCATCAAGGCCCAAAAGATTCCATCTTTCAGATCTTTTCCCCGAAGGAAGAAAAACATCTTACTCCCATCGGGAGCATACATCATAAGAGTTTCGGGTGCTCCCTCACCTAAAAGCCAGACAAGTGCTCGAGTCAACACTCGCACCAATGAGAGTCCCGGGTGCTCCCTGAACCCGACGCAAGACAAACAAAACACTCGCCAGGACCATACGGCGCTACGAGTCTCGGGTGCTCCCTCACCTCAAGAGCCGAAAACGGCACTCGAGTGATTACTCACAAAAAAACCCCCGACTGAGCACTCGAAACAAAGCTCCTCGGGTGAATGAGTGAACAGCTCGCTTGATGTTTTGTTCCAAGCGGGTGCAATGCTATAAGGCTCCGTGCCTCAAAAACACACAATTCCTGGAACACGATACACTGTGTCCAGATGCCACGCAAGATTAGCGTGTAGGTAAGACCCCGCTACGAAGTACGGCCGGGCTGGGACTTGCCGAAGAGCGATTTCACTCCCAACCTTTCCCATCCGCAGAGCATGATAGATAAGCCGGGCGGACTCACCTTAGGCTACACACATTACTGGCGGCAAATGAACACCGTAAGAACTGAAGCGGCCGGACTTTTTCTCGACACCAGTGTTCCAAGCTCACGTCGAGGGACGTGGGTTTGATTTGGCTACTGTGGTATTTTCCCTAGTGCAATTCACCAAGGCTCGATCCGTCGACTCCTTGGGCCCTTTCAGCTTAGCATCCCTCAAAACAGGTTTTGTGATGGCCACCAGACTGCCAGTGACCCACGGATGAACCGTGCATATCAATAAACGACAAATGAATGTACTCGAGTCCCTGCGCGACTCTTCGAGTCCCCCAGGCACTCGGGGGCTAATGACGAGGGGGTGACCCCATGACTCCTACAGATGATCCTACCTGGTGTCCATGAAGGCAGAAGGCCCATGAAGACACGGCCCCGGCCTTCTGGACGGCACCGACGTAGAAGTCCTCGACTCACAAGGTGCGAGGATCTGCCGTACGGAGAAAGCTAGGGTTAGGAAAGTATTACATGTACACGTAGATAAACTCCCCGAGACCTAGCCCGCTATATAAGGGCTGGGAGGGGCGACACCAAAGACATCGAATCTCACCTGTAACCCTAGCCCTGAGCGCTCCAGCCTTGGCTTCCTCTGTAAACGCATCTTCCCAATCAATAATATCGAGAAGGAGCAAGCCTCCTTGTTTGCCGACGAGTTCTCGTCCAACCTGCGCCTCTCATGACTAACCCAGGGTCCCTGACCATGGGATTTTCCGGGGTTGATCCCCGTCAGAGGGGGTGGGGCTTGGGCTGGGCTTGGCCGAAATGGGGGGCTTTGCCCAGGGCGATAGTTAGCCCTTTTTGTTTTTCTGTATTTCTTTTCTTTCCTTCTTTTTGTTTGTAATTATTTAATGTCTTGGGCATTTTTGTAAAATACAAACCTTCACCATAATTATTATAGCACCATACCAGAGGCCCACAAATAGATTTGGACTTTTATCAAGTCATTTGCTATTTGTTTGGAATTTGCAATTATAAAATGGTGTTGTTTTGCTGCTGGTTAGAATTGTTTGCAAATTTCCATAGCTTGATAAATAACCACAACCATAATAGCATGGTCCAGTGATTATTAGCGATTTTACAAAAGTGGTTGCATAATTTTTGGGCAAGTTTCAATCGGCAACATTTTTTTAATAACCAGAAAAAGGCATCTAGAATCATCTTTGAGTTCAAAGATGATCATGGCATGATTAGCACAGTGATTAGCCACAGTAATTATGATTACTGTAGCGTGACACCCGGGGTGTTAGACCGGTACCAGCCAGGGTCCTCCCCGCTCGACGAGGCGTCTATTCTCTTCTCAAGGAGCGCCAGAAGCAGCCCCCTTCAGCCCTCGTGATCCAGCTTGTCTCAGCCAAGAAACACTCCAGGAGGCGCTCCAAGCTTCATTTGTGCAGCTTGCTAGCAGGAAGATGACGGGGCATGTCAGATCCCTCTGTTAGGTATGTGCTAGGGTTAGCTTGTACCTTTGCATCATGCAAAAGTTTCAAAAAGAAACCTCGAAAATCAATTTAAAAATCCAAATGGGAGAAGGAACACCCCCCCCAGATGATTTAATTCAAAAGGCCAGATAAAAATCTTTTCCAAAAATTCATGTTAGAGTTTTGAAAAGTCTTATAAATGAGTGTGATCACATATCAAGTGATGTGGGACCCACCCCATGCTCATAGATTTTTCAAATATTCAAACAGTACCTTGGAAATAAAGAAATAACCCTATTTGATTTAAAATTCAAATCTTTTGAATTTTAAAAATGTTGAAAGTTTATGAGTGGCTAGTCTATATTATTATGAGGCCATGTAAAAGTTTTCAGCATTTAATACAATGTTTAGCTATTTATTTTAGCTAAACAGAACAAATTATAGAAAAACAGAAAGGAAAGATTAAACAGAAAAAGAAAAAGGCTGAAAGCCACTTACCTGGCCCACCTGGCCCAGCAGAGGCGGCCCAGCCCAAAGGGGCAGGGTCGTCTTCTCCACAGGCCAGGCAGGCAGGCAGCTCGCCGCCGGCCATGGCATGGCTACCAGGCAGCTGCCTGGCTGCTCCCCGGCCGCCTTCTAGCGTCGTGGAGAACCCCTCGTGCTCATCCATTTCTTCCCCCCCCCCCTGGAACCCTCTTCCTCCTCTCTCCCGTGCGAAACCAGCGAAGACCCGAGCGCCCCGTAGCTCGCCGTCGTGCGCCACCGCGGCCACTGGCCTCCACTCGCCGCCCCAGCCTGTCCAGGACGTCCGCCATCGCCGTCTTCATCACCGTGGCCGATCAATTGGACCGAGGAGCCCTCGTGGACGACGCAAGCTTCATCACGACCTCGCCGGACCCGCAACCTCGCCGTCTTCGATTCGCCGTCGTCAAGCCTTCCCCGCCTCCATCGACTGCGTCGTTGCACTCCCCGCATCTCGGTGAGCGTTTCCCCTCGCCTAGCCAGCCCCCTATCACTCTGTATCCTACGCCGCCATGGGAGCCGTGGCACCTCGCCGCCGGTGTGCTCGCCAGCAGACGCCCGTGAAGCAAACGAGCTTGAGAAACTGTCCGTCGTCTTCGCCGAGCTCTTCTGGTCCGATTCCGACCAACCCAAAACCCTGACGAGCCCCCTAGCCCAATCCCGTTCCAAGCCGTGCTCCAGTTGCCGCCGGGGAGGTCCCCGCCGTCGTCTTCGTCACCCCCTGGCCATCCCGTGGCTTCCACGTGAAGCGCGAGTGCACGGGCTGCACTCCAGTGCCTCCGGCGCTGCGAATCGTGCCCCGCACCGCCGTCCCGAGGAGCTCCGCCGTGCTGGATGGTCGCCGGCGTTGAGCCGCCGGCGAGATGACGTGGCCAGACGATTAGCACTAACTAACCAACCCCTGAGTCACTTACAAGTGGGCCCAGGCCCCCCCCTCTAATCTCTCTGTTAACTTAATTAACAGGGATTTATCCATGAGAGGCTCACAGGGTGACCCCACAGGTCAGTTTGACTCTGGTCAACGCCCTGACGCCAGCATGACATCATAATGACGCAGTAATGCTTTTCCAGAAAAGAAAAAGGATTAAAAGAATTCCAGAAATTCCAGAAAATACCCCAAACTTTGGAAATTCATAGCAAATTCATATTAACTCCAAATTGGACAAATAATATATGAAAAATGATCAGGAGAAAATTATCTTTCCAAATATGCAACTTTCAACTCTACTTGAGTTGAATTTAAAATGTGATCAGTAGCATTTGTTATTTGTTTTAAATGGAATTAAATCAAATTCAATTCAAATATTTTTTGCAACTTGAACCATGGAAACATGCTACATTTCACTTACACATCAGAGGCATATCATACACATTTGAAGGTAATTCAAAATGATCAAACTATATCACATATGACTTGGTTAATGTTGAATTCAAATGTGGAATTTGAAATTGCATTTTAAAAATGCAATATATTCCACTTAAATGGAATTGCCTCACACATCAAAACTTATACTTCAAGCTTTAACATTCAATCATGTGCTTGAGCATTGCATTCATATTGATTGCTACTTCGTGCTTTGTTTGTCGAGTAGAGGTGGAACCGGAGCAAGAGGTCACCCCCTTCGCTGAAGATCCAGAACCCGAACCTCGTCAGCAAGGCAAGCAAAACCCCATTGATCATGTCGATAAAATCCCACTTCCCTCTCATGTGTCGCTTATGCATTGTATAGGATTATCACCATGCTTCGTTTCTACCGCATAGATGAACCCATTCCTTTGCATGACCTATCTTTTGTCACAGTAGTAAGCAAACCACAATCCTAGCAACTGTAGGAGTTGTTTGATATCATGTGGCCCCTGCAAATGTTATCGCTTATTGCATGCTTAGTATGATACCATGTTGTTACTGTGATGTGAGTCGGGATGGTAGTGATCATGTTGATGATGGTAGAAAAGTGTTGGTGAATCGACCCTAATACAAGGTGAACGATGAGAGGCTGTGTAGGAGTACACGGTGGGTTGTCTCGTTGAACACCGCCCTAAGTCCGAGTTCTTGTGTGGTGATCCAAGATGAAGAGTACAACCACACATTGGGCTCACTGACCCCTCTCGACTTATTAACTCATCCCTTTCGATGTCCAGATGTCGCAGTAGTTCGGAGTTCTGGTAGGCTTGTGGCCTGGATGCTAAGTGAGAGAACGGCTCATCCGAGACCGGCTTATGCACCACGCACACATCGCTTGGGTCCACTTCGGTAAACCGGTCGGGTTCACGATAGTGGTAGCCAACCCAAGTAGGCGGCTTTCTTGGACTAGATAGGCTATGAGGTAACAGTTGTGGTGAGCATCCTCGCTGGCACCCCTTGAATGGTGTCGAGATCAAAGGCGGTAAATGATGATCATGTGTGTGTAGCGGTACACCCTTGCAAGGTTAACAAAACTATTCGAATAGCCGCGTCCGCGGTTATAGACTACTTGGAAAGCTTAGCTTGATTATTAGATAACTTGAACCGGATACTTCTAAAACACACCAAGCTAAGTGTGAGTGCTATGGCGTGCTTTCTCGTGGGGAAGTCGAGGAAGGCACCATAGTGGTGTATTTGTTTGGTGAAAGTAGTGGACTCGTGTACGCTTCTTACCTCAAGTCTGGTACTCGTAGTTCAGGATTAGCCAAGTCAAAGCTAGCATTTCTGCAAGTGAACCCCACCTCCCTTTTCCTTGATACATGTGCATGAGTAGTATAGCTCCTATGTAAGACTTGCTGAGTACGCCTTTGTACTCACGTTTTCTTAATCTATGTTTTAGATGACGTCACTGACCCCGAAGGTGGCTTCTTCATCGAGCTGGACGACTGAAGTTAAGCTAGTCTAGTCCCAGTCAGCAGACTGGTTCCCTCGTGGAGGGCTTTGTGTTTAAATAAGGCTTCTTAAGCCATTCGTTAAACTTGTCTGTACTCAGACATAATTTGCTTCCGTTCTGTGTTGTAATGTTGGATCACATGTATGTGATCTCTTTGTGTACTCTATAAGAGTTATAAATAAAATGTACACTTTGTAGAGAATTGCAATGGTACCTGCTGTTCATACAAGACATGTTTGTTGCGTGTATGTTTATAACATGCATGTCTTTGTATTGGTTTTCGAGACCTTAGTTGTGTTCTGGCTGGCGGTCATTCATACACCAAGTGGCCCTTAGATGTGCGCAGCTTGGGGCATCGCGATGCAATTGCTCGAGACTCCGTCTCGTGCACACTTTGTGGTATGATCGAGCCCGCCCTAGACCCCGACTAAGTGATCGGGCTGGAGTAAGTCTATGTGAGAGTTTTGAGATAGTCGATAATATGGTTGAGGCGACTTGTCTTTGAATATGGGAGTTCACCACCCATATCTTTAGACTTGTGTGCGGCCGATGAGGACCCATCTCAGTTGATCATCCGGCCTGGATGGGATGCCCCTCACGTACGATGCTTTCCGAGAATGTTCAGTGCTTGGCCTTGTCTGCTTAGACAAGTGGGTGTGGTTCTCGGCTCTCCATATGACTATGTCTTAGCTGTACTTGCATACGCTAACCCCGGGTCCCGACAGACTTGGTATCAGAGCAGGACTGACTGTAGGACTAGTAGCCTTGGCCGAAGTTGAGTCTAGCTTGCTATAGTTATATAGTTACTCTGGGTATATAAGGGAACAACGTAAGGCTTCATTTTTCTCCTTACCCCCTTCGTTCTGAGTTCTGAGTCACCCTCATCTTGTTCTACGGGAAGATAGGACTAGGCTCTCCTCTGTCTGATTAGCACATCTCGTTGTTTGCTTCCCTATAGCCGTAGGAAAGTTGTGTCAGGTTTTCCTAGCATTGTTATAATGCTGATTTCTTACATCGTATTATGTAAGTGCTGTTTTTCATGATTGAAAGAAATTGTCATTTCTTACAATTACAGCCGTTATGCTGTCCGAGTCATTCCAGGTTTATCTCATAATCTGATGCATTTGCAAACTCATTTCTGTTTCAGATGGCAGATCTTCCCCCTCGGCAGATTGTTCGTTTGACCAGGTGCCTCGGTGTGCGTGGCCATCCCGCCACGTTGATCGAGATGATGTCCTATGTGGGATATCGATGGTACCCTGAGTACACCATCGAGGAGCAGTTCCACGACTTCAACCAGACGCAATTCCACTGCATTGTCCGGATCTACCCGCACCACGTTGGAGTCACCCAGCCTATCCACTTTGGACATGGCATCGGCGTTACCGAGAACATGGCTGTGCAGGATGCTGCATATTCATGTATTACACTGCTGAGAGAGGAGCACACCATGCTGAGAGAGACTTCTTTCTGCTATATCCCTGCTGCACTTCCAGGAGAAGAGGGATATTACACCGGACTCTACTCAGATCACTCCGCAGAGGATCCAGCACTCCAGGTGACTGCTAGGTTTGCTAGTGACAGAGATCGTGATGCACGCGCTCTCCGTTTTGAGCTCCACGCTACTCGTGTTCGTCTGTACCGAGCACTGACGCTCTTGGCACCCTTTGTGAGTGTGGGATCAGTGGAGGACGATGCGATCTATCCAGTGAGGACCCAAATGCCTTCTCGAGTTGCTTGGCCCGAGATTGGAGGAATTTTTCCACCCCGTGGTCCTTTGCTTCCACCCTACGCTGGACCTAGGCCCCATCCTTGCCCAAATGGATATCAGGGTCCACAAGCCTCCATGTTTTCCGATGGTCACCTCCAGCTACCGGGATACGCGGGTAACTTTTACGAGGATTACTATGGAGATGAAGATGAGTGAGACCGCCTGTGGTCTTACTTAGTGAGGATGTAGTAGTATCTTAGGTATTGTATGCAAGGTGTCTAAGTTCCAGAGGCTTGGATAAATAACGTATAGGAAGTCAGAGTGCCTCTGAAGGATGTATCATCTGCAGCACGTTTGTATTAGCTTAGTGCTTGTACTAAAACGATGTATGGTTTGTATGACAGCTTGTGAATATATGGCTTGTATGCTTTATCACCATGTTGTCAAGATGATTACTTTCTTTGCTCTGTAATCCTTCCAGTACTTCAATACCTTGATTAGACTCTTCAATCAACTCTGTTTGACTTTGGTTTTTCCACCTCAGGATGTCTCAAGGAACTCGTGGCCAGGTTGGTCGTAACCAAGGTCGTGGGAACAACCAGGAGGAAGACAACCTTCCACCCCCACCCACGATGGCCCAAGTTCTGATGGAGGTCGAGAGGAACCGCCGTGACTCTCACCACCTGCTGGAAGTCATCGCACGCAACACCACTCAGCAGCGCAATGAGCTGGTGTCTCTGAACGACTTCATCCGGCTTCATCCTCCGGTTTTCAGTTACTCCACCGAACCCCTTGACGCCGATGACTGGCTTCGCAGCATCGAGAGGAAGCTCCAAGCCGGCCATGTTGCAGATGGTGACAAGGTCAATTATGCCACCTATCACCTTGAAGGTGCAGCAAGCTCTTGGTGGGAGAATTTTCTGAATATGCGCCCCGTTGGACCACCAGCATCTTGGGAGGAATTATGTACGTCCTTCCGCGAGCACCACATCCCCAAGGGTCTCATGGACCGCAAACGTGAGGAGTTCTGCAACCTCACTCAAGGCAGAAGAACCGTGGACGAGTTTAGTCGTGAGTTCAACCAACTTGCTCGTTATGCAACTGAAGAAGTTTCCACCGACTCCAAGAAACAAGAGAGGTTCCGTCGTGGCCTCAACAGTGGACTCCGTCGCGAGCTCAACCTTCATGACTTTGCCACTTTCCAGGTCCTTTTCAACAAGGCCATCAAGGCAGAGGACATGAACACCCCCAACGACTTTCGCAAACACCCTAGAGATGACGGTTCATCCAGTTCTGGTTCCCAGAAGCGCAAGATCTGGATCCCCAATAGCATGTTTCGCCAGAACCACCCACCAAGGACATCCTATGCGGCGCCTCGTCCACCCACCCACTTCCACCCAGCTCCACCAAACAACCCAGCTCCGCGAACTGTTTTCGGAGCCTGTTATAAGTGTGGTCAGGCAGGCCACTATTCTTGAGAGTGTCCCCAGAACCAGCTCCAACACCAGAATGCTCCACCATGTGCCGGAGGCAACAACAATAACAATGGTCGTGGCAAGCCACCCCAGAAGGTCTTCACCGCCAAACCCGCTCCTCCCACCACTCGTGGACGTCTGAACCAGATTGCCGCTGAAGAGACTGACGACACCACTGACGTCATTCTTGGTACGCTCCCAGTCAATTTTGTTCCTACTTCCGTTCTTTTCGACCCAGGAGCATCTCATTCATTCATGTCGGAAAGTTATGCACTTCGTCATGAGTTACCCTTTGTTGAATTGTCCACCCCGATGGTTATTCAAACTCCAGGGTCAAGATGGCAAACTAATAGAGTAAGCCATGGCAATCAAATTGCAATTGAGGGTTTAGTATTCCTTGCTTCACTCATAGCCCTCAAGTCTTCAGACATTGATGTCATCCTTGGCATGGATTGGCTATCAAGACAGAATTCCTATCTGGATTGCAAAGGCAAATCCGTGAAACTCACCCACCCTTCAGGCAAAACCATCAACTATACCTCACCCAGGACAAGAACCCAAGTGCATTCCTTGAATGTACTTCCCCTTCCTGAACTTGAAGATATTCCGATGGTTCGTGACTTCCCGGATGTCTTTCCTGAAGAGCTACCGGGCATGCCACCCGACAGATGTGTAGAGTTTATAGTGGATCTTGTTCCAGGAACCGCACCAATTTCCAAACGCCCTTATAAAATGGCCCCACATGAGTTAGCTGAGCTAAAAACCCAACTTGATGCTTCGTTGGCAAAAGGCTTCATCCGCCCTAGCTCATCGCCATGGGGTTGCCCCGTTCTGTTCGTAAAGAAGAAAGATGGAACAGAAAGGATGTGCGTAGACTATCGCCCGCTAAATTTAGCGACGATAAAGAACAAATACCCACTGCCCAGGATCAATGATCTTTATGATCAACTTGCAGGATCCTCCGTGTTCTCCAAGATGGATTTGGGATTAGATTATCATCAGATCCGAATCCGAAACGAGGACATTCCCAAAACGGCTTTTACTACTCGTTATGGTCTTTACGAGTACACCGTCATGTCCTTTGGTTTGACCAATGCCCCCGCCACATTCTCACGCTTGATGAATTCGATCTTCATGGAGTACCTAGATAAATTTGTTGTGGTTTATCTTGATGATATTCTCATCTACTCGAAGAACGAAGGAGATCATGCCGAACACTTAAGGCTGGTATTGATGAAGCTTAGAGAGCATCGCCTGTACGCTAAATTCTCCAAGTGTGAATTCTGGCTACCAGAAGTGACCTACTTAGGCCACGTGATTTCTGCAAAAGGCATTGCTGTGAATCCCGAGAGAGTTCAGGCCGTCCTTGACTGGACTCCACCTGAATCGGTTAAGCAAGTTAGGAGTTTTCTTGGCCTAGCCAGCTATTGTCGTCGCTTCGTCGAGAACTTTTCTAAAGTTGCAAAGCCTCTAACTGAACTCCTCAAGAAAGATAAGAAATTCTTATGGACTTCCAAGTGCGAGGAAAGCTTTCAAGACCTAAAAAGAAGATTGACTTCCGCACCCGTACTTGCACCTCCAGACACAAAAAGGGATTTCGAGATCTATTGTGATGCATCACGGCAAGGGTTAGGATGCATACTTCTGCAAGATCGACATGTGGTAGCTTATGCTTCACGCCAGTTGCGGCCACATGAAGAGAACTATCCTACCCATGACCTTGAACTTGCTGCCGTAGTTCATGCTCTAACAACTTGGCGACATTACCACCTTGGTAATCGTTGTGAGATTTATTCCGACCACCAAAGCCTCAAATATATTTTCACCCAGCCAGATCTTAATCTCAGGCAAAGACGCTGGATTGAGTTGATAAAAGATTACGACGTAGCAATTTCTTACACCCCAGGCAAAGCCAATGTCATGGCTGATGCACTAAGTCGTAAGTCGTACTGTCACAACCTCATGTTACGGCAGTATCAACCACTTCTTCATGAGGACTTTCGCAAGCTCAACCTTGAAATTGTTCCTCATGGCTATCTTTCTACCTTGGTGGCGAAACCAAATCTTGAGGATCAAATTATAGTTGCCCAAAGGCGTGCACGAGGTGTTCGCCAGATCAAGGAGAACATTGCTAGCGGAGTTGCTAAATGTTTCTCCACAGATAGCAAGGGAACGGTTTTCTTTGGAAATCGTTTGGTAGTACCTAAGAATAAGGAACTAAGGCAACTTATCCTCAAGGAAGCCCATGACACACCCCTCTCAATTCATCCCGGTAGCACAAAAATGTACCGAGATCTACGCCAGAGATTTTGGTGGACTAGGATGAAGAGAGACATTGCTCAATTTGTTGCCGAATGTGATGTTTGTCGTCGCATTAAGGCAGAACATCAAAGACCTGCTGGTACACTTCAACCTTTGTCCATTCCCGAGTGGAAATGGGACAAAGTCGGTATGGACTTCATCACCGGCTTTCCAAGAACCCAAAAAGGAAACAATGCCATCTTCGTTGTCATAGATAGGCTTTCCAAAGTTGCTCACTTCCTTCCGGTTCGCGAGTCTATAACTGCTAGTCAGTTAGCGGACTTGTACATCTCCAGAACTGTATCACTTCACGGTGTTCCGTTGGAAATCAATTCTGATCGCCGTAGCCTTTTCACCTCTAGATTTTGGGGAAGCTTCCAACGTGCTATGGGAACTCATCTCTCCTTTAGTACAGCTTTCCATCCTCAGTCTAGCGGTCAAGTCGAAAGGGTTAACCAAATTCTTGAAGACATGCTCAGAGCTTGTGTTATCTCATTCAGAAAGAATTGGGAGAATTCTCTTCCATATGCCGAATTTGCTTATAACAATAGTTTTCAATCTAGTCTGAACATGGCTCCTTTTGAACTCCTGTATGGACGACGATGTCGAACACCACTAAACTGGTCTGAAACCGGTGAAAGACAATTCTTTGGACCGGATATGATCAAGGAAGCAGAAGAACAAGTTCGCATTGTTCGTGATCAATTGAAAGCAGCCCAGTCTCGTCAGAAAAGCTACTATGATCGTCATCATAGGCAAGAAAGCTACAATCTGGATGAGAAGGCTTACCTTCGGGTTACTCCTCTGAAAGGAACCCAACGTTTCGGTATCAAAGGCAAGTTGGCCCCACGTTACATCGGACCTTTCCGCATTCTAGCTAAACGTGGAGAAGTTGCCTACCAACTTGAACTACCTCCGCACCTCTCCCGAGTACACGATGTATTCCATGTGTCCCAACTCAGGCGTTGCTTCAAGGACCCCATCCGCGAAGTCGACCATGAAACGCTTGATCTCCAAGATGACCTTTCTTATCGAGAATACCCCGTTTGTATTCTTGATTCCGCAGAGCGTGTCACTCGTCGTCAGAAGATTAGGTTTCTGAAAGTGCAATGGTCACACCACTCTGAAAGAGAAGCCACGTGGGAGAGAGAAGACCGTCTCAGTGCCGAGTACCCCTCCTTCCTCCCGCAGACTTCTGAAACTCGGGACGAGATTCTTTTGAGTGGGGGTGAGTTGTCAGATCCCTCTGTTAGGTATGTGCTAGGGTTAGCTAGTACCTTTGCATCATGCAAAAGTTTCAAAAAGAAACCTTGAAAATCAATTTCAAAATCCAAATGGGAGAAGGAACACCCCCCCCCCAGATGATTTAATTCAAAAGGCCAGATAAAAATCTTTTCCAAAAATTCATGTTAGAGTTTTGAAAAGTCTTATAAATGAGTGTGATCACATATCAAGTGATGTGGGACCCACCCCATGCTCATAGATTTTTCAAATATTCAAACAGTACCTTGGAAATAAAGAAATAACCCTATTTGATTTAAAATTCAAATCTTTTGAATTTTAAAAATGTTGCAAGTTTATGAGTGGCTAGTCTATATTATTATGAGGCCATGTAAAAGTTTTCAGCATTTAATAAAATGTTTAGCTATTTATTTTAGCTAAACAGAACAAATTACAGAAAAACAGAAAGGAAAGATTAAACAGAAAAATAAAAAGGCTGAAAGCCACTTACCTGGCCCACCTGGCCCAGCAGAGGCGGCCCAGCCCAAAGGGGCAGGGTCGTCTTCTCCACAGGCCAGGCAGGCAGGCAGCTCGCCGCCGGCCATGGCATGGCTGCCAGGCAGCTGCCTGGCTGCTCCCCGGCCGCCTTCTTGCGTCGTGGAGAACCCCTCGTGCTCATCCACTTCTTCCCCCCCCCCCCCCTGGAACCCTCTTCCTCCTCTCTCCCGTGCGAAACCAGCGAAGACCCGAGCGCCCCGTAGCTCGCCGTCGTGCGCCACCGCGGCCACTGGCCTCCACTCGCCGCCCCAGCCTGTCCAGGACGTCCGCCATCGCCGTCTTCATCACCGTGGCCGATCAATTGGACCGAGGAGCCCTCGTGGACGACGCAAGCTTCATCACGACCTCGTCGGACCCGCAACCTCGCCGTCTTTGATTCGCCGTCGTCAAGCCTTCCCCGCCTCCATCGACTGCGCCGTTGCACTCCCCGCATCTCGGTGAGCGTTTCCCCTCGCCTAGCCAGCCCCCTATCGCTCTGTATCCTACGCCGCCATGGGAGCCGTGGCACCTCGCCGCCGGTGTGCTCGCCAGCAGACGCTCGTGAAGCAAACGAGCTTGAGAAACTGTCCGTCGTCTTCGCCGAGCTCTTCTGGTCCGATTCCGACCAACCCAACACCCTGACGAGCCCCCTAGCCCAATCCCGTTCCAAGCCATGCTCCAGTTGCCGCCGGGGAGGTCCCCGCCGTCGTCTCCGTCACCCCCTGGCCATCCCGTGGCTTCCACGTGAAGCGCGAGTGCACGGGCTGCACTCCAGTGCCTCCGGCGCTGCGAATCGTGCCCCGCACCGCCGTCCCGAGGAGCTCCGCCGTGCTGGATGGTCGCCGGCGTTGAGCCGCCGGCGAGATGACGTGGCCAGACGATTAGCACTAACTAACCAACCCCTGAGTCACTTACAAATTGGCCCAGGCCCCCCCCTCTAATCTCTCTGTTAACTTAATTAACAGGGATTTATCCATGAGAGGCTGACAGGGTGACCCCACAGGTCAGTTTGACTCTGGTCAACGCCCTGACGCCAGCATGACATCATAATGACGCAGTAATGCTTTTCCAGAAAAGAAAAAGGATTAAAAGAATTCCAGAAATTCCAGAAAATACCCCAAACTTTGGAAATTCATAGCAAATTCATATTAACTCCAAATTGGACAAATAATATATGAAAAATGATCAGGAGAAAATTATCTTTCCAAATATGCAACTTTCAACTCTACTTGAGTTGAATTTAAAATGTGATCAGTAGCATTTGTTATTTGTTTTAAATGGAATTAAATCAAATTCAATTCAAATATTTTTTGCAACTTGAACCATGGAAACATGCTACATTTCACTTACACATCAGAGGCATATCATACACATTTGAAGGTAATTCAAAATGATCAAACTATATCACATATGACTTGGTTAATGTTGAATTCAAATGTGGAATTTGAAATTGCATTTTAAAAATGCAATATATTCCACTTAAATGGAATTGCCTCACACATCAAAACTTATACTTCAAGCTTTAACATTCAATCATGTGCTTGAGCATTGCATTCATATTGATTGCTACTTCGTGCTTTGTTTGTCGAGTAGAGGTGGAACCGGAGCAAGAGGTCACCCCCTTCGCTGAAGATCCAGAACCCGAACCTCGTCAGCAAGGCAAGCAAAACCCCATTGATCATGTCGATAAAATCCCACTTCCCTCTCATGTGTCGCTTATGCATTGTATAGGATTATCACCATGCTTCGTTTCTACCGCATAGATGAACCCATTCCTTTGCATGACCTATCTTTTGTCACAGTAGTAAGCAAACCACAATCCTAGCAACTGTAGGAGTTGTTTGATATCATGTGGCCCCTGCAAATGTTATCGCTTATTGCATGCTTAGTATGATACCATGTTGTTACTGTGATGTGAGTCGGGATGGTAGTGATCATGTTGATGATGGTAGAAAAGTGTTGGTGAATCGACCCTAATACAAGGTGAACGATGAGAGGCTGTGTAGGAGTACACGGTGGGTTGTCTCGTTGAACACCGCCCTAAGTCCGAGTTCTTGTGTGGTGATCCAAGATGAAGAGTACGACCACACATTGGTCTCACTGACCCCTCTCGACTTATTAACTGATCCCTTTCGATGTCCAGATGTCGCAGTAGTTTGGAGTTCTGGTAGGCTTGTGGCCTGGATGCTAAGTGAGAGAACGGCTCATCCGAGACCGGCTTATGCACCACGCACACATCGCTTGGGTCCACTTCGGTAAACCGGCCGGGTTCACGATAGTGGTAGCCAACCCAAGTAGGCGGCTTTCTTGGACTAGATAGGCTATGAGGTAACAGTTGTGGTGAGCATCCTCGCTGGCACCCCTTGAATGGTGTCGAGATCAAAGGCGGTAAATGATGATCATGTGTGTGTAGCGGTACACCCTTGCAAGGTTAACAAAACTATTCGAATAGCCGCGTCCGCGGTTATGGACTACTTGGAAAGCTTAGCTTGATTATTAGATAACTTGAACCGGATACTTCTAAAACACACCAAGCTAAGTGTGAGTGCTATGGCGTGCTTTCTCGTGGGGAAGTCGAGGAAGGCACCATAGTGGTGTATTTGTTTGGTGAAAGTAGTGGACTCGTGTACGCTTCTTACCTCAAGTCTGGTACTCGTAGTTCAGGATTAGCCAAGTCAAAGCTGGCATTTCTGCAAGTGAACCCCACCTCCCTTTTCCTTGATACATGTGCATGAGTAGTATAGCTCCTATGTAAGACTTGCTGAGTACGCCTTTGTACTCACGTTTTCTTAATCTATGTTTTAGATGACGTCACTGACCCCGAAGGTGGCTTCTTCATCGAGCTGGACGACTGAAGTTAAGCTAGTCTAGTCCCAGTCAGCAGACTGGTTCCCTCGTGGAGGGCTTTGTGTTTAAATAAGGCTTCTTAAGCCATTCGTGGAGGGCTTTGTGTACTCAGACATAATTTGCTTCCTTTCTGTGTTGTAATGTTGGATCACATGTATGTGATCTCTATGTGTACTCTATAAGAGTTATAAATAAAATGTACACTTTGTAGAGAATTGCAATGGTACCTGCTGTTCATACAAGTCATGTTTGCTGCGTGTATGTTTATAACATGCATGTCTTTGTATGGATTTTCGAGACCTTAGTTGTGTTCTGGCTGGCGGTCTTTCATACACCAAGTGGCCCTTAGATGTGCACAGCTTGGGGCATCGCGATGCGATTGCTCGAGACTCCGTCTCGTGCACACTTTGTGGTATGATCGAGCCCGCCCTAGACCCCGACTAAGTGATCGGGCTGGAGTAAGTCTATGTGAGAGTTTTGAGATAGTCGATAATATGGTTGAGGCGACTTGTATTTGAATATGGGAGTTCACCACCCATATCTTTAGACTTGTGTGCGGACGATGAGGACCCATCTCAGTTGATTGTCCGGCCTGGATGGGATGCCCCTCACGTACGATGCTTTCCGAGAATGTTCAGTGCTTGGCCTTGTCTGCTTAGACAAGTGGGTGCGGTTCTCGGCTCTCCATATGACTATGTCTTAGCTGTACTTGCATACGCTAACCCCGGGTCCCGACAGGGCAGAAAAGAGCGAAGAAACGTGCCTTTGACTCCGGCAGCCAGCCGGTGGAGGGGTGTAGGAAGCCGATCCGGGTCCAGGACAAGGTACTGATACGTCTCAAACGTATCTACTTTTCCAAACACTTTTGCTATTTTTTTGACCTCATTCTTGCATGATTTGGACGAAAATAACCCGGACTAACACTGTTTTCAGCAGAAATTCCTGTATGGTTTTATTGTGTGCAGGAAAATGGATTTTTAGACATCCCGGAAAATTCCTAGAAAATTACCAGAAAATCCACGCACCTGATGGAGCCAGGAGCCAGAAGTGGGATGGTAGGGATTGGATGAGTTTAATCATGTAATAGTTCGTCAGATTTTTGGGGGCATGTTGCCTATCATCTAGATTTGTGTAGGCAAAGGGGATGGTAGGGATTGGATGAGTTTAATCATGTAATAGTTCGTCAGATTTTTGGGGGCATGTTGCCTATCATCTAGATTTGTGTTTATCTTCTTTGCTACAACTTGTTGTTCTTAATACTTGTCACTTTGGGCCCGAGTGCCATGTTTTCAGATCTGAACCCTATGTGTTTTCATGAATATATTTGTGTTCTAGATCCTATATATGAGTTGTATGCACCTATTACGGTCCAGAACCGGCGATCCCAAAGGTGACAGCTTGGGACACCAAAGGGGATGGTCCATGATTTGAGGATTCCATGTATCCATTGAGTTTATTGCTTTGTTCCGGTGCTCTTTGACAGGAGTACCTTAATCTCCAAAAGTTCCTTTTGGCCCCGTTCGTAGCGGGATGGTAGGACAAAAGATGTTGTGCAAGTTCTTATTGCAAGCACGCGCAACTACCTACGGGATACATGCCTAATGTTTGATATTTGCCTAGATGATCATTGCTTTTCTGTGTGCCTTGCCCCGTGTTAGAATCTATTATATGTTTACTCTCATCCATGTAGCGCCCGGCCATCCATCTCCCTAGCCTAAAGTATTTTCAATCCTGCTGGTTATTAGTTGTTACTTTTTGCTATTTAATTTTGCTGTTGCTATCATCACTGTCATATCACCGTTACCACTTATCTATTGTTGCAAGCAAGTATATTTCAGGTGCGGTTGAATTGACAACTCAACTGTCAAAGCTTATAAATACTCTTTGGCTCCCCGTGTGTCGAATCAATAAATTGGGTTAACTTACCCGCGAAGACAATCTCGATCCCTTACGCCTGTGGGGCATCAAGCAGCGTTTTCTGGCGCCGTTGCCGGGGAGCATAGCAACATTTACAAGTCTACTTAAAGTATCCTGCCTGCTGCATATCATCCGCTATGGTTAAGAAAGGAGACCCCAAGGTTCCGATCTTACCATCCCATACAAGAAAAGGTATTGTTCTGAACACTAGTGCTACACTTGATTCACCTTCTGTTATGAGTAAGTTTACTTCACCACCACTACATGATGCTTCTATTGAGTCTGTTACTATGTCCGATACTTTTGATGATGCTTCCACTATTCTTGATGATGCTACTTTTCTTGGTCGCCATATTGAAACTCAGACTGCTAAGGCTGCAGCAAAATCCAAGACCGAGACCCCTACTACCTATATTCCTACCTGCAAAACCTTTGGTTACCCGAGCTTAGATGAACTCAGGGAGAGAATCCTTGATGATGATTATTTTACTCTTGATGATGATTTTTGCAGGGAACTCAGAGAGTGTGTCGACTCTGACCCTGGAGCTGTTAAGGAGCTGCTCAAAAATCACTCCATGAAGAACAAAGTTATTCCTGATCCTCAATTTGCCGCATCTCCTATATGCATCATTGATCCTAATTATGATTTCTCTGTTGATCTTTCACTTATATCTACAGTCGAGGCTGACCCCTTTTATGGCAGAGAAAATGATGATGCTATAGCACACTTGACCAAACTCGCTGAGTTAAGCAACCTATTCACTACTGATGAGAAGATACGAAACTTCTATGTGGCCAAGCTTTTTCCTTTTTCTTTGAAGGAGGACGCTAAATCATGGTACGATGCACTACCTTATGGTTCCATTAAAAGTCCTCAGGACTTAGTCCAATTCTTTGTTGATAAATATTTCCCAGCTCATCTGCAACATGCTGCTTTGCAAAGAATCTATAACTTTAAACAACTGAAGGATGAGCACCTCCCTAAAGCTTGGGGGAGGTTTTGTGATTTACTTAAGGTTATGCCGGGACATGGGATCCCCAAGAATGAACTGCTTGATGTATTTTACACTGGTTTAACCGATGAATCCAGAACCTATCTGGATAGTTGTGCTAGTTGTGTTTTCAGGGAAAGAACACCGGACGATGCAGAACTATCTGGATAGTTGTGCTAATGTGAAAAATTGTCAAGAACTATGAAGATTGGTCCGTCCCTGAACCACTTCTACCACCAAAAAAGAGGGGCATGCTTGTTTTGAACCCCGAAGATATGCAAGAAGCAAAGAAGTCTATAAAGGAGAAAGGTATTAAAGCCGAAGACGTGGAGAATTTACCACCTATTGAGAAGTTGTGTGAGCCTACTACTCACCCTCCCTTGGTAGAGGTACACTCTCTATTAGAATATACTTAAAGTGACATCCCTAGAGGTAAGCCTCCCGAACAATGCTTAGATGAGCTTGATAGTTTTATTGTTAAGCAAGACCATTTTAATAGGAAGTTACAAAGTCAGTTGCAGGATAATTCTCTTGCTATCAAAAGTTTATGTGATGTTCTAGAGAGAACAGTTAATGATGTTAAATGTCTTGTTAAGCATTTTCATATGGTTCAAACTCAGCTTGAACAAATTTCTAATGTGCAAAAAGATTAGCTTGCTAATAATGCCAAAAAGGACATACAAGCTGATGGAATTAAAACAAGGGGTGGAACACACACCCAGGACCCAGTTTATCCTGAGGGGCACCCAAAGAGGATCGAGCAAAATTCTTAAGTACAAGAAGAAGACGAGGCTGTTAGCTCTCCAAATAAGAAAAAGAAGAAGAAGAAACACAAGGAGGCTGACAATCCTGATGATCCTATTACAAGTGAAAAGCCAGCTATTGATCCTAACAGCATATCTACCTCTGATGCTGAAACAGAAGACGATGCCGAGCCTGAAGAAAAAGACGCCGAGGAGGATGATCCACCCAAGGTAAGAGAAGAAGAAGCACCCGATAAATGCAAGAGGTACTCTAAAGAAGACTTCATCTCAAGAAGACATGGGAAGGAAAGAGAACCATGGATACAGAAACCCATGCCCTTTCCAGGTAAGACCCTCAAATCTAAAGAAGAAGAGCATTATAATAAATTTTGTGAATGGATGAAGCCTCTTTTTCTTCAAATTCCTTTGATTGATGCTATTAAGTTACCTCCTTATTCGAAATATATGAAAGATATTGTCACTAATAAAAGAAAAGTTCCTAATGAGGCTATATCTACTATGCTTGCTAACTACTCTTTCAGTGGAAAGATTCCTAAAAAGCTCGGTGATGCAGGTATACCCACCATTCCTTGCTCCATAAAGAATAATTACGTCAGAACTGCTTTATGTGACCTTGGTGCGGGAGTGAGTGTTATTCCTTTTTCTCTTTACAAGAGGCTTTGTTTAGAGAAACTAATCCCTACAGATATCTCTCTTCAGATGGCTAACAAGTCAACAGCTGTCCCGATAGGTATTTGTGAGGATGTACCCGTTGAAGAGTCTAACTGTTTGATCCTTACGGATATTGTTGTGCTTGACATGCCCGAGGATGGGAGCATGTCCATTATTCTTGGTAGACCTTTTCTTAACACCGCAGGTGCTATTATTGATTGCAATAAAGGAAAGGTCACCTTCAACGTTGATGACAAAGAAGACATGGTGTATTTTCCAAAGAAGATCGACAAGAGGCATGGCCTTAACTATATAGAGAATCTCGAGACCGTGAAGATTGGAGAATGGGACTGTCCACTACATGTGCACCACAAATACAAAACCATTATGGTGGGGACAATGTCCATCAAAGTGAAGGTGCAATAATTACTTCATAAGAGGGGAGACTTCTTGTCCTATATATCGCCGGTTTGTTGGTAAGACTTGATCAACCTTACTAGTGAAGCATGTTTTATATAGGTAAAAAGTCAAGCTTGTTATGTTTTCATTTTCTTTAGCTTTCATTATCTTTGTTGTACCAAGTTTTTATGTTTTTGAAGCTTCACAATTTTAATCACCACTTTAAGTTTTCAGAAAGTTTTGCAGCTTTTTGAACTCCAAGAAATTTTCAACAATGAAGTTTTCAGAAAAATTCCAGAAAAATAAAAATAAAAATTTCCATGTCGAGAGTGACCCAGAGGCACCTGGGGCTGACCAGGGGGGGCCAGCAGTGGCCCAGTGTCGGTACCCGGGGTTAGCGTATGTAATTCAGGTCACAATACAATCACATGGAGAGCCGAGAGCCGTACCCACTTGTCTAAGCAGACAAGGCCAAGCACAGATCACTCTCGGTAAACATCGAACATGAGGGGCATCCCATCCAGGCCGGATGATCAACTGAGATGGGTCCTCATCGTCCGCTCACAAGTGTAAATGCTTATGGGTGGTGAATCCCATACTCATAGACAAGTCGCCTCAACCATGTTATCGATTGAATCATAACCCTTACATAGACTTACTCCAGCCCGATCACTTAGTCGGGATCTCGGGCGGGCTCAATCATACAACAAAGTGTGCCGCGTGACAGAGTCACGAGCAATCACATCGCGATGCCCCAAGCTACGCACATCTAAGGGCCACTTGGTGTATAAAAGACCGCCGGCAAGAACACAACTAAGCTATCGAACCCCACACTAAGACATGCATGTTATAGACATACACGCAGTATACATGTCCAGTGTAAACAACAGGTAATCACAACATGAACTCTACAAACTCAGTCTTTATAACTTCTGCTAAACAGAGCAGACATAGTAGTTGTATTACAAGCAGAGATCACATGATTGTGATCCAACATTACATCAAACAACAACGGAAGCAAATTATGTCTTAGTAAACACAAGTTTAACAAATGGCTTAAGAAGCCTGAAAGAAAATACAACGACCCTCCAGAGGGCACAGGCTGCTGCCTGGAACTATACGACATTGGTCCACGTCGAGCTCGAGGTAGAGGCCACCATCAGGGTCAGTGGTCTCGTCTCTAAAACATAGAATAAGCAAACATGAGTACAAAGTCATACTCAGCAAGACTTACATAGGAACTATACTACTCATGCACATGTATCAAGGCAAAGGGAGGTGGGGTTTCACTTGCAGAAGTGCCAACTTTGACTTGGCTAATCCTGAACTACCAGTACCAGAGAGAGGTAAGAACGTACACGAGTCCAAGTAACAGTCTCCAACCAATACTCCACTATGGAGCCTTCCTCGACTTCCCCATGAGGAAGCACGCCATAGCACTCACACTTATCTTGGTGTGTTTTAGAAGTATCGAGTTCAAGTTATCTATGATCAAGTAAAGGTCTCCAAGTAGTCCATAACTGCGGACACGGCTATTCGAATAGTTCATTAACCCTGCAGGGGTGTACTGCTACACACACGCCTCATCAGTTACCGCCTGGGGATGGACCCTTCAAGTGAGTACCGGCGAGGATGCTGCCACGACACTTCACTCATGGCACCATCTCTAGTCCTAGGGAGTCGCCTATTTGTGTTGGGACCACGATCGGAATCCGGCCGATTTTTCCGATGCGGACTCAAACGTTGTGTGACCGCCGTCAAGCTCAACTCGATCATGATCACTTGATTCAACGTGCCCACAACCTACGCCAACCACTTACCTTGGTTCCACCTGCTTGACATCGTTAAAGGGCGAACTACTTGCGACTCCTGGACTGGTCCGGGGTGAGGTACTAGGCCGAGAGGGGTCAGTGAGCCCAATGTGTGGTCGTACTCTTAGTCTTGGATAACAACACAAGAACTCGGGCCTAAGGCAGTGTTCAACGAGACCACCCACTATGTACTCCTACACAGCCTCTCATCGTTCACCTTTGTTTAGGGTAGATTCACCAACACGTTACCACCATCATTCAAATGATCACTACCATCCCGACTCACATCAAAGTAGCCTCAGGTAACAACTCTAAGCATGCAATAAGGTGTAACAGTTGCAGGGGCCACATGATAACAACCAACTCCTACATCTGCTAGGATTGTGGTTTGCTTACTACTGTGACAAAATGATAGGTCATGCAAAGGAATAGGTTCAACTAGCGATAGAATGTATCATGGTGACATCCTAAACATGCATTTGCGAGAATGAGAGGGAACTGGGATTTTATAGACATGATCAAAGAGGGGGCTGCTTGCCTTGCTGACGATCACGATGTAACACTCTTCTGACGTGAGGTTGAACTCGTCTCCGAGATCAACTCTACCGAGAAGAAGCAATCACCGAAGCACTGGAAGTAAAGCACAATCAAGATAATAAATTGCACAATCAATATGCAAAACAAAGCATGGCAAGGTGCTGAAGTGACCTATGTTTGAATTTCCACATATTAATTGAAGTTGATTTGAAAAGTAAATTCAAATTCAAACTCCAAATGTTATTCAATTTAGTTTAACTTGCATTTGCTAAAGTTGGTACTTTATAATCCAAGTGATCATATGTGTGAAATGCTTCTGAAGTACAAGTGATGTGTGGTGCATTTCAAAGGTTGAAGTTGGAATAGTTTTTGAATTGAATTTGAAATAATTCCAATTAAATCAAATAGCAAAAGCTACTGATCCCTTTTTAAGATCACCTGCAACATAGATGAAAGTTGGAAATTTTGATAGAGGATATTCTCCTGATCATTTTTCATATATTATATGTTAAATTTGGAGTTAAAATGAATTTTCTATGATTTTTCAAAGTTTCAGCCATTTTCTGGAATTTCTATCTTTCTTTAATTCTTTTTAAAACGTTTTTCTGTTTATTGCGTCAATAGGACGTCAGCTTGACGCAAGGGGGGCTGGCTAGTGGGTCCTGGCTGTCAGTGACCCAGGGGTTAAAACCCGGTTTAATTAACCCACGGGTTAATTAGGGGGCCCCTGGTCCCACCTGTCAGCAAGAGAGGGGGGGTTAGGAGTCGGTTTAAGGCTAAACGACCGGCGGCTAAACGCCGGTGGCACTCCGGCGCGGCGGCGCTCCACTGGAGGGCGGCTCCGGCCACGGGATAGAACGGGGAGACCAGCAGAACGTCGCACGTGGTCTTCCGCGTCGAGCGGTGCAAGTGGGGGGTCACGGGGAGGTCCCGGCCCACGGCTACGAAGACGGCCGCGGCGGCCGGCTACTGACTCCGGCGAACTCGCGCTGCAGATCACGGGGGAGAGAGCTAGGAGGGGGAAAACGAGCGGGAGCTCACGAGGAAGGCGACGGTGAACTCGGGGCAGCCGGAGGATGACCAGAGGCGGCGAATTTCTGCTTGAGGTGGACGGCGGCCGGCGACGAGGATTTGAGGCGAGCGGCGTCTCCGGTGGTTCTCGGCTTAAATTGGGGGCGCAGCTCGAGGAAGACGAGGGCGTGGGAGTTTCTGGACAGCTTGGCTGCTCGAGAGGAGGCCGGTGGCCACGCGCGGCCACGGCGGCGCTCCGGCTAGGGCTTCGGTTGCGCGCGGGATTGAGCGGGAGAGGGCGAGGAACGAACCAGTGAGGGGGGAAGATGGCCTGGAGCCTTCCAGGCGTCTTCCAGCGCGAAGGAGAAGAGGGGGGAGAGCAGGAGGTGGCGAGGAGGTGGAGGGCATGCCCGCCACGCAGCGCACGGCGCTGTTGCCTCTCCTTCTGGCAAGAGGTGGAAGACGACAGGGGAGGGGGCTGGGCTGGGCCAGGTGGGCCGGCGCCTAGGCGGGAGGTAAGTCTCTTCTCTGTTTTTCTTTTTATTTGTTTTCTGTTCTTTTTGTTTTTCCCTTTAAAATAAATAGCTAGGGCATTTGTAAAAACTCCCAATTAGTTTTATAAAACCTAGGTGACTCTATAGAAGTCAACCCCAAGTTTTTGGGAATTTTTTAAATTCAATTTATTTGAATTTCAATTCAAATAGGCAAATGATTTAATTTCCAAGCCACTATTTGGATTATTGAAAAATCTATGAGCATGGGATTAATCCCAAATCACTTTTAAAATGATCACACTCATTTTTAGGATTTTTCAATGCATCCAAAATAATTTTGGAAAAAGATTTATTTCTGGCCCTTTTTATTTAAGTCATTAAGGGCTTTTCTTTTCCCCAATTCCTTTTTCTTTTGCAATTTTTTTCAAGATGCAAAAATGCATGCTTGGAAAAGCACAAACCTAAATTTGGGGTTCTGACAACTCGCCCCCACTCAAAAGAATCTCGTCCCGAGATTCAGAAGTCGTCGGGAGGAAGGTGGGGTACTCAGCTCGTAGACGATCCTCTCGTTCCTAGGTAGCTTCTTTCTCTGAATGATGTGACCACTGCACTTTCAAGAATCTGATCTTCTGACGTCTGGTGCTACACTCGGCTTCATCAAGAATACGAACAGGGTACTCTCGATATGAAAGGTTATCTTGGAGCTCAAGCATTTCGTGGTCTACTTCGCGGATGGGGTCCTTGAAGCAACGCCTGAGTTGAGAGACGTGGAAGACATCATGAACCTGGGAGAGGTGAGGGGGTAGTTCCAATTGGTAGGCAACTTCTCCACGTTTAGCGAGAATGCTAAAGGGACCGATGTAACGTGGGGCCAACTTGCCTTTGATACCGAAGCGATGGGTACCCTTCAGAGGAGTAACCCGAAGGTAACCCTTCTCATCCAGATTATAGCTTTCTTCCCTATGATGACGATCATAATACCTTTCTGACGAGACTGGGCTGTTTTCAATTTCTCATGAACAATGCGAACCTGCTCTTCTGCATCCTGAATCATATCCGGTCCAAAGAATTGTCTTTCACCGGTTTCTGACCAGTTTAGGGGTGTTTGACATTTCCGTCCATAGAGAAATTCAAAAGGAGCCATGCCCAAACTAGATTGGAAACTATTGTTATACGCAAATTCGGCAAAAGGAAGAGAATTCTCCCATTTCTTTCCAAAAGAGATAACACAAGCTCTGAGCATGTCTTCGAGAATATTATTTACCCTTTCTACTTGACCACTGGACTGCGGGTGATAAGCGGTGCTAAATGAGAGGTGGGTTCCCATAGCATTCTGGAAACTTTCCCAAAATCGAGAAGTGAAAAGACTACCACGGTCTGAATTGATTTCCAAAGGAACACCGTGAAGTGACACGATCCGGGAGACATACAAGTCCGCTAACTGGCTAGCAGTTATAGACTCTCGAACTGGAAGGAAGTGAGCAACTTTGGAAAGTCTATCTATGACAACGAACATGGCATCATTTCCTTTCTAGGTTTTTGGAAAGCCGGTGATGAAGTCCATACTGACTTTATCCCATTTCCACTCGGGTATAGGCAAAGGTCTAAGAGTACCAGCAGGTCTTTGATGTTCTGCCTTAATGCGACGACAAACATCACATTCAGCAATGAACTGAGCAATTTCTCTCTTCATCCTAGTCCACCAAAATCTCTGGCCTAGATCTCGGTACATTTTTGTGCTACCGGGATGAATGGAGAGGGGTGTATCATGGGCTTCTTTGAGGATGAGTTTCCTTAGTTCCCTATTCTTAGGTACTACCAAACGATTTTCAAAGAATACCGTTCCTTTGCTATCTGTGGAGAAACATTTAGCAATGTTCTCCTTGATCCGGTGAACACCTCGTGCACGCCTTTGGGCAACTATGATTTGATCCTCAAGGGTTGGTTTCGCCACCAAGTTGAAAAGAGATCCACGAGGAACAATCTCGAGGTTGAGCTTTCGAAATTCCTCATGAAGAAGTGGTTGATATTGTTGTAACATGAGGTTGTTACAATATGACTTACGACTTAGTGCATCAGCCATGACATTGGCTTTGCCTGGGGTGTAAGAAATTCCTAAGTCATAATCTTTTATCAACTCAATCCAGCGTCTTTGCCTGAGATTAAGATCTTTCTGGGTGAATATGTATTTGAGGCTTTGGTGGTCGGAATAGATCTCACAACGATTAGCAAGGAGGTAATGTCGCCAAGTTGTCAGGGCATGAACTACGGCAGCGAGTTCAAGATCATGGGTAGGATAGTTCTCTTCATGTGGACGCAACTGGCGTGAAGCATAAGCTACCACATGTCGATCTTGCAGAAGTATGCATCCTAACCCTTGCCGTGAGGCATCACAACAGATCTCGAAATTCTTTTTGGTGTCTGGAGGCGCAAGTACTGGTGCAGAAGTCAATCTTATTTTTAGCTCTTGAAAGCTTTCCTCGCACTTGGGAGTCCATTCGAATTTCTTCTCCTTCTGGAGGAGTTCAGTTAGAGGCTTTGCAACTTTAGAAAAGTTCTCGACGAAGCGACGGCAATAGCTGGCTAGGCCAAGAAAACTCCTAACTTTCTTAACCGATTCAGGTGGAGTCCAATCAAGGACGGCCTGAACTCTCTCGGGATTGACAGCAATGCCTTTTGCAGAAATCACGTGGCCTAAGTAGGTCACTTCTGGTAGGAAGAATTCACACTTGGAGAATTTAGCATACAGGCGATGCTCTCTAAGTTTCATCAATACCAACCTAAGATGTTCTGCGTGCTCTTCTTCGTTCTTCGAGTAGATGAGAATGTCATCAAGATAAACTACAACAAATTTATCTAGGTACTCCATGAAGATCGAATTCATCAAGCGCGAGAATGTGGCGGGGGCATTGGTTAAACCGAAGGACATGACGGTGTACTCATAAAGACCATAACGAGTAGTAAAAGCCGTTTTGGGAATGTCCTCGTTTCTGATTTTGATTTTATGATAGCCTAATCTCAAATCCATCTTGGAGAAGACAGAGGATCCAGCAAGTTGATCATAAAGATCATTGATCCTGGGCAGTGGGTACTTGTTCTTTATCGTCGCTAGATTTAGCGGGCGATAGTCTACGCACATCCTTTCTGTTCCATCTTTCTTCGTTACGAACAGAACGGGGCAACCCCATGGCGATGAGCTAGGGCGGATGAAGCCTTTTGCCAACGAAGCTTCAAGTTGGATTTTGAGCTCATATAACTCACGTGGGGCCATTCTATATGGGCGTCTGGATATTGGTGCGGTTCCTGGGATAAGATCTACCACAAACTATACAGATCTGTCAGGTGGTATGCCTGGCAGCTCTTCTGGAAAGACATCCGGGAAGTCACGAACCACCGGAATATCTTCAAGGTCTGGAAGAGGAAGCACATTTAAAGAATGCACTTGGGTTTTAGAGCTTGGTGAGGTGTACTTGATTATCTGGCCTGATGGATGGGTTAGTTTCACAGACTTGGATTTACAATCAAGGACAGCATTCTGTCTTGATAACCAATCCATACCTAAGATCACATCAATGTCTGAAGACTTGAGGGCTATAAGTGAGGCAAGGAATACTAAACCCTCAATTGCAATTTCATTCTCATGACTCACCATGGTGGTGTGCCATCTGGATCCAGGGGCTTGCACAACTAAGGGGGTGGATAACATCGAAAAAGAGATGTCATGTGACAGTGCAAAGTCCTGGGGTATGAATGAGTGAGATGCTCCTGGGTCAAACAGAACCGAAGCTGGGGAGGAATTGACAGGAAGGGTTCCAAGTACAACATCGGTTGACTTGTGGGAATCTAGAATGGATACATGATTCACATAACCATGTTCATAAACAGGAGGCTTGACATTGGAAGTCTTGGGTGGTGGCTTGCCACGACGAAAAGCTTGCTTGGGATTAGGTGTGGTGGCTACATGATTTTGGGGACACTCTCGAACATTGTGGCCTGATTGTCCACATTGGAAACAAACACCACGTGGAATGAAAGGAACTTGAGCACTTGATTGTCCAACAAAATTCCAAGGAGGAAGATTGGGTTGAGGTGGACGATATATGGTGGGGGTGGTCTAGAAGCACTTACAGCACGACTTACGTCATTGAAGGGAATCCATACACAGCATTTTCGAGAAACTGGGCCAGAAGATTGGGCAAACTCATGATCACGCTTGCGAGACTCTTCATACAACTCATTTCCATACTCGGCCTTGAAGGATTTGTCGACCAAGTCCCTGAAGTTGATGAACTCGTGAAGATTCAGGTCATGACGAAGGACGGGGCTAAGTCCCTTGCGGAACCTGGCTTGTTTCTTGGCGTCGGTGGATATTTCTTCTTGGGAATAACTTGCTAGATGAGTGAACTCAGTCCTATACTCATGAACAGTCATCTTTCCTTGGGTCAGATTGCAAAACTCTTCTTTCTTGCGTTCCATCAGCTGATCCGGAATATGGTAACCTCTGAAGTCATCACAGAACTCTTGCCAAGTCACCACGTGACCAACTGGTTCCATTGCTACAAAGTTCTCCCACCATTGAAGAGCAGCACCTTCCAGAAAGTATGCCGCAAATAGCACACGATCACTTGGAGCAACATGGGCTGTCTCAAGCTTACGCTCGAGGGAACGAAGCCAATCATCGGCATCAAGGGGCTCAGAAGGACATCGGAATACTGGCGGGTTGAGGAGAATGAAGTCATGGATGGTGACAACACTATGATGCTGACAAGAAGTGTTCTGCTTAATACGTTCGAGAAGACGTGTCTGATCACGACGATTCTGATCAGCCTCCATCATGATTTCTGTCGTTGAGGTTGGTGGTGGAGGTTCTTCACCGTCTATGTTACCGGAACTGGGATCAACACCTTGATTTTCACCTGACATTCTGTGTGATAAGAATCAGAAATCAGAATAGGATTTAGGACACAATTCTATGCTAAGATAGAAGACTATAATGCAATAGCATCAAAGCCACAAACGGATAGCATAACGGCTACACCGGGATGGAAATTGAGACAACCTACAGGATAACGAACATCACTTCCACAGAAACCTTATGGAATGATGGCTCAGAAAGACCACAACACTCCTACAGCTACAAAGAAGCAATCAACGAGATGTCCTAGTAAAGACATAGATGAGCCTAGTCCTATCTTCCCGTAGAATAAGATGAGGGTGACTCAAAACTCAGATCGATGAGGATAAGGAGAAGAAAGAAGTCTTACGTTGTTCCCTTATACCCAAAGTAACTATATAACTATAGAATGCTAGACTCGACAACGGCCAATGGTTTGATAATCCTACAGGCAGTCCTGCTCTGATACCAGGTCTGTCGGGACCCGGGGTTAGCGTATGTAATTCCGGTCACAATACAATCACATGGAGAGCCGAGAGCCGTACCCACTAGTCTAAGAAGACAAGGCCAAGCACAGATCACTCTCGGTAAACATCGAACATGAGGGGCATCCCATCCAGGACGGATGATCAACTGAGATGGGTCCTCATCGTCCGCTCACAAGTCTAAATGCTTATGGGTGGTGAATCCCATACTCATAGACAAGTTGCCTCAACCATGTTATCGATTGAATCATAACCCTTACATAGACTTACTCCAGCCCGATCACTTAGTCGGCATCTCGGGCGGGCTCAATCATACAACAAAGTGTGCCACGTGGCAGAGTCACGAGCAATCGCATCGCGATGCCCCAAGCTGCACACATCTAAGGGCACTTTGGTGTATAAAAGACCGCCGACAAGAACACAACTAAGCTATCGAACCCCACACTAAGACATGCATGTTATAAACATACACACAGCATACATGTCCAGTGTAAACAGCAGGTAATCACAACATGAACTCTACAAACTCAGTCTTTATAACTTCTGCTAAACAGAGCAGACATAGTAGTTGTATTACAAGCAGAGATCACATGATATGCAACATTACATCAAACAACAACGGAAGAAAATTATGTCATAGAAAACACAAGTTTAACAAATGGCTTAAGAAGCCTGAAAGAAAATACAACGACCCTCCAGAGGGCACAGGCTGCTGCCTGGAACTATACGACATTGGTCCACGTCGAGCTCGAGGTAGAGGCCACCATCAGGGTCAGTGGTCTCGTCTCTAAAACATAGAATAAGAAAACGTGAGTACAAAGTCGTACTCAGCAAGACTTACATAGGAACTATACTACTCATGCACATGTATCAAGGCAAAGGGAGGTGGGGTTTCACTTGCAGAAGTGCCATCTTTGACTTGGCTAATCCTGAACTACGAGTACCAGAGAGAGGTAAGAACGTACACGAGTCCAAGAAACAGTCTCCAACCAATACTCCACTATGGAGCCTTCCTCGACTTCCCCATGAGGAAGCACGCCATAGCACTCACACTTATCTTGGTTTGTTTTAGAAGTATCCAGTTCAAGTTATCTATGATCAAGTAAAGGTCTCCAAGTAGTCCATAACCGCGGACAAGGCTATTCGAATAGTTCATTAACCCTGCAGGGGTGTACTGCTACACACACGCCTCATCAGTTACCGCCTGGGGATGGACCCTTCAAGTGAGTACCGGCGAGGATGCTGCCACGACACTTCACTCACGGCACCATCTCTAGTCCTAGGGAGTCGCCTATTTGTGTTGGGACCACGATCGGAATCCGGCCGATTTTTCCGATGCGGACTCAAACGTTGTGTGACCGCCATCAAGCTCAACTAGATCATGATCACTTGATTCAACGTGCCCACAACCTACGCCAACCACTTACCTTGGTTCCACATGCTTGACATTGTTAAAGGGCGAACTACTTGCGACTCCTGGACTGGTCCGGGGTGAGGTACTAGGCCGAGAGGGGTCAGTGAGCCCAATGTGTGGTCGTACTCTTAGTCTTGGATAACAACACAAAAACTCGGGCCTAAGGAAGTGTTCAACGAGACAACCCACTGTGTACTCCTACACAGCCTCTCATCGTTCACCTTTGTTTAGGGTAGATTCACCAACACGTTACCACCATCATTCACATGATCACTACCATCCCGACTCACAACAAAGTAGCCTCAGGTAACAACTCTAAGCATGCAATAAGCTGTAACATTTGCAGGTGACACAAGATAACAACCAACTCCTACATCTGCTAGGATTGTGGTTTGCTTACTACTGTGACAAAATGATAGGTCATGCAAAGGAGTGGGTTCAACTAGCGGTAGAACGTATCATGGTGACATCCTAAACATGCATTTGCGAGAATGGGAGGGAACTGGGATTTTATCGACATGATCAAAGAGGGGGTGCTTGCCTTGCTGACGATCACAAGGTACTGGTCTTCTGACGTGAGGTTGAACTCGTCTCCGAGATCAACTCTACCGAGAAGATGCAATCACCGAAGCTCTGGAAGTAAAGCACAATCAAGATAATACAATGCACAATCGATATGCAAAACAAAGCATGGCAAGGTACTGGTGTGACCTATGTTTAAATTTGCAACATGTTAATTGAAGTTGATTTGAAAAGTAAATTCAAATTCAAACTCCAAATGTTATTCAATTTAGTTCAACTTGCATTTGCTAATGTTGGTACATTGTAAACCAAGTGATCATATGTGTGAAATGCTTTTTAAGTACAAGTGAAGTGTGGTGCATTTCAATGGTTGAAGTTGGAATAGCTTTTGAATTGAATTTGAAATAATTCCAATTAAATCAAATAGAAAAGGCTATTGATCCCTTTTTAAGATCAACTCCAACATAGCTGAAAGTTGGAAATTTGGATAAAGGATTTTCTCCTGATCGTCTTTCATATATTACACTTTGAATTTGGAGTTATAGTTTAAAACATATTCAATTTCAAAGTTTTGCTTATTTTCTGGAATTTACTGAATTTCTTTAATTCTTTTAAAAGGTTTTTCTGTTTATTGCGTCATTAAGACGTCAGCATGACGCAAGGGGGGGGCTGACCGGTGGGTCCTGGCTGTCAGTGACCCAAGGGTTAAAACCCGGTTTAATTATCCCACGGGTTAATTAGAGGCCCCAGGTCCCACCTGTCAGCGAGAGAGGGGAGGGTTAGGCGCTGGGTTTGGGGCTAACCGACCGGCGGCTAGATGCCGGTGGCCTAGCCACGGCGGCACCCTCACCGGAATCGGCTAGGGACCACGGGGAGGGGAACGGAGGGCACAGGCATGATGCCCGCGACGTCGCACGTCGGGTGAGGCTACTGGGCGCTCGGGGCCACGGCAACGACGACGAAGGCGGCGGCTGAAGCTTCTGGTCATGGCGAAATGGCACGGAGAGCACGGGGAGAAGCACAAATAGGGCGGGGGACGAAGCTCCGTTCTCACTTGAGCACGAAGGCGAGCTCGGGGCGGCCGGGGAGGAGCTGGACAAGGCGGATTTCTCGCCGGAGTTTGTTGCGGCCGGCAGCGAGGATGCGAAGGGGGCGACGCCTCTGGTGAAGCTCTGATCAAATTGACGTGGGGGATCGGCGTAGTCGTCGACGGCGGATATCCTGGACACCTCAGCTCAACGAGAAGGGGCCGGTGGCCACGCGCGGGCACGACGGCAGCGAGGAGAGCTCTCGGGCTTGCGCGTAAAACGGCGAGAGAGGGAGAGGGATGAACTGCGAGAGGGGGAAGAAAGACCTGTGGTCTTCCAGGCGTCGTCCAGCGCCAAGGAGAAGAGGGGGGGAGAGCAAGAGGTGGCGAGGAGGTGGAGGTGGCGGCCATGCGCAGTGCACGACACCTCCGTCTCTCCTTCTGGCAAGGAGGAAGACGACAGGGAGGTGTGGCTGGGCTGGGCCGAGGCCAGGTAAGTGGGCCTCGCTCTGGGCGCAAGGTAAGGCTCTGCCTTTTGTTTTCTTTTTATTTGTTTTCTGTTCTTTTTGTTTTTCCCTAAAAATAAATAGCCAGGGCATTTTATAAAATCCCCAATTATTTTTATAAAACCTAGGAGACTCTATAGAAGTCAACCCCAAGTTTTGGGAATTTTTGAAATTCAAATTATTTTAATTTCAATTCAAATAGGCAATTGATTTAATTTCCAAGCCACTATTTGGATTTGTAAAAAATCTATGAGCATGGGATTAATCCCAAATCACTTTTAAAATGATCACACTCATTTTAAGGATTTTTCAACATATCCAAAAGAATTTTGGAAAAAGACTTATTTCTCGCCTTTTTTATTTAATGCATTTAGGGCTTTTATTTTACCCTAATTCCATTTCCTTTTGAAATTTAATTCTCATGATGCAAAGGAATTTAAACTTGGTACAAACCTAGACAGAGGGTTGTGACAACTCGCCCCCACTCAAAAGAATCTCGTCCCGAGATTCAGAAGTCGTCGGGAGGAAGGTGGGGTACTCAGTTCATAGACGATACTCTCGTTCCCAGGTAGCTTCTTTCTCTGAATGATGTGACCACTGCACTTTGAAGAATCTGATCTTCTGACGTCTGGTGCTACGCTCGGCTTCATCAAGAATACGAATAGGGTACTCCCGATATGAAAGGTTATCTTGGAGATCAAGCGTTTCATGGTCTACTTCGCGGATGGGGTCCTTGAAGCAACGCCTGAGTTGAGAGACGTCGAAGACATCATGAACCTAGGAGAGGTGAGGGGGTAGTTCCAATTGGTAGGCAACTTCTCCACGTTTAGCGAGAATGCGACAGGGACCGATATAACGTGGGGCCAACTTGCCTTTGATACCGAACCGATGGGTACCCTTCAGAGAAGTAACCCGAAGGTAAGCCTTCTCATCCAGATTATAGCTTTCTTCCCTATGATGACGATCATAATAGCTTTTCTGACGAGACTGGGCTGTCTTCAATTTCTCACGAACAATGCGAACCTGATCTTCTGCATCCTGAATCATATCCGGTCCAAAGAATTGTCTTTCACCGGTTTCTGACCAGTTTAGGGGTGTTCGACATTTCCGTCCATAGAGAAATTCAAAAGGAGCCCTGCCCAAACTAGATTGGAAGCTATTGTTATACGCAAATTCGGCAAAAGGAAGAGAATTCTCCCATTTCTTTCTGAAAGTAATAACACAAGCTCTGAGCATGTCTTCAAGAATTTGATTGACCCTTTCTACTTGACCAATGGACTGCGGGTGATAAGCGGTGCTAAAGGAGAGGTGGATTCCCATAGCATTCTGGAAACTTTCCCAAAATCGAGAAGTAAAATACTACCACGGTCTGAATTGATTTCCAAAGGAACACCGTGAAGTGACACAATTCGGGAGACATACAAGTCCGCTAACTGGCTAGCAGTTATAGACTCTCGAACTGGAAGAAAATGGGCAACTTTGGAAAGTCTATCAATGACAAAGAAGATGGCATCATTTCCTTTCTGGGTTTTTGGAAAGCCAGTGATGAAGTCCATACTGACTTTATCCCATTTCCACTTGGGGATAGGCAAAGGTCTAAGAGTACCAGCAGGTCTTTGATGTTCTGCCTTAACGCGACGACAAACATCACATTCAGCAATGAACTGAGCAATTTCTCTCTTCATCCTAGTCCACCAAAATCTCTGGCGTAGATCTCGGTACATTTTTGTGCTACCGGGATGAATCGAGAGGGGTGTGTCATGGGCTTCTTTGAGGATGAGTTGCCTTAGTTCCATATTCTTAGGTACTACCAAACGATTTTCAAAGAATACCGTTCCTTTGCTATCTGTGGAGAAACATTTAGCAACTCCGCTAGCAATGTTCTCCTTGATCCGGCGAACACCTCGTGCACGCCTTTGGGCAACTATGATTTGATCCTCAAGGGTTGGTTTCGCCACCAAGTTGAAAAGAGATCCACGAGGAACAATCTCGAGGTTGAGCTTTCGAAATTCCTCATGAAGAAGTGGTTGATATTGTTGTAACATGAGGTTGTTACAATACGACTTACGACTTAGTGCATCAGCCATGACATTAGCTTTGCCTGGGGTGTAAGAAATTCCTAAGTCATAATCTTTTATCAACTCAATCCAGCGTCTTTTCCTGAGATTAAGATCTGGCTGGGTGAATATGTATTTGAGGCTTTGGTGGTCGGAATAGATCTCACAACAATTACCAAGGAGGTAATGTCGTCAAGTTGTCTGGGCATGAACTACGGCAGCGAGTTCAAGATCATGGGAAGGATAGTTCTGTTCATGTGGCCGCAACTAGCGTGAAGCATAAGCTACCACATGTCGATCTTGCATAAGTATGTATCCTAACCCTTGCCGTGAGGCATCACAAAAGATCTTGAAATCCTTTTTGGTGTCTGGAGGCGCAAGTACAGGTGCAGAAGTCAATCTTCTTTTTAGCTCTTGAAAGCTTTCCTCGCACTTGAGAGTCCATTGGAATTTCTTATCTTTCTTGAGGAGTTCAATTAGAGGCTTTGCAACTTTAGAAAAGTTCTCCACGAAGCGGAGGCAATAGCTTGGTAAGCCAAGAAAACTCCTAACTTGCTTAACCGATTCAGGTGGAGTCCAGTCAAGGACTGCCTGAACTCTCTCGGGATTGACAGCAATGCCTTTTGCAGAAATCACGTGGTCTAAATAGGTCACTTCTGGTAGCCAGAATTCACACTTTGAGAATTTGGCATAAAGGCGGTGCTCTCTAAGTTTCATCAATACCAGCCTAAGATTTTCTGCGTGATCTTCTTCATTCTTCGAGTAGATGAGAATGTCATCAAGATAAACTACAACAAATTTATCTAGGTACTCCATGAAGATCGAATTCATCAAGCGCGAGAATGTGGCGGGGGCATTGGTTAAACCGAAGGACATGACGGTGTACTCATAAAGACCATAACGAGTAGTAAAAGCCGTTTTGGGAATGTCCTCGTTTCTGATTTTGATTTGATGATAGCCTAATCTCAAATCCATCTTGGAGAAGACAGAGCATCCAGCAAGTTGATCATAAAGATCATTGATCCTGGGCAGTGGGTACTTGTTCTTTATCGTCGCTGGATTTAGCGGGCGATAGTCTACGCACATCCTTTCTGTTTCATCTTTCTTCGTTACGAACAGAACGGGGCAACCCCATGGCGATGAACTAGGGCGGATGAAGCCTTTTGCCAACGAAGCTTCAAGTTGGATTTTGAGCTCAGCTAACTCACGTGGGGCCATTCTATATGGGCGTCTGGATATTGGGGCGGTTCCTGGGTTAAGATCTACCACAAACTCTACAGATCTGTCAGGTGGTATTCCTGGCAGCTCTTCTGGAAAGACATCCGGGAAGTCACAAACCACCGGCATATCTTCAAGGTCTGGAAGAGGAAGCACATTCAAAGAATGCACCTGGGTTTTAGAGTTTGGTGAGGTGTACTTGATTGTCTGGCCTGATGGATGGGTTAGTTTCACTGACTTGGCTTTACAATCAAGGACAGCATTTTGTCTTGATAACCAATCCATTCCTAGGATCACATCAATGTCTGAAGACTTGAGGGCTATAAGTGAGGCAAGGAATACTAAACCCTCAATTGAAATTTCATTTTCATGACTCACCATGGTGGTGTGCCATCTGGATCCAGGGGCTTGCACAACTAAGGGGGTGGATAACATCGAAAAAGAGATGTCATGTGACAGTGCAAAATCCTGGGATATGAATGAGTGAGATGCTCCTGGGTCAAAAATAACCGAAGCTGGGGTGGAATTGACAGGAAGGGTTCCAAGTACAACATCGGTTGACTTGTGGGAATCCAAAATGGATACGTGGTTCACATAACTATATTCATAGGCAGGAGGCTTGACATTGAAAGTTTTGGGTAGTGTCTTGCCACGACGAAAAGCTTGCTTGGGATTAGGTGTGGTGGCTACATGATTTTGGGGACACTCTCAAACATTGTGACCTGATTGTCCACATTGGAAACAAACACCACGTGGAATGAAAGGAACTTGAGAACTTGATTGTCCAACAAAATTCCGAGGAAGTTTGGGTTGAGGTGGATGATATATGGTGGTTGGTGGTCAAGAAGCACTTACAGCATGACTGACGTCCTTGAAGGGAATCCATACACAACGTTTCCGAGAAACTGGGCCAGAAGATTATGCAAACTCACGATCACGCTTACGAGACTCTTCATACAACTCATTTCCATACTCGGCCTTGAAAGATTTGTCGACCAAGTCCTTGAAATTGACGAACTCGTGAAGATTCAGGTCATGACGTAGAACGGGGCTAAGTCCCTTGCGGAACCTTGCTTGTTTCTTGGCATCGGTGGATACTTCTTCTTGGGCATAACGTGCTAGACGTGTGAACTCAGTCCGATACTCATGAACAGTCATCTTTCCTTGGGTCAGATTGCAAAATTCTTCTCTCTTGCGCTCCATCAGCTGATTCGGAATATGGTAACCTCGGAAGTCATCACAGAACTATTGCCAAGTCACCACGTGACCAACTGGTGGCATTGCTACAAAGTTCTCCCACCATTGAAGAGCAGCACCTTCCAGAAAGTATGCCGCGAATAGCACACGATCACCTGGAGCAACATGGGCTGTCTCAAGCTTACGCTCGAGGGAATGAAGCCAATCATCGGCATCAAGGGGCTCAGAAGAACATCAGAATACTGGCGGGTTGAGTAGAATGAAGTCCTGGATGGTAACAACACTATGATGCTGACGAGAAGTGTTCTGTTCAATACGCTCGAGAAGACGTGTCTGATCACGATGATTCTGTTCAGCCTCCATCATGATTTCTGCCGTTGAGTTTGGTGGTGGAGGTTCTTTACCGTCTATGTTACCGGAACTGGGATCAACACCTTGATTTGCACCTGACATTCTGTGTGATAAGAATCAACAATCAGAATAGGATTTAGGACACAAATCTATGCTAAGATAGAAGACTATAATGCAAAAGCATCAAAGTCACAAACGGACAGCATAACGGCTGCACCGGGATGGAAATTGAGACAACCTACAGGTTAACGGACATCACTTCCATAGAAACACTATGGAATGATGGCTCAGAAAGACCACAACAGTCTTACACCTACCAAGAAGCAATCGACGAGATGTCCTAGTAAAGACATAGATGAGCCTAGTCCTATCTTCCCGTAGAACAAGATGAGGGTGACTCAAAACTCAGATCGATGAGGATAAGGAGAAAAAAGAAGTCTTACGTTGTTCCCTTATACCCAAAGTAACTATATAACTATAGAATTCTAGACTCGAAATCGGCCAATGGTTTGATAATCCTACAGGCAGTCCTGCTCTGATACCAAGTCTGTCGGGACCCACTTGTCTAAGCAGACAAGGCCAAGCACAGATCACTCTCGGTAAACATCGAACGTGAGGGGCATCCCATCCAGGCCGGATGATCAACTGAGATGGGTCCTCATCGTCCGCTCACAAGTCTAAATGCTTAAGGGTGGTGAATGCCATACTCATAGACAAGTCGCCTCAACCATGTTATCGATTGAATCATGACCCTTACATAGACTTACTCCAGCCCGATCACTTAGTCGGGATCTCGGGCAGGCTCGATCATACAACAAAGTGTGCCACATGACAGAGTCACGAGCAATCGCATCGCGATGCCCCAAGCTGCGCACATCTAAGGGCCACTTGGTGTATAAAAGACCGCCGGCAAAAACACAACTAAGCTATCGAACCCCACACTAAGACATGCATGTTATAATCATACACGCAACATACATGTCCAGTGTAAACAGCAGGTAATCACAACATGAACTCTACAAAATCGTAGTCTTTATAACTTCTGCTAAACAGAGCAGACATAGTAGTTGTATTACAAGCAGAGATCACATGATTGTGATCCAACATTACATCAAACAACAACGGAAGCAAATTATGTCTTAGTAAACACAAGTTTAACAAATGGCTTAAGAAGCCTGAATGAAAATACAACGACCCTCCAGAGGGCACAGGCTGCTGCCTGGAACTATACGACATTGGTCCACGTCGAGCTCGAGGTAGAGGCCACCATCAGGGTCAGTGGTCTCGTCTCTAAAACATAGAATAAGCAAACATGAGTACAAAGTCATACTCAGCAAGACTTACATAGGAACTATACTACTCATGCACATGTATCAAGGCAAAGGGAGGTGGGGTTTCACTTGCAGAAGTGCCAACTTTGACTTGGCTAATCCTGAACTACGAGTACCAGAGAGAGGTAAGAACGTACACGAGTCCAAGTAACAGTCTCCAACCAATACTCCACTATGGAGCCTTCCTCGACTTCCCCATGAGAAAGCACGCCATAGCACTCACACTTATCTTGGTGTGTTTTAGAAGTATCGAGTTCAAGTTATCTATGATCAAGTAAAGGTCTCCAAGTAGTCCATAACCGCGGACACGGCTATTCGAATAGTTCATTAACCCTGCAGGGGTGTACTGCTACACACACGCCTCATCAGTTACCTCCTGGGGATGGACCCTTCAAGTGAGTACCGGCGACGATGCTGCCACGACACTTCACTCACGGCACCATATCTAGTCCTAGGGAGTCGCCTATTTGAGTTGGGACCACGATCGGAATCCGGCCGATTTTTCCGATGCGGACTCAAACGTTGTGTGACCGCCATCAAGCTCAACTCGATCATGATCACTTGATTCAACGTGCCCACAACCTACGCCAACCACTTACTGTCGGGACCCGGGGTTAGCGTATGCAAGCCTCACTACAACACAATCATATGGAGAGCCGAGAACCGTACCCACTTGTCTAAGAAGACAAGGCCAAGCACAGAACGTTCTCGGAAAGCATCGAACGTGAGGGGCATCCCATTCAAGCCGGATGATCCACTGAGATAGGTTCTCATCGTCCGCACACAAGTCTAATTGATATGGGTGGTGAACACCCATACTCATAGACAAGTCGCCTCAACCATACTATCGATTGTATTATAACCCTTACATAGACTTACTCCAGCCCGATCACTTAGTCGGGGTCTAGGGCGGGCTCGCTCATACATCAAAGTGTGCACGAGACAGAGGCTCGAACAATCGCATCGCGATGCCCCAAGATGCGCACATCTAAGGGCCACTTGGTGTATAAAAGACCGCCAGCCAGATCACAACTAAGGTCTCGAAAACCCATACAAAGACATGCATGTTATACACATACACGCAGCACACATGCCTTGTATGAACAGCAGGTATCATTGCAATTCTCTACAAAGTATACATATTTATTAATAACTCTTACAGAGTACACACAGAGATCACAAGCATGTGATCCAACATTACAACGGACAAGCGGAAGCAAAGTAGGTCTGAGTACAGACAAGTTTAACAAATGGCTTAGAGAAGCCTTATCTAAAAACAAGCACTCCACGAGGGAACCAGTCGTCTGACTGGGACTACACTAGCTTGGTCTTGGTGTGAGTCTTCAATCTTCGAGCTTCAGGTAGAAGCCACCATCGGGGTCGGTGGGTTCATCTAAAACATAGAATAAGCAAACGTGAGTACAAAGTCGTACTCAGCAAGACTTACATAGGAACTATACTACTCATGCACATGTATCAAGGTAAGGGAGGTGGGGTTTCACTTGCAGAAGTGCCAGCTTTGACTTGGCTAGTCCTGAACTACGAGTACCAGACTTGAGGTAAGAAGCGTACACGAGTCCACTACTTTCTCCAACCAATTACACCACTATGGTGCCTTCCTCGACTTCCCCACGAGAAAGAACGCCATAGCACTCACACTTATCTTGGTGTGTTTTAGGAGTATCCGGTTCAAGTTTTCTAATAATCGAGCACAGCTCTCCAAGTAGTCCCTTACCGCGGACGCGGCTATTCGAATAGTTTATTAACCCTGCAGGGGTGTACTACTACACACATGAAACTATCAGTTACCGCCTTTGTACTTGACACCGTTCAAGAGGTGCCGGCGAGGATAATTCCCACAAATTTTACCTCACAGCCAACTCAAATTCAATGGAGACGCCTATCTGGGCTGGAATCCACATCGTGAACCCGGGAGGTTTACCGATGTGGTCCCAGAAGATGTGTGCAGGGTCCCAAGCTGGTCTGAATAGCCGTTCTTCCACTTCGCATATCGTGCCACAGACCTACCAGAACTCCGAACTAATGCGACTCATTGAACTGAGAAGGGGTGAGTTAGTAGGTTGAGCGGGGGTCCATGTGCCCAACATGTGGTAGTACTCTTCGTCTTGGATCACCACACAAGAACTCGGGCTTAGGGTGGTGTTCAACGAGACAACCCACTGTGTACTCCTACACAGCCTGTCATCGTTCACCTTGTATTAGCGTAGATTGACCAACACAGCTTTACTTTCATCAACACCATGTTCACTATCATCCCGACTCACATCAAAACATCCTCATTGTAAACTCTAAGCATGCAATAAGAAGTAGCAGTTGTAGGGGCCACATGATATCAGTCAACTCCTATGTCGGCTAGGATTGTGGTTTGCTTACTACAGTGACAAGATGATAGGTCATGCATCGGATATGGGTTCAACTATGCGGTAGAATCGATACAAGGTGATCTCCTAAACATGCATAAGCGAGACTGAGAGGGAATTGGGATTTTATAGACATGATCAAAGGGGGTTTGCTTGCCTTGCTGACGAGGTTTCGATAACGGTGTCTTCAACGAAGGGGGTGGCCTCCGATTCCGGTTGCACGTCTATCAGCAACATGACAATCATAGGATCAACATAATGTACAATGCACAATCACATGAATAAGATTGTAATGGTGATGTTCATGGTACTGATGTGTTGAGCATTCTATTTAAAAGGAGTATATTGCATTTGAAATGCAAATTCAAACTCCATTTGATTTATCGATGAATTTCAAATGCATTTGAATGCATGAAAGTTCATTTGAAAATGTTGATCATGAAGTGATGTGGTATAGTTGAAGTAATGTCTCTGATATGTGGATGAATCCATTTGAATTAAGGGTGTTGCAAAGTCATTTGCAAATTCACTCCAAATTTGAATTTGAAAAGGATCCATATGCATGTTTGCTACTGTTCACCCATTTTAAAATGGTCAAACATGAAAACAAATTGCATATTCATAATCCTTGTATTTTTCTGATAATTTTAGACATATTATTTGTCCAATTTGGAGTTAATATGAATTTTCTATGATTTATTGATGTTTTGGCCTTATTCTGTAATTTCTGGAATTATATAAAAAGATTTAAAAGCTTTACTGCGTCAGTGTGACACCAGGCAGACGTCATGGGCTGGCCTGACAGGGGGGTCCCACTGGTCATCCTCACTAGTTAACTAACCCGGTTAGTTTTAAACTAACCAGGGATTAGGGGGGTTCTGGGCCCCACTGTCAGTGAGAAAGAGAGGGATTACGAGGGGGGTTAACTCCTAAACTAAACCGCCCACCGGCGGTTAACCCGAGGAGGCCACTGTGCACGGCGGCGACACGCTGGGGTGGCCTTCCGGCCATGGTTTGGCACGGGGAAAGCACGGGGAGGCACCCCTTGATCGCCCGCATCAAGCCATGGGCTCGGGGCAGGCTGGGAGAGGTCGGAGCCTCGTCGGCGTCGACGTCTGGCGGAGGCAGAAGAGCAGCGACGACGAACTCGGTGAATCGAGCGACAACATTGAGCCTGCGCTGGTGCTACGTGTTCAGGAGGTCACCAGAAGCACCGTGGGCCTACGGGTTTGGGCTGGGACGCACGGGGTCGAGCTCAAGGTCATCCATGGCGGCGACCTTGCTCGGCTGCCATGGAAATCGGCGACAGAGGGCAAGAGGGGACGGGCTAGGTTAGGGGAAACACTCACCCAGACGCAGTGAGTGTAGCGGCGTAGTCGACGGAGGCGGGGAGGGCTTGACGACGATGAATTTGACGGCGAAGAAGCCACGATGGCCGGAGCACCTCGGTGAAGCTAGCGTCGACTCTGGTCCAAATTGGGGCGCTTCCTTCTTCTTGACGATGAAGTCGTTGATGGCGAGCACGACGGACATCTTGGAAGAGGCTCTAGATCACGGTGGCCACGATCTCCAGCGTCGGCGTCCTGCGGTGGCGCTCTGTCGTCGGTGGGGAAGAACAGCAGAGGGCGCGAGAGCGAGGGGAAAGAGGGGGAAGTGAGAGAGAGTGAAGTGGTCGTCTCCGTGGCGCAGTTTGGAGGGTTGGGGAGGCCTGGAAGGGCCGAGGCGTCGCCGTGTCGCCGTGGCCTTGCTCTGCCCTCCACCGAGCAGCTTGGCTCGGCGGGGAGGAAGAAGACAAGGCGCCTGGGGTGGGCTGGGCCGGCTAGGGGAGTTGAGCCTTCGCCCCTGGGCGCAAGGTAAGCCTACCCTTCTCTGTTTTTCCTTTTTCTTTTTATTTCTTCGGTAAATAGGTTGACCTAGCCAATTAAAATAGCTAGGTATTTTTATAAATGCCATAATTTTTTATATGGCCTCATAAAAGCTAGAGCTAGCCATTTATAAAATTTGGCACTCTTTAAAATTCAAAACATTTGAATTTATATCAAATAGGGGTTTATTTAATTTTCCAAGGCATTGTTTGAATTTTTGAATATTCCATGGGCATGGGAATGAACCCAAACCACTTTTAAAATGATCAGCATCATTTATAGGAATTTTCCAAATATTCAAATGATTTTTGGAAAAAGATTTTTATCTGGCCATTTGAATTAATTTCTCAGGGCTTTCTGCTTCCCCATTTTTGAATTTCATTTGAATTTTTGCATGATGCAAAGGGCACAAACAAACCCTAGCACTTACCTAACTTGGGGTTGTGACACTTACCTTGGTTCCACCTGCTTGAGATCGTTAAAGGGCGAACTACTTGCGACTCCTGGACTGGTCCGGGGTGAGGTACTAGGCCGAGAGGGGTCAGTGAGCCCAATGTGTGGTCGTACTCTTAGTCTTGGATAACAACACAAGAACTCGGGCCTAAGGCGGTGTTCAACGAGACAGCCCACTGTGTACTCCTACACAGCCTCTCATCGTTCACCTTTGTTTAGGGTAGATTCACCAACACGTTACCACCATCATTCACATGATCACTACCATACCGACTCACAACAAAGTAGCCTCAGGTAACAACTCTAAGAATGCAATAAGCTGTAACATTTGCAGGGGCCACAAGATAACAACAACCTCCTACATCTGTTAGGATTGTGGTTTGCTTACTACTGTGAAAAAATGATAGGTCATGCAAAGGAGTGGGTTCAACTAGCGGTAGAACGTATCATGGTGACATCCTAAACATGCATTTGCGAGAATGAGAGGGAACTGGGATTATATCGACATGATCTAAGAGGGGGTGCTTGCCTTGCTGACGATCACGAGGTACTGGTCTTCTGACGTGAGGTTGAACTCGTCTCCGAGATCAACTCTATCGAGAAGATGCAATCACCGAAGCACTGGCAGTAAAGAACAATCAAGATAATACAATGCACAATCGATATGCAAAACAAAGCATGGCAAGGTACTGATGTGACCTATGTTTAAATTTGCAACATGTTAATTGAAGTTGATTTGAAAAGTAAATTCAAATTCAAACTCCAAATGTTATTCAATTTAGTTCAACTTGCATTTGCTAATGTTGGTACATTGTAAACCAAGTGATCATATGTGTGACATGCTTCTGAAGTACAAGTGAAGTGTGGTGCATTTCAATGGTTGAAGTTGGAATAGCTTTTGAATTGAATTTGAAATAATTCCAATTAAATCAAATAGCAAAAGCTACTGATCCCTTTTTAAGATCAACTCCAACATAGCTGAAAGTTGGAAATTTCGATAGAGGATTTTCTCCTGATCATTTTTCATATATTACACTTTGAATTTGGAGTTATAGTTTAAAAGATATTCAATTTCAAAGTTTTGCTTATTTTCTGGAATTTACTGAATTTCTTTAATTCTTTTAAAAGGTTTTTCTGTTTATTGCGTCATTAAGACGTCAGCATGACGCAAGGGGGGGGGCTGACCAGTGGGTCCTGGCTGTCAGTGACCCAGGGGTTAAAACCCGGTTTAATTAACCCACGGGTTAATTAGAGGGCCCCTGGTCCCACCTCTCAGCGAGAGAGGGGAGGGTTAGGCGCTGGGTTAGGGGCTAACCGACCGGCGGCTAGACGCCGGTGGCCTAGCCACGGCGGCGCCCTCACCGGACTCGGCTAGGGACCATGGGGAGGAGAACGGAGGGCACGGGCATGATGCCCGCGACATCGCGCGTCGGGTGAGGCTACTGGGGGTTCAAGGAGGCGCTCGGGGCCACGGCAACGATGACGAAGGCGGCGGCTGAAGCTCCTGGTCATGGCGAAATGGCACAGAGAGCACGGGGAGAAGCACAAATAGGGGGGGGGGGCGAAGCTCCGTTCTCACCTGAGCACGAAGGCGAGCTCGGGGCGGCCGGGGAGGAGCTGGACGAGGCGGATTTCTCGCCGGAGTTTGTTGCGGCCGGCGGCGAGGATGCGAAGGGGGCGACGCCTCTGGTGAAGCTCTGCTCAAATCGACGTGGGGGATCGGCGTAGTCGTCGACGGCGGATCTCCTGGACACCTCAGCTCAACGAGAAGGGGCCGGTGGCCACGCGCGGGCACGACGGTGGCGAGGAGAGCTCTCGGGCTTGCGCGGAAAACAGCGAGAGAGGGAGAGGGATGAATTGGGAGAGGGGGAAGAAGGACCTGGGGTCTTCCAGGTGTCGTCCAGCGCGAAGGAGAAGAGGGGGGAGAGCAGGAGGTGGTGGGGAGGTGGAGGTGGCGGCCATGCGCAGTGCACGGCGCCTCCGTCTCTCCTTCTGGCAAGGAGGAAGACGACAGGGAGGTGTGGCTGGGCTGGGCCGAGGCCAGGTAAGTGGGCCTCGCCTTGGGCGCAAGGTAAGGCTCTGCCTTTTGTTTTCTTTTTATTTGTTTTATGTTCTTTTTGTTTTGCCCTAAAAATAAATAGCCAGGGCATTTTAAAAAATCTCCCCAATTATTTTTATAAAACCTAGGTTACTCTATAGAAGTCAACCCCAAGTTTTGGGAATTTTAGAAATTCAAATTATTTGAATTTCAATTCAACTAGGCAATTGATTTAATTTCCAAGCCACTATTTGGATTTGTGAAAAATCTATTAGCATGGGATTAATCCCAAATCACTTTTAAAATGATCACACTCATTTTTAGGATTTTTCAACATATCCAAAAGAATTTTGGAAAAAGATTTATTTCTGGCCTTTTTCATTTAATGCATTTAGGGCTTTTCTTTTACCCTAATTCTATTTCCTTTTGAAATTTAATTCTCATGATGCAAAGGAATTTAAACTTGGCACAAACCTAGACAGAGGGTTGTGACATTGCTTGAGGACAAGCAATATGCTAAGCTTGGGGGTGTTGATACGTCTCAAACGTATCTACTTTTCCAAACACTTATGCTATTGTTTTGACCTCATTCTTGCATGATTTGGACGAAACTAACCCGGACTAACGCTGTTTTCAGAAGAGCTGCCTGTATGGTTTTATTGTGTGCAGGAAAATGGATTTTTAGACATCCCGGAAAATTCCCAGAAAATTTCCAGAAAATCCACACACCCGATGGAGCCAGGTGCCAGAAGTGGGACCAGAGTGGAGCCCTGGGGGCCCCAGGCGCCCCCCCTGGCGCGGCCAGGGGTGGGGCCACGCCCTCAGGCCGCCTGGGCTGCTCCCCCCTCCTCTGGTGCCCTACCGAAGCTCCTATTTATCCGCGTGACGAGAAAACCCCAGAACAGGAGTCGTTTTCCCAGTTTCTGTCGCGGAGCCGCCGCCACCCTCTGTTCTTCTTTGGGAGTGATAATCTGGAGGCTGATTTGGCCTCCGGAGAGGGAGATCATCGCCATCGACATCACCATCACCACTCCATCCATCCTCGATGACTTCTCTTCACATGTGTGAGTAATTCCCTGCTGTAGGCAAAGGGGATGGTAGGGATTGGATGAGTTTAATCATGTAATAGTTCGTCAGATTGTTGGGGGCATGTTGCCTATCATCTAGATTGGTGTTTATCTTCTTTGCTACAACTTGTTGTTCTTAATGCTTGTCACTTTGGGCCCGAGTGCCATGTTTTCAGATCTGAACCCTATGTGTTTTCATGAATGTATTTGTGTTCTAGATCCTATCTATGAGTTGTATGCACCTATTATGGTCCAGAACCGGCGATCCCAAAGGTGACATCTTGGGACACCAAAGGGGATGGTCCATGATTTGAGGATTCCATGTATCCATTGAGTTTATTGCTTTGTTCCGGTGCTCTTTGACAGGAGTACCTTAATCTCCATAAGTTCCTTTTGGCCCCGTTCGTAGCGGGATGGTAGGACAAAAGATGTTGTGCAAGTTCTTATTGCAAGAACGCACAACTACCTACGGGATACATGCCTAATGTTTGATATTTGCCTAGATGATCATTGCTTTTCTGTGTGCCTTGCCCCGTGTTAGAATCTATTATATGTTTACTCTCATCCATGCAGCGCCCGACCATCCATCTCCCTAGCCTACAGTGTTTTCAATCCTGCTGGTTATTAGTTGTTACTTTTTGCTATTTACTTTTGTTGTTGCTATGATCACTATCATATCACCGTTACCACTTATCTATTGTTTCAAGCAAGTATATTTCAGGTGCGGTTGAATTGACAACTCAACTGTCAAAGCTTATAAATACTCTTTGGCTCCCCGTGTGTCGAATCAATAAATTGGGTTAACTTACCCGCGAAGACTATCTCGATCCCTTACGCATGTGGGGCATCAGGTACCCATCATAAAATGGCATGAGATCCATGAGTTGGGTAAACCGATGTTGCCGCCAAAATTGTTAGAAATCGTCACTTCGGATATGAGGAACCTCCATAATGCTATTCTTTATGTGGAGACAAATCTTGCCAAAGATGACAATCCAACATACCCGCTTTACATAGGAAAGGTACCGAAGGGCTTGGGCTTTGTGGATAAATACCCAGGGGACTTGTTCTTCTTGAGATTTAATGACATCTTTGACATGTTCCACATGAATGCGCTCCACCCATCCATGGTCCGCCTGGCTGCGCTAAGCTTGGCTCACCAGCTCATCAAAGAGAATACTCCGAACATAGCTATAATGGACCCCTTATACATGCAAGAAAAGTTCTTGAACAACCCTGAGGGTAAGATAGCGGCAACGAAGTACATCGAAGATTTCTTCGTGGATCATCCTTCCGAGAACATCTTTCTCATGCCTTACTTCCCTGAGTAATTCATTCTCGCTTGCAGCCGTAACATGCTTTCGCTATCGTTAAACTAATCTGAGGCTGATGATATCTTTGAACTACAAACTATTTTGTGTAGCAACCAATACGGCACCCTCATCGCTCTCGAGCCGAAAGACTCGCTTGCCATATATCTCAACTCGGAGAGTCATCAGAAGTACAAAGACTACAAGCTAATCAAGGATGTTCTGGATGATGCTCTCACTGGCTACTCTTATAGGGACGACATCATAAAAATAAAAAACCAAAGGCGAGGAAAGTACACATTCATCCAAAAATCGGACTTCGCTTGCATCAAGCAGGCACCAGGCAGTACGCGGGAGGCCTGGTACGCCATCTATCATATGCGCGAGTACATATGGATGAACAACGACTACAATATTTGTCGTCTCTCGCAAAATGGTGCGGAACCTTGGCGGGATCCTCCGATGCCGAAGTTAGACAAGAGTTCGGTCGAATCCAGCAAATGATCGCGCGAACAATCTCCAGGGATGTCATACATAGCGATGGGGTGTTCTTCTACAGCCATCGTCCACTACCTAACGCTGACATAGAAGCCCGCTTACATCAACATGGTGATGACAGACCATTCAACTCATTACAAGGTTATCTCCCGTTCCCTCCGTTGAAGCGGAAGCCGAAGTCGAAGCCGAAGCCGAGCAAGAAGTGAGAGGGTGTGTTTTCTATGCATGTAGCTAGTTTTTTTCGAACAATCGATGAACATGTATTGTAAACTTTATCTCATGTTGAACTTGTGTACGTACTACATGATGCATATATTCTATATTTATGGTTATAAGAATCATGTGCATACTTAACTATTTTCTATCAAATATTGCGCACATGTGAACTCCTTTTACATTGAACTAAGTCTTCTCTTATAATTCATGAATGTACACACATCTTCCTTTTTAACTATCTTGGTTAATATTTTTATATGTCTTTGATCCTGCAGAGATGAAGAAGTGGTATGTGGTGTACGAAGGTAGCGTTCCAGGAGTCTATGAGCACTAGGAAGATTGCTTCAAGCAAGTCAACAAGTTCAAGGGCAAAAACTACAAGAGCTACAAGAGTAAAGAGGAGGCGGAAGCTCGGTACTTGCACTACCGGCAAGGGCAAGAGAGGAAGAACCACCGGATGAAGTCCAACTTCATCGTGATCCCCTTCTTGCTCATCGTCTTTACCATTCTCTTGTATGCGATTGTAGTATAGATGACGGTGCATCCTTTCGAAAAACCTTGCGACCTAAACTACCAATTCCATCGAGATGTAGTTTGTGTGTGATACAATGTAGTGATGTAACTCTCAACTTGTCTATTTTTCTGTTTGTGATCTATGTGTGATGCCACTACAACTTCTCTATTTTGGTTTGTAATGTGATGTAACAATATTTGATCATTCTTGTTTATTTGAACTTATGAATTCGGTGTATTTGTATTGTGTTGATAAACTGTGAAAATATTTGAGTATTTGTGTTGCTGGAATAACAAGTTTCAGCAGAAAAGTAATTCCAGAAAACATATTGTTGGCGTACAAAAAAGTTTCTGCTGGCGGACAATACCTAATCCATAAAAAATACTGCTGGCGTACATTATATGGACCACTGGTGGGCACATGGGGACGCCAGAGACACTGGAGGACATCTCTCGCGGGCAGCATGTTTGTACGCTAGCGGTAACAGAACGTAGCGGTGGCGTATAATTTGTATGCCAGCGGTACCTGTTACCACTGGCGTCACATCTCTGGCGTACGCCTGCCCGCCAGCGGTAGGTAAACTCCGTACGCCAGCGGTAGGCTATTTCCTACTAGTGTCGTAGTTCTCAATCTATGGATTTCCCAATGTCACCGCGGCCATCCAAACAGAGTACCACAATCACCACAATATATCTCAAAGATAGTCAAACACAAGCACCAAGAGACTCTCAATCTTCAATGAACACACAAAAAAGGAAATTACTCATGCACATATTGTCCTAATCTATGTCCAATAAACCGCTGTCATCTTGGTCTCGGAGATTATACTAGATATAGATAAGTGAGTACATCAAATCCAATACATAGAAGAAGGGGAAACATCATGGGATCACTCTAGATTAACATAGCCTATGATCACAATCAAGATCACATCATGGGAGAGAGAGAGATAACCACATAGATCAAGATAGAAGCCTTAGCCCCGAGGAGTAACTACTCACAAATGGACATCGTGAGAGAGAGAATTGTTGATGGAGAGGTGCATTCCAGAGGAGATGAAGGAGACGGCGGCGGTGGCGGCCATGGCGGCGGCGACGTCGACGCCCATGGCCACGGCGGTGGCCAAGGTCCTTGGGGGCAGCGGCCCTTGGCCCCTTCTTCTTCCTTGGAGATGGTGCTTCTGTGGAAAATCATCTCCCCTCAAGACGGATGCTAAAGGGGAGGAAATTTCGTGGTGGCCTTTGACCTAGGTTTCCTCTCTTTATAAAGACTCTCGGATTTCCGTCATCCACATTACGTCTTCGGTATTTTGGGGCTCCAGGGAGCATCCGAACTCCGATTGTTCCGAACTTTATATCTAGATCTACCGGAAAACAATTCTCTACAACTTTGTAGTGTTATGTTTTTCCGTTTGAGGCCTTATTCTAGCGTTTCCGAGGTGATCTTTAAAACTTGTCTGGTGGGGACAGATTTCGGGAGAGTTAGAGTCCAACTCCTACAATGCTCCTTTTTGTGATTTTTCCTTTATCCAAGTAATTTCTACACATAAAGTACAAAAACAAGAGTAGTCGTCATGGGGGCCAATCCATGTCGCACTCAAATCATTACATGTTCTAGTGAATCTGGTTTTCTAATACTAGGTCTTTCATTTGGGCATTGCAGACTCTTCTGCGTCACGAAATTTGTTCAGATAATCCTCTTGTTCTATAATCCATGGCTAACATGAATTTCTAACTCAGGTTATTGCCCAATTTACTTTGACCTTGCATTGCCTGGTGAAATTTCCATGTAGCCTTCTTCTAAGAGGGTTTTACTCAGGTTCCAACACGTGCTACTTCCCAAAGTTACCTGAAGGGTTTACAAAGGGTCACCTAGGTGGTGTATTGGTCAATAAAATTTCACTAAGGACCGGGAAGGTTGTGACACACAAACATGAGGATGTGGTTGCAAGGTGGTGTCGAAGAGACACGCAAGCGACACATACCTAAAATCGGTTCATAATGAAACAAGGGGTTCCTAGAGTATCAAGGTAGGCATAATAATCAAGGAAGATAGGTTTACTCAAGCTATAACAACTTAGTTTATCTATACGTCCGAAGGTGGTTTGTAGTTGGGGTCTTGATCTTTCCTTGTCATAGTCAAAGTGGTGAAAACGACATAGGCACGAGAACCTCTTGGAACATGTAACGACCTGATTCACTAGGAATCCAAGTCTCTGTGCATTCTGTGCTAGTCCCTGGATCAATAACTAGCACACACAGTACATGATGTAATATCGAGAATAAACCACATGTCATAAATATTACATAGAAGATCCAGTATTACAATAAATCATACCTGCATAGCTCAAGGATAGCTTACAAATAAAATACAGCGGAAAAACAATAAAGAGCTTCGGGGCGTCCATCAACTCCACCGGCACAGTTGAGTTTAGACATCGTAACCCTATATCGCATCACTTACTCGTCGTACATAATCCTGCAACACCGAAGGTTACAGCCCGACAACGGGTCAGTACATCTGATTTGTACGGCAAGCCACATGAAAAAGGATATAGCAGACCTACATCTACATGCAAAGTAAGTCAAAGGAAGGCTTATAGTTTTATTTTGCAGAAAGCTGATTTTTCCCTCAATCTACCTAGGTCAAAAATTTAACTTACTACATAAGGTTGAATTGGGCTACACCAATTCCAACCCATACCCTTTATTAAATCTTTCCCACTCAGTTTTTATTAAGGTGAGTCATCTGTCAAGACCATCCAACAACAGTAATTCCGAGTTGCTCAAAGTTGTCCATAAACGGGGACACGGCTAATCATGATCAGTTTTTGTACGTTGTGCAGAGGTTTGTACACTTTAACCACTACACTCAACCCGAAGATTGAGACGAAGTCTTCAGAAGAGGTCACCTCCACCCTTTGGTAGTCGGTACACCTATCATATCTACGTCAGCTAGCTACCAGGGCCAGGCTCCCTACAACCTACTCGATTAAGCCAGAGCCCATATAGCTAGTGGTCGTACATGGAATCTACTAGTCACTAAGTCTGTCCGATATTTTTGAGCCTGGACGGTGCCCACTTAGGGTGCACTCTCATGGGCGCAATCCTTATATAAGGTGCAAGACCCCATGATGCCTTCCCTCCATACCATGCAAAACCATTGGGAGCATTTAACCCTGAACTTGCCCTTAGAGAAGGAGCAGCCTCCAAGATGCATCCCGCCCGTCCAGAGGTGAATTCTATTTAGTGTTTGCAAATCAGGTTATTAAATCCTCACACAACTCAATATATTCTCAAGCCAATCACCCTCTACAAGCATAGAAATATTTATAATAAACACGATCTAGGACGCCAAAGAATACAGGATCAGATCATATGGCTATCCTACCAGGTTCGCAGCAATAGTATATAATAGTCCTACACATGCATAGGGTGATAAGTCCTACATGCATAATGAAAAATATAGGATGAGGTATGGTCAAAGTGTAACTTGCCTTATACATTCGATGAACTTCTTCGCACTCACATTCCAGATTACTCTACTCGTCGCACTCCGAGCAATCTATCGTAAAATAAAGAACCCAAGTAAACAATCATGTCAACAGGAAGAATCAAAGTAACAACAAATCAAACACAATAAGGTTTAACAACAAAAACAACTAGGCTTGGTACGGTATAGGTGGTGATGTGCTCGAAGGTGATTGGCGGAATGTAAACTCGAGTGAGTCAACAGATAAGGAATTGTTGATATAGAAGATTATGACCAAAGACATTATGAATTCAAAGTGGATATCATGGAAAATGAAAAGTGTGTGGGTATTGCCAAGAGGATGTTTCAAATGATTTGATATGCAAAAAGAATCACGTGAAAAGGAATAGTACAATAAGGGTTATAGCAGGTTGAAGTTTGAATTAAATTTAAATTCAAACAGATCAAAAAGTAATTGAATATGGTAGAAAAATGATATGGACAGAAAGTACATGACATGAGTGATCCTATGCAAAAAGAATCAATTGAATTGGATCACCGGTATAAAAGATACGACCTCCGGAAGTTTGAATTTAAATTTGAATATATTCAAATTAAAAAATGTGCAAGTGTGCGGAAAGTTAACTCTATGACAATCTACTGATCACTACGAGCGCGTAGGAAAAAGAATCACCTAATTACGATACACTGTTTAAAAGATATAGGTAAAGAAATACTGAGCAAAAATCTGCCCAAACAAAAGTATTCAATTAGCTGAGCTAATAAGGTGGTGCCACATGGCGTCACGTAATTGATTGATACCCCTTCTCTGAAATAGAGTTGTGGCCGTTGGATTAAGTGACAATGGGTGGTTAGATTTGGGCCACGATTTACCACAAGAAAAGAAAAGAAATAAAAAGTGGAGCTCACCATGTAGGAAGGAAGTCCAGTACAGAACTAGAACGCGACAAGGCTTTGGACGTCGACGGCGGCAGCTCCGGTGCATCTTCAGCGAACAAAAGATGTCTAGCAAGTACACCTGTCGGTGTGGAACGCGCCAGTGCTCTCGGAATCATTTTCCGTCTTTTCTCTCGACGGCGGCAACGATATGAACTCGGTGCTCCCGGTGAACTCTCGCGACGTGCGAAATTGCGAACTAGCCCATGAGACCTTGTCAATCGGATGCGGCTTCGACTGTATATTCAAGAGGTGTTCATGGGAGCGGAGGAGACGTACTGACAGCGACGCAATGGTGGACGGAAGGCGGCAGCTGTACGCTTTTTTGTGCGAGATTGTTTTTCTTGCGGCGTTGAGTTTGTTTGGGGAAAAAGAAAGAAGAAAGGTCGAGGGGCAGCGATGTATGGGTATAAACCTCGTTGACATCGGAAGAAAAAAGGATTAGATCAAAACGTATCGATTTGATTCGGTTTGGATCTAATATAAAGTACGTAATGTACACGTACAGGAAAGAAAAACGAAAATGATGAGCGTGGTTGGCCTCGGCTGGGTATGGGCCGGCCTGCTAAACACGGGTGAAAAAGAAAAAAAAAACGGGTCGAACGCTTGGCCCAACTGTAGATTTTGTTTTGTTTTTCTATTCCTGGGGCGAAACAAATATAAAAGTGTTTTATAAAATCACAAAAACATATAGAGATTTATTAGTAATAATATATAGCACACAAAAATTATTATCAACTCCAAAACAAAATAAGTTTAAACAATACTTTTTAAATATTATTTGGGTCTTATAAATATTCCCTAAAATTAATTTAGGGTTATGAATAATTACCAAAATATTTTTAAACTCCAAACAAAAATCCTAAAAATAATTTACAACATTTACCAACTCTTTTAGTATATTGAAGGAGTCATATTACCTTCTGTCATTCTTTTTATTCTTGAGTTGGACTTTGTTTTAAATAATAAAATTCAAATAAGATCGAAATGAATACTTAGGAAAGTCATTTTATTCCCTCTCATTTGAATATCGACTAAACTCAAAAAGTTTAAAATCCTAGTGAAAATCAATCATATCAAGCAAACAATCATTATTATAATTTATTTATTAACATGGGATGTTACAGAGTACCACCCTTAAAAATGAATCCCGTCCCGAGATTCGAAAAGGCTAGAAAAAAGGTTAAGGTTTGGGTCTTCATAACAATCCACCGATCCTCCGATGTTCTAGGGTGCTACCACCCTTAAAATGAATGCGGCACGGTCTTGATGAGTCTTGCTCCATCAATGACATCCTTCGTAGAGATTTCACCTCCTCCTCTCAGGTCTTGAATCCATAGAGAAAGAGGAGTCTTCTGTATACTAGGTCAAGCGCCAATATTAAGCAACTATCGATTCCCTCATGGTTGTCATCAAGAATACTTTTACGGGATACCTATAGGAAATGGTCTTGGCCTATACTCACCGTATAACCTACTATTATTAACGATAATCTTATATAGGTGAATTTAAACATCGTACCATTCTATGGTTCAGGCTTAACCTCGTCGTCTCTCTTCTATAGGTAAGTCACTCAAGATTTACTATCCCGCATAGCAAGAGCGAATAATAAGAGTAGTCTTCATGGGGGCCAATCCATTCCGCACCCAAATCATTACCTTGTATATGGTTTAGCGAACCTCGCAATCTAACACTCGGTCATCCTCACAAACAGTGCAGAAGTTCTTCTTGTTCATGAACTGGGTTCAGATAATCCATTGTTTCTGCAAGCCAACCAAACATCTATCATTTATTCACCACACTCAGGTTTACGTAGACTACTATACACGTGCAATAGTGACTACAACTTCCTTCGGGGTTCTTCCTTCAGCAAGATTGTGCTTGCTTGTTGTAAGATCCTGGCACATGAGGTTAACTTGAACTTGGCATTAATTTGAATCTATATTTATTCCAGACTTCACATTAGCAGTCATTGTAGTAACTCATTCAGTGTAGGGATTGAGTTGAGGGGGAACATAATGTAGAGACAGATAGAGATAGATACCCATACAAACATCACACTAGTTTTGAAAACATAAGTTTTGATGTGTAGCTGTCAGTAAAAACAAGAAATGACAGGTCACAGAAACGATCTAACGGTAGAAACTTTGGATCTTCTAGGTCTTCAAGTCTTCAATGTTGATAGCTTCATCTTTACATCATCGAAGCAATCTTCTTATCGCCGAGTCACTTGTCAACTTATTCTTCTTGTTGTTGTGTACCCTTCAGTCTTGAAGCATCCTAAATAGATGAGGGTTCTAAGGTAACATAACTTTTTCTTCTTACATAGAAGAAACGCAAAGCACAACACACAACATCAATCAAAGACATATCAAGGTCAAATGGCACAAGACAAAACTTAACCAAACAAATCATGACATAAAACATCTAGTTAATCCACAGCAAAACATGCATCGATACACATCTCCAACTAACATTAAAAGGTAACATCGTACACTTAGTTCACACATACGAATATTCTATCCTCCAATTCCCAAACATAAGCTTTGGTATGTCGACATATTTGCTCCCGTGTTCACATCTTCTTCTTTCTCTTCAATTCTGAACACATGTTGGCGTAGTGTCCCTTGTTCCTGCAATGGTAACACTCAAGTTGGCTAAGGTCCTTCCTTTTCTTCATCACGGGTTCTTCCTTGAACTCCTGGATAATCCTCTTCAGTCCTTCCTTTTGTTGTTGAAGTACTTGTTGTGTCATGAGGAAAAATTGACACTGAGCGGGGTAATGATTATTTCCTTCGCACACAAAACATGTGACTTGAGCAGTGGGACATTCTTTACCCCAGTGAATTTCCTCTCAATGGGGACATCCATCTTGGTGTCCTTTGTAGGAGTGTCCTACTTCTCCACAAATTTTGCAGGCACGGGGCCTCTTAAGGTTCACCGTCCTTTGCATCGGGGTGACGAGGCGGGATCCCAACAAAATGTTTGTAAATTCCTTCCAAGTAATCTCCCTCTTTGATTCGTTAATCTCCTGGTGCATTGTCCACCAAGTAGCAACCTCTTCTACAAAGTGCTTGACAACATAGCGGACCATGTGAAAACTTCCAACCTTGTTACTCTCCATGTGCTCTCCATATTATGAATCCAGTGTTCCACCTTTTGTCTAGTCATCGCCCCAGAAAAGGTGAGTCCTACTTCATACTTCATCTATTGAGCGCAAACGACAAGGCTTAAGGGAGACTAGGATACGGACACGAAAACAATCTAATGATAGCACCAAGAAAATGCACACAGACAAGAATAAGGCAAAACACCTACATTCAAACAGCATCACATAACATCAATCAATGAAGTCACATAATTCAGACCACACAAAAAACTCCTAGAGTAAGGTCATATGTGCAAAACATGCGATCTCATCCTACTACGCGCAATTCGTTTAACTAACTTCACCTAAAATGGTGGTCTGAATCTAAGCTTCATCCTTCTCAACTAAGCTGATCTGGAAGATCATCTAGTAATCCAAAGTAGTCCTTCTTGAATCCCGTAAGATACTTCTTCAACTTCCGGATGTAGTAACTTGAATTAATCTACGAGGTTGATGGTGTACTTCTCAAAGTCACGTCTTCAGGGGTATAAGCAACTAGGATGGTCATTTACATTAAAACAAGAGAAGGAATTTAGAAAATTGAATAATAGGTGAGAGATACTAGTGGAGAGAGTGATAAAATAATTTTGTTCCTATGGCATTTCATATCCATTTTCTAGGGTCACGACCTACAGTCAACACGGGCTCTGATACCATCTGTAACGACCCGATTCACTAGGAATCCAAGTTTGTGCATTATGTGCTAGTCCCTGGATCAATAGCTCTCACACACATTATATGATGTAATATCAAGAATAAATCACATGTCATAAATATTACATCGAAGATCCAGTATTACAATAAATCATACCTGCATAGCTCAAGGTAAGTCAAAGGAAGGCTTATAGTTTTATTTTGCAGAAAGTTGATTTTTCCCTCTATCTACCTAGGTCAAAATTTTCACTTACTACATAATGTTGAATTGGGCTACACCAATTCCAACCCATACCATTTATTAAATCTTTCCCACTCAATTTTTATTAAGGTGAGTCATCTGTCAAGACCATCCAACAACAGAAATTCCTAGTTGCTCAAAGTTGTCCATAACCGGGGACACGGCTAATCATGATCAGTTGTACGCTCTGCAGAGGTTTGTACACTTTACCCACTGGACGCAACCCGAAGATTGAGACGAAGTCTTCAGAAGAGGTCACCTCCACCCTTTTGTAGCCGGTACACCTATCATATCTACATCAGCTAGCTACCAGGGCCAGGCTCCCTACAACCTCCTCGACTAAGCCAGAGACCATATAGCCAGTGGTCGTACATTGAAGCTAATAGTCACTAAGTCTGTCCGATCTTTTTGAGCCTGGACGGCGCACACTTAGGGTGCACTCTCATGGGCGCAGTCCTTAGATAAGGTGCGCGACCCCATGATGCCTTCCCTCCATACCATGCAAAACCATTGGGAGCATTTAACCCTGAACCTGCCCTTACAAAAGGCGCAGCCTCTAGGATGCATCCCTCCCGTCCAGAGGTGAATTCTATTTAGTGTTTGCAAATCAAGTTATTAAATCCTCACACAACTCAATGTATTCTTTGTCGCCCTAGCTTGTGTTTGTTATATATATTGCTATGCTTGTAGACGGGGATTGGTTGAGATTACATTGAGTTATGTGAGGATTTATTAACTTGATTAGCAAACATTAAATAGAAATCACCTCTGGACGGGCGGGAAGCATCTTGGAGGCTGCGCTTTCTCTAAGGGCAGGTTCAGGGTTAAATGCTCCCAACGGTATGTATTGTATGGAGAGAAGGCATCATGGGGTCGTGCACCTTGTCTAAGGAAATGCGCCCATGAGGGTGCACCCTAAGTGGGTGCCGTCCAGGGTCAAAAAGATCGGACAGACTTAGTGACTAGTAGCTTTCATGTACAACCACTTGCTATATGGGATCTGGCTTAGTTGAGTATGTTGTGGGGAGCTGGCCCTGGTAGCTAGGAGATGTAGATATGATAGGTGTACCGGCTACCAAAGGGTGGAGGTGACCTCTTCTTAAAGACTTTGTCTCAATCTTCGGGTTGAGTCTAGTGGGGAAAGTGTACAGACCTCTGCAGAGCGTACAAACTGATCATGATTAGTCGTGTCCCCGGTTATGGAGAACTTTGAGCAACTAGGCATTACTATTGTTAGATGGTCTTGACAGATGAATCACCTTAATAAAACTTTTGTGGGAAAGATTTAATAAAGGTTATGGGTTGGAACTGGTGTAGCCCAGTTCAACCTTAAGTAGTAAGATAAACTAAAATTTTGATTTAGGTAGATTGAGGGAAAAATCAGCTTTCTGCAAAATAAAACCATAAGCCTTCCTTTGACTTACCTTGCATGTAGAGATATGTCTGTTATATTCTTTTTCGTGTGACTTGCCGTACAAATCTGATGTACTGACCCGTTGTCGGGTTGTAACCTTCGGTGTTGCAGGATTTTATACGACGAGTAAGTGATGCGATGTAGGGTTACGATGTCTATACTCAACTGTGCCGATGGAGTTGATGGACGCCACGAAGCTCTTTATTGTTTTTCTGTTGTATTTTATTTGTAAGCTAGTCTTGAGCTCTGCAGGTATGATTAATTGTTGTAAGGCCCGATATGCGGTACTGTTCCAGATCTAGATGTTTCCATCCAGATCCGGGGACGAAGCACATATCGGTCCCACCGCGACATATGACGAAGTCATATGCCCCGGATTTCCAACATGATATCACAACATTACAGATACAAGGATACAACATCTCATACAATCGGCATACACTTGCCTTAATACAATACAACAGCGGAAAGATATATGTCTGAGTACAGACTACAAAAAAATGCCTACTGGCAAAGAGAAAAACATCGATCCCCATAACCACATGGGTCCAGGTCCTCCGCCGGGATCCGCCTCACTAGTCGTCGTAGAGTCTCCACGTGAAACGTCGATCACGATACCTGTTGTCGATCAAGAACCCTGAAAAGAGTTTGGGGGTAGTATCATGAGTACAGAAGTACTCAGCATCCAACTGTAGTGGTCAACTGACCCAGCAAGGACTTCATCACTCGTCATTCTAGGACAACTAGTAGTTTATGGTAAGGATGGGGTAAGTGGCGAGTTTGCTGCCGCACTAGCATTTATGAAGTGGCAAACGATCTAGAGAGTAAGATAATAAGCCAAGCATTCGATGAGGAATCGCCTCCAACAAGTCTTGCTATCAACTACTTACACAAACATAACACCTATCCTATCCTTGTCCTCCTCTTCGCGTCTCGACAAAGAGGAAGCAGTCAAGGCACACACACACACGTTGATCAAGTTATATTAAGATTATCTCAGTTGTTGTTGTCTATGAACAAGGAGGAGGTCTCAAGTCGTCCATAACCGTGGACACGGCTTCTCGATAAGATTTAACCCTGCAGGGGTGTACCAACTTCCCATTACAAGGCTCCGCACGCACGCCAATCTCTCTCATTTTCTACCCATCATAGGCAACCATTTTATGATTTAGTTCCGAGAGATCCGAAACGACAGGTCCCTCTAACTAACAACGAACAAATCCGGGTGGCCCCCGGGGAGTCGACACCCAATCCAAAAGCCGGCTACACTCTCGGATCGGACTCTTCCGGATGACGCAGGTCGGATTACCGCTAAATTCTCACATGAGGCCGGGTCCTAGCTGATCAGGTGGACCAACAAGAGAAACCATGTCTCCTCTGGCCCAAGTTGTTTGAAATCTGCCGGTCGCGGACCAGTCACACACATGTTTCAAATGGTAAATTAGCTTGGGCCACCACTAGAAATGTTTGGAGCTAGGTAGGTAAGAAGAGGGGACCCCATAGTATCCCACACGCGGTTAGGCATGCTCGTCAAGAGACACAATACCCGGAACTCGGGTCCTAGGTGACTCGAATGGAACAAAGCGTCGGGGCGGGATAGCCTAGATCTTCCATCCTTCGTCGAATATAGTCAACATTATAATAATCATATCATCCACAACAATATAATAATGATAGCCCAAACTAGGGAGTAACAGGGTAACATCGTAGCATCCTAAGCATGCATACAAAGCAGGGCTGAGCAACGAGCAATAGTAACATAGCAGTACATGGTTTGCTGGGAGGGGACATGGTTGTATCGGTTCAAGAGAGGCTGTAAACATGTGGTAGGATCAAACATCGAACATAACCTAGACTAGCATGCAAACCGCTGGTTGAAATAGAATGTATCATAAGTAATGTATAGTCCTTTCCTGTTGATAAGTCGGGTTCCGAAGGTGTAGTTGATCGCAAGCTCGCATCGTCTCCGAGAGGTACCTGCGGAAGCACACAAGAGGGTAAACACTGGAAAGCAATCCACGAGCAAGCACTCTATTACTACGAGGCAAACACGAGAAAGCATCAACAAGAAGGAAAAACGAGACATCACACCTACCATCGAGAGCGGTTACTAACAGGTTAAGTGGAGTACTTGTCACACACGATGATACCGCACATTTAGAATTGGTTCAAGTTTTTTAGCTACAGGTTGTCAACAAAGGTTGTTAACATGGAATATCACTCAAGCATGGCATATCACAAAAACATGTCAAGAGGTTAAGCACAAAGTAAACTACCTAGACTAGTCAAGTTAAGTGAGGCAACACCCTAAACATGGCATACCACTAAGTGTCGCACGACAATTAAAACATTTGGTACTGTTATGTACTAAACCATATTTTAGGTTGGTTAACAACAACAAACAATAGCATAAACACAAAGTACACGAAAAACTAATCAAGTTACATATAAAGAACACCCCAAACGGAGTTACGGTTAAAAAGATACAACCAAAACAAGTTTGGAACACAATCTGCCAACATGAGGAAGCACACATTAGAGCAATGCATCAACAGGATAATCAATGCAAACATGCTCACAAATGAGACGCAATTAAAGTAGACACGACAAGGAAGGCATGGCAAAAAGAATCATGCAAATAGGCATCATGAACAACTAGTTATAGCCCAAGAAAAATGAAATAAAACATTACTGGTCTAGGACTTAGTGAAAATCGGAGAAACATGGCAGAAACTGTTATTTTTATGCTGTATAAACAGGGGTAAAACTATATGCATAAGTGTAACAACATGACATAGCAATATATGAGCATGGAGTAGGCATGATGGTGATCAGGTACAAACAAGAATCAAGGTCACAGGCATCACAGATCAAAAGATATTAAGCATGCAACAGGGCATCAGAACGTTACAGACTTTGTGAAAATCAGAGGTGGCTGTCAACAACAGCGGCATAGCAACTTTGGAGCTCAATAACTAGATGACCAACAAACATATCATGACAATGCAATACATATAATGGAAGTAGACATGATGCTTAACAGTATGCAAAAAGAATCACTCAATTCCGATAAATGGTCGCGACCCATTCGTCGACCGAAGTTGCAACAATATATGAACAGCAGCACCCTAACAGCAGGGTAGCTACTTTGGGTGAAGATACAATCATCATGAAGCAGGCATATATCACATGTGAATGCATGGAACTGAACTAGACATAATGCTTAACAGGATGCAAAAGGAATCACTCCATTCCGACGTACGGTTGCGACGCAACCGTCGCCCGAAGTTGCAACAAATAACAGTTTCAGACAGACTTAACAGCAGTTTAGCAGATTAACGATCTGGTGCCCTGTTTGACCAACAATTACACAAGCAAGATGACCTCGGATCAAGATGCTCACAAAAGATGGATGCTAGAGCACAGAGAGCACAACAATACAAAAAAATAATCACTTCGTTCCGACCTACGAGCTAACGGGAAATCGCATTACAAAACGGGTACACGGAGTAGAAAATCTGGGACTTAGAAATTACTGGGGTGGTCGAGCTCGGGCTGTTCATGTCCATGGCGGACAGATATTGGCCGTGGCCGGCATTTGGGAGGCTGGACAGGTGTTGGGAGGCTTGGGGATGGCCGGGCTCGGTGGAGAAGGACCGGAGGCCACCGGATTTGGACGGATCCGGGTCGTGGCAACCGTGGGGGCCGACGAGCTTGGAGCTCCGAGCCATGGCTTGTTCCTGCACGGGAAGAGAAAGGGGGAGGTGAGTGAAGGAGGGAGGAGGAGGAGGCCGGCCGGCGGGGTGGCGGCTCGGGCTCCCCGGAGCAGCGCGGGGAGCGGCGGCGGCCATGGCCGTGGGGAGGAGTTCGGGCGCGCGTGGTTGCTCGGGGTGGCTGGCCCAGATCGTGCCCGGCGGCGGCTATGGCGGGCCCGCGCGGCCCGGGCGGCGGGGAGCTGGATGGAGGAGCTCCAGGGATGACGTGGCGCGTCCTGGAGCGTCCATCTTCGGACCGGACGGCTCCAGGCACTTCAGACCTAGGGTTTCAGCATTCTCACTGGAATTGTGAAGATACTGGGCAAGAGGACGGAAGTCAACAGATGACCAAGATGTTTAACCAGAACCGGAAGAACTAAAGTTACTACAGGATTTCCCAACCTGAGATCGGAATCGAGACAATACGCTGCAAGCAAGACATTGTAACGGTTCCGAAACTCCACACTGAGCGAGATCCTAAGAGTTTGAAGGGGGTAAGATAAGAATTAAAACACTTACGACAATTGTCCTGACCAGAGCAAAGGTAAGGAGTAAAAAGATTCCTACTCTCCGACAACTAACTTAGTAACTACAAAATAGTTTTTCTCTAGACTCGACTTTGGCCAGAAAAGGGATCCTACAGTCGGTAAGGCTCTGATACCAAGTTGTAAGGCCCGATATGCGGTACTGTTCCAGATCTAGATGTTTCCATCCAAATCCGGGGACGAAGCACATATCGGTCCCACCGTGACATATGACGAAGTCATATGCCCCGGATTTCCAACATGATATCACAACATTACAGATACAAGGCTACAACATCTCATACAATCGGCATACACTTGCCTTAATACAATACAACAGCGGAAGATATATGTCTGAGTACAGACTACAAACAAATGCCCACTGGGAAAGGGAAAAACATCGATCCCCATAACCACACGGTTCCAGGTCCTCCGCCGGGATCCTCCTAACTAGTCGTCGCCGAGTCTCCACGTGAAACGTCGATCAACATACCTATTGTCGATCAAGAACCATTAAAAGAGTTTGGGGGTAGTATCATGAGTACAGAAGTACTCAGCATCCAACTGTAGTGGTCAACTGACCCAGCAAAGACTTCATCACTCATCATTATAGGACAACTAATAGTTTACGGTAAGGATGGGGTAAGTGGTGAGGTTGCTGCCGCACTAGCATTTATGAAGTGGAAAACGATCTAGAGAGTAAGATAAGAAGCCAAGCATTCGATGAGGAATCGCCTCCAACAAGTCTTTCTATCAACTACTTACGCAAACATAACACCTATCCTATCCTTCTCCTCCTCTTCGCATCCCGACGAAGAGGAAGCAGCCAAGGCACACACACACACGTTGATCAAGTTATATTAAGATTATCTCAGTTGTTGTTGTCTATCACTACAAGAAATATGCTGATACACGACGCTATATTTTCGTCGCTGCATCATCACGGTTTTTAATTTACGACGATCTTACGACGAAAAACCAAGCGTCGAAAACGAGGCGTCAAAAACTGAAAGCAACGACGTTTTGGTCGAAATCGTCGTAACTTTCACGACGATTTCTGAATCGTCGTAACCTTTAAGACGATCATAAATCGTCGTTGGCAATCTAAGCCAATCCTACGTGGCAGTCCTACGTGGAAAAATTGCGGCGAACTCCACACGTCATGGCTGAAATCAGCCCAACCCATTTGAATTGATCACATGGCCTGGTTTTAAATTTCTGGGCTTTTCTTATTGGGCTTCTTTTGGGGCCTTAGCCTATTAGAGCCCTTTTGGGTTTTTTTAATTGATTTTGATCATTATAATTTGGGCCTTGGCCTTTTAGTACCCAAATACATTTGGGCCAGTTTAGTTTCAACCTTTTTTGTAATTCAGACATATTTTTTTATTTTTTCCAACATTATCTTTTGTCAAGTTCAACCCATAAAGTGAAAGATTCATATTTGCAAGATTATTTTATAAACGAGCCAACCAATAAGGTTTTCATTTCACACTCTTTCAAATCATATACACAGTTGATAATTCAAACAGGACAAAGTAAACACATGAAATTCATCCAAAATATCAGTAAATTAGCCTATTGTGATCTTTATAATATATTACAACTCAACAGCTCGCCACACCCATCACACTTTACGATCTATTACAAATTTACAATCCAGCAAGTCTCCACACCTAGCACCTCCTGATCGCCACACTATTCTTTGGTGAGAAGCTTCAGGCTGCAAGTTTACAAAAGCAAAGTAAAGATTACTAAAATTCACTCCAAACTGAATTTGGCTAACAAAGTACATATTACAAATGAGCAATAGTTTATTACAGCAGCCTTATGTCAATTTTGACAAGCAATATACAGTAAATTCAGCAACAGAAATTATGCCAATATTTAAAAAAGAGTTTTGCTGATAGGGTAGGAGTAGGAGCAGTAGATCAACAGAAACTTATATAGTAAATTCATCAACTAGCAATAGATCAGCTAGTATAATCAAAATTTCAGTTACTTCTGGCACTTATGAGTAGCTGTAACAGAAGATATTTCCCTTCTTGAATTTCTAGCAAAATTAGTTAACAGGAAGCAACAAGCATGTTGGTAAGAAGAAATTCAGTTTACTCATGTACTCCAAGTTAATTACTCACGTGGGTTAGCATAAAATTCAGTTACTTCTTGACAAATATGTTCTACCGAGTAACTAAATTCAGTTTGAAATTCGTGCTCAATGGAACTTGTTCAATGAAATTTCAGTTACTTCTTTAAATTCACTTTGAAAAAATTGTTATAGCCACATAAGCATGTTTAAAGGTGCAACTATGTTACAATGGATGCAGATTGTACAAAACCAAGTATTCTATGGTATCGACACAGTAATGAAGTATCACATGTTGTAGATATTCAATTATTGCTACAACTTACGCATACGACTTCTTCGGATTCAAGGGTTAAAGTATTGGCCAGATTTGTGGGTGTGCCTCTATGGTCAATGCAAGCTGCGAAGATAGAACAAGTGAGACGTGAATCTTCATGCCAAGACATACAATGATAGGCTTAGTATTATGAAACCATTGGGTCTTGCAGTTATGCACTGATAAAACACCCGAATGCTCACATATACAAATTAGATATAACCAGTTATACTGCAGATATGTTATGAAACTCCAGAGCGATCATTATTTATAACCTCTGGACACAGGTTTCAGCACAATAAAGAAACAATACAATGATCTCTATTGGGAAATCAAACAGGGGAGGGAATGTTGATGGACCAAATGAAGGTGCAAAATTTTCTACGGATTTTGAAGCTAGACACTTTTAGGGAATCTATTATCCAAACAGATTGAACAATTTTCAGTACTTCGAATCAACTTTTAATGAAAGCAAATTTCAATACGAAATAGTTTTACTGAAAGAAATTGCATCTCTAGTACAAATTCAGAACAATTTCTGTATGAAAGAAATTGTCAACACTTTTAATAAAACAATTCACATGCTTGGTGAAACACTTTTCATTTGTTTGCATGAAACTACATTACTCACAGTACATCATGGTGTCAATTGTTGGCATACTGGAAGAGGAGCAGCAGTATTCAAACAGGGCATTTGAAAATGACCCTACCACCATTCCAGTGCAATTATTTACGTCGTGATAAGAACGCATTTTCTACTCCATTTAGAAACAAAACAAAACATGAGAAGCAGGGCATGCATAGAAGATCTGAATAATATGATTTACCAAAAATAAATTAAAAGAAAACATGGAAAGGAAGCAAGGGAGTATACCTTTGAGGTTGTCATCGATGAGGCGGGTATCACGGATGATCTTGAAGAGCTTGTAGAGGGCCTATACCTCACTCACTCTGACTGCAGTGGAGACAAAAAGACATGTTATTGTACTGTTGTACTCCAGAATTGAAATGTTCTTCAGAATTGAAATGCTCTATATGTAAATTTTATTGCTTTTGTTGTCTTGTATTTAAATGTATTTCAGAATTTGAATGTTCTGTATTTAAATAACAATGCTAATTTTTTTTAGGAAAAGTTAGCATGCCAAAGCTAAAAATATTAAATAACATTGTCAGCTACTTAGCACCAGTGCATGAGGAACAAAAGAGGCTTCGTAGACAGTGAACATAAGGCATAAAGATTAACAGAAAACAGCAAAACATGGTAAACAATAGAAAACAACTTTGAAGAAACAACATCAGATTTTCACTAGTGTGTGAAGGAATAATGTTTGAATGAAAACAATGCAACGATATGAAAAATGAAACAGAAAACACTTGGGAAGCTCCTTCGAGTATCATCCCCATCGAGTGCACACACCACTCACGACTGCTTGGCCGCATGGGAACCATGTGAATCCCCATGAGAATTCCACTGAAGCAGCATCCATACAATTGATGTTCCTAATCAATATTATAACTAGAGAATGATAGATAGAATCATGCCAAACGGAATATAGAGCACTAAATCCTATCAATTCAGAATCATGGTAGCAGGATTAAAGGCTCTATGAACATGAGGATAATATTGAATCCAGAAATACACAAGAAGCATAAAAACATAAAGATTATTCATATTATTAGGCCGGTAGTAGTTCGTGTAGTTCACATTTCTCACAAACAGCATAGGTCGGTCCAAGCTTTTAGAGTTCAGATTTTTGTACAGGCTCTTCTAGTTCTGGGTAGAAACGAGCACATACACAACGTATACACGTGGAGGCTAGTAGCTAGGTAGACATATTAAATACAATCTTTCAACCAACCCTTTATATCTTCTGGACAAATTAAACTCCATAGCTTAGGAATGTTCTGTTGTTTATTACCGCTACAAATGGAAAGCGGAGCTACACCATTAACATATTTTTATAAAATTAGCTTTGACAGTATTGGCTCAAAGTTTGTGTAGCAAGCAAGAAAGACCCACCTTAATCACTGTGTAAAAAATTGCTTACCCACCAGCGATCACACGCTGCATATAAAGTTCCATTGAAGTTTCTCAACAAAATCACTGGGATGGCATGATGAGCTATTAGAATTTCTTTACAGTTCAATACTACAAACTAAACTAGTAGTGCTGCCGCAGACAGTAGAGTAAAATTTGCATCATATCCTAGCATTCTGAAAAGTTATTTCGCAGAAGACACTGAATCCTGCACCCCTAGGATCAAACCAGAGGCACTCAGAGCATCGATTTATGTAGCTAAATGGAGCAGAGCAGAAGCACCTAGGCGACGCCTAGGCAACGCTTTAAAAACAATGGGAAAAACAATATAACAATTGATGTTTCAACTCATCAACATTAAACAGTGAACATATTATATCTGTATCTTTGACGACAAAATAATAAAAGTGCTCCCCATTTCAAAATAATAAAAGCTAGCAAGTGCAGCTGTGCAAACAGGACAATGCAATGCCTCCGCTCATGATCTAATTAGTGCAATTGTAACCACCGTGGACAACAGCGACTTCCGTTTGTTAACTAGAGTAAATGTTCCAGGTAAGTAAATTTCAATATCAACTGTAGTACTCTAGTTAAATGTTCAAGCTAGCTAGCTAAATTTACAGTAACTAAATCCAGTACTTATTCACTAAAGTTACTCCAGCTACTTTAGTTCAATACTTGTTAAATGTTCAGCTACTTTTTATTGTGACACTAGCAAAGTTTTCCTGCACCTTGATAGTAATTACAGTGTGACACACTAGAAGAGCACATTTAACTCCAGTGCAACTTGGAGTAACTTCTGTGTGACAGTAGAAGAGTACAATCCAATGCCGCACCCTAGCCTAAGATCGCTCGCAGCCCTCAACGCTGGCAAAGCCCTCCACTTGGCGCGGATCCGCTCGCAGCCCTCCACGCCGGTGAGACAGCTCGGAATCCCAGATCTCGCGGCACTACAAAGAAATTGTCTCCTTATGAATAAACACCAAGCAATACTTAGACAACACATAGTACTGAAATGAAAGAAGAGTGCCTACAATCATTTACGAGCAAGCTAGCTATATTGTCACATACTCACATAGCTATATAGTCACATAGCTACCAGCAACAACTTTTAAAGTAATGAAAGAAATATAGCAATAAACAGCAGCAGCTCAAGTGATAACTAGTAGCCTTCTGGTCGATGGTTATGGTAATGCTCATATGTGATGGCACTAAGACAAGATAGGTGATTTTACTAAAACAAAATTCTTAGAGATTTATGTGCAGTGACTAATCTATTTTCTTTTCATTTTACACATAATAAAAACTGGTTGCTTGCTCTTCATTACTGTCAATCATTAGCATGCATATACCAAAAAGAAAACAGCAGGATTCAACCCCATATGAGGGCTTCTTGTTAAGCTTTCCTTACACCAATTTACAGCAGGTAACAAATGAAAAGCAGGCAACAAATGGAGGAACCAAGGGACTTACCCAGATCACGTGGGTTCCATCCGCGCTTTGAGGGGTGGAGAGGCCGGGGCAAGATCTGGTCCGAGGTCACCGTCGTCGAGTTCCTACCGTGGCTATGCAAGGGAGATCGACGTCATAGGTTCCTGTTTCAACAGATACGGTGTGTTAGAGGAGGTTGAGAGGAGGTGATCCGGCATGAGGGAAGAGTGGGAGATGGAGCAAGGCGTCATCGGGGGAGGCGGTGGTGGGCGAGTCCACGCTAGCCTGCTCGCCATATCCGACAGGGCGGCCCTAGGCGGGTTGCGCCTGCGTCGAAGAGTAGGAGAGGAGATGAGCGCGCGTCCTCCTTGCCCCACACCCCGCCTCTCCCCGAGCGTGCAGAGGGACGAGTCCTGCAAACCGCTTCACGCCGATGTTGATGTCGTCGTGGGTGGATCTGACCATGGGAGGATGGATCCATCCGCTGCCGTGGGGAGAAGGGGTGGTCCTCATGGTCGAGGCGGCGAGGGGTGAGACGGCGAGGAGTGTTCCGCCGTGTGTGCAGGGGATGGAGGCGCAGCGATGGGTGTGGATGGGTGGCGGCGCCTTCGACAGGGGGGGCGGGTTCGAGAGGGGGGTAATGGATGGTATCGAGGGAGGCTAGGGTTCGTCCAAGGAGGTGATAAGGGAGGACTGGATGGGCCTATGGGCTAGGAGCCTACGACGGAGTTTATTAGGAGGAGAGGAGGAGTTAGGCCAACCCAGGCTGTTGCTGCTTTTGGATTTCCATTTTTGAGAAAATAGAAGAGAGGGAAAGAGGAAAAGCTTGAGGTTAAAAAAAATGTGAAACAGTTCAAGGGACCTTGGTGGAATATTTACAAGCCACTAAAAATAGTTACGCAACATTTAGGCCAAGAAGATATATGCATTCAATAATTAATGCATATATGGATTGAACTAGGGTTTAAATCACGAAACTTGGAGGAAGGATAGGAAAAGGCTAAAAATGAGAAGTTTCATATTGGAATTACAAGAAATGTTTCATAAGAAAAAATTAATTATCTTTGCAAGGCTTGGAAAATGCTAAAAATGTTGTCAAAGAAAGTTTTCCCTTTTTTGCACGAAAAAATCATTTTTTATTTTCCGAGTGCCAAAAAAGGATTTTTTACGAAGAAACTACCAAATTTTTTGGATTTTTCTTGAACTTTTATTTAGGTTAATTTTATTATTACTATTATGTTAATAGTAATTAATTATCTTTTAGTTTTTTAATATTTTAAATAATACATTTTGCTATAGATGTATTTTTATTTACTTCAATCATAATTAATTCCACAATCAATAATTCATTTAGGAAATTGTAAATTAATGCTTAGTTTTAGTGATGATCATTATTGGATATTTTTTATGAATAGCATGCCAAATATTTGTTAAAAATTGTACCAAAACATTTTACAAAAATATTAGACCATATTTTACAAATAGATGGATAAGGTGGGATCGAATAGACCCCACGAGTGATATGTAAGCATAGTTAGAACAGGTTACGAAGTTATTATAATGGCCATAAATGTTATGACGATGTAAATAGGTCATAATCAACTAAAAATAACTCTGTAAGATGTGTGGCTTAGTTTATGGCGATCTCATCTTATGTGGTTACGACCTTTTTGACTCACATCGTCGTAATTTATATATGGATTTGACTCCCTCAAACAGTTTACGACTATCTCGGGTGAAATCGTCATAGATTTATGATGAATTCAGCCATGACCTTTTAAAGAACATCATGTATGAGCATATTTCTTGTAGTGTATGAACAAGGAGTAGGTCTCTCAAGTCGTCCATAACCGAGGACACGACTTCTCGAAAAGATTTAACCCTGCAAGGGTGTACCAACTGCCCATTACAAGGCTCCGCACACACGCCCATCTCTCTCAGTTGCTACCCACCATAGGCAACCATTTTATGATTTAGTTCCGAGAGATCCGAAACGACAAGTCCCTCTAACTAACAACGAACAAATCCGGGTGGCCCCCGGGGAGTAGACACCCAATCCAAAAGCCGGCCACACTCTCAGATCGGACTCTTCCATATGACGCAGGTCGGATTACCGGTAAATTCTCACATGAGGCCGGGTCCTAGCTGATCAGGTGGACCAACAAGAGAAACCATGTCTCCGCTGGCCAAAGTTGTTTGAAATCTGCCGGCCGCATACCAGTCACACACACGTTTCAAATGGTAAATCAGCTTGGGCCACCACTAGAAAAAATTTGGAGCTAGGTAGGTAAGAAGATGGGACCCCATAGTATCCCAGCGCGGTTAGGCACGCTCGTCAAGAGATACAATACCCGAAACTCGGGTCCTAGGTGACTCGAATGGAACAAAGCGTCGGGGCGGGATAGCCTAGACCTTCCATCCTTCGTCGAATATAGTCAACACTATAATAATTATATCATCCACAACAATATAATAATGATAGCCCAAACCAAGGAGTAACAGGGTAACATCATAGCATCCTAAGCATGCATACTAAGCAGGGCTGAGCAACGAGCAATAGTAACATAGCAGTACATGGTTTTCTGGGAGGGGACATGGCTGTATCGGTTCTAGAGAGGCTATAAACATGTGGTAGGATCAAACATCAAACATAACCTAGACTAGCATGCAAACCGCTGGTTGAAATATAATGTATCATAAGTAATGCATAGTCCTTGCCTGTTGATAAGTCGGGTTCCGAAGGTGTAGTTGATCGCAAGCTCGCATCGTCTCCGAGAGGTACCCTCGGAAGCACACAAGAGGGTAAACACTGGAAAACAATCAACGATCAAGCACTCTATTACTACGAGGCAAACACGAGAAAGAATCAACAAGAAGGCAACCCGAGACATCGCACCTACCGTCGAGAGCGGTTACTAACAGGCTAAGTGGAGTACTCGTCACACACGACGATACCGCACATTTAGAATTGGTTCAAGTTTTTTAGCTACAGGTTTTCAACAAAGGTTGTTAACATGGCATTAACTCAAGCATGGCATAGAACACAAACATGTCAAGAGGTTAAGCACAAAGTAAACTACCTAGACTAGTCAAGTTAAGTGAGGCAACACCCTAAACATGGCATACCACTAAGTGTCGCACGACAATTAAAACATTTGGTACTGTTCTGTCCTAAACCATATTTTAGGTTGGTTAACAACATCAAACAATAGCATAAACACAAAGTACACGAAAAACTAATCTAGTTACATATAAAGAACACCCCAAACGGAGTTACGGTTAAAATGATACAACCAAAACAAGTTTGGAACACAATCTGCCAACATCAGGAAGCACACTTTAGAGCAATGCATAAACAGGATAATCAATGCAAACATGCTCACAAATGATACGCAATTAAAGTAGACATGACAAGGAAGGCATGGAAAAACGAATCATGCAAATAGGCATCATGAAAAACTAGTTATAGCCCAAGCAAAATGCAATAAAACATTACTGGTCTAGGACTTAGTGAAAATCGGAGAAACATGGCAGAAACTGTTATTTTTATGCTGTATAAACAGGGGTAAAACTATATGCAGAAGTGTAGCAAGATGACATAGCAATATATGAGCATGGAGTAGGCATGATGGTGATCAGGTACAAACAAGAATCAAGGTCACAGGCATCACAGATCAAAAGATATTAAGCATGCAACAGGGCATCAGAACGTTACAGACTTTGTGAAAATCAGAGGTGGCTGTCAACAACAGCGGCATAGCAACTTTGGAGCTCAATAACTAGATGACCAGCAAGCATAACATGACAATGCAATACATATAATGGAAGTAGACATGATGCTTAACAGTATGCAAAAATAATCACTCAATTCCGATAAACGGTCGCGACCCACTCGTCGACCGAAGTTGCAACAATATATAAACAGCAGCACCCTAACATCAGGTTAGCTACTTTGGGTGAAGATACAATCATCATGCAGCAGGTATATATCACATGTGAATGCATGGAACTGAACTAGACATAATGCTTAACAGGATTCAAAAAGAATCACTCCATTCCGACGTACGGTTGCGACGCAACCGTCGCCCGAAGTTGCAACAAAATAACAGTTTTAGACAGACTTAACAGCAGTTTAGCAGATTAACGATCTGGTGCCCTGTTTGACCAACAATTACACAAGCAAGATGACCTCGGTTCAAGATGCTCAGAAAAGATGGATGCTAGAGCACAGAGAGCACAACAATACAAAAAAAGAATCACTTCGTTCCAACCTACGAGCTAACGGGAAATCGCATTACAAAACGGGTACACGGAGTAGAAAATCTGGGACTTAGAAATTACTAGGGGTGTCGAGCTCGGGCTGTTCATGTCCATGGCGGACAGATCTTGGCCGTGGCCGGCAGTTGGGAGGCTGGACAGGTGTTGGGAGGCTTGGGGATGGCCGGGCTCGACGGAGAAGGACCGGAGGCCACCGGATTTGGCCGGATCCGGGCCGTGGAAGCCGTGGGGGCCGACGAGCTCGGAACTCCGAGCCATGGCATCCATGGCGGCCATGGCTTGTTCCTGCACGGGAAGAGAAAGGCGAGGTGAGAGAAGGAGCGAGCAGGAGGAGGCCGGCGGGCGGGGTGGCGGCTCGTCCTCGCCGGAGCAGCGCGGGGAGCGGCGGCGGCCATGGCCGTGGGGAGGAGTTCGGGCGCGCGTGGTTGCTCGGGGTGGCCGGCCCAGATCGGGCCCGGCGGAGGCGGTGGCGGGCCCGCGCGGCCCGCGCGGCGGGGAACTGGCTGGAGGAGCTCCAGGGATGACGTGGCGCGTCCTGGAGCGTCCATCTTCGGATCGGACGGCTCCAGACACTTCAGACCTAGGGTTTCGGGATTTTGGGGGTTTTGGGGCTAATTTTGTGCAAAAAGAGGGGCGTGGCTGAAAATTTCCATTAGGGTAAACCCTAATTGGGTGGGGGAGAGGTGGTGGTCTTTACATAGGGCAGGCTAGGTGGCCAATTTATGCAAATGGCCCCGGTACCCCTCTCTCGCGTCTGGTGATCGCGTTCGTGACCGCCGGAGGTGCATACGGACTCCGATTCGGACGAAACTTTGACCTACGCGCTCAGCGCGTCGAGCCCGTCGATCGTACATCACTGCGGTGAAATTCCGAGAACATTTTTCGGCGCCCCATAAAATAATTCATTTATTAAATAAATGGGGTTTTTGATCCGGTGGCGACGACTGGACTTGTGCCGGTGGCGACGGTGCTCAGGTGAAATCCCGGTGTCGCAAAGTCGTGTGCCTTGGTGGAAAGGGGTCTGTCACGCATCCGATATGATAATAAGGGGGGGGGGATATTCACCGATTATTATTTCGGCGAAGAAAACACTGCAAACACACGGACAATCAAACAATTCACACCGAAAACAATTTTTTTTAATTTTTGTGAAATCTGGGCTTTTACAATTGTAATACTGGATCTTCGATGTAATATATATGACATGTGGTTTATTCTTGATATTACATAATGTAATGTGTGTGCAACCTATTGATCCAGGGACTACCACTGATTGCACAGAGACTATGATTCTTTAGTGAATCGGGTCGTTACAGAACAACGGTGGTATTGTCTTGGTAGGTTAGGCTTCTATTTTTCCTCCATGAACAGGAGGATAAGCTGAGCCATGCTCGTGTCAGGCGGTGGTGGTTGCGTGCTACCGGACCCAGACAGGTTGCCATGGGTGTTCCTTCCCAACATCCTGATGGTTGTTGCGAAAGATAAGGGTGCACTGGTTAGTTTCATCCTAAGTGGGGGGGGGGGTAGTCTCACTGTAACTTAAGACTAAACAGACAAATTCAAACAAGCATAAGATCAACCATTCGGGTAGGGGAACAAAGGAAAACTTCCTCTAGTTCTCATTTGTTTCGGGACACCATTCCCTCTTAATTTTCGTTCTTGCTTGGTTTAAAACATTTTGAAAGGGGTATGAGGTATAGGAGATATTTTTTATCAAAATTATTTCTATCTAACGTCCATGCTAACTAGGCTGCTACGGTCTGAATAGTGGCTCTGATACCAAGTCTGTGGGCACCCCGGACTATATGTCTGAAGCGGCCAGCTGTTTATATAGTCATGCTCCCATGATCCGTGTCGCATGACCCACAACTCGACCATGGATATAATAGTCACAAGTTCATACAATAACGAATACAAAGTCATACAACAATAATGTCTTATATGGCCTCATCGGGCAAAAATAGCAGCCGAATAAGCAAAAGCTGGATAAGTGGTAGCGATACAATCCACAGGGTAGCTCAGAGCATAGCACGTCCTAGTAAGCGTCGGTAGTATCATCGTCAAATACCTGCTCCTCCAAGCCTGGCCGATTGAATAACCAGGGACAAATCCGTGAGTACACACAAAGTACTCGCAAACCACCTAGAGAAAGAAACAATGTTTTGTATACGGAAAATAATGGGATGGCTATATGGTGAAGTTTCTCATAGGGATTTCCTATCTACTCAAGATTATTATTAAGTTGGCAAAGTTTTAAACTTGGCAAGTTTTATTTCCCACAATGAATTTGGATAAGTCAAGTCCAACCCCTTTTCAACAATATCAACATCATCGCGAACCATAAACTCGATATCGGGCTTTCTCATCTATTCCCCACAAAGTGTGGCCTCACTAGCTGTCCCTCACCATGGACTCCGGCTACTAGAATAGTTTTCACTCTGCAGAGGTTGTACACTTTACCCACCACATTCGATACATCATCCGTGTGTCCCCACAGATCGTCATACCTCAGTATGCGGGTCTCGGATAATCGACCACAGTCTTCCCCTTGTCTGTCCTAGTACAGGTGAATCTACCCCTTGCACACTACATGGAATGTCCATGTGTCAGGTCATGCTCCTCTTGGACACCAAGCCTGCACCGTAGTCGAAGAGCATCAAGGTTCCTTCCGACACTAAGCCTAGCAAATTTCACCCATCGACTTCGAGGGCTATCGGATACGTGGAATCACCCATCCATGTTTAGTTATAATACCCCCGTACTAAGACAAACAAGCTTCCAACTAGCCATGTCCCATACCAGAGTATAGTGGTTGTACTATAAGGCTAGGTTTTGGCGGCACTTATAGAAAGTCCTTCCAGACTTTGTCCATGTCCGACGATGTTCCACAATCCCGGCCATACCACCTTCTTAGGTGTATGCCGTACCATAAAGGGTGAAGTATGACTTTCCATGATGTTATGTAATGCTAATTATCAAGGCGAAGTGATGGTATCGACAGAGTGTCGGGATTATCGGGGTTCTACTTAGTTTTTCCAGATAGGTAGGCTATGGGGTGGTATGGAGTTTTCCTAATACAACTAATGCAATCCCAAACCATAAGAATATAATACTAGCATGATACAATATAAGTGATACAAAGAAAAGTAAAAAGGGTAATGCGGAGTTTGAGTTTTGACGGTGGCTTTCCTTCGTCGGCGAAGTCTCCTAGTACGGCGTCTTCGGCTTGGGAGGAGTCTTCACCTGTAACGTCAAGTGTCTCGTCTACGCGTTGCGGAAAGGTAAACACCCAGTTACAATCACGACATTCACAAAGAAGGCATTCGAACCAAGCATTCAAACATATTACAATCATGGCATTCAAAGAAAGCCTTCAAAAGTACATAGCACACAAACTTAGCACTTAACATCGCAACACATGACAAACTCTAATAGGTGTAACATGAATTACTCATGGTTCAACATAACATGTAGGCAGAATTTTTATAGCAAGTTTAACAAGTTAATAAGGCTAAACAATAATATTGAAGATTAAACTAACACACTTGATAGGATATAAAAAAGTCATTTTTATTGATTAAAGCCCTAATTTCTTATTGACTTTTAATTTATTATCTATACCATAATTGGCTACTGTTAAAATAAACTCATAATTTTTTTAACATTGATTTATATTATTAGCAAAGAATAAATTGAAATTATCCTAAATAGGGAATATTAGTAATATTAACAAAGTGGCTCATAATTTATTTATGTAAGCAACAATTCTAATTGCACATAAAATTAAGGCAGAATTATAGGATCATAATTAAAGTTACTTAATATTTTTATCATGTTCCAAAATTTTCCTAAGAATATTTTAGCTACGTCCAAAAGTAATAATAGCAAGGAGAACAATTCTGCTTTGGCCAGAGAAATAATTCTCTTTGGTCAAAATTATTCACGAGGTTGGTCTAATTTAACTAATATTGTGTACCAGTGTTTTTATTTAACTTATTTGAATATTCTAACTACACAACAAATAGCTAATGATCAAAGGAAAATTTAATAAAAAATATATTGATTTAATTTCATTAACAGGAAATTTATTAAAACTAATCTAATCAGCACATTAATAGGGTTATTAATTTGATAGCCACAATTTTAATTCAAGAAGAATAAAGATTGAGAAAATCAAACGTAGACATACTGAAAAATAGTGCATATTAAAAAATTTGTACTTTTTTATGGTTAATAGGGATTTCACTATAACTATAATTAAGTTGACACAATATCTAATAAATAGTAATAAGGTATATTTTTTTCTTCCAACAAATTATTCTGAGCATACCAATAGAGCATTTTTACAGGAGCATAGGAAAATTTAATACAATTTGTTTGGATGTTTATTTATTTTTCTATAACTATTTTTGTTTCTGCGATTTAATGAAACGCGAAAGAAAAAGGGTGCCGGCTTATGTCTGTATCTCGCTCGGGGCAAAATCTTTCTACGGGTTGGGCCCGTGCACAGTGTAGCGGCTGGGACAAAAAAACAATAGTTGCTTGACAGGCAGGGCCTACTTGTCATAGGTTATTCATGACCGAAGAGGTATGGGTCATTCTAGGTCGTTGGATCTCCAACGATCCGATGGCTCACCACCTTCTTCTTTGTTGGGCTATACGGGACGGAGGGCTTCAACCCTAATGGCGGCAGGGAGCAGGGAGCTCACCAAGGAGGCCTCGTCGGCGATGGAGAACGATGGCTACCGGCGGAGGAGCTTTGGGGCGCACTCCTCGCTCCATTTTTTGGGCATGGGGAGGGTTTCCGGACGGCGGCACGGGAAGGTGTAGAGGCGAGGCGCTCGGCGACGACACCATGGCCTGGGAAAGCAAGGCGACACAGGGGCGTTGATACGGCGTACGGGAGGTGTGCCTGGATCCTCTTTGACGCGCGTCAGGTGTCCTGGTCGTCGACGGGGGTGGTTCGCCAGCGGAGGCGGCATGGGGGCGATGTTGGCGTCTTCTCCGGTGGCTACTCCTGTCCATGCAAAAACACAGTGGAGGTTAAGGGTGTGCGCAGAACACGAGGGAGAGAGAGATCGTAGGGGAGAGGAGTCCACCTCCTCGGCTGAGCAGAGCTCGAGCTCGCCTCTCTCCGTCTCTCTCTTGCTCGCTCGGCTTGGAGAGGGCAGGGCGCCGATATGGCTTGATAGCTACTGTGGTGGAAGGAGGGGAAGAATGGTGTGAGGGGCAAGTTAGACGGGAGGGCTTCGGGTCCCTTTTATGTCGTCCGTGGCGCGGGAAGAGGGCTGGCGTGCAGAGGGATGCCCGCCTCGGGAGCATGCGAGACGTGCTGCAAGTTATCCCCGTGTGCGCGCGAAGGGGTAGGGGCAGCAAGCGTTCTCTGGCGAGGCCAATGGGCAGGTGTCGGGGTGATCTTGCTTCCCAAGGCGATCGGGCTGCGTCAAAAGGAAGGGTGGATGGCATGCATCTACTGAGGGAGGTGCAACTGGGGAAGAGCTGGCTGGGTAGAGAGAGAGAGATGACCGAGAGAGGGGACAGGGGGTCTCGTCCTCCCTCCAATCTTCTCCAAATCCTTACCACCAAGGAAAGGTGGAGAGAGAGGGGGCTAGGGCCAGGGCTAGACTAGGTTTAGTTTATTTCATGTTTTAAAGCTATTTAAATTTGTCTTGTATCCAAATCCAAACAATTACATAAACTACACATAAGGTGTTTGGGAGAATGCGTAAAAGGAAATTTTATTTGATTTTTTTAATATATATTTCTACTCATGACGACTTGGTAATGAGCTTATATAGATTTTGTTAGGTTCTATAAGTATTTATAGGGTTCTAGTCACCATTGTTTTACTTCTTTTTGTTGAGCACACAAGTAATGCCTTAGATATTTGTGTGGTCAAAGTTATTAGTAATAATATTATAAAACATAAAATATATAAGGGTTTATATCCCTTATATATTTATCTAAAAAAAGGAGAAAAATAAAACAAAAAGGAGAAAAAAAACAAGCATAAAGAGAGAGGACAAAAGAAGGCTAACCGATATTAGGGTTTATGGAGTTTTAAGTTGGATGATGAGGATTTTCCATGATCATCTTAAGGTGATCTGCATATATGGTGGAGAGATGATATGAACCACTGCCACTTGTGTATCTAAGCACAAGCACCACAAAACTATCATCACTGCATACATGATTTCTACTTTGCATTCAAAACAAACAACATGAGCACCATAAGTTCAACTTTCAAATACATGCAAGATCATGATCATCTTTAAACACACACATTCAAACATGCATTCATCATCACACCATTGCAATACAAAAGTTTTTTGTGGCCCTCAATTTGAAGTCATCTACTAATGACTTATATCACATGCTATAATTTTTTTGGGGTGTATGATACGTCCCAAACGTATCTATAATTTCTGCTTGCTCCATACATGTTTTGTGCGACTTTTCCATGTTTCGCTTGAACTTTCATACACTTTTGAACCTATTTGGACTAACCAATTAACTCAGTGCACCTAGTTGCCAGTTTCTGTTTTCTGCTGTTTTTGTATTTCAGGTTTTCCGGCCATTAAAAGTGCTCCAAAAATTCCGGGACAAATATATAAAAAACTAGCGCAACAGAAGCTTCCGGAATCACCAAGAGAGGGAAGGGGGGCACCACCATGCAGCCAGGAGGGCAGGTGGCGCGGCCCCACCCTGGGCTGCGCCAGGGACCCTCCTGACTGCCTCGTCGGTCCCCTCGATGCCCCCTTCGCCTATATTTACCCCTCGGGGTGGAAACCCCTAATATCGATCTCTTTCTCTCGAACTCCCCTCTGTACCACCGCCGCCGCCGTTGTAAGATCGGGGCTGCCTGGAGAAGCTGCCCCGGCACCCTGCCGGAAGGAGGAACCCCCTCCGGGAGACCATCCATAGCCATGGACGCCTCTCGGATGTGCCGTGAGTAGTCCCCCTTGGACCATGGGTCCGTGACCAGTAGCTATGTGATGAATCTCTCCCCCTTTTGTGCTTCCAATTTCGAGTCCTCGTGAGCTGCCTCACATGATCGAGGCATCTATGTAATTTCTGCTGTTTCTGTGCTGAGTTTGTTGGGATCTGATGGATTATGAGACTATGTTCAGATTGTGATGAGTAATATATTTGGTTCTTCTCTTTTATATTTTGTTCTTGAGTAAATTCTTGCATGTTCTCCGTTGCGGTATTTGCTTTGGCCAAGTATTTTATTTGCAACTCCAAGAGAGAGCGTTATGCTCGACTCGATTGTGGGATCAGCCCCTTGATGTCTAGCTTCAGTGACAGAAACATGAGACTAGGGGATGTGCTGTTGCCACCAGGGATAAAACAACGGTGCTTGTACCTGCGGGTGCAAGGATTGTTTACTTTACGCAAAGTTCTTTTAATGCAGTTGTCTGTTGCTTTGAGTTTACACTTTGGGTGGGATTCGCAACTTAATACCAGTGAGATGTTCTGGATAGATATCTCAAGGTGGATGATTCGTAGTAGATGCAGATGGATTTCGGTCTACTTACCTTGGCGTACTGCCCATTGCTTTTGATCCCTTCCTTTCTTTGCAGCATAGTTCGCATTGCGGTGCCTTCATAATCCTGTCAGTTGCCCAACTGTGATTTTTTTACCTCGCTAGCACTTTTATCGTCTTTTGGGAGTGAGACATCACTAGTGAAAATCACGGGACCCCGGTCCATCTTCACATTATTGTTCACACCCTCAATTTACTTTCTGCTTTTACTTTCCTTTGCACCTTTTATCTCTTGCGTTGATCCTTTGTAAACGACAAGGCCGGAGGAATTGACAACTCCTCTGTACTCGTTGGGAGCAAAGTTATTTGTTGTTGTGTGCAGGTCCACGACAACACCTTAATCAAGAAGCAATTTCTGGCGACATTGCCACCTACTTGTATCTCCTGAGTCCTACTGGTTCGATAACCTTGGTATCTTCACCGAGGAAACTTGCTGCTGCACTGTATCTCAAACCTTCCACTTGGGGTAACCAACGAGGGGCGAGAAGCCATCAAGAAAATTTCTGGCGCCGTTGCCGGGGACTCAAGTCTACAAGATATGGGAGTTGCACACTATCTTTTATCTTTGCTTTTTAGTCTTGTTAGTTTATCTTTCAGTTTTTATCTTTAGTGTCCTTTATCAAAAATCCAATTTTTTTTATTATGTCTAGTTCCTTACTTGCCAATCAATGTCTATCTTCTTTCAAACTAGAACTTATTGGCATGGAGGATTCACCGAGGATCAACAAAAGTGGTACAAGGAACACCGCTTGTCTCAAAAGGGGATACACTTATGGAAACAAATACATCAGTTGTATGAGTATGCTAGAAACTTGTGCTCAATATATAATATATCTTTCTACAGGGATGAATCTTGTTGCTTTATGAGGCACAAACACCTTGCTTTCCAATGTGAGTACAATGATGATGAAACCTTAGCTTCTTATGCTAAGAGAAACTATAATTTTTATGATGCAGAGGAAATAGAATAATTTTTTGCTTATAAGAGAAACTATGATTTTTATGATTTTTCTGTGCTGAAATTACTTCTCTTCTTAAAAATATTGACGATGCCCCTTACAAATCTGAGAGTCTTTCTATACTTAACTATTGTTTGGAAAATTACGATGCAAATTATTACATTACTGATCATCTTGAGAGAATCTCTCCCCCAAAGGAAGAGACTAATGATTTGCAGGACTCTATGGAAGAAGAAATTTATGAACCTGAAAGATCCTTGGATGAAAAAGAGGAGGAGAGTGACGAAAAAAAGGAGGAAGAATGGATCCATCCATGTCTACCTTCTAATGAGAGTAACTCTTTGAATCTTACCTTATATGAGTATTATGATCCTATGGATTCTTTTGAAATATCCCTTTTTGATGAAGTTGATGCCTTCTATGCTTATGGCAGTGATGCCACTATGGATGATGCTTACGGAGATGAACTTTCTATAGTTTCTCATGTTAAGCATGAAATTTTTGCTATCACACCCACACTTGAGTGTCCTATTATCCTTTTAAAATCTCCAACTCTGGAGAATTTTCCTCTTATCAAAGCTCAATGTGATTGGTTGCATTTATCTTATGATCCTAAAAACCGTGTTGAAAACAATACACGTGTGCTTGTAGGTCATGAAAAATATGATTTATATGATAGTTATATTCTTGATGCTGTTCATGATACTACTGAAAATTAATTTGAGAGAGGAAAGTTTGGCTATAGAAACTTCCATGTGACAAAAACACCTCTCTCTAAACTGAAACTTTCGAAGTTGTTTTTGTTCCACCTTCCTATGCATGTCACTTTGTGATTCTTAGATATATTTTCTTAAGAGATGCCTATGCATAGGAAGTGGGTTAGGCTTAAATGTGTTTCATATTTTCTTCTTGATGCTCTCTTTTGCTTCAAAATTCTTATTTTCGTGAGAGCATCTTCTATAATCTTTAAGCCTAGCTAATGGCTCTAAAGAAGCGCTATCGGGAGGCAGCCCGCAATGAATTTAGGTTTTTCTTTTTGCTTCTCTTCTGTTTTTAGAGGTATTGATGATTGTTACTACTGTAGCAACATCATTGTATCTTTACTTTTCAAGCTTTGTGCCTTTTATAGCCTCATACGACAAGGGAAGTAAAAGTTGTGACATGCTGTCCAGAAAACAGATTCTGTCCTCGTGACTAGAAAAATCAGAGAAAAATCCCAGTTGATCTTTTTGAAGTGAATTTTTTACACAGAGTGTTCTGTACAATTACCAAACTTTCGTATGTTCTGAGTTTTTTTATTTGAGTTGCATATGTATCCCTAAAAAATTCTTTTCTATCTTCTGTTCTGTTTTTCACAGATTCTGCCACGTTTTGTCTCTCCTTACTTTTGCAAACCTTAAGCTTGCTTTTTCTTTGCAAAAACTTTTTAAAAATCTTGAGAAACAGTAGCTCTTCAAGATTATCTTTATTTCCAGTGGAGAAAAAATTATTTTATTAGGGTACTAACCTCTCTAATCAGCCTACAATGAGTTATGTATGAAGGGAGTTTTCAAGTGCGAGATGGAAGGTGATGAAAGAAGATTCAGGAGTGTCAAACGCTCAAGCTTGGGGATGCCCATGTGCACCCCCAATAAATATTCAAGAAGACTCAAGCGTCTAAGCTGGGGGATGCCCCCGATGCATCCCCTTCTTCATCAACAATCATCAGTTTGTCCCTTATTGCACTATATTTTTATCACTTCATGCGTTATGTGCTTTGCTTGGAGCGTCTCGCTCTTTACTTTTCTAGGTTTGTTTTGCTTTCTTTGCTGTAGTAACAAGTTAGACCCCAACTTACTCTTTTGTGTGGGAGAGATTCACGCTCCGCTTGAACTAGAACTCCTCATAGGATTTGCATGCTTATTCTTTTAGCTGTGAGCTGTTCTTTTTCTTTTCTTAGTTGTTGTTCTGTTTAGTTGTAGTGCTTTAGTTTTTCTAGAGCTTTTCTTTTGTCTTAGGTTGAACTTTCTATAGGTTGCATGTTTTATGTTCTTAGAGAGTTTGCCTGTTGCACTGAGTTATGTGTCTTGACTGAAAGTAGGTAGTTAAAGTTGATGTTCTCTTTGTAGTAGTAACTTGCAATAGTTTTGAGGTATTGACTAGAGTAATGTTTGAACTTATGGTGTCAAGAGCTCTTGCCTATTAGTGATAGATGTCGTATTTTGGGAAATCTGTGTGTTTTTCGAAAACCAAAAAACCCCTGTTGAGAACTCTAGCTACTAGGTGGATCACTAACCTCTGGAGGGTTGGAATATTAAAGTATACTCACGTACCATGAGTCGAGGATGCGCAAAGATAACCAAACCCCCATACACTCCTCCTAGGGTACCTGTCTCTTTGTGAACCTCCTGATTAGATTGAGAGTTACCGATAATAAGTACATGAGTTCTTCGGACTAATGTGAGTATTCGAAAGATGACACTTCCACCCACCTATACTTTTTCTAGCCTCTTCGGTACCGTGCATTGACCTTTCTCACCTCGAGAGTTGGCGCATACTTCGCCGGTGCATCCAAACCCTTGGCATGATACGCTCTGTCATCATAAGCCTCCTTATATCTTTCCTCAAAACAGCCAACATACCTACCTACAAGGCATTTCCATAGCCTTTCCGAGATACATTGCCATGCAACATCCACCTTCTCATGACTTGATCTTCATGTCATACATGCTACTTGCTTGATCGATGAGCCGCATGCTAGTTGGGCCTTGCCCTAATCATTGCTACATGACGCGCTAGTATCATTGCATATCCTGCTACCCTGGCAGAGGCATACATTTGCATCATGATAGTTACATTTTCTTTATGTGAGTACCTTTGTAAAGTGTGAAAGATCTCCTATATTCTTGTAAAATATAGAGTATTGCCCCTAAAGTGACGAAAATATCCCAAACAGGACAAAATCAAAAGATCCCAAAGAGGACAAATGAGGGTTAAATATAAAGAGCCATTGAGGCCACCAAGAAATAAAATAAAAGAGAAAAATAGAAAAGAAAAAAAAGAGAAGGGGGCATACTACTATTCCTTTTGAGAGATCCACACTAGTACTTCATCTTCTATCCCTTGTACTCCATAGAGATCATCATCATGCATATAGCTATGTGGGGACCCTTCACATTATAGAACTTGGCTTGTATATTCCAACGATGAGCCTCCTTAAACGAGCTCTAGGTCTTCTTGAGCAAGCAAGTTAGATGCACCCCCACTAGTTCCCTTGGAGAGCTTTTAGCTCACATGTGCATCCGTTGTATGGCAATCCCTACTCCTCACATCATATCTATCATATGGCCTTCTCTCCCCTATGATTGTCCTCATTGATGTGAGCCTTTCACACCTTTTTGTCTTCCTCCTCCACCTTCTTTCTGTTTCTCCTTTTAGGTGTCAACTTTCTTGATCACGCTCATCCATTGCATGAGTGCTCAAAATATCGAAAGGGAGTGGATCAGTTTGACTTGTACCTGGCTAGTGGTCTGGGGACGAGTCAAGATAAGAATCCAAAGGAGACCGAGTGTGAAACTTTAGTAGATAGTTGTTCTCAACAACCTTTTTTCTCTTTCTTCCCAGTCCCTTGCTTGCACGCAAACACCATTTGGAGACATTCGAGTCACGGACAGCGAGAGCTCTTGCACCTTTTGTTCTTTTGTTGCTTGTGTCAATGCTAATATAGAATCTTGCTTGTTAAGACTTGAATTGAATTGCTTGCTTTGATTGCTTTACTTAAAATTCCTTATTTGGTTGTGTGGCATGTCACCACAGAAATTATGCTTGTTATCATTTACCTACTCGAGGACGAGTAGGAATTAAGCTTGGGGATGTTGATACGTCCCAAACGTATCTATTATTTCTGCTTGCTCCATGCATGTTTTGTGTGACTTTGCCATGTTTTGCTTGAACTTTCATACACTTTTGAACCGATTTGGACTAACCTATTAACTCAGTGCACCCAGTTGCCAGTTTATGTTTTCTGTTGTTTTGTATTTCAGGTTTTCCGGCCATTAAAAGTGCTCCAAAAATTCCGGGAAAATATATAAAAAATCAGCGCAACAGAAGCTTCTGGAATCACCAAGAGAGGGAAGGGGGCCACCACTAGGCAGCCAGGAGGGCAGGTGGCGCGGCCCCACCCTGGGCCGCGCCAGGGACCCTCCTGACTGCCTCGTGGGTCCCCTCCATGCCCCCCTTCGCCTATATTTACCCCTCGGGGTGAAAACCCCTAATATCGATCTCTTTCTCGCGAACTCCCCTCTGTACCTCCGTCGCCGCCGTTTCAAGATCGGGGCTGCCTGGAGAAGCTGCCCCGGCACCCTGCCGGAAGGAGGAACCCCCTCCGAGAGACCATCCATAGCCATGGACGCCTCCCGGATGTGCCGTGAGTAGTCCCCCTTGGACCATGGGTCCGTGACCAGTAGCTATGTGATGAATCTCTCCCCCTTTTGTGCTTCCACTTTCGAGTCCTCGTGAGCTGCCTCACATGATCGAGGCATCTATCTAATTTCTGCTGTTGCTATGCGGAGTTTGTTGGGATCTGATGGATTATGAGACTATGTTCAGATTGTGATGAATAATATATTTGGTTTTTCTCTTTTATATTTTGTTCCTGAGTAAATTCTTGCATGTTCTGCGTTGCGGTATTTTCTTTGGCCAAGTATTTTATTTGCAACTCCAAGAGAGAGCTTTATGCTCGATTGTGTGTTCAGCCCCTTGATGTCTAGCTTGAGTGACAGAAACATGAGACTAGGGGATGTGTTGTTGCCACAAGGGATAAAACAACGGTGCTTGTACCTGCGGGTGCAAGTATTGTTTAATTTACGCAAAGTTCTTTTAATATAGTTGTCTGTTGCTTTGAGTTTACACTTTGGGTGGGATTCGCAACTTAATACCAGCGAGATGTTCTGGATAGATATCTCAAGGTGGATGATTCGTAGTAGATGCAGATGGATTTCGGTCTACTTACCTTGGCGTACTGCCCATTGATATGTCCAAAATGCATCACTATTTTATATAGTAATTCTTTCTTATTCATTGATATATTTCATGATATGATGCTATTCTTATGTTGTTTTGGCCCATTTTACACAGTTTGCAACTTTCCGGTACCGGAGCAGCAGACGCAGGATTCAGCGGTAAAAAGTGGACGCTGAGTTGCTGAAGAAGAATACCTCCAAATTACCTGAAAATCGACGGAGGCTATTTTCCAGAAGGATCACGAAGACACGCAAAAGAGCGACTAGAGGGGGGCCACAGGGTGCCCAGGCGGACACCTGGCGCGGCCCCCACCCTGGCCGCGCCGGGAGGGCGCCTAGGCCCCTGGGACCACTCCCGGCTCCCCCTTTGGCCTATATATCGCTCATATATCAGAAACCCTAAAACAGGGGGAGTTTACAGAGTTCCGCCGACGCTCCGTGGCGGAAACCTACAGAGAAGAAAAGCCATCTCTGGCGAGCAGATTCCGTCGTGGAGATCACCTCCCGGAAGGGGAGATCGTCACCATCATCATCACCATTGTCACGGGCATCATCGAGATCATCATCAACATCATCCCCATCATCAGCACCATCTCCACCTCCAACCAATCTCATCTCACAATTGCAACTCGTGTTGTAATCCGTACTATCTATCCTCTCTACTCTATCGGTGTTGATTACTACTTTGTGGTGAATGCTATTGAGTTTTGTTGGAGAAATATTATTGTGTCCAAATTGTTTATCATCTATTTATCCCCACTGATCATGATCTCTTTTATGTCTTGTGAGTAGTTACTTTAGTTCTTGAGGACATGGGAGAAGTCTAGTTGTTAGTAGTCATATGATGTTGAAGTAATATGTGTTGGTTGATATTTAAGTTGTCTTGCTATTTTCCTAGTGGTTTTGTGTGAGTCGAACACTCAACACTTCGCCTTATCAAGGACCTAGGGGAATAAATTTTTCAAAAAGAATGCTTACGGTGGGTTGCCGGATTGACAGAAACCTAAACCCCAGTTTGCACGCTTTTGCACAAGGGAACAATGGATCACCGGTCGTATTGCTATGGTTAGGCTTTTGCCTTAATTACTATCTTGTATTTGCGGATGCTTGCAAGGTGTTTAATCATAAGAGTACACTTATCTTAGTCTAGAGGGTGTACTAGCATAGATCCACCCACTCAACACTTATCAACACAACACATAGTACCGATACGTAATATGGCAAAAGCACATGACTACCTCTCCCGTGTGTCCTCAAGAACACTTTAGCCTTTATAAGTTCAGTTGCTAGGCCTCTCCTTTGCTCAGAAAGGATTGGGCCACTCATTACTCTCCAGTGTCTTTTACTTTGCTCGTTTTACTTTCCTGTTGCTTATACCGAGAAAACCCCTAAAAAGTTATCTTTCAGTGCCTGCAGTTATCTCCTTGCCAAAGTCACTTGCTATTACCTTCTGCTCCTCGTTGGGTTCGACACTCTTACTTATCGGAAACGCTGCAATAGATCCCTTACGGTTGTGGGGCATCAAGTACCGTTTTCTGGCGTCGTTGCCGGGGAGCGTAGCGCTATTAGTAAGTGAAGATGGTAAGGAAGTTTTTATATTTCTGTTTTTAGTTTTGCTGTTGCTTCTTTTGTCCTTATGGACACCCCTACTTTTGGATCGTTGTTCTTGGGGAGCCGCCCCACTACTAAGGTAGTCACTCCTTACCCTACTGAAATTGTGCCTTATAAGATACCATCTGGTATCATTGATTATGTCTTAGCTAATCGCTATGCAGGAGACAGACATCCAGGTGAACACTTGCTATATTTATCACGATTATGTTCATTATTCAAGCTTGCAGGTGTGTCACTGGAGTTCGTTATGAAGAAATTATTCTCCATATCACTTACGGACAAAGCATTAGATTGGTATAAGCTCGTCGATAACTCACATTCTCTTAATTGGGAAGAGCTTATGTCTCTCTTTTATACAAAGTTTTACCCTCTTCATGAAGTTCATCGAGACATGAATTACATCTATAACTTTAGGTCTCATGACGGAGAGATCATCGCTCAAGCTTGGGGAGGCTTAAATCCCTAATGTTCAAATGTCCTATCCATAAGCTCCCCGAAGATATTATACTTACAAATTTTTATGCCAGGCTTTCTCGTCAGGATAAGGAAATGTTGGATGCCTCCTCTAGCGGGGTATTTCAGACAAAGAGCGTTGAAGAAAGATGGGATCTCATAGAAAGGATCCAGAAGAATACTGAAGACTGGGTAATTGATAAAGGTATTGAACCTGCTATAAATTATGAGCATGATTATATTGAGAGCTATGTGAAAACTGATTATTTTAATACCTTTTGCTCTAAGATTGGTCTGGATTCCCATCTAATGATTGATTTTTGTAAGAACTTTACCTCTCATGTTGATTCTTCTAAGATGAAGAAGGATCAGTACCATAAGCCTTTCAAAGAAGTGCCTATTGATATTCACGTTGCTAATCCTATTTTGCCTGCAGTTATATATGAACAGCCCCCTTTTCCTTCAAGGATAAGGGAGCACTCTTTTGTGACAGGCATAATAAATAAAAGTGAGAGGAGAACAGGCGAACCTGAGGACCAGATCAGAGTCGATCCTCAAGTTGCTATGGTTAAAGATTTAGTTACTAATGATGTTTCAGATTCTATTATAAATTTTTGTGCTGTTTCAACTAATATTGTCACAGCCAAGAATAAAAGACCAATTTCAAGTACACCAGTTGTATCTGTTAAAATAGGAGATCACAATTATTACGGGCTATGCGATCTGGGATCAAGTGCTAGCGCGATTCCTTATTCTCTTTATCAAGAGATCATGGGTGAGATTTCACCCTGTGAACTCGAAGAGATTGATGCTACTATTCATCTTGCAAACAAAGCTACTATCTCTCCTATTGGATTTGTGAGAGATGTTGAAGTCCTATGCGGAAAGGTAAAGTATCCTACCGACTTTCTCGTACTTGGTTCAGTGCAGGATAGTTTTTGTCCTATTATTTTTGGTAGACCTTTTCTCAGAACTTGTGGAGCTATTATAGATTGCAAGAAAGGTAAAGTTTCTCTTTAATTCAATGGTGAGCCATATGAATTGAACTTTTCTAGGATCTCTAAGCAGCCTCGTGGTACTGAATTACCTAATGATGATAAAATTACTGAAAGTATTGCTTCTATTGCTATTCCCCCTAATGATCCTTTGCAGCAATACATGGAGGACCACGAGAATGATACTCATATGCAGGAAAGAAATGAAATTGATGAAATCTTCTTGAGACAACCTGCTATACTGAAGCACAACCTTACGGTTGAACCTTTAGGAATTCTATCCAAACGAAAAGAAGACCTGGTGTTTGATCTCAAACCTCTTCCCGATACGCTCAAGTATGCTTATTTAGATGAAAAGAAAGTATGTCCTGTTATTATCAACTCTAACCTTTCAGGATATGAAGAAGAGCGATTTTTGGAGATACTTCGTAAACACCGTGGTGCAATTGGCTATACCCTTGATGACCTTAAGTTAATTAGTCCATCTATCTGTCAACATACTATCAACCTCGATCCCGATGCTAAACATATTGTTGACCATCAACGACGGTTGAACCCAAAGATGATGGATGTAGTGAAGACCGAAATCCTCAAGATTCTAGCCGCAGGTATTATCTACCCCATAGCTGACAGTAAGTGGGTAAGTCCAGTTCATTGTGTTCCTAAGAAAGGAGGGACAATTGTAGTCCCTAATGATAAGAATGAACTAATACCTCAGAGAATTATTATTGGATATAGAATGTGTATTGATTACAGGAAGTTGAACAAGGCAACTAGGAAGGACCACTACCCACTGCCCTTTATCGATCAGATGCTTGAGAGGCTGTCCAAAAACACCCACTTTTGCTATCTTGACGGGTATTCAGGCTTCTCTCAAATTCATGTTAACACTGCCGATCAAGAGAAGACCACCATCACTTGTCCTTATGGTACTTATGCTTATAGGCGTATGCCTTTTGGTTTATGAAATGCCCCTGCTACTTTTGAGAGATGTATGTCTGCAATATTTCATGGTTTCTATGAGGATATTGTGGAAGTCTTCATGGACGATTTCTCCGTCTATGGAACTTCCTTTGACCACTGTCTCCACAATCTTAATAAAGTTTTTGCAGAGATGCGAGGATACAAACTTAGTTCTAAACTGGGAAAAGTGCCACTTCATGGTTAATGAAGGGATCGTGCTTGGCCACAAGATTTCCGAGAGGGGAATTGAAGTGGACAAAGCGAAGATTGAAGCTATCGAAAGGATGCCCTATCCAAGGGACATTAAAGGTATTCGTAGTTTTCTCGGTCATGCTGGTTTCTATAGAAGATTTATTAAAGACTTTTCTAAAACCTCGAGACCCCTCATTAATCTTCTCCAGAAGGATGTTCCTTTTGTATTTGATGAAGACTGTAAGGAGGCTTTCGAAGTTCTTAAGAAATCTTTAATAACCGCTCCTATAGTACAACCACCTGACTGGAGTTTGCCCTTTGAAATTATGTGTGATGCTAGTGATTTTGCTGTTGGAGCTGTTTTAGGACAAAGGGTTGATAAAAAATTGAATGTTATATATTATGCTAGTAAAACACTTGATAATGCTCAAAAGAACTATGCTACTACTGAGAAGGAATTCTTAGCAGTAGTGTTTGCTTGTGATAAGTTTAGCCAGTATATTGTTGATTCTAAAGTTATTATTCATACTGACCATGCTTCCATTAAGTATCTTATGACGAAGAAGGATGCCAAGCCAAGACTCATCAGATGGGTACTCCTCCTTTGAAGAATTTGATTTGCAGATTGTTGATAGAAAAGGAGCAGACAACCCTGTAGCGTACAATCTTTGAAGGATGGAAGATATACCGCATGACCCCATCCCAGCCAACGACAGTTTTCCAGACGAACAACTTGCCGTTATTAAAGTACAATCTCTTTCCGATCCTTGGTTCGCAGATTATGCGAATTTTATCGTTGCAAAGTATTTTCCTCCAGGTTTAACATTTCAGCAAAGGAAGAAGTTCTTCCATGATTTGAGGCATTACTTTTGGGATGACCCACATCTTTTCAAAGAAGGTCCAGACGGGATCGTGAGAAGATGCATACCGCAACACGAGCAGAAGGACATTCTCAAGCAATGTCACGATAGTCCCTATGGAGGACATCACGCCGGTGAGAGAACCTCACATAAGGTTCTCCAATCAGGTTTTTATTGGCCTACTCTCTTTAAAGATGCTAGAAATTATGTTTTAGCCTCTGATAAATGTCAGAGAGTTGGTAATATTAGTAGAAGGAATGAGATGCCTATGAATTACTCACTAGTGATTGAGACTTTTGATTGCTAAGGTTTTGATTTTATGGGTCCTTTTCCTTCTTCGCACAAGTACACTCACATATTAGTTGCTGTTGATTATGTCACCAAGTGGGTTGAAGCAATCCCCACTGAGAGTGCTGATCACAAAACATCTTTGAAAATGCTCAAAGATGTAATTTTCCCTAGGTTTGGTGTACCTAGGTATCTCATGACTAATGGAGGATCACACTTCACGCATGGAGATTTTAGAAAAGCTTTAGCCAAGTGCCATGTCAAACAAAGAATTGCTTCACCGTACCATCCTCAAACTCGTGGGAAAGTCGAGCTCACCAATAGAGAGATCAAGTTGATCTTGCAAAAGACAGTTAACAGAAATAGGAAGGACTGGTCAAATAAGTTAGGAGATGCTTTGTGGGCGTATAGAACTGCTTACAAAAACCCCATGGGCATGTCTCCCTATAAAATGGTCTATGGCAAGGCTTGCCATTTGCCATTAGAATTAGAGCACAAAGCTTTCTGGGCTGTTAGAGAGCTTAATGCTGACCCAAAGTTAGCTGGTGAAAAGCGTCTCATGAACTTGACTTCTCTAGATGAGTGGAGAAGTGAAGCTTACGAGAGCGCTAAAATATTCAAGGAAAAGGTAAAGAAGTGGCATGACAGGAGGATTCTGAAACGTGAATTTAATGTTTGTGATAAAGTTTTATTGTTTAGATCCCATTTCAGGTTTTCTCTACGTAAACTACTTTCCAGGTGGGAAGGGCCATTTCATATCGAAGAAGTCTACCGGCCTGATGGAATCGAGATTAACAATTTTGAAGGCACCAAACCTCAAGTTGTGAATGGGCAAAGACTCAAGCATTACATGGCGGGAGATCCCGTCAATGTTGATGTAAATATAATATGCACAACAACTCATGAAGAACATGTTGCAGCCCTGTTTCAGACACCGACATAAGAAGAATAAGAGAACGTATGTATTACGGTAAGGAAACATCGCGAACCGCTATAAAAGTTCCATATTATGAGTTTTTGAAAAATTAGGAAAATTCGAGGCCTAAGTGGAGCCGGAGAGGAGCTCCAGGGGGCCCAGGCGCCCCCCTGGCGCGGCCTACCTCCTGGCCGCTACGGGAGGCCGCCTGGGCACCCAGGAGTCCGTCTCTGACCCCACTTTGGCTCATTACCTTCCTTTTGTTGCAGAAATATTTTCTATATAATTGCCCGGATCGTTCCGGCAACATATCTCGCGATTTCGTGTGTTTTCTCTTCAATCTGTTTCTGCCAGGAAATCTTTTAGCTAGCCCTAGGTTCCATGGCTTCCCCAAGTTCCCCCAAGGACAAGTTCGTCGTCAACGTCATCAACCCTCACCTCGCTGAGGTGAACAAGCACCCCCAGGTCCTTCGTGTGGAGGACGGTCTTCTCCACAAGGAAGATCTTAAGGGACCAGTCATGGAGGGGAGCACCGAGGAGCGGCTGAAGGAGATGGAACATGAGGTCTTCAAGTTCAAGAAGATGGTGGAGCGTGGCGTTGAAGCCAACTTCGACATCAGGAACGAGATCGAGGCTTCCCATAAGAAAGAGATGAAGGAGATGTGGTCAAGTTTGTCTGCACTTGAAGAAAAAGTTTACGGGCTCCAACCACAAATCTATGATCTGCACAACCAGAACTGTGAGTATGAACTAAAGTTTATGCGCATGGGTTTAGGTGCTGAGTGCAGGATCCTGGAGACGGGAATGTCCTTCCAGACTGGAGAGGAGCTACCATGGAAGTGCTTCGCCAAGGAGTACCTGACTGAGAAGAACAAGAATGAGGAGTGAAATCTCCTTGGGTAATGGCATCCCCTCAGCTTGTTCCAAGCTTGGGAGAGTGCCCGGTGTCTTTATCTTTATCTGAGTCTTTTAGAGTCAAGTAGAGTCGTATCATGTTTAGGGAAGTTATTATATGAAATAGGTGTTTGCATCGAGGTCTATCACTCCGTCTGTGGAGAGATTGTATCCGTGAGTGTGGAGTCGTCTATAATGGAATATTAATGAGAAGTCTATTAGTTCCTTCGCTGCACTCGGTATTCTCTTCGTGCAATCGGCCTCATATGACGATTCTTATGGGGAGTATTGACCTTATATCAGGTATGGCTTTGAAAACTTTATTTAATTTTGGCAAACATAGCTTTGGTCATGACAACATGCATGTTTTCTCAAGTAGCGACATAGCCAAAACCTTTATGTTATTATGCTTGAAGTGTTATGTTGACAAGGAAGACAACTTGATGTGTTATGCTTACCTTAATGTTTATGCCTTATATGTTTTGCATCTAAATTAGCATCAATTGTCTGTTCTCTCAAAGCCTTTGCTAGCCAAACTCTTTTCCAAGTAGATTTCTGCTTGTGCATCCATACCCTGAAACCAATACCTTCCATGTGAGTCCACCATACCTTCCTATTCGTGGTATTCCCCTACCACTCCTATAAGTATAGAATTTATGTGTTATCCTTAAATGTTCAAAATCTTTTGTTTTGTGCCTCTTGTTTAGCTCATGAGGAAGTGGTAGGTAAATCATGATCTTCTTAGGTTGGACAAGTTTTACCCCGGGATTGCATGTCTAATCTGCAAACCCATAATACGAGGAGGAACTGGCATGGGTGCACCCAGCTCGAAAGATAATATAACAAACAAACCCTCCTTCACGCTTGGTCTATGAGAAATCAGAAACTTTGGCAGTGATAAACAAAGGAGATTAAGGGGATGTGATCGTCCCCACTTGGGAGCCGTTCCTCGAAACTTGTCCATCTTGAGAAGTAATTGAGTTATCTATTAGCATTCGTTGACAAACTATGCACCACCCCGAAATCTATTTTTATTCTGTTTGATTTAAGGATAGCACATGAGTTTTCCCTGCTTGCCCTTAACAAGGCCTTTCATCCACCTTCATGTTGAGTCAGTTGTCCCACTTCCTTCTTTTCCCTAAGAGAACAGACATTTTATGTTGATGAGGATTCATCCTTATAAAGCTGCATTAAGTTTTGCCATGCCATATCCTTGTTGACATTATCTTTTGATAAGTACGTTGTTTGCGAAAGCTTTTGCCAAGAAAGCATCTTCCTTTGTGTTAGCATTTACAATTCATGAAAAATAACATGTTCTTTCAAAAGCTTCAAATTGTTTCATTAAAAAGAAAGAGCAACAGTAAAAGTTATTAGTTGTCCTTTGACCAAGGATATGTTTGCCATAATTTGATAAGTTTCCCCATCCCTACATTATTATTATAATTGTTATTACTTTCTTATAAGGGCCATATGAGTTGAGGTTGATGTTGAGGATGCTTGAGTTTGATGAAGGAACCTCGATGCTTCTTGTCCGTATTCTATTTATCGACAATTCACTCTCTAAACTTGTGGACAGGTTTACCGAGCTCAGTATTCGCTTGGGGACAAGCGAGGTCTAAGCTTGGGGGAGTTGATACGTCCAAAATGCATTACTATTTTATATAGTAATTCTTTCTTATTCATTGATATATTTCATGATATGATGCTATTCTTATATTGTTTTGGCCTATTTTACACAGTTTTCAACTTTCCGGTGCCGAAGCAGCAGCCGCAGGATTCAGCGGTAAAAAGTGGATGCTGAGTTGCTGAAGAAGAATACCTCCAAATTACCTGAAAATCGACAGAGGCTATTTTCCAGAAGGATCACGAAGACACGCAAAAGAGCGACCAGAGGGGGGCCACAGGGTGCCCAGGCGGCCACCTGGCGCGGCCCCCACCCTGGCCGCGCCGGGAGGGCGCCTAGGCCCCTGGGACCACTCCCTGCTCCCCCCCTTTGGCCTATATATCGCTCATATATCAGAAACCCTAAAACAGGGGGAGTTTACGGAGTTCCGCCGCCGCTCCGTGGCGGAAAGCTACAGAGAAGAAAAGCCATCTCTGGCGGGCAGATTCCGTCGGGGAGATCACCTCCCGGAAGGGGAGATCGTCACCATCATCATCACCATCGTTACGGGCATCATCGAGATCATCATCAACATCATCCCCATCATCAGCAGCATCTCCACCTCCATCCAATCTCATCTTACAATTGCAACTCGTGTGGTAATCCGTACTATCTATCATCTCTACTCTATCGGTGTTGATTACTACTTTGTGGTGAATGCTATTGAGTTTTGTTGGAGAAATATTATTGTGTCCAGATTGTTTATCATCTATTTATCCCCACTGATCATGATCTCTTTTATGTCTTGTGAGTACTTACTTTAGTTCTTGAGGACATGGGAGAAGTCTAGTTGTTAGTAGTCATATGATGTTGAAGTAATATGTGTTGGTTGATATTTAAGTTGTCTTGCTATTTTCCTAGTGTGTTGTGTGAGTCAAACACTCAACACTTCGCCTTATAGAGGACCTAGGGGAATACATTGTGTATAAAGAATGCTTACGGTGGGTTTCCGGAGTGTCAGAAACCTAAACCCCAGTTTGCACGCTTTTGCAGAAGGGAACAATGGATCACCGGTCGTATTGCTATGGTTAGGCTTTTGCCTTAACTACTATCTTGTATTTGCGGATGCTTGCAAGGTGTTTAATCATAAGAGTACACTTATCTTAGTCTAGAGGGTGTACTAGCATAGATCCACCCACTCAACACTTATCAACACAGCACATAGTACCGATACGTAATATGGCGAAAGCACATGACTACCTCTCCCGTGTGTCCTCAAGAACACTTTAGCCTTTATAAGTTCAGTTGCTAGGCCTCTCCTTTGCTCAGAAAGGATTGTGCCACTCATTACTCTCCAGTGTCTTTTACTTGCCTCGTTTTACTTTCCTGTTGCTTATACCAAGAAAACCCCTAAAAAGTTATCTTTCAGTGCTTGCAGTTATCTCCTTGCCAAAGTCACTTGCGATTACCTTCTGCTCCTCGTTGGTTTCGACACTCTTACTTATCGAAAATGCTGCAATAGATCCCTTACGGTTGTGGGTCATCACCCAATTTTTTTGAGCCCTTCCTTTCTTTGCAGCATAGTTAGCATTGCGGTGCCTTCATAATCCTGTCAATTGCCCAACTGTGATTTGTTTACCTCGCTAGCACTTTTATCGTCTTTTGGGAGAGAGACATCACTAGTGAAAATCATGGGACCCCGGTCCATCTTCACATTATTGTTCACACCCTCAATTTACTTTCAGCTTTTACTTTCCTTTCCACCTTTTATCTCTTGTGTTGATCCTTTGTAAACGAAAAGGCCGGAGGAATTGACAACTCCTCTGTACTCGTTGGGAGCAAAGTTATTTGTTGCTGTGTGCAGGTCCACGACAACACCTTAGTCAGGAAGCAATTTTTGGCGACGTTGCCACCTACTTGTATCTCCTGAGTCCTACTGGTTCGATAACCTTGGTATCTTCACCGAGGGAAACTTGTTGCTGCACTGCATGTCAAACCTTCCACTTGGGGTAACCAACAAGGGGCGAGAAGCCATCAGTGTGACAATGGGTAAAGTGTACAACCTCTACAGAGTGAAACTATTCGAGTAGCCGGAGTCCACCGTCATGGACAGCTAGTGAGGCCACACTTTGTGGAGAATAGATGATAAATCCAGGTACTGAGATTATGGTTCGCGATGATGATGTTGATATTGTTGGAAAAGGGGTTGGACTTGACTTATAAGAATTCGTTTGTGGGAAATAAAATTTTCCAAGTTTAAAACTTTGCCAACTTAATAATAATCTTGGGTAGATAGGAAATCCCTATGAAAAACTCCACTATTTATCCATCCCATTATTTTCGTATGCAAAACTTTGTTTCTTTCTTTAGGTGGTTTGCGAGTACTTTGTATGTATTCACGGCTGTGTCCCTTGTTATTCAATCGGCCAAGCTTGGAGGAGCAGGTATATGAAGATGATGCTACCGGAGATTACTAGGAAGTGCTATGCTCTGATCTACCATGTGGATTGTGTCGTTGCTACCTTTGATGCTTTTGCTTATTCCACTGCTATTTGAGCCCGATGAGGCCATGTAAGACTATGTTATTGTAAGACTTGTATTCGGTATTGTATGAACATTGAGACTATGATATCCATGTCGAGTTGTGTGTCATGCGAAGTGATCATGGGATGTGGCACCCCGGCTCAGAGCGACTGGTTTACCTTGCATTGCCAGCCCAGAGATCATGTCTTCTTGCATTGCACAACAAATTGGTACAGAAACAACCGCTTTATTAATAATTATACAGGTACATAGGTTCGGGATACAAGTGGCAACATGGCCAAGCGGCACATCTCGTGCGGCAACAATATCTACATTATTTATGTTACATCTCGGGGCCTTGATACGAGTGACGAGATACTCTACGGCAGTGGAATAGCGGGGTGATGGAGCTCCACTCCATGGGGACACTGCTGGGATACGGCCTAGTTCGCGAAGTACGGCACACCAGAATCCTCACGCTTAGCTTCTCCTGCATCTGGCATGACACGCCAGGTCAGTACATTGAAAGTACTTGCAAGCTCACAACAGCCATATCATCAGGGTGATCAATCATCATTAATATCATACAACACAAGTCTTAGAAAGATTATCATTACCGTTGTGTCCATCATCATCGCATGACCATGAACCTTACCTCGGAGTCCACCCTGACTCGATTTTCGGGTCATCACATGACCATAGTCATACCGGTCATCGCATGACCTCTCACCATACTGATCATCGCATGACCACAAGTTAACTTCATCATATTACCAGTTTATGTGTTGCCCCAAGTGTGACCTAGTATGAACGGTGTCCATTACCGTGGACGCAGCTATTCGAATAGATTGGTATAACACTCTGCAGAGGTTGTGCACTTTACCCACACTATGGAGCTCCTTGCCCAAGGACTAGGACTACTCCAACGAAACTTGACTACCGCGTAATCCTCCTATGGTGCCACCGACATCGCATGTCTTGGGTATCCCTGCCATCGCATGGCCCTGACCATCTCATGGTCCTTCACATTATCTTTGTCCCTCGCAGGGACTCCCGGGTAAACATATCAACTCTGGATCTCGAGATTACTACCACCTACCTGATCAGGGTAGCGTGCAATGCGTAACATCCCCTCTTTGGTGAAATCCGTGAAGGCACTACGATAGCCCAAGCTAAGGCCTGCCCATACAGGAAAATGTGGTTGTATGAAATGAATCCGGTTCGGTGGCACTTGGACAACTGTTAGTTCATGTTCATTAAGTTCCCATCAAGTTCATTAGCAATATGAGATTAACGTGAGAGTAATCATATGAACATGATATCATCCAACAGGTGCGGCAACTAGCATGGATCAACATGACTACCACGGGCATGGGGATCAACACAGAGGCAACAACAGCATACATCATAATGAAGTTAACATGGATATGTTATGGGCTCAAGAAAAAATGTATATGATCAAAGAGTATGTCAATTTTAATTTAACATGGCATAATTTAATTAATTATTAATTATATTTCAAGAAAATTTCAATATGAATGCGATAGCATCATGTAACACATCAAAACCCTCATGACAAGGATGTTATGGCTTGCCTTGGTCAAGTGGAGTGTCACTGAACTCCTGGTTCTCAGCAAGCAAGTTGGAGTCCTCTGAAATTAATTATAAAAGGGCAAAACAAAATAAGTGAAATGCACTTTGCTTCTGTCCAGTACACCTAGACAAAGAGAAACATTACCAAACTTTGCCAACTTAAAGAGGAGACCAAGACAACAATTTAGCAAAAATAATCAACTCATTTGGCCTTGTGGTTTAGAAGATATTCATGGTCAAAGTTGGGTCAAAATACCCTTTTAAAAAGATTTAAATGATTTCTAGATAAATTCCCTGGAGAGGCCACGTCGAAGGAGTATTCCTGCGAGGCGCCTCCACTTAGAAAACGGTTCGGGAGGGGAATGGGTCACTGGCAGGTGGGGCCTGCCAATCAGTTTGACTGGGTGCGAGGGGGAGACAGGGCCCGACGGCTTCGGCGAGGGGTTTCGCCGGCGGTGAGGTCCTGCCGGAGGCTCTAGTCTACACCAGACGACGAAGGAGAGGACGGTGAGCACGGGCGTACCAAGAACTTGGCGAATGGCTTCTGGACGGCGTGGCGGGGGTCTTCTCAAGCTTCTGGCGGCGGCGAGAGCTCGTCGGCGTGGAGGTTCTCTGCCCTGAATCCCACGGGCGAGTGCACCATTAGAACCACCAAAGGTAAGGGAAGCTGGGTGAAGCAAGGGCAAGGCTAGGGGTGCACCAGGGGCAGCTAGCAACGGTGTAGTCCTCATGTCGGGGCCCCGGCGAGATCCATGGCCTGGGGCCTCCCCGGCGGGCATTTCTTGGTGTTGTGCTCAATTGGAGTGAGGCGGAGGTGGATGCGGTGCTAAGAGCTGAAGGGGGTGTGGGTATTTATAGGGGGCGACGTGATTCCGTTGAGGACGCAGCCGGGCAGAAGCAATTGCAGCAGTGCGGGCGAGGGGATAAGCTCGAGCTGCTCCGGCGTGTCGAGGTCATTCTAGAGACGTGCAGGCGCGCATGCTAGCGGCTCCCGAGGCGCTGCATCGGCGGGGCAACGGGTCACGTTGGCACGGGTCGCTGCGGCGGCTCTGCGTCGAGGAGCAAGGCGGCGGGCGGCGCGGATTTGCTGGGGGCAGGTGGAAAGCTGGCGTGCGGCGAGACTGGCGACAGGCAGAAGCAAACACCGGAGGATCGGGAGCGTGCGGAGCATAGGGGAAGGCGTGCTCGTCTGCTGTCGAACAGTGGCGGCGGTGGTGCGCCGTCCGGCGAGCGGCGCGGCTTTGGGAAGGGGCAGGTGGCGCACGGGTGAGCTCCCGGAGCTATGGACATGCGGGCGCGGCCACGGGCTCACCGGGCGAGGCGTGCCCCTGATGGCGATGTCTCTGCCATGGCCAGAGCGCGTCTTTGGCTGGCAGTGGGCGTGATCACCCTGTGCACGCGTGCACTGAGGGCAGCCACTGCTCGCCAAGCGTGTATGGGGCACGTGTGCAACGTCCACGAGGCTATCTGGGGTCTTGGAGTGAAAGCTCAAGAATGATCAGAGGGGGAGGGGGTGAATGATCACTTCTAAAAATTCTAAGGAACTTAGAAGGAAATCATGCAAACACCTTAGGACTAAAGACATCTCGAAGGAATTACAGTATCGAAAGTAATGCAAGGCTCGAAAGGATTTGGAGCGAAGGAAAACATCGAAGACAAACAGGCTACTAGTAAATACTTGAAGTAAATGCTAGAAGGAAAACGAGCCTGACACAACGATGTTTGGTAAACCAGTTCACACTCTGCAAAGTGCTACGTCTGGTTGGAGGGACTGGTGATTGAACACCTGGAGCAAAACTCTCTCCGTCCTATTCTCCACTGCAACAAACTCCTCGAGCTTGTCCAGTTTTCACTCGTGGTAGATGATTCAGGACATCTCCGAGACCTTTACAAACTTCCTTCAGCAGCGACAATTACTCTTCGACTGCTTGACAGGTGACGCCTAACCGTCTAGGAGACTTGCAGTTCTCCAAGATAAAAAGATCGGCTAATCTCGACCTAAGTCTCCATGAATTGCTCAACTCAGTTCAGACTTGGGTGGAGGTTTTCTCTCGATGAATCTCTTCGGGATGCTCTCAGACTTCTTCTGTCTTAGAATCTTCAGTGGAGCAGCCAACCCGAACTGGCGGGTGGGTGCGGGGTATTCATAGTTGGCGATCCCGATGGGTAAAATGACTGAAGTGACCCGATGCAACCGCTTGACGCGTGTCCACAACGGTCGGATTCCAATCACTGCGCAACTTTACTTGAGGAACAAGTAAGCTGAATCACCGAACGAGTTCTCTCTCGAAGGCACGAAGTGCAATAACTTTGCCTTCGAGCTATTCGTTCGACTCGGTGAGATTTCTCTCGGTAGGCTTTTGTGGGTTTTGGTTGAGCAGAGCAAATTCACTTCGACAAAGATCTCAACTAGCAAACCCCTCTCGATAGTACGGTTTTTCCTACGACTCAAGAAATAAAGAGAAACTAGCAAAAAGACTAAGTCTTCGACCAGCTTCAGCTTTCTCCTCGTTGCGCTTTTGCTCGAGAGAAACATCTTCTTCGACGACATTTTTAGGGGTCGTCTTCCTTCAAAGGCTTCGGTAGATGACTGCAGACTCACTGCAGTGAGTTGTCCTTCGACCTTCTATATGCAAACTCCATTCGTTCGGAACCTAAGTATCTGTTTATGCTCGAAAACAATATTAGTTCCACTTCTGCTTTGTCTAACAATGTCCAAAACCTTCGGGGGCAAAACTTGCTCTTACAATCTCCCCCTTTTTGGACGATTGTTGACAAAACAGGCATCGATAAATAATTTGAAAAAGTTTGAGTTTTCGATGATAAACCAGTGCTAAGGATTGATGAAGAACTCCCCCTTGATGTATGCACGTAAGATAAGGATTTCCTGTGAAGTGCATATTTGACAAGTAGTGTTGAGGGAAAAACATCAATAGACTTAGCGAGAGAAATTGCATTCCAGATAGTATCCAATGAGAAGTATGCAATCTCCTCGAATGACCTGTGAACTTATATGAAAGATAACTTCCTGCAAAAATGGTTAAGAATAGCAGGCAGTAGATAGATATCTTACGAAGAAGAGTAGCAGTTCACAGTCCTACTTCGAGTTAGTTACAACCAGATCGAATATGAATCGAAAGTTTGATGAAACTACTCAGAAAGCTCAAAAACAAGAGTTTATCGAATGGAATGCGAAACCCTTAACCCTGTAGGCAAACTAATTTCTTCGATGCCACTACATCTCCCCCTTTTTGTCACAACGTACAAAAAGATCGAGAGAATAGGGTCGAAAGAAATCCCTACTCGCGACGCTGGCTCCGGCGACGACGAGAAGATTCGGCGAGCGTTGGAGCACGACGAATTGGACGAGCGCCTGGAGGAGTGATCTTCGTGCGGAATGAATGTTGATCTCCAGAAGATTCCAGCTGCGATTCCGGCGGGGTCCTGGGGCTTCGAGGAAGTGGAGAAGGAACTCTGGGTTGACGGTGAGGAGGGGCTTCTTCTTCTTGCTCGGAGTCAGAGGATAAATTGTCCAAAGTGATATGATAATAATCATCGACACTTAGCACATCTCTGTTCTTCGGTAGGCGAGGGATACTGGGATCCGGTCGATCTAGTCGATCATCATTGGTCCAATTCCTGTTCAGATAGGGAGGATATTCTTCGAACCCGCAACGTTGAAGTTGACCGAGGGAATTGAACTTCCGAAGACCTTTCCAATCACGGCGAAGACATTCACGCAGCATCTGATTGTTGTTCATGGTAATGTTACGCAAGTGATTGATCTCATCCATCAGGGCTTGCTTCTGAATAAAATCTTGATCAATGTGATGTTGAAGCATTTGCTGGGATCGAAGAGAAACTTCCATATGATGCACTGGCTTGATAAACTTCGAGCGAATATTGCGCTCAGTTAAGTGGGCGCGGATGCCAGTGTGCTCAGCAAAAGGGTCGTTGGGTCGAGCAACAACCTGCAATACTTTACGAACTGGAGGAGTGAAAATCTTCGGGTAAATGGATACGGGGAATGGCACGTCCCGAGAGTAATTGCAGATTGCCATCAGCCATGGTGCATATGGCTTGTGGGAATTGTGGTCATCAGCACAAGACACCAAAGTTCTGAGGAAGTAGTCTTCAAAATCGAAGGGATGACCGTGGACTAACTTCAACAGAGCAAGTTGCACATCATTTGGAATTGGAAAATTATCGTGCACATCAAGCATTGGCATCAAAGTCTTCGAGAGAATATAAAACCATGCCTTTGCTTCAAATACCAAGTGTCTTGGCTTCGGCTCAGTGGGGTAGTGATCTCCGACGACTTCTGGATCCATGAGCGTAGAGAATTCAGCAGGAGTTGCAGCAGGTAAGTCATGAAGTTTGTGAGGTAATCCTTCGAACCGAGGTAAATTGATTATGGCCAAAAATTGATCGACAGGCATATGAAAAACTTGGCCTTGAATCATATAGTCAAATTTCCATGTCTTCGAGTTCTCAGGATCTCCAGAGACATAAAGTGTTGCATAAAACTGTTTGATAAGCTCGGGATTGTAACCACAATCGAGAGCAAACATCTTGTGAGCATGCAGGCTATCAATTGTCTCGGCAATGTTCTCGAAACAAGTAGTGGAGTACACCGAAGGCATATCAAGATATTGATGCTGGAAAACTCTTGCCTTGTTGTACAACACACGAGTATAATAGATAGCTTGCTCTTGGGTCCAAAACCGAAGAGAATATGCACTTCTGGGCTTCTCGTAGGGATTGGTACCGAAGAAAAATGGCTTGTGTTCGCGCCTTTTGAAGATGGGACCTCCTCGAGGAACATCTGAGCGGAACAAAGGCAGCATTTCTCTCGGATGAGCAGAGTGAAGCAGCTCATCAATGGGAAAAACCTCAGCTGCATTATCTGGCATCTGGAACTCTGGTTCAGCAGGTCGAGAGATAGATGATGGAATGTTTACGATATCCTGAGCCGGAATGACTGCAGGAGCATTCTCCTCGGCCTGAGCTACGACGGCATCTCCTTCGTCGGTTTGAGCATTTTGTGCGGCCTCTTCAATTTCCATGGCCTCCAAGTCTTCATTAAATTGAGCAAACGCATCAACCATTTCTTCGTTCGAAGAACTGGATGAGGAGGATGAAGAATTATCACTTGAACTGTCATCTCCAGAACTATTGCTTACGACAGGATCTCGTCGAGAGGAAACTGTCGTGATGTCAACATCAACATCTTCTCCTTCAGGCATAGTCCGGGCAGAAGAGTAATCTTTCTGGACTGGAGTTTCTTGCTCGACACGAGCAACTTGTTCGGTTTCTGCATGAGCTTGGATTGCAGTGGCGGGGATGGTCGATGGAATGACATGAGGTGGAGATGGTGGGTTTGGAGGTGGTGGCGAGGCTTTTGGTGGTGAGGGTTGACGGGGTGGAGATGGATGTGGAGGTGGAGGTGGAGGTGTTTGTTGTCGGGGTGGAGGTGTAGGTGTTTGTTGTCGGGGTGGAGGTGTAGGTGTTTGTTGTCGGGGTGGAGGTGTAGCTTGACGAGGGGGTGGAGTTGTTTGGCGAGGCGGTGAATTTGTTTGGCGAGGTGGTGGAGTTTTCTTACGGGGAGGAGTGGGTTGCTTGGTGGGGTTTGGTTCAGTTTCTTGTCGTTCTGTGGTAGCAACGACCTCGGTGGACTTGGCCTTCTTTGCATTCTTCTCGATCTCTGGCGTCCCACGCTCAGAGGTTGGGGCAGCAGACTTTCTCTTTCGAGATTGTCTTTGGAACAGAGCATCATTATGCTCTTTGCAAACGGCAGACACAACTTGTTTTACCTTGTCAAACACAGCAGTTAAATTTTCTTTCTGAGTCCTCCTGGAAGCTTCAGCAGATGCAATCTTGGACTTGAAAAAATTTCGGGACTCAATGTCCTCGGTTTCCTCTTGGAGTTGCCTGGTGTAAAACCTGACTTGCTCCTTATCCTTTCGATCCTGGGTGATGTAACCTTCCCAGCGGATCATGTATCGAGCAACATGCTCTTGGATTTCAGCAGGAACATCATCCTCGGCAGTGACTTTGCTCGGTGTAGTAGCCATCTTCCAGAGAATGTGAGAAATGTGTGCAGCATCCCAAGGATCATTTGCATTAGATTCTCCTTCATTGGAACTTTCTTCATCGGCACGAGGACCGGAAACAGCAGGTGCAACAGAGGCAGGAGCTGGTGCAGCTCGAGGAACTGGAGCAGCTTGAGCCTTCTGTCTTGCTTCCTTGGCTTTCTTTTCGGCTTCCTTGGTGGCTTTGGCAGCAGCAATGGGTTTTGAGACCACTGCTTTATCCTTCGAGGCACTAGGGGCCTCAGCATTCTTCTTCGAAGCACTAGAGGCAATTACCTTTTCTTTCGTGACTGTGGGAGTCACAACTTTCTCGGTGACCTTTTCTTTCGGGTCACGAGGGATAGTGCCTGCAGAAATCTGTCGTCGATATTTTTCACTGACCAAATGAAGAATGCCAAGTTGTTGAGCAACCAGAGCCTTTTTATGCTCAGGCTGACTGTGAAAGTTTAGGAGCTTAGAATTAATCAAGTCTTTTTCTTCTTGTTCCTTTTGCTTGGCCAGTCTTTCCTTTCGCGGAATAAGCGTTTCATCATCTTCACCAACTTGAGCTTGCTTTCCCTTCGATGGAGCCGAAGGTTTTGGTTGGCGAGCAGGAACAGGTGGAGCAGATGAAATAGGTGGATCTGTGACCAAGTTGGTCAAGTCAATATTTCCTCGAGGAGCCTGTGGAGCTGGCTCCTGGATCCTTATGCCTCTACTGCTCGGCTTTTTCTTCAGAGGTAAGTCCTCGACATCAGCCTCTGTACCAGGGTCTTGATCATCTGAATTAGCTTCTCCTTCGGAGCTTGCATCAGGAGGTGAAACTATTACAACCTTTTTCTGTCTCTTGGCAGACTTCTTGCCACCCTTCGGTTTGGCGCTAGGGCCAACTTCTTCGGCAGCTTTAGCAGCTGCTTCTTTTCGAGCTTTAGCTTCTCTTCTCTTTTGTGCTCGAAGTTCACGTGCTTCAACGAGCTCTTTAAAATCATCAGGAGTTTTGAGGGCAGAAGGGTGAGCATCAGCAGGAGGAGGTGGTCGATTAAATTTCGTCCACTTTGGCCTTAGAGCTTTGACATCAACCCAAGGATTCTTCATAGCAAACAGCCTCTCCCAACGAGGAATAAGAGACTTGTATTCATACCAACGAAGAGCTTGAAGTCTCCGAATCTCTTGCAAACGATTCTCTCTTGTACGATCATCCTCAGATCCTGGCGGCGTTCTCAAATTCTTCTCAATGATTACTTCCTCAGACAAACCTTCAGAGTTATTGGTGATTCTTGTTCGGCCTCCCACACGCTTGGGAACTCTAATATTTCCTTCGTTACCAGACATTTTCCTGCGAAAAAGAAGGATACGAGGGAATATAGGAAAGTTGTGAACAAGTACCAACAATTTCGAGGAAAAACATTTTGAATGCAGCAATCTTATCGAGAGATTTGTCTTATCGCAAATTTTCATGAAAGTGCTAGGCTAGATTTTCATCGGGTGGAAATCTAACGAAGAACTTGTATGAATAAATCGCACAAGATTAAATCTATCGAAACGATACTGTAGGATTTGCCTAAGTGAGAGAATCCGATGGATTTCTTACCAAGGACAGATGGGGAATCGACAGAAAAGCTAGAAACAGATTTCCCAAGTTTCAAAGATCCAAACGGATCAAACAGACCTAAGAGAAATCACAGAAAAAATCAACACAGAAACTGGAAACGATGAACAGAACGAGATTGAATCGACTCCAGAGCCACACATACCCTAACTTGGTGATGTGAGGCGACTACGGCGACGCGGATGATGATCTTCGTCGACGGGAATGCCTCCGGCGGCTTCCTTCCGGCAGTTAAGCGGCGAGGGAGTCGACGGCGACGAGACAACACGGCGGCGCGCGAGAGAGAGAGAGCTTCTGGAGGCGAAGAGACGAAGTCGAAGGAATAGCGATGTCTAAGCCGGTGGAGTGGATCAGTATTTATAAGGGGAGGTCTGACAGAGCTGTCAGGTCTGATCCAACGGCGCAGATTTCGCGTCTCTCCGCATTCAACGGACGGATTATGTGGCGGTAATCGTGGGAAATCCCAACGAACCGAAAGAAAGTTGCTCCACGTCCGAGACCAAACTCATCGAACATCGAGTATAAAAGTAGATAAAACTACGATAGATTTTCCTTCTGAATCAATGACATTCGAAGGGAATCTTGATCGAGTACAATATGTACATGTTCACGAGGGAGAAGCACAGAATAGGGTAGGGATAGAATAGAGGGAAAACAGGGTCCGATACTTAGTCAATCCGAGATAAAACAGCTATAAAAAACTCGGAGTGATAAGTGTATAGAACAACACCAAACGAACAAAATAAACGAAAAAGAATAACGACAGAAAATTAACGAAAGTAAACTACAATAATAAGGTATTATACATAGTACCGATAGTTCTGATCTTACTGCACATTGCGTGAGTCCAAGATGTTCAACTCACACCTCAGTGTACAGAACCTCTTTTCATCCAAGGGCTTTGTAAAGATATCAGCCAATTGATCTTCGGTGCGAACATGACTGATAACAATATCTTCTCGCTGAACATGATCTCGAAGAAAATGATGACGAATATCAATATGCTTCGTTCGAGAGTGTTGCACTGGATTATGAGCAATTTTGATTGCACTCTCGTTATCACAAAGCAATGGGATTTTCTTCACAAGAATACCATAATCTTTCAGCGTTTGCTTGAGCCACAGAATCTGAGTACAGCATGAACCGGCAGCAATATACTCGGCTTCAGCCGTAGAAATAGATACACAATTCTGTTTCTTCGAGGCCCAACAGACAAGAGATCTACCGAGAAAATGACATGTGCCAGAGGTAGATTTCCTGTCGACTCGATCACCAGCCCAGTCAGAATCTGAATAACCAACGAGATCAAACTGGGCACCCTTGGGATACCAAAGTCCCAAGGTTGGTGTGTGTGCCAGATATCGAAGGATTCGCTTGACAGCAATATGATGAGATTCCTTCGGATTTGCCTGAAAACGAGCACACATACATACTGATAGCATAATGTCAGGTCTAGATGCACAAAGGTAAAGAAGCGAACCGATCATCGAGCGATATTTCTTCTGATCGAAAGGTTTGCCCTTCTCATCTGCATCTAGATGAACATTCGTAGGCATTGGAGTCTTGATAGTTTTGCAACTGACAAGATCAAACTTCTTCAGGCAATCTCTGAGATACTTCTCTTGTGAAATGAAAGTACCATTCTTCTGTTGACGGATTTGAAGCCCGAGAAAGAACTTCAATTCTCCCATCATTGACATTTCATATTTCTTCGACTTCATACGAGCAAATTCTTCGCTAATATCAGGATTAGTACAGCCAAAAATAATGTCATCAACATAAATTTGACACACAAAAAGATCATTTTTGTATGCACGAGTAAAAAAAGTCGGATCAGTTGTTCCTGGTTTGAAGCCCTTCTTAAGAAGAAAATCCTTCAGCGTTTCATACCAAGCACGAGGTGCTTGCTTTAACCCATATAGAGCCTTGTGTAATCTGTACACCTTATCAGGATTCTTCGGATCTTCAAAACCTGGTGGCTGCGTAACATACACTTCTTCTTCGATCTCACCGTTAAGAAATGCACTTTTGACATCCATTTGATATAGCAGTATACCATTGTAATTGGCAAAAGCAAGCATGACTCGAATGGATTCAAGACGAGCAACTGGGGCATAAGTCTCACCAAAATCAATACCTTCGATTTGGGTATAGCCTTGTGCAACCAGTCGAGCTTTATTCCTTACCACTATGCCATCTTCATCTTGCTTGTTGCGAAAAATCCACTTTGTACCAATGATATTATGCTTCGTGGAGTCAGGTCTATCGACAAGAGACCAGACTTTATTTCTCTCGAACTGGTTAATTTCTTCGAGCATAGCAGTCATCCAGTCTGAGTCCTTCATGGCTTCATCGAATTTTGACGGTTCTAGCATGGATACGAACGAAAAGTTTCCACAGAAGTTAGCTAATCGAGTACGAGAACGAGTGGTGGGACGACCTGGTAAACGAATCTCTTCGAGAATTGAGTCGACATCCACTCTTCTTCGAACACGAGGAAAAGTTTCTTCATCTTGTGGATCTTCAGGATCAGCTTGTCCTTCGGGATAAGCTTGTCCTTCGGGATCATTTCCTTCGGGTTCAGCTTGTCCTTCGGGATGAGCATTTTCTTCGTTTATGCGTTCTCCTTCGAGCTGTGCATCATTTGCTTCAGGATGTTGATCTCCAGCGCCCCGGGCTATGTGTGGGAACATTGGACCATCATCATCCCTGTTTGCTTGATGTGCATTTCCTTCGACAGGCCGAATATCTCCAATAGCCATGTACCTGATAACTTCATGCAAAGGTGGTTCATCCAGGTTAAGAGGTAATTGCTCCTTTTGAGAGCCGTTAGTTTCATCAAATCGAACATTTACAGTTTCTACAACTTTGCCAAGATGTGAGTTGTAAACTCTGTAAGTGTGAGAAGTTGAACCATAACCTAGAAGAAAACCTTCGTGAGCCTTTGGGGCAAACTTGGAGCTGTGATTCATGTCTCTGATATAACATGGAGCACCAAAAACCCTGAGATAAGACACATTTGGCTTTTTACCAGTGATGAGTTCATGTGAAGTTTTCTTCAGAAACTTATGCAGATAGACCTTGTTGATGATATGACATGCAGTGTTGATAGCTTCGGCCCAGAACCTGATAGGAGTCTTGTATTCAGCAAGCATTGTTCTGGCCATTTCAATAAGTGTTCGATTCTTTCTCTCGACCACACCATTTTGTTGCGGTGTATAAGCAGCCGAGAATTCATGAGTAAAGCCATATTCATCAAGAAAATCTTCGATATGAGTATTTTTGAATTCTGTACCATTATCACTTCTGATATGCTTGAGAGATAATTCATATTCAGTTTGAGCTCTCTTTGCGAAAGTTTTGAAAAATTCAACAACCTTGCTCTTGTCATCTAGAAAGAAAACCCAAGTATATCGAGAGAAATCATCAACAATAACCAGACCATACTTGTTTCCTCCAAGACTAGCATAATTTTGAGGACCGAATAAATCCATATGAAGTAATTCAAGAGGACGAGTAGTAGTCATGACGGTCTTTGCAGAGTGATGTTTCTTGGCAATCTTTCCTGCTTCACAGGCACTGCATAGACGATCTTTATCGAATTTGACATTATCAATTCCAACGATGTTCTTCTTCGAGATAAGAGTTTGAAGATTTTTCATCCCTGCATGACCAAGTCTTCGGTGCCATAACCAGCCAGAAGTGGCTTTGGCCATTAAACATGTGGACACAGCAGGTCCCGAAGAAAAATCAACAACGTAAAGATCACCTTTGCGATATCCTTCGAACACGAAGGAATAATCATCCTGTGAAAAGACAACACAGCGAGACGAAGAAAACAGTACAAGCATACCCATATCACAAAGTTTCGATATAGACATAAGATTATATCCTAGAGATTGTACAAGCAAAACCTTATCAATGTGCTTGTCTTTCGATATAGCAACTTTACCCAAACCAAGTACTTTCCCTTTGTTGTTGTCACCGAAGGTAATGTATTTCTGTGAAGAATCAGACAGTTTTTCTTCGGTGAACAAATCTTTGTCTCCGGTCATATGATTTGTACATCCATTATCCATGACCCATTCGGATCCACCGGAGACATAGCCCTGCAGAAGAATTAGTTCTTCTTAACCACCCACAAACGAGCAGGTGACTTAGAAGGCATAGTAGAGCTAGATGGATCAGCAATATTATATCGAACAGGATTGCATTGTCGATTAGGACCATCAAGCACACCATAAATATAATTCCTCGATGAGGGGTTAGAGTAGCGATGGGTAATGGCAACTTTGGTGCTATTGTCACGATGGCGATAAACATTTCTATCTATTCGATAGTAATCCTTCTGGGGAACATTTGAAGCAGGCACCAAGGGTTCATTTCTATCCTCGAGAGAATAGTAGTGATTCGGTGGTACCGAGGATTTTCCCTGCATAGAATGGTTAGGGGGCAGTTTTTCTACGAGAGATTTGCGAACCCAAATCTGTCGCTTATAAAAGCCATTCTTTGGAGGAGTACCAACGAACTCAGCCGACACCTTCCCTTCCTGATCTTTGACAAGCTTGTAGTCAGAATCAAGTGATTCATCAACAATAGCTTTGTCAATTTTGCAACTGAAACCTGAAAGGTTAGCAATATCAATGGGCTTTTCTTTCGCAAGAACCCAGACAGTTTTAGGATATTGTTCGGGTTTCCAGTAGGTTCCATCAGGATTGATTTTCCTTTCGAAGCCAACTCCTTCGTTTCGAGGATTTCTGTGAAGAAGAGCCTTTCGAAGGATATCACATAAGTACTGGTGTCCCTGCACACTTTTGAACATGCCTGTTTCAAATAAATTTTTCAACCTGAGGAGTTCCTCGGTAATGGTTTCCTCGTTCGAGGGATTAGCATCATCAATAACAATAGGTTGCTTTCCTTTCGATCTCTCATAAATAGACTCAATTTTACTTCGTTCCAAACAGGTTAAGCAAGGTGAAACAGATTCATTTTTATCTTCTGAGCCCTGTTGAGCCATGAGAGTGAGATTTACACTTTCCAACTCTTCATTAGCCTCTCTCAGTTTCTCGAGAGCTATTTTCCTTTGAAGGAATTCGTAGGTTAGCTTCTCGTAGTCCACTGAGAGAAGTTCATGCCGAGAGGAAAGCTCATCATACTTTTCTTTCAGAGCAATATGCTCGTTAGTCAAAGTTTGACCCTTCTCAATCTCATTGATCAACAGAGTCTCAGATTTTTGAATAGTTTCACTTAGAGAATCTAGCTCATCTTGTTGGATAGAAGCAATTTTAGCAAGTTTAGCATAGCTTATCCTAGAGTTACTTTCATAAGCAGATCCATCAGAAGTATCGTTGGATTTCTTAGATGAAGATACCTTAGCCTTGGCCATGAAGCAGTAAGCGGGAGATTCATCTTCACTGCTCTGGTTGGAGAAGAATGAACTTGAATTCTTGTTCGAGGCGAATGCTATCCCAGCAACACCATCAGATTCAGAACCAGAACCAGATCTTGACTTTGATCCTGCTTCAGAACCGGATGCTTCTTCTTCAAAGTTCATCTCTTTACCCAGATAGGCTTTGGCTCGGTGCGAATTCTTTCGACGAGAGGAATGAGATTTTGATGAAGAACCCTCTCTATGCTTGTGATACTTCTTCTTTTTGTCATCATCAGAACCATCTTTCTTGTCTTTTCTGGACCATGAATCATATTTCTTCGAATCGTGATTTTTGCTCGATCTGTAAGACTTGTTCGAAGAGCTGCTGTGAGAGTGCTTTGATTTATGTTCAATTTCCCAGAGAGGACAATCAGCGATGAAGTGACCTGGCTTCTTGCACTTGTAACAACAGTTATCTTTCGCTGAAGAGTTTCTGGATGATGATCGATGTTGAGATGAATTACTTGAATGTCTTGAAGAATAGTTTTTCTTCGGTGAAGAGGAGTTCCTTCGCTGAAAGCGATTGAATCTTCTCATTATCAGTGCCAGATCTTTCCCAATGTTCTCGGGGTCATCAGAGGCACCAGCAGATTCAGAACTGGCTTCAGGAGAGGAGTGATGTGAAGCTCTGGCTTTCAGTGCATGAGATTTTCTTCGACTCCCATTGACATCACGCTTCTCATCTTCTTCCATTTCGAAAGTATTAAGCCTTTCAAGAATATCAGCGGCAACCATATCCTTGAAATCAGTTCTTTCCTTAATCATCAGCACAATGTGATCGAAGGAATCATCAAGAGAACGGAGCAAGGTTCTGACAATAATTCGATTGGTAATATCATCTGCACCGAGGGAAATCAGTTCATTTGACAGCGCAGTGAGTCTGCTGTATATGGAACAAACTTTTTCTCCCTCGTGCCTCTTGAATCGATAGAACTTGCTTCGAAGGGTGTCAATTCGAGCATCTTTCTGAGTAGAGACACCTTCACCAATCTTCTCGAGATAATCCCAAACACCTTTGGCCGAAGGAATATTCTTGACCTCATGATATTTTTCAGGAATCAGATGATTTGTGATGAATACCCAGACTTCAGCATCGAGGGACAACTTCTTAGCCTCTTCAGGAGTGATGGCATCAGTCTCCTCGACGGTTACACCATTCTTGACAACTTCCCAAGCGGCAGAGTTGATAGCCATGATATTCCTCTTCATTTTGTCCTTCCAATAGGGATAGTCCTTCCCATTGAATATAGGGATCGGTTCCCCTGAGCGAAAAGCTGCAAACGACATTCTTGACAACACTCCAGGTTGTTAGACCAAAATACGCAGAGCGTAGGGAGTGCCTAGCTCTGATACCAATTGAAAGCTCAAGAATGATCAGAGGGGGAGGGGGTGAATGATCACTTCTAAAAATTCTAAGGAACTTAGAAGGAAATCATGCAAACACCTTAGGACTAAAGACATCTCGAAGGAATTACAGTATCGAAAGTAATGCAAGGCTCGAAAGGATTTGGAGCGAAGGAAAACATCGAAGACAAACAGGCTACTAGTAAATACTTGAAGTAAATGCTAGAAGGAAAACGAGCCTGACACAACGATGTTTGGTAAACCAGTTCACACTCTGCAAAGTGCTACGTCTGGTTGGAGGGACTGGTGATTGAACACCTGGAGCAAAACTCTCTCCGTCCTATTCTCCACTGCAACAAACTCCTCGAGCTTGTCCAGTTTTCACTCGTGGTAGATGATTCAGGACATCTCCGAGACCTTTACAAACTTCCTTCAGCAGCAACAATTACTCTTCGACTGCTTGACAGGTGACGCCTAACCGTCTAGGAGACTTGCAGTTCTCCAAGATAAAAAGATCGGCTAATCTCGACCTAAGTCTCCATGAATTGCTCAACTCAGTTCAGACTTGGGTGGAGGTTTTCTCTCGATGAATCTCTTCGGGATGCTCTCAGACTTCTTCTGTCTTAGAATCTTCAGTGGAGCAGCCAACCCGAACTGGCGGGTGGGTGCGGGGTATTTATAGTTGGCGATCCCGATGGGTAAAATGACTGAAGTGACCCGATGCAACCGCTTGACGCGTGTCCACAACGGTCGGATTCCAATCACTGCGCAACTTTACTTGAGGAACAAGTAAGCTGACTCACCGAACGAGTTCTCTCTCGAAGGCACGAAGTGCAATAACTTTGCCTTCGAGCTATTCGTTCGACTCGGTGAGATTTCTCTCGGTAGGCTTTTGTGGGTTTTGGTTGAGCAGAGCAAATTCACTTCGACAAAGATCTCAACTAGCAAACCCCTCTCGATAGTACGGTTTTTCCTACGACTCAAGAAATAAAGAGAAACTAGCAAAAAGACTAAGTCTTCGACCAGCTTCAGCTTTCTCCTCGTTGCGCTTTTGCTCGAGAGAAACATCTTCTTCGACGACATTTTTAGGGGTCGTCTTCCTTCAAAGGCTTCGGTAGATGACTGCAGACTCACTGCAGTGAGTTGTCCTTCGACCTTCTATATGCAAACTCCATTCGTTCGGAACCTAAGTATCTGTTTATGCTCGAAAACAATATTAGTTCCACTTCTGCTTTGTCTAACAATGTCCAAAACCTTCGGGGGCAAAACTTGCTCTTACATGGAGGCACTTGGAAGGCTTCTACTGGATGCCAGCTTCAAAATGGTGTTTCTACAGCAAACTTTGGAAATTTCTTGAGGCTGAATGGCTTGGAGTTTTGAGCTGAATTTTGGTGTGCAAGCTGGGTTTAGGAAGGAGTGTAAGTGGTAAAAATTCCAGAGCCATTTGACCAAAGTTCAAAGTACTTCCATCACAAAGTGCCCTCCTGGCCAGAAATGGAAAATAATTTTTGGAGGGGAAAAAGTTTACTGGACTCGTTGAGTTTATTTCATGGAATCCTGAGGCATGATCCCATAGTCCAGCACAAAAAGTTTAAAACAAAAGGAGTAGCAGAAGTAAGGCTAGCTTCAACAAAGAGGGGGAAAAAGAGCTTATTCCTTAAATAAAAAGGAGTTTCTTGTGGAATAAAAGAAATGGAAAGGTCATGGATGATCATAGCTTGACCTAGGACCACAGGGAGAAAGGTTTGGAGGTCACTTGGCCTAAGAAAAAATTAGGTCCAGGTGATCAAGGCCAAAAGAGTTTGCAAATTATTCAGCAAATGAAATCCCAAATTTTTTGAAATCAGCAAAAAGGTTTTGCAAACAAAAAGGGGCAAAAACCAGGATGTCACAAACCTACCCCCTTAGAGTAAATCTCGTCCTCGAGATTTGGTTGCTCAAGGAACAGATACAGATAGGCGGTCCTTATAAAGTCTTCCCTTTCTCAAGTGGCTTTTCCCTCGGTATGGTGTGCCCACAGTATCTTGAAAAACCGTATCACTTTACTGCGGGTGGTCCTTTCCATTTGGTCCAAAATCCTGACGGGTCTTTCTTCATATGCCAGATCCTGTGTCAGCTCCAATTCCTTCATATCCACTTGCTTGACTGGCGGTGCAATGCATTTCCATAACTATGATATATGGAACACATCATGAACGTCGGATAGTTCTGAGGGTAGTTCCAGTTGGTAGGCTACCCTTCCTCTTTTAGCTAACACCGGGAATGGTCAGATGTATCGTGGGGCAAGCTTCCCTCGGGTGTGGAATATTCTTACTCCCTTCATCGATGTTACTCGCAGGTAAGCGTATTCTCCGGGCTCAAAGCTTACTTCCCGGTGTTTTCGGTCATAGTAGCTCTTCTGACGGGACTTGGCTACTCTCAGACGGTCCTGGATTTCCCTGACTTGCTTCTCGGCTTCCAGCATCAAATTTGTACCAAAAATACGGTTGTATCCTATTTGTGACCAGTTCGGAGGGGTACGACATTTACGCATGTATAGTGCCTCAAACGGCGACATCTTGAGGCTGGACTGATAACTGTTGTTGTACGAAATTTCTGCATACAGCAAACAATCTTCCCGCTTGGTTCCATAGGCCAACACACAGGCCCTCAGCATATCTTCCAGAATCTGGTTAACTCATTCTGTCTGTCCATCGGTCTGCAGGTGATATGCGATGATGTGCATTAGTGCGGTTCCCAAGGCTTGATGTAGTCGAGCCCAAAATGCGGAGGTGAACGTGGACCCTCTGTCGGATGTGATTGTCTTGGGTACGCCATGGACGCTCACAATTCGGGACATGTATAGTTCTGCTAGTTGGTCTGCTCGATAGGTAGTGCGGATCGGAATAAAGTGGGCCACCTTGGTGAGCATTTCCACGATAACCCAGATAGAATCGTGGCCGCGGGCTGTCTTGGGGAGCCCCACGACAAAATCCATACATATGTCTTCCAATTTCCACTGAGGGACTTGCAGGGGTTGCAGCAACTCGGCAGGCTTTTGATGCTCGGCCTTGACTCGGTTACAAATGTCGCAGCATGCCACATAATATGCAATGTCTTTCTTTATTCCGGGGCACCAGAAGGTTGTCCGCAGGTCCTGATACATCTTGGTTCCTCCTGGGTGGATGGATTATGCGAACTAATGTGCTTCGCATAGTATTTTTTGTCTTAAGTTGTTCTGGTCTGGTACGCATAATCGGTCCTCAAACTATAGGGTACCTTGGTCATCAACACGGAAAGGCGATGCTTTGCCCTGCCGTACCTCTTCTGCGATTTTCTGAACCTCCGAATCTTGCTTCTGAGCTTCTCTGACTTCCTCCATGAGAGTTGGGGTAATTTCCATGGTCTTCACTTGCCGTGAGGTACATAGCACCAGGTTGAGGCTAGCAAATTCCTTCTGTAGCTTTGGGTTCATCCCTCTCCAAAGCGCACGGACCATGCTTGGCCTTCTACTAAGGGCATCGGCCACCACATTTGCTTTCCCGGGATGGTAGTTGATTCCAAGATCGTAATCCTTGACCAATTCCAACCATCTTCTATGCCTGAGGTTGAGATCCAGTTGTGTGAAAATATACTTGAGGCTCTTGTGGTCGGTGTAAATTTCGCACCGTTGGCTGATAAGGTAGTGCCTCGATAGCTTCAGGGCATGCACTAAGGCTGCCAGTTCCAAATCATGGGTGGGATAATTTCCTTCATGCGGGCGTAGCTGCCGAGAAGCATATGCTACAACCTTTCCTTCTTGCATTAACAGGCATCCAAGGCTGCGCTTAGAGGCGTCACAGTAAATGTCGAATCCTTTGTGGGGATCCGGCAAGGTTAAGACACGTGCGGAGGTTAGCTTGGTCTTTAGTTGCCTGAAGCTTTCCTCGCAGTCCTTGGTCCGAACCAACTTCTGATTCTTCTTCAATAGTTCGGTCAGTATCTTGGCTATCTTGGAGAATCCTTCAATGCATCGGAGATAATATCCCGCCAACCCCAAGAAGCTTCGGACTTCTGTCACGGTGGTAGGTGGCTTCTAGTTCAATACGTAGGCCACCTTACTGGGATATACGGCCACACCTTGTGCTGATAGGATGTTCCCCAGAAATCCCACCTCTTTCAGCCAGAACTCACATTTGCTTAATTTGGCGTACAACCGGTGAGACCGCAGTCGCTCCAATACAATACGGAGGTGCTGCTCATGCTCTTCTTCACTTCGGGAGTAAATGAGGATGTCATCAATTAATACCACCACAAACTTGTCCAAGAATTCCATGAAGATCTTGTTCATCATGCCCATGAAGTATGCGGGGGCATTATTCAATCCGAATGACATGACCGTGAATTCATAGAGACCATATCTCGTGGTGAATGTTGTCTTTGGTATATCTTCTTTCTTGATCTTTAGTTGGTAATAGCCCGTGCGAAGGTCTATCTTTGAAAATACCCGGGCACCATTCAACTGGTCGAATAGATCATCAATGCGAGGTAACGGGTATTTGTTCTTGATGGCGACCTCGTTTAATGGGCGGTAGTCCACACACATTCGCAGACTTCCGTCCTTCTTCTTGAAAAATAATACCGGCGATGCCCAGGGTGATGTGCTGGGCGGATGTACCCTTTCTGCAACAACTCGTCCAGTTGCTTCTTCAGTTCCACCAGCCCGGGGGATGGCATACGGTAATACTTCTTGTATATCGGAGCTGTGCTGGGAACAATCTCGATGGCAAACTCTAGTTCTCTGTCTGGTAGCATGCCTGGCAATTCTTCTGGGAATACGTCGGGGAATTCTCTAACCACTGGAATCTTGTCCATGTCATATGTGGTGATCTGGCATACGTCAACTCCCTTTTCCTTGGCATCCCTACTGCGGTGAATCGGATTTCTTGCCCTTCTGGGTTGACCAACTTCACTATTCTAGTCTGGAAGGCAAGACGTACATGATGAGCTGTGAGCCAATCCACTCCGAGAATTGCATCGAGCCCCTTGGATTCAAGCAGCACGAGAGCGGATGGGAACTTCTCTTCGTATATCTTGATTGTCAGATCCTTGCATATCATGTCTGCCCTGGGCATGCCCCCAGGGGTTTGTACCACCATGATTTTCTTCAAAAGAGAGAGGGAAAAATTGTTTTGGGTGGAAAAAATCTGCGAAATGAACGAGTCGGTCGCCCCGGAATCAAATAATCTAACTGCGGGTATGTTATTAATAGGAAACATACGGATGAACACGCCGGGGGACCCGTGGGCTCCTTCGGCCGAGATATGGTTGACTTGAGCTTGGCGGTAGTTTGAGTTGGGTTGGCCCCTCATGTTGTTGACTTGTGGTGCTGACTTTCCCTTCTTGGTGGGGCATTTCCTGGAATAGTGCCCCGGCTTCCCGCAGGTGAAGCAAGTGCCATTGCGGATACAGTCTTCCTTGACTTGGGGAGTGATGAATGGCTTTCCTTGGTTTGACGGCTTGGTAATCGCAGTGTTGCCATTGGTCTAGGAAGTCTTGAATTCGGTCTGAGCAAGCTGTGGGGTGGGCTGCTAGACGCGTGGCTTCGGGAAGGATGGACCATCATTGGTCTTCTTCGCTTCGTATTTCCTCTTGCGGTCATCATTCCCAAACTTGGTCTCAACGACAGAATTGTATTCCCGTTCTGCTATGAGTTCCTTGTTGACAAGGGTCTGGAATTCTGGGAAGTCCAACATACAGAGCTGACATCGGAGAGTGGCCTTGAGTCCTCCAAGGAAATGATCTATCTTCCTCTCTTCGGTGGCCACATCATGTAGCGAGTATCTTGCGAGGTGGTTGAACTTGTTGAGGTACTCAGTTACTGACATGCTGCCTTGGTCAAGTGAGAGGAACTCTCTCTGTTTGACCTTCAATACCCCGGTGGGGATGTGGTAGGTGCGGATCTTTTCCTTGAACTTCTCCCATGTAATCTCTTCCTTTGGAGGCCACACTGCCTTGGTATTGTCCCACCAGATTGTCGCGTGCCCTTCGAGGTAGTGAGTGGCAAACGGTACCTTGTCAGCTTCCTCGCAGTGAGCAATCTCCAACTTCTTTTCAATAGGCCTCAACCAGTCATCGGCTTCCATGGGATCTGCTTCTTGGTCAAAGCTCGGGGGTCGAGTGCGCTGGAAATCAGAGAGCTTGGAGCGAGATCCCTGGTTCTGATTATGTCCCACGATTGTCTTCATGCTTCTAAGTAACTCCATAAGGTCCTGGTTTCTCTTCTCTTCAAACATTCTCATGATCTGTTCGGTAGTTGGTTCCTACTGTGGATGAGGTGGTATCGGTTCTGGTGACAGCCCAGCTTTCCTGGCGGATCGAAAAATAGGGGTGTCGTCGCCACCAGAGTTGCTTCCTTCACCTCGCCTCATCCTATATCCGTTCCCAATAAAGTGCCAATATCATGAGCAACCGCCATAGGGTAAATAAGTAAAGCGACAGCGAAAGAAGTTCGAAACACCCGAAAGCGATAGTTGATGACCATTCGAACCCTTGCAAAAACCGGCGAATAACCCAGCGGCCTCCTGAACGGTCTTGACAACTCGGATCTGGGGCATCCCTGGAATAACTCAACCGCTGCTCAAGACAGCCGAAAATCAGCTCAAAACTCAGAGAAGCGATTGATAAGAAGAAGGCAGAGGTCCCCTGAGATGGCCGAGAAAACAGCTCAGAACACAGGGTCTCCACTTCAAAAAGAAACCCAGCAAATGCCTAAGACGCCCGGAAAGCAGCTCAGAACACAAGCATGTTGCTGAAAAGAGAAAGATAAAATAGGCATCCACCCCAGACGGTCGACCAAGAATCATCTCAGAACCAGGCGTGGTGCCACTTTCGGGAAGAAAGGCGAGCAGGGGTTCATTCAGATCGCCATGTTAAAGCCAGCGGAAAACGAGTCAAAAGCAGTATAAGAGATAGCGAAATAAACAAGATGCACACTCATAATTATACATAGCATTAAAACCTCATACAAGCATACTAGTAGGGGATAGCATGACTGATACTTCTCATACGGCAGTTGACAACATGCACATCATTACGATACATACTCATGCTGCTACTCGAAATCGCTCTAGTCGTGGAAGTGAAGCGGACACTGGCAGTCGGGTGAACCATTGGAGCCTCCCTCAGAGTCTAAACTAGCGATGTGGATCGTGTGGCGAGTGCTGACGTCAAGGCAGCGACGCTGGAGAGAAGACTCTCCCTCAGGAGGAGGATTACGTTGCCTAAGCATAGGAGCAGCAGGGGTAGCAATCAACGTGGCCCACTCTGTCGGGGTCTCGCGTCGAGTGTCTACCGGAACAGCTGGAGTCTCCGGTGTCGGCATCGGTGCAAAAGTATAGGGTGGAGGAGGAGGCGGAGACTGAGCTAGGCTAATAGAATCAAGTTCCTCCCTCGAACGAGCCAGCTCCTCCGCAAGACTGACAATCAAATCGTACTTAGCGTTCATGTAACGAGTGAGGTGGACAACTGCCCGGTCGCACTCCGAGTTGGACGGAAAGAGAACCTGCCCTGTGGAAGACAAGGTGGGGTAGTGTGAGAACCCTGGGTCAGTCTGCATCTCGACCTCCTGCTGGCGTAAGTCGAGAAGGCCGTCCAGAGAAGCGTAGAGAATAGCCTGCTCCGGTGTCGAGGCGGGTCCTCCCTTCGCGGAACGTGAAAGGCTGCCTACCGCGGAACTCGTGAATAAGAACACCTCCGCGCGGTACTCGTGCACGATATCGGCCAGCTCCTCGCGGTACACCTAGAACACCGGTTCTTCTCCACGTGGGTACAGTCGGAGCCAAACTCTGCGGAGCAGCGACGAAAAGCCTGACGACGAATACTCGTACTCAAAGGGGTAGGGAACAGGTGAAATCTACACTCACAGGGTTAGTCATTAGCAATTATAACCAATGCATTTATATGCATGCCAAACAATCATTTAATGCATTAACTAAAGTGCACACAACAAGAAAAACTCTAGACTAGCGTGGATCTAGCGCTCGCGAACTAGCGTGTCCTACAGTCTGCGCGGCTCTGATACCAATCGTTGTGGCACCCCGGCTCAGAGCGACCAGTTTACCTTACATTGCCAGCCCAGAGATCATGTCTTCTGGCAATGCACACCAAATTGGTACAGAAACAACGGCTTTATTAATAATTATACAGGTACATAGGTTCGGGATACAAGTGCAACATGGCCAAGCGGCACATCTCGTGCGACAACAATTTCTACATTATTTATGTTACATCTCGGGGCCTTGATACGAGCGATGATATACTCTACGGCAGCGGAATAGCGGGGTGATGGAGCTGCACTCCACGGGGACACTGCTGGGATACGGCCTAGTTCGCGAAGTACGGCACACCAGAATCCTCACGCTCAGCTTCTCCTGCATCTGGCATGACACGCCAGGTCAGTACATTGAATGTACTTGCAAGCTCACAACAGCCATATCATCAGGGTGATCAATCATCATTAATATCATACAAAACAAGTCTTAGATAGATTATATCATTACCGTTGTATCCATTATCATCGCATGACCATGAACCTTACCTTGGAGTGCACCCTGACTCGATTTCCGGGTCATCGCATGACCACAGTCATACCGGTCATCGCATGACCTCTCACCATACCGATCAACGCATGACCACAAGTTAACTTCATCATATTACCAGTTTATGTGTTGCCCCAAGTGTGACGTAGTACGAACGGTTTCCATTACCGTGGACGCGACTATTCGCATAGATTGGTATAACACTCTCTAGAGGTTGCACACTTTACCCACAATATGGAGCTCCTTGTCCAAGGACTAGGACTACTCCAACAAAACTTGACTACCGCGTAATCCTCCTACGGTGCCACCAACATCGCATGTCTTGGGTATCCCTGCCATCGCATGGTCCTTAACATTAACTTTGTCCCTCGCAGGGACTCCCGGGTAAACATAACAACTCTGGATCTCGAGATTACCACCACCTACCTGATCAGGGTAGCGTGCAATGTGTAACCTCCCCTCTTTGGTGACATCCGTGAAGGCACTACGATACACCAAGCTAAGGCCTGACCATACAGGCAAATGTGGCTGGACGAAATGAATCCGGTTCGGTGACACTTGGACAACTGTTAGTTCATGTTCATTAAGTTCCCATCAAGTTCATTAGCAATATGAGATTAACGTGAGAGTAATCATATGAACATGATATCATCCAACAGGTGCAGCAACTAGCATGGATCAACATGACTACCACAGGCATGGGGATCAACACATAGGCAACAACAGCATACATCATAATGAAGTTAACATGGATATGTTATGGGCACAAGAAAACATGTATATGATCAGAGAGTATGTCAAGTTTAATTTAACATGGCATAATTTAATTAATTATTAATTATATTTCAAGAAAATTTCAATATGAATGGGCTAGCATCATGTAACGCATCAAAACCCTCATGACAAGGATGTTCTGGCTTGCCTTGGTCAAGTGGAGTGTCACTGAACTTCTGGTTCTCAGCAAGCAAGTTGGAGATCTCTGAAATTAATTATAAAAGGGCAAAACAAAATAAGTGAAATGCACTTTGCTTCTGTCCAGTACAGCTAGACAGACAGAAACATTACCAAACTTTGCCAACTTAAAGAGGAGACCTAGACAAAAATTTAGCAAAAAGAATCAACTCATTTGGCCTTGTGGTTTAGAAGATATTCATGGTCAAAGTTGGGTCAAAATACCCTTTTAAAAAGATTTAAATGATTTCCAGAGAAATTCCCTGGAGAGGCCACGTCAAAGGCGTATTCCTTCGAGGCACCTCCACTTAGAAAATGGTTTGGGAGGGGAATGGGTCACTGGCAGGTGGGGCCTGCCAGTCAGTTTGACTAGGTGCGTGAGGGAGACAGGGCCCGACGGCTCCGGCGAGGGGTTTCGCCGGCGGTGAGGTCCTGCCGGAGGCTCTAGTCTACACCAGACGCGGAGGAGAGGACGGTGAGCACGGGCGTAGCAAGAACTTGGCGAATGGCTTCTGGACGGCATTGCGGGGGTCTTCTCAAGCTTCTAGCTGCGGCGGGAGCTCGTCGGCGTGGAGGTTCTCTGCATGAATCCCACAGGTGAGTGCACCATTAGAACCACTAGAGGTAAGGGAAGCTAGGTGAAGCAAGGGCAAGGCTAGGGGAGCACCAGGGGCGGCTGACAACGGTGGAGTCCTCACGGCGGGGCCCCGGTGAGATCCACGGCCAGGGCCTCCCCAGCGGGCGTTTCATGGTGTTGTGCTTAGTTGGAGTGAGGTGGAGGTGGATGCGGTGCTCAGAGGTTAAGGGTGTGGGTTTTTAAAGTTGGCGACGTGATTCCGTCGAGGACGCGGCCGGGTAGAAGCAATTGGAGGAGTGCGGGCGAGGGCATAAGCTTGAGCTGCTCCGCCATGTCGAGGTCATTCTAGAGACGTGCAGGCGCGCGTGCTAGCGGCTCCCGAGGCACTGCATCGGCAGGGCGATGGGTCACGTCAGCACGGGTCGCTGCGGCGGCTCTGCGTCGACGAGCAAGGCGGAGGGCGGCGCGGCTTTGGTGGGGGCAGGTGGAAAGCTGGCGTGCGGCGAGACTGGCGATAGGCAGAAGAAAGTGCGGGAGCGTGCGGAGCATAGGGGAAGGCGTGCTCGTCTGCTGTCGAATAGTGGCGGCGGTGGTGCGCCCTCCGGCGAGGGGCGCGGCTTTGGCAGGGGCAGGTGGCGCACGGGTGAGCTCCCTGAGTTACGGGCATGCGGGCGCGGCCACGGGCTCACCGGGCGAGGCGTGCCCCTGATGGCGACGTCTCGGCCGTGGCCAGAGCGCGTCTTTGGCTGGCAGTGGGTGTGCTCACCCTGTGCACGCGTGCACTGAGGGCAGCCACTGCTCGCCAAGCATGTCTGGGGCACGTGTGCAACGTCCACGAGGCTATCTGGGGTCTTGGAGGCACTGGGGAAGGCTTCTAGTGGATGCCAGCTTCAAAATGGTGCTTCTGTAGCAGACTTTGGAAATTTCTGGAGGCTGAATGGCTTGAGTTTTGAGCTGAATTTTGGTGTGCAAGCTGGCTTTAGGAAGGAGTGTAAGTGGTAAAAAGTCCAGAGCCATTTGACCAAAGTTCAAAGTACTTCCTTCACAAAGTTCCCTCCTGGCCAGAAATGGAAAAGAATTTTTGGAGGGGAAAAAGTGTACTGGACTTGTTGAGTTTATTTCATGGAATCCTGAGGCATGATCCCATAGTGCAGCAGAAAAAGTTTCAAACCAAAAGGAGTATATGAATTAAGGCTAGCTTCAACAAAGAGGGGGAAAAAGAGCTTATTCCTTAAATAAAAAGGAGTTTCTTGTGGAATAAAAAAAATGGCAAGGTCATGGATGATCATAGCTTGACCTAGGACCAGACGGAGAAAGGTTTGGAGGTCACTTGGCCTAAGAAAAATTTAGGTCCAGGTGATCAAGGACAAAATAGTTTGCAAATTATTCAGCAAATGAAATCCCAAATTTTTTGAAATCAGCAAAAAGGTTTTGCAAACAAAAAGGGGCAAAAACCAGGATGTCACATGGGAGCATGACCGTATACACAGTTGGTCGCTTCGGAAATATAGTTCGGGGTGCCCACAACCTGCAGGATCTACGAGGTTATCGTCGCCTTCACACAATATAGCTGAAAATCTTCAACCCTTAGATCGTCTTCCTCCTCACCTGAAGCCGGCCCAATGGAAGTGGTCGGGCCTGCAGTCTTTGTTTTGGAAGGCGGGAGCTCGGAAAACTTAACCTGCTCAGGGGGAGGAACCCTTTGTCTCTTGTTACGCTCATCATAGCCAGTTCGAAATCAGATAGGTCGACTTCATCAACGATTTTCTTCGCAAAAATGTGCGTCTCCTTGACAATGTTGACATGGTCGACTTCTGTAAACTCCGACCATCAGATTTGAGCTCAAGAAAACCAGCTACCAATAGCTCTGGCTTCATATCGGGATGATAAGATTTAGCAAGTGTTAATCCACGCATTACTCCCAAACGTCATGCTGAGCGCTTTCCTAAATTCACCAAGGCCGGTACAGTTGAAAAGGATTGCATCATCTCAGTCAACTTGGGTGTAGTAACAGGCTTACCCTGAGCTGCTACAATGGACTTTACGGCCCCCTCGCACAACTGTTTGACCAGTGTATACACCGATGTCAATTTCTTGCATGGAGTCTCCTGAAGAATTGGATGTTGATTACCTGTACCAGGAACTACCGAGTCAGCAAGTACTGACAAAAGAACCTAAAAATTTACGCTAAAGATACCGACTTACCAAAAAACAGATATCGCAAATTGATGAACACTCTTTTTAGACTAGTTAACCTCTTGTCCATTTCATGTAATTTGGACTCAGCATCATCAGCGGTCTGCTTCAAGATAGTTTGGGTGTTGGCATGATGGGACTTGGCCATCTTTAGCTCTTCTTCCTTTTTCAGCAGCTCATCCAAAAGCCGGCTGACCTCTCTTTCTGCATGTTGTCGTTTCTCGTATTCAGCTTGTAGTTTTTCTTCTAACAGACGAGTCGCTTGGCCAGCTTCCAAAGTCATAGACTACATAAGACAGTAAAGTCACTGGTTATTACAAGTATATAGCCAGGCACTTGGGGGCTACACTATTTCAAAATATAACTTGTACAACTTCCAGTTCGCTACACATATGACAACTATGCACTTGGGGACTACATTGATATAGTTATCCCTTATAAACAAGACAAACATTGATATAGCTATTGACACACGAACACGTCACGTGTAACCTCGACGCCGGGGGTGATGCACCGCAACTCACGTCGAAGGAGATCCGTCCGGTAGCGCGATACGCAAGACAACCGGCGGACGCTTTTGAGCACCCGAAACCCCACACGCCCGGGAGGGACCCCGTCTAGGCGCACGGCGGCTATGGGCTGCCCTAGGTCGACCTTATCGCCCTTAGAGCTCTCGCGGATCGTTGCCCTGCAATAACAAGAACAAACAAAGAACGAGGGAGAAGATACATGGAAAAGTAGACGAAATTAGGGTTTAGATGTGTTTGCGATTGTGTGTTGTTTCAATCGGCCGTCACCTCATCTATATATGAGGGGGTTGGACTTCCCTTGCAAGACACGGACTTGGATTCCCGTCACAATGCCAAAAACTATAGCCAAACTCGGATTTTCCAAAATCTGCACGAATCTGCGCACCGACCGGTAGTACCGCTCTCTCAGACCGGTAGTACCGGTCGGCCGGTAGTGGACCGGTAGTACTGGTATATATGAATTTTTACCGGAACAACCGGGGTGCTACCGGCTCGATTCCGAGCCTCAACAGAAGGTTTTTTCGCGTACCCGGGCGGTAGTACCGGTCTCCGGACCGTTAGTACCGGTATATATTATTTACCGGAACAACCGGGGTGATACCGGCCCTGTTCCGGGCTCTTACAGAAGGTTTTTCGCATATCGTCCGGTAGTACCGCTTGTGCCGGCCGGTAGTACCGGTCTCCCCTGCTGTGCTATATTGATTTGGCTATAACTTCTTCATACGAACTTCGATTTGGGCGATTCAAGTGTCAAAATCGACCGGCTCGACGAGGCGAATCCAATTAAAGTATAAATCTTATTATTTGAATCCATATTGAGGGCGCAATTAGCCAAATAATGCACTGAATGCCATAGTCTTGTTGCCCGGAACATGGTTTTGGGTCTTGAAACAGTCTCGGATGACGATGAATCGAACTACAAAGTTGTTCATATCAACAATACCCAACTTTTTCATGTAGAGCACTTCTTCATTTGAGGTCATATTATATGGGTTTATTCCTGTGCCAAAAACCAGTGTCAACACATGCCCCCCTGTTTTTCGGCAAAACTTGCGTGCTGAAAAATAATGTGCACCACATAGGGTCTAAGGACGATGTCAACACTCCATCGGCCATACATATTCTTAGGGCGATAATTCCATATCGGCCATGTCTTGTTCTTAGGGTGATAATCGTATATCGGCCATTAGCCCATTCAGGCTTCTTGCCACACACTTGGGTGGTATTTCTTCAAATACTTGCCATTGAGAGCTTTACGCAACAATGTTCCTTGTATGGATTCCACCAAATACGAATTTCCGGGAACTATTCTTGTAATCTTGAAAGGACCTTCCCAGCTAGGTGACCACTTCCCGAAATTTCTATCTTTTGAACCAATTGGTAGAATCACCTTCCACACAATTCTCCAATCTGAAAATTCTTCAATTTCACCTTCTTATTGTAAGCTCTTGCAACTCTCAACTTGTCATTTTCTATGGCCTTTAACGCAGCCAAACGCTTATCGGTGACCTCATCAATATTATCCATCATCAAATTATAAAAGTCCATCACCGATAAATCATTTTGTTTGGCTATTCTCAAGGCATTCAAATTAACTTCCACGGGTAAAACAGCTTCTTGACCATATACAAGCTCATAGTGAGTTACCTTCATAGCACCATGCCTTGAAGTCCTATGTGCCCACAAAGCTTCAGACAATAACTCATGCCATCTCCTTGGATTATCTTCAATTTTCATCTTGATGAGCTTGACCAATATCTTATTACTAGATTCAGCTTGTCCATTAGCTTGGGCATAATACGGGGAGGAACTGAGCAACTTTATATTATAAGATTCGGCAAATTATCTAACTTGATGTGCCATGAAAGACGAACCTTGATCCGTAGTCAATGTTTGAGGGATGCCAAATCTATGAATAATATGCTCGGTTATAAATTTAATTACCTCCAAATGCATCATATTCCTGAGAGGTACTGCTTCAGACCACTTGGTAAAATAATCAGTCGCCACCAACACAAACCGATGCCCCTTTGAAGAGGAAGGATGAATTTGTCCAATGAAATCTAATCCCCAACCTCTGAAAGGCCACGGCTTAATAATAGGACGTAACATAGTAGCGGGAGCCAACTGAATATCACCAAACTTTTGACAAGCTTCACATCCTTTGTAGTACTTGAAACAATCACTAATCATAGTCGGCCAATAAAATCCAGCACGTCGCAATAACCACTTCATCTTTGGAGCCGACTGATGAGTACCACATATTCCTTCATGTACCTCTCCCATAGAAACTCTCGCTTGATCATCATCCAAGCACTTTAAAGAAACATCATCAACCGTTCGGCGATAAAGGTCATCATCCCTCAATTCATACTTAAAAGCTATACGCCGAACAGTCCTGTCCACCCTTTTACTAGGATCACGCAAATAATCAATAATGGGCTTCCTCCAGTCTTGATTTTCACCGGCACTAGATATCTCATTAGTGGCCGAAGTAGTAAGTTCCAATTCGGCCTCTTCTATGTTGGCAAGGCAAGACATCGGTTCTCAAGAAATATAAAACATGCCACGATCAACATGATAACCAGATGCTTGTTGTGCCAATTCATTTGCTTTCCAATTGTCATGTCTAGGTATATGAGCAATACTAAAATGATCCAAAGTAGAAACTACACCTAGACATTTATCAAGATAAACATTGAGTGATTAATCAAAGCATTTAAACACTCCAGAAACTTGCTGCACTACCAATAATGAATCACCAAAAGACTCAATATGTGTAGCACCTATATCAAGCAACATCTTTAAGCCGAATAACAATGCTTCATATTCGGCCTGATTATTGGTGCAAAAGTATTCTAATCGGCATGAGGCCTCAAAAATAGCACCATGAGGAGATATATAAACGACAACAACACCCTGGCCATTGCTACAAACTGAACCATCAAAATATAATCTCCATGGTAATAACGAAACAAGGTTTATATCAATATCACGCTCACTATCAATCTTATGTTCAACTATAAAATCAGCAACAATTTGGCCTTTCATAGATTTCAAAGATTCATAAGCCAAATCATACTCAATTAAAGCATAAGCCCACTTGCCAATTCTACCACTAATAATTGGCCTATGCAACATGTATTTGATGACATCGGTTTGAGAAGCTACTATGCAATTACTACGCACTAAAATATTTCTTAGTTTTGTGCAAGCATAATATAAACATAAGCATATTTTCTCAATGAAGGTATACCTTGTTTCGGCATCCAAAAGGTGCCGACTCAAATAAGTAATAGCATGTTCTTTCCCTTCGGTCTCTTGAGTCAAAACAGCACCAATAACACCGTGCTCCGCCGCAATATAAAGTCTAAAGGGCTTCCCATGCTTAGGAGCTCTCAACACCGGAGGAGTGCACAAATATTTCTTGATCGTGTCAAATGCTTCTTGCTGTTTTTCCCCCCAGATAATACCAAGATCATTCTTTAACCGAAGTATAGGTGTAAATGCATCAACCTTCCCTGACAAATTAGCAATGAATCTCCTCAAAAAATTAATCTTGCCAAGGAACTTCTGCATATCTCTTTTGCACATTGGAGCCTCCACCTTCTGTATAGCTTCTATCTTCTTGGGATCAATTTCTATACCGTCCTCATGAATAATAAAACCCAAGAACTTGCCAGCCGATACGCCAAAAGCACACTTCAAAGGATTCATCTTCAGTCCATATTTCTTCATCCTCTCAAAAGATAAACGCAAATCGGCTAAGTGAGATTCAAAAGCATCCGATTTGCCAACAATATAATCAATATAGACCTCAAGTATAACACCAAGTAGATCATGAAAAATTAAGTTCATAGCCCTTTGATATGTGGCACCGACATTCTTCAAATCAAAATTCATTACCTCCCACTCAAATAAACCAACAAAACTGGGGCACCGAAAAGCAGTCTTGTAAATATCCTCTTCGGCCATAAAAATCTGATTATATCCCGCATTACCATCCAAAAAACTAATAACTTTATGTCCAGAAGCTTCATTAATAAGCATATCGGCTATAGGCTTAGGATACTCATCTTTGGGTGTAGCTCTATTCAAATCTCTGAAATCAATACACTCCCTCACCTTGTTGGACCCTTTCTTCTCTACAGGCACGATATTAGAAATCCATTCAGCATACCTGCAAGGTCTAATAAAATTAGCTTTAAGCAATCGACCGATCTCTTCCTAGATACGGTCATATATTTTAGGATTAAACTTTCTAGTTGTTTGTTTATAAGGCCTAAAACCATTATTTATAGGAAACCGATGCTCAACTAGCTCTCGGCTTAAAACCGGCATCTCATGATACTCCCATGAAAAACATCAAATATATTCTTTCAACAGCTCGATTATATTAACTTTACAATCGGCTTCCAGATTTTTGTTCACAAACGTCGGCCTAGGAATTGAACCATCTCCTATGTCTACCTCCTCTAATGGATCAGCCGACGCAAAACCTTGTCCTAATTTATCCATGTCTTCCAACTCTTCTATCGACTCAAATATATCGTTCCCATTGGACCGATATTCTTTAAGACGCTTTTGCAACCATTCAGAGTTCGAATCCATTTAAATGCATTGTTCCTTGGAGCCGGTTACCACCAACCGGCTTTAGAGACACGGGCACGAAACCATTCTTTGTGGCGCTAAGAAAATCAAAATCTGACAAGTCGCACCCCGTCAAGCAAGTAGCATGTGGATGTTGCCAATCCACCGGTGCATCAGCCAAAGCAACACAGGCCGAATTATCCGCATGAACAACCTCCACTTCCTCATCAACCCACTGAATCAAGAACTGGTGCATAGTTGATGGTACACATTGATTTGCATGAACCCAATCGCGCCCGAGTATGACATTGTAGTTACCATGCACCTCAGCAAAAAAGAACGCGGTAGCCAAAGTCTTGCTCCCCACCGTAAGCTCTACATACATGACACCTTTGGCTTCAGTTTTTTCCTTGCCTTCAAATCCATTGAGCACCATATTGGTCTTTATCAATTCTGCCTCATTCAAACCCAACTTTTTGAAGACCGAATAGGGCATAAGATTCACAACAGCACCACCATCAACAAGCATCCTAGAGACCGTGATCCATTAATTTGACCTTTGAGGTACAATGGCCTCAAGTGTGTCACCGGTTATTTTGGCTTCTCGAATATAGCATTTTTAGGGCCAAAATCCAAATGAACCACCTCCCCTTCTTCATCTACGGCACGAAATTCAGCGGGTAAGTAGAACACCATATTAATATCCATACTTTCACGTATAGGCGTAGGCTCATAATCTAGCAACTCCTCTTCTTCATGCATATCCACTGACTCCGATGTATTCTCAAGTGAAGGAGAAGTGATAGATGGTGTGGACGATACAATAGCATTTGCATCATCCTCTCTTGGAACAACCGGTGTTGGGAGAGCCACCATGTTATCTATTTGTTTAGGCCTCCACACCTTTGCCGCGGGCACCATGGGACGATCTTCGTTGAACCACTCATCCCACAGTTTTTCTACCTCTTGATCCACCTTTTCATGGCTCCTCATGCGCTGCAATCTCCTCTTTTGTGATTTGGATATACCGGGAGGACACCATTTAGGTTGAGTATACTTGGGGTCTCTAGGCTTGACCTCACTTGTACTGGCTTCATGATCATTAGCCATAGGACCTTGCGGGACAGCCACCACACCATCACTTGAAATAGCCAGATAATCAATAACAATTGGCTCTTTGAGTTTTAGCACCTCGATGCCCACCATAACGGTTTTGACACCAAGCCCATCTTCCTTCGGCTTAGCGGAATCTGGAATTATAGCACTCGGTGACTTTGCACGCCACATTTTCCTGCTAACTTCCTTTGGATGACTTTGCATTGACCGATTGGCACCATAACTCAAACGGTCTTGTATGGGGTAAGAAATCCTCTCATGCACGGATCTTCTAGGCGCTGCCCACCCTGGATGAAAAGCATAAGGAGCCATTGGGGGATGCTCCCATCTACCATCAACTCCTCCTGTATAGTATGGCCCATAAAGGGGCGGCGCATAAGGTGGTAGCGCCATCCATGGGGCTGGCGCCCATGACCCGTATGGCCTTGCTCGACGCTGAAATTCCTACTTAGGAGGCGACCTTGAACGTTTCAAATGTGATGATTGATTAGAACTAGAACCGGCCGCTTGGTTGGCATACTTGGACAACAACATATCAAAAGTTGGCTTGATTTTCTTGCATTGCATTTTAGCTTCATTTGTCTTCCACCTGCCAATTTCCGGACTCTTGGGCTTGACAAATCTGCCACGAGTATTCTCTTGCACTTGTGGTTGCCCCCCAGGTGTAGGATTCTTGATGGTGATCATGATAATCTCCCCACCACCGGGTTGCTTGTCAATCACCACCTGCCTCTCTAAGACCCCGCTGCCATCCTTGCTTTTTCTGGCTTCACCAATGACAACATTGTCCTTGTTAGCTGATTCGGCTATGTCAGGCCGAATTAATATCTTCCTCCCCTCCAAATCCATAGTGTTCATGGGGAAGGGCTGCTTATCAACTTGCATCTCAGAAAAATTCAATCGTCCGTCATTAATGGCCGATTGTATCTGTCGTCGAAAAACATTGCAATCATTAGTAGCATGAGAAAAGGAATTATGATACTTGCAATATGCACGCTGTTTTAGCTCCTCAAACGGCGGTAAAGCGTGAGACATTTAATAAACTTAGCTTGCAGGAAAGCATCAAATATTCTATCACATTTAGCAATGTTAAAAGTAAAGTTCATATCATCATCACGATTCTTATGAATTGGCTTTAAATCTTGACAAGTAAAAGGTTTGGCCTTGGATGGCCAAACAAACTCGGAGGTATAGATATTAGCTTCATCGTTCGAATCACTATCATATTCAATCATATTCACTTTAGGACGATCAACCTTATATCAATGCACCTCTTTATTCTCTTTTCCATGACTCTCTTGAGCTAAAGCCCTTTGCAAGACTTGATTAATAGTTAAGAACTCATGGCCTTCTAACCTATCTTTAATGTAAGTTTTTAAACAATTAAATACAAGATCAGCTAAATCCCTCTCACTTCTCACTAAACTATAACACCGGTTTTTTGTGTCCCTAAACCTCTTGACGTAATCGGAGACCGATTCATCATTCTTTTGTTTAACCGATGTAAGATGTGACAGTTTAAGGTTCATTATCACCACTGTAAAAATGATCATGAAATTTTTGTTCAAGATGAGGCCATGCAAGAATAGAACCATGCGGCAAAGATGAAACCATGAAAAAGCAGTACCAGTCAATGATAAAGGAAACAAACGTATTTTCAACTCTTTTGATGAAGCTACTTCACCTAATTGAGCCAAATATTGACTAATATGCTCCCATGTAGTCTTTGTGCCATCCCCACTAAACGTAACAAAATCTGGAATTTTATATCCTGGAGGACATTGAATTTCATCGAAATACTCAGGATACGGCTTTTGATACATCCGATTCCTAGGTAGTTCCACACCAAAGTTTCATCTAAGCATCTTGGTCATCTCCTCTCTAAGGTTAGCTAACGCATCGTCTGTATTAGACGATGTTGCTTGTGACACTGGCACATGAGGAGTATGATTTGGGGCTACATGTGTGTAAACCGAACCATAATTCAGCAATGATCCAATATTATCCCTACCTGTAAACAAAGTTTGGTTCGGCGTTGCCACTGAACCTGGCATACTCATGATAGGATTAATAGGTGCAGCCACAACTTGATTTGTATAGGTGGGGAAATAATTCATCGGCATGGGAGGCGCCGATGATAATGGCAAAACTGAACTAGGGTTTCCCAAACTAGTACGTGCACCAATACTACCACTAGATAATGGAGGCATATTATTTTTAGCACTAGTATTCTCAACGCAAGCTCGGTAAACAAAATTATTGTCGTTGGTAATACGACTATCAATTTTAGCCCATTGTTCAGGAGAAAAGGTAGTACTCACAGAGGGTTTAACTTGCTCAACATGAAGAGGAGGGAACTTGATTTCTCCAACTGGAGCAATATTGCCTTGGCGATCTTTCTTGAAATTCCCAAGGAAGTCCTGTAGCTCCTTCTCTTCACGTGCCTTCTTGTACTCCTCATAAGCTCGGCGATGGTCCTCCGATAATTCCTCAAGACTAGGCTTGATGATGTTACCGGCGTCAACTTATGATGGATTGGGAAGATTATCTCTGTTTGTCATGGTTGATGATGAAGCTTGATCTATGGTCTCCAGCGGAGTCGCCAAAAAGTGTGTTGAGACACGAACACGTCACGTGTACCCTCGACGCCGGGGGTGATGCACCGCAACTCACGTCGAAGGAGATCCGTCCGGTAGCGCGATACGCAAGACAACCGGCGGACGCTTTTGAGCACCCGAAACCCCACACGCCCTGGAGGGACCCCGTCTGGGCGCACGGCGGCTATGGGCTGCCCTAGGTCGACCTTATCGCCCCTAGATCTCTCGCGGATCGTTGCCCTGCAAGAACAAGAACAAACGAAGAACGAGGGAGAAGATACGTGGAAAAGTAGACGAAATTAGGGTTTAGATGTGTTTGCGATTGTGCGTTGTTTCAATCGGCCGTCACCTCATCTATATATGAGGGGGTTGGACTTCCCTTGCAAGACACGGACTTGGATTCCCGTCACAATGCCAAAAACTATAGCCAAAATCGGATTTTCCAAAATCTGCACGAATCTGCGCACAGACCGGTAGTACCGCTCTCTCAGACCGGTAGTACCGGTCGGCCGGTAGTGGACCGGTAGTACCGGTCGACCGGTAGTGGACCGGTAGTACTGGTATATATGAATTTTTACCGGAACAACCGGGGTGCTACCAGCTCGATTCCAGGCCTCAACAGAAGGTTTTTTCGCGTACCCGGGCGGTAGTAACGTCTCCGGACCGGTAGTACTGGTATATATTATTTACCGGAACAACCGGAGTGATACCATCCCTGTTCCGGGCTCTTACAGAAGGTTTTTCGTGTATCGGCTGGTAGTACCGCTTGTACCGGCCGGTAGTACCGGTCTCGCCTGCTGTGCTATATTGATTTGGCTATAACTTCTTCATACGAACTCTGATTTGGGAGATTCAAGTGTCAAAATCGACCGGATCGACGAGGTGAATCCAATGAAAGTATAAATCTTATTATTTGAAGCCATCTTGAGGGCGCTATTAGCCAAACAATGCACTGAATGCCATAGTCTTGTTGCCCGGAACATGGTTTTCGGTCTTGAAACAGTCTCGGATGACGATGACTGGAACTACAAAGTTGTTCATATCAATAATACCCAACTTTTTCATGTAGAGCACTTCTTCATTTGAGGTCATATTATATGGGTTTAGTCCTGTGCCAAAAACCAGTGTCAACAACAGCTATCCCTTATGAACAAGACAATACGTGTGCCTCATAACGTTGTTTGATACAACCAATCAAGTCATTCTGTTGCCCAAGACGACTCATTGACTCCAAATATAAATCTTCAAAGGAAGCTTCTTTAAGAGTCGCCATAAAAGGCTGACCCGTGGAGTTCTTTCTTCATTTGTTTTATTTTCCTTCACTGTTGGGACCGGCTCAGCAGCACGACTCTCAATCAGAATAACCGCCTCAAATATAGCTTTGTCAGCTATAAGAGTCGGATTTGGATCATGAGAGTCGACCGACTCCTTAGAATGAGCAGTCGGCTCCTCAGTCTCATCCCTGAGGGAGTCTTCTTTGTGCACAGCCGAAGGGCTAGATTCAATAGGAGCCGCACCTTTCATTTGTTTTTCAGAAACTTCAGATGTCTTTTCTGTGATTACCGGCTCCTGTACTAGCAAAGAGCCGGGTTGTGCTTTACACTTAGCTTGTTTCCTAAAAATAAGAAACAACATGAGATTGCCGCAAATAAACAAATAAGAAGTATATCATAGGAACCTATAGCATTTACCCACGGTTGATGGGAATATTGCTAGGGAGCCGGGCAGACGACTCCCCAGAGGAGGGATCAGTTTCTTTGCATCGAGGCTGCCTAATAGGATTTGACTCGGCACCAACTTTTTGAAGAAGTCGGCGCGGAGAATTGGGAATCCCGGAATCAAGGGGGGCGGCGGACACAGAGCTACGAGTCCACCTTTTCCTTTCTTGTTCCTACGATATAGATATAAGATAAGTATCCCTACAAAGACAAATGGGAAAATTAGTGAATGATACCTTTTTCTCAGGAACTCGGTTTTCCTCTGACCTGGGATAGTTGGTTCTTGCAGGAGGATCTGCATCCTCATCTTCATCCTCGTCTTCATCATCATCTTCTTCTTCTTCTTCTTCTTCTTCTTCTTCTTCCTCCGAGCCCTCCTGAGATGGATAAAGACATATCAGAAGGTTATTTCACAAAGATGAAAATGAGTTAGCACTTACAATGTGACTCGGGCTTTGAGCGTCCATCTCTTCATCAAAAACCACTGGTTCTTGGTTGGTAAACCACCATGGATCCTTGGCCTAAGAAGAGGTGGCAGAAAGTGAAACATGACTAAAACAAAAGTCGGTTTTTTGTTATATTTAGCAAGTCAACATACCTCTGGAGCCGGGTTATCAGCACAGAAAGGGGAGATACCAACTATTGCGATATCCTTCTTACTCTCAGCAAGATATTTCTTCCAAGCTGACACAAGAACAGTTGGCTCAGATGGAGTGTGCGCATATCGCATAGGGTCATCTATCCCCGAATATTCACACAGAAGCCGGTCTCTCGCACTGAGTGGTTGGATCTCCCAGTCGACCCACCATCGGATCAGAGTGGTGCCTAGAAGTCCATGAGAAAGTAAATATTTCATTCGAGAGAGCAAGGGAGCAAGTTCTTCCTTTACTTATCATCTGGATAAGCATTCAAGCTACCATTATGGACAAGCCGGCTGTCCCGAAAGCCGGGAAGTGGATATTCATCCTCTAGGATCTTGACAGAGCAATAAAAAATGATTTCTGCCACCCCTTCACGTGCGTGGATAGGTTCAAGGTTGGAAATATACTTCTTCGACGCTTCTGGATCGCATCCCCTCCACACTCGATGAGTGGACCTCTGCTATACTCAGTTTTCCTGTTGTCGTGAAAGAACTCGGCAAATAGCGCTAGAGTTAGTATTTTTTTGCAAGCATACTTCACAAAAAACTTGCAAGTGATAGATGTTCAGGATGGAGTTAGGTGCCAGATCTTGAGGGTGTAAGTCATAAGCATATAGAAATTCCCTGAAAAATCTTGACCCAGGAGGACGAAATCCTCGGGTTATGTAGTCAGCAAACACGACCACTTCACCCTTCTGGGGCTGCGGCCGAGTTTCCTTTCACGGAGCACGTCATTTCATTTCCGAATTAGCGGGTAGAACCCCAGCCTTCTCCAAATTCTTCAACTTCAGTGGGGTCATATGGGAACCACTCCAGTTGGCTTCCAGTTTTTTGGAAGTCGACTTGTTGAGTTCCTCTTTCCTCGCTTTAGGGCCGCATCCAACAGTTTTATTTACCATGGTTGAAGGAAAAGATCTTCTTTATAAAATATGATGAGTCGGTTGCGGAATAAGACGACTAACAGAACTGCGTGATTTCATTCAATAAGTCGGGCTTATTGTAAACATTATTTGTACAAAATAATGGAGCAACTAGATCTACGAGACCTAGAGAAGACTTATGGAAAATAGGGGATTTATCCCAAAGCTCGCAAAGGGCACAGACAATTTTTTGATTCGTCTACAAATAGATCTGAACAAAACTGTGGAGAAGTAAAAAACAGCAAGCCTAGGGCTGATCTACAATTGAAATCTAACTAAATCCATAATATCAAAATAAGCTATTGTTGGTTCGTATTGTTCTACCGAGCTTGAGCAAGGGGCAATAATGGCGACCGAGCTTGAGAAAGGGTAAATACTCGCAGAAAGAATATGACTGACGAGATCTTGAGTATCTTCCGCGCGGCCGGAGTTGAAGGGGACGCACAATGTAATGGAGAAGGAGTTCGAGTGTCTCGGCGTCAGAACGAGAGGAAGAAGAAGAAGAAGAGGTGGCAGCTGGAATAAAATAAAGAGAAAGGGAATCAGAAAGGTCCATTTATAAGGACTTCACCAGCCGAAATCAAGGCTCCACTGCCCAACAGAAAATCTCCTAGATCCCTGAAGTATTAAAAGGGCATGTTTGTTAAAGAGACGAGCAATCTAGGGAATCGTTTTTGAAATCCCGCAATAAATGGAGGACAAAATTTACTACTGTAAATGCGCTGGCAAGGGTTGACGGAAGACGGCTTTAAAGAGTCGGCATACGAAGAAAAGTCGGAAAATATCGTCGAGAAGCTGAAGCATCGCGTCAATCTTGGGGGATAATGTCGGGGGGATGGCCCAACGCCATAACCCGGCACATAGAAGGACCAAGCCGACTCACGGAGTGGAGGCCTAAAAGGAGACTCGGCTTCGGCCGAGGTACGTCATTATGAAATAGAATATTGTATAAGGAAATATACTTACCTTGTGTAATAAGGAAATTATACTGTAGAACTAAATTAGGACTCCATCTCGTGTGGGAGTCGAATTCATGTAAACGAGGGACTCGGTGCCTATATAAGTCGACCCCCTTGGACCAAACATGACAACTCAACTTAGATTCTCTCGAGGCATAGGCAGCGATCTCGCACCATTGTATTCGAGAAGTCGACACCCCATAATAGAAAAGCAGGAGTAGGTCTTTACCTTATGAGGGGCCGAAACCTGGGTAAATCTCGTGTCTTGTGTTCCCGCTGACTTACCTCCTGGAAACCACCTCGGAACAAAGGTCCCACACTACATTCTATAAAGAGGAAATATGTAGTGACTTTCCCACGATAGGGGGGCTGACTCCTACTGTTTGGAAGCACACACTGCGACTCTCAACGCGTTGAACATGCTCCTGACCACTGAGATCACACCAGAAAACCAAGCCACCCTGAATGAAGATATAACCAAGCACAGGGTAAAGATCGTCCGCTACAAAAGGAAATCGACAGGGAGACCCAGACTCTGGTAGCAGCACGTCAACAAATCACGGAGGAAGCATCCTGACTAAGAGACGAAGCAACCAGCATCAGTATGCAAGTGCTAAGCCCATCAACGGTGCCCTCTGAGAGGAACGCAAGTCGGATACGGCCCGACATGATACCTAGAGTACTCTTTAGCAGTCCTGCTCAGCCAACTCACCAAATAGGCGGAGCTGAAGGGACCACGCCCCCGTATGCAATACATTGGGTTCAAGTCGTCAGACCTCATCCCAACATTCATCGACCACATACCCCACTCCAATTTTCTACACCACCGGGTCATTACAACAACCCAATGGCGAATTTCATGGCAGCCACCCGATACCTGACGAACCTACCCATCCTGGGAAATTCTTACGAAGATCAGTTGGCCCGACAAGCCGTGGACCTGCTCAAGACAGTTGTAACCCAACAAGCCCAATATTCCCAGGGCTAGTCATACCTGCATGGAACCTCTAGGCCGAGTCACAGCATGGGCCAGAGAGACGAATCCCCGACCTCTGTCCAGTCCAGCAGTCACCGCAACCAGAGAAGACAGACGCAGCAAGACCAAAACCCCCGCCAAGGCACGGGGACTGAACCCCAGCCAGGCGCGGAAAGGACTACTACCCAAGCAGTGGTTGCAAATCCACAATCGGGATTCATTGGACGCACAATCGGGACTCGATGTATGACGCCCGCTCTATGCGACGTCCGTCTCCCCGAAGACTTAAAAGGACCCAGAAAAGTGCTAAACTACACAGCTGATCAGGTCCCGGCCAATTGGATTGAGAGCTACGAATTGGCCATGTATATGCTAGAGGTACCCCATGAAGTCTGCGCCCTATATCTTAGGACGATGCTCGACGGACTATCTGGTACCTGGCTCCAAAAGCTCCCAGAAAATTCGGTTCATACCTAGGTCGATTTAAAGGAAAAATTCATCAAAAAAAATTCAAGGACCATGCAAGCACCCATATACCATCGTAGACTTGGAAGATTTTGTACAAAGGGAAGGTGAATCGGCCAACAATTGGGCACGACGGATTGCAGAAATCATATGCTCATTGGATAGCATCACAGCACAAACAACTGTTCTAGTCCTAGAAAAGAATTTCCGTTTTGAACCTTTGGTTCATAGACTCGGAAAAATAAAGAGAAATGTCAAAGACATAGGGGAACGCATGTACGCCATCACCAGGTATGCCAAGTCCGAAAAAACCAAGGATGGCGACTTCGATGAGGATAAATCCGCCAAAACGACGAAGAACGGAGCAAAAGGTAACCCCGTCCAAGGCTCCAATAGTAGGGGGAGCGCCCACAAACGCAAACCAGAGAAAGGAAGCTCCGAATTTGTAGAAAACACGAATTTTGGTTTCCAGAAACAGAAACTAGGGAGTAACTTTAAAAGGCTGGATAAGTTCGGCCGACCAACAAACTACGAGCAAGCTATGAAAGGGCCATGCCCAATGCATAGCAGGCCAAACCGACCGGCTAGCCACTCATGGGAAGACTGTTTCTACATGGGAGGCTTTAAACAAGAGCATCTTCGAGGAAATGGTGGCGACCACCAGGCGGCAACCCTCCTGGTTTCAATAGCGGCAGCTCAGCATCATGAAACAAATGCTAACTTCCAAGGTGGAGGATTCCAAACTCAGGGGAACCACAGAGTCGTCCATCATGGAGCATCCAGTGGAAGCTAGTGTCAGACACCGGGTGATGTCCACCAACTACAACCATGCCTCGCCGGCTTCTAGGATCAGCCAACACAGCTCAACAACAACGGACTTTACCACGTCTTCACCACAAATAACAGTAATAGGGAGATAAAAATCCTACAACGAGTCGTCTCCCTCTCAGTCTCCACAGAACCAGCATGGCCACACTGGATCAATTGGTCGGAACACACCGTCACCTGGAGCCAGGCGGACCACCCTACTAGAGTCAAACATCTCGGAGCATTGACACTGGTAATTGCAACTCAAGTATACGGGCACACTTTGGATAAAGTCCTCATGGACGGCGGAAGCAGCATCAACAGCCTCTATTATGATGCAATTCACCCCATGGGCTTATCCAATGAGAAATTACAGCCCTATACGACCTCATTTCATGGCGTTGTCCCTGGCAAGTCGGCCCGACCCATTGGCCAGATCGCCCTAGAAGTAGCCTTCGGAGAAAACACCAACTTCCGCTCTGAGGTCTTAATTTTTGAAGTAATCATACTCTGAAGCCCCTACCACGCCATTCTGGGGAGACCGGCTTACGCCAGATTCATGGCACGGCCCTGCTATGTCTACCTCAAACTAAAGATGTACGTTCCATACGGCTTAATCACAATATGTAGCAGTCGCGAAATTTCTCTGGCATGCCGAAGCCGTTTGCATCAAGGAAATAAACAAGATACAAGCCCTCGACGATCCACCATCTTCAGGAGCAACCTCGCTGATACGTCCCAAACGTATCTATAATTTTTGCTTGCTCCATGCATGTTTTGTGTGATATTGCTATGATCTAGATACACTTTCAAACACTTTTTGATCATATTTGGACTAACTTATTAACTCAGTGCACCACATTGCCAGTTCCTATTTTCTGCTATTTTTCTATTTCATGTTTCCCCCATATTAAAAGTGCTCCAAAAATTCGAGAAAATCAGATAAAAAATCAGCGTGAAGGAACCTTCCGGAATCACCTGGGTGGGGCCAGAGGGCCACCACCAGGGACCCAGGTGGCCACCTGGCGCGGCCTAGGGTCTGGCCGCGCCGGGGCGCCTAGACCCCTGGTGGCCCCCCTGACTGCCCCTTCGCCTATTTAATCTCCGTGACGTGAAACCTCCGAAGACAGAACCCTTTTTTCGTAATCTCGCCTCTGTTCCGCCGCCGCCGCGCTTCCAATATCGAGAACGCCAGCAACCCTCTTTGCGGCACCCTGCCGGAGGGAGGATTGACCTCCAGGAGCTTCCCCTCCACCATGGACACTTCCCGGATGTGCCGTGAGTAGTCTCCCTTGGACCATGTGTCCGTGATCAGTAGCTATGTGACGTTCTCCTCCCCTCTTTGTTCTTCATGGTTTAGACCTCATGAGATGCCCTACATGATCGAGGCACATATGTAATTTTCTGCTGTTGCTATGCTGAGTTTGTTGGGATCTGATGGATTATGAGACTATGTTCATATTGTGATTGAGTAATATATTAGGTTCTTATCTTTTATATTTTTGTTCCTAAGTAATTCTTGCATGTTCTCCGTTGTTGTTTATTGCTTTGGCCAAGTAGTAGGTAGTGACTCCAAGAGGGAACGTTATGCTCGATTGTGGGTTCATGCCCCCCGATGACACGCTTGAGTGACAGAAACATGAGTCTAGGGGATGTGTTGTTTCCACAAGGGGAAAAAAACGGTTCTTGTAACCGCGGTTGCAAGGATTGTTTACTTTACGCAAAGTGCTTTTTAATGCAGTTGTCTGTTGCTTTGGATTTACACTTAGGGTGGGGCTGACAACTTAATACCAGCGAGATGTACTGGATCGATATCTCAAGGTGGATTATTAGTAGCCATGCAGTTGGATTTTGGTCTAGTTATTTTTGTGTACCGCCCGTGCTTTTGAGCCTCTTCCTTTCTTTGTAGCATAGTTAGCATTGTGGTGCATTTTTTATCCTGAAAATTTCCCTGGTGTGATTTGTTTACCTCGCATAGCAGTATTATCATCTTTTGGGAAAGAGACATCACTAGTGAACATCACGGGACCCCGGTCCATATTCTCATCACTGTTTACACGCTCATTTATTTTCCTGATTTTACTTTCAAGTTGTTATCATTATCCCTTGAGTTTGATCCGTTGTAAACAAAAATACCGGAGAGATTGACAACTTCTCTGAACTTCGTTGGGAGCAAAGTTATTTGTGGTGTGTGCAGGTCCACGTCAGTTGCGCCGTTGATACCTACTTATCATTGTCCGAGTCCTACGGGAGACAAACCCTATCCTTTACGTAGGGGAGACTTGCCGCTACGCTGCATCTCACCTTCCACTTGGGGTAACCAACGAAGGGCGAGAAACCATTATCATCATCTCAGCCATCAAGCAAGTTTCTTGCGCCGTTGCTGGGGACTCCGGGTGCTAAGATAGGGGAGTTGCACACTATCTTTTACCTTTGTTTCTTAGTCTTGTTAGCTTACCTTTCAGTTTTTATCTTTGTGTCCTATATTAAAAATCCCAAAAAAATATCATGCTAGTAGCTGTCTTTATGTCTGGTCCTTTTGCCTTTGTTGAGACAGAGGTTCTCACCTTTAAACAAAGAGGTGGTGAAAGTTTAAAAGATGCTTTTTATAGAATTAATGATTCTCAGAAAAGAGCCACCAAGAAGCAATCCACCACTATCCTGCTTAGAAATTTTTATGTTGGAATTACTCCTTGGAATAGGTTCATTTTAGATACTGCTATCAATGGGAATTTCCTAGAAGCCCCAATTTTGGAATCTCTTAATGTTATTGAAAATTTTGTTGGAAATCTCCTTGTTGCTAGCATTCAAGAGGATATCACTCTAGTTCACATTATGAATTTTTTTTTGAAAAGATAGAACTAGAAATACCAAGCATGAGTAGGATAAATGAGTTGGATCGCAAGATTTAAGGGAATTTGAATAGACTTGATAGCTCCATGCATAAAATTATTAAAAGTTGTGACAAGCTGCCCAGAAAACAGATTATGTCCGCTTGACAGAAAAAATCACAAAAAATCACCAGTTCATCTTTTGCGATGAATTTTTTACACAGCATGCTCTATACAATTGTGAAACTTTCGTATGTTCTGAGTTTTTTTATTTGAGTTTCATAAGTGCACCGAAAAAATTCTCTACTACCTGTTGTTCTGTTTTTCATGGATTTTTCCACGTTTTTCCTTTCCTTACTTTTGCAAACCTTAAGCTTGATTTCTCTTTGCAAAAACCTTTTGGCAATCTTGAGAAACAGTAGCTCTTCAAGAATATCTTTATTTCCAGTGGGAAAAAATTATTTTATTAAGGGTACTAACCTCTCTAATCATCTTATGATGAGTTATGTATGAAGGGAGTTTTCAAGTGTGCGAGGGAAGATGATGAAAGAAGATACCGGAGTGTCAAACGCTCAATCTTGGGGATGCCCCCATGCATCCCCAATAAATATTCAAGGAGACTCAAGCATCTAAGCTTGGGGATGCCCCCGTGCATCCCCTTCTCCATCAACAATCATCAGTTCGTCCTTCGTCTCACTATATTTTTATCACTTCATGCGTTATATGCCATGCTTGGAGCGTCTCTCTCTTAGGTTTCATTTTTAGTATCATTTATCTTTGCTTGTTGTTCATAACAAGTTAGACCCCAGCTTACTTCGTGTGGGAGAGAAACACGCTCCACCCCAATCTAGAACACATCATAGGATTTTCATGCCTATCTTTCTCTGTTGTGTGTTCTTTATCTTTTCATAGCTACTGCCATTTTTAGGTTTAGTTTTAGTTTTTTTCTTTAGCAAGATACTAGGCTTTTGTTTAGTTTGTTGTTGGAACTCTCTTTAGTTTTCATGTTTATCTTGTTAAGAGAGTTGGTTGTTGCACTAAGTTGTGTCTTGTCTTGAAGTAGGTAATTGAAGTTGCTATTTAATTGTAGTAGTAACTTGCAATAGTTTTGAGGTATTGTTGTGAGTAATGTTTGAAATCTTGGTGTCAAGAGCTCTAGCCTATTAGTGATAGGTGTCAAGAGCTCTAGCCTATTAGTGATAGCTATGTGGGGACCCTTCACACTGTAGAACTTGGCTTGCATATTCCAAGGATGAGCCTCCTCAAACAAGCTCTAGGTCATCATGAGCGAGCAAGTTGGATGCACCCCCACTAGTTCCATTGGAGAGCTTTTCTTCGCTCATAAGTGCATCCGTTGCATGGCAATCCCTACTCCTCTATGATTTGGCCTCCTCTATCATTTGGCCTTCTCTCCCCTATGATTGTCCTCATTGATGTGAGCCTTTCTCACCTTTTTTTCTTCCTCCTCCACCATATCTCTCTCTTTGCCATACTAAGTGTCAACTCTCGTGCTTATGCTCATCCATTGCATGAGTGCTCAAAATATCGAGAACGATGGAGGAAATTGACTTGTACCTGGCTAGTGGTCTAGGGACGAGTCAAGATAATATTCCAAAGAATACCAAGTGTGAAACTTTAGTAGATTGAGTTCTCAACAATTATATTTTTCTCTCGTATTCCCATATCCCCCTTCTTGCACGTAAACACCATTTGGAGACATTCGAGTCATGTGCTAAGAGCTCTTGCACCTAATGTTCTTTCGTTGCTTGTTTCAATGCTAATATAGACTCTTGCCTGTTATGACTTGAATTGAATCACATACCTTGATTGCTTTACTTTCAAAGTTCTTATATGGTTGCTAGCATGTCACCACAGAAATTATGTTTGTTATCATTTACCTACTCGAGGGTGAGCAGGAATTAAGCTTGGGGTGTTGATACGTCCCAAACGTATCTATAATTTCTACTTGCTCCATGCATGTTTTGTGTGATGTTGCTATGATCTAGATACACTTTCATACACTTTTGATCATATTTAGACTAACTTATTAACTCAGTGCACAACAGTGACAGTTCCTATTTTCTGCTGTTTTGCTATTTCAGGTTTCCCCCATATTAAAAGTGCTCCAAAAATTCGGAAAAAAACAGATAAAAAATCAGTGTGAAGGAACCTTCCTGAATCACCTGGGTGGGGCCAGAGGGCCACCACAAGGGACCCAGGCGGCCACCTGGCGCGGCCTAGGGTCTGGCCGCGCCGGGGGGCACCTGGACCCCTGGTGGCCCCCCTGGCTGCCCCCCCCCTTCGCCTATTTAATCTCCGTGACGCGAAACCTCCGAAGACAGAACCCTTTTTTGCAATGTCGCCTCTGTTCCGCCGTCGCCGCGCATCAAAGATCGGGAACACCAGCATCCCTCTTCCCGGCACCCAGCCGGAGGGAGGATTGACCTCCGGGAGCTTCCCCTCCACCATGGACACTTCCTGGATGTGCCGTGAGTAGTCTCCATTAGCCCATGGGTCTGTGATCCGTATCTATGTGATGTTCTCCTCCCCTCTTTGTTCTTCATGGTTTAGACCTTGTGAGCTGCCATACATGATCAAGGCATATATGTAATTTTCCGTTGTTGCTATGCTGAGTTTGCTGGGGTCTGATGGATTATGAGACTATGTTAAGATTGTGATTGAGTAATATATTTGGTTATGGTCTTTTATACTTTTATTCCTAAGTAATTCTTGCATGTTCTCCGTTGTTGTTTATTTCTTTGGCCAAGTAGTAGGTAGTGACTCTAAGAGGGAACATTATGCTTGATTGTGGGTTCATGCCCCCGGATGACACGCTTGAGTGACAGAAACATGTGTCTAGGGGATGTGCTGTTGCCACAAGAGGGAAAACAACGGTGCTTGTAACCGCGGTTGCAAGGATTGTTTACTTTACGCAAAGTGGTTTTTAATGCAGTTGTCTGTTGCTTTGTGTTTACAATTTGGGTGGGGCTCGCAACTTAATTTCAAGGATGGGTATCTCAAGCTGGATGATTAGTAGTAGATGTAGTTGGATTTCGGTCTCGTTATTTTGGCGTACCGCCCAAGCTTTCGAGTCTCTTCCTTTCTTTGTAGCATAGTTAGCATTGCGATGCGTTTTTAATCTTGTCAATTGCCCAGCTGTGATTTTTTTACCTCGCATATCAGTCTTATCGTCTTTTGGGAGAGAGACATCACTAGTGAACATCACGGGACCCCGGTCCATATTCTCATCACTGTTTACACGCTCATTTATTTTCCTGCTTTTACTTTCTAGTTGTTATCATTCTCCTTGCGTTTGATCCTTTGTAAACAACAAGACTGGAGAGATTGAAAACCTCTCTGAACTTCGTTGGGAGCAAAGTTATTTTTATTGTGTGCAGGTCCACGTCAGTTGCGACATTGAGACCTACTTATCATTGCCGGAGTCCTACGGGAGACAAACCCTATCCTCTACAGAGGGGAAACTTGACGCTACGCTGCATCTCACCTTCCACTTGGGCTAACCAACGAAGGGCGAGAAACCATAATCATCATCTCAGCCATCACTCGCGGATCAGGTCTCAGCACACAAACTGACCAAACCTCATACTCAAGCCGGAAGAAACTTAGATCTACCACTTGTCGCAGGACAGCACAAGTTCCCTTCCCCGCAAGTCAGGGCATAACGTTTTGCCCAAACCGAGCGCTCCCTTCACTTCCCTGCTATCATGTTGTGTACCCTTTTTCTTCCCAAACGCATATATACACTGCTTTTACATTCTTGTCTGCAACTATCTCGTATCACTGGCCTATCACGGCACCGCATCCGCTTGTCTGTTTGATGCAAACTCGCACTCAGATTACCTAGCTACATAACTTAAGTTTAATCAACAATGGTGCCGTAAAGAATTCCACGTTGACTCTGAACTTAAGTCCGCCAAGAACTAGTACAAGGCATGCGATGCCGACTAACAAAGGAGTCATACTTACGCGCATGTCCGTGATCAAAAATTCCTTTTCATAAGTTACTCAACGAGATTTGATTGTTGAGTCGACCAACCCTGAACTTACTCGATCAAAGGATGTTGTTATCACACGCACGGTTGACTCCTACTAGCGTTTGAAAACATAAACTAACGTTCAAACAAGATCACAAACCAAATTAACCAAAACACACCAAAATATGGCAGATTATTATAAACAGTTTCTCATGTTCGATTGGAGTGGCACAAAGAGACACGTGGAAAATAAACAACACATAACCCTCAGGTTTGGGATACATCCTGGACAGCAGACTCGACTCTCTGTCCCTCTGCGGCACCACTAGATGTGGTTCGCATTGGCTCAGACATGGGGCTCGGACGCTTCCGGCTTACCCCCAATATCGGCTCCTTGACTTCTGGCTGAGGAAAAGGACGCCTCTATTTGTTGTCATCATAACCCGGATCAAACTTTCGAAGACTGGAATCATCCGCAATCTTCGTAGCATAATGCCACATATTCTTGACATCCTGATCATAGTCCACCTTCTGGAATTCTGATCCATCGGCCTTTAGCCCCGGGAACCCATGCACCATCCTGTCAAGGTCGACATAAGGATAGTATGACTTACATAATTTCAGTGCACGAGTCGCACCCTTGTGGCACGACGACGACTTCATTAAATCAACACATTTCGGAGTTTTTGCCAGCTCATTGAAGAAATCCTCCTGGAACGAAGGATATACCGGATGACCGGTCAAGCATTTTATGACTTGGCAACTGCTAGAGTGCAAGTCATGGATCACGTCCATAGCAACCTCCAGCTTTGTCATATTCGTGTCCCCAAAGATGGATCGTCCTCGCCAACAAATATCAGGGCATTGAGGTTCTCGCACCAAAAATAGGACATGCCAAAAATCAACACATTAAAAACTTACGAAGCACGGCTTTGGAAACAGTGAGGACATGGGCCTTGAGCGCATCATATTGCTCATGGGCAGATTTTGCACTCTCCAGAGCCGACTCCATAGCCTGTTTCTAGTTATGAGGTTCATCCTTCAAAGCCTACAGCTCATCTCCATTTCTTTTAGCTCCTCCTAGAGCTGCAAGACTTCCTTGTCAATGGCCTCACGTTTTCTGGCTTCCGCCGCCAATTGATCCATTGGGTTGTCTCTTTTTCCACAGCTTTTAAAGCCAGGGCCTGAAAAGATCACAAATGATCACTTTCGCGGAATTATGATAATTCGGTATGGTGTTCACGAAACCTATACCGAATCATGGGGGCTGGATACTTATGCTAAATAGAGAAAAATACCTCATATTGCTTCTTCATTTTCACAAGTACACCTTGCTGCTGCTCAAGCTGAGTCATCACACTCATATACAATTCAGGGAAGGAAATGTTTTCCCAACCCTCCAGGGCTGACGAAACTGGACCACCTTGAGCCGAAACCTTCGGCACCAAAGATATAGTCGGCTCCAAGGACTGGTCAGCACTAGAACCCCCTGGTACGGTCCCGGATAGCACCACTTCCATCCCATGAACCAACCATACGGTTGATGGCTTCTTGCCCCTCGTTGGTTACCCAGAATGGAAGGTTAAGAAGTAGACAGTAGCAAGTTTCCCTTAGTGAAGATACCAAAGTTTAATCGACCAGTAGGACTCCAAGTACTGCAAGTAGGTGGCAATGGTGCCAGAAATTACTTCTGGTTGTGGAGTGTGACATCCTGGCTTAATAGGAATGATAGACTACTCATATCAACAAGGTGCACCTTCTTTTCCGGGAGCCCAGATCCAAAGAACTCCAAAGTTAAGCATGCTTGGCTTGGAGTGATTTGAGGATGGGTGACCGACCGGGAAGTTGTTCCCGGGTGCGCACGAGTGAGGACAAAAGTGCGCAGGAAAGATTAGTGTTGGTCTGTGGGGACAGTCTAGATCCCGCCAGGCGTACGCCGGGAACCGATGGCTGTGGCCGGGGCGTAACAAATGGTATCAGAGCCGACCCTCGCGGTTACACGGGCGTGTGTGGGTCAGTTGCGCGAACATGTGGTACATGTGTCGGCACTGGACACACAGACGTGTGCCAAGGGGGAACGTTCCTGTGGGACGATGAGGACATCGGTTCCTTTGAGTGGGGGTGTATGTGACATCCTGGCTTAATAGGAATGATAGACTACTCATATCAACAAGGTGCACCTTCTTTTCCGGGAGCCCAGATCCAAAGAACTCAAAAGTTAAGCGTGCTTGGCTTGGAGCGATTTGAGGATGGGTGACCGACCGGGAAGTTGTTCCCGGGTGCGCACGAGTGAGGACAAAAGTGTGCAGGAAACACTAGTGTTGGTCTGTGGGTACAGTCTAGATCCCGCCAGGCGTACGGCGGGAACCGGTGGCTGTGGCCGGGGCGTAACATGGAGTTGTCGTGGTCCTGCACACAGCAACAAATAACTTTTCTCTCAACGAGTCAGAGAGGTTGTCAATCTCTACGGTCTTGTTGTTTGCAAAGGACCAAAACACAAGTGGGAATAGTAGTGATGATTGCAACGGAAAGGAAATAAAAGCAGTAAATGATTGAAGTGTAAAGGATGGTGGAAAAATGGACCGGGGTCTCAAGATGTTCACTAGTGATGTCTCTCTCCCAAAAGACGATAAAACAACTATGATGGGTGAACAAATTACAGCTAGGCAATTGACAGAATTATAAATGCACCGCAATGCTAACTATGCTACAATAAAGTTAGAAGCTCAATCGTACGAGCAGTACACCAAGAGAAATAGACCGTTTATTCATCAGCATCTACTCACTAATCATCCACCTTCAGATATCTATCTAGAACATCTTGGTGCTATTAAGTTGCCAGCCCCACCCAAAGTGTAAACTCAAAGCAACAGACAACTGCATTAACAAACTATGCATAAGGTAAACAGTCCTTGCAACCACAGTTATAAGCACCGTTCTTTTCTCCCTGGTGGCAACAACATATCCCCTAGTCTCATGTTTCTATCACTCAAGCTAGACATCGGGGGGCATGAACCCACAATCATGCATAACGCTCCCTCTTGGAGTTCCAATCTACTACTTGGCCAAAGAAATAAAAATCAACGGAGAACATGCAAGAATTACTCAAGAACAAATATATAAAAGGAGAACCAAATATATAACTCATCATAATCTGAACATAATCTCATAATCCATCAGATCCCAGCAAACACAGCATAGCAACACAGAAACTATTACATAGGGGAAACTTTCCGCTACGCTGCATCTTGTAACGCCCTCAGTGTCAAGATACATTGATCACTTGTTGTTAATAATAAATCACAATGATTAATCTTGTCTTGATTATATTCAAATCGAATAATATTAAAATCCTTTTTCATGGAATTAAAAACAAAGTGGAAATAAAACATAATCCAAAAAATTTGCAACCAATTTCATAAAATGCTAAATAATGACTAGGTGATATTAAAATTGCCATGTTATTTTCTTACATTGTTTTTATAGTATAAATAATTAATAATAGTAGAAAAACAATCATTTTTATCCCATGTTAAATAAAACAGAAAACTAAATGGTTTTATTCTGCTTCCAAACTTTTTGTGGTATTTTAGAAATGTGCAACCCTAATTTAGCAACAAGTTTCACCATTAAAAAAATCCATTTGAGTGCTAAACTAAATAAAACAGAAGACTAGATATTGGTAGAAAACAGAAATAGAAAAAAACACTAAAATACGCCTAGGGCGAAAAACACTCGGCCCAGCCCACCCCACCCCTTCTTCCTGTTCATCCCCACACCACCCACGGTCGCCATGGCGCAACCAAGCCTGCTGTCGCCGCCGGACCAACTCCCCCTTCCTCCCCCCACCCCCCACCCCCCCCCCGTGCCGCTACAGTATCGTGGCGTGGTTAAGGTTGAGGCCAACCCCCCATGGAACCCTAAATCCCCATTCCCCTTCCCTCGTGTCGCCTGCTTCTTCCCCATCTCAACCGAGCTACCATGGTCTCGCTGTCGTCGAGGGGGTGGCCACCGGTCACCTTTCGTCGCGCCGAGGTGTCTGGGAGGACTGCGGGGCTCGTCTTCGTCGCCTCCAGCACAGGATCGAGGTCGAGGAGCCCCCGCATCACCGCCCGCATCGCCTTCCCCGTCGACCTCGCCACAGCCTCACCGTTGGTCTCCGCCACCAGCGATTCCCCGGCCACCAAGACCTCTCCCCTGCCCCCCTATGAGCGCCGCACCACCCTATTTTCTCCCTCTCGCCTGACGCCAGAGTTGCCACCCCGTGGCCTCGTCCGTCCACGACTGGTCGCGTCGCCGGCCAGCATGGAAATGGTCGGCCCGTGCCCTGCTCAGCTGACCCCGCGCGAGCGCGTGCCTGCGCCCCACCGTTCGCCGCCGCTCTATGCCCCCCTGCCGTACCCCCTGCCTTGGCCGCCGCTGAGCCCTCGCCGGGGCTGGCCGGGATGTGCCTCGCCGCCGTGCTATTGCCCGTCGGCGCCCCTGTTTGCATGTGTGTGGTTAGCCCACTGGCTAACCCCACCCCCCCCCCCCCCGGACATGTGCCCCCAACTAATCCCTATTAACCAGCCCCCCCCCCACACCCATTGGCCGTGGATCCTCCCCCCTTAATTAACTTTGAGTTAAACAAATTAAAACAGTTAGTTAATATGTCTATTACATGTGCGCCCTGTGATATTTTAGATTAAATAAAATGGTTAATTGTCACTGTGTATGACATGTGGGACCCACGGGTCAGTTGACCAGTCAAAGGCCCAGCCAATGACATGTAGGCCCCACATGTCAGGTTTGACCAGTCAAAGTTTCTGTTCTGGATAATGTTAATAAAATAATTAAATAAATTCCAGAAATTGTTTAAACTTTGAAAATCAATATCATTTAAATCGTAGCCCGGATGGAAAAGCTTTATACATGAAAATTGATCAGAAAAATACAACGAATACGAATACGTTATCCGTATACCAATCACCCCCTCTAACACAACGAACACAAGACATTTGCCCTCCGGTTGCATTTTCCGGTAATCGCCCGGAGCTGGTAAAACTTTCCGGATGAAAATATTCTAAATATGAAAGTTGCTCAGAACGGATCAACTAACATGGTTACACTATCCATATGTTTGTCAGATGTCTCTAACACTGCAAACATGGAACCATCCCCTCCGGATCATCTGTCCGGTAATCACCCGGTACTGATGAGTCATCATCGGATAAATTCCCGCTCCAAGCAAATCACCGAACACTGCGTTAGAGCCCCGTTGTTTTGTATCTGCTATGTCATATTTTTGTATTGCTATTATTGTCGTGTATTTATTGTTTCTTCCCCCTCTCTTATTGTCCGGTAGTCTCGACGTCCGCTACTGATTCCCTTGTGATCGACTACGTCGACGACGATCGTACCCCTACCGTCGAGCTTCCAGGCAAGCAGAGCAATTTCCTTCCCCAGATATCTCCTATCTTTTCCTTATATTTCTTGCACTAGGCATTGTTACTGCTGCTGCTATGTTACAATATATTCAATTGCATAGCATGTTTTTGTCGCCCCTTGATGTACCTTACTTTGTCCTATGCTGCCTTATAAATATATATAATATTCAGCAGTGAACCCTGCGCATTGTTAGCTAGGTTTAGAATAGCGGGTCGTAAACACTCTGGTGAGTGGACGCGGATTACAAAATGTTATAGCTGCAACAGGTATGGATCAATGCAGACGCCCTTGGGAACCTACAACGGCGAGACTCTGCGAAGTCACTTCGAGTTTGACTTACGAGTGGACGAACTCGTATTTCACTCTCGTCGGCTCAGTAGCATAGCATCACTGGGATGATACGAGGATATTCCTCTTTAGTTCAGTCCACTGGTGTCTCGGCACCACCGGGGTGATACGAGAATATTCCTCTTTAGTTCATTCCGCTGATGTCTCTATCGAACCTCTTTAAGTGTACCATCGAGGGTGATTCCTCCTGGTTTCACTTGAGGGTAGGCACTCGAATCAACTGGTGTCCTTACAGGTAAGGAGTCAGGTGACCCAACGGTGCCCGCGCAGGGTTTCTTAGCGGAACGACAAGTCAGGTGTATTGCACTGGTGTGCGGCGGGCCTGGTACTGTTCGTGGCCGAGAGGTATCCTGTTGTACGAAAGTCGAGCTCATCAGAGAGAAAACGCGAGACAAGGTAAGGAGACGGTTCACCTTGTTGGTAACCGCACGAGTTGGTGGGACGTCAGGGCAGGCACCGACGTTACTGGTGGTCCTGACTGTTGTCGTTGTCCGCGACTCATTCAGGAAGGGGCAACGATAACGGTTGTCTCGACAAAAAATTAATAAAATGCTTAACGGTTCAGGTGGATGACTTGAGAGGCCGCAAAGGCTTGTACGCACTACCTTCACGTGGGATTACAGTGTGGGCCCACCGCGTTGTGGTCTCGTTCGAAAGCTCTGAAAGACGTCCAGTTCAGCATTGTGGCAGGGACGGATCGCGCTGCTGCGCTGGAATTCACCCTCCTCACAACGACCCGGAGAGCGAGGGGTGATAGGCCCATGACCCCCTTGCCCTCAGGGTTGTAGACCGTCGGGGACCTCTCTGATGAGCCGTAGGATGGGCCTCGGTGTGTTGGATAGCCTCGGTGGGGCATTCCCTAACAAGATGTACGCCACCCTAGAGATCCGAGCGTGTAGGCTGAATAGTAGTGCACCCCTGCAGGGAGTTTGATCTATTCGAATAACCGTGTCCACCGTAACAGGACGCTTTATGCTGAAGCCAGAGCCTACTACTACAAACTATTACTATTAAACTGTTGGTTCCGGGTTTTCTCCCTCGCGGGGATGTCGAGGGAGGGAACTCGGAGGCATTATTAATTATGATTACAACTTATTATTATACAATGTTGCAGCAACTTCTTGTGCATTGTTACTTTCATTACTGTTATATTAAACTGTTGGTCGATTCTTACCTCATGTTGCAAGACTCGTCGGAAGAAGCTAGTCTTTGATAGGCCTAGCTTCTCTTCCTTATTCTGGATTTCTACCTTCCAGTCCACTATATACAGCCTCCCCTTTCCATTTGATACAAATGCATAAATGCTTAGTAGCGGACGTAAGACTCGCGGGTATGCTAGATACTCACCCTTGCTTTATTTCCCCCCCCCCTTTTGTTTTGCCTGATCGGCCGCTGCAGTGGACGTTGGATCCTAGGAGCAGAAGTTCCCCGATGTCGACCACCGCAACGTGAAGACCCCCGATGCCTTCTACAACGTCGATTTCCCCTTTGACCAAAGGTAGTTTAGAGGTTCCCAGGAAGGAGGCCTTGCCTTTTCGATCGAGTGTTGATTTTGTGCTAGCCTTCTTAAGGCAACCTTGTATTCTTGTGTCTGTACTCCGATACTTTTGCTTCCGCTAACTTGGTGCTTTCGAGCTGTTGTATTCGAGCCCTCGTGGCCCCTGGCTTGTATTAAACAGCTTGTATTATTTTATTTGTAGAGTTGTGTTGTGATATCTCACTGTGAGTCCCTGATCTCGATCGTGTACCTTGCATGTATGATTACTGTACACGGTCCGATTTTGGGGGCGTCACAAGTTGGTATCAGAGCTGACTTCCTGTAGGACACTCCCTTCCATCTCCTTGGTCGAAGTCGAGTCTAGTCTTTGCAAAACTACTTTACTAACAGTGTCGTGTGGCTTATCGGCCCACGTCGCAAATTGGGTGGTATTAGGATCCTTTTCTCCGTACCTTTACTCTGGGATTCTACTCTCTTATCCTTTCGGGTAATTTTGCTAACTCTTACATTAGGATCTCCTGGTCGCATCTACCCGGAGAGCCCTTCACCCAAGATGATCGCTTGCTTCACCTGAAGATTCCGAAGATTACTCTTCGATAAATTCCCGAGAACCTATGTGTTCATCGCCTCTGGAATCCCATGCCACTGATAAGTCCATATGGGTAATTACATACACCTCCCGATTTGGAAATCATAATTACCTTGTACTTAAGCATCGAATTATTTCGATGCTTCTATCACCCGATGTCTTTGCATTCTTTCTCCTTCTGGTTGATTGCTGACACTCACATCAGATTCTTTGCGAACCACCCGACCTTTGGTGGATTATTATCCGACTAATCTTACATGGTTTCTTCCATGTGTCGATTGGATTCATCATGTGAAATACCATCCTTGCCCTCGATGATTTGTGCTATCATCGACAACCTCCCTTGACTCTTTGCCAATACAACTTGGTCGAGTATATCGTGCTTTGCTTTCCCTTGGGAACTATATACACCTGATACTTGTGTATCATCACATTTTCCTTTCCATTGGTATGTTTAACCTCCCTAGTAATATAACATATCTGAGCAATGATAATTCCCTGCTTATGAAAACACATCGGTGCGCTACTCAGTCATTATAACCTGTTGCTATTGTTGATGGAATTTCAATAACCACCTATGGACGAGAACTTTGCCAAGTGGTTCTCTTCTTCCGTCACCCTTGGTACCGACCTTGTTACTGACAAAGCTGGCAAACTGTTCCTTGACAAACCTTGCATCGTGATAACATGGAATGTCACCACCCTTCTTATACAATGTGGGACCATAATCCACAGTTCCACAGGATCGAAACCTGACTCTTGTTATCTACCTTGTGATATTCGGTCCGATTTCGTTTTTATGCCTGAGGCTTTGGGCCCCTTTTCGTCGTCCATCATCGACATCGAATGCATGCCTATCTGCTTGAAACTTCTAATATCCTTGTTTGTTTCTCTCGTTGTATTCCCCTAATCTTCAACTCGAGAGATACTTTGTACCCCATTCCCTCGGCCAGCCTTGGTTGATTAACCGGGTATTGATCCGACCCCCTTGAATTTCCCCTCCTACCCTATCCATAGGAACGATGAATCCCCGAAGGAAGGATGACAACACGTCGAGATGAATCGGCTCAGAGAAATGAGGACATCAACGAGAAGTATTAACTTCTTCGAGAAGGGAAACAATAACCAGAAGAATCGCTAGAATACAAAACCAAAACTCTACCCCATAGCCTACCTTTAATTCTCGGGACGAGAATTCTTTGTAGTGGGGGAGATTTGTAATGCCCTCAGTGTCAAGCTACATTGATCACCTGTTGTTAATAATAAATCACAATGATTAATCTTTTCTTGATCATATTCAAATCGAATAATATTAAAATCCCTTTTCATGGAATTAAAAACAAAGTGGAAATAAAACTTAATCCAAAAAATTTGCAACCAATTTTATAAAATGCTAAATAATCACTAGGTGATATTAAAATGGCCATGTTATTTTCTTATATTGTTTTTATAGTATAAATAATTAATAACAGTAGGAAAACAATCATTTTTATCCCATGTTAAATAAAACAGAAAACTAAATGGTTTTATTCTGCTTCCAAAATTTTTGTGGTATTTTAGAAATGTGAAACCCTAATTTAGCAACAAGTTTCACCATTAACAAAATCCATTTGAGTGCTAAACTAAATAAAACAGAAGACTAGATATTGGTAGAAAACAGAAATAGCAAAAAACACTAAAATGCGCCTAGGGCGAAAACCACTCGGCCCAGCCCACCCCACCCCTTCTTCCTGTTCATCCCCACACCACCCACGGTCGCCATGGCGCAACCGAGCCTGCTGTCGCCGCCGGACCAACTCCCCCTCCCCCCCCCCCCCCGTGCCGCTACAATATCGTGGCATGGATAAGGTCGAGGCCAACCCCCCATGGAACCCTAAATCACCATTCCCCTTCCCTCGTGTCGCCTGCGTCTTCCCCATCTCAACCGAGCTGCCATGGTCTCGCTGCCGTCGAGGGGGTGGCCACCGATCACCTTTCGTCGCGCCGAGGTGTCTGGGAGGACTGCGGGGCTCGTCTTCATTGCCTCCAGCACCGGATCGAGGTCGAGGAGCCCCCGCCTCGCCTCCCGCATCGCATTCCCCGTCGACCTCGCCACGGCCTCACCGTTGGTCTCCGCCACCAGCGACTCCCCGGCCACGAAGACATATCCCCTGCCCCCCTGTGAGCGCTGCACCACCCTCTTTTCTCCCTCTCGCCTGACGCCGTGGTTGCCACCCCGTGGCCGCGTCCATCCACGATTGGTCGCGCCACCGGCCGCCATGGACATGGTCGGCCCGTCCCCTGCTCCGCTGACCCCGCGCGAGCACGTTCCTGCGCCCCAGCGCTCGCCGCCGCTCTCTGCCCCCTGCCGTACCCCCTGCCTTGGCCGCCCAGAGCCCTCGCCGGGGCTGGCCGGGATGTGCCTCGCCGCTGGGCTATTGGCCGTCGGCACCCCTGTTTGTGTGTGCGTGGTTAGCCCACTCGCAACCCCCCCCCTGACATGTGCCCCCCACTAATCCCTATTAACCAACCCCCCACACCCACTGACCGTGGACCCCCCCCCCCTTAATTAACTTTGAGTTAAACAAATTAAAACAGTTAGTTAATATGTCTATTACATGTGGGCCCTGTGTATTTTCGATTAAATAAAATGGTTAATTGTCACTATGTATGACATGTGGGACCCACGGGTCAGTTGACCAGTCAAAGGCCCAGCCAATGACATGTAGGCCCCACATGTCAGGTTTGACCAGTCAAAGTTTCTGTTCTGGATAATGTTAATAAAACAATTAAATAAATTCCAGAAATTGTTTAAACTTTGAAAATCAATATCTTTTAAACCGTAGCCCGGATGGAAAAACTTTATACATGAAAATTGATCAGAAAAATACAACGAATACGAATACGCTATCCGTATACTAATCACCCCCCTCTAACACAACAAACGCGAGACATTCCCCCTCCGGTTGCATTGTCCGATAATCGCACGGAGCCGGTAAAACTTTCCGGATGAAAATCTTCTAAATATGAAAGTTGCTCAGAACGGATCAACTAACACGGTTACACTATCCGTATGTTTTTTAGATGTCTCTAATACTGCAGACATGGAACCTTCCCCTCCGGATCATCTGTCTGGTAATCACCCGGTACTGATGAGTCATCACCGGATAAATTCCCGCTCCGAGCAAATCACCGAACACTGCGTTAGAGCCCCGTTGTTTTGTATCTGCTATGTCATATTTTTGTATTGCTATTATTGTCATGTATTTATTTTTTCTTCCCCTCTCTTATTGTCCGGTGGTCTTGACGTCCGCTACTGATGGCCCTGTGATCGACTACGTCGAGGACAATCGTACCCCTACCGTCGAGCTTCCAGGCAAGCAGAGCTATTTCCTTCCCCAGATATCGCCTATCTTTTCCGTATATTTCTTGCACTAGGCATTGTTACTGCTGCTGCTACGTTACAATCCTATTCATTTGCATAGCCTGTTTTTGTCGCCCCTTGATATACAATACTTTGTCCTATGTTGCTTTATAAATATATATAATATTCAGCAGTGAACCCTGCGCATTGTTAGCTAGGTTTAGAATAGCAGGCCGTGAACACTCTGGTGAGTGGACGCGGATTACAAAATATTATAACTGCAACAGGTATGGATCAATGTAGACGCCCTAGGGAACCTACAACGGCGAGACTCTGCTGAGTCGCTTCGAGTTTGACTTACGAGTGGACGAACTCGTATTTACTCTCATCGGCTCAGTAGCATAGCATCACTGGGATGATACGAGGGTATTCCTCTTTAGTTCATTCCGCTGGTGTCTCGGCACCACCGGGGTGATACGAGAATATTCCTCTTTAGTTCATTCCGCTGATGTCTCTGTCGAACCTCTTTAAGTGTACCATCGAGGGTGATTCCTCCTGGTTTCACTTGATTGTAGGCACTCGAATCAACTGGTGTCCTTACAGGTAAGGAGTCGGGTGACCCAACGGTTCCCGCGCAGGGTATCTTAGCGGAACGACAGGTCATGTGTATTCCACTGGTGTGCGGCGGGCTTGGTACTGTTCGTGGCCGATAGGTATCCTGTTGTATGAAAGTCGAGCTCTTCAAAGAGCAAACGCGAGACAAGGTAAGGGGACGGTTCACCTTGTTGGTAACCGCACGAGTTGGTGGGACGTCAGGGCAGGCACCGACGTTACTGGTGGTCCTGACTGCTGTCGCTGTCCGCGACTCATTCAGTAAGGGGCAACGATAATGGTTGTCTCGACAGAAAATTAATAAAATGTTTAACGGTTCAGGTGCATGACTTGAGAGGCCGCAAACGCTTGTACGCACTACCTTCACTTGGGATTACGGTGTGGACCCTCCGTGTTGTGGTCTCGTTCGAAAGCTCTGAAAGACGTCTAGTTCAGCATTGTGGCAGGGACGGATCGCGCTGCGGCGCTGGAATTCACCCTCCTCACAACGACCCGGAGAGCGAGGGGTGATAGGCTCATGACCCCCTTGCCCTTAGGGCTGTAGACCGACGGGGAACTCTCTGATGAGCCGTAGGATGGGCCTCGGCGTGTCGGATAGCCTCGGTGGGGCATTCCCTAACAAGGTGTACACCACCCTGGAGATCCGAGCGTGTAGGCTGAACAGTAGTGCACCCCTGCATAGATTTTGATCTATTCGAATAGCCGTGTCCACGGTAACAGGACGCTTTATGCTGAAGCCAGAGCCTACTACTACAAACTATTACTATTAAACTGTTGGTTCCGGGTTTTCTCCCTCACGGGGATGTCGAGTGAGGGAACTCGGAGGCATTATTAATTATGATTACAACTTATTATTAAACAATGATGCAGCAACTTCTGCTGAATTGTTACTTTCATTACTGTTATATTAAACTGTTGGCTGATTCTTACCTCATGCTGTAAGACTCGTCGGAAGATGCTAGTCTTCGATAGGCCTAGCTTCTGTTCCTTATTCTGGATTTCTACCTTGCAGTCCACTATATACAGCCTCCCCTTTACATTTGATACAAATGCATAAATGCTTAGTGGCGGACGTAAGACTCGCGTGTATGCTAGATACTCACCCTTGCTTTATTTCCCCCCTTTTTGTTTAGCCTGATCGGCCGCTGCAGTCGACGTTGGAGCCTAGGAGCAGAAGATCCCCGATGTCGACCACCGCAACGTGAAGACCCCCGATGCCTTCTACGACGTCGAGTTCCCTTTGACCAAGAGTAGTTTGGAGGTTCCCAGGAAGGAGGCATTGCCTTTTCGATCGAGTGTTGATTTTGTGCTAGCCTTCTTAAGGCAACCTTGTATTCTTGTGTCTGTAATCAGATACTTTTGCTTCCGCTAACTTTGTGCTTTCGAGTTGTTGTATCCGAGCCCTCGTGGCCCCTGGCTTGTATTAAACAACTTGTATTATTTTATTTGTAGAGTTGTGTTGTGATATCTCACCGTGAGTCTCTGATCTCGATCGTGTACTTGCGTGTATGATTACTGTATACGATCCGATTTTGGGGGCGTCACACATCTCACCTTCCACTTGGGGTAACCAACGAAGGGCGAGAAACCATTATCATCATATCACCCATCACTACCGGATCAGGTCTCAGGACACAAACTGACCAAACCCCATACTCAAGGCGGAAGAAACTTAGAGCTACCGCTTCTCGCAGGACAGCACAAGTTCCCTTCCCCGCAAGTCAGGGCATAACGTTCTGCCCAAACTGAGCGCTCCCTTCACTTCCTTGCTATCACGTTGTGTACCCTTTTTCTTCCCAAACGCATATATACAGTGCTTCTACATTCTTGTCTGCCACTATCTTGTATCACTGGCCTATCACGACACCGCATCCGCTTGTCTGCTTGATGCAAACTCGCACTCAGATTACGTAGCTACTTAACTTAAGTTTAATCAACAATGGTGTCGTAAATAATTCCACGTTGAATCTGAACTTAAGTCCGCCTAGCACTAGTACAAGTCATGCCATGCCGACTTACAAAGGAGTCATACTTACGCGCATGTCCGTGTTCAAAATTTCCTTTTCATAAGTTACTCAACGACATTTGATTGTGGAGTCGACCGACCCTGAACTTACTCGATCAAAGGATGTTGTTATCACACGCACGGTTGACTTCTACTAGCGTTAGAAACATAAACTACCATTCAAACAAGATCACAAACCAAATTAACCAAAACATACAAAATATGGCAGACTATTACAATCAGTTTCTCATGTTCAATTAGAGTGGCACAAAGAGCCACGTGGAAAATAAACACCACATAACCCTCAGGTTTGGGATGCATCCTGGAAAGCAGACTCGACTCTCTGTCCCTTTGAGGCACCACTAGACGTGGTTCACATTGGCTCAGACAGGGGGCTCGGACGCTTCCGGCTTACCCCCAATATCGGCTCCTTGACTTCTGGCTGAGGAAAAGGACGCCTCTTGTTGTTGTAATCATAACACGGCTCAAACTTTTGAAGAATGAAATCATCCACAATCTTTGTAGCATAATGTCGCATATTCTTGACATCCTGATCATAGTCCACCTTCTGGAATTCTGATCCATCGGCCTTTAGCTCGGGGAACCCATGCACCAGCCTGTCAAGGTCGACATAAGGATAGTACGACTTACATAATGCCAGTGCACGAGTCGCACCCTTGTTGCACGACGACTTCACTAAATCAACACATTTCGGAGTTTTTTCCAGCTCACTGAAGAAATCCTCCTGGAACGAAGGATATATCGGATGAACGGTGAAGCGTTTTATGACTCGGCAACTGCTAGAGTGCACGTCGTGGATCACGTCCATCACAACCTACAGCTTTGTCATATTCGTGTCCCCAAAGATGGATCGTCCTCGCCAACAAATATGAGGGCAATGAGGTTCTCACACCAAAAACAGGACACACCAAAAATCAACACATTAAAAACTTACGAAGCTCGGCTTTGGCAACAATGAGGACATGGGCCTTGAGCGCATCATCTTGGTCATGGGAAGATTTTTCACTCTCCAGAGCCGAATCCATAGCCTATTTCTGGTTATGAGGGTCGTCCTTCAAAGCCTGCAGCTCCTCTCCATTTATTTTCAGCTGCTCCTAAGCTGCAAGACTTCCTTGTCAATGGCCTCACATTTTCTGGCTTCCTCCGCCATTTGATCCATCAGGGTTGTCTCTTTTTCCCAGATTTAAAATCCAGTGCCTGAAAAGGATCACAAATGATCACTTTCGCGGAATTATGATAATTCGATATGGTGTTTACAAAACCTATACCAAATCATGGTGGCTGGATACTTATGCTAAATAGAGAAAAATACCTCATATTGCTTCTTCACCTTGTTGCTGCTCAAGCTGAGTCATCACACTCATATACAATTCAGGGAAGGAAATGTTTTCCCAACCCTCTAGGGCTGACGAAACTGGACGACCTTGAGCCGATACCTTCGGCACCAAAGATATAGCCGGCTCCAAGGACTGGTAAGCACTAGAACCTCCTGTCACGGTCCCGGATAGCACCACTTCCTTCCCATGAGCCAACCATACGGTTGATGGCTTCTCACCCGTCGTTCGTTACCTAGAGTGGAAGGTTATGAAGAAGACAGCAGCAAGTTTGCCTTAGTGAAGATGCCAAAGTTTAATCGACCAGTAGGACTCCAAGTACTGCAAGTAGGTTGCAATGGTGCCAGAAATTACTTCTAGTTATGGAGTTGTCGTGGTCCTGCACACATCAACAAATAAATTTGCTGCCAACGAGTCAGAGAGGTTGTCAATCATTACGGTCTTGTTCTTTACAAAGGATCAAAACACAAGTGGGAATAGTAGTGATGATTGCAACGGAAAGGAAATAAAAGCAATAAATGATTGAAGTGTAAAGGATGGTGGAAAAATGGACCGGGGTCCCGAGATGTTCACTAGTGATGTCTCTCTCCCAAAAGACGAGAAAACAACTATGCTGGGTGAACAAATTACACCTAGGCAATCGACAGAATTATAAACGCACCGCAATGCTAATTATGCTACAAGAAAGTTAGAGGCTCAGTCGTACGTCCAGTACACCAAGACAAGTACACCGTTTATTAATCATCTACTCACTAATCATCCACCTTCATATATCTATCTAGACCATCTCGCTGCTATTAAGTTGTGAGCCCCACCCAAAGTGTAAACTCAAAGTAATAGACAACTTCATTAACAAACTATGTGTAAGGTAAACAATCCTTGTAACCACAGTTATAAGCACAGTTCTTTTCTCCCTCGTGGCAACAACACATCCCCTAGTCTCATGTTTCTATCACTCAAGCTAGACATCGGGGGGCATGAACCCAAAATCATGCATAACGCTCCCTCTTGGAGTTCCAATCTATTACTTGGCCAAAGCAATAAAAATCAATGGAGAACATGCAAGAATTACTCAAGAACAAATATATAAAAGGAGAACCAAATATATAACTCATCATAATCATAACATAATCTCATAATCCATTGGATCCCATCAAACACAACATAGCCACAAAGAAACTATTACATAGGGAAACTTGCCGCTACGCTGCATCTCACCTTCCACTTGGGGTAACCAACGAAGGGCGAGAAACCATTATCATCATCTCAGCCATCACACGTGGATCTGGTCTCAACACACAAACTGACCAAACCTCATACTCAAGCCGGAAGAAACATAGAGCTACCGCTTCGCACAGGACAGCACAAGTTCCCTTCCCCGCAAGTCACGGCATAGCGTTCTGCCCAAACCAAGCGCTCCCTTCACTTACCTGCTATCATGTTGTGTACCCTTTTTATCCCCATACGCATATATACACTGCTTTTACATTCTTGTCTGCAACTATCTCGTATCACTGCCCTATCACAGCACCGAATCCGCTTGTCTACTTGATGCAAACTCGCACTCAGATTACCTAGTTACTTAACTTAAGTTTAATCAACAATGGTGCCCAAGGATTCCACGTTGACTCTGAACTTAAGTCCGCCTAGCACTAGTACAAGTCATGCAATGCCGACTTACAAATGAGTCATACTTACGCGCATGAAAGTGATGAAAAATTCCTTTTCATAAGTTACTCAACGACATTTGATTGTGGAGTCGACCGACCCTGAACTTACTCGATCAAAGGATGTTGTTATCACGTGCACAGTTGACTCCTACTAGCGTTAAAAATAGAAACTACCGTTCAAACAAGATCACAAACCAAATTAACCAAAACACACCAAAATATGGCAGAAAATTATAAACAGTTTCTCATGTTCGATTATAATGGCACAAAGAGCCACGTGGAAAATAAACAACACATAACCCTCAGGTGTGGGATGCATCCTGGACAGCAGACTCGACTCTCTGTCCCTCTACGGCACAACTAGACGTGGTTCACATTGGCTCAGACAGGGGACTCGGACGCTTCCGGCTTACACCCAATATCGGCTCCTTGACTTCTGGCTAAAGAAAAGGATGCTTCTTGTTGTTGTCATCATAACCCGGCTCAAACTTTCGAAGACTTACGTCATCCGCAATCTTTGTAGCATAATACCGCATATTCTTGACATCCTGATCGTAGTCCACCTTCTGGAATTCTGATCCATCAGCCTTTAGCTACAGGAACCCACGCACTAGCCTGTCAAGGTCGACATAAGGATAGTACGACTTACATAATGCCAGTGCATGAGTCGCACCCTTGTTGCACGACGACGACTTCACTAAATCAACACATTTTGGAGTTTTTGCCAGCTCACTGAAGAAATCCTCCTAGAACGAAGGATATACCGGATGACAGGTGAAGAGTTTTATGACTTGGCAACTGCTAGCGTGCACGTCGTGGATCATGGCCATCACAACCTCCAGCTCTGTCATATTCGTTTCCCCACAGATGGATCGTCCTCGCCAACAAATATCAGGGCATTGAGGTTCTCGCAGCAAAAACAGGACACGCCAAAAATCAACACATTAAAAAATTACGAAGCACGACTTTGGCAACAGTGAGGACATGGGCCTTGAGCGCATCATAATGCTCATGGGCGGATTTTGCACTCTCCAGAGCCGACTCCATAGCCTGTTTCTGGTTATGAGGGTCGTCCTTCAAAGCCTGCATCTCATCTCCATTTCTTTTCAGCTCCTCCTAGCGCTGCAAGACTTCCTTGTCAATGGCCTCACGTTTTCTGGCTTCCGCCGCCAATTGATCCATCAGGGTTGTCTCTTTTTCCCCGGCTTTTAAAGCCAGGACCTGAAAAGGATCACAAATGATCACTTTCGCGGAATTATGATAATTCGATATGCTGTTTACAAAGCCTATACCGAATCATGGGGGATGGATACTTATGCTAAATAGAGAAAAATACCTCATATTGCTTCTTCATCTTCACAAATACACCTTGCTGCTGCTCAAGCTGATTCATCACACTCATATACAATTCAGGGAAGGAAATGTTTTCCCAACCCTCCAGGGCTGACGAAACTGGACCACCTTGAGCCGATACCTTCGGCACCAAAGATATAGCCGGCTCCAAGGACTGGTCAGCACTAGAACCTCCCGGCACGGTCCTGGATAGCACCACTTCCTTCCCATGAGCCAACCATACGGTTGATGGCTTCTCGCCCCTCGTTGGTTACCCAGAGTGGAAGGTTAAGAAGCAGACAGCAGTAAGTTTCCCTTAGTGAAGATACCAAAGTTTAATCGACCAGTAGGACTCCAAGTACTGCAAGTAGGTGGAAATGGTGCCAGAAATTACTTCTGGTTATGGAGTTGTTGGTTATGGAGTTGTCGTGGTCCTGCACACAACAACAAATAACTTTGCTCCCAACGAGTCAGAGAGGTTGTCAATCTCTACGGTCTTGTTGTTTATAAAGGATCAAAACACAAGTGGGAATAGTAGTGATGATTGCAACGGAAAGGAAATAAAAGTAGTAAATGATTAAAGTGTAAAGGATGGTGGGAAAATGTACAGGGGTCCCAAGATGTTCACTAGTGATGTCTCTCTCCCAAAAGATGATAATACAACTATGCTGGGTGAACAAATTACAACTAGGCAATTGACAGAATTATAAACGCACCGCAATGCTAATTATGCTACAAGAAAGTTAGAGGCTGAATCGTACGGGAAGTACACCAAGACAAGTAGACCGTTTATTCATCAGCATCCACTCACTAATCATCCACCTTCAGATATCTATCTAGAACATCTCGCTGCTATTACGTTGCAAGCCCCACCCAAAGTGTAAACTCAAAGCAACAGACAACTGCATTAACAAACTATGCGTAAGGTAAACAATCCTTGCAACCATAGTTATAAGCACCGTTCTTTTCTCCCTGGTGGCAAGAACACATCCCCTAGTCTCATGTTTCTATCACTCAAGCTAAACATCGGGGGGCATGAACCCACAATGATGCATAACGCTCCCTCTTGGAGTTCCAATCTACTACTTGGCCAAAGCAATAAAAATCAACGGAGAACATGCAAGAATTACTCAAGAACAAATATATAAAAGGAGAACCAAATATATAACTCATCATAATCTGAACTTAATCTCATAATCCATCGGATCCCAGCAAACACAGCATAGCAACAGAGAAACTATTACATAGATGCCTTGATCATGTAGGGCAGCTCACAAGGGCTAAGAATTGAAGTACAAGATTGGAGAGAAGACATCGCACAGCTACTTCTAATGGACCCATGGTCCAAGAGGGACTACGCACGGCACATTCGGGAAGAGCTCATGGTGGTGGAGAAGCTCCCAGAGATCAATCCTCCCTCCGGCAAGGTGTTGGGACAAGGTCTTCTGGTGATGCCGATCTCGAGATCGCGGCAGCGGCAGAACAGTGGTGAAAGTCGCGATACAGAGTGCCTCCCAAGGGTTTACGGAATGGGGGCTAAATATAGGACAAAGGAGGGCACCAGCGATGGTCCCACCCCTCGTGGAGGTTACCTGGCGCGGCCTCCCCCTGGTCCACTCCACCTGGCCGCCGCGAGAGGGGTAGCCCCCCTCTGGCCCCCTTCGGGCTTCTAGAGCCTTCTTTTGTGCTGATTTTTTACGTATTTTTTATGGAATTTTCCGAGCACTTTAAATATTGGTAAATACCTGCAACGCACAGAGAACAAAACACAGAAACTGGCACTGGGGCACTGAGTTAGTAGGTTAGTACAAATATGTTGAAAAAGGTATGAAATTTTAGCAAAACACATAGCAATATCACCATATAAGCATGGAACAAGCAGAAACTATAGATACGTTTGGGACGTATCAACATCCCCAAGCTTAATTCCTACTCGTCCTCGAGCAGGTAAATGATAAGACAGATAATTACTTTGGTGACATGCTACCAACATATATGAACTTCATAGTAAAGCTAAAAATATATGCAATTCAAGTCAAGACAATAACAAGCAAGAGTCTGTATCTAGTATTGAAACTAGCAACATAAGAATATAAAGGTGCAAGAGCTCTCGTTGTTCGTGACTTGAAAGCCTCCAAATGGTGTTTGCGTGCAAGAAGTGTGAGATGGGTTTAGAGCATAAAAATACTATATAGTTTAATTGAGAACTCAATCTACTAAAACTTCACACTTGGTCTCCTTCGGAATCTTATTTTGACTCATCCCCAGACGATTAGTCAGGCATAAGTCAAACTGATCCTCTCCCTTTCGACTTTGAGAACTCATGTAATGAATGAGCGCAAGCAAGATATGTTGGCACTTAGGATGGAAAATAGAACAATGACAGAGAAGGAAGACAAAAAAGATCTGAAAGGCTCACATCAATGAGGAAAATCATAGGCGAGAGAAAGCCAAATGATAGATATGATGTGAGGAGTAGGGATTGCCATGCAACGAATGCACGTGTGAGCTATGGAAAGGTCTCCAATGGAACTAGTGGGGGTGCATCCAACTCGCTTGCTCAGGAAGACCTGGAAATCATTTAAGGAGGCTCATCATTGGATTATACAATCCAAGTTCTATAGTGCAAGGATCCCCACATAGTTATGCATGAATGATATGAAAATCTCTATGGAGTACAAATATTAATTTGGAGTACGACTATGGATCTTTATGAAGGAATAGCAGTGTTGCCCCCTTCTCTCTTTTTATTTCTTTTTACAATATTTTTTTTATTTTTTTTTATTTTTGTGGCCTCATTGGTTCTTTCTATTTATCTCTCATTTGTCCTCTTTGGGATCGTTTAATTTTTCCTCCTTGGGATCTTTTCCTTACTGAAGGGCAACACTATATATTTTACAAGAATATAGAAGATCTCACACTTTATAAGAAGTATTGAACATAAAGAAAACTGAAAAACTATCATGATGTATGCAAATGTATGCCTCTGCCAGTGTAGCAGGATTTGCAATGATACTAGCGCATCATGTAGCAATGATAAGGGCAAGGCCCAACTAGCATGCGGCTCTACGATCAAGAAAAAGCATGTATGACATGAAGATTAAGTCATGAGATGATGGATGTTGCATGTCAATGTATCTCGGAAATTCTATGGAAATTCCTTGATAGGTAGGTATGGTGGCTGTTTTGAGGAAGGATATAATGAGGTTTATGATGAGAGAGCGTATCGTGCCAAGGGTTTGGATGCTCCGGCAAAGTTTGCACCAACACTCAAGATGAGAAAGTGCAATGCACTATACCGAAGAGGCTAGCAAAATATGGATGGTGGAAGTGCCAACAATCGAATACTCACTTTAGTCAAAGGAACTCATTCACTTTTTATCAGTAACTCTCTATCTAATCAGGAGGTTAACAAAGAGACAAGTACCCCGAGGGGGGTTGTATGGGGGTTTGGTTATCCTTTCGCATCCTCGACCCATGGTACGTGAGGGTACTCTATATATTCCAACCCATCCAGAGGTTAGCGATAAATCTAGTAGCTAGAAAGATACAATGATGTTGCTACAATAGTAACTAGCAAAATGACCACTAAAACTTAAAGTAAAAATATTTTGGGTTGCCTCCGAATAAGAGGTTTCTTTTATGTATTTTAGCTAGGCATGATGCAAAAAGATCAAGTTTAATCAACTTCAAATGAATAGCTTGCCCGTGTAACAGACTCAAATGGAAACATAATCTTCTGCCAAGGGAAGTGTTCCATTAACTTTTTGAGGGGGGAGTTGGAATCTAATAGTCCCTTCTTTCATATCAATGATAGAACCAATGGTGCAGAGAAAAGGACGTCCCAAAATAATTGGACATGAGGGATCACACTCAATGTCCATGACAAGAAAATCAACGGGAACATAATTATCGTGGACAACTATAAGAACATCATCAATCCTTCCTAAAGGTTTCTTTACAAAAGAATCAACGAGGCGAACACCAAAAGAACAAGGATCAAAAGGTTTCAATTCAAGCATATCATACATTCTTTTGGATAGAACAGAGGCACTATCTCCAACATCGCATAAAGCAAAGCAAGAAAAAATATTAATTTTGATTTTTACCATAGTATCCCAACCATCTTCTAGTTTTCTAGGAATATAAACCTCTAACTTAAGTTTCTCCTCCCTAGATTTGATAAGATCATTGGTAATATGCTCGGTGAAGGCAAAGTTGAGTGAACTAGTGTGGGACTCTTTGGCCATTCTTTGCAAAAGTGTGATTACTGCAGAAAGACTACAATTATCAAAATTAAGTTCACTACAATTAATTAAAGTGGTGGTGATGTCATCTAAGATCATTCTGTAGGTAGTCTATAAATTAATTGGACCTTCTTTTCCTAAAGTTGAGGTATTAGTATCACCATTGATAGGTCCATTAGGTGGACTAGGTATGTGTTGGGTGCTAAAGGTTTTGAGATCCTCAACAACTTGTATAATAGCAATAGTAGGGTATGTAGGAAGGCTCTTAATTCTATCTTCCTCTTCTTTCTCTCTATCCCATCTATCCTTAAGTTTGGCTAGCATTCTAATATTCTCATTAATTTTCACTTGAATATCGTTCATGGGTGTAATTTTTCTCTCCTCAAGGGGAGATGTTCTAATTTTGACCATCTCTACATCATGAGCTATGTTGTCTACCTTCAAAGAGAGGCTATCTAGTTTGTCTAATTTCTCTTCTACACTCTTATTGAAGGATTTTTGAGAAGTGATAAAGTCCTTAAGCATGTTGTGTAATTCAGAAGTGGAGTTTTTTGTGCTAGGGTAAGTGTTGTTGTTCTCATATTTTTGGATTGGAACGGTCTACGATTGCTACCAAAGTTACTCCTATAGGAAGTATTGTTGAAGTTGTTCCTAGAAATAAAATTAACATCTACTTGCTCTTTTTCTTGAGCAACCAAATAATTCAAAGGAAAATCATGAGGATCAATAGGAGCTTTCTGAGTAAGTAGAGACATGATCAAGTCAACATTTTCATTTAAAGAGGAGATCTCCTCAACAAAGTTTTCCTTCCTAACTGTTGGAGATCTTTCGGTGTGACATTGAGAATAATTTGTCATCATCTCGTCCAATATCTTCGTGGCAACACCAAGTGTAGTTGACATGAAGGTTCCTCCCGCGGCCGAGTCCAACAGATTCCGCGAGGTAAAGTTCAATCCTGCATAGAAAGTCTGGATAACCATCCAAGTAGTCAAACCATGTGTAGGGAAATTCTTGACAAGAGTTTTCATACGTTCCCAAGCTTGGGCAACGTGTTCATTATCCAGTTGGATTATCTTAGCAGGTGGGTAGTACTTCCCAATAAAAGCATCATTGCACGTATCCCAAGAATTTATGCTATTCCTAGGCAAGGATTGGAGCCACTCCTTAGCTCTTCCTCTCAAAGAAAAAGGAAAAAGCTTAAGTTTAACAATGTCACCATCTACTTCTTTGTACTTTTGCATATCACAAAGCTCAACAAAATTATTTAAGTGCAAAGCAGCAGCATCTCTAGCACCAGAGAATTGTTCTTTCATAACAAGATTTAGCAAAGTAGGTTTAATTTCATATGAAGATGTTGAAGTGGCAAGTGGAGCAATAGGAGTGCTAATAAAGTAATTGTTGTTGTAACTAGTGAAGTCACACAACTTGGTGTTTTCAGTGGAACCCATAGTAACAAGCAAGAGCAAAGGTACTATTTTTTTGTGTTTTTTCATATCGGACTCAAAAGCAACAAACTAAGTAAACTAACGATACTAAAAAGCAAAGGTAAAGATAGTGTGCAACTCCCCTATCTTGTAGACTGGAGTCCCCGGCAACGGCGCATAAAATTAGTTTGATGGCTTCTCACCCCTCGTTGGTTACCCCAAGTTGAAGGTTAAGAAGTAGACAACAACAAATTTCCCTCAGTGAAGGTACCAAGGTTTAATTGACCAGTAGGACTCCAAATAATGCAAGTAGGTGGAAACGGTGCCAAAAATTACTTCTGGTTATGGAGTTGTCGTGGTCCTGCACATAGCAACAAATAAATTTTCTCCCAATGGGTTAGAGAGGTTGTCAATCTCTTTGGTCTTGTTGTTTACTGTAAGGCCCGATATGCGGTACTGTTCCAGATCTAGATGTTTCCACCCAGATCCGGGGACGAAGCGCATATCGGTCCCACCGCGACATATGACCAAGCCATATGCCCCGGATTTCCAACATGATATCACAACATTACAGATACAAGACACAACATCTCATACAGTCGGCATACAACTGCCTCAAATAATATATAACAGCGGAAGATACATGTCTGAGTACAGACTACAACCAAATTCCTAGTGGAAAAGAGAAGAACATCGATCCCATAACCACACGGGTCCAGGCCCTCCGCCGGGATCCGCCTAACTAGTCGTCGTCGAGTCTCCACGTGAAAAGTCGATCACCATACCTGTTGTCGATCAAGAACCCTGAAAAGAGTTTGGGGGTAGTATCATGAGTACAGAGGTACTCAGCATCCAACTGTAGTGGTCATCTGACCCAGCAAGGACTTCATCACTCGTCATTCTAGGACAACTAGTAGTTTACGGTAAGGATGGGGTAAGTGGTGAGGTTGCTGCCACACTAGCATTTATGAAGTGGCTAACGATCTAGAGAGTAAGATAAGAAGCCAAGCATTCGATGAGGAATCGCCTCCAACAAGTCTTGCTATCAACTACTGTCGCAAGCATAACACCTATCCTATCCTTGTCCTCCTCTTCGCATCCCGACGAAGAAGAAGCAATCAAGGCACACACACACGTTGATCAAGTTATATTAAGATTATCTCAGTTGTTGTTGTCTATGAACAAGGAGTAGATCTCAAGTCGTCCATAACCGTGGACACGGCTTCTCGAAAAGATTTAACCCTGCAGGGGTGTACCAACTGCCCATTACGAGGTGTCGCATGCTCGCCCATCTCTCTCAGTGGCTACCCATTATAGGCAACCATTTTATGATTTAGTTCCAAGAGATCCGAAACGACAGGTCCCTCTAACTAACAACGAACAAATCCGGGTGGCCCCCGGGGAGTCGACACCCAATCCAAAAGCTGGCCACGCTCTCGGATCGGACTCTTCCGTATGGCCAAGGTCGGGTTTAGTCTCACCTGTATAACAGGGGACTTCCCTAGCTCACCAGTGTGTGGACCAACAGAGGAACTAAGTCTCCGCTGGATCGAGTTGTTTGAAAACTACTGGCAGCTGACCAGCACACACACGGTTTCAAATGGTAAATCAGCTTGGGACACCTCTAGAAATGTTTGAAGCTAGGTAGGTAAGAAGAGGGGACCCCATAAAATCCCACACGCGATTAGGCACGCTCAGTCTTAAAACCAATACCCGGAACTCGGGTCCTAGGTGACTCGAATGGAACAAAGCGTCGGGGCGGGATAGCCTAGACCTTCCATCCTTCGTCGAATATAGTCAACATTATAATAATCATATCATCAACAACGATATAATAATGTGATATCCCAAACCCAGGAGTAACAGGGTAACAACGTAGCATCCTAAGCATGCATACTAAGCAGGGGCTGAGCAACGAGCAAAAGTAACATAGCAGTACAAGGTTTGCTGGGAAGGGACATGGCTGTATTGGTTTGACAGAGGCTGTAAACATGTGGTAGGATCAAACATCGAACCTAACCTAGACTAGCATGCAAACCGCTGGTTGAAATAGAATGGATCATAAATAATGTATAGTCCTTGCCTGTTGATAAGTCGGGTTCCGAAGGTGTAGTTGATCGCAAGCTCGCATCGTCTCCGAGAGGTACCCGTGGAAGCACACAAGAAGGAAACACTGGAAAGAAATCAACGAGCAAGCACTCTATTACTACGAAGCAAACACGAGCAAGCATCAACAAGAAGTAACACGAGACATCGCACCTACCGTCGAGAGCGGTTACTAACGATTTAAGTGGAGTACTCGTCACACACGACGATACCGCACATTTAGAAAGGTTCAAGTTGTTTAGCTACAGGTGATCAATCAACGGTTATTAACATGGCAACTCAAGCAAGCATGGCATAGCACACAAACATGGCAAGAGGTGAAGCACAAAGTAAACTATCTATGCTAGTCAATTTAAGTGAGGCACAACCTAAACATGGCATCCACTAAGTGCCGCACAACAATTAAAGGATTTGGTACTGTTCTTCCCTAAAACATATTTTAGGTTGGTTAACAACAGCAAGAAATAGCACAAACACAAAGTACACGAAAAACTAATCAAGTTACACATAAGGCACACTCCAAACGGAGTTACGGTTAAAAAGATATAAGCAAAACAAGTTACGGGCACAAACTGTATAAACAGGGGTAAATCTATATGCAACAGTGCAGCAACATGACATAGCAATACATGGGATGAAAGTAGACATGATGCTTAACAATATGCAATTGGAATCACTCGTCCTATAAACGGTCGCGACACACTCGTCGACCGAAGTTGCAACAAAATAACAGTTTCAGCAACAGCAGCACAATAACCTCAGGATAGCTACTTTGGAGCAAGATATAAACATGATGCAGCAAGAAAATATGGCATGTGAATGCATGAAACTGAAGTAGAAACATTGCTTAACGTAACGCAAAAGGAATCAATCAATTCCGATGAACGGTTGCGAAGCAATCGTCACCCGAAGTTGCAATAAAATAATAACAGCAGCACATAACAGGAATTTGTAGCAGTTTAACGGCCTGATGCCCACTTTAGCACACAATTACAAAATCAAGATGAGCTCAAATTCAAAATCTCACAAAAGATGAATTGAAGTACACGCAATTCTAAACAATTCGTCTTTTGGGCGCGAAGTCATCCGGGCTACGGATCGCTTGTAAACTACATCGTGAAGACGATTACAGCAAGCAGTACACTTGGGACTTAGCAGAAATTTAGTACAAGAGAAAAAAACAGAGGCTGAAAAATAAAAAAAAGGGGGGCTCACCCATGGACCGAGCCCATCAGGCTGGAGTGGCCGGCTCGGGCTGAGGCGGCCAGGCTGGGCCTCGCAGGCGCGCCGGCCCACGAGGTGGAGGCGGCCCACCCTGGCTGGCTGGACGGAGCCGCCCGTGCTCCCGAGCGAGCGGGCAGCGGCGGCTGGGTCGTCGCCGGCCAGCTGCAGGGGCGGCGCGCAGCAGGGGCGAGGAGCCGGCGGATCTGGAGGCAGGGAACGGTGCAGGAGGAGGCGGCCATCGTCGCTGGAGAGGGCCGGGGGCGCGAGGACCTCCCGTGGACTCCATGGCGGCCCGAGCTCCGCTCGACCGGCCATGGCGGCTGGCTTCGGCGGCGACCTGCGCAGAGGACGAGGAGGAGAGGTTAGGGGGTAGAGAGGAGAGAGGGAGGAAGATAACGAGAGAGGGGGCGCGGCCCGGTGTCCTGCTGCTCCGGCGGCCGGAGTTGGGGCCGGCGGCTGCGGTGCCTCCATGGGCTGGAGGGAGTCCAGGAGAGAGAAAAGTGGGAGGCTGGCCAGATCCGATGTGGGCCGTCAGATCTCCGGGTCTGACGGTCCAGAACTCATTGGGCTAAAATTGAGAAAAATTGGGGGTGTGGCTGCAAAATTGTGGCTAGGGAAACCCTAAAATGGGTGGGAGTGTGGTGGTCTTTATATAGCATGGGTGGCTGGCAGTTTGCAAAAACATCACCGGTTTTTATCTCGCGCGCGCGATGCTCACGTTTCTGACCGCCGGGGGTCCGCAGTACCTCCGATTCGGGTAAAACTTTGAACTGCGCGATTAGCGCGTCGAGCCGGCGGCATTCACCTCGCGCTGGAACCGTTGCGAAAACACTTTCCGGTGCGCTATAAAAATAACCCGTTTAATTATTAAACGGGGTTTTCGTTCCGTTGGCTGCGGCTGGTCTCATTCGGTTTTCGCGACGGTGATTGGGGGTAACCCGGTGTCGCAAAGGTCACGTGTCAGGGTGGCAAGGGTCGGTATCCGTCCGGTACGAGATAAGAGGGGGAAAATAATCGCCGATCGATAAATCGGGGATGCAAACACCGCAAACAAATCAGACAATCAAACAATTCACACCGAGAACAAATTTTTTAATTTTTGTGAAAACTGGGCTGTTACATTTACAAAGGATCAAAACACAACTGGGAATACTAGTGATGATTGCAACGGAAAGGAAATAAAAGCAGTAAATGATTGAAGTGTAAACGATCGTAAAAATATGGACCGGGGTCCCATGATGTTCAGTAGTGATGCCTCTCTCCCAAAAGACGGTCAAACAACTATGGTGGGTGAACAAATTACATCTAGGCAATTGACAGAATTATAAACGCACCACAATGCTAATTATGCTACAAGAAAGTTAGAGGCTCAACGTATGGGCAGTACGCCAAGACAAGTAGACCGTTTATTCATCAGCATCTACTGACTTATCATCCACCTTGAGATATCTATCCAGAACATCTCGCTGGTATTAAGTTGCTAGACCCACCCAAAGTGTAAACTCAAAGCAACAGACAACTGCATTAACAAACTATGCGTAAGGTAAACAATCCTTGCAATCATAGTTACAAGCACCATTGTTTTCTCCTTGGTGGCAACAACATATCCCCTTGTCTCATGTTTCTATCACTCAAGATAGACATCGCGGGGCATGAACCCACAATCATGCATAACGCTCCCTCTTGGAGTTCCAATCTACTACTTGGACAAAGCAATAAAAACCAAAGGATAACATGCAAGAATTACTCAAGAACAAATATATAAAAGGAGAACCAAATATATAACTCCTCACAATTTGAACATAATCTCATAATCCAACGGATCCTAGCAAACACAACATAGCAACGCAGAAAATATTACATAGATGCCTTGATCATGTAGGGCGGCTCACAAGGGCTAAGAATTGAAGCAAAATATTGGAGAGAAGACATCACAAAGCTACTGGTCATGGACCCATGGTCCAAGAGGGACTACTCACGGCACATCCGGTAAGATCTCATGGTGGTGAAGAACCTCCCGGAGATGAATCCTCCCTCCGGCAGGGTGCCGTGACAAGGTCTTCTAGCGATCGCGGAAGCGGCGAAATAGTCGTGAAAATCGCGATACGGAGTGCCTCCCGAGGGTTTACGGAACAAGGGCTAAATATAGGCCAAAGGAGGGCACCAGAGGAGGTCCACCCCTCGGGGCGGTTCCCTGGCGCAGCCTCCCCCTGTCCCATGCCACCTTGCCAGCCCGAGGGGGGTGGCCCCCTTCGGGCTTCTGGAGCCTTCTTCTATGCTGATTTTTTATATGTACTTTTATGGAATTTTATGAGCACTTTAAATATTGGTAAATACCTGCAATGCACGGACAACACAGACAGAAAAAGGAACTGGGGCACTGAGTTAGTAGGTTATTCCAAATATGTTAAAAAGCTATGAAATTGTAGCAAAACACATAGCAATATCACCCATATAAGCATGCAACAGGTATAAATTATAGATACGTTTGGTACGTATCAACGGTGTCGTCAATAGCGGCAACGGAACCCTCCTTCACAAGCTTGACAGGAAAATTCGCATCACTAAAAAGGGGAATTGGAGTTACCCCATCCAGAGGAGGAGTCTCCTCCAACGCGACTTGTGCGCTAAAAATGCCAAAACACATAGATTAATAAAAAGAGGTGTAGAACATCAGGATAAATAATAGGGAGTTACCCGACTAAACTTTGAAGCTGCTATCATCATCATCCTCTGAGTCCTTTGAATATGAAGAGTCAGCCCTGGCACCTTCTTTAGAAGGCACGCGCTCATCCGGACGCGACGACTTAGAGAGGACTCGATGTCCGCAAAAATCAACTCCTTTCTCTAAAGCGGCCTCGGAAGAAGAAATCCGGGTCCTTCTTCTCTTTCCTACCGTCTCCTATTGATACAAAGGTGAAAAACTCATAACAACAAGTATGGATGATAGAAGACTGGACTCAAAGTATACCTTTCTTAAAGCAAGGCGAGTCACCCATGACTCAGTACCTGATGACCCACAAGTGTAGGGGATCTATTGTAGCCTTTTCGTTAAGTAAGAGTATCGAACCCAACGAGGTGCAGAAGGTACATACAAGTGATCTTGAGAAAGGAATAACTGCAAGCACTGAAAGGTAACTTTTTATGGGTTTTCTGATATATGCAACAAGGAAATAAAAGAAATAAAAGTGAATGGTGTTGAGGTGTAGCTAGTGGCCCAATCCTTTTGAACAAAGGATAAGCCGAGGGATCAAACTTACAAAGACTAAAGCGTTCCGAGGACACACGGGAGAGGTAGTCAAGTGCTTTCGCCATATTCCGTCTAGTACTATGTTTTGTGTTGATAAGTGTTGTGTAGGTGGACCTATGCTAGTGCACCGTCTAGGCTAAGACAAGTAGACTCTTATGATTAAACCCCTTCCAAGCATCCACAAATACAAGAGAGAAATTAAGGCAAAGCCTAACCATGGCAATATACTGTAGGATCCAACACTCCCTCGTGCAAAAGTGTGTGAACTGGGGTTTAGGTTTCTGTCACTCCGGCAACCCACCATAAGCATCCTTTGTACACAATGTATTCCCCTAGATCTTTAAAGGCGAAGTTTTCTGTAGTCGACGTTCACATAACACCACTAGAAGAATAACACCATAACTTAAATATCAATCAACACATATTAATTGAAAATCATATGACTACTAACAACTAGACTTCTCCCATGTCCTCAAGAACTAAAGGAACTACTCACAAGACATAAAAGAGATCATGATCAGAGGTGATAAATATATGATAAACAACCTGGTCATAAAAATAAATCTCAAACAAAACTTAATAGAATTCACCACAAAAGAGTAATCAACATCGAAAAGTAGAGGGGATGAATAGTGCAAGTTACAACTCGGATTGCAATGGCGAGATGGGATGGGTTGAAGATGGAGATGGTGCTGATGATGAGGATGATGGTGATGATGCCCGTTGTCGTGGGAAAGTCACGGCACATGTCCTCATTAGAGAACTTAGTGTGGAACCTTTGCTATGAGGTGGTTTCGAGGAGGAGAGTCGGCGAGAACACAAGAAACGACATTTACCCAGGTTTCGGCCCCTCGAAAGGTAAAAACCAACTCATGTGTTTCTATTATCGGGTGTCGTCTTCTCGAATACAAAGGTGTGAGATCGCTGCCTATGCCTTGGGAGGATCTAAGTTGATTTTTCATGTTTGAGCCAAGGGGGCCGGCTTATAAATGTGTCGGGTACCTTGATTTACACGAAACCGACTCCGACTAAAGATGGAGTCCTAGTCTACTTTACAAACATAGTTTCCTTGTTACACAAGGTAAGTCTATTTCCTTCTATCATCTTCTGGCTTCGCCGCGTCATGACTTGGACCAAGCCGAGCCTTCTTCTGGGTCTCCACCTTAAGATTCGGCTCGGTCCTTCCGTATAACGGGTCATGGCATTGGGCCATCCCCTAGACATTAGCCCCCAAGATTGGCGCGATGCTTCAGCTTCACGAAAATCTTCTTAACTTTATTCATATGCCAACTTTCAGAATCTGACTTTCGTTAAGCTTTGCCAACACATTTATAGTAGCAAATCTTTTCCTCCATTTATTGCAGAGATTCAAAACCAATTCCTTGGATCGCTCATTTATATTAACAAACATGTTCTTTTAATGCTGCGAGGATCTAGGAGATTTTTTGTTGGGATGCGGTGCCTCGATTATCGGCCGGTGGAGTAATATAAATGGACCTTTCCGATTCCACCTCTCTTTATTCTATTCCAGCCGCAACCTCTTCTTCTTCTTCCTCCCGCTCTGACGCCGAGACACTTGAGCTTCTTCGCCATTACAATCGCGCGCCTCCTTCAACTTAGGCCACGCGGAAGAGATACAAAACCTTGTCAGTCCTATTCATCTCGCGAGTAAGCTCTCTCTGCATCTCCTTTATTTGCATCACGATCTACTTTTCTCGGTCGCCATTACTGTCTTTTGCCCAGGCTTGGAAGAACAATATGAACTAGTGGTGCCTTCTAATGATGATACAGACTAGTTAGATCCTCATTCGTAGATCGCCCCTAGACTTGTTGTGTTTACCTTCTGACAGTCCCATCTCAGACCTGCTTGTAGATAGATAAAAATTGTGTCTGTCGTTACGGTTTCCGGGAGAAATTCCCCATTTTTTTGTAAGCTTTTTCTAGGTCTCGTAGATCTAGTTGCTTCCTTATTTTGTCTGAATCATGTTTATGATAAACCCGACTCACAAATTTAAACCACACCATCGATTTAGTCGTTTTTATTCCTCAACCGACTCATCGTATTATATAAAGCAGATCTTTTTCTTTGACGATGGTAAAGGAAACTGCCGGAGCTAGTCCTAACAAGAAGAAAGATGCACTCAAAAAAACGGCTTCCAATGTCTTGGAAGCCAATTGGAGTGGTTCCAATATGACCCAGTTTAAGTTAAAGAAGCTCGAGGAGACTGGGGTTCTTCCCCCTCAGGCGGAAATTAAATGGCGTGCTCCAGGAAAGGAGACCCATCCTCTGCCTCAGGAAGGTGAAGTGATCGTATTTGCAGATCACATAACCCGGGGATTCCGTCCTCCCGGGTCTAGGCTTTTCAGGGAATTTATGTTTCCTTATGACTTACACCCTCAAGATCTGGCACATAACTCCATCCTTAAAATCTGTCACTTCCAAGTCTTTTGCGAAGTGTACTTGCAAACCAAACCGAATCTAGCACTGTTTGCCGAATTCTTTCACGGCAACAAAAAAAGTGAGTTTAGCAGAGGTCCACTAATAGAGTGAGGAGGATTTGCCATCCAAAGGAGTCGAAGAAGTATATTTCCATCCTTGATGCTTTCCACACACATGTAAGGATGGCAAAAGTCATTTTTCTATTGCATTGTCAAGATCCCAGAGGACGAATATCCACTTCCCAATTTTCGTGATAGCCGGCTAGTTTATAACGGGAGCCTGAATGCTTATCCGGATGACAAGAAAAGGGAAGAACTTGCTCCTCTGCTTTCTCGAATGAAGGCTTTACTTTCCCACGGACTTTTGGGCACCGATTTCGTCCGGTGCTAGGTCGACTGGGAGATTCAAACTCTCAGCGTGAGAGACCGGATTTTGTGCGAATATTCAGGTATAGATGACCCCATGCGATATGCGCAGACACCCTCTGAGCCGACTGCTCTTGTATCTGCCTGCAAAAAGTATCTTGTTGAAATTAAGAAGGATATCGCAATAGTCGGTATCCCACCTTTCTGTACTGATAACCTGGCTCCAAAGGTATGTCAATTTGATGTTAAAACCAGCTTTTCTCTGTTTGGCCATGTTTAATATTCAATTTCTGTCATACCTTTTCAGGCCACTGATCCATGGTGTCTTACTGACCGAGAACCCTTGGTTGTTGATGAAGAGATGGATTCCCAGAGCGTGAGTCGTGTTGTGAGTAATAACTTTATTTTCATTTTCGTGAAATGACCTTCTTATACGCCTTTATCCATTTCAGGAGGACTCGGAAGAAGAAGATGATGATGACGAGGATGAAGATGAAGATGAGAATGAGGATGTAGATTAAGATGCAGATGAGGATGTAAATCCTCCTGCAAGAGCCAACTCTCCTAGGATAAAGGAAAACCGACTTCCTAAGAGAAAGGTATCCTTCCCTAATTTTTTAAATTGTCTTTACAAAGACATTCATCTTATATCCATATTATTTGTAGGAGCTGGAGAGGAAAACACGAACTCGTAGCTCCGAGTCTGCCGCCCCCTTTGATACCGGACTTCCTAATTCTCCGCGCCGACTTCGTCAAAAAGTTGGTGCCGAGTCAAATCCTATTCGGCAACCTCTGTCCGAAGAAACTTATCCCTCTTCTAGGGAGTCATCTGTCCATCTCCCTAGCAATATTCCCATCAAATGTAGGTAAGTGTTTATAGGCTTTTGATGATATACTCATTTGTTTATTTCCAACCATCTCATATTGTTCCTTCTTTTTAGGAAACAAGCTAAGAGTAAGGCACAACCCGGTTTTCGGCCAACACAGGGGCCGGCTGTCACTGAGAAGATATCTGAAGTTTCTGAAAAATATTTGAAAATTGCGGATCCTATTGAATCGAGCCCATCAGTTGTTCATAAGGAAGACCTCCTCAGGGATGAAACTGAAGAGCCGGTCGCTGACCCTAAGGAGACAGCCGACTCTCATGATTTAAATCCGTGTCAGCTGTGGTTGAGGAGGTTGTTGTGACTGAGAGTCGTTCTGCAGAGCCGGTCCCAACTGTGAAGGTGAAGAAAACGAATGAAACGAAACATTCCACGGGTCAGCCTTTTATGGAGATTCTTAAAGAAGCTTCAAGAGACAGAAATTGCCTTTCTCTACCTTCAAGAGACTATACACCAAGAGAAGGCGGATGTGGCCCAACAGGACGCTGAACACGCGGATCTGGCCGCCGCCTCTGCCATCGAGAAGCTCAAAACCACCAAGAAGACTACTAAAGATGCCTTTCTCTTGTTGATACGTGTCGAACGTATCTATAATTTCTGCTTGCTCCATGCATGTTTTGTGTGATCCTGCTATGCTTCTGCTACATTTTCATACACTTTTGATCATATTTGGACTAACCTATTAACTCAGTGCACCCCAGTGCCAGTTCCTGTTTTCTGCTGTCTTTTTATTTCAGGTTTCCCCCGTATTAAAAATGCTCCAAAAATTCCGTAAAATCCAATAAAAATCAGCGTACGAAAACCTTACAGTGTCCCGAAGGGGGGCCGGAGGGGACCCACCAGGGACCCAGGCGCCCTCCCAGCGCGCCCTAGGGTGGGGCCGCGCCAGGGGGCGCATGAACCGCTGGTAGCCCCCCTGGTTGCCCCGCTTCTCCCATATACTTGTCTCGCACAGAAACCTCCGAAAACAGAACCCTTTTTCGCGATCTCGCCTCTGTTTCGCCGCCGCGCTTCCAAGATCGGGAGCACCAGAAGACCTCTTCCCGGCACCCTACCGGAGGGAGGATTGACCTGCGGGAGCTTCTCCACCAACATGGATGCTTCCCGGATGACCCGTGAGTAGTCCACCTTGGACCATTGGTCCATGATCAGTATCTATGTGATGTTATCCTCCCCTCTTTGTTCTTCATGGATTAGACCTTGCGAGTTTCCCTACATGATACCAGCGAGATGTTATGGATAGATATCTCAAGGTGGATGATTAGTATTAGATGCCGATGGATTTCAATCTACTTATCTTGGCGTACCACCCATGCTTTTGAACCTCTTCCTTTCTTTTGTAGCATAGTTAGCATTGTTTTGCGCCCGTAAACCTTTCAATTGCCCAGCTGTGATTTTTTACCTTGCATAGCAGTTTTATCGTCTTTTGGGAGAGAGACATCACTAGTGAACATCATGAGACCCCGGTTCGTATTTCCACCACTGTTTACACCCTCAATTTACTTCTTGCTTTTACTTTCTAGTTGCAATTATCACTATCTATTATCTGTTGCATTGATCCTTTGTAAACAGCAAGGCCGGAGAGATTGACCACGTCTATGTATTCGTTGGGAGCAAAGTTATTTGTTGTGTGTGTAGGTCCAGGTGAAGTAAGAAATCTTAGATTGTTAACGGCGCCATTGTTCACTTCACTACCTACTTTTCGACCTTGGAGTCCTGCTGCTCGATCTCAACCTTGGTATCTTTTCCAAGGGAAATCTTGCTGCTACGCTACATCTCAACCTTCCACTTAGGGTTACCAACTAAGGGCGAGAAGCTATCACTTCCTCGCTAGCATCAAGAAATTTCTGGCGCCGTTGCCGGGGACTCCAATCTTCAAGATAGGGGACTTGCTGATACGTCTCAAACGTATCTACTTTTCCAAACACTTTTGCTATTGTTTTGCCCTCAATCTTGCATGATTTGGACGAAACTAACCCGGACTAACGCTGTTTTCAGAAGAGCTGTCTGGATGGTTCTATTGTGCGCAGGAAAATGGATTTTTGGACGTCCCAGAAAATTCTCAGAAAAATACCAGAAAATCCAAGCACCCGAAGGAGCTAGATGCCAGAAGTGGGACCAGAGGGGAGTCCAGGGGGACCCAGGCGCCCCCCCTGGCACGGCCAGGGGTGGGGCCGCGCCCTTTGGCTGCCTGGGGGCCTCCCCCCTCCTCTGGTGCCCTACTGATGCTCCTATTTATTCCCGTGACGCGAAAACCCCAGAACAGTAGTCGTTTTCCCAGTTCTCGTCGCGGAGCCGCCGCCACCCTCTGTTCTTCTCTGGGAGGGCTAATCTGGAGGTTGTTTTGGCCTCCAGAGAGGGGAGATCATCCCCATTGTCATCACCATTACCACTCCATCCTCCCTCCATGACTTCTCCATCCATGTGTGAGTAATTCCCTGTTGTAGGCAAAGGGGATGGTAGGGATTGGATGAGTTAGATCATGTAATAGTTTACCAGATTCTTGAGGGCATGTTGCCTATCATCTAGATTGGTGTTTATCATCTTTGCTTCAACTTGTTGCTCTTAATGCTTGTCACTTTGGGCCCGAGTGCCATGATGTCAGATCTGAACCCTTTGTGTTTTCATGAGTATATTTTTGTTCTTGATCTTATCTATGCGTTGTTTGCACCTGTTATAGTCTGGAACCGGCGATCCCAATGGCGGCAGCTTGGGACACCAAAGGGGATGGACTATAATTTGAGGATTCCATGTATCCATTGATTGTTAATGCTTTGTTTCGATGCTCTTTGACAGGAGCACCTTAATCTCCATAAGTTCCTTTTGGCCCCGTTCGTAGCGGGATGGTAGGACAAAAGATGTTGTGCAAGTTCTTATTGCAAGCACGTACAACTACCTGTGGGATACATGCCTGATGTTTGATTTATGCCTAGATGATATTTGATTTTCTTTGTGCCTTGCCCCAAGTTAAATACATGATGTGTCTTATCCATGCAGCGCCCGACCATCCATCTCCCTAGCCTACAGTGTCTTTAATTCTGCTGGTTACTAGTTGTTTACTTTCGCTGTTTACTATTACTGTTGCTATCACCACCACTATTATCGAAGTTTCTATTAATATCTTGTTGCAAGTAAGTGTATCTCAGGTGCGGTGGAATTGACAACTCGACTGTTAAAGCTTGTGGATATTATTTGGCTCCCCTTGAGTCTAATCTATAAATTGCGTTATTCTTACCCACGAAGACTATCTCGATCCCCTGTAGTTGTGGGTTATCAAGCCTGTTTTCTAGCACCGTTGCCTGGGAGCATAGCTTTATACACAAGTCTACTTGAAGTATTTACCTGCTGCAATTTATCCATTATGTGCAAGAGAGAAGACCCCAAGGTCCCGATCTTACCATCCCGTACAAGAAAAGGTACTGTTTTGAACACTCGCGCTACACTTGATTCACCTTCAGTTATGAGTAAGTTTGCTTCACCTCCACCACATGATGCCTCTACTGAATCTGTTACTATGTCCGATACTTTTGATGATGCTTCTACTACTCTAGATGATATTGGTTCACTTAGTCACACTCTTGAGAAACAGATTGCTAGTGCTGCCAAGAAATCTGGGATTGAAATTCCCGATACTGGCTATCCTTTTGATGGGACTTACACTTATCCCAATTTGAGTAAACTCAAGGAGAGACTACTTGATGATGATTATATTATACTTGATGATGATTTATGCAGGGAGCTAACAGAGTTTGACGACTCTGACCCTGACGCTATTAAGAAGCTTCTCAAAAAAATTCTCTAAAGAACAAGACCGTACCTGGTCCTACTTTTGCTACGTCTCCTATATGCATCAATGATCCTGATTATAATTTCTCTGTTGATCTTTCACTTATATCTATGGTTGAAACTGACCCCTTTTATGGCAGAGAAAATGATGATGCTATTGCACACCTGACCAAACTCACTGAGTTAGGTGGCTTGTTTACTACAGATGAGAAGATACGAAACTTCTATGTTACTAAGCTTTTTCCTTTCTCTTTAAAGGAAGGTGCTAAAGCATGGTACGATGCACTACCATGTGGTTTTATTAGGAGTCCTCAAGACTTAGCTCAATATTTTGTTGATAAGTACTTTCCTGCTTATATGCAACATGCTGCTTTACGAAGAATTTATAACTTTACATAGTTGCAGGATGAGAACCTCCCTAAAGCTTGGGGAAGGTATTGCAGTCTGTTCCAGGCTAGACCGGGACATGGAGTCCCTAAGAATGAATTAATTCATATATTTTATGCTGGTCTAACTGATGAATCTAGGTCCTATTTGGACAGTTGTGTTGGTTGTGTTTTCAGGAAAAGAACACCGGACGATGCAGAAGAATTAATGGGCAAGATTTCCAAGAACCACGAAGATTGGTCCGTCCCTGAACCACCTCCGCCACCAAAGAAGAGGGGCATGCTTGTCCTAAGCACAGAAGATATAAAGTAAGCTAAGAAGTCTATTAAAGAGAAGGGTATTAAAACTAAAGACGTGAAGAATCTACCATCCCATCGAGAAGTTGTGTGAGCCTACCACTCACCCTCCTATGGTGGAGGTACACACTCTTTTAGATTTCAATGCAAGAGACATTCCTCATGGTAAGCCTTCTTATCAATGTTTAGATGAGCTTGATAATTTCATTATGAAGCAAAATCATTTTAATGAGAGGGTACAAAGTCAGTTGCATGATAATTCCCTTGCTATCAAAAGTTTGCTTGATGTTCTAGGTAGAACAGTTAATGATGTTAAATGTCTTGTGAAGCATTTTCATATGGTTCAAATTCCGCTTGATCAAATTTCTAATGTGCAAAAATATTTGCTTGCTAATAATGCCAAACAGGATATACAGGCCTTCGGGATTAAAACCCGAGGAGGAACTAGCACTCAATATCCTCTCTATCCGGAGGGGCATACGAAGAGGATCGAGCAAGATTCTCAAATGCAGGAAGAAGAAATTGTTAGCTCTCCGAAGAAGAAGAATAAGCACAAAGAAGCTGACAATTCCAATGATCCAAATAGTATATCAACCTCCGATGCTGAGACTGAATATGGTGCTGAGCCCGAAAAGGATGGTGAGAAGAATGATCCACCGGAGGTTCAAGAAGAAGAAGCACCCGACAAATGCAAGAAATACACTAGAGAAAATTTATCGCAAGAAGACATGGGAAGGAACGAGAACCATGGGTGCAGGAACCCATTCCCTTTCCAGGTAAGTCTCTCAAAACTAAAGAGGAAGAGCATTACAATAAGTTTTGTGAATGGATGAAACCTCATTTTCTTCAAATTCCTTTGACTAATGCTATTAAGTTACGTCCTTATTCGAGATATATGAAAGATATTGTTACTAATAAAAGAAAAGTTCCTAATTAAGCAATATCTACTATGCTTGCTAACTACTCTTTTAGTGGCAAGATTCCTGAGAAGCTTGGTGATCCAGGTATACCCACCATTTCGTGTTCCATAAAGAATAATTATGTCAGGACTGCTTTATGTGACCTTGGAGCGGGAGTGAGTGTTATGCCTTTTTCTCTTTACAAGAGATTATGTTTAGGAAAACTAATCCCTACAGATATCTCTCTTCAGATGGCTGAAAAGTCAACAGTCATTCCTATAGGTATTTGTGAGGACGTTCCCGTTGAAGTTGCTAATTGTTTAATCATCACTGATTTTTTTGTGCTTGACATGCCCGAGGATGGCAGAATGTCTATTATTCTTGGTAGAACTTTTCTTAACACCGCAGTTTCTATTATTGATTGCAATAAAGGAAACGTTACTTTCAATGTGAATGACAAAGAAGACACGGTGTATTTTCCGAAGAAGATTGACAAGAGGCATGCCCTCAACTCTATAGAGAATATCGAGACCGTGAAGATTGGAGAATGGGATTGTCCTCTACATGTGCACCACAAATACAAATCCATCATGGTGGGGACAATGTCCATTAAAGTAAAGGTGCAATGATCACTTCATAAGGGGTGAGACTTTTTGCTTTATATATCGCCGGTTTGTTGGTAAGACTTGATCAACCTTGCTAGTAAGCATGTTTTATATAGGTAAAAAGTGGAGCTTGTTATGTTTTCATTTGCCTTAGCTTTTATTCTCCTTGTTGTACCAAGTTTATAAGTTTTTGAAACTTCACAACTTTAATCACTGTTTCAAGTTTTCAGAAAATTTCGCAGCTTTTTGAACTTTGAAAAAAATTCAACAGTGAAGTTGTCAGAAAATTCCAGAAAAAATATATTAAAAATTTCCATGCCATGAGTGACCCAGGGGCACCTGGGGCTGACCAGGGGAGCCACCAGTGGCCTAGGAGGCCAGCTGGCGCGGCTAGCCGTGCCCACAGGGCGCCTAGGGCCCACAGGGCAGCCAGCCAGGTAAGTCTTCTTCATCCTCCCTTCTCTCTCTCAAAAAACACGAGTTCTGCACTTTGTTCTTGCATTCTTGCTGCTCTCCGTCCAGAATTTCGATATCTCTCTACGACCCATCATTTGAGCTGAGATTTTGGGAAAATACTCCCTGGTATGTAACTCCTTCACCCCTCCAATTAGATTTTTGATTGGTGACTTCATTTGTGAGTATTTAGTAGCTCTTGGTGCTGTTCTTATGAGCTTGCATGCATGTGTAGAAATTTATTTTCCAAGTTTTGATGCAAATTTATGCCCTATGTAAGTGAGTAAAGTAGTTTTCCTCAACCTACTTTGCTTAAATCCTTGTTTTTGTGAATTGTAAAAAAAATGAGTTTCTTTGGAAAAGCAAAGGGGTGGCTTGGGAAGAAGAAGCCCGAGCGCTCCGATCGAGTCACTAGAGCTGCAGCTTCACCCTCAGCAGTTAGGGTGAGATACAATGAAGATCATGTGCCCCTGGAGCTGTTGGAAGAAACAAATACAGCATGCGCAATGATGTATCCGTGCGATGATTTTCTTACAGCTGCAGGAATTAAGGAGGAATTTTATGGCCTTTGTGCCAACACAGGTTTGACACGGCTAGCTTTATGCCGTGTGGTGCAGTACAAAAAGCTTACCTCCTATTTTGTTAACAGTTTTTGTTATAACCATGATGTTGGAACCGTCGAGTTCAAACTTTATAATGATCTCATAACCATGTCTTTGGCACAATTTTGTGATATAATAGGTGTGCCGAACGTTGGTCAGACAGATAAGATGACCATGCAGCCTTCCGGGTTGAGGACCCTCTTCAACTCCCTTTGCTGCCAGGAAGAGACCGACATTCGGCGCACGAAGATTTCCAGCATCTTGTTTCCACACCTCAGGTATTTTGCGTATTTTGTTGCTAGAGGGGTGTTGGCTCGTGACAACACGAGCAATGGGTCTGCACCAGATTTCGCTATTTATGCGAACGCCCTTTCTGGTAAGAATGAGTATAATGTGGGTGCCTTGATTGCTCGGCGCCTTGTTACGAATAGTAACAACGGCGATTTATATGTGGCTTTTACGCCACACTTATCCTTGAGTCTCTTGAGCGCACCCCGCATCCTGGTGATGTTCCCTTTTCATACGCGAGTCTTGATCTTGCGGCCATGAAGATGCATAAGTTTTTTACCATGACCTCTCAGTTTGGTAACCTTGATTATATTTTGAGGTTTGAAAGGACCATTACTCGTGAGATCCGTCTACCTGCACCACTTTTGTTTGATAAAACTCGCAGGAACGGATGGTCCTTCAACGAAATTCAGGTCGATGAGTTCTTGGCTAATTACCAGCCGCATAACCCCATGGAGGGGGTTGTGCCCGATGAGGAGGAGCATGGTGAGTTCCCACCTTTCCAGGGAGAGACCTTCACCGAGCATGGCGAGGGATCTTCCTCCGCTTGGAGCGCAGGGCCTTCCTCATGGGAGGATCCGAGGACTTCGGTGTACGCACCGGAGGGCTCATACGACCCCTGGACTTACCATTACCCTGGAGCAGGAGGCTCCTGGGGGCAGTAGCTGCTACCAACTTAGGCCAAAAGCCTAAGCTTGGTGGAGTACGTGCCCTTCTCACTTTTCCATTGTATTATCCGTTTTTATTTTGTTTGCCTTGATCTTTTCGAAGTTTTTGCCCGTTCTTCTTTGTTCTTTTATTTTGCAAAAACAACAAAAAGATTTCTCTTTTCTTTTTCTTTCGTTTAACCTTTGAAAAAATCCAAAAATATTTTTTTTCTCTCTTTAGTTTGCTTTGTTGCAGATTTTAGCTCGAGTCTGTGATGGCATTTGCACTTTATTATATATTTCCTACGCTCAAACCGTGCATGTGACAAGGCAGTAATGACGAAGATCGACGAAAGGGATGCAACAAGGAAAACCGGTATGAACTCTTTTTTTTTCTACTTTCGTACATATGCTTGTACTTATGATTTAGAGACCAGCTTGTAGCGACATAGTGCTATGTTTACAATGCTTGCCCAGTGTTCATGCTTTCTTTGTGGCTAATCCCAAATAGCTAGAGTGCATAATGTGTTGTTGAAATGATTTACATGCATTGCATTGTTCAAGGTTTGGCATACTGAAGTGGTATTTCCCTTTGGAGAATTCTTGGATTGACTTGGCACATGCTTACACATGTTTATGACTGAAAAGTCTACTATGCCTTGATGATCTTTGAGTTTCAGAATAGTCATATCATTTTCATGCCCAATTCAATGTTACTTTGTCGCTCTGCATGATTATGACTGTTATTGCTCTCTAGTTGGTCGCTTCCCAGTCTTTTGCTAGCCTTCACTCGCACTAAGCGGATTTCTGCTTGTGCATCCAAAATCCTTGAAACCAGTTTTTCCATATGAGTCCACCATACCTTCCTATGTGGTATTTACCGGCCATCCTAACGAAGACTTTCTTGTACCATCTCGAAATTATTCAAAAGCTCTCCTGTTTTGTGCCTCTGTTTTAGCTCATGAGGAAGTAGTAGGTAATTCATGACCGTCTTATGTTAGACATGTTTTATTCCGGGTTTGCTTGTCTAATCTGCGAACCCCAATACGAGGAGGGACTGGCATGAGTGCGCCCAGCTCACAAAAGATAATCACAACCAACAAACCCTCCTTCACGCTTTGTCTATGAGAAATCAGAAAACTTTGGCAGTGATAAACAAAGGAGATTAAGGTGATGTGATCGTCTCCATCTTGGGAGCCGTTCCTCGAAACATGTCTAGCGCAAGAGGTGATTGAGTTTTCTCCTAGCATTCGTTGACAAAGCATGCACCTCCCAAAACACTTTTTATCTCTGTTTTCAAAACCAAGAGCTCTGGTACAAGTTTAGTCTTTTCTTCCTTTCACGGGTTTTCAACCTTTCCATCAAACTCCACGGTTCGAGAGTCTCCACCTTCTTTCTTCAAAGCACCAACTAGGAGAGCATAATTGTCATTCTGAGTGTAATGTGCATTGTCCCAAAGTATTACATTGTCTTTTGCATGATTGGTGCTTTGTCTTTTGCATTATGTTTTGCATAATTGTCATTCTGAGTGTAATGTGGTATTACTTATTCTGAAGTTCTTAGTTCTAGTCTCCTTTAAAACTCCGGAGGAGTTTCTGCATTTATGTTTTTCTTCACTCATGGAGGCTAGCGAAATACCACTCTAGTATGATCGAACTTTTTGCATTGTAATCCTCTCTTGATTTTCAGTAGCGTATTATTAACTTCTAGTTGTTTGTGATTGATCACTTGAAATAAGGATTGCTTCGTGCATTGTCCTCATAGCATTGTTTTGATACTTGCTAAATTCTTTTCATAGTACATGCTTATATACATATATTGAAGCAAAAGAGTTTGTCAAAGTTTTCTTTGTCGCGTTCAGTTCGTTGTACTGAATTGCTTGAGGACAAGCAATATGCTAAGCTTGGGGGGTTGATACGTCTCAAACGTATCTACTTTTCCAAACACTTTTGCTATTGTTTTTCCCTCATTCTTGCATGATTTGGAAGAAACTAACCCGGACTAACGCTGTTTTCAGCAGAGCTGTCTGTATGGTTTTATTGTGCGCGGGAAAATGGATTTTTGGACGTCCCAGAAAATTCCCAGAAAAATACCAGAAAATCCACGCACCCGAAGGAGCCAGATGCCATAAGTGGGACCAGAGGGGCGTCTAGGGGGGCCCAGGCTCCCCCCTGGCGCGTCCAGGGGTGGGGCCGCGCCCTCTTGACGCCTAGGGGCCTCCCCCCTCCTCTGATGCCCTACTGATGCTCCTATTTATTCCCGTGATGCGAAAACCCCAAAACAGAAGTCGTTTTCCCAGTTCTCGTCGCGGAGCCGCCGCCACCCTCTGTTCTTCTCCAGGAGGGCTAATCTGGAGACTGTTTTGGCCTCTGGAGAGGGGAGATCATCGCCATTGTCATCACCATCACCACTCCATCCTCCCTCCATGACTTCTCCATCCATGTGTGAGTAATTCCCTGCTATAGGCAAAGGGAATGGTAGGGATTGGATGATTTAGATCATGTAATAGTTTATCAAATTGTTGGGGGCATGTTGCCTATCATCTAGATTGGTGTTTATCATATTTGCTTCAACTTGTTGCTCTTAATGATTGTCACTTTGGGCCCGAGTTCCATGATTTCATATCTGAACCCTTTGTGTTTTCATGAGTATATTTGTGTTCTTGATCTTATCTATGAGTTGTTTGCGCCTGTTATAGTCTGTAACCGGCGATCCCAATGGTGACAGCTTGGGACACCAAAGGGGATGGACTTCAATTTGAGGATTCCATGTATCCGTTGATTGTTAATGCTTTGTTCCGGTGCTCTTTGACAGGAGCACCTTAATCTCCATAAGTTCCTTTTGGCCCCGTTCGTACCGGGATGGTAGGACAAAAGATGTTGTGCAAGTTCTTATTGCAAGCACGTACAACTACCTGTGGGATACATGCCTGATGTTTGATTTATGCCTAGATGATCTTTTCTTTTATTTGTGTCTTGCCCCAAGTTAAATACATGATGTGTCTTATCCATGCAGTGCCCGAATGCATCTCCCTAGCCTACAGTGTCTTTAATTCTGCTGGTTACTAGTTGTTTACTTTTGCTGTTTACTATTACCGTTGCTATAACCACCACTATTATCGCAGTTGCTATTAATATCTTGTTGCAAGTAAGTGTATCTCAGGTGCGGTGGAATTGAAAACTCCATTGTTAAAGCTTGTGGATATTCTTTGGCTCCCCTTGAGTCGAATCTATAAATTGGGTTATTCTTACCCGCGAAGACTATCTCGATCCCCTGCAGTTGTGTGTTATCACTTGCATGCTATCTTTTACCTTTCTTTTAGTAGTCCTTCTTGTTTAGTTCATCATGTTAGGCCTTGGTGCTTTCAGGGAATCGGAAGTTCTATATTTCCATCAAAGGGATGGATAGAATATGAAGAAGGCATGGGACAGAATTTCTGAAGCACATAGATGTATTATGCCTTGGATACCTATAAAAATTGTGCTTAGAAATTTCTACCATGGTATTTTTAAGAGATGTAACAGCCTAGATTTCACAAAAATTAAAAATTTTGTTTTCTGCGTGAATTGGTTGATTGCCTGCTTTGTTTGCGGTGTTTTCATCCCTGATTTATCGATCGGCGATTATTTCCCCCCTCTTATCTCGTACCGGATGGAGACCGACCCTTGTCACCATGAAACTCGACCTTTGTGACACCGGGTTTCACCAGATCACCGTCGCGAAAACCCGCACCAGACCAGCCGTAGCCAACGGAACAAAAACCCCATTAAATAAGTAAAGGGATATTTTTATAGCGCGCCGAAAAGTTTTCTCGGAACGGTTCCAGCGCGAGGTGAACTCCGCCGGCTTGACGCGCTGATCGTACAGTTCGAAGTTTTACCCGAATCGGAGGTCCTGCGGAGCCTCGTCTCTCAGAAACGCAAACACCGCGCGCGCGAGAGAAAAGCCGGGGATGTTCTTGAAAACTGCCAGCCACCTGGGCTATATAAAGACCACCACTCCCCCCTATCCCTTCTAGGGTTTCCCCTAAAAAAATTGCAGCCACCCACCCCCCTAAATTGCTCCAAAAATTATGCCCAGGTCCCCCAATTCGTGAAACCCTAGCCTCCGCAGATCTGAGCTGTCAGATCTGAGATCCAACGGCTCAGATCCGGCCACGTCGCCTCAAACCAGCACCCACAGCCTCCCAGCCCACTCCGGGCCCCGGCGGGCCGAGCGCCGCCGCCGCGGGCCCGCCTGAGCCCATCGCGCCGCCGCCGTTCCCATGGAGCACGTCGCCTCCACACCCACGCCGACAGCCTCGCCGCCGCGCCGCCGCACCTCGTTGCCTCGGTGAGGCCGCGCCACGCCGCGCCCTTCCTCCTCCCCTCCTGCCTCGACTCAACCTCCTCCACCTCTCGCCGCAGGACCCGAGAGGGCCATCGCTGTGCCATGGAAGGCCCCGAGCTCGCCACAGGTCCGAGGCTTCACCTCTCACCCCCTAGCACGCCGCCGCCCCGGATCCGACGAGATCCGGGCGGATCTGCCGCAGTCCGCCGCCTATGCCGCTTGCCGGCGTCGAGCACCTCTCGCCGGAGGGCGAGGTCCGCCTCCGCCGTCGGCCTTGAGCCCTTCGGGTTGAGGCAATGGGAGCCGCCAGCCTCCAGCGACACGGGTGGGCCGATGAGCCACCCTCGACCCACCAACGCCCCAGCGGCCCACAACGCCACCACGGCCCAGCCGTTGCCTCCTCTGGCCAGTGGGCCGAGCCCGTTTGGTGAGGCCTTTTTCTTTTTTTGTTGTTTTATATTTTTTTCTGTCTGTTATATTTTTCTAATTCTGAGAATATTGTACTACTGATGTTGTTTTGCGACGTAGTTTGCGAGTAATCGGTAGCCCGTATCACGTTGCGCCCAAAAGGAAAATTGTTTAGTTTTGTGTGTACATTAATCCATCTTTTGTGAGCATTTTTATTTGGGGTCATCTTGATGTTCTTAATCACTGTTGAAGTGGGCACCAGGATGTTAACTGATACTAATTTCTGGAAATGTGCTGTTGTTGTTATTGTATTGCAAGTTTGATTGATGATTGTGTCACATCCATGAGGCCTATTGCATTGATTCTTGTTGCATACTGTTAAGCATCATGTCTACTTCAATCCTATGCAATCACTTGTCATGTTTGACTATTGTAGCTATATTAAATCTTGCTCCAAAGTGGTGACCCTGATGATATGTGTTGTTGTATACATAAAGTTGCTACTTTGCTGCCCTATATCATTTTAACCATGCATACTATTGAGCATTGCAATATGTCATTTTGATCTATGCCATGTCTACTTCTATTATATGTATTGCATTTTCATGTTTACATTCCTGGTCATAGTTATGTTTAGCTGCAAAGTTGTTATCCTGCTGTTGTTGACAGCCACCTCTGTTTTCACCAAGTCTGTAACTTTCCGATGCCATGTTGCATGCTTAATATCTTTTGATCTGTGATGCCTATGACCTTGATTCTTGTTTGTACCTGATCACCATCATGTCTAGTTCATGCCCATATATTGCTATGTCATGTTGCTGCACATTTGCATATAGTTTGACTCATGTTTATACAGCATGAAAATAACAGTTTTTGGCCTGTTTTCCTGATTTTCACCAAGTCCTAGACCAGTAATGTTTTATTGCATTTTTCATGGGCTATAAATAATTGTTCATGATGCCTATTTGCATGATTTCTTTTGCCATGTCATTCCTGCCATTTCTACTTTAGTTGCATATCATTTTTGTGCATGTTTACAACCTTTTGCTAGCTTATTTTTTGCTCTAAATTGTGCTACCTAATGTTGGCAGATTGTGTGCATAACTTGTATTGCTTCTAACTTTTTAACCGTAACTCCGTTTGGAGTGTTATTTACATGTAACTTGATTAGAATTTCATGTAATTTGTGTTTATGCTATTGTTTTCTGCTGTTAATCAACCTAAAATATGGTTTAGGTCAGAACAGTACCAAATGCTTAAATTGTCGTGGGGTACTTAGTGCTATGACATGTTTACGTTGTCCCTCACTTAAATTGACTAGCATAGATAGTTTCCTTTATGCTTCACCTCTTGATATGTTTGTGTGCTATGCCATGCTTGAGTGAGATGCCATGTTAATAACCTTTGCTCATGTTGTGTAGCTAAATAACTTGAACCTTTCCAAATGTGCGGTATCGTCGTGTGTAGGATAGAACGATTGCTTTATCCTACCACTTCATATTCATGCCTCTCAAATAAACCCAGACAGCCATGTCCTCCACATCCCAACAAACCGTGTTCAGCTATGTTACTATTGCTCGCTGCTCGGCCACTGCTTAGTATGCATGCTAGGATGTTATCAACTGTTATCTTGTTACTCCTTGGATTGGGCTATCACACTATTATATTTATTGTGGATGATGTGATTATTATAATGTTGACTATATTCGACGAAGGATGGAAGGTCTAGGCTATCCCGCCCCGACGCTTTGTTCCATTCGAGTCATCTAGGACCCGAGTTCCGTATATTGTGTCTCTTGACGAGCGTGCCTAACCTCGTGTGGGATTTTATGGGGTCCCCTATTCTTACCTACCTAGCTTCAAACATTTCTAGTGGTGGCCCAAGATGATTTACCATTTGAAAACTGTGTGTGTGTCTGTCGGGTAGCCCCTGGCAGATATTCTTTAAAACAACCTGGGCCAGCGGGAACATGGTTTCCTTGTTGGTCCAACCTGTCCAGCTGAGGACCCGGCCTCATGTGAGAATTACCGGCAATCCAAACATGCAATAGATGGTAGAGACCAGATCGAGAGCGCGGCCGGCTCCTGAGCTGGATGTCGACTCACCGGGGGCCACCCGGATTTGTTCGTTGTTAGCTAGAGGGACCTGTCGTTTCGGATCTCTCGGGACTAAATCATAAAATGGCTGCCCATTGATGGGTAGAAACTGAGAGAGATGGGCGTGCGTGCGGAGCCTTGTAATGGGCAGTTGGTACACCCCTGCAGGGTTAAATCTTTTCGAGAAGCCGTGTCCACGATTATGGACGACTTGAGACCTACTCCTTGTTCATAGACAACAACAACTGAGATAATCTTAATATAACTTGATCAACGTGTGTGTGCCTTGACTGCTTCTTCTTCATCGGGATGCGAAGAGGACCACAAGGATAGGATAATTGTTATGTTTGCGTAAGTAGCTGATAGCAAGACTTGTTCGAGGCGATTCCTCATCGAATACTTGGTTCTCGTCTTACTCTAAGATTAGACCGTTAGCCACTCATATATTGCTAGTGCGTCTACAACCTCACCACTACCCCCATCTTACCCGTGAGAAGTTAGTTACAAGACTTTAGATATATTCTCACCCCTTGCTTTTATTTTCCCTTTTATGTTTTGCCTGATCGGCCGCTGCAGTTGATTACCACCTCGACGCTTCTTCTGGACGCCTTCGTGGAGACTCGACGACGACTAGTTAGGCGGATCCCTGCGGAGATCCTGGACCCGTGTGGTTACGGGAATGGTGTGTTTTACCTTTGCCACTAGGCATTTGATTGTAGTCTGTACTCAGACATGTATCTTCCGCTGATGTATTGTATTTAAGGCAGTTGTATGCCGATTGTATGAGATGTTGAATCCTTGTAGTCGTAATGTTGTGATATCATGTTGGAAACCCGGGGCATATGGCTTATCATATGTCGCGGTGGGACCGGTATGTGCTTCGTCCCCGAATCTGGATGGAAACATCTAGATCTGGAACAGTACCGAATATCGGGCCTTACAGGAGACTTCTTAGAGTGTGATGAAGCTAGAGCCCTTGATATTTTACATGGTCTATCTAGTTATTTTGTTTATGACCGTAGTTTTGATACTCTAATAAATAGACTTGCTACTAATGAAAAGAGGATGGATGCTCTAGACTTGAGGAAGGTAGAGGAACTTAAGCCCAACAAGCAAGATATATTGGAGATAGATGATGATTGGGAGCCTTTTGTTAGAATTAGCATCGCTAACCAAGACTTCCTTGCTTTTTGTGATATTGGATCCATGGTTTGTACAATGCCAAAAATAGTTTACGATTCTTTGAAACTAAACATGGATAATTTTTCATCTAATCATGAACATACTAATGGAGATATTTCCGAGATCCAGGGAAAGTTAAAAGAAGTCCAAGTTATATTCCTTAAAAGGGTTGCAACGGTGGACTTCATCATGGAACCAAACCAAAGTAACATCGTGCATGGAAGGGACTTCCTCCGAGCTATGAAAGGCTTCATCAATATTGGTAAGGGGCATATACGCTCACGTGGTAAAGAGAAAGGTAAGTACCTCTTCCCTAGGAAAAAGAAGAATGAACTTGTTGAAAATCAATTTGATGGTTTTTATGACTCAGATGATCTCGGAGACCTTTGATTCTTCTTTTTGCTTTTTGCCTAGCTTAAAGGCGTAAAAGAAAGCGCTTGTTGGGAGGCAACCCAAGATGTTTTTACTTCTGTTTTTAGCGGTCTTGATGATTGTTACTACTGTAGCAACATCATTGTATCTTTATTTTCAAGCTTTGTGCCAAGTTTAGCCTCCGATTGCAAGAAAGTTTAAAAGTTGTGACATGTTGTACAGAAAACAGATTCTGTCCTTGGACGGAAAAATTCGGCTAAAATCACCAGATCATCTTTTTGATCAGAATGTTTTTACAGCATGCTGTATACAGTTGGCTTTCAAGCGTCTGTTCTGAGTTTTTTTATTTGAGTTGCGCTAGCTTTTTCTTTGCAAAAACTTTTCGCCAATCTTGAGAAACAGTAGCCCTTCAAAAAATGTATTTCCAGTAGAAGAAAATTAGTTTACTAAGGGTATTAAACTCTCTAATCAGCTTATGATGAGTTATGTATGAAGGGAGTTTTCAAGTGTGCGAGGGAAGATGATGAAAGAAGATCCGGGAGTGTCAAACGCTCAAGCTTGGGGATGCCCCCATGCATCCCCAATAAATATTCAAGGAGACTCAAGCGTCTAAGCTTGGGGATGCCCCCGTGCATCCCCTTCTTCATCAACAATTATCAGTTCGCCCTTCGTTACACTATATTTTTATCAGTTCATGCGTTATGTGCTATGCTTGGAGCGTCTCGCTCTTTACTTTTTAGTTTTCTTTAGATTTTCTTGATGTTCATAACAAGTTAGAACCAAGATTTCTTTTGTGTGGGAGAGAAACACCTTCCACTTTAAACTAGAACACATCATAAGATTTTCATGCTTATCTTTCTTTCGTTGTGTGTTCTTTATCTTTTCTAAGTTGTTGTCATGTTTAGCTCTTGTGCTTTCATGTTTATCTTTTCAAGAGTCTTTTGTTTAGTTTGTTGCTGGAACTCTCTTTAGTTTTCATGATTATCTTGTTTAGAGAGTTGGCTGTTGCACTGAGTTGTGTCTTGACTCAAAGTAGATAATTCAGGTTGCTATTCAATTGCAGTAGTAACTTGCAATAGTTTTGAGGTATTGTTGTGAGTAATGTTTGAACTTTTGGTGTCAAGAGCTCCAGCCTATTAGGGATAGGTGTCGTATTTTGGTCAATCCGTGTTTATTTTCAAAAACTAGTTGAGAACTCTAGCTACTAGATAGATCACTAATCTTAGGAGGGATCGGATAATAGAGTACACTCACATACCATGAGTCGAGGATGCGCAAGGATAACCAAACCCCCATACACTCCTCCTCGGGGTACTTGTCTCTTTGTGAACCTCCATATTAGATTGAGAGTTACCGATAATAATGCATGAGTTCTTCGGACTAATGTAAGTATTGAAAGTTGACAATTCCACCTCTTCATATTTGCTAGCCTCTTCGATACCATGCATTGCCCTCTTCTCACTCCGAGAGTTGGCATCCACCTAGCCTGTGCATCCAAACCCTTAGCATGATACACTCTGTCATCATAAACCTCCTTATATCTTTCCTCAAAACAGCCACCATACCTACCTATCAAGGAAATTCCATAGCCTTTCCGATATATATACACATGCAAGATCCACCTTCTCATGAATTGATCTTCATGTCCTACATGTTCTTGCTACACTGGCAGAGGCATACATTTGCATACATCATGATAGCTACATCTTATTTATGCTGAGTACTTTTGTAAAGTGTTAAAGATCTTCTTTACTTCTAGTAAAATAGAGTGTTTCCCCTAAGTGAGCAAAAGATCCCAAAGAGGACAAAATTTAAAAGATCCCAAAGAGGACAAATTAGAGTTAAATACAAAGAGCCATTGAGGCCACAAAAAAGTACAAAAAATAGAAAAAAGAGAAAAGGAAAATAAAAAGAGAGAAAGGGGCACACTACTATTTATTAGAGATCAACAATTTGTACTCCATAGAGATGATCATATATGTATATAGCTAAGAGGGGGGCCTTCACACTTTTGAACTTGGCTTGTATGTTCCAATGATGAGCCTCCTCAAATGAGCACTAGGTCTTCTTGAGAAAGCAAGTTGGATGCACCCCCACTAGTTCCATTGGAGAGATTTTCTTCGCTCATATGTGCATCTGTTTCATGGAAATCCCTACTCCTCACATCATATCTATCATTTGGCTTTCTCCCGCCTATGATTGTCCTCATTGATGTGAGCCTTTCACACCTTTTTGTCTTCATCCTCCACTCTATCTCTCTCTTTGCCATCCTAAGTGTCAACTCTCGTGCTTACGCTCATCCATTGCATGAGTGCTCAAAATATCGAAAGGGAGTGGATCAAATTGACTTGTACCTGGCTAGTGGTTTGGGGACGAGTCAAGATAAGATTCCAAAGAAGACTAAGTGTGACACTTTAGTAGATTGAGTTCTTAACAAATAAATATTTTTCTCTCTCGTATTGCCATCCCTCACTTCTTGCACGCAAACACCATTTGGAGACATTCGAGTCACAGACAGCGAGAGATCTTGCACCTTTATGTTCTTATGTTGCGTGTTTCAATGCTAATATAGACTCTTTCTTGTTATGACTTGAATTGAATTACATGCCTTGATTGTTTTACTTCAAATTTATTTTATGGTTAGTAGCATGTCACCACAGAAAGTATGCTTGTTATCATTTACCTACTCGAGGACGAGCAGGAATTAAGATTGGAGATGTTGATACGTCCCAAACGTATCTATAATTTCTGCTTGCTCCATGCATGTTTCGTGTGATATTGCTATGCTTTGGCTACACTTTCATACACTTTTGATCATATTTGGACTAACCGACTAACTCAGTGCACCCCAGTGTAAGTTCCTGTTTTCTTCTATCTTTTTATTTTAGGTTTCCTCCGTATTAAAAATGCTCAAAAAATCCTGAAAAATCCAATAAAAATCAGCGTACAGGACCTGCCAACGCCCTAGGGTGGGGCCGCGCCAGGGAGCCGCCTTGACCCCTCGTGGCCCCCCTGGCTGCCCCCCTTCGCCCATATATTTGTATCGCCCCAAAACCTCTGAAGATAGAACTCTTTCTCGCGATCTCGGCTCTATTCTGCCGCCGCCGCGCATCCAAGATCGGGAGCACCAGAATACCTCTTCACGGCACCCTACCGGAGGGAGGATTGACCTCCGGGAGCTTCTCCACCACCATGGACGCTTCCCGGATGACCCGTGAATAGTCCACCTTGGACCATTGGTCCATGATCAGTAGCTCTGTGATGTTCTCCTCCCCTCTTTGTTCTTCATGGATTAGACCTTGTGAGCTGACCTACATGATCAAGGAACATATGTAATTTTTCTGTTGTTGCTATGCTGAGTTTGCTGGGATCTGATGGATTATGAGACTATGTTCAGATTGTGATTGAGTAATATATTTGGTTCTTCTCTTTTATATTCTTGTTCTTGAGTAATTCTTGCATGTTCTCCATTGTTGTTTATTGCTTTCGCCATGTAGTAGGTAGTGACTCCAAGAGGGAGCGTTATGCTTGATTGTGGGTTCATGCCCCTTGATGACTAGCTTGAGTGATAGAAACATGAGTCTAGTGGATGTGTTGTTGCCACAAGGGGGAAAATAACGGTGCTTGTGACCGCGGTTGTAAGGATTGTTTACTTTACGAAAAGTTCTTTTAATGAAGTTGTCTGTTGCTTTGGGTTTACACTTTGGGTGGGGCTCGCAACTTAATACCAGCGAGATGTTCTAGATAGATATCTCAAGGTGGATGATTAGTAGTAGATGCAGATGGATTTCGGTCTAGTTATCTTGGCGTACCGCCCATGCTTTTGAACCTCTTCCTTCCTTTTGTAGCATAGTTAGCATTGGTTTGTGCCCGTAATCCTGTCAATTGCCTAGCTGTGATTTGTTTACCTCACGTAGCAGTTTTATTGTCTTTTGGGAGAGACACATCATTAGTGAACATCATGGGACCCCGTTCCATATTTCTACCACTGTTTACACCCTCAATTTACTTCTTGCTTTTACTTTCTAGTTGTAATTATCACTATCTATTATCTGTTGCGTTGATCCATTGTAAAAATAAAGGCCGGAGAGATTGACAACCTCTCTGTACTCGTTGGGAACAAAGTTATTTGTTGTGTGTGCAGGTCCAGATGAAGTAAGAAATCTTAGATTCTGAACGGCGCCATTGTTCACTTCATGACCTACTTATCGACCTTGGAGTCCTACTGGTCGATCTCAACCTTGGTATCTTTGCCAATGGAAATCTTGCTGCTATGCTACATCTCAACCTTCCACTTAGGGTAACTAACAAGGGGCGAGAAGCTATCACTTCCTCGCTAGCATCACTTGTTCAAGGGGAATGTGGTCAAAGATGAGGATCTAGACCCCCAATGTGCGAGAAAGGATGATGAAGAGGTCCAGGGGGCATTTCTTTGTATGCGGTTGCGGACCTAGACATTCGGGGTACTCGTAGTCCATATTTATTTAGCTAAAACTCTGATGAACAATGTAATCCTCCATTTGTTCAGCTTGTCTCAGTTATTTATTATTATATTACTTGTCTCCGTGTATGCATGAAGCGTTTATATGAGTTATTTAGTTGTGACCCTAAAAAAGTTATTTAGTTGTGAAAACAAGATAGTTGGAATCTATATACGCGCTTCTACGGTACCAGTCCTTCAACCAAAACTTCTTCGGTAAGGCCAATCGCGTATTGAAAACTGTCTGTTTTGACAACCTGTGTTGGGTATGCGTTTTGATACAATTGTATGGGTTACAGCCTTCTCGCAAACGGGCATTGTTTTATTTTACGAAAGAGATGATACTAAAAATCCTTTGGTGTCAGAGGATCACAAACGTTTATGCTTTATAAATTGTGTGTAATATACATGAACAAATATGTAACCAATCAGGTCGCGTAACCAGCTTGTCACGGATCGCGGTAAGATCCAAGAACTATTGTTCGGCGCTAAGGTTACATCCAACGGCCACAGTTGTACGCTAGGGTTACGAGATACTCTACTGGGTTTTGAGACGGTCAACAGGGTTTTCCAGGGTTTGACTAACATTCAACTAATCCATTTTGTGCACGAAGCATATCTAATTTCTTTAGTAACCCAATGAAACTTGTACCACGGACCATGTTGGTGAAATGATAACAGCATGCCAAAACTCGTCCTTTTTAGAGGTCATTTGAATTGATTTTCAATTTCAATGACATTATGCTCGAAAAAAATTCATTTAATGCATTAAAATAGTCAAATCAAGTCAGAAACACCTGGAATTTAAGGATGTTAGTGTCAATGCTTAATGTTGAACATATAAAAAGTTTAGGGTTTAAAAGATTTAAGTATAACGTGATTCCTTTCTGACGTGGTTGTTTCCGGTCGAAACCCCGATACTTCAAAAGGAATGGCCTAGTTTGTACACAAAGTGTATCTAATTTCATTAATGATCCAGTAAAACTTTTATCACAGGCCAAGTATTGTCCTTTTTAGATTTCATTTGAATTGATTTTCAATTTCAATGTCATTATGCTCGAGAATAATTCATTGAATGCATTAAAATTGCCAAATGAAGTCAGAAACGTTTGAAATTTCAGCATGTTAGTGTGAATTCTTAATGTTGAACATACAAAAAGTTTTGGATGTGGCTGTTTCCGATCGAAACCCAGATACGTCAAAAGGAATGGCCTAGCTTAAATACGAAGCGTATCTAATTTGATTAGCAATCCACTAAACTTTTACCACGGACCATGTTGACGAAATGATGACATCATGACAAGTCTCGTCTTTTTAAGAGGTCTTTTGAAATTATTTCCAATTTGAAGGTAACGATGCTAAAAAATAATTCTACCTAGCTTCCTCAATACGAAACTCTTCCTAGCTTCCTCAGCAAGAAAAATCGCGCATTGCAAACAGTTTGTTTTAACAACCCGTATGGGTTATACGTTATGATAACAAAAACGATCACATATAAATTGACCTAAATTCCAGTTGCATATATGCATCCATTACATACAATGCTTCATATAAATTACCTCACACACGTACAATATAATAAATACAGGCATATAGTCTCGTCAGAGCACACACACTCACACACATATATACATATATATAACAATAAGGATGGATCGAGCAGATGTAAACTTTCATGGTGGCACTTTTGGATCATGCTCGGTCCCGTCTTCGTAGTTTCACAGCGACGACACTATCCACCGAGGGGTTGACTCCTGGCCACTGTAGCAACTTGGTAGGTTACAACCAAGCATAGAAAAGTTGTCCAAGGAAAAACGGAAAAGATCAGGAGATGGTGCTTCCCAGTCGGAGATGTGGTGACAAGCAATGAAGACACAACCATACTTAAGAAACGGCAGACCATCATCCCAATCGTGCATCGAACAATCCGTGCTCATCATCTATGGTGTTATTTCGATCATACGAGGATAACTTCTTCCTAAAAACATGGAGTACTCACCCAAGTCGGGGACCGCCTCCCATTGTGCACCCCGGAGATCACGTTGTCCTACATTAATCCTCAAGACGTCGCAGCTCACATTGTTGTAACTTTGAATAGTCCGGTCTAGGTAATGAATTTCAGGTTCGTTTCCAGTGATCTCTGCAGTAACCCGCACGATAAGTAAGCAGTCATGGTCAGCAGGAACGAGGTACCATCGCTTCGACCAATCCTGCGAACCGTCCTGTGGGACCAAGTCATTGACAATCTGCTGCGCACGAACTGAAATTGGGGGCTGCATCGAAACCTGCAAGAAACGAAGCATAGTACATCTTATTACTATATATAAATGGACCGAACATTTACTGAAGCAAATAATAACATATACACCATGGGATATATATGTAAAAACAAGCTTTACCTCCATGATTTGGATCCCACATGTAACAATCACCATTGTTCGTCATGGCAAAGTACCGGTCGTGACGGTGAACGGCATCTTCATATCGCCAAGGACTCAGATGGGGTGTTGCGAGCATGTACCATGTTAAGGAGTCAGGAACATCGTACCAGGAGTTGGTAACATTGCCCCGGCCTATTATGGCAATCCTGTTGTCGGAGACGGCGATGAGATTGTAGGCTTTGAAGCCACATTGCTTTCGAGGTGGACATACAATTCCTATCTTCTTCAATTTAGGATTTATGAGATCGTAGCCGAAATTGCATAGGCCGTTTGTCTGGCGAAGGCCAATAGAAGAAAATGGAGGCACATCAACTATAATTCCAATGTACACATTGTGCAACTAGACGTCTCCGCCGTTACGTACAAGAAAGGCTTGCCAATCGCCATTGGCAGCAACCCAAGGCTGCCATAGCCCGTACGTGCAGTTGGATGGATCGTCAAAGATCAGGCTGAGAGAAATGAAATTTTGTAAAGAAAGACGTAAGCGATCGATCACCTACCTGAGGGCGACAGAAAATCGTCGATGGAAAAGGTGTTGCATCAAGAGGGGTGATGGTGCACTTGTCGCTCAGCGGTTGTTCCTGCTCCGATGCCATGTACTAATAATGTACTGCTTGCTCCATTACACAAGGAAGCCCGAGAACCAACTTCATCTCCTCAATTCGACCTAGGACGAGGCGCATAACCCCCTGCCCACATGATGGAAACCTTGTGACGCTCAACATGTCCGCTCTAGTGTTGTTGGAGACCACTGTTGTAAGGGTATCGTTGCTGATTTTCTCCAGGCGGCGTCTTTGCGACGGAGGGGAACCGTCGATGTCGTCTTGCGCCCCTAGGCGGCGGCTTTGCGCCGGAGGGGAACCGTCGATGTCGTCCTGCGCAGTCATGTCGAACTGCTCAAGAGGGCTGAGAAGACGATGAAAGTTTTGGTGTCTGCAGGATGATTTGCTTTGGCCGGCCGGCTGACATAATATGCGCAGTTATGCACGCATGGTAAGTTGGTAACTGAACGAAGGGCACGCCGACTTTTGGTTCATCGGGGCGAGACGGCGGTTCCCCTTCTACACTGGTCCATATGATCGAAGGGGTCCAATCAGGGGCAGCGGCTCATGGCCCAACTGGCACGCCGATCAAATTACGTGTGGCACTACTTCCCAAACGGCGCCGTCGAGGAGACGTATGACAAGCGGGCGGCGGGGCATCAATGCTTGGGCACTCTTCGGACGTTCGAGTTTGTTATCGCCTGCTACTTATACCGGTCGGGTGCGCTATAGTGGTTTCATATACTTCGCCACACCCCAGACCACAATTTTTCTCTTCCGCTTCGCTCCTCCAACTCCGGTTATCTATTCCATGGCGAGAAACTCAGCCGAAGGTCCTGGCCATAGAGGAAACGACGGATCCCGCGGAAGACGTGGCCGTGGAGGAAATGGTGTCAGCTCCCCGTGGCGACCGTGGTTCCGGTAGCTCCATGGGCCCCGGTACCTCCACCTTCCTTCCGACGGGCGTCGAAGGCAGCGTTGATATTTGGTCGAGCGCCCTCGAGTTACCACGGGAGCTCGGGTCGGCTCTTGATAAGCTCTACCACGCTGAGCAGGAGCTCTGCGCCGCCAACACGGTACTCATGGCCATGGAAGATCAGGCGGTCATACGCCATGTCGTGGAAAAAGCGGTGTACGACGTCGCCTACGGTGAATACAAGACGGTGATCGACCGCCCTACATCCGCCTAGCCGTGAGATGGCGCCGACTTCACCTGCAAAGCGCCCATTCTAGCTAGTACTGTATTTCCAGTTTGAATGTGTTAAAAGTGTAGCGATGAACTCCGGGTGTGTATGCACTGCATGCGCTGGTGGTCGCGACTTCAATTAATGTACCTCAAACTATCGATATTTAAATGTTTTCTGAATGCTCATAGTAGAAAGTTGTTTGGACGGGTCGTCAGCCTTGCTTTCACCCACGGAAGGATTTTCAGAAACATACCTAATAGACTACACATCCCACACGTTTCATTAAATACAAATGATTGTGAAGCCACCCATTGTTTCACACACGAAAGGATTTTCAGAAGCGTGCCTGATAGATTAGTCATTCCAAACATTTCAGTTACTATGAACGATTGCGTAGACAGGCTGGCGATCCTTTATTTGCAACCGTGGGTTTTCACCCTAAGCATCCCACACCGATTTTCAAGGAACCGTCGGCCCTACATCACCCACGCAATAATTTTTAGAATTGTGGTCGTTCGGGTATATTTCCCAGACGGTTCAGTTTCACCCAAACAGTTTTTTATTTATATCATTTGCGTTGATAAAATCGCAAACAGTTCGTACAAGGGACTGGGAAAGGAGTATCGTGTTAGCCCCTCTTTGCACTAGTGAGAGCCGCGACCACGGCTGGCAGCATTACGCGTCGTCACAGCTCCGGCAACTCCATGGGCATGACATTTGGGAGCCGTGGAAGCTAGCTAAAATAACAAAATAAGAAGGAAGAAGATGGATGACAAGAGGAAGCATAGTATGCATCTATATATACACCACCGTAAGGGCACACGCGTCATTTCTCACGAGAGAAGGGGAAGTGGCAAGGTCGCCATAATTACCAAGTGAAAACAGTTCAGATTCCAATACAAAAATACAGTCATGGATATCTGAACCTGGTCAATGTGGCAGTAAAAGAAGAGCATTCAAACCGCGCTTGGAAACCCAACGGGTGCAGTTGTGCGACGCATCTACTACGCTCACAAACCAAGGCGTCATCATCACACAAGCACGATGTGACCGATCGGGCCAGACTACAGCTGTCATGATGTGTCATCGGCGTGACACAAGCATCATCATATTTATCCAATTCTGACGGCTCAGATTAGACAACACAATGCTACACAGACGTGGAAGCAAAGGGGAATCTCTCTGGTTTGCTTTCTCCAAGCTTATCTCTTCACTAACTTTCTCTTTGATTTGATTTCATCAATAAACTCCCATCGGTAGCATATTGCTATTCCAAGAGGTTCCAAGGTAACTCGCAAGCACCTTATCAAGGCTTGAGTAATCACTCTCCCTACTCAGTACTCACTCGCAAAATGATACAAACAAGCAAAACACTAAAGGGTCGACTGACCGACTCGTCGAGTGGCTACATGAATCTTCATCAGATGATAATTCATACTAAGAGTTCACTCGATAGTTTTCCTAGTGGATGCACTCTATATGGCACTCGCCCTTATTTCTGACCTGGGCTTCGATACTACTGCACCCCATAATCCACGTGTAGGTAAGACCCTGCTGAACTATCGACCGGGCTGGGACTTGCCGTAGCACGACTTCACTCCCATTTGTTTCCATACCCGAGTGTATGATTGGAAAATCCTAAAGGACGCGTTGGGTCAATTTAGCTATTAACTGGCGGTATTGATATTGTCATCCCTCAACGGCGTAGACCTTACTAGACACAAGTTCTGCCAAGTTCGTGTCGGGGACTTGAGCTTGGTTGGACTACCATGGTATTTGCCGCTAGTGCAATTCACTTGGACTCAACCAGTCAGGTACTCGGGCCCTTTACTTTAGCATACCTCTCAAAACTTACAAATACAAACATCATACAACACATAAGAAGCGACACAGAATACAGCAGCTGACGCAGATTGGAGTCCCTCCGCGACTCTTTCAGTCACCTAGTCACTCGGGGGCTACTAATGAGGGGATACCCCCACGACTCCTCATCATGAGGGTACCTGGTGTGTGTCATAGGTGGAGGCCCACAGAAGGCTTCGGGAGGCCAAATATCGACCCACCCGAAGCACTGACGACCGCGCCAACATGGATGTAACACCCTCACTGTCAGTGAACAGTAATCACTGTTACTGTTCATTACTACTGTTCAAAATTTTTGTTTGAACAACTGCTTCAGTTCAAATTCAAATTCTCCTTTGATATTGTTGCAAGCAAGTATGAGCCATGGACCTTGATCATCATTGGCCAACTGAAGTCCAAGCCATTTGAATTAATATTCAAACAAACCCTAAAATGCCTTTTGCTGAATATTAAAAATATGGTGACAATAAATCTTTTCCAAAAATCTTGGAACCACTTTTATAAAATCCCAAATAATCACTGGACCAAATACAAATGGGTTTGGATATTTATTAAGTTATAGAAAATTCCAAACAAATCAAAACAGTAGCTAAAAACCCCAATTTAATCATTTAATATTATAATGAAATATTAAATGACTTTTATAAGTGCCCAATCTTTTTGTGGCAGCATTATATGGTGTAACAATAAATATGGGACACATCCCATATTTTACAAAATTTCCTAGGTATATAAAATAATTACAAAAAATTAATATCAGAACAGTAAAAGGAAAAATAACAGAAAAGCAAAAGAGGCCCACCCCTACCCCCTGTTTCCCCCTAGCCCGACTAAACCCAGCCCAGCCCACCACCCTTGTCATCCCCTCCTCCCGTACGGGCGCCATGGCGTGGCGTCCATCCGCCATGGCCACGGCGACGAGCCCCCCCCCCCCCCCGTGGAGGCCATCCGGCAACCCCCCGGCGGCCTACAAGGCCAAGCCCCCTCTCTCTGCGCAGCAACCCTAACCCTAGAACCCGCCCTCCCCATCTCCTCGCCCCCTGTTCTTCTCGCCCGCCCCGCTCGAGCCCCGCCATGGTCGCCCCCCACTGAGCTCGCATGGCCAACGACCACCCTGGCCCGCGCCGCCGTGTCCAAACTCCCCGCCGTCATCGTCCGCGCCACCCTGCAGAAGTGGAGCAGCCCGGAGCCACCGTGGAGGGCGAATTGCGCCATCTTCTTCCTCTGCACCGGCGGACCCCTTCACCGAATTCTTCGCCACCGCGCCTCCTCGAGCCTCGCCGTGGCCTTCGTCGTGCTCCACTGTGAGCCCCGAGTCGAACGCCCCCCCCCCCTTCCCCCTCGTTTAGCCTCCCGGAGCGCCGCCTCGCCTAGCTCCACCTCCGGCCGCCGCCACGGTCGACGTGGCCGTTACTGGGGGCCGTCCCAGCGCGCGTTTTTGGCCTGTGGCGACGCGCGACGTTTCCCCCGTTCGATTCCGCCCAGCGCTGCTCAATTTGGTCGCCGGAGTGCTCTCCCGGGCGGCGCCACCGTGCTCCGGTCGCCGGCACGGCCCAGGCACGGGCACGGGCACAGTTAAACCGGGGGCAACCCCCTAATAGCCCCCCCTAAGCACTGACAGCTAGGCCCCACCTAGTTGATTAGGTTAATAAAATTTGATTTAGTTAATTAACCCACTGACTACTGGGTCCCACATGTCAGTTTAATTATTTAAAGAATTATTATTAGTTACTGAGTATGACATATGGGCCCTGGCTCTATTTTAATTAATAAAATAAATAAATAAAACATGTGAGGCTGACCAGTGGGACCCACTGGTCAGGTTTGACCAGTCAACTCTGTTATGGATAATGTTCTGTTTAATAAATAAAATAAATGCAAAAATGATTATAAATTGATTTAAAATTGATTTAAACTTATAAAATCAATATCTTTTAATCCGTATATCGGATCGAAAAACTTTATACATGAAAGTTGATCAGAAAAATATAATGAATACAGTTACGCTATCCGTATGTCTACCCCACCCCCTAACACACCGATCATCTACATTCCCCCCTCCGGGCTGTCTGTCGATAATTCCCGGTACCGATAAAAAGTACCCGGATGAATTTATTCCGAACACGAAAGTTGTCCGGAATGGTTCAACTAACACGGATACACCCCCCTTATGCTTGTCGGATGTCCACGACACCTCCGGCATGAACCTTTCCCCCTCCGGACACCCTGTCCGGTAATCACCCGGAGTCGGTAGTTCATTCTCAGATGAATTTCCGTTCCGAGCAACGTGCATTGCACTGCGTTAGAACATCGTTAACTTTACATTTGTCATGTCATTCATATGTTTGCATTGCTTGCTTTGTATTTACTGTTTTCCTCCCCCCTTAATCTCCGGTAGACCCCGCTGCTACCGCCGACTACACTGTTGCCGGGTATGACTACTTCGTCGACTACCCTGCCCCTACCGTCGAGCTTCCAGGCAAGCAGAGCCATTCTCTTCCCCAGATATCGCCTATCTTTCCGTACATTTTCTTGCACTAGGCATTGTTACTGCTGCTGCTATGTTACAATCCTATTCAATTGCATAGCCTGTTTTTGTCGCCCCTTGATGTACCTCTTTTATCCTATGATGCCTATTATTATTATGCATTCTTCAGCAGTGAGCCCTGCGCATTGTTAGCTAGGATTAGATAGAGGGCCGTGATCACTCAGGGGAGTGAACACGGATACAAATATTATAACTGCACAGGTACGGTACAAAGCAGACACCGCCAAAGGCCCCTATCTGGGTTATGCCTAGTCACCTCAAGTGTGAGCTATCAAGGAGTAATCCTTGTACTCCACCCGAGGCTGACTTTGTCTTGCCGCCATAGGGTCCTGAACCTCGGTTGTCCTTAAGGTAAGAAGCCGGGCGACCGAACGGTGCCCGCGAGAGGTATATCGTCGGGAACGACAGGGAGGGTATGACCGACGTTACTGGCGTGCTTGGCCCCTGCTCGTATCTCACGAGAGTTACCACACCACGAAAGTCGAGCTCTACCAAGAGCAAACGCGAGACAAGGTAAGGAGACGGTTCACCTTGTTGGTAACCGCAGTGACTTGGTGGGACGACAGGGCAGGCACCGATGTACTGGTGGTCCTGACTGCTGTCGTTGACCGCGGGTCGGTTAAGTCGAGGCAACGATAACGGTTGTCCCGCAGGTTAATTAAAATGCTAAATGGTTCGGTGGATGTCTTGAGTAGCCTTTTGCCTTGTACGCACTACCTACATGTGGGACGAGGAGTGTGGGCTCCCCTGCATCGTAGTCTCGTTCGAGGGTCTTCAGACGTCAGCAGTACGGCGGGCTGATTGCCGGGAAGTGGTGTTGTCTTCTCTTGCTCGAGCGGTGTATTTGTATTTGCTTTGATTTTGCTTCACCGGCCAGTCACGCACCGTGCAGGAGTACGTTTGGGTTAGGGTCCAAAGCCCGACGTACATAGGATATAGTCCGGCGGATGACCTCTCTGTTGATTGCCGAAGGATGGGCTACTTTGTGTCGGATAGCTTTGGTGGAGCGTTCCCTAACAAGGTTCCCGCCACCCTGGAGATCCGAGCGTCGTAGAGTCACGCCAGTGCACCCCTGCAGGGAAGATTAATCTATCGATAGCCGTGTCCACGGTAACAGGACGCTTTATGCTGAAGCTGGATCTTACCACTAGAAACTATTATTATTAAACTGTATGGTTCCGGGTTTTCTTCCTCGCGGGGATGTCGAGGAGGTGAACTCGGAGGCATTATTATTATTGTTAATCATTAAAACTTATATTATACAATGTTGCAGCAACTTCTGCTTAGTTGTTACCTTACGCTTTATATGAACTGTTGACTGATTCTTACCTCATGCTGCAAGACATCGTCGGAAGATGCTAGTCGTCGATAGGCCTAGCTTCTTACCCTTGCTCTGGATTTCTGTCTTTCAGTCCACTATATACAGCCTCTTCTTTCCGTTGATACAATGCATAATGCTTAGTAGCGGACGTAAGACTCGCGGGTATACTAGATACTCACCTGCTTTATTTCCTTTACTGTTTTGCCTGATCGGCCGCTGCAGTCGACGTTGGAGCCCAGGAGCAGGAGTACCCCGGAGGCGGATACTACTACGTCCAGACCCCCGCTGACCAGGACCAGGAGTAGTTTCGGAGGCTCCCATGTTATTTGTGCTAGCCTTCTTAAGGCAAAACTTGACTAACTATGTCTGTACTCGGATATTATGGCTTGTATAACTTATGTATTCGGGTCCGCGTGACCCCCCTTTATTGTAACATATTGGTTTATCCTGTTGTGTTTAGTGTTGTGTTGTGATATTCTCACCGTGGCACCCTAATCTCAGTCGTGTACCCTGCGTGTATGATTACTGCACGGAATGATTTTGGGGGCGTCACAATGGAGTCTCAAGCCAACATGGAGTCCAAGATGTGGCCGTCAAGATTAGCTAAATTAGGAAATTCTCTATGTAAACTAGTACGTAAAGGCTAGGAGAGGGGACATCTAGGGAAAAAAATCAATACTCATCGCAACATCTTAGTCTAAGGCAACCTCGCCGAAATGACCACTATGATCACATCCACCTCATAATACATCGAGCAGGAAGTAGGGGTTTTACCTCTAGGGCCCTGAACCTGGGTAAATCCCTGTCTCCTGTTAGCCGACGATATCGCCAACTTCACACTCCTTCCATATGATCAAACCCAGGGTTCCTAACCATGGGATGTACCGAGGCTAATCATCGCCACCACAGTAGCCCAATCAAGCTCGAGTCCCTCGACACGAGCTTGGCAAGACTGGTGTCAAGTGAGGTCCAAGCCACGCAGGGCTTATAGGATTAATACCGCCGGTTAAAGTGATGGATACGATCCTAACGTGTCTATTACTGGTATTTCTATCATGCACCTGAGCATGGGAACAATCAGGAGTGAAGTTGAGTTGTGGCAAGTCCTGGCCCGGCCGACGGATCAGCGGGGTCTTATCTACACATACGCTTGTGTGGCTTCTGGAGTGCAGTTTACCGTAGCCCAGGTCTTAGTAGGGGCAAGTTTCCATTATAGAATGCATCCACTCGGAAAACAATTGAGTGAACTTATAGTATGAGCACCTTATGAGGTTTCGGGTGCCCACTCGATGAGCCAATTGCTTGTTTCTCGTAGTTTTTTATTTGCATCATCTTGCAAGTCAACATTCAAGTGCTTTTGTTTCGTGTCATCTTGCGAGTAAGCACTCAAGCATTTGGTTTTAGAGGCGAGTAAGCACTCCGAGCCTTGATGAGATGTTTTTCTGGATACATTGAGGGGAATGACCACTCGAACCCCTGTAAGGTGCTTCGCGTTGCCTTAGCTTCCTTAGGAGTGACAGGATGCTCCCGATGGGAGTTTATTGGATGAAATCAAATCAAAAGAAAATGTACGAGTAGAAATTTTTTATGAAGTACTCTTGTCGGGGACAAGGTCCTCGGGGTACCCTCCGGAAAAGCGTTCCCGTGTGTCGCGTTCAGAGTAAACAAGTAACCCGAAAGCATTGCTAAGAAGGCAACGATCCTTCCGAGAGGACGAATCATCATCCTACCGCATGTGGCACTAGTGCAAAGAGGGGCTAACATGACACTCATTTCCCAGTCCCTTGTCCAAAACTGTTTTCGATGCTATAGACGCAAACGATATAAATGAAAAACCGTGTGCCCAAAATTGAGCCGTCTCGGAAACATACGCCAACATCCACAATTCTGAAAATTATTGCGTGTGTGATGTTGGGCTGGCGGGTCTTTGAAAACCAATCTGGGATGTTTAGGGTGAAAACCCACGGTTGCAAATAAAGGACCGCCAGCCTGTCTACGCAATCGTTCAGTTACCGAAATGTTTGAAATGCCTAATCTATCATGTATGCTTCTGAAAATCATTTCGTGTGTGAAACTAGGGCTGACGATTCGTTCACACAACCGTCTGCATGTGTAGTCAGAAAATCCACAGTTGCAAAGAATAAACCGCTAGCCCTTCTTCACAATCATTTGTATTTACTGAAACGTGTGAAATGTGAAATCTGTCAGGCATGTTTCTTCAAAACTTAGTGTTGGTTATGCACGACACACAGTTCATACAATCAAGTGTTTGTGATTGCTCTTGAGAACACCTACGCTTTACAAAATGAATCACTACCTTAGTAAAGCAAACATTCTAAATTAAAACATAATGTGCGATGTAAAACATATTAGAAACGTTTCTGAAAACCTAAGAGTTGGTGATGCACGACTTCTTATTTTTTATTTTCCTTGTTTTCTGAAAGCTGGCTAGCTTCTCTAAGAGACGTTCAGAAATACAAAACTGTGTGCAATGATGTGGTGCAACACAAACAGGTTATTTATCCAAACTTTCTTCTATGTAGGCACACATTTTTGCAACTGCCATCCCGTTTTACATATACTTGACAAAACAAAAAAATTGTATTAAGAATTGTCTGCTCTTCCGAACAACTAAACTGAATGACCTATGATCATAGTAATTCGTATATCTGACATTGATTTCTGAAAGTGTGAACAATTTTACTCCTTTGTTAAACTAAAGAAATAACATACTCCACTGCATATGCAAGAAAGGATCTGACGAAGCTTATATAACATACACCTCTGTTACCATTCCAGAAAACTAAAAAAATAACATACTCCACTGCATATGCTAGAAAACTGAATCAATTCGTTTTGTGCTGCTAATGGATGAAGGAGGAAATTTTCAACACAATCTGCTCAAGCGATGTCTGAAAATTCCCAAGTAATCAAGTATTATGAATTATACATCAATAGTCAATAAATATATAACTGCTTTCATAATTTGAAAGATTAATTAAAACAGTCTAATAAGTGAATTACTGCCATATATGCTAAATGCGTTTTTAGTTCGCTCGTCGTTCTCGCGCGCGCTTCATCGTCGTCGTCAACTCCTCATCTTCTTCTTTCCGCTTCTCGCCGCCGGATCATCCGCAGGATCGTCAAGGATTTCTTGCAGGACGAGGCACTCCCGCATTGTTGAGATGCGCCTGTACGAGTCGTAACTGACATAGGCGTCCAACGCCGCGTAGACGACGTAAGGCAGAGTGAGATCGCCCTCCCATATCAACTGCAGCAGTTTCTTCATAAGTGCTCATCCCGCTCTTCTTTCCTTTGTAAGGACATATGATGGAAACGGCGACGTCTTCAAGGGAATCCCTTTCACCCGCCTTCTTTGGCATTCCCCACTACGCATTCCTCCTTTTCAACTGCATGCAGTTTCTTTTTCAGCCTCAATTGCATGCAGTCAAGTCTTCCTGGTAATGGCGCACTTCCTTGAGATGTGTGTCTGGTCCCATCGGTGCCTACAGAGAGAAACCCGCACAGAAAGAACTCGTCGCTTCGTACGATTCTTCTCATAAATCCGTGTGGGATAGTGTAACACCTCAAATTTCTATCAACTCCGGCGATGTTACCACTCTAACATGTTTTCACGAGCTTTAGGAAAAAAAATTGTAGAGCTTGCTTTGTTTGTTTTTTTTGGCATCCACGACAAGCAAGTACTAAATATGCAATAGTAGCAACAATATATATAATTTTCCTGCCCGAAAACATAATCTATGATTCTCAAATCCATCAAAATAGATATACAAAATATTACTCGAGCGACCAAAGGCTCACACTAGACTGGAGAGTACAAATACGAAGCTAGGTAGTCCAACAATTCAATAAACCTTCAAGGTATAATACGGGTGTTTATCTTCTAAGTAATTGTGTGTGTAATGATGTGTAAAGAGAGTGCTACTCCCGCCCATGCATGCTGCTTTTCCAAGTATCTAAAAACCGAATAAAACCAACAACAAAAGAAAAAAGTGTGAGTAAAGGTATACTCAGCCAAGTACCATAAGAGTCGAAAGTTTCACAAGTAATAGCATATGTTTGATATTGATCAGAAGTCGGAATTTTTTGGAACATGCTGACTACTTTCACAATTGGGGCTCTATGGAATGGACACATCCCCGTGTCACACTGCTTCGGAGACTGAAGCAGACATACCGCACATTTCACAACGGTTATCACCGAAAATATCGACATATATCTAAACCGGAAGCTGAATGACATGGCAGACTTCCCACAACGGGGTTACCGGGGAAAATTCAACAAATGTCTAGCTGAACTCTATATGATCGGAGTGTTGGTTTAGAGAACTGAAAACACAAGAGTTCGGAAAATACCGAAAACTGAACAGGCAACCATAACACAAGGGTCGAACAACAGCGACAACACCGAACCACAGAAATAACTCAACAACAGGCAAACAATTTATATAACAGGACCAACATGTACTTGCCTTAACTTTGACGGTCAACCGATGAATTTATTTCAGCATCGAAAATTACCAAACATGTGGATCAAACCACACTCAGAATACTATTACCAGTTAAGATAATCCATATACTTCTATACTGATCCTAGAGCTGATGGTTCTGTCAAGTGGTAATCACCCATGATGCATATACATATTTCTTATTGACACAGAGAAGATTCCAATTCTAGATGTTCATATAAAGCCATCTAGGAAAACTGCAGGTACAACTTCAGTTTTATATTTAGCCTAGGCACACTGCCGAAGATTGACACATACAATCTTTTAATCATGTATCAAAGATTAGCACAGAATGGCATGCCATCAGTAACAATAAATTATGCCGGCTTCTATATTGTCCTGATCCCCTTTAAGATTCTATAGTTTATTTATTTAGAGCAAACAACACTAGCACTTGACAAATTTTTCTGAAGTTATTTCCCTCACTGTCACAGTTCCTTCAGTTTATATCCTTTGTCCCTTAAGAACCAGCCTATGTGCGAGCAAAACATTAAATTGTGGCCCACAGTTATATACAGTTACAAAGGAACTAAACGACTGAAAAGTACTGCCATCACTGCAAATTCATTGGCATCACATGCGTGTCATACCAGGCTTGGAATCCTTCTCTCAGATTTAACCATCGCTTCTCCCTACTCCAAGTATGTTAACCATACTCTTTAGTTTCCATCAGCCAAAAACCAGCACGTACATCTCTATTTTTTTTCCAATACGTTGTTCAGATGACGAACTATAGCATTTCAATCCAGTCAATATATCAATGAGAACCAACCATACTACTAGACAGAAAGTTAGAAGACTAAAATAAGATTTCTCCTTGAGTAGCGTTGAGGGATCCTTGATTGATACGACTATGGGGAGACACAAAAAAAGTACAACCATGTGAACTTGGGCATACCTCACTGCAGATCAAGCCTTCCAAGAGGACTACAACGAGAGGCTCCCCTAGCGGCTGCACTCGGCGGACTCCGGCGACAGCGGCTGCTCGGTGGCCGACTCCGGTGATGACGGCTGCACGCGGTCGACTCCAGCGACAGCGGTTGTGCACGGCCGACTCCGGCGATTGCGTCTGCACGCTGTAGAGTCTGGCACCAGCAGGAGCAAAGGGTTAACCCTAGGTGGCGGCTGTGATTGGGTTTCGGTGGTGATTCTGGTATGTGAGGGGAGGGAGCAGGGCAATATGGATTTATCTCCTTTATTTTATTTTTATTCTAATCCAGACCTATCAAGTGTTTTCTATTATTATTATATAGTCTCAAAATTAATCAAATGCTAGAATTTAACAGTCTCGCAAGGTATGCATATGAACCCCGTTTCGGGTAAATGTATACGCTTTTTTTTATCTATTCAGATTCTCCATTTGTTGCACAACTCAAAAAAATATATTCAAACTTTGGTTAACTTTCACGATAAATTTTCTAATCGAGTGTTTGTAAAAATCTGGGGTATTATATTCTTCCCCACTTCAACAGAATTCGCCCTTGAATTCTTGTTTTCCTCTTCTAATGTGTCAAATCAACATAACTCTTTTTATTCACCCATCATCAATTGGTGTCATCTACTCCATGCGCAAAAGATGATCCTTGCTACTTTTTCAAAGCATCCAACGATATCCGATTTACAGAAAACATGCATTTTTGGTACTCCGTGCAATTGACATGATTTGTGAATACTATGCGAGCACAAAGTAAATTAGCAGAATCCCTCGTGGAAGGCACAAAAATTCACCCCTTGTGTAGTATCCAAGAAACCTAACATAAGTTCAGCCTCAAGGCAACGCTTGGCAACGATTAACTATTCTAGAGGTGGAACGACTTATCACTATACGGTCAAAGCTTGTCAATGTAAATTCTCTGCAAGGGTTAAAGATACACAAAGATCTATCACTCCAACATAGTAAGAAAGAATAATATGAGTAGTTAGTATGGGGGCCAATCCATCCCGCACCCAAACTATTAACTCCACATGTGGATAGGTGAATCATGTAACGAAACAACTCGGGCCTCCTCACTTGCCCCAGGGAAAAAGTCAGTCACCAATAGGATTTTGGGGCTGACTCCCGTTTACCCTACTCGCAAAGCCATTGCTAAATCTGAAATGTCGGCCTTCCCACAACCCAAATAGGTATCTACAATCATAAGAAGCTTCTTTGACAAACAACAAGGACCATGATTGTGTTGTAGACCAAGGGAACAATAATTTAGAAATTTGGAACTTAGGATTGATATGAAATGACGAGCATTTCGCTCCAGTAGACGTAGGATTAGAATTAGACTTCCCAACTAGTTTAAGAAAAAAAATTAGAGGACGGCTCACAAGTTCTTGGTATAATCTCTGGCTTCTAAAATCATGTATAGCAGTCACATCTTGTCATATATCTTTAGTGACACTTTTCAATAAAAGGTTCACAACTCTTGATAACTAACGATGGGAGAAGGCTACCCGAACAAGTGTCAATGGAGTTGAAAGGTATGTAATGGGCTCAACATAAGGTTTTAAATCTGAAAAGCAATTTTTTAACAAGAAAATTTGAAGTAAACGGAAAAGGCTTCATTGATAAACATTGATATCTCCACCCGTAGTTGATGATCACCATGCTAAGCTGGGTGCATGAAGTGCACTAGGCAGAATATCGGGGAAATTGATGAAATGTAGAGACCATTGTTATTGCTTTTGTTATTGTGAATATAGTGCTAATGGACCCTACCATGTAAACTTTCAACATGATTGATAGGATTGAGATCTAGCTCTTTTTTTTATAGACCTATCACCAGATCCATCTCAGTCAAAAATCCTTCCCATATTTCCTTGTGCATAAGCTGATTTAGGACTCTCTGTGTTGACACTGAAAATAATATAGACTAACTCAACTTTAATTCCCAAGGTAAAAATTTGAACCAACTCCAATGGACCATTCATATCTCGGATATCTAATTTGGCCGGGGAAGCATCACTCGTACCTAAATCCATTCATCAAAATAGTTTAATCTTGTTATTCACAACCCTTTCAAGACAAGTGTAAATGACCATACATTGGCTTTCCAATGCCAACTACGTACACATCAAACAAGAGGTGCAGTTTAAGAGAAAAAACAATATAGTACTGGGATGAAAGCAATACCCGCTTGCTATGACAACGACATCCGATTGGCACAAAAACATATCAATAATATAAATCAAAAGTAAGACTTAATGAAAGCGTGAATGCAATGAATAACCCAGAACCCATCCTATTGTGCACCAGTGTGTCAAGTTTTAAGTTATTTTTATTCTAAGGCATCTTTATTTGACAAACCTAGAAAAATTAAGTTCTAAACATACTACTCCAGAGATCTAAAGCCTAGGCTCTTATACCAACTGTAACACCTCAGATTTCTATCAAATCCGATGATGTTACCACGCTAACATGTTTTCACGAGTTTTAGGAAAAAAATTGGCAGAGCTTCCTTTTTTTTTGGGCATCCACGACAAGCAAGTAATAAATATGCAATAGTAGCAACAATATATATAATTCGCCTGCCCGAAAACATAATCTATGATTTGATTCTCAAATCCATCAAAACAGATATAGCGAATATTACTCGAGCGACCAAAGGCTCACACTAGACTCGAGAGTATAAATACGAAGCTAGGTAGTCCAACAATTCAATAAACCTTCGAGGTATAATACGGGTGTTTATTTTCTAAGTAATTGTGTGTGACATGATGTGTAAAGAGAGTGCTACTCCCGTCCATGCATGCTGCTTTTCCAAGTACCTAAAAACCGAATAAAACCAACAACAAAAGAAAAAAGTGTGAGTAAAGGTATACTCAGCCAAGTACCATAAGAGTTGAAAGTTTCACAAGTAATAGCATATGTTTGATATTGATTAGAAGGCAGAATTTTTCGGAACATACTGAATACTTTCACAATTGGGGCTCTCCGGAATGGACACCTCCCGTGTCACTCAGCTTCGGAGACTGAAGCAGACATAGCGGACATTTCACAACGGTTATCACCGTAAATATCGACATATCTAAATTGGACGCTGAATGACATGGCGGACTTCCACAACGGGGTTACCGGAGAAGTCAACAAATGTCTAGCTGAACTCTATATGATCGGAGTGTTGGTTTAGAGAACTGAAAATACAAGAGTTTGGAAAATACCGAAAAATGAACAGGCAAGCATAACACAAGGGTCAAACAACAGCGAGAACACTGAACCACAGAAATAACTGAACAACAGGCAAACAATATATATAACAGGACCAACATTTACTTGCCTTAACTTTGACGGTCAACCAATGAATTTATTTCAGCATCGAAAATTACCAAACATGTGGATCAAACCACACTCAAGAATACTATTACCACGTTAAGATAATTCATATACTTCTATACTGATCCTAGAGCTGATGGTTCTGTCAAGTGGTAATCACCCATGATGCATATACATATTTCTTATTGACACAGAGAAGATTCCAATTCTAGATGTTCATATAGAGCCATCCTAGGAAAACTGCAAGTACAACTTCAGTCTTATATTTAGCCTAGGCACACTGCCGAAGATTGACACATACAATAGTTTAATCATGTACCAAATATTAGCACAGAATGACATGCCATCAATAACAATAAATTATGCTGGCTTCTATATTGTCCTGATCCCCATTTAGATTCTATAGTTTATTTATTTAGAGCAAACAACACTAGCACTTGACAAATTTTTCTGAAGTTATTTCCCTCACTGTCACAGTTCTTTCAGTTTATATCCTTTTTTTTGCGGGGTTCAGTTTATATCCTTTGTTCTTTAAGAACCAGCCTATGTGCAAGCAAAACATCAAATTGTGGCCCACAGTTATATACAGTTACAAAGGAACTAAACGACTGAAAATTACTGCCATCACAGCAAATTCATTGGCATCACACGCGTGTCATACCAGATTTGAAATCCTTCTCTCAGATTTAACCATCGCTTCTCCCTACTCCATGTATGTTAACCATACTCTTTAATTTCCATCAGCCAAAAACCAGCACGTACATCTCAATTTTTTTTCCAATACGTTGTTCAGATCAAGATAGCATTTCCATCCAGTCTATCAATGAGCACCAACCGTACTACTAGACAGAAAGTTAGAAGACTAAAACAAGATTTCTCCTTGAGTAGCGTTGCGGGATCCTTGATTGATACGACTATGGGGAGACACAAAAAAAGTACAACCATGTGAACCTGGGCATACCTCACTGTAGATCGAGCCTGCCAAGAGGACTACAACGAGAGGCTCTCCTAGCGGCTGCACTCGGCGGACTCCGGCGACAGCGACTGCTCGGTGGCCGACTCCGGTGATAACGGTTGCACGCGGTCGACTCCAGCGACAGCGGCTGCGCGCGGCCGACTCCGGCGATGGCGTCTGCACGCGGTAGAGTTGGCACCGACAGGAGCAAAGGGTTAACCCTAGGTGGCGGCTGCTATTGGTTTTCGGTGGTGATTCTGGTATGTGAGGGGAGGGAGCAGGGCGATAGGGATTTATCTTCTTTATTTTATTTTTATTCTAATCCAGACCTATCAAGTGTTTTCTATTATTATTATTATGTAGTCTTGAAATCTATAATACTACTTCCTCCGATCCATAATAAGTGTCGCTCATTTAGGGAGTATAATAGATCATCTCCACTATCTTATTTATCTCAACATGCAAGCATGCCACATCACCACACAATTATTGGTGGGATAAGACTCACTTCAACATGCAACCATGCATGATACAAGACCCACCATCACATGCAATCATTCATGGGAAAATATTTTCATTTTCTTACTATACATATATTCAAAAAAATATAACTAAACTTAAAAAATTTATTTTGATTCATTTGTTATTAATCTAAATATTTCAAATTCACATAATTAAATTTCGTTGAAATATAGGGCGACAAATTCCGCAGCAAGGCGCGGGGTATCATCTAGTTAATCAAATGTATGAACCCCGTTTCGGGTAAATATATACTCCTTTTCGATCTATTCAGATTCTTCATTTGTCGCACAACTCAAAAAAAAATATTCAAACTTTGGTTAACTTTCACGATAAATTTTCTATCACTTTGGTTAACTTTCACGATAAATTTTAGATAGTCACCCTATTACGGACACCCGGAACAACTTTACCGTGTGCGATCTCTATCACCGCACCTACCCCAGAGTGTTTGGAACTTAAGAGAGGTGGCTCAAAATTTCGGGGATGAGTGGTTCCATGGATAGTTTCCCCTGTATGGTACATGTTTATCGAAAGGAACTATGTGCAATGTATTTTTTCCCTGCTCAAGTTTTCAGATTCCAAGCAAAATTTTCAGTATGCGCGCCTTATATGTGTGTATTTCAGCCTTCTTCTCCCCAACCCCAGCCCCAACCCACCAATATCCCCTTCCCCTCCCCCCTTCGTCGCCGCCACCATCTGCTCCGCGCTGCCGCGCTCATCTCGTCTTACCAGGTAAACCACTGCGCTGCATCCCTTCCTCGTACCAACTGCGTACATGGATCCGGTGAAACACCCTCTTTCATCCATATCCCCACACCCTACCCCAAAGCATCGCCGCCTAAGCATATCCACATATCGTCGTGAGCTCGAGAAGGTAGATGTGGCCGCCGATAGTCATCTCCCGGCCGCACTAGCTGGCTCGGCACAGTAGACCGCGGCGCATTCCTTCCTTGTACCCTCTGACAAACACGTCACCTCCGCTGCGACCGTGTGGGGTGCCTACTTTGCCAGGTAGATTGTACAAATCAGCGTGTGTGTGTCTTTCGTCATCTGTTGCGTGTTGGTCTCGACATCGAGCTTGTCAATAGAGACGGCTTGACAAGGGCTACGACACAGATGAAGTCTCCCAAATTTTTTATATTGGATGCCCCCTGTAACAGCCCGGAAATTCCACCCTAATTAAAAAAATTGTTTGTTGCGTTGCTGTGATGATTTCCTGTATTGTTTACAGTGTTTGCTTCGCCGAATTATTAATCGGTGAATATTTCCCCCCATATTTCTCGTATCGGATGTGACACCGACCCTTTTCCACCACGGCACACGACCTTTGCGACACCGGGTTTCACCCGAGCACCATCGCAACTGGCACAAGACTAGTCATCGCCACTGGAACGAAAACCACATTTAATAATTAAATGGATTATTTTATTGGGCGCCAGAAAATGTTCTCGGAACGGTATCGAAGTGAGGTAGGACTGACGGGCTCGCCGCGTTGAGCGCGTGGTTTGAGAGTTCGTCCGAATCGGAGGTCGTATGGACTCCCGGCGGTCAGAAACATTTTCACCGGACGCGAGGGAGAAAACCCGGGGGCATTTGCGTAAACCCGCCAGCTAGGCCATCCTATATAAAAACCATCACCCCCTACCATTTATAGGGTTTCCCACTTGTAAAAATTGCAGCCACCCCCCTTACAAAACTCAGATCTACCCCAAATCCCCTACTACCCCCCGAAACCCTAGATCTGAGGCAATTCCATCCATTGGATCTGCGAACGGAGGTTCCAGGAGAGGCCACGTCGCCCCCGAGCCTGTCAAGCCTCCTCCTCCGGCGTTCGGGCCCCGCAGGGCCAGGGAGCCGCCACCGCGCTGGCCATCTCCTCCGGCAATCGGCCGTCACCCCGGCGACCACGGCGCACCGCCGCGCCTCCTCTCCTCCTCGTTGCGTCCTTCCCCTCCTCTCACTCTCCTCTCATCTCACCGCCCTCTCCCTGCAGGCGAAGCCGACGCGCCTTGGAGCTCGCGCCACCGCGCCCCGAACCGCGGCCCCGACGACCTCCAACAGCCGTCGCGCGCCATTCCCCTTTGTATGTGTCGTCACGTCGCCCCTGGATCTGCGTCGACCGGCCTCGCTCTGCACCGCCTCAGGTTCCTCCTCGTCCGACCTCACCGGAGTGTTGCCTCCGCCGCCGCCTGCCATCCCAATCAGGATGAGACGAGGCGTCCTCACCACCCGCGCCCACGTGGCCCAAGCGTCGCGCGACCCAGCTGGCCCAGCCGCAGCCTAGTCGGCCATCCTCCCGTAATAGGGCAGAACAGTACCAAATTCAATAATTATCGTGGGGTCCGTAATAGTTTCCATGTATAAGTTTTACCCCCCCCCCACTTAAGGTGACTAGATTAGATAGTTTATTTATGCTTCACCTCTTGCCATGCTTGTGTGATATGCCATGCTTGAGTGATATGCCATGTTAAAAACCTTTCTTCATGTTGTGTAGCTAAACAACTTTAACCATCGTAAAACATGCAGTATCGTCGTGTGTGACGGATACTCCACTTAACCTGTTAGTAACCGCTCTTGACGATAGATGCGATATCGTATTGTGTTGTCTCGTGTTGCCTTCTTATTGTTGCTTGCTCGTGATTTCTTCATAGTAATAGATACATCTCCGTTGATTGCCTTTCCAGTGTTTGCTTCTTGTGTGCTCTCGCTGGTATTCTCGGAGACGATGCGAGCTGGCGATCGACTACACTTTCGGTTTCTTCTTCTCATCAGGTAAGGGGGGGCATATATCATGCTTATAACTTTCAGCTCACTCGCGCCTAGGTGTAGGATAGAACGATTGCTTGATCCTACCACTTTATATTTATGCCTCTCAAATAAACACAAACAGCCATGTCCTACACATCCCAGCAAACCTTGTTCGGCTATGTTACTATTGCTCGCTGCTCAGCCATTGCTTAGTATGCATGCTTGGATGCTATCAATTGTTATCCTGTTACTCCTTGGATTGGGCTATCACATTATTATATTGTTGTGGATGATATGATTATTATAATGTTGACTATATTCGACGAAGGATGGAAAGTCTAGGCTATCCCGCCCCGACGCTTTGTTCCATTCGAGTCACCTAGGATCCGAGTTCCGGGTATTGGTTCTAAAACTGAGCGTGCCTAACCTCGTGTGGGATTTTATGGGGTCCCCTTTTCTTACCTATCTAGCTTCAAACATTTCTAGTGGTGACCCAAGCTGATTTACCATTTGAAAACCGTGTGTGTGTCTGTCGGGTTGCTCCTAGCAGAAAATCTAAAAAATAACCCAGGCTAGCGGAGACATGGTTTCTCTGTTGGTCCACACTGGTGAGCTAGGGGGCTGCCCACATGTGAGGGTATCAGTTACCTCGACCTTGGCCAGACGGAAGAGTCTGATCCGAGAGCCTGGCCGACTTTTGGATTGGGTGTCGACTCCCCGGGGGCCACCCGGATTTGTTAGTTGTTAGCTAGAGGGACTTGTCGTTTCGGATCTCTCGGAACTAAATCATAAAATGGTTGCCTGTGATGGGTAGCAACTGAGAAAGATGGGCGTGCGTGCGGAGCCTTGTAATGGGCAGTTGGTACACCCCTGCTGGTTTAAATCTTTTCGAGAAGTCGTGTCCACGGTTATGGATGACTTGAGACCTACTCCTTGTTCATAGACAACAACAACTGAGATAATCTTAATAATTTGATCAACGTGTGCGTGCCTTGACTGAATGGATGGAGTCGCCAACATAAAAGACTACGACCAGTACGGCAACCCGGTGAGGGAAGATGACGATGACGATAAAGCATATGTCAAAAGAAGAATGAAGACTACATTACTTATGAAAGATCGTACTCCATGGAAAAGGAAAAGTCACAAGGAGGGCCTAAATTATTCTGAAACGAACAAGAAAGGAAAGAAGCTAATCACTAAGAAACGTCCTCGACCCTGAGAAACTAAATGTGTGTTGTAATATATATATGTATCTATTTTGTGTACTCGCACTTTAACCGTTATCGATCAGTCAAATTAATATATATGTGTTGTAATACATGGAGTACATATGTATTGCCGCTGTTAAATATACATTATATAAATTATATAAAAAGGAAATTAAAAAGAGAAAGAAAAAAATGCCAGAAATAGCAATAGCGCACCCTACCGGTGAGCCCGCTACTGCTAAATAACAGTAGTGCGCCCTGCCAGTGGGCCCGCTACTGCTAAATAACATTAGCGCGCCTACCAGGGGGCCCGCTACTGCTACTGCTAGTTTTCACTTAAACCGCCGGGTGCGCGGTTTCTTCTTCATTCCCCGCTCTCTCTCTGCCACACTTCTCTCCGACCCTCTCGAACTCGGCCTCCCCGCCGTCGTCGCCGCGCCTCCGCGGCCCCGCCTTCGTCGCCTCGCCTACGCTGCCCCGCCTCTTCCTCCTCCTCTGCACCGCCTCGGCCGACGCTGCCCCGCCCCTCCTCCCTCCCTCGCCACCGCCGCCGTCGAGAATCTAGGTAGTCCTCCCTCCCAGCTCTCCCCTCCTCCTCTCCCCTCCGCCCTCCCTCTCCCCTCCTCCCTACTTTTTCCCTCACCCCCTCCCGTAATTTTTCTTGCACGGTAGGTGTTTGTGAAAATGCCTATGCCATGTTTCTTGTGTAGGATTTTGTTGTTTTTAGGAGCATTGTTTAGGAGCTTAGCATAGTAGTTATTTGTTGTTTAGGAACATTGGAAATTGAAAATGAAATTGAAATGATATTGTGTAGGAGTTTGTATGAACTTCTGGAGTTGAAAATGCAAAAGAAATGATATTGTGTATGAATTTTCTTCTATTTTCCATATGCAGTGATCCGAGGAGCCTATGTTTTGCCGGAATGTTGATTTATTTCCGTTCCGGCAAATTTCAGGTTCCCGATATGTCCACTTTTTAGCAAAGGTCATGCCGAAATTTTCCGTGAATTTCGACATGACTTGTGCTACAAAGTATGACATATTGAGTGCCGGTATTTGATAGGACGGTATTTAGTCCTTTTTTATAGTTTGAGAATTAAACTTGGGGACTAATTATATCGTAGGAGACATGTTGACCAACGACGAAGCCGGGGCAGATGAAGATTTTGAGTACCATCAACATGAACACGCCTTCCTCGACCATATGTGTTCTCAGCTAGGAGAGGAAGGTCCAAATGCCGCTAATGCGACGGACGCCGAAATCGAGTCCGACAACACTCATGATGGCACCGATGGCACTGACACCGACGGCGCCGATGGCACTGACACTGGCGGCGCCAAAGCCGGTAATGAACCAGCAAAGAAGAATAAGATGTCAAGGGTACGAAAACCAAACAAGCTCGGCACCGAGAAACTGCTAGTGATAGAGGTTCATCCTGGCAAATTCGAGCCAACAGCACCGGCGGAAGCTCGCAAGTGCTACGGCAACCAAGTCGGATGCATCCTACGGGAAACCGCGAGCATCAACGACTATGACTTGAGGAGTATACCAAATATGGAGCATCTCCTCCTTACGAAGCTGCACAACAGATTCAAGTTCCCGGAACGGGATGACAACAAACATCCGTGGAATGATGATGCCATGACTGAGATAAATGCTGCCGCCATGGTAAAGTTCAGCAACGCATTGTCCGCGTGGAAAGTGAGGGTGAAACGATTGATTGAGAAGAATAAACCTATGTCCAAAAATTTTGCGGAGAATCCATCACTTACAGAAGCTGAGTTCTTAAAATTCAAGGACACTTGCGTTACCGATGTAGCCAGGCTTAGGTTCGAGAAATTCAAGGAGCTTCATAAATTGAACACGGGGAAACACCGCCTCGGAAGTCGTGGTTACATTGGCAAAAGGCCCATATGGGTAAAGGAGGATGCGGAACGTGAAGCCACGGGGATCCCGGACCCGTTGGCGGAGTTCACTGACCCGCAAGAGTATGACTTCATCAGGGCCCGCTACAAGTGGGACTCGAAGAAAAAGGTTTTCTCCACTGACGAGCCCACGAGGGAATTGATGAGATTACTGGCAATAATTATTTTTTCCACCTTATATATATTACCTTCTCATCAAGTCAAAATACACGTTGTAGTAACATTTTTAAGTGGTTCATGTTTCTTTCGCAGAAAGAGCAACACAAGCTTGATGCCGAAAGCGAATCATCGTCTCAGTCGACGATGAGGCCCAAGTGGGACACCCATCTCAACCGGGCCTTGAACGTGCTGAAGGGCCTCCCTTTGGACACTCGGCCGCAGACTGGACGTGTGCACGACGTCGGAGATGGTGCCCAGTGGAAGCACTACTATCACAAGGACCCTGAGGCCAAAAGGCAAAGAAGGAAGTTTAGTCATGTGAGCATCGACGAGAAAGTGAAGCTTGCGATCGAGAAAAAAGAAGCTGAGACCGAACAAACGACCAAAGACGAGATGATCCACTCGGCAGTCAATGCAGCTTTAGCTGCCTGTAGAGAAGATTTCGCAGCTTCGGTTTCATCCTTGATCCCGGCTGTTATCGAGTGGACGAAGCGAAATCCAGACAAAACAAAAGCGGATTTTCCCCGTCCTAGCTTCGTCGGGAGCAACTCGGTGAACATCGCACCAGCGGCACCTGCTCTCGCATCCGGACATGCTCCAACAGCCGCTCATATCAGCCCGTCCTCTGTCTCTGGCGTGCTACGCGGGCCTTCGACTTTGGCTGAGCTCGACGCCCTCACGGTAATTACGCGTCACACCAACATATCTATAATATATCCCTTTTTCGTTGCCTTTTGAATGTCTGACACCATAGACATGTCTTCACAGGCCGAGAGAACCCCGTGCACCTTACTATACATGATCGATGGCCAGACGGTGGATGTGGGAAAGGCAACGATAATAAATCCCACGCATCGGATGATCCACACCATGCAGATGCCCAGTAACACTTTCAAGGTTTCCGTGGCGAGTGTCAAACCAGGCCATGAGGATTTGGCTCCTCCAGTACGACTCGGGGGAGAGGAAGACGAGACCCCTAAGCGGCTTGCAGACTGCAAGGGCTTTTTCATCCTATGGCCGAAGGGTCTTCTTCGTGTCGATTCGGCCGCCGTGATCACCACACCAACAACAACACATCCCAAAGAAGGTATGAACACCACCACCCCGCCTCCGCAATTATTAGCGCCTCCTGTTATGCTGGGTGAGAGCGGAGAGCGACGCGAGGAAGGGGGTCCAAGCAGAGTGGATCGTGATTTCGCCCCCGTGCTCCAGCAAGCAAAGGATGATGTCATGGAGGAGGATGATGACCCTATGCGGTTCCTCAATACCGGCTACATTCCCGACGTAGAAATGATGAGTCAGCCATATGACTCGGCCAATAAGGAGCATGTGGACGAGGAGAAGGATATTCTGCTGGAGCAGGAGCATCCTAGGTCTGAGTGCAAAAAGTCTCTCTTCGTGCAACCCTTGCAGGACACGCCTCCAGATCCCGCCTCAAACCAGCATGAACAAGGTGATGGTCTACGTGAAAGGTGCTCAACCCTTCAACACTTGGGGTGGCGATCAAGGGCGCTATGAAAGGCTCATCACAACCTCTCCCCCAGAAGAAGCCGAGGAAGAGACCGAGTAGGAAAGACTTAGCTGCCAAAAAGCCTGCCAATGCTTCTAGCAGCAAGTCGGTTCCGCCAACCGGTTTTGCAGACCGTGTACCGATGAAAGGTACGGCGTTGATCCATGTCGCGGGCGAGCCGATCCTACCGCAGAGACCTCTGGAGAGCATATTAGGGGATCTCAGGAGACTGCACGACCATGTACTATCGACAAAGAAAAGCCTTCTCGCGCCGAAGGATCCAGGATATCCACTTTATGCGGTGCGTGTGCCTCCGGGCATGGGCTACGTCGACACGGCGCCCGCGGAAGTGTTCTTCCTGCGGTTTGATCACATCTTTGAGATGTTCCTCACTAGGCGTCTCGATTTTACGATCGTCCGCCTTTTTGCGCTCCATATGAGCTTTGTCGTCAAAAGAGAGGAAATCTCGCAAATCGCAGTGGCAGATCCATACTACATGCATGAGTCCTTCTTGTCGCTCGGTGACTATGAACTTAATACTGCTAGGGAGTACAATGAAAATTTCATGCTGATGAATAAGGAGAAGGAAATGGTTCTCGTGCCTTATCATCCAATGTAATTCATTGCCCGATTGCCTTTATATTTCAATCATTCCTTTGCTCATATGGATGCTAGCTAATTTGAGGTGCATTTATTTTGTGCAGCGAGGGGCACGCCGTCCTTATCGTTCTTTCCCCGCGATTCTCCCATGCCGTGTATTTCGACTCGTCTAGGAACTTCAAAAGGAAGGACTACACCAAAGTAAGGAGTCTTCTGGATTCCTCTCTCCAGGGCTTCGGCATGAGGGGTGGACACATCGAGAAAAAGTCACGAAGGAAGGGTGCGCCGTGTTTCTCTCATAAAACCAACTTCTGCAGTATCCATCAACCGGAAGGAAGTACAAACGATGGATACTATGTCATCCATCTCATGATGGAGTTCAGAAAGGATCAGCAACTTCTTCGCATGGCAAGCAAAGATGACAATCATATCATGATATGGGAAAAAAACTTAGCTGAACCGGATTATAAAGTAAGAGATGACTTCTTTCGCATCCTGAAGGATATTGCAACCATCATCATGAAAGAAGTCGTCGACAAGAAGGGGATGTTCTACCACGGCCCAATATGGCGAGCTGATGTTAAAACTCGCGTAGGAATGTAGCTTTTCGACATTACGCCGTTCAATAAGCTAGGGTGCGTCCTCCCAGATATGGATGGATGGAAGTTCTAGTGTATTGACTATACCGATGATGATGTCTCGGTTGAATTTATACTTTTGGAAGCGATATCAAACCTTTGTGATGTAATTTAACGGTCCTGTTGAACTACTTGCGTAACGCTTGCTAGCTAGTGAATTAGTTGGGGTACGATGAACAACGTGTGTATATTATATTATGTATGTTACTTTATGTTGCATCTATTCACTAATTTTTTCTCTTCGTGTTGCTCAAGTATATTATGTTGTGTACTATTGTTGAATTCCTATGATGAATATGCATCTCTAACAGGTACATAGATCATCGATGGCGAAGAAGTGCTATGCCGTGTACATAGGGAATGTTCCAGGAGTGTACGATGAGTGGCCAGAGTGTCAGGCCCAAGTGCACCGGTTCCCGGGCGACAGCCAAAGAGGGTTCAATACCAGAGAGGAAGCGGAAGCTAGTTACTTGAGATTTACGCCAGCGCGAGAGGAAGATCAGAGGCAGCGCTTCATGAGCTACTACATAATTCCACTCTTCCTCATAGTGACCGCTCTTCTAGTATATATCATAGTTTAGATGGATGATGAAACTTGCTTGTAGTTGCATGTATTTAAGATATTGTGACAACTTCTATCGCTATTTTAGAGATGACATGACGAGAGACATCATTTGTGTTGGATATGAGAGATCATGATGATATATATATGGTCATCAGATTATTGTATGTGTATGATATGATGAGATTTGTACTCTGTAGAAAACCTATGTATGTGTATGAGACTATATTGTATAACATCTGTACAAATACAGCAAAAATACGATGGGAAACAGAAACTGAAACTGAAAAATAAATACCAGTAGCGCCTGTTACATGTAGCAGTAGCGCATGTATACCAGTAGCGCCTGGTACAGTACGCGCTGCCGATATTAGTAGTAGCGGGCTCTACGGGACGCGCTACTGATAACATTGTGTAGTAGTAGCGGGTGCGTACGCGCGCTACTGCTACAAGTTAGCTGTAGCGTGCTATCAGTAGCGGGTGGGTGGCACTACCGATGAGATGAAAAGGGGCGCTACTACTAGCCTTTATCCTAGTAGTGCCCTCTGATCTCGTCGAGCACTTAGTGAAGGACATGCGATGCATGTACCCCTGCGAGCCCCTTTTGCTGTTTATGAAAGCCGCTTGCAGAACCGTGGCTCGGCATCGCCAACTGCCAAGTCAAATCTGTTCGAAAACTAAAACCATGAGGAGGGCACCCATGACGTGTCCTCTCCCAAGGGGAAGGACCTTTTCAAATTACTATCTTTATCAAAATAGCTAAAAAAGTTGGTTCTTGGGTAAGCATTTCTGGGGATGAAAATCACAAACATATCTATTTGCACCAATACCATTTTAATGTCTATATTTAGGTATCAACTAGTCTGTTATGTTCCTTCTGTTGATTTGATGATGCAATGACATGTTCAACTATGTTGTGTTTGTCTATGAAATGCATGGTCTGCTAAAAATCTTGGTTCTTGACTAAGCATTTTTGGGGATGAGAATCATAAACATATCTCTTTGCACGAATACAATTTTAATGTCTATATTTAGGTATCAACTAGTCTGTTATGCTCCTTCTGTTGGTTCGATGATGCAATGACATGTTCAACAATGCTGAGTTTGGCTATGTAATGCATGATCTGCTAAAAAACTTGGTTCTTGGGTAAACATTTCTGGGGATGAAAATCATAAAAATATCACTTTGAAACTCATTTCAAGTTTCTAATTGGTGCTAATATGATCTACCTATTCACCGATATTGATGCCATGATATGTTAAACTATGATGTGTTTGTGTGTGTTATGCACACTGATATTTAGGTAGCAACTAGTCAGTTCGATTCCCCCAATACCATTTTAATATCTATATTTGGTTGTAAACAATCCTCTTCTAGATAACATGGTTCCCTACTTTTCTCTATGTTGATTTACTATGATATTAATCTACACAATGAAACTATCTTTTTACTGCAATCATCTACCAGGACAACAACATGGCAGTCGATAAGTACTTGTTTAGCTATTTAAATTGCTATCTGTATCAAACTAGCTCCTTTTGTTGTTTGTTGATGCAATGACATGTTCAACTATGATGTGTTGACTGTGTAATGCATGATCTACTAGTATTTAAGTAATAACAAATACTTGTTAGAACATCTATATTTGGTTGTCATCACGCATGGTCTAGTTAACATGATTTTCATTTTTCGTTCAGTTGTTGTACTATCATATTAATCTTCAAAATCAAACTATCTTTCTTACTGTCATGATTTGCAAAGAGAGCAACATGGACGTCGAACGGTGACTTTTTTCTTACTATCATTTGCATCTATCTCTCTTACCCAAAATGGTTACCCAAAAATCAAGTCTGGTACGTGCATAATGGTATTCTTCGCTTGTGAGAACCTTTAATGATCTTTTGACCGCTCTTTGGCACTATGGCGAACGGTGCCACATTACATGATTACTTAGCCTGCACCATATATCTAGAAGGATCAAGTGAATCCACATACAATATCTCTCAGGTGTGTTATACAAGGTCCTTACTAGATCTGGTTACCGTTATGCACAGATAAAAAACTTTGTTCTTGGGTAAGCATTTTTGGGGATGACAATCATATACATATCTCTTTGTAACTCATTCCAAGTTTCTAAATGGTGCTAATATGATCTACTTATTCATTGACACTGATGCCATGATATGTTAAACTTTAATCTGTTGGCCTCTGTTATGCATACTGATATTTAGGTATCAACTAGTCACTTCGATTCCACAAATACCATTTTTAATGTCTATTTTTGTTTGTTGCCAATCCCCATCTAGTTAACATGATTCCCTACTTTTCTATGTTGCTTCCCTAGGATATTAATCTACACAATCAAACTATCTTTTTACTGCCATGATCTGCCATGAACTATGTTGTGTTTCTTTCTTATTCACAATGTGATATTTAAGTATTAATAAATACTCAGTTAAACTTCACCAATACTATTTGTAATCATCGTAATTGGTTGTTGTCAATCATGTTCCAATTAACATGCTTTTCTATTTGCATTCCGTTGATTTACCATCATGTTAAATGATCACATCCGAACAATCTATACTTTGATTAATTTTGATTTATCTCATTATGTGTATATCCACCAAAACAATGGTCCAGTTTTACCCATTCCTTTACCAGCATCTTAAAACTTAACAATCAAGATATCTTTCATTGTCTGATGATTTGTATCCCAATATGTACTTATACAGAAAAAACAATGGGAGATGCTGGTGTTCAGTGATACGTCCAAAACATATCTATAATTTCTGCTTGCTCCATGCCTCTTTTGTGTGATATTGCTATGATATTGATGAACTTCCATACACTTTTGATCATATTTGTACTAACCTATTAACTCAGTGCACCCCAGTGCCAGTTCCTGTTTTCTGCTGTTTTTCTATTTCAGGTTTCCCCCATATTAAAAGTGCTCCAAAAATTCGGGAAAAATACAATAAAAAATCAGCGCAGAAGAAGCTTCGGGAATCACCGAGGGGGGGGGGGGGCAGAGGGGACCCACTAGGGCCCAGGCGCCCTCCCGGCGCGCCCTAGGGTGGGGCCGCGCCAGGGGGCCGCCTGGACCCCTGGTGGCCCCCTGGCTGCCCCCTTCGCTTATATATCCCTCGTGACGTGAAACCCCTGTGAAGGGAACCCTTTTTCGCGATCTCTCCTTTGTTCCGCCACCGCCGCGCTTCCAAGATCAGGAGAATAAGAAGACCTCTTCCCGGCACCCTGCCGGAGGGAGGAATCACCTCCGGTAGCTTCTCCACCACCATGGATGCTTCCCGGATGAACCATGACTAGTCCACCTTGGACCATGGGTATATGATCAGTAGCTATGTGATGTTCTCCTCCCCTCTTTGTTCTTCATGGATTAGACCTCGTGAGCTGCCCTACATGATCGAGGCACATATGTAATCTTTCTGTTGTTGCTATGTTGAGTTTGCTGGGATCCGACGGATTATGAGACTATGTTCAGATTGTGTTTGAGTAATATATTTGATTCTCCTCTTTTATATTTATGTTCTAGAGTAATTCTTGCATGTTCTCTGTTGCTGTTTATTGCTTTGTCCAAGTAGTAGGTAGTGACTCCAAGAGGGAGCGTTATGCATGATTGTGGGTTCATGCCCCCCGATGACTAGCTTGAGTGACAGAAACATGAGTATAGGGGATGTGATGTTGCCACAAGGGGGAAAAACGGTGCTTGTACTTGCGGGTGCAAGGATTGTTTACTTTACGCAAAGTTCTTTAATGCAGTTGTCCATTGCTTTGAGTTTACACCTTGGGTGGGACTCGCAACTTAATACCAGCGAGATGTTCTGGATAGATATCTCAAGGTGGATGATTAGTAGGTAGATGCAGATGGATTTCGGTCTACTTGTCTTGGCGTACCGCCCATGCTTTTGAGCCTCTTCCTTTCTTTATAGCATAGTTAGCATTGGTTTGCGCACATAATCCTGTCAATTGCCCAACTGTAATTTGTTTACCTCGCATGGCTATTTTATCGTCTTTTGGGAGAGAGACATCACTAGTGAACATCATAGGACCCCGGTCCATATTTCCAATATTGTTTACACCTTCAATTTACTTTCAGTATTTACTTTTCCGTTTCTATCACTATCATTATTATCCCATGCGTTTTATCCTTTGTAAACAACAAGGCTGGAGGAATTGACAACTCCTCTGTACTCGTTGGGAAGCAAAGCTATTTTCTGTGTGTGCAGGTCCAGGTGAAGTAAGCAACCTTGGCGCCATTGTTCGCTTCACCACCTACTTGTATCTGTTGGAGTCCTATTGGTTCGACATTCAACCTTAGCATCTTCACTAAGGGAAACTTGCTGTTGTCTACATCTCAACCTTCCTCTTTGGGTAACCAATGAGGGGGCGTTAATTCGTACCATCAAAAGCAATTTATGGCGCCGTTGCCGGGGACTCCACTCTTCAAGATAGGGGAGTTGCACACTATCTTTTATCTTTGATTTTTAGTCTTGTTAGTTTATCTTTCAGTTTTTTCTTTAGTTCTCTTTATCAAAAATCAAAAAAATAGTTATCTTTCTTGCTGCTACTATGGGTTCCTCCGAGAACACCAAGTTGTGTGACTTCACTAGTCACAACAACAGTGACTTTATCTGCACTCCTATTGCTACACCTACTACTTCAGCACCTTCTTATGAGATTAAACCTGCTTTGCTGAACCTTGTTATGAAAGATCAATTCTCCGGTGCTGGAGATGATGCTGCTTTGCACTTGAATAATTTAATTGAGCTCTGTGATATGCAAAAGTACAAAGAAGTAAATGGTGATATTGTTAAGCTTAAGTTTTTTCCTTTCTCTTTGAGGGACAGAGCTAAAATTTGGTTTCAATCCTTGCCTAAGAATAGCATAGACTCTTGGGACAAGTGCAAGGATGCTTTTATTGGGAAGTACTACCCCCTGCTAAGATTATCCAATTGAGGAGCTATATTATGAATTTTAGGAAATTGGATATTGAACAAGTTGCCCAAGCTTGGGAACGCATGAAATCTCTTGTTAAGAATTGCCCTACGCATGGTTTGACTACTTGGATGGTTATCCAAACTTTTTATGCAGGCTTGAACTTTACCTCGCGGAACTTGCTAGATTCGGCCGCGGGAGGAACCTTTATGTCAACTACACTTGGTGCTGCCACAAAACTACTCGATGAGATGATGACCAACTATTCCCAATGGCACATCGAAAGAGCTCCAACAGGTAGGGGAGGAACCTTTATGTCAACTACACTTGGTGCTGCCACAAAACTACTCGATGAGATGATGACCAACTATTCCCAATGGCACATCGAAAGAGCTCCAACAGGTAGGAAGGTAAACTCTGTCGAGTAGATCTCCTCCCTAAATGAAAAAGTTGACTTGAATATGTCTCTACTTACCAAGCAATCCCTTATTGATCCTCATGATGTTCCTTTAAATTTTTTGATTGCTCAAGACCAAGTAGATGTGAACTTTATCTCTAGAAACAACTTCAATAACAATGCTTATAGGAGTAATTTTGGTAGCAATCCTAGACCATTCCCCTCCAACAACTATGGGAACAACAACACTTATCCTAGCACTAGAAACTCTACCCCTAGAGATAGAGACATGCCTAGTTATGATAAACTTTTGGAAATAGAGAAGGCCACTAAGAACTACATGCACACCCAGTATGAACAAAATAGGACCTTCTCTGTACAATTAGATGAGCACACTTCTATCTTGCAAGACATTAATAGACAACTAGAGAGTTTGAACACTGAGATCTCTAACCTTCAGGCTAGGCTCACCACCACAGAAACCCAAGTTTCCAATATGTCCCACACACAGGCTACTTTGATAAACCAAATGACGGCTAAACCTGAAGTGGTTTCGACCATAAAGGAGGAAGAAGATATAATTAAGAGCCTTCCTACACACCATACTGTTGCTACTATCCAAGTTGTTGAGGATATCCAAACTCTTAGCACCCAATGCACCCCTAGTCCCATAGGACCTATTAATGGTGATGCTATGACCTCAACCGTAGAAGAAGAAATTCCTATGACAATAGAAGCTACCAAACAAGTGAGCCTAAAGGACACCACTACCACTTTACTTGATAGTAGTGACCTTGATTTTGATAATTGCACCCTTTATGAAGTTTTTCGTTTCCTTCACAAGATGTCTAGCCCCCACACTAGCACACTTAATCTTGCCTTCACGGAGCATATCACTAATGCTCTCATTAAAGCTAGGGAGGAGAAGCTTAGGGTAGAAGGCTCCATACCTAGAAAGCTAGAAGATGGTTGGGATCCTATGATTAAAATTAAGTTGAATAACTTTTCTTGCTATGCTTTATGTGATGTTGGAGCTAGTACCTCCGTTATGCCCAAAAGAATATATGATATATTTGAATTGAAACCTTTTGATCCTTGTTCTTTTGGTGTTCGTCTTGTCGACTCTTCCGTAAAGAAACCTTCGGGGAAGATTGTTGATGTTCTTATCATTGTCAATGAAAATTACGTTCCCGTTGGTTTTACTATTATGGACATGGAATGTGAACCTTCTTGTCCAATTATTTTGGGACGTCCTTTTCTTCGCACCGTGGGTGCCATTATTGATATGAAAGAAGGGATTATAAAATTCCAATTCCCTCTCAAGAAAGGGATGGAACACTTCCTTAGGAAAAAGATTAAGTTGCCTTTTGAGTCCGTCACACGGGCTAGTTATTTTCTTGAAAAGACTTGATCTATTGCATTAAGCCTAGCTAATGGTTTTAAAGAAGCGCTTTCGGGAGGCAGCCCGCAACGAATTTAGGATTTACTTTTTGTTTTTCTTCTATTTTTAGTGGTCTTGATGATTGTTACTACTGTAGCAACATCATCGTATCTTTACTTTTCAAGCTTTGTGCCATTTATAGCCTCATATGAAAAGGGAAGTGCAAGTTGTGACATGCTGTCCAGAAAACAGATTCTGTCCTCGTGACTAGAAAAATCAGAGAAAAATCCCAGTTCATCTTTTTGAGCTGAAATTTTTACACAGCGTGCTATATACAATTACGCAACTTTCGTATGTTCTGATTTTTTTTATTTGAGTTGCAGAAGTATCCCTAAAAAATTCTTTTCTACCTGCTGGTATGTTTTTCACAGATTCTGTCCTGTTTTGCCTCTTCTTCATTTTGCGAACCTTAAGCTTGCTTTTTCTTTGCAAAAACATTTTGGCAATCTTAAGAAACAGTATCTCGTCAAGAATATCCTTGTTTCCAGTCGAGGAAAAATTATTTTATTATGGGTACTAACCTCGCTAATCAGATTATATTGAGTTATGTATGAAGGGAGTTTTCAAGTGTGCGAGGGAAGATGATGAAAGAAGATTCAGGAGTGTCAAGCGCTCAAGCTTGGGGATGCCCACACGCATCCCCAAGAAATATTCAAGGAGACACAAGCGTCTTTGATCAGTAGCTATGTGATGTTCTCCTCCCCTCTTTGTTCTTCATGGATTAGACCTCGTGAGCTGCCCTACATGATCGAGGCACATATGTAATCTTTCTGTTGTTGCTATGCTGAGTTTGCTGCGATCCGATGGGTTATGAGACTATGTTCAGATTGTGTTTGAGTAATATATTTGATTCTCCTGTTTTATATTTATGTTCTAGAGTAATTCTTGCATGTTCTCCGTTGCTGTTTATTGCTTTGGCCAAGTAGTAGGTAGTGACTCCAAGAGGGAGCGTTATGCATGATTGTGGGTTCATGCCCCCGATGACTAGCTTGAGTGACAGAAACATGAGTATAGGGTATGTGCTGTTACCACAAGGGGGAAAACAACGGTGCTTGTACTTGCGGGTGCAAGGATTGTTTACTTTACGCAAAGTTCTTTAATGCAGTTGTCCGTTGCTTGGAGTTTACACCTTGGGTGGGATTCGCAACTTAATACCAGCGAGATGTTCTAGATAGATATCTCAAGGTGAATGATTAGTAGGTAGATGCAGATGGATTTCGGTCTACTTGTCTTGGCGTACCGCCATGCTTTTGAGCCTCTTCCTTTCTTTATAGCATAGTTAGCATTGGTTTGCGCACATAATCCTGTCAATTGCCCAACTGTAATTTTTTACCTCGCATGGCTATTTTATTGTCATTTGGGAGAGAGACATCACTAGTGAACATCATAGGACCCAGGTCCATATTTCCAATATTGTTTACACCTTCAATTTACTTTTAGTATTTACTTTTCCGTTGCTATCACTATCATTATTATCCCGTGCGTTTTATCCTTTGTAAACAACAAGGCCGGAGGAATTGACAACTCCTCTGTACTCGTTGGGAAGCAAAGCTATTTGCTGTGTGTGCAGGTCCAGGTGAAGTAAGCAACCTTGGCGCCATTGTTCACTTCACCACCTACTTGTATCTGTTGGAGTCCTATTGGTTCGACATTCAACCTTAGCATCTTCGCTAAGGGAAACTTGTTGTTGTCTACATCTCAACCTTTCACTTTGGGTAACCAACGAGGGGGCGTTAATTCGTACCATCATTCAGCATCGAGGTTAGTTTCATCCCATGCCTTTTATTGCCTCATTCCACAATTACATAATATATTTTAATATTTTACTTGTTAATTCTATAGGTACATACATCAGGGGTTCAGATCCACATTTCGACCCTTTTTGCGTATGGGGTAATGAAATATTCATAAGCGAGCGCCAAGTGAGGAAACTAAAAAAGATTGTTAGGAGAAAGAGACGGGATATGAGAATTAAACTCTTTGTCTATTCTTTACCCAAGATAACGGTGAACTTCGGGACGGTAAGAACGACATAACCTTCCTTTTTCATGCTCATATTGGGTTGTTAGTCATCACTCACCAGTATCTGAATGTTATAATTTTCAATTGTTCCCAAAGCAGTTTACTCAAGATTATCTAGCAAACTCCATGCTTGGTGCGGAGGCAACCAAAATAAAAGTCTAGTCTGTGAAGGATGGACGGGAAATCATCACAAGAGGTTGGACTAAAGTTGTGCGTGCCTTCGGCATGAAGGAGGGCACAATATGGGCATTCCACTTCTACAACTTCTCTGACAACGAAAATGTCTTTCGGCTCTCTCTATACCGCCTTTAATACTCATCTGATTCATTGTTGTGATTACGTTGTTTCCGTAATTATTCAACATAAGTTTTTTTTGGCTAGACCATTAGTTGTTGTGATTTGAAATATTCTTTGTTTGTTGAACCTTTGTAAATTGGATGGATATAATTATGAGTTTCACCTATTATTAAATTTAATTTATAATTTCAAATACAAGATAATTGTAATTGCTGGGAATAAATTAAGCTGAAATAATTGATGTTCTATAGGTTAAGGTGCACATGTTTCTTGGGACAAATCGTTTGCGATAGAGCTCAACAACACAAACATTTTCTCTCCGTACACCTTCTTTAACATACCTGCTCCTCCAAGCCATCGGGCTCAAATAGTAGCGGAAAAGCAAAGCATGAAAGATAGCAGCGGCACAATCCACAGATAAGCTCAGAGCTAAGCACATCCTAGCACTCATCAGTCTTGTCATCGTCAAATACCTGCTCCTCCAATCCTGGCCGTTTGAATAACCAGGGACAAAGCCGCGAGTACATACAAAGTACTCGCAAACCACCTAAAGAAAGGAACAAATATTTTTGTACAAGCAAATAATGGGATGGCTATATGGTGGAGTTTATCATGGGGGAGCCTAGATACTCAGTATTAGTTAATTTGGCAACATTTTATTCTTGGCAAAATTTTAATCCCACAAGTATAATTGATTTAATCATGTCCAACCATTTTCATAATATCAACATCATCATCGTGAACCATAAACTCAGTACTAGAATTTCTCATCTATTCCCCACAAAGTGTGGCCTCACTAGCTGTCCATGACCGTGGACTCCAGCTACTCGAATAGTTTTCACTCTGCAGAGGTTGTACACTTTACCCACAACATTTGATACATCCGCCGCGAGTCCCCACGGATCGTCATACTTCAGTATGTGGTTCTCGGATAATCGACCATAGTCTTCCCCTTGTATATCCTTGTACAGGTAAATTTTCCCCTTGCGTAATACATGGACTGTCCGTGTGTCAGGTCATGCTCCTCTTTGACCTATGCTTGCATGTAGTCGAAGAGCACCAAGGTTCCCTCATACGCCAAGCCTAGCGAATTTCACCACTCGACTTAGAGGGCTATCAGATTCGTGGAATCAAACATACATGTGTAGTTATAAGACCTACGTACTAAGATAAACAAGCTCCCAACTAGCCCTGTCCCATACCAGAGTATTGTGGTTGTACTGTCAGGCTAGGTTTTTGCGGCACTTATAGAGAGTCCCTCCAGACTTTGAATATGTTCAACGATGTTTCCAACAACCACAATCTTGGCCATCACATCTTCTTAGATGTATGCCATCACATTAGGGTGGAGAAAGATTAACCAAATTATTATGTTGTCATTAGTTCTTTAGCAAGTCTAGGGATAGTACATCAAGATCATTAGTGTTTAACTAATTTATCCCAAATAGATAAGGTATAAGGTATGTGGTGGTTCACCTAAATAAACTAATACAATCCCAACCCAAAATGGTATAATAATAGAATGATACATAATATGGTACAAGAAAAGTAAAAATGTAGGACATGGGTTAAGTTTTTCAAGATGGCTTGCCTTCCTCGGTGGTGTCTCCTGGTATGTATTTTTTTGGCTTGGGAGGAGTCTGGACCTGCAACATCAAGTGTCTCTTCTACACGCTACGGAAAAATAACACACCATTACCACATGGCAAACAAATCACACATTCAAACAGGCATAACACGCAATTTAGCACTTAAGCAAGCAAGCATAAGAGTAACAAAAACAGGTTCATCAAATTAACATATATGGGCAGAAGATTTAATGGTCGTGTAACAAGTTCATAGGGCTAAGCAAGGACTAAGCAACACAATACATAAGATTTTTACACAAGTCATTTTTATTGTCTTAGGTCCTGTTTTTACTTAATAAATTTAATTGAATAACAATACAAAAGTTAGCCACTGTCCAGAAGCGAGCATAATAAAATTTAAACATATTTAATTTGCTAACATAGAATAAAATAAAATTATCCTAAACAGGGAATATTAGCAATATTAATAGCTTTGTCCCTAATTAATTTATTTATGCAAACAACAATCACACTTATACAGAAAACTAAAGCATAATAACAGGATCACAAAAAAATTACTTCACATTTTTTTGATGTGTACTTCTTTCTCAAATATTATTTTAGTTCAGCCTAAAATAAATAAAAACAAACTGTTCTAACAAACCCCTGGGAAATATCTTGCTCACGGTGAATTTTTCCTGGGTGTTGGGCCTGTATATTGGATCTGTTTACACATTTTTTTAACCGAAGGGGTACGGGATACTCTTGGCCATTGGATCTCAGCGGATCAGACGGCTGGGGGTCGTCTTCTCCACTGAGCCCGAACGAGTATAGGAGGTCACCCTAATGGCGAATAGGGAAGGGCAGGGGCTCACCGGGGTGCCTTCCGGGCGGCGGTTGTCAACGGCGAGGGGTGGCGGGTGTGCGGGATGGCCGGGCGGTCTCGTTTTTGGCACAAACGGCGGCGTGGTACGTCGGGGTAGCGGTTCGGCTTGGGGCAGAAGCTCGGGCTCGGGGTGGCGCCGTCCTCTCCAGGGCGTCGCCTCGCCGGGCGTCGCCGGCGTCGCGAGATGCAGAGGGGCGGCTCTCCGGACTTCCCTCCTCCTCCTCCGGCTTCCTTCCTCCTCCACTTCTCCCGCTTCTCCTCTCCTTCTCCTCCTTCTCTTCCTCTTCTTCCTCTACTCTTTTGTTTCTGTACGGGGCTGGTGGAGTGGTGTGGTGCTGGTGGAGAGTGAGGTGAGTGGCGAGGAGAGCTGGGTGCCTCCTTTATATAGGCGTGGACGAGAGTGCTCCAACGGGCGGGAACGCCACAGGGGTGATCCATGGCCTCCTTGAGGACTGTCCGAGAGGGGCAGTGGGCGATCTCGTGAGAGGAGCGCAGGTGGGTATGTTCTGACGTGGGCGTGTCCGGCCACATCACAGTAGAGGGTTGGGGGGGTATGCGCGCTGTGTCAGGCCACCTCATCGATCTGAGGGCTTGCGGCTGGTTGGGAGGAGCGTGGCAGGGAGGCTGAAAAGGGGACTGGAGAGAGAAGAGAGACGAGAGAGAGAGAGAGAGATGTCGTGAGGGAGAAGAACCGAGAGAGAGAGACTCTCTCTACGTGGGGGGGGAGAGGGAGGTGAGAGGTGAGAGAAATTAGGGGAGGTGGTCAGGTAGTTATCTCATGTTTAAATTGCTCTAAAAAAACTTCAAGTTCTTATGGGAAGTGCACCCAAGGTGTTTGATAAAATGACAAAAGGAAACTTTTATACGTATTTTGAATAGTTGTTTTTATAAGATGAGTTATTATGGCATATTACAATTTTATAATAGTTTGCCATATTTGTAGAAATTTATTTATTAATAATTTCAATTATTCTTATCAAGCACAGGGTTAAGGCCTTAGGGTTTTGTAATAGTTAAATTTATTAATACAATATGTCGGCAAACGGATACCGGGGGTACCACGTTTCCTTGGTTCCGACTACGCCTCTCGGACAGCCCAAGTGCGACCGTGGAGGATTCCGACAAGGAGACGACGGGAACGCTGCGAAAGAATGCCTCATACCAGCTCCGGAATGATAGAGTCATCTAGCTAGATCCCACCGCCCGACAAAGGAGGCAGTGCATTCAATGCACTAGAAGACAAGCATGCACCGCTGATAGGAGGCGGCTTACACCTGGCGGGCTCCCTCGTGCGTAGTCAGCGCATGCATGCTCCAATCGTCCCTGGAACGCCACGAGACCTTCCCGGAACATCCCGGAACGCCTCGTGTCCACAAGCATAAGATAACCTCCCTTACTGTAACTGTCAGTGGGACTGTGACAAGCCCCTTACTTAATAAAAAGGAGATGCCAATCACATCATAAAGGGGGATGGATCGGAGAAGAAGGAAAAGAAGAGAGGCAAGGAGGAGAAACGAAAAGAAGGAAGAGAAGAAGGAAGATCCATCCCAGTGAGAACCCACCACCTTCATGCATTCACCTCTGGATGTGTCCACACCAAGGAAGATAGGGAAGTTCATCACCAGAGCTTCCCGGGAAGACCTCTCAAGGGTTCCCCTTGAGAGGGCGAGCATCTCAATCAAGAGAAGAGGAGTATAGTGGAGTGGAGTGTAGGGTATCTTCCCCTAGAAGATCACCTTGTACTGTGTTCTACTTTACCACCAGCAAGAAGATCAGACATGCAGGAGTAGGGCTTTTAGTCTCCGGACGGTCCGAACCTGGCTAAACCCCTGTGTTTATTCGCATCAGCCCATTGCCGTTTCGACGCTGCAACAACATTTTTCTACATCAAGCAACCGGGAACGCAGCGTGTTCCCCGTCCCGCACGGTCTCCGGGCCGTGCCCTCCCTGGAGGGTCCCTTCCAAAAGGTGTTCTTGGCGTAGCGTCGCCGCTGTTCTCCCCTGCTTCTGGCCCGACAGGAGAGTGGCGCTAGAAGGAGGGCCTGAGAAATTCGACCCCAGACACAATAATTATATTACAGAAAATATATAAGGCTTTATATTCCTTATACATTTATTCAACAAATATGAGCAAAATAAAAAGAAAAGCAAGGACACAAGAGTAAATAAAGAGAGTAAAAAAAAGGCTAAATCTTATATTTACTAATTCGAAGCACCATACGAGCTTCCACGTTAATCCTCACGCATGAATAAGATCTGTCCATTCAATCAAAATAACATCCATCTATAGACGGTCGATTGAGACAAACCCTCCACAAGCGTATGCATCATTGCCTCTAGCCCTCCATCGACCATCCTCTTCTCGGTGACCCCTTTGATCCTCACACTGTCAATCTATTTCTCATGTCGTTGATGTCTAGTGCAAAGTCAACATAGAGCGTCCCGATCTCCTTTATGCAACACCTTGGTAAGCTTAACTTCTAACGATATTTGCCCCTTGCGCGTCGTCTCCTTACTGCTCTCCTCCTTGGTGCAACCACCATCTCTTCAAGAATCATGATCATCAAAATCTCACCGGCTTACAACAGAGTTAATTGCAAAAAACCACGACAATTCGAGATAGGATTGCAGAAAACACAATTTTTCATTTTTTCTGCGAAAACCACTAATTTTTTCGCTAATCTTTTGCAAAAACCACAAATCGGGCGATTAGCTCGTTTTAACCCGGTTTCTGACAGAAGGGACCCACATGTAAGAGTGATATTTTAAAGAAACACCCCTACAAAAAAATGAAGAAAGCAATCAGGTCCCCCTCCTCTTCTTCCATACGAACGCCGTCGGCCGCCTCCGCGAGCGTGGGAGGAGCAGGTGCCATGGAGAAGCCACCGCCTCCGCGACCAGGCCATGCCACAGCGGGCGGCGCGGGCGCGCACCAGGTGGCGCGGGCGGGAGAGGACGGCAACGAGCACGGGACTGGCGGCGAGTGCGGGAGGAGCAGGCGGCATGGAGGAGCCGCCGCCTCCGCGACCAGGCCATGCCACAGCGGGCGGCGCGGGCGCGCACCTAGCGGCAGCGACGAAATGTGTTGTAGCCTCCTCGGCGGCTGTGGTGGCGCCGACGAGGGGGAGAGAGGCCGTGGCGGCCGGCGGCAGGGGGAGTGAGGAGGGGCGGCCGGTGGCAGAGGCAGCGAGGCTGGGATCGGGCAGCGCACCCACCGTGGGAGATGGGAGGACCCGATTGCTTTAAAAAAATAATGAGGGGTCTTTCTGCAAAATAATTTTGTGATTCGATCCACGTCACCCTTACATGTAGGCCCCACTTGTCATAAACATACTTAAATGAAGTAAATCGAGTAATCTGTGGTTTTTGCAAAAAAATTAGTGGTTTTCACACAAAAAACAAAAAGCGGTGTTTTCTGCAATCCTATCCCAAATTGTCGTGGTTTGACGCAATTAACTCCTTACAACACTGTCTCCCATTGGCGCTTCATTGGAAAGCTCCAGTATTCATGTTCCTGATGGCTTCCCTCCATCATACTATTTGTAGATATGAAAGATTAAATCCAATGCATACAACTCTGATTATGTCCAAGATGCAACTGATTTTCGAAGGTATGAATCGGTGTTGATTTTTTAAGGAAGGATTTTCACAAGTTTTTTTTTGCGAATACGTTTTTCACAAGTTAATACATTGGTATCCAGTATTTCCTATTGTATGTTCTAGAGTGGCCGCCGTAGGGTCTCCGGAATTCTGTACGCTTCGCTTGCAGATCGTTGTCCAAACTTGCATTAATCCAAAAAGCACATGGTCCATTATGGTTCGTTACAATTGAGCGTCTGATTTTTTCGTAATCAAGCCAAGGATCATTGCCGGAAGACGTCTACCCATATTAGTTTGTGTTCCACAACCTTTGCCGGCGAGTCCTGTCCAATGGCGTGGAGCGAGAGCGTAGTCGAAGTAGTCGTACACGCGGCACAATCACAGATGCGAAAATTAAAGAGACACGAAGAAATAGTCTGGACTTGATCTTTATTCTCAATTGGTATCTCTCTCCATACAATACAATGGGTATATATAGAAGGGAGAGGGATAGGTGGAGAGGACCAAACCCTAGAGGAAAAACCCTCACCCAAGAAAGGGTGTGGCCCGCACGGGGCATAGTCGGTTTCCCAACACTCCCCCTTGGTCCGTCATCTCGTATTGCCTACATCTCAAAAACTCCGAAAACCCAGTGGGAAAAATATGGAGAAAGAGCACATAGAATATGTCTCCTCATGTTGCACGAATTGCCTCGTCAAAAACCTCAATGTGAGAAACATCTGGAAAACTCACATAAGGGAAAAAGAGTACAATCCACTCAACATCAGGTTGAGTACTCTATCATCCGGACAGAGATTTACAGATAGGGATGTGAAGAATCTCCCCCTGAGTCTGGCATTTCTCTAAGTCTCATCATACCGATTCCACGAACACACCTTTCAAAAGATGACGCCGGTAATGATTTAATGAACAAATCAGCGAGATTGTCACATGACTTAGTATGCAAAATCCTCACCCCGTTCATCTTCTGCAGCTCATGCGCATAGAAGAACTTTGGTTGATATGTTTAGTGAGATTACTCTTCAAATACCCTGACTGAACTTGTGCAACACAAGCTGCATTATCTTCATAGATAATGGTGGGGGTTTGTAGGGTGTTCAACCCACACGACTGCTGAATGTGGTGAATCATCCGTCGAAGCCACACACACTCTCGTGATGCTTCATACAGCGCTATGATTTCTGAGTGGTTCTTCGAAGTTCATACAAGACTTTGCTTAGACGATTTCTAGGAAATTGCAGTTCCACCACAAAGGAAAACATATCCAGTCTGTGACTTGGAAGTGTGTGGGCCTGACAGGTACCCAGCATCAGCATAGCCTACCAATGGTAGGTCTTGATTTCTTCTATAAAACAGCCCAAGATCTTTGGTCCCTTGCAGGTATCGGAAGACGTCCTTAATGCCTTTCCAATGTCTATTGGTAACCTCAGAACTGTACCTAGCAAGCAAATTGACAGCGAACACGATGTCCGGCCGTGTACAATTCGCGAGGTACATGAGTGCTCCAACGACGCTCAAGTAGGGGAATTCCGGTCCCAGAATTTCCTCCCCCTCTTCCTTAGGCCTGAACGGGTCTTTATCTTGCTGCTAAGACCTCCCTATCATTGGGGTCTTAGAAGGATATGCCTTATCAAATCCAAATCTCTCCAACACCTTCTGGGTGTAGGCAGACTGGTGCACTAGAATCCCATCAGGGGAATGTTCAAGTTGCAGACCCAAACAGAACTTGGTTTACCCAAATCCTTCATTTCGAATTCCAACATCAGGTAGGAACTCGCTTTCGCAATATCTCTAGGTGTACCAATTATATTCAAATCGTCCACGTACACCGAGATTATATAGAATCCATCTTGGGATCGCCGTATAAAGACACATGGGAAATCATCGTTGCTCTTGTAGCCCTTCTGGTGGAGGAAACCGCTTAAACGATTATACCACATCCTACCAGACTGTTTAAGTCCGTACAATGACTTCTTGAGAAGAACACTGTATAGACCCCGATTTGCTCTATCTTGATTCGGTATGGGGATACCTGTGACGCCCCCAAAATCAGACCGTGTACAGTAATCATACACGCAAGGTACATGACCGAGATTAGGGACTCACGATGAGATATCACAACACAACTCTACAAATAAAATAATACAAGCTGTTTAATACAAGCCAGGGGCCACGAGGGCTCGAATACAACAGCCCGAGAGCACAAAGTTAGCGGAAGCAATAGTATCTGAGTACAGACACAAGGATACAAGGTTGCCTTAAGAAGGCTAGCACAAATATCAACAACGATCGAAAAGGCGAGGCCTCCTGCCTGGGAACCTCCAAACTACTCCTGGTCAAAGGGGAACTCGACGTCGTAGAAGGCATCGGGGATCTTCATGTTGCGGTGGTCGGCATCGGGGATCTCCTGCTCCTGGACTCCAAGGCTCCAACGTCGACTGCAGCAGCCGATCAGGCAAAACAAAAAGGGGGGAAATAAAGAAGGTGAGTATCTAGTATACCCGCGAGTCTTACGTCCGCTACTAAGCATTTATGCATTTGTATCAATGGAAAAGGGAGGCTGTATATAGTGGACTGCAAGGTAGAAATCAGAATAAGGGTAAGAAGCTAGGCCTATCGAAGACTAGCATCTTCCGACGAGTCTTGAAGCATGAGGTAAGAATAAGCCAACAGTTCAATAGCATGAATGTAGTAACAATGCAGCAGAAGTTGCTGCAGCATTGTATAATAGTAAGTTGTAATAATTAATAATAATATATGCCTCCGAGATCCCCTCCTCGACTTCCCTGCGAGGAAGAGAAACCGGAACCAACAGTTTAATAGTAGTAGTTTGTAGTAGTAGGCTCTGGCTTCAGCATAAAGCGTCCTGTTACCGTGGACACGGCTATTCGAATAGATTATCTTCCCTGCAGGGGCTGCACTACTGTTACCCTACACGCTCGGATCTCCAGGGTGGCGTACACCTTGTTAGGGAATGCCCCACCGAGGCTATCCGACACGCCGAGGCCCATCCTACGGCTCATCAGAGAGGTCCCCGCCGGTCTAAAGTCCTAAGCGCAAGGGGGTCTTGGACCGTCGCCCCTCGCCCTCCGGGTCGTTGTGTGCCAAGTGATTCCACGCAACTCTTCCAGGATGCGGATCGATCTAACCACAATGATGAACTGGACGTCTTTCATAGCTTTCGAACGAGACCACAACGCGGAGGGCCCACCCCGTAATCCCACGTGGAGGTAGTGCGTATAGAGCACGTCGACCCACTCAAGTCATCCACCTGAACCGTTAAGTCATTTTATTATTATCTGCCGGGACAACCGTTATCGTTGCCCCTTTCTCGGTGAGTCGCGGACAACGACAGCAGCCAGGACCACCAGTAACGTCGGTGCCTGCCCTGACGTCCCACCAACTCGTGCGGTTACCAACAAGGTGAACCGTCTCCTTACCTTGTCTCGCGTTTGCTCCGAAGAGCTCGACTTTCGTACAACAGGAAATCCTTCGGCCACGTACAGTACCAGGCCCGCCGCACACCGGTGGAATACACCTGACCTGTCGTTCCGCTAAGATACCCTGCGCGGGCACCGTTGGGTCATCCGACTCCTTACCTGTAAGGACACCAGTTGATTTGAGTGCCTACCATCAAGTGAAACCAGGAGGAATCACCCTCGATGGTACACTTGAAGAGGATCGACAGAGACATCAGCGGAATGAACTAAAGAGGAATATTCTCGTATCACCCCGGTGGTGCCGAGACACCAGCGGAATGAACTAAATAGGAATACCCTCATATCATCCCAGTGATGCTACGCTACTGAGCCGACGAGAGTGAAATACGAGTCCGTCCACTCATAAGTCAAACTCGAAGCGACTCGGCAGAGTCTCGCCGTTGTAGGTTCCCTAGGGCGTCTGCATTGACCCGTACCTATTGCAGTTATAATATTTTGAAATCCACGTTCACTCACCAGAGTGATCACGACCCGCTATTCTAAACCTAGCTAACAATGCGTAGGGTTTACTGCTGAATATTTTATATATATTTATAAGGCAGCATAGGACAAGGAAAGGTACATCAAGGGGCGACAATGACAGGCTATGCAATTGAATAGGAAGCAACGTAGCAGCAGCAGTAACCATGCCTAGTGCAAGAAAAGTACGGAAAGATAGGTAATATCTGGGGAAGAGAATGGCTCTGCTTGCCTGGAAGCTCGGTTGTAGGGGTACGATCGTCGATGAAGTAGTCGTACTCGGCATCGGTGTTGTCGGCGGCAGCATCGAGGTCTACCGGAGAATAAAGGGGGGAGAAACAATAAATACACAACAATAATAACAATACAAATGCAGGACATATCAGATACAAAGCAACGGGGCTCTAACGCAGTGTTAAGTATTTTTAGGCGGAGCGGGAATTTATCCGGTGATGACTCATTAATACGGGGTGATTACCGGACAGGGTGTCCGGAGGGGGAAGGGATCATGCCGGAGGTGTCGTGGACATCCGACAAACATATGGGTGGTGTATCCGGGTTAGTTGAACTATTCTGAACAACTTTCATGATCAGAATAAATTCATCCGGATAGTTTTACCGGCACCGGGCGTCTGACAAACAGATGAACCGGAGGGGAAATGTTCCACGTTCGGTATGCCAGAGAGGTGCGGTGGGGGTATGGGTAGCGTATCCGGGTTCGCGATATCTTTCTGAGCAACTTTGATGTATAAAATATTTTGATCTCACCTACGGTTTATTTTATATGATTTTCCAATTTTTTAAAAGATTTTCAAGAATATTTTAATTCAAATTAATAACGGTAAATACTTTTATATTCAGACTGAGCCAGCAACAGTCAACGACATGTGGGGCCGTTGGGGCGCAGCCAAAAGTTGACTAGTCAAGGTTGACCGGTCAACAGGGTCAATGTGGGGTCCACAGGTCATTGCCCTATTTTGGGATTCTTCTGAAATTCTACTAAGTCTAGGAATTCCGGTGTTAATTATCCATCGGCCGCCTTCGGGGGCATACGGTTTGGGGTTCCACACCTCCGATGAATCTGTGCCGTACATCAACATTCATCAGTTGTCCGAGATCTCGAATCCGGTATGGATGGTAATTAGGCTAGAGTTTATCTGCTTATTTAAAGCTTAGCGGGAAAGGGGCAACCTGACGTTAATTCCAGAAACGGTTAAAACATGCAAAGTTTGCCCGGTCACTGCCGGTGATCTATAGCTCAAATGCGGATACCTCCTATAGATGAATTGTACTATAACAATAGTACAACCATGCCATGCCCTCAGATGGCATGAAAAATATCTGCAGCAAGTTCATCCGCAGCGTCAGATTGGCCATCGGGCTAACCCAGTTTTGCGGTTTAACGAAAATCTGCTCTTTACGATTTTTACCGGAATTAATCCGTGCACCGAATGGACTTGGTCCAATGGCGAAAATCGAAGCTTGTTAAGTGCACAACACGTCTACATAACCTTTAACCATGTAAAAAAACCTTTGACTGCTGTTTGGGGTTGTTCAAAAGGATCCAGTGTAGCAATCTTCTCTGACTTAGCAAAATCTGGAAATTTCTGTTTTAACATAAAGTAACCTTTTGTAAGATTTATCGTGATTAACCTATTCGTAATTTGGAGTTGGTCCAATAGAATGAAATCATCGTTGACATGTCTAGTCTCGGGATCTATAACTTTTATCTCTGTTGAATTTTGTCTGCTCGCAAATTGTCGTGTGTAAAGGGGGCATCCAGTGTGGTATTTAGCACATGGACAATTTTCAGTCCTAGCAACATTCAACGGCAACTGCACCTGAATTCTTCAGCGGCAACAGCAAGCATCAATTTACAGCAGCAAAAACACATCTCCAGCAAGAAGAGTACAGCATCAGCAGCACGCAGCCGGCGGCAGTGGTGCACGACCAGGGATCTCACAGGGGGTTGGGCGTCGCGGTGGCTCGGGGAAGGAGAAGCACGGCGGCGGAGCTCCAGGCGCGCGCGGCCGGCGCGGGGCGCGCGGGTCAGAGAGGCGCGGTGGCCGTCGGCACCATGGGGCGGCCGAGGCGAGGAGCACGGACGGAGGCGGCCAGGACGGCGGCGCGGCAAGGCCACGTAGGGGCGAGCACACCGAGAGGCGCGGAGGTCGCGGCGGCGTCCATGGCGGCCCCGAGCACCGGAGGCGACGAGGACGGCGGCTAGGTTTCGGCCGGGGGAAGAGCAAGGAGGAGCGGCGGCGGGGACTTCGTGCGGTGGGGGAGGCGACGTCCCGAGGGGGGGCAGTGCAGCGCGGAGGCCAAGGCAGCCGGGGCTCGCCGGAGTTGGCCGGGGCCGACGACGTCCAGGAGGGAGACGGGGCGGGGCCGAGAGGGCTGGCGGCGGCAGCCAGATGGAGGAGGGGTTCGGGAGGGGGGATCTGGATCGGGGAGGGAGAGAGATGAGCGAGAGAGAGGGTTGACGGGTTGCGGTTCGGGCCGGTCTGGGTTGGCTGGGCACTACGCCCAGTTGGCCTGGGCCGGTTCATTTTTTATATATATTTAGCTATCAAATGATTTTTGGAAAAGGGGGCAACTATGCCAAAAATTGTGTTACACCTAAATATAGTGCTACAAAAATTCTTAGTGGCAAAATAAAAGTATTTGCATTCTGTCATATTTTAAATATTATTATTTGTGGTTGTTATGCTACTATTTTGAATTGGTTAAATTATTTAATCCACTTAATAAAATACCATGGTTAATTTAACACGACCTAATAACTTTTAGGCATTTAATAAAATAGGTTGCACAATTTTTAAACAAAGTTTATTTTGCCACATTATTTTTAGTACCAATAAAAAGCACTTTGAATATAGCTTTGATTTGATTTCAATGTAGTGGGGTTGGACTGGTTGTGACTTATGATGATCAAGGCCATTTTTAGCAATAGAGATTATCAACAGTGATTAGCAACAGTAATCCTGATTACTGTAGGTGATTACTGTAGCATGACACTCGGGGTGTTACAATAACTTCCGGAACCTTCATGTAAATATCCTTATCTAGATTACCATACAGGTAAGCAGTGACAACATCCATCAATTTCATTGTTAAGTCCAGATTTACTGCCATTGAGATCAAATATCTAAAGGTTATACAATCCATGACTGGGGAGTAAGTTTCCTCAAAATCGATACCAGGTTGTTGAGTGAACCCTTGAGAAACGAGCCTTGCTTTGTATCGAACAACCTCATTTCTCTCATTTCTCTTATGAACAAAAACCCACTTATGGCCAACAGTGCGGATGTGGGGAGGAGTTAGACTAACAGGTCCAAACACCTTCCGTTTGTTGAGAGATAATAATTCAGAGGTAACTGCCTTCTGCCAATCTTCCCAATCCGACCTCCTTTTACAATCAGCGAGACTGTTAAGCTCAGGGTCAGGATCTATGATTGAGGCAATTTTCTTAGCAAAGTTAATGTCGACAATTGCCATTGCTCGGTTCATTGAATCTCTCGTATTTATATAATTTATGGCCATTTCATCATGGGGCGCATCTGGCGCTACCTCTTTCTCTATCGTTTTTTTCCATTACAGGAGCGAGGTCCTTTAGCTTTTCCGCGCCGATGTGTGTACTCACATCTCCGCTGGATGTTCCCTCAATAGGGACGTTCAAGTCCGGAATCCCGTGCACAGGACTTTCCGTACTTGCGCCAGGTCTCAATTGGCTCCCCTTTTTGTTTCTCGGGGCTTTGGTGACTGTCTGAGATAAATCTCTCTTATCCTTCTTCGTCGGGCGTCCCCGAGTACTTGGGATTTGAGAATCCGGATTTCGCGTCCTTTTAGGCCTTTGGACGGGAGCGTGTGTACCATTAGTTAACTTCGGTATCTCAACCCTTTCCGGAGCATTGCGAACGGGCACATGCGATTTTATCACACTTTTCAAGTCACTAAAGTGATCAGGCAGTTGATTCGCTAATGCATGCAAATCTATTATCTTTTGGACTTCTTTATTTGTCTCAGCAGTGCGTGGGTCATGAGCGTGGATCCCCGTGGCTTGCCACGTGATTTCTCGAGTTTTATCATCAATGGGTTTATTATCTCCCCCTAAAGTCAGAAAAAGATCCTCGTCAAAAATGCAATCAGCAAAACGGGCCGTATGACAATCACGTGTCATGGGGTCCAGATACCTGATTATGGACACAGTCTCATAACCAACGTATATCCCCGACTTACGGAGCGGGCCCATTGCTGATCGCTGGGGTGGTGGTATCGGTACATACACCTGGCAACCGAACCTACGAAGGTGGGAAATTTTCGGTGCCGACCCCTGCGCAAGCTGCATTGTAGAATGGATGTTGTAGGCCGATGGTCGAAAATTAACATGACGTTCCAGTATTTAAACACATGCTAACAATAATTTCAAAGCGAATAAAAGTAATTAAACAATTAATTCTAGCAATGAAAAAAAATGTAAGCATGATAATGATAGAAATATGTCATGACGTGTGTACATCCAGTGCATCGAGGCGTTACATAGTGCGAAACTCGCCGTGTGGCTTGGCGGCTCGGCTGACCAGGCAACACACGATGAGCGGCTCTATGGTAGCCAACGACGATGCCATGCTCATCGGGAGCATGTGTACATCAGGTACATGGCTGACAAAAATTCATGTGTACATCAGGTACATCACACGGTGTCGTGCTCATCTGGAGCATGTATATTCACCGTTTTTTTCATGATATTGTTTAGTAAAAATAATCTTAATGCAAGATCGATCGGCATTATACCGGCGACATCAGGTCAGCTTGGATCAAGCAAAAAAATTACATCATAAAATGAATAAAAAACGGAATCAAAGATACATGTAAAATTATTGTTACGAGCAGTACGACGCGGCCAAGTAAGCGGCGCGCGGCAGTACAACATGCGGCGTGACCCGGGCGGGCACGCGGTCTGATGTGGTGCGGCCAGTGAGCAAGCGAACGGTGCGGCGACGTGTGCGGCGCAAGAGAGCGCGGCCCGATGCAGCGCAGCAGGCGCGGCACGGCCTGGCACAATGACGCAGCACAAGCAAGAGCATCTAGCTCGTTCCACATGTAACGTGTTCCATGGGTGTGCTTGGCCGGTGACCAGCAGGGTCACATGTGCCCTCGGATAGTACATCCAACAGAGATTACCATGCATGAGAGTTAAAGCGTGTAGATCGCAATAAAAACGAAAAGAGATCGAACAACGGATCCGTTTTGCGATCAGATTAGTGGTTATACCTCCGCGATGAACGACGAGAGCTGCTTGATGAAGACTCGAGGCAGATCACTCGGTGGAGCTCGTGTTGATAACGTGTTCCACAACCTTTGCCGGCGAGTCCGGTCCAAGGGCGTGGAGCGAAAGCGTAGTCGAAGTAGTCGTACACACGACACAATCACAAATGCGAAAAGTAAAGAGACACAAATAAATAGTCTGGACTTGATCTTTAATATCAATTGGTGTCTCTCTCCATACAATACAATGGGTATATATAAAAGGGAGACGGGTAGGTGGAGAGGACCAAACCCTAAAGAGTAAAACCCTCACCCAAGAAAGGGTGTGGCCCGCACGGGGCATAGTCGGTTTCCCAACAATTTGAAGTGTATACAGTAGCGGCAGTCATCGCTTAGGTGGCCCAGAATAGGTCTTCCCTGAATAATTCAAGTTCATCACCCATGAAAGCCGTTCTACTCTTCTATATTCCCCTACGCGTCGGAATTTTTTACAGGAATTCATCAAAAAAATATCCCATGAAATTGGGCTTATTCGTAACTCATGAAAAGAAGCGACAACTGGCTATTCTCTCTATTACTTAACTAAACCTAAAGTATATAGAGCGAACCCCAGCGCTGGTGTCTCCTGGCGCGAACGCTTCGATGACTGTTGATTCCGTTGCACAGATCCTGAAGCACTAGTGTAATTAGATCAGCTTTTCAATCGGTTCGAACTATAGAAAGAGAGCGCGAACACGTTACAATTGAATCTGACTCGGCGTAGTGGTGTGCATGCGCAGTCTGAAGCAAGAGGAGCCAGGTTCGAGTCCTGCTGCCTCAAATTTTTTGCAACACATTTTTTTAGGTTTTTCCTGATGGTAAAATCTTTTTTTAAAACACATGGTAATCTTTCATAATAATTTTTGGGGGGTTTTCTTAATGGAAAAAATAGATCCAAAATATACATGCCAAGTTTTGCAATAAAAATTTATTCTTTAGCATGGCAGCTATAATACTATAATAGATCATCCCCACTATCTTATCTATCTCAACATGCAAGCATGCCACCTCATCAAAGGCCCACCACAATATGCATGAGAACAATTTATTCATTATTAGTTGATCTCATGCACACATTCATTTAATGACACATGCAACCTCCCTCAACATGCATGTATTTTTTTCCTATTATATTACATCACTTTAACATGCATACATGTCATATCATCAAAGAGTCACCACAATATGCATGAGAACAAGTTCTTCGTTGTTAGTTGATCTCATGCATACATCAATATAATGACACATGCCAACTCATTCAACATGCATGGTTTTTTTTCATTATATTACATTACTTATATTTAATAAATATTTTTAACTACACAATAATAAAATACAATAAATAAAATGTATTTTTATACTTTAACTTATATACTATTAATTCAACTATTCATGTTTAATGCAATCAATCATTCAAAATATATTACAACTGATTTCCGCAGCAACGCTCGGGCGGGGTATCATCTAGTTTTGTTAGTTACGAGGCATGGTATATGTTTTTTTACATGACAAATTTTATTTTGACATGGCAAATATAGTTTTTGGACATGGCATTTGTAGTATATTTAGCATGGCATTTTTTAGTTACGTAGCATGGCAAATGTAGTTTTTACACATGGCATTTGTAGTATATTTAGCATGGCATTTTTTAGTTATGTAGCATGGAAAATTTAGTTTTTAGACATGAAATTTGTAGTTTTTGAACATGACATTTTCTGGTTATGTAGCATGGCAAATGTGTAGCATTTTTTAGTTATGTAGCATGGCAAATGTAATTTTCGGACATGTCATTTGTAGTATATTTAGCATGACATTTTTTAGTTACATAGCATGACAAATTTAGTTTTTAAACATGGCATTTGTAGTTTTTGGACATGGCATTTTTTTATTTATGTAGCATGGCAAATGTAGTTTTCGGACATGACATTTGTAGTATATTTAGCATGGCATTTTTTAGTTACGTAGCATGGCAATTTTAGTTTTTAGACATGGCATTTATAGTTTTTGGACATGACATTTTTTAATTACGTAGCATGACAAATGTAGTTTTTGGACATGACATTTTTTAGTTACGTAGCATGGCAAATATAATTTTTGGACATGACATTTTTAGTTACGTAGCATGATAAATATAGTTTTGGGCATGACATTTGTAGTATATTTAGCATGACATTTTTTTTGTTACGTAGATATTGCAAATGTAGTTGACATCTTCTATCGTTGGGATCAAAACTTGACGCTCCAGGTCTCCAGCCTACGGGAGTTGAGAAGTAATATCTTTACAGATACTCCGTGGATCTTTTGCTTCACAGCTAGTGTGCACGAATGGACCATCAAACACAGATTTCGTCCCATAGATATTTACCTCAGTAGTACTGTAAATGAGAAAGAGCATTGCAGCGTTTTTAGTTGGGCTTTTTTTACTCAAATAGCTAATTGGGCTGGTACGGGCCAGATAGAGGGGGGGGGGGGGGGGTCACACTGGAGAGGAGGAGGTCGCCAGGAGCCAACCTCGCCTGTTCGTTCGCTCAATGTTCTCACCAGCACGACTGATGGTTCGTGCGAGGAGTCTGCAGAGCGACCACGCGCTCTAAATTCGCGTCCTATCTAAAAGGCTTTGTGTCCTTTGTGGATTTTGGGCTGAAGTATTGTTGTGCCTGTGTATGCTTTAAATTGTTTTTTCTTCTTCTTTCACAGAGGAAATCTCGATTTACGTAGAATTAAAGAGGATTCAGAACAATTTGAACAAATTGATAATTATTGTTATTTCATGTGCGTGAGAGTAGAAAAGATACAGCCATGCCAAGTGGCGAGATGGCTCTCTCTCCCTCCCCTCGCTCCCCTTCCCCCTCCCCCGTCCTGTTCCCTCGCATCTCTCCTACTCCTGTTTCTCCGGCCAGATCCGGTGTCGCTCTCCCCGTGGTGCAGCTTGCCGGAGGCCCTCCGTCCCCGGTGAGTGTGCTTCCCCTTTCCCCTCTCCCCGCGCCTTGTGTTCCCCTCCCCTCGGTTCCGTTTCCGCTTGGATCTTGTGTAGGCAAGTTCTGGGCGCTAGCCTCGGACTCCGATGAGGAGTCGGAGCCGGAGGAGGTGCTGCGTCCCTCCTTGCTGGTGGCTGGTTTGGCCTCTCCGGGCGTGCGCGGCCGCCGTTTCGCGCCGGGAGGTCGGTCCCGTTGGTCTTTGGCGGTATGCCCCGAGCCCGGTTGGTCGTTGGCGGGACGCCGGCGTCGTGGTCAGAAAACTCCGGGCCTCCTCTCGTCCCCTGGTATCCTGGGTGCTCGTCCTAGTGCGGTGGTGCTGTCTCCGGTGGGATCGCCGTTGCTCTCCCCGGTGTCCTCTCCGGCGGCGGCGGCAGTGGATGGGGTGGAAACCCTAGCCGCCCCCTTGGTTTCGATGGATGCTTCTAGGCTGGCTAGTGGGCCGTCCCGGTCGGAAGTCACTGTCTCGGTTGGCTTTGTGGAGCCTGGGCCTGATGAGGTTGGGCCGGTGGTCTCCGATGGGCCCTCTGTGGTCTCCTTTTCGCAAGCTGATTTCTCTCCCCTGCTGGGCCGACAGGTTGTACCCCTTGGCCCAGCTCCTAGGCAGGGGTATTTATGGGTGCCCCGCGGCTCCCGTGACCTAAACCTAGCTTTTCCCCCTCCGTCTCCGATCTACACCGCTTTCTCTCCTCTTCGCTCCGCTCTCCCCTCCGTGTGCTTCGTCTTCCTCCTCCCCCCTCCACCCCTCCCTAGAACCTTTGCTGCTGCTGCGACTGCGGCTATGTCGGGCTCTAACCCACCTTCCAAGGGCCCCTCTCCCAGGCAGGATGGGCGGGGTGAGGCGGATGGCGTGGAAATGGAGGCCACGCTTCGCGCTCGTCTCGAGAAGGAGAAGCGGGAGCGCGAGGCGGCGGCGATGTCGGCGCAGGCGGTGCGGGCAACCCGGGATCCGTGGGATGCGGAGGTGGCTAGATCTTCGGGGCGCCAGGCGACTCCTCCCCCTCCTCCCCCATCTGGGCCGTGTCCTCCGCTGGGGCCTGGAGGTGGTGGTGGTGGTGGCCAAGGAGGCCATGGGTACCGGGGTAGCTACTTTGGCATGGGGCTGCCGGGCTGTGGCTTCTTCGGAATTTTGGGTGGGGATGGTGTGGTGGTGGCCACACCTCCTCCCTAGAATGCGGCTGTCATCTCTGTGTTGGATGGGGGGGGGCTTCACTTGAGAATATGGCGGCGGAACTCAAGGAATGGGGTATGGAAGGGTGGGACTGGCAACTCGAGGAACTTTATGATAACGAATTTGGTGTGGTGTTGCCATCCCACGAGAGCCTTCGTATGGTGGCTAAGAGCGCGAGTTTCACGCTCCCATTGCACCAAACAGTGGTTTCTGTGAGGGAGGCTGTTGAGATCGATCGCTCCTTGGCTCGTTGGTGGATGCATATGTCCTGCTGGAGGAGGTACCGCTGGAGATGCGGGATGCTGCTATCCTCGTGTCCTTTGGTGAGCTGATTGGGAAGCCTATCTCTGTTGATGTTGACTCCCTTGGTCGTCGTGGTGCTGTCCGCATGCTCTTTGGTCTGCGCAATCCGTCTATTGTCCGGGGCTTTGTTGAGTTTGTTCCCTATCGAAAGGCGTTCCGGATCAAGGTCCATGTGGAAGATGCACCTGCCCCTCCTGATGCTTCTACTCCCCCACTCCTCCCAATGAGCCGATTCAGGGGGGGGGATATGTTCAGTGAAAGCCAGGGGGCCTCGGGTGAACCTTTCACCCCCATCAAGTGGGAAGCGCTTGGGCCTCGCCTCCAAGAACTGTACCCTAACCGCAGGACGCCAGGTGGAAGCACATCTGAAGGGAAGGAGGCATGCCCGGAGGCTCCTGTTGGATCTGCCGCTATCCCTCCTCCATCTCAAGATCCTGCACAAGGCCCTGCTACTGGCTCCCTCATGGCTTCCCCCGCGCCGCAGCCTCAGATGGGTTCCCCTAAATGCATCCGCACCCCTACCTCTGCGGTCTTCTCGAACCACCCTACTCGTGCTGCTTTGCCTTCCCTCTCCGATGTCCTGGACTCACCTTCGAGGGTGGTTGAGGATGAAGTGCTTAGGCCGTCCGGCTCACGTCGCTGCAAAACTGTCAGGAAAACCTCAGCTAGGTCTCGTGCGCGTAAGGACGCTGATGCTTCTAAGATCTCTGGTTTGGGCCTGTTCCGCTCTCTCAACATGGAGGATGATGGAGAGGAACTCGCGGGTGGCCCGCCCTCGCCTGCTCCGTTTCCATCCCCGGTACCTACTTCGGCTTCGGTGTCTCTCAAGACGCCTCTCTCCACGGCTCTCAAAAGCACAAGGGTGGCGGATGATGGGATGCCGGTCCATCTTCGAGCTGAACGGAGGGCGGCGGCACGGGACACTCGTGATTGGTACGCCTCTCATATCTCCTAAACGCACGATGCTTTCTGATTTCCCGGTTGAACATTTTGTTAAGGTTGCGTCCGATTGGGGTCTTTCTTTGGGGGTGGATTTACCGGCGGCTTCGGCCTTGCTCTCGGTTCTTCGTGCTAATGAGATGGCACAAGCTAGTCTTGCCAAAGCTGTTGATGCAGCTCGGGCAAGTTCTTCGACCCATAACCCGCTGGGGTCTCCTGTCTCTCAAGGTCTTGGTAGAGGCCAGACCATGAGGTGTTCCCGCTCTGGAGCGCGCGCAAAGAAGCAGTTGTCTGCTACCATTCCTAGGCGCTCAAGTCTCCGCATCCGCAACATCTCTGCCAAATGAGAATTCTTTTTTGGAATATTCGGGGTTTCGGCGCTAGGGGGCGTCCGAACCAGCTCCGTGATCTCCTTCGTATTGAACATATTGATATTATGTGTCTTCAGGAAACTAAGCGCGAAGATTTTTCCTTGTCGGATTTTAACGACATTGGGGGTTCTGACTTCACTTGGAACTGGGTGGAGGCTGTTGGTTCCGCAGGTGGTATTCTTATTGGTTCTAGGAATGATCTATTTGATGTCTCGATGGTTCTGGTGAATGATTTTTTTCTGTCCCTTCGATTGGCTTGCTGTGGTTCCTCTGTTTCCTGGGACCTTATCTCTATTTATGGGCCTTCGGATCATGCCCATTCTACTCGTTTTTTGGCGGAGCTGGATGCTCGGTTGGCTAATCAACCGATTCCGGTGCTTTTGGGTGGAGATTTTAATCTTCTCTGGTTTCCTGATGAGAAAAGCTCTGATAATTTTGGTTCGGTTAGGGAAAATGCTTTTAACAGCTTCATTGCTAACCACGCCTTGCACGAGCTCCAGCGATCGGGGGCTCGTTACACTTGGTCGAATCACCAGTCTAATCCTTTCCGATCGGTGTTGGACAGGGCTATCTGTTGCGCTGGCTGGGAGGCGCTCCATCCCCGTTGTTCCCTGTTCGCTATTCCCTCGATTTGTTCGGACCATACTTCTCTTGTCCTTGACTCTGGTGGTGGTATGCAGATTGAACCCAGATTTAGGTTCGATTCTTCTTGGCTTGGCCATGAGGGTTTTGTTCCGCTGGTTTCTGCTAAGATTATTGATCTCCTCTCTTCGCCGCACCGTTCTTTTGGGCTGTTGGATGATTGGCGTTTCTGTTCGAGGGGTTTGAGGCAATTCCTTAGAGGCTGGGGGGGCCAATAAGGCGATCTGCGATCATGCGGTTAAGAATGAGTTGCTTGCCAAGATTAAGTCTTTGGATGATTTGGCGGACTCAGTGGGGCTTGATCCCTCTGGTTGGAATCAGCGTTATGAGCTTGAGAAATCTCTACTTGAGGTGCATTCCGCTGAGGAAGAATTCTGGAGACAGAGAGGTCGTATATCTTGGGTCCTCAAAGGTGACTCCCTTACCTCGTATTTCATCGCCATTGCAAATGGCAGGCGTCGTCAATGCCTTATCTCCAGGTTGATCATTGACGGCATGGTTTGTGAAGATCTAGAGATTATTACTACTCATATTACTCAATTCTATTCTTCCCTTATCGCGGCCCGCCCTGAGGTGGGTGTTCGCCTGTGTGATTCCTTCTGGCCGGTTGAGGCTCGAGTCTCTTTTGAGGGTCGTCGCACGACCACTCAACGGGTTAGGGGTCATCGCATGATGTAACAACCCAGGATCTCAACTGGAAGGATAGACTACTCATATCAACAAGGCGCACCTTATTTTCCGGGATCCCATCGGGAAATAACTACCAGGTTAAGCGTGCTTGGCTTGGAGTAGTCTTGGGATGGGTGACCGACCGGGAAGTTGATCCTGGGTGCGCACGAGTGAGGAAAAATTGTGCAGAAAATACTAGTGTTGGTTTGTGAGCACAGTCTAGATCCCATGCGCATCGACCATGGAATTGGTGGTTAACCGGTTGCGCGTGGTCGGGGCGTTACAATTTGGTACCAGAGCCGACCCTGGCGGGTACACGGTGTGTGTGTCGGTCGGTGAGGCTTACATGGGGTACATGTTGGATGCCTGCAACGGGCGCGCACAAACATGTGCCAAAGGGGAACGTTCCCGCTGGGCCGACGAGGACGTGAGTTCCTTTGAAGGGTGGTGTATGTAACAGCCCAGGATCTCAATAGAAATGATAGACTACTCATATCAACAAGGTGAACCTTCTTTTCCGGGAGCCCATCGGGAAAGAACTACCAGGTTAAGCGTGCTTGGCTTGGAGTAGTCTTGGGATGGGTGACCGACCGGGAAGTTGATCCGAGGCGCACCGACCATGGAATTGGTGGTTAACCGGTTGGGAGTGGTCCGGGCGTTACACATGACCACCCAACATATCAGGTGTCAGAACCCCAACTAGGGTAAGTGCTAGGGTTGTTTGATCCCTTTGCATCATGTCAAAATTTCAAAAGGAAATTCAAATTGGGGAAAAGAAAAGCCCTAAATGAATTAAATCAAATGGCCAGATAAAAATATTTTTCCAAAAATCATTTGAATGTTTGGAAAATTCCTAGAATTGTTGCTGATCATTGCAAAAGTGGTTTGGGGATTTTCCCATGCCCATGGAATATTCAAAAATTCAAAAGGTGCATTGGAAATTAAATTTAACTCCAATTTGAATTTAAATTCAAATTGTTTGAATTTAAAAAATCACCAAAACTTATGAGTGGCTAGCTATATATGTTATAAGCCCACATAAAAGTTTTCATGATTTTTAAAAATGCTCTGCTATTTTCTTTATTTGGGGAAAAACAAATTAACAGAAAACAAAACAGAAGAAATGGAAAAGAAAACTCCCTAGTTTTCAGCCCAACTCATCCCCCCACCGGCCTGGCCCAGCCCAAGCCCAGCTCCCCTCCTGTCGTCTTCTCCAAGCTGCTCGGTGGCAGCCGAGAGCGCGCGGCGACTGCCACCTCGACGCCGAGGAGGTTCCGAGCCCTCCCCTGGCTTCTATGCACGCCACGGAGCACCCCCACGTACCTCCTCACCACTCCCCCTCCTCTGGCTCCCTCTAGACCTCTTCCCCTCGCCGATTTCGTCACGGCCGAGCGCACCGGAGAGCACCGCCGCCGCGCCCCCGTGGCCAACGGCCTCAAGACGCCGTGCAAGCGTGTCCAGAAGCCGAGCCGTCTTCGTAGCCGTCGAACCCCTCTGCGAATCGAGCCAGGCGATCCCTGGAAGCGACGCCAGCATCGCCGATTTGCCTCCGGCCGCCGTGAAGTTCATCGTCGATTGCTCCGTCGTCCGTCTTCCCCGACCTCCCTAGACAGCACAAACGTGCTCCTGGTGAGCTCCTCGACGAATTGCCCCTCTCAGTGCGTTCCCTCTCTTCGTCTAGCCATGGCTGCCATGAGAGCAGTACGGCGCCGCCGCGCGAGTCGTTGCCGGCAACACTCCGGTGACCAATTGGTCACGTGGATGTACCAAATGTTTCCGCAAACACTCTTTGGTTACGCTGCACCCAAAATCCCCCTCTTCCGCGCACGTTTTCGCCATCCCCGTCGAAGCAGTGCCACGGCCGCCGCGCCATGTTGACGCCGGCGAGGCTACGGCCACCCCCGAGCCTCCCCGTGGGCACTGGGTGACGAAGTCGACCTCGGGCATTCCATTGGTGGCCTCGGCGAGCTCTCCAGTGGCCGGAATCGTCACTCCGGTGAGGCGCCGCCGCGTCCAGTGACGCCGGCGTCAAGCCGCCGGCCATTAGGGCTAATGACCCTGGTAATCCCCCCTTAGCCCAATGACATGTGGACCCCAGACCCCCCCTAACACCCTTGTTAACTCTAATTAAACGGATTTTAACCCAGGCTCACTGACCTGCGGGTCCCATGCGTCAGGTTGACCAGTCAGCAGCCCTGACATCAGCATGACACAATGCTGATGCAGAAAAGCCTTTTCCAGAGATTTAAAATATTCCAGAAATTGCAGAAAATCATATAAACTTTGGAAATTCATAACTAATTCATATGAACTCCAAATTGGAGAAATAATATATGAAAAATGATCAGCATAAAATTCTCTATCCAAATATGCAATTTTCAACCATGTTTGAGTTGATTTTAAAATGGGACCAGTAGCTTTTGCTATTTGGTTTAAATGGAATTAATTCAAATTTAATTCAAATCCAATTCAAATTTTAACCATTGCAATGCACATATGATCACTTGTACTTCAGAAGCTTATCCCACACATGATGACATGGTATACAATGATCAAACATTAGCAAATGCAAGATGACCTAATTTGAATAATATTTGGAGTTTGATTTTGAATTAACTTTTCAAATCAACTTCAATTAACATGTGGCAAATTGAACCTAGATCAAACCAATACCTTTCACATCATGTGACAACATAAACATGTGTTTGTGCATTCTATTACAATGTTGGCCCCCTTTGTTGATGATTGTGCCGGTAACAGCTTTTCCGAGACGGTGATCACCCCGAAGAAGAAGACCACCGTTAAAAACCGTGTATCGTCAGCAAGGCAAGCAAACCCCATTGATCATGTCTATAAAATCCCAATTCCCTCTCAGTCTCGCTTATGCATGTTTAGGAGATCATCTTGTATCGATTCTACCGCATAGTTGAACCCATATCCTTTGCATGACCTATCATCTTGTCACAGTAGTAAGCAAACCACAATCCTAGATGACATAGGAGTTGTTTGATATCATGTGGCCTCTGCAACTGTTACAACTTATTGCATGCTTAGTGTTACAGTGAGGTTACTTTTGATGTGAGTCGGGATGATAGTGAACATGGTGTTGAGGAAAGTGAAACTGTGTCGGTGAATCCACCCTAATACAAGGTGAACGATGAGAGGCTGTGTAGGAGTACACAGTGGGTTGTCTCGTTGAACACCGCCTTAAGCATCGAGTTCTTGTATGGTAATCCAAGACAAAGAGTACAACCACACATTGGGCTCACTGACCCCTCTCGGCCTATTACCTTGATCCGTGTCGACGTCCAGGAATCACATTAGTTCGGGCTTTCCATTTGACATGTGCATAGAAAAAGAACGAAGGAACTGGTTGCATCATATAGATATGTGGGTGCACCTGTGAGGCAGGAAAACCATCTGCCAGAGGTGGCGTCTCGGTCACCTACATTGTTTGAGTCCGTTTCGTTGATCCGGCCGGGCTCTCGAGCGGAGGCAAACTCAGATAGTCGACTCCTGGAATAGACCGGTTGTGAGCGAAGTGTCGTGGTGAACATCCTCGCTATCACCTCTTGAACGGTGGCGAGACCTGGCGGTAACCGATGGTCATGTGTGTGTAGTTTACACCCTTGCAAGGTTAACAAAACTATTCGAATAGCCGCGTCCGCGGTTAAGGACTACTTGGAACATGTACCTGATTATTAGACAACTTGAACTGGATACTTCTAAAATACACCAAGATAAGTGTGAGTGCTATGGTGTGCCTCCTCGTGGGAAGTCGAGGAAGTAACCATAGTGGTGTATTGGTTGGAGATGTAGTGGACTCGTGTACGCTTCTTACCTCAAGTCTGGTATTCGTAGTTCAGGATTAGCCAAGTCAAAGCTGGCACTTCTGCATGATGAAACCCCACCTCCCTTTACCTTGATACTTGAGCATGAGTAGTATAGATCTGATGTAAGTCTTGCTGAGTACGACTTTGTACTCACGTTTGCTTATTCTATGTTTTAGATGAGAACCCGGACCCCGATGGAGTCATCAACCTGAAGCTCGACGTTGACTAAGTTAGCATAGTCCCAGACAGCAGTTTGGTCCCTCGTGGAAGGGCATGTTTGTTTACAAGGCTTCTCTAAGCCATTTGTTAAACTTGTCTGTACTCAGACCTAATTTGCTTCCGTTGTATGATGTAATGTTGATCACAGACATGTGATCTTTGTATGCTCTATGTGTATATCAATAAAGAATACTTTGTAGAGTTATGTGATGATACCTGCTGTTCATACTAGGCATGTGTGCTGCGTGTATGTTTATAACATGCATGTCTTAGTATGGGTTTTCGAGACCTTAGTTGTGATCTGGCTGGCGGTCTTTTATACACCAAGTGGCCCTTAGATGTGCGCAGCTTGGGGCATCGCGATGCGATTGCTCGTGACTCTGTCACGTGCACACTTTGTTGTATGATCGAGCCGACCCTAGACCCCGACTAAGTGATCGGGCTGGAGTAAGTCTATGTAAGAGTTAGGATCCAATCGATAACATGGTTGAGGCGACTTGTCTATGAGTATGGGATTCACCACCCATAAGCATTTAGACTTGTGAGCGGACGATGAGGACCCATCTCAGATGATCATCTGGCCTGAATGGGATGCCCCTCACGTTCGATGCTTACCGAGAACGTTCTGTGCTTGGCCTTGTCTGCTTAGACAAGTGGGTACGGTTCTGGGCTCTCCATGTGATTGTATCGTGACTGGAATTACATATGCTAACCCCGGGTCCCGACATCAGGTCATCGCATGACCAACAAATTAGCACAAACACCAAACCGGGTTCAGGTTGATCCATAGTGTGACCTAGTATGAACTGTGTAAAATACCGTGGACTCGGCTATTCGAATAGATTCTTAACACTTTGCAGAGGTTGTGCACTTTACCCACGCTATGGAGTTCTTCCTCCATCCAGTACCTTGAAACTTGTTCGACAGGAACCTCGGAACACGTACCATAGGAGTGGACTAGGAGTTCTCCAACGAGACCATTTTACCGCGTGCCTACCTTACTGTATCACTGATACGTCCAAAACGTATCTATAATTTCTGCTTGCTCCATGCCTCTTTTGTGTGATATTGCTATGATATTGATGAACTTCCATACACTTTTGGTCATATTTGGACTAACCTATTAACTCAGTGCACCCCAGTGTCAGTTCCTGTTTTATGCTATTTTTTCTCTTTCAGGTTTCCCCCTTATTAAAAGTACCAGAAAAATTCCGGGAAAAATATAGGAAAAATCAGCGTACCCGAAGCTTCGAGAAGAGCCGGAGAGGGGCCAGAGGGGAGCCGGGGGGGGGGCAGGCAGCCAGAGGGCGCGGCCCCACCCCTGGCCGCGCCAGGGGGCGCCTGGAGCCCCTGGCCCACCTCTGGCTGCCCCCTTTCTCCTATTTATTCCCCGTGACGAGAAACCCTCGTGGACGGAACCCTTTTTCGCGATCTCTCCTCTGTTCCGCCTCCGTCGCTCTTCCAAGATCGGGAGCACCAAAAGACCTCTTTCCGGCACCCTGCCGGAGGAAGGAGTCACCTCCGGGAGCTCCTCCACCACCATGGATGCTTCCCGAATGAACCGTGAGTAGTCCACCTTGGACCATGGGTCTATGATCAGTAGCTATGTGATGTTCTCCTCCCCTTTTTGTTCTTCATGGATTAGACCTCGTGAGATGCCCTACATGATCGAGGCACATATGTAATCTTTCTGCTATTGCTATGCTGAGTTTGCTGGGATCCGATGGATTATGAGATTATGTTCAGATTGTGATTGAGTTATATATTTGATTCTTATCTTTTATATTTATGTTCTTGAGTAATTATTGCATGTTCTCCGTTGCTGTTTGTTGCTTTGGCCAAGTAGTAGGTGGTGACTCCAAGAGGGAGCGTTATGCTTGATTGTGGGCTCATGCCCCCCGATGACTAGCTTGAGTGACAGAAACATGAGTCTAGGGGATGTGTTGTTGCCATAAGGGGGAAAAACGGTGCTTGTACTTGCGGGTGCAAGGATTGTTTACTTTACGCAAAGTTCTTTAATGCAGTTGTCCGTTGCTTTGAGTTTACACTTTGGGTGGGATTCACAACTTAATACCAGCGAGATGTTCTGGATAGATATCTCAAGGTGGATGATTAGTAGGTAGATGCAGATGGATTTCGTTCTACTTGTCTTGGCGTACCGCCCATGCTTTTGAGCCTCTTCCTTTCTGTTTAGCATACTTAGCATTGGTTTGCGCACATAATCCTGTCAATTGCCCAACTGTAATTTGTTTACCTCGCATGGCTATATTATCGTCTTTTGGGAGAGAGACATCACTAGTGAACATCATGAGATCCCGGTCCATACTTCCACCACTGTTTACACTATCATATTACTTTCAGTATTTACTTTTCCGTAGCTATCACTATCATTATTATCCCGTTCGTTTTATCCTTTGTAAACAACAAGGCCGGAGGAATTGACAACTCCTCTGTACTCGTTGGGAGCAAATCTATCTGTTGTGTGTGCAGGTCCAGGTGAAGTTAGAAATCCTTAGATTGTCAACGGCACCAATTGTTCACTTCACCACCTAATTGTATCTGTTGGAGTCCTACGGGTTTGATACTTTAAACCTTATCATCTTTGCTAAGGGAAACTTGCTGCTACGCTACATCTCACCTTCCACTTGGTGTAACCAACGAGGGGCGAGTATTATGTCGTGTATCAAGAAAATTTCTGGCGCCGTTGCCGGGGACTCAACTCTTCAATATAGGGGAGTTGCACACTATCTTTTATCTTTGCTTTTTAGTCTTGTTTGTTTACCGTTCAGTTTTTTCTTTAGTGTCCTTTATCAAAAATCAAAAAAATAGTTATCTTGCCATTAGTTATCCTTTCTGTTTAGTCAAGCATGTTAGGATTTGGTGCCTTGAGGGAGTCTGAGGGCTTAGACTTCCATCAAAGGGATGGAGAAAATATGAAGAAGGCTTGGGATAGAATTTCTGATGCACATAGGAGAGTTATGCCTTGGATACCTATAAAAATTGTGCTTATAAATTTTTACCATGGTCTTTTTAGATGGTGCAAGCACTCTCTTGATATTATAGCTGAAGGGGATTTCTTAGCTTGTGATGAAGCTAGAGCTCTTGAAATTATACATGGTCTATCTAGTTACTTTGTTTATGATCATAGCTTTGATACTGTTATAGATAGACTTGCTACTATTGAAAGGAGATTGGATACTCTAGACTTGAAAAAAGCAAAGAAACCCCAACCAAACAAGAAATATGTTTATGAGATAGATGGTGACTGGGAACCCTTTGTTAGAATTAGCATCTCTAACCAAGACTTCCTTGCCCTTTGTGACATTGGATCTATGGTTTCTACTATGCCAAAAGTTGTTTATGATTCTTTAAAATTTAACATGGACAAATTATCATCCTATCATGAACATGCTAATGGAGATATTTCTGAGATCCAGTGAAGGATAAAAGATGTACCAGTGACATTCCTTAAAAGGATTGCAAGGGTTGATTTATTTGTCATGAAGCCAAACCAAGGAAACCTAGTGCTTGGGAGGGATTTCCTCCGAGCCATGAAAGGCTTCATTGATATAGGTAAGGGACAAATACGCCTACGCGGGAAGGCAAAATGTGTGTACCCCTTTCCTAAAAGAAACAAGAATGAACTTGTTGAGGAACCATTTGAATCATATTAGAACTCCGACTATTATGATGATCTTTGATTCCTTCTATTTGCATTAAGCCTAGCTAATGGCTTTAAAGAAGCGCTTTCGGGAGGCAGCCCGCAACGAATTTAGGTTTTCCCTTTTGTTTTTCTTCTGTTTTTAGTGGTCTTGATGATTGTTACTACTGTAGCAACATCATTGTATCTTTAATTTTCAAGCTTTGTGCCTTTTATAGCCTCATACGACAAGGGAAGTGAAGGTTGTGACATGCTGTCCAGAAAACAGATTCTGTCCTCGTGACTAGAAAAATCAGAGAAAAATCCCAGTTAATCTTTTTGAGCTTAATTTTTTACACAGCGTGCTCTATACAATTATGAAACTTTTGTATGTTCTAAGTTTTTTTTATTTTCGTTGCAGAAGTATCCCTAAAAAATTCTTTACTACCCGCTGGTCTGTTTTTCATAGATTCTGTCTTGTTTTGCCTTTTCTTCGTTTTTCAAACCTTAAGCTTGCTTTTTATTTGCAAAAACTTTTTGGCAATCTTGAGAAACAGTAGCCCTTCAAGATTATATTTATTTCCAGTAGAGAAAAATTATTTTATTATGGGTACTAACCTCGCTAATCAGATTATGATGAGTTATGTATGAAGGGAGTTTTTAAGTGTGCGAGGGAAGATGATGAAAGAAGATTAAGAAGTGTCAAGCGTTCAAGCTTGGGGATGCCCCCATGCACCCCAAGAAATATTCAAGGAGACTCAAGCGTCTAAGCTTGGGGATGCCCCCGTGCATCCCCTTCTCCATCGACAATTATCAGTTCGTCTCTCGTTTCACTATATTTTTATCACTTCATGCCTTATGTGCTATGCTTGGAGCGTCTCGCTCTTAGGTTTTATTTTTAGTTTTCTTTAGCTTTGCTTGCTGTTCATAACAAGTTAGAACCCAACTTTCTTTGTGTGGGAGAGAAACACGCTCCGATTCCAAAATTTAGAACACAACATAGGACTTTTCATGTTTATCTTTGCTGTGTGTGTTCTTTATCTTTTCGTAGCTACTGTCTTGTTTTGCTCTTAGCTTTCATGCTTATCTTTTTAATGAGATTTTGTTTAGTTTTTTGCTGGAACTCTCTTGAGTTTTCATGTTTATCTTGTTTAGAGAGTTTGCTTGTTGCACTGAGTTTTGTGTCTTGACTTAAAGTAGGTAATTGAGGTTGCTATTCTTTTGTAGTAGTAACTTGCAATAGTTTTGAGGTGTTGCTTTGAGTAATGTTTGGACTTTTTGTGTCAAGAGCTTTAGCCTATTAGTGATAGATGTCGTATTTTGGGCAATCCGTGTTTATCTTCAAAAACCTACAAATTAGTTGAGAACTCTAGCTACTAGATGGATCACTACACTTCTTAGGGGTCGAATATTAGAGTACACTCACGTACCATGAGTCGAGGATGCGCAAGGATAACCAAACCCCCATACACTCGTCCTCGGGGTACTTGTATCTTTGTGAAACCTCCTTATTAGACTGAGAGTTATCGATAATAAGTGCATGGGTTCTTCAGACTAATGTGAGTATTTGAAAGTTGACACTTCCACCTTCCCATATTTTTCTAGCCTCTCCTGTGCCGTGCATTGCTTTCTTCTCACTCCGAGAGTTGGCGTCCACCTTCGCCGGTAAATCCAAACCCTTGGCATGATACGCTATGTCATCATAAAACTCCTTATATCCTTCCTCAAAACAGCCACCGTACCTACCTATCAAGGCATTTCCATAGCCTTTCCGAGATATATTGCCATGCAACATCCATCTTCTCATGACTTGATCTTCATGTCATACATGATACTTGATTGATCGATGAGCCACATGCTAGTTGGGCCTTGCCCTATTCATTTCTACATGACGCGCTAGTATCATTGCATATCCTGCTACACTGGCAGAGGCATACATTTGCATACATCATGATAGTTACATCTTCTTTATGATTTGAGTACTTTTTAAAGTGTGAAAGATCTTCTATATTCTTGTAATATATAGAGTGTTGCCTCTAAAGTGAGGAAAAGATCCCAATGGACAATTTAAAAGATCCCAAAGAGGACAAATGAGAGAGAAATAGAAAGAGCCATTGAGGCCACCAAAAAATACAAAAAAATAGAAAAAGAGAAAAAATAAATAAAAAGAGAGAAGGGGGCACACTACTATTCCATTTGAGAGATCCACACTCGTACTCCCTCTTATATCTTGTACTCCATAGAGATTATCATTCATGCATATAGCTATGTGGGGACCTTCACACTATAGAACTTGGCTTGTATATTCCAATGATAAGCCTCCTCAAATGAGCTCTAGGTCTTCTTGAGCAAGCAAGTTGGATGCACCCACATTAGTTCCATTGGAGAGCATTTAGCTCATATGTGCATCCGTTGCATGGCAATCCCTACTCCTCACATCATATCTATCATTTGGCTTTCTCTCGCCTATGATTGTCCTCATTGATGTGAGACCTTCACACCTTTTTGTCTTCCTCCTCCACCTTATTCTCTCTTTGCCATCCTAAGTGTCAATTTTCCTACTTACGCTCATCCATTGCATGAGTGCTCAAAATGTCGAAAAGGAGTGGATCATTTTGACTTGTACCTGGCTAGTGGTCTGGGGATGAGTCAAGATAAGATTCCAAAGAAGACCAAGTGTGAAACTTTAGTAGATTGAGTTCTCAACTTAAAAATACTTTTTCTCGTATATCCCTATCCCCTTTCTTGCACGCAAACACCATTTGGAGACATTCGAGTCACGGACAGCGAGAGCTCTTGCACCTTTATGTTCTTATGTTGCTTGTTTCAATGCCAAATATAGACTCTTGCCTGTTATGACTTGAATTGAATTACATGCCTTGATTTCTTTACTTACAAAGTTCTTATATGGTTGTTAGCATGTCACCAGAGAAATTATTCTTGTAATCATTTACCTACTCGAGGACAAGCAGGAATTAAGCTTGGGGATGTTGATATGTCTAAAACGTATCTATAATTTCTGCTTGCTCCATGCCTCTTTTGTGTGATATTGCTATGATATTGATGAACTTCCATACACTTTTGATCATATTTGGACTAACCTATAAACTCAGTGCACCCCAGTGCCAGTTCCTGTTTTATGCTGTTTTTCTATTTCAGGTTTCCCCCTTATTAAAAGTACCAGAAAAATTCCGGGAAAAATATAGGAAAAATCAGCGTACCGGTGATACGTCCAAAACGTGTCTATAATTTGTGCTTGTTCCATGTCTCTTTTGTGTGATATTTCTATGATATTGATGAACTTCCATACACTTTTGATCACATTTGGACTAACCTATTAACTCAGTGCACCCCAGTGCCAATTCCTGTTTTCTGCTGTTTTTCTATTTCAGGTTTCCCCCATATTAAAAGTAACAGAAAAATTCCGGGAAAAATATAGGAAAAATGAGCGTACCGGAAGCTTCGAGAAAAGACCGAGAGGGGCCAGAGGGGAGCCAGGGGGCCCAGGCGGCCAGAAGGCGCGGCCAGGAGCCTGACCACGCCAGGGGGGGGGGGGGGGCGCCTGGAGCCCCTGGCCCACCTCTGGCTGACCCCTTTCGCCTATTTATTCCCCGTGACGAGAAACCCTCGGGGATGAAACCATTTTTCGCGATCTCTCCTCTGTTCCGCCGCCTCCGCGCTTCCAAGATCGGGAGCACCAGAAGACCTCTTCCCGTCACCCTACCGGAGGGAGGAATCACCTCCGGGAGCTTCTCGACCACCATGGATGCTTCCCGGATGAACCGTGATTAGTCCACCTTGGACCATGGGTCCATGATCAGTAGCTATGTGATGTTATCCTCCCCTCTTTGTTCTTCATGGATTAGACCTCGTGAGATGCCCTACATGATCGAGGCACATATGTAATCTTTCTGCTATTGCTATGCTGAGTTTGCTGGGATCCGATGGATTATGAGATTATGTTCAGATTGTGATTGAGTTATATATTTGATTATCTTCTTTTATATTTATGTTCTTGAGTAACTCTTGCATGTTCTCCGTTGCTGTTTATTGCTTTGGCCAAGTAGTAGGTAGTGACTCCAAGAGGGAGCGTTATGCATGATTGTGGGTTCATGCCCCCTGATGACTAGCTTGAGTGACAGAAACATGAGTCTAGGTGATGTGCTGTTGCCACAAGGTGGAAAACAACGGTGCTTTTACTTGCGGGTGCAAGGATTGTTTACTTTACGCAAAGTTCTTTAATGCAGTTGTCCGTTGCTTTGAGTTTACACTTTGGGTGGAATTCGCAACATAATACCAGCGAGATGTTCTGGATAGATATCTCAAGGTGGATGATTAGTGGGTAGATGCAGATGGATTTCGGTCTACCTGTTCGTGCGTACCGCCCGTGATTTTGATCCTCTTCCTTTCTGTTTTGCATAATTAGCATTGGTTTGCGCACATAATCCTGTCAATTGCCCAGCTGTAATTTGTTTACCTCGCTTGGCTATATTATCGTCTTTTGGGAGAGAGAAATCACTAGTGAACATCATGAGATCCCGGTCCATACTTCCACCACTGTTTACACTATCAATTTACTTTTAGTATTTACTTTTCAGTTGCTATCACTATCATTATTATCCCGTGCGTTTTATCCTTCGTAAACGACAAGGCCGGAGGAATTTACAACTCCTCTGTACTCGTTGGGAAGCGTAGCTATCTGTGTGTGTGCAGGTCCAAGTGAAGTAAGCAACCTTAGGTTGTAAATGGCGCCATTGTTCACTTCACCTACTACTTGTATCTGTTGGAGTCCTCCTGGACGATACTCAACCTTAGCATTTTTGCTAAGGGAAATTTGCCGCTATCTACATCTCACCTTCCACTTGGGGTAACCAACGAGGGCGAGAAGTTGTCTCGTGTATCAACCGGAAGCTTCGCGAAGAGCCCGAGAGGGGCCAGAGGGGAGCCAGGGGGGCCTCAGGCGGCCAGAGGGCGCAGCCCCACCCCTGGCCGCGCCAGGGGGCGCCTGGAGCCCCTGGCCCACCTTTGGCTTCCCCCTTTCGCCTATTTATTCCCCGTGACGAGAAACCCTCGGGGACGGAACCCTTTTTCGCGATACCTCCTCTGTTCCTCCGCCGTCGCGCTTCCAAGATCGGGAGCACCAAAACACCTCTTCCCGGCACCCTGCCGGAGGGAGGAGTCACCTCCGGGAGCTCCTCCACCACCATGGATGTTTCCCGGATGAACCGTGAGTAGTCCACCTTGGACCATGGGTCTATGATCAGTAGCTATGTGATGTTCTCCTCCCCTCTTTTTTCTTCATGGATTAGACCTCGTGAGCTGCCCTACATGATCGAGGCACATATGTAATCTTTCTACTGTTGCTATGTTGAGTTTGCTGGGATCCGATGGATTATGAGATTATGTTCAGATTGTGATTGAGTTATATATTTGATTCTCCTCTTTTATATTTATGTTCTTGAGTAATTCTTGCATGTTCTCCGTTGCTGTTTATTGCTTTGGCCAAGTAGTAGGTGGTGACTCCAAGAGGGAGCGTTATGCTTGATTGTGGGTTCATGCCCCCCGATGACTAGCTTGAGTGACAGAAACATGAGTCTAGGGGATGTGCTGTTGTCACAAGGGGGAAAACAACGGTGCTTGTACTTGCAGGTGCAAGGATTGTTTACTTTACGCAAAGTTCTTTAATGCAGTTGTCCGTTGCTTTGAGTTTACACTTTGGGTGGGATTCATAACTTAATACCAGCGAGATGTTCTAGATAGATATCTCAAGGTGGATGATTAGTAGGTAGATGCAGATGGATTCGGTCTACTTGTCTTGGCGTACCGCCCATGCTATTGAGCCTCTTCCTTTCTGTTTAGCATAATTAACATTGGTTGGCTTACATAATCCTGTCAATTGCCCAGCTGTGATTTGTTTACCTCGCATGGCTATTTTACCGTCTCTTGGGAGAGAGACATCACTAGTGAACATCATAGGAACCCGGTCCATATTTCCGACACTGTTTACACATTCAATTTACTTTCAATATTTACTTTTCCGTAGCTATCACTATCATTATTATCCCGTGCATTTTATCCTTTGTAAACAACAAGGCCGGAGGAATTGACAACTCCTCTGTACTCGTTGGGAGCAAAGCTATTTGTTGTGTGTGCAGGTCCAGGTGAAGTTAGCAATCCTTAGATTGTCAACGGCGCCAATTGTTCACTTCACCACCTACTTGTATCTGTTGGAGTTCTACGGGTTTGATAATTTAAAGCTTAGCATCTTTGCTAAGGGAAACTTGCTGCTACGCTACATATCACCTTCCACTTGGGGTAACCAACGAGGGGCGAGTATTATTTCGTGTATCAATCACCCGACAACCTTCGCAAGCCATGCCTTGGGTAGCCCCGTGTCCTCCAAACACACCTGCCATCGCATGGAAAATAACATTGTCCCAAACGGGGACTGCGCTCAATAACCAAACTGGCTTTCAAGACTATTTCCTCTTACCGGGCCAGGGTAACCGCGCGCGCATAGTCTTCCTACCTTGGTGATACGCACAAGAGAGCCCACCGATAAACCGAGGCAAGGCCTTCCCATAAAGGCGAGTGTTGTTGCACTGATAATTTCGGTTCGGGTGCACCTGCCAACTTGGCACATAGCATATATCCAACTGCATACCATCAAGTATCAGGTGCAATATGAAAGTCTAAGTCCAATCATTGCAATGCATGCAGAACAATCCAAGGTACGACTACGGTTATATCATGATCCAAAACATGTTTAAATGACTAACCTAGCCATGTCAAGATAATATCATCCAACCTAGCAAGATCATGAACGCACTAGGGGTATGATGCATACAAGCATAACATGGCAATAGCATGATTAAAGTGATTCAAAGCATAACAGGAGAAAACATCGTATCATCTGAGAATTAAAGCAAGTTTGAAACACGTCGAAGTTTTACCAAAGTACAAAGGGGGTTGTGGCTTGCCTTGCACCAGAGGAGTGTGAAATACTCCGGGTCTTGAAGGATATGAACACCCTACAAATATATTTTTAAATGGCAAAAGGGATTGACACATAAAAGGTTTTATTTTAACTTGCCAATACAAACAGAACAATATGGCATGAAACCTATGCCATGTTAAAGAGGAGTTCAAGAGAAAAATAATGCAAAAAGATTCAACTCATTTGGACTTATAGAATAAAATTTATTGGTGGTCAAAGATTGGTAAACAAAATGATTTAAAAATGATTTTAAATCATTTTTGGAAATTTCCAGTGGGGGTGACATCGAAGGCTTATTTTCCAAATACGCCTCCACTCACTTTCCCCTTCGGGCGAGGGATGTGTCTATGACAGGCGGGGCCACCTTGTCATATGACTGGAGAGAGAGAGGATAGATCAGAGAGCTCACCGGCGTCGAGCTCGCCGGCGAGGGGCCTCGGCTGGGTGCGACGAGGGTGCGGCTGTGTCGGGGGCCCAACTACTCACCTTCCCGTACCCGTGGCTCGCCGGGAGGTGGACGGACGGCGAGGTACGGGTCATCACGGCGGCGCAAGGGCACGGCTCCGACGAGGCCGTCAACACCGGGGACGATTCCGGCAGCAATCGGCTCGGAAGGCGGATGGGGAAGCACCTGGGAGGCTAGGGGGTCACGATGGTGTTGTCGGCTCGGCCAGAGGGGCACGGGAGCGAGCGCGTGGCGACTTCAACCGTGCGGCAGCGAAGCTCACCAGAGACGGGGAAGATGAGTGCTTGGCCCTGATTGCTTGCACCAAAGGTCGATTGGGAGGTCGTGAATGTGGCTGGTGGAGAGAACGGGCGGGGGAGACCTCCTTTTATAGGGGGGAGGCAAGATAACCGGCTGGATGCCGCCGACGAGATTCAGACACGGTGATGGGAGGTGCTGGCGAGCTCGGGCTGCGTCGAGGGGGTTCTAGGGAGCTCTAGGAAGCTCACGGGCGAGCAGAGACACACATGGAGCCGAGGGGAGGAGGTCATGGTGATGGGGACACGACGCGACCACTGTGCTCGTTGTGTTCCTTCTGGCGGCGAGGTACCGGCGGGATTCTGACGAGGATAAGGGTGGGGAAGGTGGACGCATGGAAAGGGGGAGCGTGGGGCGTGGGTTGACACGGGGAAGGAGACGCATGAACGCTGTAGGGCGAAGGCGCTGCGTCAGGTGGCCTCAGGGCACACCCAGAGCGCGCCAAGCGCATGCCAACGGCGTGGCCACCACGCAAGCTGGTGCACACGCTGACATCTCACGTGGCCAAACATGTCCTACATGTGGTCCTTGCTACTCTGATCAACATAGTGCCATTGACTGGTCAAGGGGAGCAAGGATGTGAGCTTTGCTTCACTTCAAAGTTTGGAGCAGCAAACTTGGGGAAGAAGAATGGTCAAATGGTGAATAGGGGGTGGATGGCATGTTGTCCAAGGGCTTTGGGATTGGAGGGACTAGCATTCTGGAAAGTTTGAGCTCAATTTGCGAAAGGAATAATGTACTTCCTTTGTAAAGCACCAAATTGACCAGAAATGGATTGTTGAAGCTGGTATCCTCTAGGCTTGATGGAATTGGCTGAAATTTGGTGTAGAGTTGTTATTTGGTGGTGTGCATGGGTGTGCAAAGTATCGGGGTTAGGGGAAATTTCTAGCTAGTACTTTCTGCACAAGGTATTGTGCTGGCCAGAAACTTGATCTTGATGATCCCCTCACATGGGTGGTTGGATTTGGCTAAAACTTGGTTTATGTGACACCCTGGTTTTCGCAACTTTTTCTTTTCGGAGGTTTTCCTGGTTTTTCCTGTTGGTTTGGATTTTTAGCAACTCTTTGGACTTGAACTTGAGCATATTTTCTTTCAATGCTCAAGTGGCTCTTGATTCCAAGCCTTTCCCATGTCATTCCATTGATCCATCCCATCCAAGCCACCATTTTATTCAAGCCATATATTCCTTTTTCCATAAAAAGGAATATTCCCTCATAGCCTTGATGTTATATCTCAAAAAACATTGCATGCCCCAAGTGAATTTTTCCTCTAGAAAAATTCATTTGTCTGTAGGGGCAGAATGACACTTTGTGAATGAGTTGCTATTTATCCTTATCAATTGCTAGTGAAACTTTTTGAGCAAGCTCATAGGATCATATCATTAGCCTCCACAAAATTTAAGAACAATTTGCTTAGCCAAACTCCCACAATAAATTCCCAAAGATTTAATACAGAAAGGGGCATTGTGAAGGAAGTGCAAGCTAGGGGCTCCCATTTTCCTTGAAACATTTTGAGCATGATACCACCACCAAATGAATTCACCAAACCAAATTATATCCAAATCCCCTCATCCATGTGAGTGCATCATCAAGATTAAGTTTCTGACCAGTGGGACACCCTGTGAAGCAAGGGCTAGCTAGGTGTATCCAATGGCCATGAAATTTAACACACATGTTTACACTCCCATATAACCCAACTACACCAAAATTCAGTCGAATTCATCAAGCCAAAGTGATGCTAGCTTCACCATTGTGTTTTTGGTCCATTTGGTACATTACAAAGGAAGTACATTTTTCCTGTGGCCATTTGGGCTGTAAAACTCCAGAACACTAGTCCATCCATGCCCAAACCCAGTTGACAACCTTTCCCTCTCCCACTGTTCACCACTTGACCACAAAATCTTTCCCAAGTTTACTACAACAGCCTCCTTCTTGAGATAGAGATCAGCACAGTGCTCCCCTTGACCAGTCCTTGGCACCACAATAATCACCAGCAAAAGGACCACCCCCTAGACACCTTTGGCCACGATCAAACCCACCCCAGGTGCACCAACTCAGGGTGGACGCGCCCTGACATGCAGCCGGCGTGCTCTCGCCGCACCCAAGACCACCCGTCACGTCGCTCTCGCGCTCTAGTGCCTACCCGTTGCCTATCCGCTGTCCACCCGCGCCGCACGCTGCCCCCTCCACGCGTCGCCTCCCCCACGCCTTATCCTCGCCGGATTCACGCCATCTGCTTGCCGCCAGGAGGATCACGACGACCAAAGTGAGCCCGCCGTCACGTCTCTATCGCGCGTGCTCCTCCCTCCGCCCATGTGCTTCCCCTGCTCTCTTGAACGCTCCATGCGCCCTCCATAATCTCCTCGAACACCCCCGAGCCCCGCCACCTCAACGCCCGGCCGTGGCCGCAACCGTTTGTCGCCGCCCGGATCGGGTATAGCCACCCCGCTATAAAAGGCACCCCGGCCTCGCCTTGCTGCACCAGACTTCTTCCCTCCCTCCCAAGCACAATCCGACAGAAGGAATCGACCCGTGGTGGTCATCTTTATCCTCTCCGGCCACCATCGCCGCTAGGCCACTCCAGAGCCCCTTAGCCGCGCCTCCTCCACCATTTGACATCCCAGACCCCCGCAATTCGTCCCCAACGCTGCGCCGCTGGAATCCCGGCCGGAGCCGACGCCATCGTCGACCTCGCCGGAGACAAAGTCCCGGGAACCGCCGCGACGCTGCTCCCCCTAGCAAACGACGTCCATTGGGAGCACCACGAGTACATGCCGGTCCACCGTGACCACATCCGTTCGTTCCCCCCGGTCCCCGCCCCAGCCGTGCCTTGTCGCCAGAGATATCGCCGCCGGTGAGCTCTCGGCCCGTGCCCTCTCTGTTTTCCCTCTCCCATGACCAGCCGGCCCCACTGTTGATGTCACGAGAGTTTACTTCTCGCCCCTCGTTGGTTACCCAAAGTGGAAGGTTGAGATGTAGCGTAGCGGAAATTTCACTTAGCGAAGATGCTAAGGTAGATATCGATCCAGTAGGACTCCAACAGATACAAGAAGGTGGCGAAGTGAACAATGGCGCCGTTCACAACTCAGGGTTGCTTACTTCACCTGGACCTGCACACACAACAAATAACTTTGCTTCCCAATGAGTACAGAGGAGTTGTCAATTCCTCCGGCCTTGTTGTTTACAAAGGATAAAATGCACGAGTTAATAATGATAGTGATAGCAACGGAAAAGTAAATAAAGCAGTAAATTGATAGCGAGTGTAAACAATATTGGAAATATGGACGGGGGTCCCATGATGTTCACTAGTGATGTCTCTCTCCAAAAAGGCGATAAAATAGCCATGCGAGGTAATCAAATTACAGCTGGGCAATTGACAGGATTATGTGCGCAAACCAATGCTAACTATGCTATAAAGAAACGAAGAGGCTCAAAAGCATGGGCGGTACGCCCAGACAAGTAGACTGAAATCCATCTGCATCTACCTACTAATCATCCACCTTGAGATATCTATCCAGAACATCTCGGTGGTATTAAGTTGCGAATCCCACCCAAAGTGTAAACTCAAAGCAACAGACAACTGCATTAAAGAACTTTGCGTAAAGTAAAAAATCCTTGCACCCGCAAGTACAAGCACCGTTGTTTTCCCCCTTGTGGAAACATCACATACCATAGACTCATGTTTCTGTCACTCAAGCTAGTCATCAGGGGGCATGAACCCACAATCATGCATAACGCTCCCTCTTGGAGTCACTACCTACTACTTGGCCAAAGCAATAAAAAGCAACGGAGAACATGCAAGAATTACTCTAGAACATAAATATAAAAGAGGAGAATCAAATATATTACTCAAACACAATCTGAACATAGTCTCATAATCCATCGGATCCCAGCAAACTCAGCATAGCAACAAAAGAAAGAGTACATATGTGCCTCGATCATGTAGGGCAGCTCACGAGGTCTAATCCATGAAGAACAAAGAGGGGAGGAGAACATCACATAGCTACTGATCATAGACCCATGGTGCAAGGTGGACTACTCACGGTTCATCCGGGAAGCATCCATGGTGGTGGAGAAGCTCCCGGAGGTGGTTCCTCCCTCCGGCAGGGTGCCGGGAAGAGGTCTCCTGGTGCTCCCGATCTTGGAAGCGCGGCGGCGGCGGAACAGAGGAGAGATCGCGAAAAAGGGTTTCCGTCTCGGTGTTTTTGCGTCATAGAGAATATATGGGCGAAGGGGGGCGCCCAGGGGGGCCACCAGGGGTCCAGGCGGCCCCCTGGAGCGGCCCCAGCCTAGGGTCCGACGGGAGGGCGCCTGGGGCCCTGGTGGGTCCCCTCTGGCCCCCCTCGGTGATTCCCGAAGCTTCTACAACACTGATTTTTTATTGGATTTTACCTAATTTTTGGAGCACTTTTAATATGGGGGAAACCTAAGATAGAAAAAAGCAGGAAACAGGAACTGGCACTGGGGTGCACTGAGTTAATAAGTTAGTCCAAATATGATCAAAAGTGTATGGAAGTTCATCAATATCATAGCAATATAACACAAAAGAGGCATGGAGCAAGCAGAAATTATAGATACGTTTTGGACGTATCAACTGTTAGCCACAGAAACCCCACCCGAACAATTATTCAAGTGAAGGCGTACTCCCCAAAATGCGCCTTCGACGTGGCCTCCTTTCAATATTCCTGAGAAAATCATTTAAATCATTTATTTGATTATTTTGACCAAACTTTGACCACCTATATTTCCTATTATATAAGTACAAATGAGTTGAAACTTTTTTGCATTGGTTTTGTCTTGAGCTCCTCTTCATTTTGGCATAGGTTTAATGCCATGTCTTGCTGTTGTTATTTGCTAGTCAAGTAAAAGTTGTGTTTGACCATTTTTCTTCGTTACCTTTTTCTAAAATCTTTTCAGGGCTTTGCTTGTGTTGAAGATTAGGAACTTCTTCACACTCCATTGGTGAACGCAAGCCACAATTCCCTTTGCACCTTTGCAAAGCTTTGAAGTGCTTTAAAACTTGCTTTCACCTTCGATGATATGATGAATCTAATATGATTCGCGCATCATGCTATGCCTTGATCCCATTATTACCATGATATGCTTGAAACCATTATGATCGTGATATGCCCTTACCATGCTATGTTCGTGCTTTGATCAAGTTATCACTATGTTATGCTCGTATGCATCGTAATCTCCAGTCATGCTCATGATAACGATATGCTACATGTTGATACCATGTTGATCGTCTTGACCTGGTTAAGTTAATCATATAAACATGCTTTGAATTTGCTATAATTATAACCGTAATTTGGATTGTTCTTCAAGTATTGCATGATATATGAATTTGCATGTTACACCTGATACTTGTGTATGCTGTGGAGACATGCTTTGTGCCATGTGGATCAGGTGCCACCGAACCGAACTTATCAGTGCAACCACACTCGCCTATATGGGAAGGCCTTGGCTCGGTCTATCGGTGGGTTCTCTTATGCGTATCACCAAGGTGGGAAGGCTATGCGCGCGCGGTTACCATGATCAGGTAAGCGACGATAGTCTTGAGAGCCGGTTGTTGATATGGGCCCGTCCCCGTTTGGGACAAAGTTTATTGACCTTGCGATGGTCGGTTTCCATGCGATGGCAGGTGTGTCTGGAGTACACGGGGATACCCAAGGCATGACTTGCGAAGTATGTCGGGTGATACGGTAAGGGAGACACGCGGTAGAACGGTCTCGTTGGAGGAGTCCTAGTCCACTCATATGGTACGAGTTCTAAGGTTCCTGTAGGACAAGTTCCAAGGTACTGGATGGAGGAAAAGCTCCATAGTGTGGGTAAAGTGCACGACCTCTGCAGAGGGTATGAATCTATTCGAATAGCCGAGTCCACGGTAATGGACAAGTTCGTACTAGGTCACACTTGGGATCAACAAGAGTTCGGTTGGATGATCGTGCTAAGTCATTGGTCATGCGATGAGCGGATTAGTGGGGTGGTCATGCGAGGACTCCCAACCGTTGAGTGGTCGTGCGAAGACCCGTATGAGTTGCGGATCATGCGGTGGCCCGTGGAAAGTATTGGTCATGCGATGACCCGTTTGGCCATGTGATGACCCGTGAAAGTGGATGGTCGTGCGATGACCCGTGTAAGATGTTCGGTCATGAGATGACCCGGTGCTTGAGTCTGTAAGGACTTCGAGGTAAGTCACATGGTCCATGTGACCTTAAACGATGGTTGTTTGTGCATTAGCATTAATGCTGATAATATGCTTGATGATTATATGTTGTACCTTGATAGTTTGCTCGATGTTGATGCTCATATGGTTAATTCATTAATCTACTTTAACCTGCTTGCCATGTTATTGTTTTGCCCTGATGCATTGGCGGTTGTGAGCTTGCAAGTACATTCAATGTAGTGACCTGGCATGTCATGCCAGATTTGCAGGCCGTGCTTTGGATGCGTAGGGTGACGTTCCCGGTGCTTGCGAGCTAGGAGGTGTCCCAGCCAGTGTCCCTGTGGAGTGGAGTTCATCACCATCGCCGTTGTTTCGCTGCTAAGTCATATTCCGCTGCTAGAGAGTTATGCTGCTGCTTGATGTAGTTCCGTGGCTAGCTTGAGGAGGAAGCTTGTTCTCCGCTAGCGTTGTAATATACTCCGTGCACCCGTATCTTTGGTAATACAAAGCTGTTCAGTTCTATATCAAGCAGACCGTGTTCTAGAAGACTTCTCTGGGCTGGAGCACGGGGCATTCCGGTCCTCTGAGCCAGCATGCCACAAGGCTTGGTATCAGAGCAGGTCTGGTTGTAGGACACCCTAGTCCGCGCGAACGTTAGAAGGACATTAGAGCTATAGTTTATAGCCAGCTTGTGTGATGCATTTGATTGCTGCATTTGGTTGTTGCATATAAATAGCATTCTTTTGCTAACGATTTTTTCGGCTGAGTGTAGATGGCAGAGTACCCAGTGGGCTACCCAACGGACCTTCCACCGGTCAGCTTTGTTTACCTCCTTGCCGACGTTTGGCATTGCCTCTACCCAAATGGAGGAATGTCGATGTACCAAGTTTCTTCTACACCACTCGGAGGGCAGATACTTGAGTATCGCGCCAATGTCGTTATGACAGTTCACCTTCCCATCGGCATGCGTACCTACAACTTTCAAGGCGTACCAGCCTCTACCCCAAAACGTGTTGTCCAACTCTCTGCTCTGGCAGGCATCACAGGTCTTCATCACCAGGAATCTGCGATGCCTCAGAATCATGCCTTCCACTTCTATCCCATCTGGGTCGGCACTCCGCAACGAGTCAGGTTTCCCCGTCCTCTTGAAGAATCTAACACAGCGGTAGTGGGCATGTCTCGCTACATGATCGCCGAGTATGCCCTCATCGTCGAGCTAGTCCGCGATGCAAGGCATACGAGAAGAGCTCTTGCTGTAGATTTGGCTTCGGCAAATTCTCCGCCAGCTCCCTCTGCATCCGGCGATCCGTCGATGGACCATAGAGTCTAAGTGCTCGTAGTGCATGTTACATAAGTAGTAGTAGTCTGGCATGTTGCTTGTTGCATATTGATGATGTGCTCGCATTAATATATGATCTATTTGCGTGTGATCTCGATGCACTCTCAGTGCTATTGATCTTTGCTTAGTTTCGTCGACTCTTTATTTGGTTCTTCGGTATTTGATGAATATGTTATTGTAGGTAGTATGTGACTCTGATGGACCCTTGCTCGCTTTCTTTTGGATAACGGCACCACGCCTGGTTCTGAGCTGATTCGTGTTCGGCCGTCCGGGGTGGATGCCTACTTTATATTTCTCTTTTCAACAACCGACCCGTGTTCTGAGCTGCCTTTCGGACGTATCGGGTAGTTGTTGAGTTTCTTTTCGCAGTAGAGACCCTATGTTCTGAGCTGTTTTCTCGGTCGTCTTAGGGGACCTCTGCATTCTTTTCATCAACGCTGTCTCATGCTTTGAGCCGATTCTCGGTCGACCGTCTTGATAAGTGCTTGAGTTATTCCAGTAAACGTCCCAGATCAGAGTTGTAAAAACCGTTCTAGTGCCTACTGGGTTATTTGCTGGTTTTTGTGAGGGATTCAGATGGTCATAGACTACCACTAAAACTGGTGAAGTAACGAGCTTTCTCTCGTTTGCTTTTGGTTCCGTGGTTCTCTTTGTTGGTTCTTCGTTTGGTTCTTTGGTGTCACCTTATCCAATCGATGGAAGAGTTGCTCATAACCCCCGCATACCTCGAAGAGTCATTGAAAAATCGCAGAGCGTCATGAAGTCACCAAGACAAGAAGGATTCACACAGGTCGCATTGGGAATATTTGGACCTAGTATGAGTTATGCCTGAATGAATCATTCAGATCAAGTCCGCATCATTCCTGTAACCGTTATGGCCATGAAGATTCCATCAGTGAAAGGCTGCAATAAATTGGGGAGTCAGCAAGTCAAAAAGGACTCATACCCGATTACATTGGAAGTATCTGGCTCACGTATGGATGCTACTAAAGCCATCATTTGCATCAAGTCTGCGCCAACTGCGACAGCCGTGAAGATTCAAGCAAAGGAAAATATAAATTTTGACCCATGAACATATGCGTCCAAGGCATGACATACACCAGCTACAATCTTACCCAATGCAAGTTATTTTGGTATATTTCGGAAGACGGTCAGGACGTATCATGAAGCCCATATCCAGCAAAGGAATGATTGGAAGTATGTTTCCTTCCAGCAGACTAGTAGTCAGTAAATTTTAAGGTCTCATGTTCAGTTTTGTCCCCACGTCATTGTGGGAAAGCTTCGGACATAAGGAACCCCAGTCTTCCGTGGCCAGATACCCGGCACAGCCGACATGTACAGTGTATCAGTCTTCCTTAGTATGCTATCAGGATACCTTCTTGGCCAAGATAGTCCGTCTTCTACCACAAGTCACCTAGTGAAGCATACGGTGCAAGACACCGAGTCGTGCTTAGTACTCCCCATGGATGGATTCCAGCACAAGCTACCCATCTTTCTACAATGATTGGCCGCAGAAACTTCCAGTGCAAGGAACCGGTATCTCCACAGTGCAAAGAGGCAAACTTCTGAGACAAGACAACCTATCCTCTTCAGTAAGCTATCGGGAAAACTTCCGGGGTAAGACAACCCAGTCTTCTTCAGCAAGCTATCAAGGTAGCTTCCCGTGTACGACACCCCGCCTTCCCGTATACACCACCAGAGAAAGCTTCCGGGGTAAGGCAACCCCGTCTTCTCCAGCAAGCTACCCCGGCCAAGCTTCGCAGACAAGCTGCCCAGTCTCCCTCGGCACGTCATTATGCCTGCAACGGTATTGCCAGAAATCCAGTTATTCAAAAGCAGTAAAGGCTTCAGCATCGTCAGGACCCGCACATTTTATGGGCATTCTTCTCAAGTATGTGAGCCGCTCCGGTATGGATACAACCATGCTCGTAATCAAGAAAGGGTATACACATTGAAAGCGGTAAAGGACCTCAACTCTCGGGAGACAAGTCAGCGGAAGAATCAGATGCACACCTCAGCCTGGAAGAAAGACTGACAAGTCATGAAAGAACACCCTGAGAAAAGGATGAAATGAAGCATTTGACCTTGCCCCAATCACGAGGGTCAGCTCCTCACTTGCGACGAGGCCCTGAAGGAGGATAACCTTGAGACCCCATTTATTGCAACCAAGACTATCATGGCGAGCCAAAAGACAAAAGGTGAAGGTAACCCGTCTGTCTTAGAGGAAGATGCCAACAAGCCGTTATGCAAGAAGTACAAAGGAAAGAATTTTGACGAAAGTAAAGCCAGTACATGATGATGATTGTCGCATTAGCAAGACCCAGGGCAGACAGACATGGCCCATGTTGAATCTCGCTTCAATATCGGCTACCAGATTAAGCTTGCACCTCGCAAGCAGTCAAAAGTACGCAACTCCCGTGAGCCCGGAGGGTAAGAAAAAAGTGTGAATTATATGGACTTCAAAGTCAATCGGCCTCGATCAGTGAAGCCATATGGACCACCATTGTCACAATCCCAGTTTAGGTATGTACTAGGAATAGCAAGTCACTTTGCATCATGGTAAAAATTTCAAAAGAAATTGAAATGGGAGAAGGAACACCCCCCAGATGAATTTATTTCAAATGGCCAGAATAAAAGTTGATCCAAAAATTCCTTTTGCATTTTTGAAAAGTCTCATAAATGAGTGTGATCACATATAAAGTGATATGGGACCAACTCCATGCTCATAGATTTTTCAAATATTTAAACAGGACCATGGATTTAAATTTAAACCCCTATTTGAATTAAAATTCAATTAATTTGAATTTTAAAAATGTTCAAACTTTACAAGTGGCTAGCCTATTATATTGTGAGGCCATATAAAAAGTTTTAGCATTTAATAAAATGCCTAAGTATTTATGTTAGCAAGGCAAAACAAAATACAGAAAAGAAAAAGAAACAGAAAAAGGAAAAGGAAGCTTACCACGGAACAAGCCCAACTTAACCCCTAGCAGCCCACCAGCCTGGCACAGCCCAGCCCCTCTTCTGTCGTCTTCCCCAAGCAGCTCGGTGGCGAGCCAGAGCGCTCCGAGGACGCCACCGCGACGACGAGGCCCTTCCAGGCGTTCCCAAGCCTTGTCCTGGCGCCACGGAGACGCCACTCACTCGCTCTCTCCTTTACCCCCTCCCAGTTCACTCTCCCTCGCTCTGTCGCCGGATTCGAAGACGAACCGAAGCTCGCCGGAGAGCTCCAACGCGCGTGGACATGGCCACCGGCCAGCTCAAGCTTCGTCGACTTGTCCAGAAGATGCGCAGCTTCCTCCTACGTCGAATCCCCCGTTCAATCGAGCTCTATAGCCTCTGAAGCCGACGCCAGCGTCATCGTCTAGTTCCGGCTGCCGAGAAGATCCACGAGAAATTGTGCCGCCATCCTTCCTTCCCCGGCCTCGCCGTCACCTTCGTTAGACTAAGGGTGAGTTTCTCGTTCTTCCCACCCAGCCTTGGCTCCTCCTTCTTCCTCGTTCATGTTCCGCCATGGGAGCCAAGCTCCATCGCCGCCGTGGGTGACCAAACACATGCTCCCGTGCGCCTCCGTCTCCCCCAGCACGTCTGTGACACTCCTGGAGCCACCAGCAACCCAACGCACCCACGCACGCATCGCCCCGTTCCCGTTTTGCAAGCGCTGCCCAAACCCGTAGCTCTTGCCGCCGCACTTGTCGTCGTAGCCGTGGCCTGGGGCCTCCCCTTGACATCCCGCTCGCTCCAGTGGATGCACCAGCCCGTGGGCTACGCGCCCGTGCCTCCAGATCCCTCCCCCGTGGCCGAAAACGAGATCCCGACGAAGCTCCGGCGAGCACAGAGGTCGCCAGCGACGACTTAGCCTTAACCCCCTCCTAATCCCTACGCTAATTACCCCCTGGGCCACTGACCACTGGGCCGAGGACTTAATTAAACCGGGGTTTATTTTTAAACAGAAGCTAAACTAACCTCAACCACCGACAGGTGGGACCCTCTGGTCAGAGGCCCCCTGACGCCAGCATGAGGTCATGCTGGCGCAATAATTGGTTTTCCAATTTAAAAGAAATTCAGAAAAATCCAGAAAATGAATTAAACTTTGGAAAATCATAATTAATTCATTTTAATTCCAAATTAAGCATATAATATGTCTAAAATTATCAGAAAAATGCAAGGATTGTGAATATGCAACTTGTTTCTATGTTTGACCATTTTAAAATGGGTGAACAGTAGCAAACATGCATATGGCATTCTTTTGAATTCAAATTTGGAGTGAATTTGCAAATGACTTTGCAACACACTTCTTTTAAATGGTTTCATCCACACATCAGAGACTTTACCTCACCTTTACAACATCACTTCATGATCAACCTTTTCAAATGAATAGTCATGGATTCAAATGCATTTGAAATTCATCGATAAATCATGTGGAGTTTGAATTTGCAGCTCAATTGCAATATACTCCTTTTAAATGGAATGGCCAACACATTGTGACCATGAACATCACACTACAATATTGATCATGTGTTTGAGCATTGCATTTATATTTATCCCTTGATTGCTGTTTGCTCGATAGAAGTGGAGACGGAACCGGAGGCCACCCCCTTCGTTGAAGACACTGTGTTTGAACCATGTCAGCAAGGCAAGCAAACCCCCATTGATCATGTCGATAAAATCCAACTGCCCTCTCAGTCTCGCTTATGCATGATTAGGATGATTACCATGCTATGTTTCTACCGCATAGATGAACCCATTCCTTTGCATGACCTATCATTTGTCACAGTAGTAAGCAAACCACAATCCTAGAAAATGTAGGAGTTGGTTGATATCATGTGGCCCCTGCAACTGTTACTGCTTATTGCATGCTTAGAGTTACAATGAGGTTACTCTTTTGTGAGTCGGGATGGTAGTGATCATGTTGATGATGGTGGAAATGTGTTGGTGAATCTACTCTAATACAAGGTGAACGATGAGAGGCTGTGTAGGAGTACACAGTGGGTTGTCTCGTTGAACACCGCCTTAAGTCCGAGTTCTTGTGTGGTGATCCAAGAAGAAGAGTGCAACCACACATTGGGATCACTGACCCTTCTCATCCTAGTACCTCACCCTGTTCGAACCCCAGAAGTCGCAGTAGTTCGGAGTTCTGCTAGGGCTGTGGCACGGTCTTTGAAGTTGATGAACGGCTTTTCAAGACCGTCTTGGGACCCTGCACACTTCGTTTGAGGCTGTACTGGAACCTCGGTCGGACTTCCATACGGATTCCCCTCAGATAGGCGACTCTCTGGACTAGAACGGAGCTGTGGGTGAAGTGTTGTGGTGGCATCCTCGCTGTCACCTCTTGAACGGTGACACGCAAAAGGCGGTAAGTGATGACACGTGTGTGTAGTAGTACACCCCTGAAGGTTTAAAAAAACTAGTCGGATAGCCGCGTCCGCGGTTATGGACTGCTTGGAAAGCTTATCTTGATTATTAGACAACTTGAACTGGATACTTATAAAACTTGCCAAGATAAGCGTGAGTGCTATGGCGTGCTTTCTCGTGGGATGTCGAGGAAGGCACCATAGTGGTGTAATTGGTTGGAGACTTGTAGTGGACTCGTGTACGCTTCTTACCTCAAGTATGGTACTCGCAGTTCAGGACTAGCCAAGTCAAAGCTGGCACTTCTGCTTATGAACCCCACCCCCCTTTACCTTGATACATGTGCATGAGTAGTATAGTTCCTTCGTAAGTCTTGCTGATTACGACTTTGTACTCACGTTTGCTTATTCTATGTTTTAGATGAACCCACTGACCCCGAAGGTGGATTCTTCCTGGAGCTCGATGACTGATCAAGCTAGTGTAGTCCCAGTCAGACGACTGGTCCCTCGTGGAAGGGCTTGTTTATATATAAGGCTTATCTAAGCCATTTGTTAAACTTGTCTGTACTCAGACCTACTTTGCTTTCGCATGCTTGTTGCAATGTTGGATCACGGTCTCGTGATCTTTGTGTGCACTTTGTAAGAGTTATCAATAAAGTTGTACACTTTGTAGAGAACTGCAATGATACCTGCTGTTCATACTAGACATGTGTGCTGCGTGTATGATTATAACATGCATGTCTTAGTATGGGTTTTCGAGACCTTAGTTGTGATCTGTCTGGCGGTCTTTTATACACCAAGTGGCCCTTAGATGTGTGAATCTTGGGGCATCACAATGGGATTGCTCGTGACTCCGTCACGTGCACATTTTATTGTATGATCGAGCCCGCCCTAGACCCCGACTAAGTGATCGGGCTGGAGTAAGTCTATGTAAGTGGTATAATACAATCGAAAGTATGGTTGAGGAGACTTGTCTATGAATATGGGAGTTCACCACCCATATCATTTAGACTTGTGTGCGGACGATGAGGACCCATCTCAGTTGATCATCCGGCCTGGATGGGATGCCCCTCACGTTCGATGCTTTCCGAGAGCGTTCTGTGCTTGTCCTTGTCTGCTTAGACAAGTGGGTACGACTCTCGGCTCTCCATATGATTGTGTTGTAATGGGACTTGCATACACTAACCCCGGATCCCGACAGACTTGGTATCAGAGCAGGACTGACTGTAGGATTAGCAGCCTTGGCCGAAGTCGAGTCTAGATTGCTATAGTTATATAGTTACTCTGGGTATATAAGGGAACAACATAAGGCTTCTTTTTTCTCCTTACCCTCATCGTTCTGAGGTCTGAGTCACCCTCATCTTGTTCTACGGGAAGATAGGACTAGGCTCATCTATGTCGTACTAGAACATCTCGCTGTTTGCTTCCTTGTAGCCGTAGGAAAGTTGTGTTTGGTTTGCTAGATTTGTTGTGCTTCCTGATTTCTTACATCGTATGTAAGTGCTGTTTCTATGTTGTAAGCAAATTATTTTCTCTTGCAATTACAGCCGTTATGCTGTCCGAGTCATTCCAGTTATCTTCATAATCTGGTGCATTTTCAAACTCATTCAACTCTGTTTGATATTGATCTTATCCTTCAGGATGTCCCAAGGAACCCGTGGCCACCTTGGTTGTGCCCAAGCTCATGGGGATGATCCGGAGGAAGGCAATCTTCCACCGTCACCCACGATGGCTCAAGTTCTCATGGAGGTTGAAAGAAACCAAAGGGATTCTCATTAGTTGTTGGGGGTCATTGCTCGGAACACTGCCCAGCAGCGGAATGAGCTTGTGTCGTTGAATGACTTCATCCAGCTTCATCCCCCAGTTTTCAGCTATTCCACTGAGCCCCTTGACGCCGATGACTGGCTTCACAGCATCGAGAGAAAGCTCCATGCTGGACATGTTTCAGATGGTGACAGAGTCAACTATGCCACCTAACACCTCGAGGGTGCAGCTAGCTCTTGGTGGGAGAACTTTCTGAACATGCGTCCAGCTGGATAGTTGACTTCGTGGAATGAGTTCTGTGACGCTTTTCGCGAGCATCACATTCCTAAGGGACTCATGGACCGCAAGAGAGAGGATTTTTGCAATCTCACCCAAGGAAGAAGTTCCGTTGATGAGTTTAGTCGGGAGTTCAATCGTCTTGCCCGCTATGATCCCGAGGAGGTCTCCACCGACTCCAAGAAGCAAGAGAGGTTCCGCAAGGGACTCAATTCTGGACTTCGTCGTGAGCTCAATCTTCATGACTTCGCCACATTCCAGGTCCATCTCAACAAGGCCATCAAGGCGGAGGATATGATCACTCCCGAGGATTCCCGCAAGCACCCTAGAGATGATGGTTCATCCAGTTCAGGCCCTCATAAGCACAAGATCTGGATCCCCAATAACATGTTTCTCCAGAACAACCCACCGAGGCCGTCTTTTGTGGAGCCTCGTCCACCAGCTCCGTTCCATCCAGCTCCACCTAACAACCCAGCTCCCCGCACTGGCTTTGGAGCCTGCTTCAGATGTGGCCAGCCTGGTCACTATTCTCGTGAGTGCCCCATAAATCAGAATGCTCCACCTCATGCAAAAGGGAACCCCAATGTTCGTGCCAAGCCACCCCCGAAGGTCTCCACCACCCAGCCATCTTCTTCCGCAAATCTTGGACGTGTGAACCAAATCTCAGCTGAGGAGACTGATGGTACTTCTGACGTCATTCTTGGTACGCCCCTAGTCAATTATGTTCCCACTTCTGTCCTTTTCAATCCAGGAGCATGTCACTCATTCATGTCGGAGAGTTATGCACTTCGGCATGAGATATCCTTTGATGAAATGTTCACCCCAATGATTATTCAAACTCCTGGTTCCAAGTGGCAAACTAATAGAGTAAGCCATGGAAATCAAATTGCAATTGAGGGTTTAGTATTCCTTGCTTCACTCATAGCCCTCAAGTCTTCAGACATTGATGTAATCCTTGGTATGGATTGGTTATCAAGACAAAATGCTTTTTCTGATTGTAAAGCCAAGTCGGTTAGACTTACACATCCTTCAGGCCAGACAATATATTATTCCTCACCAAGAGCAAGAACCCAGATGCATTCTTTGAATGTTCTTCCCCTTCCCTACCTTGAAGATATTCCGGTGGTTCGTGACTTCCCGGATTTCTTTCCTGAAGAGCTGCCGGGCATGCCACCCGACAGATGTGTAGAGTTCATAGTGGATCTTATGCCAGGAACCGCACCAATTTCCAGACGCCCATACAAAATGGCCCCACGTGAGTTAGCTGATCTTAAAATCCAACTTGAAGCTTTGTTGGCAAAAGGCTTCATCCGCCCTAGCTCATCGCCATGGGGTTGCCCCGTTCTGTTCGTAATGTAGAAAGATGGAACAGAAAGGATGTGCGTAGACTATCGCCCGCTAAATCTAGCGACGATAAAGAACAAGTACCCACTGCCCAGGATCAACGATCTTTATGATCAACTTGCTGGATCCTCTGTCTTCTCCAGGATGGATTTGAGATTAGGTTACCATGAAATCAAAATCCGAAATAAGGACATTCCCAAAACGGCTTTCACTACTCGTTATGGTCTTTACGAGTACACCGTCATGTCCTTTGGTTTGACCAATGCCCCCGGCACTTTCTCGCGCATGATGAATTCGATCTTCATGGAGTACTTGGATAAATTTGTTGTAGTTTATCTTGATGACATTCTCATCTACTCGAAGAACGAAATAGAACATGTCGAACATCTCAGGCTGGTATTGATGAAACTTCGAGAGCATCGCCTGTATGCTAAATTCTCCAAGTGTGAATTTTGGCTAACAGAAGTGACCTACTTAGGCCACGTGATTTCTGCCAAAGGCATTGCTGTGAATCCCGAGAGAGTTAGGGCCGTCCTTGACTGGACTCCACCTGAATCGGTTAAGCAAGTTAGGAGTTTTCTTGGCTTAGCAAGCTATTGCCGCCACTTCGTCGAGAACTTTTATAAAGTTGCAAAGCCTCTAACTGAACTCCTCAAGAAAGATAAGAAATTCCAATGGACTCCCAAGTGCGAGGCAAGGTTTCAAGAGCTAAAAAGAAGATTGACTTCTGCACCCGTACTTGCGCCTCCATACACCAAAAAGGATTTCGAGATCTTTTGTGATGCCTCACGGCAAGGGTTAGGATGCATACTTATGCAAGATAGACATGTGGTAGCTTATGGTTCACGCCAGTTGCGTCCACATGAAGAGAACTATCCTACCCATGATCTTGAACTCGCTGCCGTAGTTCATGCCCTGACAACTCTGCGACATTACCTCCTTGGTAATCGTTGTGAGATCTATTCCGACCACCAAAGCCTCAAATATATATTCACCCAGCCAGATCTTAATCTCAGGCAAAGACGCCGGATAGAGTTGATAAAAGATTATGACTTAGGAATTTCTTACACCCCAGGCAAAGCCAATGTCATGGCTGATGCACTAAGTCGCAAGTCGTATTGTAACAACCTCATGTTACAACAGTATCAACCACTTCTTCATGAGGAATTTCGAAAGCTCAATCTCGAGATTGTTCCTCATGGTTATCTTTCTACCTTGGTGGCGAAACCAACCCTTGAGGATCGAATCATAGTTGCCCAAAGGCGTGCACGAGGTGTTCGCCGGATCAAGGAGAACATTGCTAGCGGAGTTGCTAAATGTTTCTCCACAGATAGAGAGGGAACGGTATTCTTTGGAAATCTTTTGGTAGTACCTAAGAATAGGGACATAAGGCAACTCATCCTCAAAGAAGCCCATGACACACCCCTCTCGATTCATCCCGGTAGTACAAAAATGTACCGAGATCTACGCCAGAGATTTTGGTGGACTACGATGAAGAGAGACATTGCTCGATTTGTTGCCGAATGTGATGTTTGTCATCGCATTAAGGCCGAACACCAAAGACCTGCTGGTACACTTCAACCTTTGCCTATTCCAGAGTGGAAATGGGAAAAAGTCAGTATGGATTTCATCACTGGCTTTTCAAAAACCCAGAAAGGAAATGATGCCATCTTCGTTGTCGTGGATAGACTTTCCAAAGTTGCTCACTTCCTTCCAATTCGCGAGTCTATAACTGCCAGCCAGTTAGCGGACTTGTATGTCTCTAGAATTGTGTCTCTTCACGGAGTTCCTTTGGAAATCAATTCTGATCGTGGTAGCCTTTTCACCTCTAGCCTTTTCATCTCTCCTTTAGTACAACTTTCTATCCTCAGTCTAGCGGTCAAGTTGAAAGGGTTAACCAAATTCTGGAAGACATGCTCAGAGCTTGTGTTATCTCATTCGGAAAGAATTGGGAGAAGTCTCTTCCATTCGTCAAATTTTCTTATAACAATAGTTTCCAATCTAGTCGGAACATGGCTCCTTTTGAACTCCTCTATGGACGAAGATGTCGAACACCCCTTAAATGGTCAGAAACCGGTGAAAGACAACTCTTTGGACCGGATATGATCATGGAACCAGAAGACCAAGTTCGCATTGTTCGTGATCAATTGAAAGCAGCCCAGTCTCATCAGAAAAGCTACTATGATCGTCATCATAGGCAAGAAAGCTACAATCTGGACGAGAAGGCCTACCTTCGGGTTACTCCTCTGAAGGGAACCCAACGATTCGGTATCAAAGGAAAGTTGGCCCCATATTACATCGGACCTTTCCGCATTCTTGCTAAACGTGGCCAAGTTGCCTACCAACTTGAACTACCCCCGCACATTTTCCGAGTACATGATGTATTCCATGTGTCACAACTCAGGCATCGCTTCAAGGACCCCATCCGCGAAGTCGACCATGAAACGCTTGATCTCCAAGATGACCTTTCTTATCGAGAATACCCCGTTCGTATTCTTGATTCCGCAGAGCGTGTCACTCGTCGTCAGAAGATTAAGTTTCTGAAAGTGCAATGGTCACACCACTCTGAGAAAGAAGCCACGTGGGAAAGAGAAGACCGTCTCCGTGCCGAGTACCCCTCCTTCCTCCCGCAGACTTCTGAATCTCGGGACGAGATTCTTTTGAGTGGGGGCGAGTTGTCACATCTCTAGTTTAGGTATGTGCTAGGAATAGCAAGTCACTTTGCATCATGTTAAAAATTTCAAAGGAAATTGAAACGGGAGAAGGAAAACCCACCAGATGAATTTATTTCAAATGGCCAGAATAAAAGTTGATCCAAAAATTCCTTTTGCATTTTTGAAAAGTCTCATAAATGAGTGTGATCACATATAAAGTGATGTGGGACCAACCCCATGCTCATAGATTTTTCAAATATTCAAACAGGACCATGGATGTAAATTGAACCCCTATTTGAATTAAAATTCAAATAATTTGAATTTTAAAAATGTTCAAACTTTACAAGTGGCTAGCCTATTATATTGTGAGGCCATATAAAAAGTTTCAGCATCTAATAAAATGCCTAGCTATTTATTTTAGCAAGGCAAAAAAAAATACAGAAAAGAAATAGAAACAGAAAAAAGAAAATGAAGCTTACGAGGGAACAAGCCCAACTTAACCCCCAGCAGCCCACCAGCCTGGCCCAGCCCAGCCCCTCTTTTGTCGTCTTCCCCAAGTAGATCGGTGGCGAGCCAGAGCGCGCCGTGGATGCCACCGCGACGACGAGGCCCTTCCAGGCGTTCCCAAGCCTTGTCCTGGCGCCACGGAGATGCCACACACTCGCTCTCTCCTTTCCCCCCTCCCAGTTCACGCTCCCTCGCTCTGTCGCCGGATTCGAAGACGAACCAAAGCTCGCCGGAGAGCGCCAACACGCGTGGACGTGGCCACCGGCCAGCTCAAGCTCCGTCGACTTGTCCAAAAGATGCGCAGCTTCCTCCTACGCCGAATCCCCCGTTCAATCGAGCTCTATAGCCTATGAAGCCGACGCCATCGTCATCGTCTAGCTCCGGCCGCCGAGAAGATCCACGAGAAATTGCGCCATCGTCCTTCCTTCCCCGGCCTCGCCGTCACCTTCGTTAGACTCAGGGTGAGTTTCTCGTTCTTCCCCACCCAGCCTTGGCTCCTCCTTCTTCCTCGTTCGCGTTCCGCCATGGGAGCCGAGCTCCATCGCCGCCGTGGGTGACCAAACACATGCTCCCGTGCGCCTCCGTCTCCCCCAGCATGTCTGTGACACTCCTGGAGCCACCAGCAACCCAACACACCCACGCACGCATCGCCCCGTGCCCGTTTTGCAAGCACTGCCCAAACCCGTAGCTCCGGCCGCCGCACTTGTCGTCATAGCCATGGCCTGGGGCCTCCCTTTGACATCCCTCTTGCTCCAATGGATGCGCCAGCCCGCGGGCTACGCGCCCGTGCCTCCAGATCCCTCCCCGTGGCTGAAAACGAGATCCCGGCGAAGCTCCGGCGAGCACAGAGGTCGCCGGCGACGACTTAGCCTTAACCCCCTCCTAATCCCCACGCTAATTACCCCCTGGGCCACTGACCACTGGGCCGAGGACTTAATTAAACCGGGGTTTATTTTTAAACAGAAGCTAAACTAACCTCAACCACCGACAGGTGGGACCCTCTGGTGAGAGGCCCCCTGACGCCAGCATGAGGTCATGCTGGCGCAATAATTGGTTTTCCAATTTAAAAGAAATTCAGAAAAATCAAGAAAATGAATTAAACTTTGGAAAATCATAACTAATTCATTTTAATTCCAAATTAAGCATATAATATGCCTAAAATTATCAGAAAAATGTAAGGATTGTGAATATGCAACTTGTTTCTATGTTTGACCATTTTAAAATGGGTGAACAGTAGCAAACATGCATATGGCATTCTTTTGAATTCAAATTTGGAGTGAATTTGCAAATGACTTTGCAACACACTTCTTTTAAATGGTTTCATCCACACATCAGAGACTTTACCTCACCTTTACAACATCACTTCATGATCAACCTTTTCAAATGAACAGTCATGGATTCAAATGCATTTGAAATTCATCGATAAATCATGTGGAGTTTGAATTTGCAGCTCAATTGCAATATACTCCTTTTAAATGGAATGGCCAACACATTGTGACCATGAACATCACACTATAATATTGATCATGTGTTTGAGCATTGCATTTATATTTATCCCTTGATTGCTGTTTGCTCGATAGAAGTGGAGCCGGAACCGGAGGCCAACCCCTTCGTTGAGGACACTGTGTTTGAACCTCGTCAGCAAGGCAAGCAAACCCCCATTGATCATGTCGATAAAATCCCACTTCCCTCTCAGTCTCGCTTATGCATGATTAGGATGATTACCATGCTACGTTTCTACCGCATAGATGAACCTATTCCTTTGCATGACCTATCATTTGTCATAGTAGTAAGCAAACCACAATCCTAGCAAATGTAGGAGTTGGTTGATATCATGTGCCCCCTGCAACTATTACTGCTTATTGCATGCTTAGAGTTACAATGAGGTTACTCGTTTGTGAGTCGGGATGGTAGTGATCATGTTGATGATTGTGGAAATGTGTTGGTGAATCTACCCTAATACAAGGTGAACGATGAGAGGCTGTGTAGGACTACACAGTGCGTTGTCTCGTTGAACACCGCCTTAAGTCCGAGTTCTTGTGTGGTGATCCAAGAAGAAGAGTGCAACCACACATTGGGCTCACTGACCCCTCTCATCCTAGTACCTCACCCCGTTCGAACCCCAGAAGTCACAATAGTTCAAAGTTCTGGTAGGGCTGTGGCACGGTCTGCGAAGTGGATGAACGGCTTTTCAAGACCGGCTTGGGACCCTGCACACATCGTTTGAGGCTGTACTGGAACCTCGTCCGAACTTCCATACGGATTCCCCTCAGATAGGCGACTCTCTGGACTAGAACGGAGCTGTGGGTGAAGTGTTGTGGTGGCATCCTCGCTGTCACCTCTTGAACGGTGACACACAAAAGGCGGTAAGTGATGACACGTGTGTGTAGTAGTACACCCTTGCAGGGTTAACAAAACTATTCGAATAGCCGCGTCCGCGGTTATGGACTACTTGGAAAGATTAGCTTGATTATTAGACAACTTGAACTGGACACTTATAAAACTTGCCAAGATAAGCGTGAGTGCTGTGGCGTGCTTTCTTGTGGGGAAGTCGAGGAAGGCACCATAGTGGTGTAATTGGTTGGAGACTTGTAGTGGACTCGTGTACGCTTCTTACCTCAAGTCTGGTACTCGTAGTTCAGGACTAGCGAAGTCAAAGCTGGCACTTCTGCTTAGGAACCCCACCCCCTTTACCTTTATACATGTGCATGAGTAGTATAGTTCCTACATAAGTCTTGCTGAGTACGAATTTGTACTCACGTTTGCTTATTCTATGTTTTAGATGAACCCACTGACCCCGAAGGTGGATTCTTCCTGGAGCTCGACGACTGTTCAAGCTAGTGTAGTCCCAGTGAGACGACTGGTCCCTCGTGGAAGGGCTTGTTTATAGATAAGGCTTCTCTAAGCCATTTGTTAAACTTACCTACTTTGCTTCCGCATGCTTGTTGTAATGTTGGATCACGGTCTCGTGATATCTGTGTGCACTCTGTAAGATTTATCAATAAAGTTGTACACTTTGTAGAGAATTGCAATGATACCTGCTGTTCATACTAGACATGTGTGCTGCGTGTATGATTATAACATGCATGTCTTAGTATGGGTTTTCGAGACCTTAGTTGTGATCTGGCTGGTGGTCTTTTATACACCAAGTGGCCCTTAGATGTGCGCATCTCGGGGTATTGCGATGCGATTGCTCGTGACTCCGTCACGTGCACACTTTGTTGTATGATCGAGCCTGCCCTAGACCCCGACTAAGTCATCGGGCTGGAGTAAGTCTATGTAAGTGTTATAATACAATGGAGAGTATGGTTGAGGCGACTTGTCTATGAATATGGGAGTTCACCACCCATATCATTTAGACTTGTGTGCGGACGATGAGGACCCATCTCAGTTGATCATCCGTCCTGGATGGGATGCCCCTCACGTTCGATGCTTTCCGAGAGCGTTCTGTGCTTGGCCTTGTTTGCTTAGACAAGTGGGTACGGCTCTCGGCTCTCCATATGATTGTGCTGTAATGGGACTTGCATACGCTAACCCCGAGTCCCGACAACCATAGACACCTACAACGAAGAAATCTCACTCCATGGGAAAAGGACCGCGTACCCAACCCGTCAGCCCGAGCCATTGCTCAAGTTCGGAATTGTCTATCTTGCCGAGATACCCCAGTCCACTTCGCTGAAGATCATCTACCCAGCTCAGCATTTTGATTACAAGGACAGCGTCGGAGCGTGACATGGTCTATCGCCACCCATGGATATGGCAACATGACAAATGAATCTCAGCATGTGGAAACATTAAGTATTTTTGCCCCGGCCAAAATTTATACTCAAGATGAACAGGCCGAAAGCAAAGCGATGTAACACCAGGTGCAGGCATTCAAAGTCCCGCACAATGGGAAACCTCGACGGTAAGCATTCTGATACCAGCTACCCATGAAGGCTAAGCCTTTCCTCGAAAAGGCCAATACAAAGGACTCAAGACCGTGCCGCAGATAAAGCTCGACAGACCCTGAGAATAGTATGGGTGTCGTCGGCATTCAGCCTATGACAGGACATCTCGTTATCATACAAGTCAGCAGACATGAGGATGGGAGTCAGCAGGGAAGGATCTGATATATCATGGAAGAATATTCAGTCAGAGATATGGAATGGGTGAAGGAAGCCCCCTGAGCCAAAAGTTATTGGATGCTACTGAGGGAATAATATGCAGTAAAAAGGAAATCCGAGAAGCAATAAGTTTCCTAAGGACGTTAAGTTTTCAATGGTTCCCCGAGCAACCAAATCTCGAGGACGAGATTTTTCTAAGGGGGGTAGGTTTGTGACATTCTGGGTTTCATAGCTTTTTCTTTTCGGAGTTTTTCCTGGTTTTGCCTATTGGTTTGGATTTTTAGCAACTCTTTGGACTTGAACTTGAGCATATTTTCTTTCCATGCTCAAGTGGCTCTTGATTCCAAGCCTTTTCCATGTCATTCCATTGATCCGTCCCATCCAAGCGACCATTTTATTCAAGCCATATATTCCTTTTTCCTTAAAAAGGAATATTCCCTTTATTTGAGGATTGTGAAGCAACCCATATTTATATTGCTCCATAAATCCCCAAATAATTCCCTCATAGCCTTGATGTTATATCTTGCTAGATTCTCCAACAATTTTTCATGGCCCAAGTGAAGTTTTCCTCTAGAAAAATTCATTTGCCTGTGGGGGCAGAATGGCCCTTTGTGAAGCAGGTGCTATTTATCCTTATCCATTGCTGGTGAAACTTTTTTTGGAAGCTCATAGGATCATCATTAGCCTCCACCAAATATCAGAACAATATGCTTAGCCAAACTCCAACAATAAATTCCAAAAGATTTCATGCGGAAAGGGGCATTGTGAAGTAAGTGCAAGATAGGGGCTCCCATTTGCCTTGAAACTTTTTGAGCATGATCCCACCACCAAATGAATTCACCAAACCAAATTATAGCCAAATAACATAATCCATGTGAGTGCATCATGAAGATTAAGTTTTTGTCCAGTGGGACACCTTGTGAAGCAAGTGCTAGCTAGGTGTATCCAATGGCCATGAAATTTTACACACATGTGTACACCCCCATATAACCCAGCTACACCAAAATTCAGCCAAATTCATCATGCCAAAGTGGTACATTACAAAGGAGGTACATTTTTTTCTTGGGCCATTTGGGCTGTAAACCTCCAGAACACAAGTCCTTCCATGCCCAAACCCAGTTGACAACCTTTCCCTCTCCCACTGTTCACCATTTGACCACAAAATCTTGCCCAAGTTTACTGCATCAACCTCCTTCTTGAGATAGAGATCAACACAGGGCTCCCCTTGACCAGTCCTTGGCACCACAATAGACACCAGCAAAAGTACCACCCCCTAGACACCAGCAAAAGTACCACCCCCTAGACACCTTTGGCCACGATGAAACCCACCCCAGGTGCACCAGCCCAGGGTGGCCACGCCCCTGGCATGCAGCCAGCGTGCCCTCGCCGCACCCGAGACCACTCGACACGTCGCTCTCGCGCTCTAGGGCCTCCCCGTCGCCTAGCCACTTTCCACCCGTGCCGCATGCTGCCCCCTCCACGCGTCGCCTCCCCCACGCCTTATCCTCGCTGGATTCACGCCGACTGCTCGCCGCCAGGAGGATCACGACGGCCACAGTGAGCCCGCTATCACGTCTCTATCGCGCGTGCTCCTCTCTCTGCCCATGTGCTTCCCCTGCTCGCTTGCACGCTCCCCGCGCCCTCCAGAATCCCCTCGAACACACCCGAGCCCAGCCACGTCACCGCCCGACCGTGGCCGCAGCCGTTTGTTGCCGCCAGGCTCGGGTACCGCTGCCCCGCTATAAAAGGCACCCTCGGCCTCGCCTTGCTGCACCAGACTTCTTCCCTCCCTCCCAAGCACAATTCGGCAGAAGGAATCGACCCGTGGTTGTCATCTTCATCCTCTACGGCCACCAGCGCCGCCGTGCTGCCACCACCATCGCCCCGCCACTCCAGAGCCCCTTAGCCGCGCCTCCTCCACCATTCGACGTCCCTGAACCCCGCAGTTCGACACCAACGCCGCGACGCTCGAATCCCGGCCGGAGTGGACGCCATCGTCGACCTCGCCGGAGACAGAGGCCCGGGAACCGCTGCGATGCTGCTCCCCCTAGCAAACAGCGTCCATTGGGAGCGCCATGGGTATAGGCCGGTCCTCCGTGACCACCTCCGTCCGTTCCCCCCGGTCCCTGCCCAGTCGCCGGAGATATCGCCGCCGGTGAGCTCTTGGCTCGTGCCCCTCTCTGTTTTCCCCCTCCCTTGACCAACTGGCCCCACTGTCAGCCACAGAACCCCACCTGAACCGTTATTCAAGTAAAGGCGTACTCCCCCAAAGGCGCCTTCGATGTGACCTCCTCTGAATATTCCTGAGAAAATCATTTAAATCATTTTAAATGATTATTTTGACCAAATTTTGACCACCTATATTTCCTATTCTATAAGTCCAAATTTGTTGAAACTTTTTTGCATTGGTTTTGTCTTGATCTCCTCTTCATTTTGGGATAGGTTTCATGCAATTTCTTCCTGTTGTTATTGTTGGGATTCGGAGTAGAAAACAAAAAAAAATTCGGCACTACGAAGCCAAACCCAAGAACGGATCTAGGAAGATGCATACGAGGATAGCGATCTTGTTACGTTTTGCAACCGTTCAAAGGATGCACTCTCGCAGCGGAAGGTGTTGATGGAGAGTTGGAGAAGCTTGAAGAAGCGCAACCCACGAACAGATCTGTTCCACGTGAAATCCCTCGAACAAAGATCGAACGCACGATCTCTCTATGGTTGATCCACACGTACGGTGTAGATGATCCGGCAGGGCTCCGCCGTCCAGAGCTCGGCGCCACTCGAGTAGAGAGGAGGGAGGAGCAGCCCTTCGGGGTTATGGTGGAGTTTAGATCTAAAGAGAATGAGAGAGGGGAAGCCCTGAGCCAAAGATCAATCTAATTGTCACATCGAAAGGGTGCCTCCATCTCATCTATTTATAGGGGAACGGGAGGGGTGGCTACCTTGGAGGAGGGGGCAGCCCTAGGAGGTGCGCCCTAGGATTTCCCCTCCCTTAGGGCTGCGCCAAGGGGGGAGGAAGCTTCCTGGAAGCTCCCTCCTAGGCGCCTCCCCCTCTTGGGCCCCTTTGGCCCATGTGCTCCCTCCCCACTTGGGCCTTCCAAGTGAGAGGGAGCCCATTGATAATATATCCATTATATTAATCCCAAAACCTTTTGGAAATACAAAATAAATGAATATTACCCATATCAAGACCAACTCGGAACTTTTCCGGCCCTCTGGTTTTACCCGGTTTTATTAAAACTATTTCCGGTACTTTACCGGGTCTCTGAAACAATTTCGGTTTTCTCACCGATCATAACCCGATTACTTGGAGACTTTCCCGATGTGATTTATATGTGCTCCTATCACTCTCGTACTCATCAGATAAACTACCCTTAAGTGTGTGACCCCATAGGTTCGGTAGGATACGGACATGAACCGGAAACTTATTTTCCCGCGGAACAATAACCGATAGCGGAGCCATGGACACCCATAAAGGTTCCCGCACCTACACGAATATAAATTCGAGTGAACCATAAGCTTAACATGCCAGTCCTATTTGCTTCACAATACAATACAAAACCTGAGGAGAGATCTTTTAGGTATCCGCATGATTAAGCATTAACCATTATACCAAGTCATCCTCCTTTCTATTTTGTTACATTTTTCTCGTTTAGTATTCCGGTATCCCTTGTGATCAATTCACAGTGTCTGGCCAGACGATGTTGAATACCGTAATAACAAGAGGGCCCAAAGAAGTATCTCTCCATCGTTAGAGGAGCAAATTCCCAACTCAAATCGTTAAGTCCCTTGACACACTTTCAGGTGTGAGTGATCAAAGCCTTTATAGCCACGCCTGTTACGGGTGGTGTTTGGACAGAGTCAAAACCCACCCTCCGGTACGAAGTTACGAAACATTCTTATGGTCATGAAGGACACATGCATATTAACTTTAGATGATTTTACTTATAACATGGAAACAATGTGATCTCAAAGTAAATCATACAATTGGGTCGGTTCAGCACCCTTGTTCTGGCAACAATGTGCTCCCATGTGTTACCGGTATTTTCCAATGCCCTATGAACAGGAAAAAATGTCATCCATAACACACGGGTTAGTCCTAGAGGCAGACTAAGAACACTTTGTGTTTATACTCCACACCTACATATGGGTTTTCCTCCGAAGATAGTTAACATGCTACTTGGCAAACCTCCGCATTGGCCATTGCAGTTATAGCATAGACATATAAACATTATAATGTACCTGGAATTATAATAATACAATTTATTATTGCCTCTAGGGCATAATTCCAACAGTCTCCCACTTGCACTAGAGACAATAATCTAGTTACATGATTTGTCTCACACCAATGGCACTACGGTGTCCTTCATGCTTTCCGAGTGGTAGAGGCTTCGTCAACGGGTCTGACACACTCAGAGTCGTCTCAATCTTGCGTATCTTTAAGTACCCTTCTTCGATGAAGTGACGAATAAGGTGATACTTGCGGTCGACATGCTTGGATTTCTAATGAGCCCTTGGCTCCTTTGCTTGAGCCACTGCGCCAGTGTTATCACAGTATAACTCCAGGGGGTCTCTCGCACTTGGGACGACATCAAGCTCGATGATGAAGTTCCTAATCCAAATGCCCTCCTTAGCTGCTTCTGAAGCCGCAATGTATTCCGCCTCCATTGTAGAATCCGCGACGGTATTCTGCTTGAAACTCTTCCAGCTTATTGCTCCACCATTTAATGTAAGTACATAACCTGATTGAGATTTGAAATCATCATGATCAGTCATGAAGCTAGCGTCCGTGTAACCTTTAGCAAGGAGCTCTTCATCACCTCCATACATGAGAAACAACTCTTTTGTTCTCTTGAGGTAGTTGAGTATATTCTTGACAGTAGCCCAATGAACCAATCCAGGGTTGCTTTGGTATCTGCTACAATCACTAAGTGCAAATGAAACATCTAGTCTGGTGCACACCATGGCATACATGATCAATCCAATGGCTGAAGCATATGGATTCTTGCTTATCTCTTCTCGTTCTGCAGCCGTCTAAGGCGACTGATTTCTACGAAGTAGTGTGCCAGTTTCCATTGGGAGATTGCCTTTCTTTGCATTCTCCATTCTGAACCTTTTCAGAATCTTGTCAAGGTACTTGCTTTGGGTAAGCGCTATTAAGCGTTTTTATCTATCTTGATAGATTTGTATGCCTAATATGTATGCTGCTTCGCCCATGTCCTTCGATGAAAAACTATTTTTAAGTGACTCTTTCACTTCATTAAGAAAGTTTTTGTCATTTCCAATTAACAATATGTCATCGACATATAGTTCTAGAAAAACTCTTGCGCTCTCACTTACTTTCTTGTATACACAAGATTCTTCTTCGTTCTTGATGAATCCGAAACCTTTTATGACTTCATCAAAATGTTTATTCCAACTCCGTGATTCCTGCTTCAAACCATAGATGGCTCTTTGAAGTTTGCATACCTTACCAGCATCTTCTGGACTCACAAAACCTTCAGGTTGTATCATGTATACATCCTCCTCAATATGTCCATTGAGGAAAGCTGTTTTGACGTCCATCTGCCATATCTCATAGTCGAAATATACAACGACTGCTAGTAAAATCCGAATAGGCGTAAGAATCACTACGGGCGAGAAGGTCTCGTCGTAGTCAACTCCTTGGACTTGTTGAAAACCTTTTGTGACAAGCCGAGCTTTGTAGACGGTCAAGTTTCCGTCTCCGTCTGTCTTTCGTTTAAAGATCCATTTGCATTCAATTGTTTTGACACCTTCAGGAGGGTCTACCAATCTCCAAACCTGGTTTTGGTGCATAGACTCTATTTCGGATTTCATGGCCTTTTGCCATTCGGTGGAGATAGGGCTCACCATTGCTTCATTATAGTTTGCACGCTCTTCATCTTCCATTATAAACACCTCATTCTGACACCACTCTGGTTCAAGATGATGTCTTGAAGACCTACGAGGGGCAGTACTTGGCTTGATCGGAGTCACCGTATCAGGTATGGTGACTTGTGGCTCAGTCATGGGAATTGACTCCTGAAAAATTTCTTGTTATTTTCCTTGAGGTGCCGAAGATTCTATAATCTCATCAAGTTGTACTGTCCTTCCACTCACTTATTTTGCGAGGAACTCTTTCTCGAGAAATGCTCCGTGGTTTTCGACAAACACTTTGCCCTCTGCACGGTGGTAAAAGTAATATCCAGTTGTCTCTCTTGGATATCCAATAAAGTAGCATTTGTCTGCTTTGGGGTCAAGCTTGTTTGGTTGTAAGCGTTTCACATACTCACATCCCCAAATTTTAAGATACGCCTAATTGGGCTTTTTCCCGTGTCAAATTTCATATGGTGTCGTTTCCACAGACTTTGATGGGGCTCTATTTAAAGTTTGGGCTGCAGTTTCTAAAGCGTATCCCCAGAAAGATAACGGCAATTCTGTTAGGCACATCATAGACCTTACCATGTCCAACAATGTTCGGTTACACCTCTCAGACACAACATTTCTTTGTGGTGTTCCTGGTGGAGTAAGTTGCGGAACAATTCCACGATCTCTAAGATGTGCGGTAAACTGATCGCTTAGGTATTCACCTCCACGATCAGATCGTAGAAATTTTATCCTTTTATTCTGATGGTTCTCTACTTCATTCTGAAACTCTTTAAACCTTTCAAAAGTTTTAGATTTCTGTTTCATTAAGTAGATATACCCATATCTGCTTAAATCATCAGTAAACGCTACGAAGTACAAATATCCATTGCGTGCAGCTGTACTCATTGGACCACACACATTAGTATGAATAATTTCCAATAGTTCAGTTTCCCGTTTTACAACTCCATTGAACAGTGTTTTGATCATCTTTCCCATTAGACAAGCTTCACTTGTGTCAAATGAATCAATATCAAAAGACTTTAAAACTCCATCTTTATGAAGCTTCTCCATGCGTTTCTTTCGAACGTGACCAAGACGGCAATGCCACAACATGGTGGTATTTTCATCAGACAACTTTATGCGTTTAGTTTCTATGTTAAAGACGTCGTTTCTACAATCAATATCAAGTATGAATAATCCACCAACCAGTGGTGAAAATCCATAAAACATTTCATTCATATAAATAGAAGAACTATTTTTCTCAGATTTAAACGAATATCCATCGTGTAACAAACATGATCCAGATATTATGTTCTTACACAACTGGGGAACAAAATAACATTTATTCAATTCCAATGTAAATCCTGAAGGTAGACGTAGAGTGATGACACCAACGGCTTTGGCGTCGATATGGACACCGTTTCTGACGCGCATCATCATTTCTCCTTTTTCCAGCATCCTCGTCTTCCTAATCCCCTGCATCGTATTGCAAATATGAGCAACCGATCCGGTATCAAATACCCAAGAGTTGGAATTTATGCCAGTAAACAAGACGTCAATAACATTTATATCAATTATACCTTTGCTGGGCGGTCCGACACGTGATTCTGCCAGAGTCAATCTTATCCTCTGCTCCATAGTGTCTCTTATGTGCATGAACTGCTGTGGGAATGATGCAAGGATGAGATGGACAGCAAAGTCATCGGATATATCAACTCCGAGAGGCCTAAGCTGTGAAATGTAGTCAACCATGGTGACCACATGATCCCTCATAGAACCATTCATTTCCATCTTGCACTCATACATAGCTCGAGTGAGCTGTTGGCGTTTAGCCTTGAGCCACTTCATAAACCATTTATTCAGAGTAACAATCATTTCATAGATGGTTGAAAACTCAAAAGCATAGTTCAGATAATTGTCCATGTGCGACAACATCACTTGTCGCACATCGTCATAATCGGCTTTGAGAGAAGCATAAACAATTTTCTCCTCTTCAGAAGCATTCACCCTTGGAGGAGTAGGGAGTTCCGCTCGAATCAAGTATTCTTTCTTAATCATGTAAAGGTTATCATCCAAGACACGTAGCCATTCCAGATAGTTATTTCCATTCGAATCCAAAAATCAAATCTCCAAGTAATGCATCAAAATTAACGGGAGTGTCGGGGGCCATAGCTCTACAACGAAAATAAACAAGTTGATTTAGACATGGTTTAAAATTAATATGGCATCATTAACAATTTAATCTAATGCTCCCACTAAAACCAATATCTCTCTAAATTGATCTTAGGGTATTCAAGATCCGGATCAATACTCTTGCCATCGGTGTAACACGCAGCATGTAGGAGATCAACCCGGTAGGTCTAACAAACCAATCATAACAATTTTATGACTCTTGTATTATTCTTTCGACACTTGTGCTCCGAGCTCAGATCTGATAAGCTAGAACGTCAAGACAACCAAGTGCTATTGCTGTGGAGACAACTCAATCCACCCGTATCTTTGTTACCTTTTCGTTGGCACTCGTGTTGACACGACCCACCACGGGTGGCTTTTATTACGGACGGTTGCACGGTTGGGATAGCACGAACTTCTTGATATTTTAAGAGAGATCATCCTATTAAAATTATGACTAGTGCGCAATCAAAAGAAGCAATGAAAATGATTAACATCATAGGAAGTTAAGTATGTGATATGGTATAACCTTTTCTTTGAGAAGCTCCAAGCACCATGCTTTTCTTTCTTCCTCTTTGTTTGGAAGAGACATCACCTCCACGTACAACACGTCGTCGAGCACGTTGACGTATGATCATCATCTTCATGTAGATACTACAACCATTGCTAGCATCTATTCTACTAAATAAAACTTTACATGAAGTTTGGCACGCAGGCCCAATGAAAGACAATCATATAGCTCCAGCCATCATGCCCTACCATGACATGCAAGTCATGCAAATATAATCTTTACAAAATATAATCATCTCATACATAAGTCATGACAAAGACTATACCACATCACATGTTCCCGCAAAAACAAGTTAGACGTGTTCTACTCGTTTCTTGCAAGTTTTACGTGGCTACTAGGGTTTGCATGGCAAAACGTCTTGCTATCTACGTAACCACATGAGACGCAATTTTCAAGTTGCTAGATTAACATGCGGGGCGTATCAACCATGAGGCTACTGTTTAATCTTATGACTCATACTGAACTATCGACACTACGTGTGATCCCCGTGCTAGATCATCAATCTAACAAGCCCCTTTTGTCACACAATTTTCTGTACTCCAAAAGCAAGACCTAAAGCATCTTCGCACAACCAGCATACTCAGGAGAAGCATAGAAGGACCCCAATGGGCAAGATGTTTGTAAAAAAATCAAGCAATATAGGAGAGATCAACTTGTGCAATTTATAGGGGAAGCAACCAAAAATTCAGTTTTACATCTCTTATCAGAAAACCGCGCACAAAGAATTTTATGCAATGCCGTTCATCACTTATGAACTCTAGATCGAACCTGCATCTAGAACTAGACTAGCTCATGATACCGCTGTTGGGATTCGGAGTAGAAAACAAAAAAAATTTGGCACTACGAAGCCAAACCCAAGAACGGATATAGGAAGATGCATACAAGGATAGCGATCTTGTTACCTTTTGCAACAGTTCAACGGATGCACTCTCGCATCGGAAGGTGTGGATGGAGAGTTTGAGAAGCTTGAAGAAGTGCAACCCCATGAACAGATCTGTTCCACGTGAAGCCCCTCAAACAAAGATCGAACGCACGATCTCTCTACGGTTGATCCACACGTACGGTGTAGATGATCCGACAAGGTTCTGCCGTCCAAAGCTCTGCGCCACCGGATTAGAGAGGAGGGAGGAGCATCTCTTCGGGGTTATGGCGGAGTTTAGATCTAAAGAGAATGAGAGAGGGGGAAGCCCAGAGGCAAAGATCAATCTAATTGTCACATCGAAAGGGTGCCTCGATCTCATCTATTTATAGGGGAAGGGGAGGGGTGGCCACCTTCGAGGAGGGGGCAGCCCTAGGGGGTGCGCCCTAGGGTTTCCCCTCCCTTAGGGCTGCGCCAAGGGGGGAGGAAGCTTCCTGGAAGATCCCTCCTAGGCTTCTCCCCCTCTTGGGCCCCTTTGGCCCATGTGCTCCCTCCCCACTTCTTCCTTCCAAGTGAGAGGGAGCCCATTGATATTATATCCATTCTTTTAATCCCAAAACCTTTTGGAAATACATAATAAATTAATATTACACATATACAGACCAACTCGGAACTTTTCCGGCCCTCCGGTTTTACCCGGTTTTATTAAAACTATTTCCGGTACTTTACCGGGTCTCCGAAACAATTCCGGTTTTCTCACCGATCATAACCCGATTACTTGGAGACTTTCCTGATGTGATTTATATGTGCTCCTATCACTCTAGTACTCATCAGATGAACTACCCTTAAGTGTGTGACCCCATAGTTTCGGTAGGATACGGACATGAACCGGAAACTTATTTTCCCGCGGAACAATAACCGATAGCGGAGCCATGGACATTCATAAAGGTTCCCGCACCTACACGAATATAAATTCGAGTGAACCATAAGCTTAACATGCCAGTCCTATTTGCTTCACAATACTATACAAAACCTGAGGTGAGATCTTTTAGGTATCCGCATGATTAAGCATTAACCATTATACCAAGTCATCCTCCTTTCTATTTTGTTACATTTTTCTCGTTTAGTATTCCGGTATCCCTTGTGATCAATTCACAGTGTCTGGCCAGACGATGTTGAATATCGTAATAACAAGAGGGCCCAAAGAAGTATCTCTCCATCGTTAGAGGAGCAAATTCCCAACTCGAATCGTTAAGTCCCTTGACACACTTTCAGGTGTGAGTGATCAAAGCCTTTATAGCCACGCCTGTTACGGGTGGTGTTTGGATAGATTCAAAACCCACCCTCCGGTACGAAGTTACGAAACATTCTTATGGTCATGAAGGACACATGCATATTAACTTTAGATGATTTTACTTATAACATGGAAACAATGTGATCTCAGAGTAAATCATACAATTGGGTCGGTTCAGCACCCTTGTTCTGGCAACAATGTGCTCCCATGTGTTACCGACATTTTCCAATGCCCTATGAACAGGAAAACATGTCATCCATAACACACGGGTTAGTCCTAGAGGCAGACTAAGAACACTTTGTGTTTATACTCTACACCTGCATATGAGTTTTCCTCCGAAGGCAGTTAACATGCTACTTGGCAAACCTCCGCATTGGCCATTGCAGTTATAGCATAGACATATAAACATTAATAATGAACCTGGAATTATAATAATACAATTTATTATTGCCTCGAGGGCATATTTCCAACAGTCTCCCACTTGCACTAGAGACAATAATCTAGTTACATGATTTGTCTCACACCAATGGCACTACGGTGTTCTTCATGCTTTCCGAGTGGTAGATGCTTCGTCAACAGTTCTGACACATTCAGAGTCGTATCAATCTTGCGTATCTTTAAGTACCCTTCTTCGATGAAGTGACGAATAAGGTGATTCTTGCGGTCGACATGCTTGGATTTCTGATGAGCCCTTGGCTCCTTTTCTTGAGCCACTGCACCGGTGTTATCACAGTATAACTCCAGTGGGTCTCTCGCACTTGGGACGACATCAAGATCGATGATGAAGTTCCTAATCCAAATGCCCTCCTTAGCTGTTTCTGAAGCCGCAATGTATTCCGCCTCTGTTGTAGAATCCGTGACGGTATTCTGCTTGAAACTTTTCCAGCTTATTTCTGCACCATTTAATGTAAGTACATAACCTGATTGAGATTTGAAATCATCATGATCAGTCATGAAGCTAGCGTCTGTGTAACCTTTAGCAAGGAGCTCTTCATCACCTCCATACACGAGAAACAACTCTTTTGTTCTCTTGAGGTACTTGGCAAACCTCCGCATAGGCCATTGCAGTTATAGCATAGACATATAAACATTAATAATGAAACTGAAATTATAATAATACAATTTATTATTGCCTCTAGGGCATAATTCCAACAGTCTCCCACTTGCACTAGAGACAATAATCTAGTTACATGATTTGTCTAACACAAATGGCACTACGGTGTTCTTCATGCTTTGCGAGTGGTAGAGGCTTCATCAATTGTAACGACCCGATCCCGAAGGGAACCAAGTTTACTGTGCTTCTATGCTATCCATGGATCAGTATGCTAGCACACACAGTACTCGATGAAATACCATAGTATCACATGTCATAAATTAACGTAAATACATGGTATTTATTATCTTACAGCCTTTGGGCTAGAATACACAGCAGAAAAAACAAAATATAAGTGGAGTCCCATCAACGTCAACGGCAAAGTTGAGTGTAGACTTCACGACCCTATATCGTATCACTTACTCGTCGTATATAATCCTGCAACACCGAAGGTTACAGCCCGACAACGGGTCAGTACATTTGAATGTACGGAAAATCATATCCCAGAAAGAAGTAAAATTTCCTACAATACATGCAATTTGGTTGCTGGAGCTTCTACATTTATTTTTGCAAAAAGCTAATTTTCCCTATAGAATAATAATAACTAAGTTCTACAATAGCATACGATTGAGATGTAAAAATTCCACTCAATCTATCCCAAAGTGATTAAACCAATCAGTTAATTAAAGATGATGAGACAAATCAATATTACCACATCTAGTCGCTCAAATTGTCCATAACCGGGGACACGACTAATCGATAGTTTTGCACTCTGCAGAGGTTTGTGCACATTTACCCACAAGAATCGATCGCCTCCTTTGTAGTTCGTCACACTTCATGATGTATGACAACTGGAAGATCGAGGCATGGTCTTTCAGAAGAGTTTTCGTTACTCTGGTATCACCCATCCCACCTACGTTCACAACACTACCAAGTAAGAGTCCCTACAACTGATAAACCAAGCCAGAGCCCATAGTAGCTTGTCGCTGCACACGTAAGCTTCTAGGTATGTCAATACAATTAGTCCCTTTGAGCCTAAGTGGCTTTCCGCAGTCATCACTGGCCATCCCTAGGATACTCGCAACCATCCCACCCAGGTAGTTCATTAACTTTATCTTGGTCCTAATTACTACATTATCACTCATACCTCATAATGATTCACTTTCCAATCCACGTCTACTTAGCATAGCAATATCATAGTATACGATGGTGACAAAAAATGTAAGGATCAGACCTAACTCAATGAACTACTGGGTGTAATAGCATAGCATAACCTATCATGCAATCTAAAGAAGAAGAACTAATGCATTGAAAACATAGGTAATAGGGAGTATGATCAAAGATATGACTTGCCTTGAATCTTGATGAAGTTATTCATGCTCACAATTCCGACAATTCTACTCGTCACACTCCGAGCAATCTATTGTAACCATGCAAACAAGGTTGCACACAATAAATCAACAATCCAAAAGAAGGCAAACAATTTTTTTTTGAAACTCCAAAAGAAAAACCAAATAAAAGATTTTTCAAAACAGATCAAAAATGCGTTCAAAGTGGGTTGTAATGTGTCTAGAAACTAGGGTTTAACTAGGGTTCTAGTTTGCAAAAGAATCAATAAAATCCGAGTTGTAAAGCAAAAGTTACGATCAAAAGAAGATCAAATTTGAATCTGTCCAGATTTAAATTTTTAGAAAATACTAAATAAAGTTTTAGTATTGTACTGGATAAAGGGTTTCAAAAGAAAACCGTGGGCTTTGGAATCACCTAAAACGGATCTACGGTTAAAAAGTTATAGCGAAAATAGAACTAAGGGCTATTCTGTAACTAGAAGATTAAAATAATCGCATCTAGGTCCCCGACGATGAGATGAACAGTGCTCACCGGAGAAAAATCCGGCGAAAATTTCCGGCGACGAAAACGAAGATGAATGGGTCCTACGGCTTCGTCTCGACGAGAGGAATCCGATGATGGGGGCGGTTTGCTCCGAGACTTCTCGAAACGGCAACGACGGGCTCCGGCGACTTCAACTCCGGTGAAACTCCGTCGAGAAATTCCTTTCACTACGGTGGGTATTGGCTCGAAATTTTTCTGGGAATCGGTGGAGGAGATCCGGGACTATATATAGGTAGAATTTCGTAGGCAAGGAGCAAGAAACGGAGGAGATCCAGGCAGATACGGATGCTCCAACGGACTCCTACGTTTTTTTTGAGCGGTAGGACACTTCTCATTCATTCACAACCAACACTCTCGAAATACATGCTGGATCGTGTGGATATCCTATCCATAAGTGCCTACCTAGATTTAAAGTAGACGCAAACTTATCAAGACGGTGGGCATCGGGGTTATAATTTCTCCCCTCCCAAATAAAATTACAGGACTCGAACAAACTCCTGTTTTGAACTATCTCTGATGTGATAATACTATGTTGGCCTCCATTGCCCTCCCGAATATCATTCATTGTGTTCTTTGAGTCCCCAGAAACCACAATTTTTGTGAAGTTAAGATCTTGAGCCAGTGCTTGCGCCTCTCTGCACGCCATCATTTCTAGACAAGCCGGGTCAGTGACACCCAGATATACCACCGCCGACGAGCCCACAAATGTTCCCGTGTGGTCACGACAAACCGCAGCGACCGCTCCCCTCTCCCCACTTCTGGATACTCCACCGTCAACTCTGATGTGCACCGTCCCCGCACTCGGCGGTTTCCATACTCTACGAGTTGCTCTCCTTTCGTGACCACTGGTCCTGGTAGAAGGAGAAGATGTAATTTCTAGGTCCTTGATGAAGTTTCCAATGAACATATGCGTGGAGAGCGGGCTCTGATGGATATCCTTATGGATAAGCTTCCTCTTAGCATACCATGTTGCCCACAATGTGATGAAGACCGAAGCTGCCTCCTTTTGGTTCATGGAGATTAAAACCTCATGGATCCATGTCTTTGCGTAGGCAACCCTAATCTCATTTTGGTGTTCAAAGACATCACTTTCGTTCAGCGACCATACAACTCTTGCCATATTGCACTCCAAGAGAGAATGTCTCCAAGAATCAGGACACCCGCAAACTTGGCAGTTTTCAGAAATTTCCATCTTCCTCCTCTTTCGGACGTCTTCAGTTGGAATTGTATGCTTCGCCAGTCTCCACATAAAATGTCGGACTTTCCCTAGGACTTGACAGCCCCACAATTTCTTTCATGTTGAAGCTGCCGCCACTCCATCAGATTGAGCGGGCCGGTGTTCCAACCAGTCCACCCTCCTGTTCTTTGTCAATACCAACATCCTGTAGGCTGATTTCACCGAAAAAATTCCTTTCTTTTCAAAAGCCCATTCCCAGCGGTCTTCACAGCTTCTGGTGCTAAGGGGAATCCCCAGGATTATCTGTTTGTCCGATGGCAGGAAAAGATGGTCCAACATCTCTTTGTTCCAAGAAACTATCGGTCCGTCAATTAGCTCATGGACATACTGAGGCGGATTCATAGCCAAGGATGCAATGGGTCTCATATTAGACTCACTTGGGATCCAGTTTGACTCCCAAATACTCGCCGATCTCCCATTACCAATACGTTTTATCAGACCCACTTTCAGTGTATCCCTTCCTTCCAACACCGCCCTCCAAATCTGCGAGGGGTGGCTCCCCAAAATGGCTGAAAGGAAGTCGACTTCCGGGAGGTAGATTTCCTTCAACATCCTTGATGATAGAGCCTCCGGCACGTGCATGATCCTCCAGGCCTGCCTTGCTAGAAGTGCCAAATTGAACAACTCGAAATCTTTGAACCCCAAGCCGCCAAGTTGCTTAGGTTTTGTCATCTCACTCCACGAGACCCACGCTGGTTTCCTTTTACCGTCTTTTTCCCCCACCAGAATTGTCTGATCAGCTTGTTTAGTTGCTCTATGAGGCCCCTTGGCAACTTGAAACAGGACATTGAGTAGACTGGGACTGCCTGGGCGGTGGATTTAACTAGTACCTCCTTGCCCGCCGACGAGAACAGTTTTGCGAGCCAACCTTTAACCTTCCCCCATAATCTCTCTTTCAAAAATTTAAAAGCCCCGTTCTTTGAAGAACCAACATCCGAGGGCATGCCCAAATATTTCTCATTCAGAGTTTCATTGGGGACATTGAGAATTGCCTTTATTTCACCTCTGATCGCCTCTGGACATCCTTTGCTTAAGAAAATGGATGATTTTGCAGGGTTTATGCGCTGGCCAGAAGCATTACAGTACGTCTCCAACAGGTTTGACACCTCATGAGCCCCTTCACTAGTTGCTTTGAAAAACAGCAGGTTGTCATCCGGAAACAAAAGATGGTTTATCGCTGGCGTCGTAGGAGCCACTTTTAGACCACCCAAATTGGGAGACTGAAACTGAGAGTTTAAGAGGCACGAAAGGCCCTCTGCTGCTAAAAGGAACAAGTATGGGGATATCGGATCACCCTGTCGAAGACCTCGAGTTGGTTTGAAGTCCTCTAGAATTTTTCCATTAAAAAGAACACTATATGTTACAAAACTGACCATGCTCATCACCGTTGAGACCCACCTAGATGAGAATCCCAACTTCAACATTATAGCTTCGAGATAGGCCCACTCCACATGATCATAGGCCTTCATCATATCCAACTTCAAAGCTCCATGCCTATGAAGAGGAAAAGGAAGCTCCCTCGTCGTTCGGGGTGGCTGGGCCGTTCGGCCCACGCGCGGCACGGCTGGTTGGGCCTGCTTCGGCCTGGCTAGCTTGTCCCCTTTTTTTACGAATTATTTGTTTTTTGAAAAACTTACTATAGAGATATAAAAAAAATAACTCCAAAAAATAACGCAATATTTAAATAAAAATAAAAAGTAATAATAAAATATATTTATTTGTTTACTTATTTTTAACACAACTTTAGAGAGTTTTATATAATAATTTATAACTCCAAAAATTCCCAAATAAATTTCGAAAATATTAGGATAATCTAAATAGAATATTCAATAACTTTTTATCCAAAATAAAAAGATTCTATAAAAAACATTTTCTAATAAATCCAAATAAAACCCAAGTAAGGTTTTAAATCATTTTCAAATGAAATTGAAGAAGTCATGTTATCTTCCCTCTAGGGCATATTTCCAACGGTCTCCCACTTGCACTAGAGACAATAATCTAGTTACATGATTTGTCTCACACCAATGGCACTACGGTGTTCTTCATGCTTTCTGAGTGGTAGAGGCTTCGTCAACGGGTCTGACACATTCATAGTCGTATCAATCGTGCGTATCTTTAAGTACCCTTCTTCGATGAAGTGACGAATAAGGTGATACTTGCGGTCGACATGCTTGGATTTCTAATGAGCCCTTGGCTCCTTTGCTTGAGCCACTGCGCCAGTGTTGTCACAGTATAACTCCAGTGGGTCTCTCGCACTTGGGACGACATCAAGCTCGATGATGAAGTTCCTAATCCAAATGCCCTCCTTAGCTGCTTTTGAAGCCGCAATGTATTCCGCCTCCGTTGTAGACTCCGCGACGGTATTCTGCTTGAAACTTTCCCAGCTTATTGCTCCACCATTCAATGTAAATACATAACCTGATTGAGATTTGAAATCATCATGATCAGTCATGAAGCTAGTGTCCGTGTAAACCTAGCAAGGAGCTCTTCATCACCTCCATACACGAGAAACAACTCATTTATTCTCTTGAGGTACTTGAGTATATTCTTGACAGCAGACCAATGAACCAATCCAGGGTTGCTCTGGTATCTTCTACAAGCACTAAGTGAAAATGAAACATCTGGTCTGGTGCACACCATGGCATACATGATCGATCCAATGGCTGAAGCATATAGATTCTTGCCCATCTCTTCTCGTTCTGCAGCCGTCTGAGTCGACTGATTTCTACGAAGTAGTGTGCCAGTTTCCATTGGGAGATTGCCTTTCTTTGCATTCTCCATTCTAAACCTTTTCAGGTGTGAGTGATCAAAGCCTTTATAGCCACGCCTGTTACGGGTGGTGTTTGGACAGAGTCAAAACCCACCCTCCGGTATGAAGTTAAGACACATTCTTATGGTCATGAAGGACACATGCATATTAACTTTAGATGATTTTACTTATAACATGGAAACGATGTGATCTCAAAGTAAATCATACAATTGGGTCGGTTCAACACCCTTGTTGTGGCAACAATGTGCTCCCATGTGTTACCGACATTTTCCAATGCCCTATGAACAAGAAAACATTGCATCCATAACACACGGGTTAGTCCTAGAGGCATACTAAGAACACTTTGTGTTTATACTCCACACCTGCATATGGGTTTTCCTCCGAAGGTCTAACATCCCAGATTTCACAAAAATTAAATTTTTGTTTTTGGTGTGAATTATTTGATTGTCTGATTTGTTTGCGGTGTTTGCATACCTTATTTATCGATCGGAGATTATTTCCCCCCTCTTATATCGTACCGGACGGAGACCGACCCTTGCCACCGTGACACTCGACCTTTGCGACACCGGGTTTCACCCGATCACCGTCGCAAAAACTCAGACAAGACCAGCCGTAGCCAACGGAATGAAAAACCCCGTTTAATAAGTAAACGGGATATTTTTATAGCGCACCGGAAAGTGTTCTCGGAACGGTTCCAGCGCGAGGTGAACGCTGCCAGCTCTACGCGCTGATAGCGCAGTTCGAATTTTTACCCGAATCGGAGGTCCTACGGACCCCCGGCGGTCAGAAACGTAAGCACCGCGCGTGCGAGAAAACCGGGGATGTTTTTGCAAACTGCCATCCACCTGGGCTATATAAATACCACCACTCCCCCATCCCTTTCTAGGGTCCACCCTAGTCGAAAATTGCAGCCACCCCCTCACAATAGCCCAATTTTCGCATGATAGTCCATTTTTTCCCAAAATCTAGCCTCCCTTTGTTCTGGACCGTCAGATCCGGAGATCCGACGACCCTGGATGCGCCATGTCAGCCCGGCCTCTCCACCCCTCTCTCTCCTCCCACCTTCTTCCCATGGAGGCGCCGCCTCACACGTTGGCGAGGGAGCCGCCGGCCGCCACCGCTGTTCCTCCTCTCGGCCCCCTCACCTTTTCATTTTTCCCCTACAGGAGCTAGCCGCCGTTGAAGCTGCCATGGCTGACGAGGAGCTCGCCCAAGCTCGAGGCGCCGCCCTGCTCCGCCGCCTGGACCCGCCGGCGACCGGATCCGGGGGGATTCGATGCCCCTCGGCCTCCCCGTCCAAGATGCTGTGCACCAGGCCTCGCCGGACCCGCCGCCTCGCCGGAGGTCAACGACACTGCCAGCACCTACCTGCCCCGCACGGGAGGAGCCCGAGCCGGCCACCTCACCTGCTAGGCCGGCCTCGCCTCCACGTGGGCCCCAAGGCCCAGTCCAGCCCAGGCGCACCCGCAGCCTAGAACTGGCTAGGCCAGCCGGCCAGGTCGCCGCCGGTCTATTGGGCCTCGGCCCAGCAAGGTCTCTTTTTTTCTTTCCCCTTAGAAATTTTACTAAGTCCCCAGGATGTGTTATTTTATTCAGTTTTGCGCTGTAATTTGCGAGTAAACCGTGGCTCGGATGACATTGCGCCCAAAAGGAAAATTGTTTAGTTTTGTGTGTACTTCAATCCATCTTTTGTGAGCATTTTGATTTGAGGCCATCTTGATGTTGTTAATCACTGTTGAAGTGGGCATCAGACTGTTAACTTCTACTAATTTCTGTTAAGTGTTGTTGTTGTTATTTTATTGCAAGTTTGCATGATGATTGTGACACATCCATGAGGCCTAATGTATTAATTCTTGTTGCATACTGTTAAGCATCATGTCTACTTCCATTGTATGTATTGCATTGTCATGTTTACATTTCTGGTCATATTTATGTTTATCTCCAAAGTTGCTATCCTGCTGTTATTGACAGCCACATCTGTTTTTCACTAAGTCTATAACTTTCCGATGTCATGTTGCATGCTTAATACTAACTCCGATCCATAATAAGTGTCGCTCATCTAGTACAAAGTTTGTACTAGCTTAGTACAAAATATGCGACACTTATTATGGATCAGAGGGAGTATCGATCTGTGATGCCTATGACCTTGATTCTTTTTTTGTACCTGATCACCATCTTGCCTACTCCATACTCATATATTCCTATGTCAAGTTGCTTTGCATTTGCATATAGTTTTACCTCTGTTTGTACAACATGATAATAACAGTTTCTGCCATGTTTTCCTGATTTTCACTAAGTCCTTGACCAGTAATATTTTATAGCTTTTTGTGATGCTTATAACTAATGAACCATGATGCCTATTTGCATGATTCCTTTTTCGATGCCTTCCCTTCCATGTATACTTTAGTTAAATATCATTTGTGAGCATGTTTTCATTCATTATCCTGTTTATGCATTGCTCTAAAGTGTGCTTCCTGATGTTGGCAGATTGTGTTCAAAACTTGTTTTGATTGTATCTTTTTAACCGTAACTCCGTTTGGAGTGTTCTTTATATGTAACTTGATTATTTTTTCGTGTACTTTGTGTTTATGCTATTGTTTGCTGTTGTTAACCAACCTAAAATATGGTTTAGGGCAGAACAATACCAATTACTTAAATTGTTGTGGGGCACTTAGTGATATGCCATGTTTAGGTTGTGCCTCACTTAAATTGACTAGAATAGATAGTCACCTCTTGCCATGTTTGTGTGCTATGCCATGCTTGAGTGAGATGCCATGTTAATAACCTCTGCTCACCTTGTGTAGCGAAACAACTTGAACCTTTCTAAATGTGCGGTAGCGTCATGTGTGACGAGTACTCCACTTAACCTGTTAGTAACCGCTCTCGACGGTAGGTGCGATGTCTCGTTTTGCCTTCTTGTTGATGCTTGCTCGTCTTTGCTTAGTAGTACTAGATGCTTTCTCGTCGATTTTCTTTTCCAGTGTTTCCTTCTTGTGTGCTTCCGCGGGTACCTCTCGGAGACGATGCGAGCTTGCGATCGACTTCACCTTCGGTTTCGTCTTCTCATCAGGTAAGGGGGATCATATATCATGCTTATAACTTTCAGCTCAATCGCGCCTAGGTGTAGGATAGAACAATTGCTTGATCCTACCACTGTATATTTCATCCTCTCAAATAAACCCAAACAACCATGTCCTCCACATCCCAGTAAACCTTGTTCGGCTATATTAGTTTTGCTCGCTGCTCAGCCACTGCTTAGTATGCATGCTAGATGTTATCAACTGTTAACTCCTATTACTCCTTGGATTGGGCTATCACATTATATTATTATTGTGGATGATTTGATTATTATAATTTTGACTATATTCGACGAAGGATGGAAGGTCTAGGCTATCCCGCCCCGACGCTTTGTTCGATTCGAGTCACCTAGGATCCGAGTTCCGGGTATTGGTTTTAAGACTGAGCTTTCCTAACCGCGTGTGGGATTTTATGGGGTCCCCTTTTCTTACCTACCTAGCTTTACCATTTGCAAACCATGCATATATGTCTGTCGGGTCTCTCCTAGCAGATATCCTTTAAAACATCTCGGGCCAGCAGAGACATGGTTTCTCTGTTGGTCCACACTGGTGAGCTAGAGGCCTGCCCACATGTGAGGGGATCAGTTACCTCGACCTTGGCCAGACGGAAGAGTCCGATCCGAGAGCGTGGCCAGCTTTTGGATTGGGTGTCGACTCCCCGGGGGCCACCCGGATTTGTTCGTTGTTAGCTAGAGGGACCTGTCGTTTCGTATCTGTTGGAACTAAATCATAAAATGGTTGCATATGATGGGTAGAAACTGAGAGAGATGGGCGTGCGTGCGGAGCCTTGTAATGGGCAGTTGGTACACCCCTGCAGGGTTAAATCTTTTCGAGAAGCCGTGTCCACGGTTATGGACGACTTGAGACCTACTCCTTGTTCATAGATAACACCAACTGAATCATATTTAATAACTTGATCAACGTGTGTGTGCCTTGACTGCTTCTTCTTCGTCGGGATGCGAAGAGGAGGACAAGGATAGGATAGGTGTTATGATTGCGTAAGTAGTTGATAGCAAGACTTGTTGGAGGCAATTCCTCATCGAATGCTTGGATCTCATCTTACTCTAAAATAGACCGTTAGCCACTCATATATTGCTAGTGCGTCTGCAACCTCACCACCACCCCCATCTTACCCGTGAGAAGTTTGTTACAAGACTTTGATATATTCTCACCCCTTTCTTTTCTTTTCCCTTTTATGTATTTCCTGATTGGCCGCTGCAATTGATTGCTACCTCGACTCTTCTTCTGGACGCCTTCGTGGAGACTCGACGACGACTAGTTAGGTGGATCCCGGCGGAGAGCCTGAACCCGTGTGGTTACGAGAATGGTGTGTTTTACCTTTTCCTCTAGGCATTAGATTGTAGTCTATACTCAGACATCTATCTTCCGCTGATGTATTGTATTTATGGCAGTTGTATGCCGATTGTATGAGCTGTTGTATCCTTGTAGCTGTAATGTTGTGATATCATGTTGGAAATCCGGGGCATATGGCATTGTCATATGTCGCGGTGGGAGTGATATGTGCTTCGTCCCCGGATCTGGATGGAAACATCTAGATCTAGAACAGTACCGCATATTGGTCCTTACAGAAGGCAGTTAACATGTGATACGTCTCAAACGTATCTACTTTTCCAAACACTTTTGCTATTGTTTTTCCCTCATTCTTGCATGATTTGGACGAAACTAACCCGGACTAACGCTGTTTTCAGCAGAGCTGTCTGTATGGTTTTATTGTGCGCAGGAAATGGATTTTTGGACGTCCCAGAGAATTTCCAGAAAAATACTACAAAATCCACGCACCCGAAGGAGCCAGATGCCAGAAGTGGGACCACAAGGGAGCCCTGGGGGCCCCAGGCGCCCCCCTAGCGCGGCCAGCGGTGGGGCCGTGCCCTCTGGCCGCCTGGGGGCCTCCCCCTCCTCTGGTGCCCTACCGATGCTCCTATTTATTCCAGTGACGCGATAACCCCAGAACAAAAGTCCTTTTCCCAATTCTCGTCGCGGAGCCGCCACCACCCTCTGTTCTTCTCCGGGAGGGCTAATCTGGAGGCTGTTTTGGCCTCCGGAGAGGGGAGATCATCGCCATCGTCATCATCACCACCACTCCATCCTCCCTCCATGACTTCTCCATACATGTGTGAGTAATTCCCTGCTGTAGGCAAAGGGGTGGTAGGGATTGGATGAGTTAGATCATGTAATAGTTTATCAGATTATTGGGGGCATGTTGCGTATCATCTAGATTGGTGTTTATCATCTTTGCTTCAACTTGTTGCTTGTAATGCTTGTCACTTTGGGCCCGAGTGCCATGATTTCAGATCTGAACCCTTTGTGTTTTCATGAATATATTTGTGTTCTTGATCTTATGTATGATTTGTTTACACCTGTTATAATCCGGAACCGGCGATCCCAAAGGTGATAGCTTGGGAAACCAAAGGGGATGGACTATAATTTGAGGAATCCATGTATCCATTGATTGTTAATGCTTTATTCCGGTGCTCTTTGACAGGAGCACCTTAATCTCCATAAGTTCCTTTTGGCCCTGTTCATAGCGGGATGGTAGGACAAAAGATGCCGTGCAAGTTCTTATTGCAAGCACGTACAACTACCTGTGGGATACATGCCTGGTGTTTGACTTATGCCTAGATGATCTTTGCTTTTCTGTGTGCCTTGCCCCAAGTTAAATACATGATGTGTCTTATCCATGCAGCACCCAACCATCCATCTCCCTAGCCTACAGTGTTTTTCATTCTGTTGGTTACTAGTTGTTTACCTTTGCTGTTTTAATATTACCGTTGCTATCATCACAACTATTATCGCAGTTGCTATTAATATCTTGTTGCAAGTAAGTGTATCTCAGGTGCGGTGGAATTGACAACTCCACTGTTAAAGCTTGTGGATATTCTTTGGCTCCCCTTGAGTCGAATCAATTAATTGGGTTATCTTACCTATCTTACCCGCGAAGACTATCTCGATCCCCTACAGTTGTGGGATATCAAGCCTGTTTTCTGGCGCTGCTGCCGGGGAGCATAGATTTATTCACAAGTCTACTTGAAGTATTTTAACTGCTGCAATTTATCCGCTATGGGTAAGAAAGAACAACCCAAGGTCCCGATCTTACCACCCCGTACGAGAAAAGGTACTGTTTTGAACACTAGTGCTACACTTGATTCACCTTCAGTTATGAGTAAGTTTGCTTCACCGCCACCACATGATGCCTCTACTGAATCTGTCACTATGTCCGATACTTTTGATGATGCTTCTACTACTCTTGATGATATTGGTTCACTTAGTCGCGCTCTTGAGAAACAGATTGCTGCTGATGCCAAGAAATCTGGGATTGAAATTCCTGATTCTTGATATCCTTTTGATGGGACTTACACTTATCCCGATTTGAGTAAACTCAAGGAGAGACTCCTTGATGATGATTATATTATACTTGATGATTTATGCAGGGAGCTAACAGATTTTGACGAATCTGACCCTGGTGCTATTAAGAAACTACTCGAAAAACATTCTCTAAAGAACAAGACCGTACCTGAAGCTACTTTTTCTACGTCTCCTATATGCATCAATGATCCCGATTATAATTTCTCTGTTGATCTTTCACTTATATCTATGGTTGAACCTGACCCCTTTTTTGGCAGAGAAAATGATGATGCTATTGCACACCTGACCAAACTCACTGAGTTAGGTGGCTTGTTTACTACAGATGAAAAGATACGAAACTTCTATGTTACTAAGCTTTTTCCTTTTTTTTAAAGGAAGGTGCAAAAGCATGGTACGAAGCACTACCATGTGGTTCCATTAGGAGTCCTCAAGACTTAGCTCACTCTTTTGTTGATAAGTATTTTCCTGCTCATATGCAACATGCTGCTTTACGAAAAATTTATAACTTTAAACAGTTGGAGGATGAGAACCTTCCTAAGGCTTGGGGGAGGTATTGCAGTATGATCCAGGCTAGACCGGGACATGGAGTCCCTAAGAATGAATTGATTGATATATTTTACGCTAGTCTAACTGATGAATCTAGATCCTACTTGGACAGTTGTGCTGGTTGTGTTTTCAGGAAAAGAACACCGGACGATGGAGAAGAATTAATGGGCAAGATTGCTAAGAACCACGAAGAGTGGTCCGTCCCTGAACCACCTCCACCACCAAAGAAGAGGGGCATGCTTGTACTAAGCCCCGAAGACATGCAAGAAGCAAAGAAATCCATTAAAGAGAAGGGTATTAAAACTAAAGACGTGAAGAATCTACCCCCTATTGAGAAGTTGTGTGAGCCGACCACTCACCCTCCTATGGTAGAGGTACACTCTCTTTTAGATTTCAATGCGAGTGACATTCCTCATGGTAAGCCTCATGATCAATTTTTAGATGAGCTTGAAAATTTCATTATGAAGCAAAATCACTTTAATGAGAGGATACAAAGTCAGTTGCATGATAATTCCCTTGCTATCAAAAGTTTGCTTGATGTTCTAGGTAGAACAGTTAATGATGTTAAATGTCTTGTGAAGCATTTTCATATGGTCCAAACTCAGCTTGATCAAATTTCTAATGTGAAAAAAGATTTGCTTGCTAATAATGCCAAACAGGATATACAGGCCTTCGGGATTAAAACCCGAGGGGGAACTAGCACTCAAGATCCTCTCTATCCGGAGGGGCATCCTAAGAGAATCGAGCAAGATTCTCAAATACACGAGGAAGAAATTTTTAGCTCTCCGAAGAAGAAGAAGCACAAAGAAGATGAAAATTCCAATGATCCAAATAGTATATCTACCTCCGATGCTGAGACTGAAGACGGTGCTGAGCCTGAAAAAGATGGTGAAAAGGATGATCCACCCGAAGTTCCAGACGAAGAAGCACCCGACAAACGCAAGAAATACACTAGAGAAGATTTTATCGCAAGAAGACATGGGAAGGAACGAGAGCCATGGGTGCAGAAACCCATGCCCTTTCCAGGTAAGTCTCTCAAAACTAAAGAAGAAGAACATTACAATAGGTTTTGTGAGTGGATGAAACCTCTTTTTCTTCAAATTCCTTTGACTGGTGCTATTAAGTTACCTCCTTATTCGAAATATACGAAAGATATTGTTACTAATAAAAGAAAAGTTCCTAATGAAGCAATATCTACTATGCTTGCTAACTACTCTTTTAGTGGAAAGATTCCTGAGAAGCTTGGTGATCTAGGTATACCCACCATTCCTTGTTCCATAAAGAATAATTATGTCAGGACTGCTTTATGTGATCTTGGAGCAGGAGTGAGTGTTATGGCCTTTTCTCTTTAAAAGAGATTATGTTTAGAAAAACTAATCCCTACAGATATCTCTCTTCAGATGGCTGACAAGTCAATAGCCGTTCCCATATGTATTTATGAGGATGTTCCCGTTGAAGTTGCTAATTGTTTAATCCTCACTGATTTTTTTGTGCTTGACATGCCCGGGGATGGGAGCATGTCTATTATTCTTGGTAGACCTTTTCTTAACACCGCAGGTGCTATTATTTATTGCAATAAAGGAAATGTTACTTTCAATGTGAATGACAAAGAACACACGGTGTATTTTCCGAAGAAGATTGACAAGAGGCATGGCCTCAACTCTATAGAGAATATCGAGACCGTGAAGATTTGAGAATGGGATTGTCCTCTACATGTGTGATACGTCCAAAACGTATCGATAATTTCTGCTTGCTCCATGCATGTTTTGTGTGATATTGCTATGATCTAGATACACTTTCATACATTTTTTTATCATATTTGGACTAACCTATTAACTCAGTGCACCCCAGTGCCAGTTCCCGTTTTCTGCTGTTTTTCTATTTCAGTTTTCCCCCATATAAAAAGTGCCAGAAAAATTCAGGAAAATTCAGATAAAAAACCAGCGTGATGGAAACTTCGAGAAAAGCCCGGGAGGGGCCAAAGGGGAGCCAGGGGGGCCCAGGCGGCCACCCGGCGCAGCCCCACCCCTGGCCGCGCCAGGGGGGTCGCCTGGGGCCCCTGGTCCACCTCTGGCTGCCCCCCTTCGCCTATTTATCCCCCGTCACGGGAAAACTCCAGAACAGGAACCCTATTCCGCGAACTCGCCTCTGTTCCGCCACCGCCGCTTCCAAGATCGGGAGAACCAGAAGACCTCTTCCCGGCACCCTGCCGGAGGGAGGATTGACCTCCGGGAGTCTTCTCTCCACCATGGATGCTCCCCGGATGTCTCGTGATTAGTTTTCCTTGGACCATGGGTCCGTGATCAGTAGCTATGTGATGTTCTCCTCCCCTCTCTGATCTTCATTGTTTAGACCTCGTGAGCTGCCCTACATGATTGAGGCACCTTTGTAATATTTCAGCTATTGCTATGTTGAGTTTGATCGGATCTGATGGATTATGAGATTATGTTCGGATTGTGATAGAGTAATATATTTGGTTTTTATCTCTTATATTTTTGTTCCTAAGTAATTCTTGCATGCTCTCCGTTGCTGTTTATTCCTTTGGCCAAGTAGTAGGTAGTGACTCCAAGAGGGAACGTTGTGCTAGATTGTGGGTTCATGCCTCCCCGATGACATGCTTGAGTGACAGAAACATGAGTCTAGGGGATGTGTTGTTGCCACAAGGGGGAAAACAACGGTGCTTGTAACCGCGGTTACAAGGATTTTTTACTTTACGCAAAGTTCTTTTTAATGCAGTTGTCTGTTGCTTTGGGTTTACACTTTGGGTGGGGCTCGCAACTTAATACCAGCGAGATGTTCTGGATAGATATCTCAAGGTGGATGATTAGTAGTAGATGCAGATGGATTTCGGTCTACTTACTTTGGCGTACTGCCCGTGCTTTTGAACCTCTTCCTTTCTTTTGTAGCATAGTTAGCATTGTGGTGCGTTCTTAATCCTGTCAATTGCCTTTCTGTAATTTGTTTACCTCGCATAGAATTTTTATCGTCTTTTGGGAGAGAGACATTGTAAGGACCGATATGCGGTACTGTTCCAGATCTAGGTGTTTCCACCCAGATCCGGGGACGAAGCACATATCGGTCCCACCGTGACATAGGACAAAGCCATATGCCCCGGATTTCAAACATGATATCACAACATTACAGATACCAGGATACAACATCTCACACAAGCGGCATACAACTGCCTTAATACAATACAACAGCGGAAGATATATGTCTGAGTAAAGACTACAATCAAAAGCCTACTGGCAAAGAGAAAAACATCGATCCCATAACCACACGGGTCCAGGCCCTCCGCCGGGATCCGCCTAACTAGTCGTCGTTGAGTCTCCATGTGAAACGTCGATCACCATACCTGTCGTCAATCAAGAACCCTGAAAAGGGTTTGGGGGTAGTATCATGAGTACAGAGGTACTCAGCATCCAACTGTAGTGGTCATCTGACCCAGCAAGGACTTCATCACTCGTCATTCTAGGACAACTAGTAGTTTACGGTAAGGATGGGGTAAGTGGTGACGTTGCTGCCGCACTAGCATTTGATGAGGAATCGCCTCCAACAAGTCTTGCTATCAACTACTTACGCAAACATAACACCTATCATATCCTTGTCCTCCTCTTCGCATCCCGACGAAGAAGAAGCAGTCAAGCCACACACACACGTTGATCAAGTTATATTAAGATTATCTCAGTTGTTGTTGTCTATGAACAAGGAGTAGGTCTCAAGTCGTCCATAACCGCGGAAACGGCTTCTCGAAAATATTTAACCCTGCAGGGGTGTACCAACTGCTCATTACGAGGCGTCGCATGCTCGCCCATCTCTCTCAGTTGCTACCCATCATAGGCAACCATTTTATGATTTAGTTCCAAGAGATCTGAAATGACAGGTCCCTCTAACTAACAACGCACAAATCCGGGTGGCCCCCGGGGAGTCGACACCCAATCCAAAAGCTAGCCACGCTCTCGGATCGGACTCTTCCGTAAGGCTAAGGTCAGGTTTGTCTCGCCTATATAACAGGGTACTTCCCTAGCTCACCAAGTGTGGACCAACAGAGGAACTAAGTCTCCGCTGGCCCGAGTTGTTTGAAAACTACTGGTAGCTGACCAGGACACACACGGTTTCAAATGGTAAATCAGCTTGGGCCACCTCTAGAAATGTTTGAAGCTAGGTAGGGAAGAAGAGGGGACCCCATAAAATCCCACACACAATTAGGCACACTCAGTCTTAAAACCAATACCCGGAACTCGGATCCTAGGTGACTCGAATGGAACAAGGCGTCGGGGCGGGATAGCCTAGACCTTCCATCCTTCGTCGAATATAGTAAACATTATAATAATCATATCATCAACAACAATATAATAATGTGATATCCCAAATCAAGGAGTAACAGGGTAACATCGTAGCATCCTAAGCATGCATACTAAGCAGGGGATGAGCAACGAGCAATAGTAACATAGCAGTACATGGTTTGCTGGGAAGGGACATGGCTGTATCGGTTTGAAAGAGGCTGTAAACATGTGGTAGGATCAAACATCGAACCTAACCTATACTAGCATGCAAACCTCTGGTTGAAATAGAATGGATCATAAGTAATGCATAGTCCTTTCCTGTTGATAAGTCGGGTTCCGAAGGTGTAGTGGATCGCAAGCTCGCGTCGTCTCCGAAGGTACCCGCGGAAGCACACAAGACGATAAACACTGGAAAGCAATCAACGAGAAAGCACTCTATTACTACGGGGAAACACAAGAACAAGAATACATCACACGACAAGGCAACAAAATACAGATCTATCATCGAGAACGGTTACTAACAGTTTAAGTGGGGTATCGGTCACACACGACGAATACCGCACGTTTACGGTGGTTACGTTTTCTTAGCTACAGGTGATCAACCAACGGTTATTAACATGGCAACTCAAGCAAGCATGGCATAGCACACAAACATGGAAAGAAGGTGAAGCACAAAGTAAACTATCTATGCTAGTCCATTTAAGTGAGGCACAACCTAAACATGGCATACACTAAGTGTCGCACGATGATTAAAACATTTGGTACTGTTCTGTACTAAACCATATTTTAGGTTGGTTAACAACAGCAAACAATAGCATAAACACAAAGTACACAAAAAACTAATCAAGTTACATATAAGAACACTCCAAACGGAGTTACGGTTAAAAAGATATAAGCAAAACAAGTTACGGGTACAAACTGCCAACATTAGGAAGCACACTTTAGAGCAATCCACAAACAGGGTAATCAATGCAAACATGATCACAAATGATATGGAACTAAAGTAGACATGACAGGGAAGGCATGTCAAAAAGAATCATGCAAAAAGGCATCATAGATCAAAAGATATTAAGCAAACAACATGGCATCGCAAAGTAACAGACTTAGTGAAAAACAGAGGTGTCTGTCAAAAACAGCAGCATAGAAACTTTGGAGCTAAATAAATATATGACCAGCAAGCATATCATGACAATGCAATACATATAATGGAAGTAGACATGATGCTTAACAATATATAATTGGAATCACTCAATTCCGATAAACGGTCGCGACACACTCGTCGACCGAAGTTGCAACAAAATAACAGTTTCAGCAACAGCAGCACAATAACATCAGGATAGCTACTTTGGAGCAAGATACAATCATGATGCAGGAAGCAAATATGGCATGTGAATGCATGAAACTGAAGTAGAAGCAATGCTTAACGCAACGCAAAAGGAATCAATCAATTCCGATGAACGGTTGCGAAGCAATCGTCACCCGAAGTTGCAATAAAATAATAACAGCAGCACTTAACAGCAAGTAGTAGCAGTTTAACGGTCTGATGCCCTGTTCAGCACACAATTAAACAATCAAGATGAGCTCAAATGCAAAAACCTTCTACATACGAATGCTAGAGCACGCAAAACTGAGCAACTTTCGTTTTGGGGGCACGTTCATCGGAGCTACGGATTACTCGCAAACTTAAGCGCAAAACTGAAACAACACACAGTTTACTCAGACTTAGAAAAATAAATAAAAAACAGCGGAGAGAAGAAAAAAAATAAAAAGGCTACCATTGGGCCTCTGCCCAGCAGGTCTAGCAGATCTGGCCGGACCGGGCTGGGGCGCCTAGACCGCGCGGGCTGGAGAGGCGGTGGTGGGTCGGGGCGCCAGGGCCCACCACGGCGGTTGTCGGCTCGGGCTGCTCCCGTCCCGAGTGATGGCGGCGGCCGCTGTTGCCGGCCGTCTTCCGGCGACGGGGCGAGTAGGACCCGACGCGAGGAAAGAGGGGCGGCCGGATCCGGCGTAGGGGTGGCACGGGGCGATGTCCAGGGCCGGCGGCGCGAGGTGGTCGTGGACTGGCTCTGGCGAGCTCGAGATCGGCTGGCCACTTGCCATGGCGCTCGGCGGTGCACTGCGGTCCCGCGGGAAGAGAAAAAAGGGTGAGATGAGGAGAGGAGAGAGGAGTGCGCGGCGAGGAGGACCTAGGTGGCCGGCGGTGGGCTGCTCCGGCGGCCGGAGTTGGGCCCGGCGGCGGCAGCTGCCCACGGGCAGTGGAGGCGGCTGGAGAGAGAGGGTGGGAGGAGAGAGAAAGAGGAGGTGGAGGCTTGGGACGATTTGGTCCGTCGGATCCCATATCGGACGGTCCAGATCTGAGAAAAACTAGGGTTTGTTGGAAAATTGGGCAAAATGCGAAAATTGGGCTATGTTGAGGGGGGATTTTCCAGATTGGGAGGATAGGGGCTGCCTAGGTGCTTAGGGAAAACCCTAAGTGGTGGGGTGGTCTTTTTATAGCCCGGGTGGCTGGCAGTTTGCAAAAACATCCCCGGTTTTTCTCTCGCGTGCGTGGTGCTCTCGTTTCTGACCGTCGGGGGTCCGCAGTACCTCCGATTCGGGTAAACTTCGAACTGCGCGATCGGCGCGTCGAGCCGGAGGCGTGCACCTCGCGCTGGAACCGTTCCGAGAACACTTTCCGGCGCGCTATAAAAATATCCCGTTTACTTATTAAACGGGGGTTTTCGTTCCGTTGGCTGCGGCTGGACTCGTGCGATTTTCGCGACGGTGATCGGGTGAAACCCGGTGTCGCAAAGGTCGAGTGTCAGGGTGGAAAGGGTCGGTCTCCGTCCGATATGAGATAAGAGGGGGAACAATAATCGCCGATCGTTAAATCGGGGATGCAAACACCACAAACAAATCAGACAATCAGACAATTCACACCGAAAACAAAATTTTTAATTTTTGTTAAAATTGGGCTGTTACAGACATCACTAGCGAACATCACGTATCCCGGTCCATATCCTCATTATTTTTTCCAAGCTATATTTACTTTTCTGCATTTACTTTCAAGTTGCTATCATTATCCCCTTGCGTTTTATCATTTGTGAACAACAAGACCGGAGAGATTGACAACCTCTCTGAACTTCGTTGGGAGCAAAGTTATCTGTGTCTGTGTGCAGGTCCGCGTCAGTTGCGCCGCTGACACCTACTTATCATCTCTGGAGTCCTATAGAGACAAACCTTGGTATCTTTACTGAGGGAAAACTTACTGCTGTACCGCATCACGCCTTCCACTTGGGGCCTACCAACGAAGGGCGAGAAGCCGTCATCAAGAGCAATTTCTGGCGCCGTTTCCGGGGACTCCAAGTGCTAAGATAGGGGAGTTGCACACTACCCTTTACCTTTGTTTTTCAGGCTTGTTAGTTTATCTTTCAGTTTTTATCTTTGTGTATTTTATCAAAAACTACAAAAAAATCTTCCACACTTGCTGCTACTATGGGTTCCACTGAAAACACCAAGTTGTGTGACTTCACTAGTCACAACAACCAAGACTTTATCTGCACTCCCATTGCCACACCTGCCACTTCAGCTACCTCTTATGAAATTAAACCTGCTTTGCTAAACCTTGTTATGAGAGAGCAATTCTGGTGCTGGAGATGATGCTGCTTTACACTTAAATAATTTTGTTGAATTACGTGATATGCAAAAGTATAAAGAAGTGGAAGGTGATGTTGTTAAGCTTAAGCTCTTTCCTTTCTCTTTAAGGGGAGATGCTAAAATCTGGTTTCAATCTTTGCCTAGAAATAGCATAGATTCTTGGGATAAGTGCAAAGATGCTTTTATAGGGAAGTACTACCCTCCTGCTAAGATTATCCAATTGAGGAGCAATATTATGAATTTCAAGCAATTGGATAATGAACACATAGCCCAAGCTTGGGAACGAATGAAATCTCTTGTTAAGAAATGCCCTACACATGGTTTGACTACTTGGATGGTTATCCAGACTTTTTATGTAGGCTTGAACTTTACCTCGCGGAGCCTGTTAGATTCGGCCGCGGGACGAACCTTTATGTCAACTACACTTGGTGCTGCCACAAAGCTTCTCGATGAGATGATGACCAATTATTCCCAATGGCACACCGAACGCGCTCCAACAGGTAGGAAGGTAAACTCTGTCGAGGAAATTACCTCCCTCAATGAAAAAGTTGATTTAATTATGTCTCTACTTACCAAGCAACCTTCTATTGATCCTCATGATGTTCCTTTAAATTCTTTGGTTGCTCAAGAACAAGTAGATGTGAACTTTATTGCTAGAAACAACTTCAACAACAGTGCTTATAGGGGAAATTTTGCTAGCAATCCTAGACCGTTCTCATCTAACTATGGGAACAACAACACTTACCCTAGCAACAAGAACCCCTCTTCTGAATTAGAAAGCATGCTTAGAGACTTTATCACTACCCAAAAAGCCTTCAACAAAAATGTAGAAGAGAAATTATCTAAACTAGATAATCTCTCTTTGAAGGTAGAAAGCTTAGCCCTTGATATTGAGATGCTCAAAATTAGAACCTCTCCCCTTGAGGAGAATAAAGCCACTCCTATTAATGCTATCCATTTGCAAATCAATGAAAATATTAGGATGATGGCTAAACTTAAAGAAAGATGGGATAGAGAAAAAGAGGAAGAGGATAGAATTAAGAGCCTTCCTACACACCACACAGTTGCCACTATCCAAATTGTTGAGGACACTCAAACTATTAGCACCCAATGCACTCCTAGTCCCGTTGGACCTATTAATGGTGATGCTAATACCTCAATCGTAGAAAAAAAAACTCCTCTGAACATAGAGGATTTCAAACAAGTGAGCCTAGATGACACTACTACCACCTTTGATAGTAGCGAACTAGTGATATTGATTTTGATAGTTGCACCCTCTCAGAAGTTATTAGCTTGTTACACAAAATGTCTAGAGACCCCCACACTAGCACACTTAATCTTGCCTTCACGGAGCATATCACAAATGCTCTTATCAAAGCTAGGGAGGAGAAGCTTAGAGTAGAAGCCTCCATACCTAGGAAGCTAGAGGATGGTTGGGACCCTTTGATCAAAATTAAATTGAATAACTTCTCTTGCTATGCTTTATGTGATGTTGGAGCTAGTACCTCTGTTATGCCCAAAAGAATATTTGATATGTTTGAATTGAAGCCTTTTGAGCCTTGTTCTTTTGGTGTTCGTCTTGTTGATTCTTCCATAAAGAAACCTTTGGGGAAGATCGACGATGTTCTTATCATTGTCAATGACAACTATGTTCCCGTTGATTTTATTGTTATGGATATAGAGTGTGAACCTTTATGCCCAATTATTTTGGGACGTCCTTTTCTTCGCACCGTTGGTGCGGTTATTGAAATGAAAGAAGGGAATATAAAATTCCAATTCCCATTCAAAAAGGGGATGGAACACTTCCCTAGAAAGAAAATCAAGTTACCTTTTGAGCCCGTTACTCGGGCTAGTTATTCTCTTTCTCTTGATAAAACTTGATTCTTCTTTTTGCATCATGCCTAGCTAATGGCTTTAAAGAAGCGCTTTCGGGAGGCAGCCCGCAACAAATTTAGGTTTTTTATTTTTGCTTTTGTTGTGTCTTGATGATTGTTAATACTGTAGCAACATCATTGTATCTTTACTTTTCAGCTTTGTGCCAAGTTATAGCCTCTTACGGCAAGTGAAGTAAAAGTTGTGACATGCTGTCCAGAAAACAGATTCTGTCCTCGTGACCAGAAAAATTCCATAAAAATCCCAGTTCATCGTTTTGAGCCAAATTTTTTACACAGTATTCTCTATACAATTACGAAACTTACGTATGTTCTGAGTTTTTTGATTTGAGTTGCAGAAGTGCCCCTAAAAAATTCTTTACTATCTGCTGTTCTGTTTTTTCACAGATTCTGCCACGTTTTGTCTCTCCTTACTTTTGCAAACCTTAAGATTGCTTTTTATTTGCAAAAACTTTTTGGCACTCTTGAGAAACAGTAGATCTTCAAGATTATCTTTATATGCAGTGGAGAAAAAATTATTTATTAAGGGTACTAACCTCTCTAATCAGCTAATGAGTTATGTATGAAGGGAGTTTTCAAGTGTGCGTTGGAAGATGATGAAAGAAGATCCAGGAGTGTCAAGCGCTCAATCTTGGGGATGCCCCCATGCATACCCAATAAATATTCAAGGAGACTCAAGCGTCTAAGCTTGGGGATGCCCCCCGTGCATCCCGTTCTCCATCAACCATCATCAGTTCGTCCTTCGTCTCACTATATTTTTATCACTTCATGTGTTATGTGCTATGCTTGGAGCGTCTCGCTCTTAGGTTTTGTTTTTAGTTTCCTTTAGCTTTGCTCGCTGTTCATAACAAGTTAGATCCCTTATTACTTTGTGTGGTAGAGAAACACGCTCCACTTTCAAAATCTAGAACACATCATAGGATTTTCCTGCCTATCTTTTTGCTGTTGTGTGCTCTTTATCTTTTCATAGCTACTGCCATGTTTAGTTTTAGTCTTAGTTTGTATTTAGCAAGAGCTTTGGCTTTTGTTTAGTTTGTTGCTGCAACTCTTTTTAGTTTTCTTTTTTATCTTGTTAAGAGAGTTGGTTGTTGCACTGAGTTGTGTTTTGTCTTGAAAGTAGGTAATTGAGGTTGCTATTTAATTTTAGTAGTAGCTTGCAATAGTTTTGAGGCATTGTTGTGAGTAATGTTTGGACTTTTGGTGTCAAGAGATCTTGCCTATTAGTGATAGGTGTCGTATTTTGGGCAATCCGTATTTATTTTCAAAACCTACAAAACTATTTGAGAACTCTAGCTACTAGATAGATCACTACTCTTCTGAGGAGTCGAATATTAGAGTACACTCACGTACCATGAGTCGAGGATGCGCAAGGATAACCAAACCCCCATACACTTCTCCTCGGGGTACTTGTCTCTTTGTGAACCTCCTCATTAGATTGAGAGTTACCGATAATAAGTGCATGAGTTCTTCGGACTAATGTAAGTATCGAGAGTTGACACTTCCACCTTCCCATATTTTGCTAGCCTTTCCCGTGCCGTGCATTGCCTTCTTCTCACTCCGAGAGTTGGTGTCCACCTTCGCCGGTACATCCAAACCCTTGGCATGATACGCTCTGTCATCATAAGCCTCCCTTTATCCTTCCTCAAAACAGCCACCATACCTACCTATCAAGGCATTTCCATAGCCTTTCCGAGTTACATTGCCATGCAACTTCCACCTCTTCATGACTTGATCTTCGTGTCATACATGGTCCTGCTACACTGGCAGCGACATACATTGCATACATCATGATAGCTACATCTTCTTTATGATTTTGAGTACCTTGTAAAGTGTGAAAGATATCCTTTACCTTCTTGTAAAATAGAGTGTTGCCCTTAAGTGAGGAAAAGATCCCAAAGTGGACACATTAAAAGATCCCAAAGAGGACAAATGAGAGTTAAATAGAAAGAGCCATTGAGGCCACCAAAAAAATACAAAAAAATAGAAAAAAGAGAAAAAGAAATAAAAAGAGATAAAGGGGCAACACTACTATCCTTTTGAGAGATCCACACTAGTACTCCCTCTATATCTTTGTACTCCATAGAGATGATCTTTATGAATATAGTTTGGAGAGCTTCTTAGCTCGTATGTGCATCCATTGCATGGCAATCCCTACTCCTCACATCATATCTATCATTTGGCATCTCTTGCCTATGATTGTCCTCATTGATGTGAGCCTTTCTCATCCTTTTTGTCTTCCTCCTCCACCATATTTCTCTCTTTGCCATCCAAAGTGTCAACTCTCGTGCTTACGCTCATCCATTGCATGAGTGCTCAAAATATCGAAAAGGAGTGGATCAAATTGACTTGTACCTGGCTAGTGGTCTGGGGACGAGTCAAGATAAGATTCCAAAGAGGACCAAGTGTGAAACTTTAGTAGATTGAGTTCTCAACAAAAATACTTTTCTCTCGTATTCCCTATCCTCCTTTCTTGCACGCAAACACCATTTGGAGACATTCGAGTCACGGACAGCAAGAGCTCTTGCACCTTTTGTTCTTTTGTTACTTATTTCAATTCTAATATAGACTCTTGCCTGTTATGAATTGAATTGAATCTCTGACCTTGATTGCTTTACTTTTCAAAGTTCTTTTATGGTTGCTAGCATGTCACCACAGAAATTATGCTTGTTATCATTTACCTACTCGAGGACGAGCAGGAATTAATCTTGTGGATGTTGATACGTCCAAAACGTATCGATAATTTCTGCTTGCTCCATGCATGTTTTGTGTGATATTGCTATGATCTAGATACACTTTCATACATTTTTGATCATATTTGGACTAATCTATTAACTCAGTGCACCCCAGTGCCAGTTCCTGTTTTCTGCTGTTTTTCTATTTCAGTTTTCCCCCATATAAAAAGTGCCAGAAAAATTCGGGAAAATTCAGATAAAAAATCAGCGTGACGGAAGCTTCGAGAAAAGCCCGGGAGGGGCCAGAGGGGGGGGCAGGGGGGGCCCAGGCGGCCACCTGGCGCGGCCCCACCCCTGGCCGCGCCAGGGGGTGCCTGGGGCCCCTGGTCCACCTCTGGCTGGCCCCCTTCGCCTATTTATCCCCCGTCACGGGAAAACTCCAGAGCAGGAACCCTATTCCGCGAACTCGCCTCTGTTCCGCTGCCACCGCGCTTCCAAGATCGAGAGCACCAGAAGCCCTCTTCCCGGCACCCTGCCGGAGGGAGGATTGACCTCCGGGAGTCTCCTCTCCACCATGGATGCTCCCCGGATGTCTTGTGAGTAGTTTTCCTTGGACCATGGGTCCGTGATCAGTAGCTATGTGATGTTCTCCTCCCCTCATTGATCTTCATTGTTTAGACCTCGTGAGCTGCCCTACATGATCGAGGCACCTTTGTAATATTTTTGCTATTGCTATGTTGAGTTTGATCGGATCTGATGGATTATGAGATTATGTTCGGATTGTGATAGAGTAATATATTTGGTTTTTATCTCTTATATTTTTGTTCCTAAGTAATTCTTGCATGCTCTCCGTTGCTGTTTATAGCTTTGGCCAAGTAGTAGGTAGTGACTCCAAGAGGGAGCGTTGTGCTAGATTGTGGGTTCATGCCTCCCCGATGACATGCTTGAGTGACAGAAACATGAGTCTAGGGGATGTGCTGTTGCCACAAGCGGGAAAACAACAGTGCTTGTAACCGCGGTTACAAGGATTGTTTACTTTACGCAAAGTTCTTTTTAATGCAGTTGTCTGTTGCTTTGGGTTTACACTTTGTGTGGGGCTCGCAACTTAATACCAGCGGGATGTTCTGGATAGATATCTCAAGGTGGATGATTAGTAGTAGATGCAGATGGATTTCGGTCTACTTACTTTGGCGTACTGCCCGTGATTTTGAACCTCTTCCTTTCTTTTGTAGGATAGTTAGCATTGCGGTGCGTTCTTAATCCTGTCAATTGCCTTTCTGTAATTTGTTTACCTCGCATAGCATTTTTATCGTCTTTTGGGAGAGAGACATCACTAGCGAACATCACGTGTCCTGTTCCATATCCTCATTATTGTTTCCAAGATATATTTACTTTTCTGCATTTACTTTCAAGTTGCTATCATTATCCCCTTGCGTTTTATCATTTGTGAACAACAAGAATGGGGAGATTGACAACCTCTCTGAACTTCGTTGGGAGCAAAGTTATCTGTGTCTGTGTGCAGGTCCGCGTCAGTTTCCCCGCTGACACCTACTTATCATCTCTGGAGTCCTACTGGAGACAAACCTTGGTATCTTTACTGACGGAAAACTTGTTGCTGTACCGCATCACGCCTTCCACTTGGGGCCTACCAACGAAGGGCGAGAAGCCGTCATCATTGTGCACCACAAATACAAAACAATCATGGTGGGGACAATGTCCATTAAAGTAAAGGTGCAATGATCACTTCATAAGGGGTGAGACTTTTGCTCTATATATCGCCAGTTTGTTGGTAAGACTTGATCAACCTTGCTAGTATGCATGTTTTATATAGGTAAAAGTGAAGCCTGTTATGTTTTCATTTGCCTTAGCTTTTATTCTCCTTACTGTACCAAGTTTATATGTTTTTGAAACTTCACAACTCTAATCATTGCTTCAAGTTTTCAGAAAGTTTCGCAGCTTTTTGGACTTCGAAATTTTTTCAACAGTGAAGTTCTCAGAAAAATTCCAGAAAAAATATTTTAAAAATTTCCATGCCGGGAGTGACCCAGAAGCACCTGGGGCTGACCAGGGGGGCCACCAGTGGCCCAGGAGGCCAGCTGGCGTAGCCTGCCCCTGGCCGCGCCCACAGGGCGCCTAGGGCCCACAGGCCCCACCTCCAGGTAAGTCTTCTTCCTCCTCCTTCCTCTCTCTCCAAAAACACGAGTTCTGCACTTTGTTCTTGCGTTCTTGCTGTTCTTGGAGGCGATTTTCGATCTATCTCTACATCCCACCGTTCGAGCTGAGATTTTGAGCAAATACTCCCTGGTATGTAACTCCTTCACCCCTCCGATTAGATTTTTGATTGGTGGCCTCATTTTTGAGTATTTAGTAGCTCTTGGTGATGTTCATATGAGCTTGCATGCCTGTGTAGAAATTTATTTTCCAATTTTGATGCAAGTTTATGCCTTAGGTAAGTGAGTGGAGTAGTTTTCCTCAACCCACTTTGTTTAGATCCTTGTTATTGTGAATTGTAAAAAATTTCAGAAATGAGTTTCTTTGGAAAATCAAAGGGTTGGCTTGCGAAGAAGAAGCCCGAGCTCTCCGATCGAGTCACTAGAGCTGCAACTTCACCCTCAGAAGTCAGGGTGAGCTACAATGAAGATCATGTGCCCCTGGAGCTGTTGGAAGAAACAAACCCAGCATGCACAATGATGTATCCGTGCGATGATTTTCTTACAGCTGTAGGAATTAAGGAGGAATTTTATGGCCTTTGTGCCAACGCAGGTTTGACACGGCTAGCTTTATGCCGTGTGGTGCAATACAAAAAGCTTACCTCCTGTCTTGTCAACAGTTTTTGTTATAACCATTAATTTGGAACCGTTGAGTTCAAACTTTATAATGATCTCATAACCATATCTTTGGCACAATTTTGTGATATAATAGGTGTGCCGAACGTTGGTCAGACAGCTAAGATGACCATGCAGCCATCCGGGTTGAGGACCCTCTTCAACTCCCTTTGCTTCCAGGAGGAGACCGACATTCGACGCACGAAGATTTCCAGCATCTTGTTTCCACACCTCAGGTATTTTGCGTATTTTGTTGCTAGAGGGGTGTTGGCTCGTGACAACACGAGCAATGGTTCTGCACCAGATTTCGCTATTTACGCGAACGCCCTCTCTGGTAAGAATGAGTATAATGTGGGTGCCTTGATTGCTCGGCGCCTTGTTACGAACAGTAACAAGGGAGATTTATATGGTGGCGTTTACGCCACACTTATCCTTGAGTCTCTTGAGCGCACCCCGCATCGTGATGATGTTCCCTTTTCTTATGCGAGTCTCGATCTTGCGGCCATGAAGAGGCATAAGTTTGTTACCATGACTTCTCAATTTGGTAACCTTGATTATATTTTGAGGTTTGAAAGGACTATTACTCGTGAGATTCGTCTACCTGCACCACTTTTGTTTCATAACACTCGTAGGAACGGATGGTCCTTCAACGAAATTCAGTTCGATGAGTTCTTGGCTAATTATCAGCCGCATAACCCCATGGAGGGGGTTGTGCCCGACGAGGAGGAGCATGTTGAGTTCCCACCTTTCCAGGGAGAGACCTTCAACGAGCATGGCGAGGGATCTTCTTCCGCTTGGAGCGCAGGGCCTTCCTCATGGGAGGATCCGAGGGCTTCGGTGTACGCACTGGAGGGCTCATACGACTCCTGGACTTACCCTTACCCCGGAGCAGGAGGCTCCTTGGGGCAGTAGCTGCTACCAACTTAGGCCAAAAGCCTAAGCTTGGGGGAGTACGTTCCCTTCTCACCTTTCAATTGTATTATCCGTTTTTATTTTTATTTTCTTTGATCATTTTGAAGTTTTTGCCCGTTCTTCTTTGTTCTTTTATCTTGCAAAAACAACAAAAAGATTTCTCTTTTCTTTTCTTTCGTTTAACCTTTGAAAAATCCAAAAATATTTTCTTTTCTCTCTTTAGTTTGCTTTGTTGCAGAGTTCAGCTCGAGTCCGTGATGGCATTTTCACTTAATTATATTTCCTACGTTTGATCGTGCAAGTGACAAGGCAGTAATGACGAAGATCGACGAAAGGGATGCAACAAGGAAAACTGGTAAAAACTATTTTTGTTTCTACTTTTGTACATATGCTTGTACTTATGATCTAGAGGCCAGCTTGTAGCGACATAGTGCTATGTTTACAATGCTTTTCCAGTGTTCATGCTTTCCTTGTGGCTAATCCCAAATAGCTAGAGTTCATATTGTGTTGTTGAAATAATTTACATGTATTGCATTGTTCATGGTTTGGCATACTGAAGTGGTATTTCCCTTTGGAGAATTCTTGGATTGACTTGGCACATGATTACACATGTTTGTGACTGAAAAGTCTACTATGTCTTGATGATCTTTGAATTTCAGAATAGTCATATCATTTTCATGCCCAATTCAATGTTACTTTGTCGCTCTGCATGATTATGACTTTTATTGCTCTCTAGTTGGTCGCTTCCCAGTCTTTTGCTAGCCTTCGCTTGCACTAAGCGGATTTCTGCTTGTGCATCCAAAATCCTTGAAACCAGTTTTTCCATATGAGTCCACCATACCTTCCAATGTGGTATTTACCGGCCATCCTAACGAAGACTTTCTTGTACCATCTCGAAATTATTTAAAAGCTCTCCTGTTTTGTGCCTCTGTTTTAGCTCATGAGGAAGTAGTAGGTAATGCATGACCGTCTTATGTTAGACATGTTTTATTCCGGGATTGCATGTCTAATTTGCAAACCCCAATACGAGAAGGGACTGGCATGAGTGCGCCCAGATCACAAAAGATAATCACAACCAACAAACCCTCCTTCAAGCTTTGTCTATGAGAAATAAAAAAACTTTGGCAGTGATAAACAAAGGAGATTAAGGGGATGTGATCGTCTCCATCTTGGGAGTCATTCCTCGAAACATGTCTAGCGTAAGAGGCGATTGAGTTGTCTACTAGCATTCGTTGACGAAGCATGCATATCCCAAAACACGTTTTTATCTCTGTTTTCAAAACCAAGAGCTCTGGTCCAAGTTTAGTCTTTGCTTCCACCCACGGGTTTTCAACCTTTCCATCAAACTCCACGGTTCGAGAGTCTCCACCTTCTTTTTTCAAAAAACCAACTAGGAGAGCATAATTGTCATTCTGAGTGTAATGTGCATTGTCCCAAAGTATTACATTGTCTTTTTCATGATTGTGGTATTATTTATTCTGCAGTTCTTAGTTCTAGTCTCCTTTAAAACTCCGGAGGATTTTCTGCATTTATGTTTTGCTTCACTCATGGAAGCTAGCGAAATACCACTCTAGTATGTTCAAACTTTGTGCATTGTAATCCTGTCTTGATTTTTGGTAGCATATTATTTACTTTTATTTGTTTGAGATTGATCACTTGAAAGAAGGATTGGTTTGTGCATTGTCCTCATAGCATTGTTTTGATACTTGATAAATTCTTTTCGTAGTACATGCTTATATACATCTATTGAAGCAAAAGAGTTTTTCAAAGTTTTCTTTGTCGCGTTCAGTTCGTTTTATTGAATTGCTTGAGGACAAGCAATATGCTAAGCTTGGGGGGGGGTTCATACGTCTCAAACATATCTACTTTTCCAAACACTTTTGCTATTGTTTTGCCCTCATTCTTGCATGATTTGGACGAAACTAACCCGGACTAACGCTATTTTCAGCAGAACTGTCTGCATGGTTTTATTGTGCGCAGGAAAATGGATTTTTGGAAGTCCCAGAAAATTCCTAGAAAAATAACAGAAAATCCACGCACCCGAAGGAGCCAGAAAATCCACGCCTCCCCCCTCCTCTGGTGCCCTACCGATGCTCCTATTTATTCCCGTGACGTGAAAACCCCAGAAAAGAAGTCGTTTTCCCAATTATCGTCGCGGAGCCGCTGCCACTCTCCATTCTTCTCCAACAGGGCTAATATGGAGGTTGTTTTGGCCTCTGGAGAGGGGAGATCATCGCCATCGTCTTCATCACCACCACTCCATCCTCCCTCCATGACTTCTCCATCCATGTTTGAGTAATTCCCTGCTGTAGGCAAAGGGGATGGTAGGGATTGGATGAGTTAGATTATGTAATAGTTTATCAGATTGTTGGGGGCATGTTGCCTATCATCTAGATTGGTGTTTATCATCCTTGCTTCAACTTGTTTCTCTTAATGCTTGTCACTTTGGGCCCGAGTGCCATGATTTCAGATCTGAACCCTTTGTGTTTTCATGAATATATTTGTGTTCTTGATCTTATCTATGAGTTGTTTGCACATGTTATAATCCGGAACCGGCGATCCCAAAGGTGACAACTTGGGACACCAAAGGCGATGGACTATAATTTGAGGATTCCATGTATCCATTGATTGTTAATGCTTTGTTCCGGTGCTCTTTGACAGGAGAACCTTAATCTCCATAAGTTCCTTTTGGCCCCGTTCGTAGTGGGATGGTAGGACAAATGATGGTGTGCAAGTTCTTATTGCAAGCACGTACAACTACCTGTGGGATACATGCCTGGTGTTTGATCTATGCCTAGATGATCTTTTCTTTTCTGTGTGCCTTGCCCCAAGTTAAATACATGATGTGTCTTATCCATGCAGCGCCCAACCATCCATCTCCCTAGCCTACAGTGTTTTTAATTCTGTTGGTTACTAGTTGTTTACCTTTGCTGTTTTACTATTACCGTTGCTATCACCACCACTATTATCGCAGTTGCTATTAATATCTTGTTGCAAGTAAGTGTATCTCAGGTGCGGTGGAATTGACAACTCCACTGTTAAAGCTTGTGGATATTCTTTGGCTCCCCTTGAGTCGAATCAATAAATTGGGTTATCTTACCCGCGAAGACTATCTCGATCCCCTGCAGTTGTGGGTTATCAACATGCTACTTGGCAAACCTACGCATAGGCCATTGCAGTTATAAAATAGACATATAAACATGAATAATGAACCTGGAATTATAATAATACTATTTATTAGTGCCTCTAGGGCATAATTCCAACAGTTATTTGTTGGTCAAGTAAAAGTTGTGTTTGACCATTTTTCTTTGTTGACTTTTTCTAAAATCTTTTCAGGGCTTTGCTTGTGTTGAAGGTCAGGAGATTCTTCAAACTCCATTGGTGAAGGCAAGCCACAATACCCTTTGCACCTTTGGAAAGCTTTGACATGCTTTAAAACTTTCTTTCACCTTCGATGATATGATGACTCTAATATGATTCGACCATCTTGCTATGCCTTGATCCCATTATTACAATGATATTCTCGAAACCATTATGATCATGATATGCCCTTACCATGCTATGTTCGTGCTTTGATCATGTTATCATTATGTTATGCTCGTATGCATCGTAATCTCCAGTCATGCTCATGATAATGCTATGCTACATGTTGATACCATGTTGATCGTCTTAACCTGGTTAAGTTAATCATATAAACATGCTTTGAATATGCTATAACTATAACCGTAATTTGGATTGTTCTACAAGTATTGCATGATATATGAATTTGCATGTTACACCTCATACTTGTGTATGCTGTGGAGACATGCTTTGTGCCAAGTTGATCAGGTGCCACCGAACAGAACTTATCAGTGCATCCACACTCGCCTGTATGGGAAGGCTTTGGCTCGGTCTATCGGTGGGTTCTCTTATGCGAATAACCAAGGTGGGAAGGCTATGCGCGCGCGGTTACCCTGATCAGGTAAGCGGCGATAGTCTTGATAGCCGGTTGTTGATATGGGACCGTCCCCATTTTGGACAAAGTTTATTGACCATGCGATGGTCGGTTGCCATGCGATGGAAGGTGTGTCTGGAGTACACGAAGCTACCCAAGGCATGACTTGAGAAGTATGTCGGGTGATACGGTAAGGGAGACACGCGGTAGAACGGTCTCGTTCGAGGAGTCCTAGTCCACTCCTATGGTACGAGTTCCGAGGTTCATGCGGGACAAGTTCCAAGGTACTGGATGGAGGAAGAGCTCCGTAATGTGGGTAAAGTGCACAACCTCCGCAGAGGGTGTGAATCTATTCGAATAGCCGAATCCACGGTAATGGACAAGTTCGTACTAGGTCACACATGGGATCAACATGTGTTCGGTTGGATGATCGTGCTAAGTCGTTGGTCATGCGATGACCAGATTAGTGGGGTGGTTATACGATGACTCCTAGCCGTTTAGTGGTCGTGCGACGACCCGTATGAGTTGTGGGTCATGCGATGGCCCGTGGAAAGGATTGGTCATGCGATGACCTGTTTGGCCATGCGATGGCCCGTGAAAGTGGATGGTCGTGCGACGACCCGTGTAAGATGTTCGGTCATAAGATGACCCGGTGCTTGAGTCTGTAAGGACTCTGAGGTAATCCACATGATCATGTGATGATCATGCGGGGTACATGTGACCTTAAACGATGGTTGTTTGTGCATTAGCATTAATGCTGATAATATGTTTGATGATTATATGTTGTACCTTGCTAGTTTGCTCGATGTTGATGCTCGTATGGTTAATTCATTAATATACTTTAACCTGCTTGCCATGTTATCGTTTTTCCATGACGCATTGGTGGTTGTGAGCTTGCAAGTACATTCAATGTACTGACCTGGCATGTCATGCCAGATTTGCAGGCTGTTCTTTGGATGCGTAGGGCGAGGTTCCCGGTGCTTGCGAGCTAGGAGGTGTCCCAGCCAGTGACCCTGTGGAGTGGAGTTCATCACCATCGCCGTTTTTCCGCTACTAAGTCATATTCTGCTGCTAGAGAGTTATGCTGCTACTTGATGTAGTTTCGTGACTAGCTTGAGGAGCAAGCTTGTTCTCCGCTAGCGTTGTAATAAACTCCGTGTACACGTATCTTTGGTAATAGAAAGTTGTTCAGTTCTATATCAAGCAGTGTTGTGTTCCAGAAGACTTGATCTCTGGGCTGGAGCACGGTGCGTTCTGGTCCTCTCAGACGTGGTGCCATAGTTCAGTGGAGTCATTTGGGTGTGGCCACATGTGCAAAATGTTTCAAGGCAAATGGGTTCCCCTATCATGCACTTGCTTCACAATGCCCCCTTGTCGCATACCAACTTTGGTAAATTTGGTATGGAGTTTGGCATGTCCCCAAAGGCTGAAATTTGGCCTAGGCTCATGATATGGTCTCAAGATCTTGCACAAAAAGTGTCACCAGCAATGGATAAGGATAAATAACACTTCCTTCACAAAGTGCTATTCTAGCCCACAGACAAACGAATTTCTCTAGGTGAAAATCCACTTGGGCCATGCAATGTTTTTGGATATTTTGGCAAGTATGGCATCAAGAATATGAGACAATTATTTGGGGATTTATGGAGCAATAAAATAGGGGTTGCTTCATAATCCTGAAATAAAGGGAATATTCCTTTTATTGGAAAAGGAATATATGGCTTGAATAAAAATGTGGCTTGGATGGGATGGATTAGGGGATGATCATTGGAAAGGGTTTAGGGAATCATGGTCTACTTGAGTAAGGAAATAAAATATGCTCAAGTTTCAAGTCCAAAGAGTTTCTCAAAATCAAATCAATTGGCAAATCCAGAAATAAATCAGAAAAGGTTTTGGAAAAAGAAAGTTCCCAAATCCAGGGTGTCAGAAACCTACCCCTCGTAGAAAAATCTCGTCCTCGAGATTTGGTTGCTCAATGAACCATTAAAAATATACCATCTTATGGAAACATATTGTTTTTCGGGTTTCCTTTTTCCGCATAGCATTCCCTTGGTAGCATCCAAGATATTTTGGCTCAGGGGGTTTACTTCTCCCAATCCATATGTCTGATAAGATTCTTTCCCTTTATAGATCAGATCCTTTCCTGCTGACTTCCATGCTCATGTCAGTTGGCTTGCATGATAGCGAGATATCTTGCCATCAGCTGACTGCTGACGGTATTCGTACTATCCTTTTGGGTATCTCGGGCCTTATTCGCGGTACATTCTTGAATCCTTTGTATCGGCCACTTCGAGATTAAGTTTGGCTTTTAATGCTGCTGAGATTTACTCGTCCATGCCCGTGTGTGGCGATAGGCTGTGTTATGTTTCAACACGGTCCTTGTAGTCAAAATGCTGAGCTGGGTAGGGGGATCTTTAGGTATGCGGACTTGGGTATCCCAGCAATTACTGACAACTCCAACTATGTGTAGCCACACAAGTTGACGGCCTGGGTATTCGATATTTTCCCATCTGAAACAAAATCCCTTAGGTTTAGGTTTCCATGGTGATCTGTATGGAAAGCATGGTTTCAACTGATCGGGGTGAATTTGACCATGCAGTCCATACAATTTCCATTTTTGCCTTTCGTGTCGGCTCGCAAGGTTGCATAGTTTCGGAATCCTATGGGTGTAGTGCGAACTCTTGTCGCATATACCATAGCAAGATTCTCGCCCTGTCCGTTTGCCTTGGTCCTTGCTATGGCGACAATCACCCTTCTCGTATACTGATTTACCCTTTGTCGGGATCCTTTCTCTAAGATAGACGGGCTTCCTTCATCCTTTGTCTCATGGCTAATCATGATTTCCTTGATTGCGATGAATTGAACCTCAAGGTTATCCTTCCTCAGGGTCTCGTCGGGGTGACGGGCTGAACCTCATGGTTGAGGTCGAGGCCAAATGCTTCATGGTTTCCTTTCCTTCAGGTGTTCCTTCGTGACTTGTCCGTCTTTATACCCAGCTGAGATGTGTGTTTGCTTCTTCTGATTGCTTGTCTCGCAAGAGTTGCGGCTCTTAACGCTTTCCATGCGTACAACTCGCTTGAGTACGACCATGGGTGTATCCATATAGGAGTAGCTCGAATAACTTGAGACGTATGCCCAACGAAATGTGTAGGTCCATATGTACTGACTATGTTGAAATCTTCGTGGGTTCTGAACCGTTGGGTTTCTGACGACACTGTTGCATGCACGATGGCATGTCATATACGACTGGGTAGCTTACGCTCGAAGCCTTGCTGGGGTAGCGTGCTGGAGAAGATTAGGGTACCATATCTCGGAAGATTTCTCCGGTGGCGTATTGAGGAAGGCTGGGTGTCGTATGCGGAAGCTTCTCCGATAACTTACTGATGAAGATTGGATGTCTTGCCTCAGAAGTTTTCTCTTTGTACTGCGGGTGTACCGGTTCCTTGTGCTGGAAGTTTCTACGGAAGTTCACTGTAGATAGTGGGGTAGCTTCCGCTGGAATCCATCCATGTGGCGTACGGAGCATGATTGGGTGCCTTGCACCATAAACTTCTCTCGGTAGCTTGTAGTGGAAGGCTGGATATCTTGGCCGAGAAGCTAACTAGATAGCGTACCGGGGAAGGTTGATGCACTGTACGCGTCGGCGGTGTTTGGTATCTTACCAAGGACGGCTGGGGTTCCTTATGCCCGAAGTTTTCCCATGGTAGCACATGTACAACACTGAATACTGGGCATGGAAATTTACTGAATGACTGGCTGTTGACTGGTCCGGAAAGAACATTGTCCAAATCATGCCTTTGCTGGGTACTAGTTTCCTGACATGCTCTGACTTCCTTCCGGAATATACCATAATCCAACAACTTGCGTATAACCAAGTTGCTACTTGTATAGGCCACATATTTGATGCAGATGTTCATGGGTTATGAACCCAACTTATCCTTTTCCTTTGATTGAATCTTCGCGGCTGTACCGGATGATGCTGACATGACTCAACCGATTCATCTTGGTAGAATTCCTACTTGAGCCAAATACTCTTAATACGATCGGCATGTGGATCCTTCTTTACTTGAAGATTTCCCAATTCCTTGCGGTCTTTCACTGATTCTTCACGGTATGCGGTGGGTTGATGAGCAACTTTCCATCAGGGGAAAATAAAGCGACACCAAAGAACCAAATTAAAAACCAACGAAGAATTCCAACAGAGCAAAAAACAATAGCAATCGATAGGAAATTCACCAAATCACAAGTTTTAGCGGTAGTCGATGAACATATGAATCCCTTGCATAAAACCAGCAAATAAACCAGTAACCACTAGAACGGTTTTTACAACTATGATCTGGGACATTTACTGGAATAACTCAACCACTGCTCAAGACGGCCAACCAAGAATCAGCTTAGAGCATGGGACATCGTTGATACAAAGAATGTAGGGGTGGCCTAAGATGGTCGAGAAAACAACTCAGAACATAGGGTATCTACTGCGAAAAGAAACGCAACAACTGCCCGTGATGGCTAAGAAAACAACTCAGAACATGGGCCGACTATTGAAAAGAGAAATATAAAGTAGGCATCCACCCTGGACGGCCGAAAAGGAATCATCTCAGAACCAAACGTGGTGCTGTCATCCAAAAGAAAGCGAGCAAGGGTCCATCAGAGTCACATACTACCTGCAAAAACATATTCATTAAACACCGAAGAACCAAATAAAGGATCAACGAAGAAAATCGACGAAGCAAAGATCAATAACATTGTAAATGCATCGAGATCACACACAATCAAGATCATTTATTATTGCTACACACAACAACATGCAACAAGAAATACTACTACTACTCATGCAACATGAACTACGCGAAGCTTAGAAACTACGGTCTACCGACGGGTTGTCGGAGGCTGAGGGAGCTGGCGGAGGAGTCGACTTAGCCAAAGCTGCAGCAAGAGATCTTCCTACATCCCTTGCATCACGGACTAGCTTGGCGATGAGGGCGTACTCGGCGATCATGTAGCGGGACATGCTAATCACCGCTGCATCGGCTTCCGCAAGAGGACGAGGAAACCTAACTTGCTGAGGAATGGTGGCCAAGGTGGGATAGAAATGGAAGGAATGATTCTGATGCATCGCGCTTTCCTGGTGGTGGAAGTTATAGGTACACATCCCAATGGGGAGGTTGACTACCATGTAGACCTTGGCGTGGTACTCAAGTATCGGTCCTCTGAGTGGTGTCTGGCGCACTTGGTACCTCGGAACTTCTCCATTGGGATAGATACTCCACCAAACTTCGGCGAGAAGATAGGAAAAGCTGGTTGGTGAGGGGGATTATAGGTGGTCAAGCGGATACTCCGCCATCTACACTCATCAGACCGAATTGTTAGCAAAAATAATGCTACCTATATGCATGCTATGCGGAAAATAAATGCAACAATCAAATGCATCACACAAGAAAGCTATATACTCTAGATGTAGCGTCATACTAACATTCGCGCGAACTAGCGTGTCCTACATTAAGTCCTGCTCTGATACCAAGCGTTGTGGCACCCCGGCTCAGAATATCGGAACGCCCCATGCTGCAGCCCAGAGATCATGTCTTCTGGAACACGACACTGCTTGATATAGAACTGAACCACTTTTATTACCGATGAAATGGGTACAAGGGGGTCTATTACAACACTAGCGGAGCGGGGCAATGAACCACTTACTCCTAAATCTAGCCTTAGATCTACACCAAGCAGCGGGATAAATCAACAACATCGGAATAAATCTTATCAGCAGAAGAACGGCGACGGTGATGAACTCCACCCCAGAGGGACACTGACTGGGACACCTCCTAGGTCGCAAACACCGGGAATGTCATCCTACGCAGTCACAACATTTCCTGCAAGTCTGGAATGACACGCCAGGTTAGTACATTGAATGTACTTGCAAGCTCACAACATCCAAAGCACCAAGCCAAAACAATAACATGGCATTAACAGTTCAAGCAATACTAACATGATGCATCTAGCATATTATCCAGATTATAACCAATGCAAGAACAATCATCGTTTAAGGTCACATGGACCCCACATGATCATCGCATGATCATGTAGCTTACCTCAGAGTCATTACATACTCAAAAATCTAGTTACGGATCATCACATGACTCTGCAACTTACGAGGGTCGTCGCACGACCACTCAACAGGTTAGAGGTCATCACATGACCACCCAACATATTAGGTCATCGCATGAACAACGAATTACGGGTCGTCGCACGAGCACTGAACGAGTTAGGGGTCATCGCATGACCACCCAACATATCAGGTCATCGCATGACGAACAACTTAGCACAAACACCAAACCAGGTTCAGGTTGATCCATAGTGTGACCTAGTACGAATTGTGTCCAATACCGTGGACTCGGCTATTCAAATAATTCTTAACACTCTGCATAGGCTGTGCACTTTACCCACGCTATGGAGTTCTTCCTCCATCTAGTACCTTGGAACATCTCCCACAGGAACCTCGAAACTCGTACCATAGGAGTGTACTAGGACTTCTCCGACGAGACTGTTCTACCGCGCGCCTCCCTTACTGTATCACCCGACATGCTTCGCAAGCCATTCCTTAGGTAGCCCCGTGTCCTCCAGACACACCTGCCATCGCATGGCAAACAACATTGTCCCAAACGACGACTGCGAGCAATAACCAAACTGGCTTTCAAGAGTATCGCCGCTTACTAGGCCAGGGTAACCGCGCGCACATAGCCTTCCCACCTTGGTGATACGCATAAGAGAGCCCACCGATAGACTGAGCCAACGCATTCCCATAAAGGCGAGTGTGGCTGCACTAATAAGTTCGGTTCGGTGGAACCTGACCAACTTGGCACATAGCATATATCCAAATGCATACCATCAGGTATCAGGTGCAACATGAAAGTCTAAGTCCAATCATAGCAATGGATACAGAATAATCCAAGGTACGGCTACGGTTATATCATGATCCAAAACATGTTTAAATTACTAACCTAGCCATGTCAAGATAATAACAAGCAACCTAGCAAGATCATGAACTTACTAGGGGTATGATGCATACAAGCATAACATGGCAATAGCATGATTAAAGTTATTCAAAGCATAACAGGAGCAAACATCGTATCATCCGAGAATTAAAGAAAGTTTGAAACACGTCAAAGTTTTACGCAGGTACAAAGGGAGTCATGGCTTGCCTTGCACCAGAGTAGTGTGAAATACTCCTGGTCTTGAAGGATATGAAAACCCTGCAAATATATTTTAAAATGGAAAAAGGGATTTTCACATAAAAGGTTTTCTTTTAACTAGGCAATACAAACAAAACAACATGGCATGAAACCTATACCGTGTTAAAGAGGAGTTCAAGAGAAAAATAATGCAAAAAGATTCAACTCATTAGGAGTTATAGAATAAAAGTTATAGGTGATCAAATAATGGTCAAAAAAATGATTTAAAAATGATTTTAATTCATTTTTGGAAATTGCCAGGGGGGTGACACCGAAGGCGTATTTTCCAAATACGCCTCCACACACTTACCCCTTCGGGCGAGGGATGTGTCTATGACAGGTGGGGCCACCTTGTCATATGACTGGAGAGAGAGAGGATAGAGAAGAGAGCTCACCAGCGTCAAGGGGCCTCGGCTGGGTGCGCCGAGGGTGCGGCTGTGTCGGGGGCACGACTGCGCATCGGACGACGAGGTACGGGTCATCGCGGCGGCGCAAGGGCACGAATCCGACAAGGCCGTCGACGCCGGGGATGATTTCGGCAACAATCGGCTCGGAAGGCGGATGGGGAAGCACCAGGGAGGCTAGGGGGTCACGATGGTGTGGTCGGCTCGGCAAGAGGGCATGGGAGCGAGCGCACGACGACTGCAACCGTGCGGCGGCGAAGCTCACCGGAGACGGGTAAGATGAGCGCCTAGCCTTGATTGTTCGCACCAGAGGTCGATTGGGTCATGGAGGTGGCTGGTGGAGAGAAAGGGCAGGGGAGACCTACTTTTATAGGGGGGGAGGCGAGATGCCTAGTCGGATGCCGCCGACGGGATGCAGACACGACGATGGGATGTGCTGGCGAGCTCAGGCTGCATCAAGGGGGTTCTAGTGGGCTCTAGGAAGCTCACGGGCGAGCAGAGACGCACATGTAGCCGAGGGGAGGAGGTCATGGTTATGGGGACAGGACGCGACCACTGTGTTCCTCGTGTTCCCGCTGGCGGCGAGGTATCGGCGGGATTCCGGCGAGGATAAGGGCGGGGAAGGTGGACACATGGAAAGGGGGAGCATGTGGCACTGGTTGACACGGGGAAGGAGACGCAGGAACGTTGTACGGCGAAGGCGCCGCGTCGGGTGACCTCAGGGCATGCCCAGAGCGCGCCAAGTGCATGCCAACGGCGTGGCCACCATGAAAGCTGGTGCACAAGCTGACATCTCACGTGGAAAAACATGTCCTACATGTGGTCCTTGCTACTCTGATCAACATAGTGCCATTGACTGGTCAAGGGGAGCAAAGATGTGAGCTTTGCTTCACTGCAAAGTTTGCAGCAACAAACTTGGGGAAGAAGAAGTGGTCAAATGGTGAACAAGGGGTGGATGTCATGTTGTCCAAGGGCTTTGGGGTTGGAGGGATTAGCATTCTCGAAAGTTTGAGCTCAATTTGCCAAAGGAATAATGTACTTCCTTTGTAAAGCACGAAATTGACCAGAAATGCATTGTTGAAGCTGGTATCCTCTAGGCTTGATGGAATTGGCTGAAATTTTGTGTAGAGTATTTATTTGGTGGTGTGCATGGGTGTGCAGTGTTTTAGGGTTAGGGGAAATTTCTAGCTAGTACTTGCTTCACAAGTTATTGTGCTGGCCAGAAACTTGATCTTGATGATCCCCTCACATGGTTGGTTGGATTTGGCTAAAACATGGTTTAGTGGAGTCAATTGGGTGTGGCGACATGTGCAAAAAGTTTTAGGGCAAATGGGTTCCCCTATCATGCACTTTCTTCACAATGCCCCCTTGTTGCATACAACCTTTGGAAATTTTGGTATGGAGTCTGGCAAGTCCCCTAAGACTTAAATGTGGCATAGGATCATGATATGGTCTCAAGAGCTTACCCAAAAAGTTTCACCAGCAATGGATAAGGATAAATAACACTTCCTTCACAAAGTGCTATTCTCCCCCCATATACAAATGAATTTCTCTAGGTGAAAAATCCACTTGGGCCATACAATGTTTTTGGAGATTTATGCAAGATATGGCATCAAGAATATTAGAGAATTATTTGGGGATTTATGGAGCAACAAAAATAGGGGTTGCTTCACAATCCTCAAATAAAGGGAATTTTCCTTTTATTAGAAAAGGAATATATGGCTTGAATAAAAATGTGGCTTGGATGGGATGCATCAAGGGATGATCATTGGAAAGGGTTCAGGAAATAATGGGCTACTTGAGCAAGGAAATAAAATATGCTCAATTTTCAAGCCAAAGAGTTTCTCGAAATCAAATCAACTGGAAAATCCAGAAATAAATCAAAAAAGTTTTTGGTAAAAGAAAGTTCCAAAATCCAGGGTGTCACATTGATATCCTATCAGGAGGCATACTGGTTAACTCCTCCGGAAAGATATCTGGGATATCATATACGATGGCATACTGGTTAACTCTGATCAAAGCAGGCGTGGGTCTTGTCGGGCTTATCTGAGTACTCCACCTGAAGTCCCTTGGGGCTGGTGAGGTTGATTGTCCTCAAGGTGCAATCCAAACGAACTTTGTTCTTGGACAACCAGTTCATGCCAAGTATCACATCTACCCCTTATGTTCCCAACACAATCAAATATGCTGGAAAGATTTCTCCGCAGACTTTTATGGGAACTCCTGATCAAGTTTCGCTAGCCCTAAGTCTGGACCCAGGTATTTGGACTATCATGGGCTTCTTCATTCGGCTACGTGTCAGCTTACTTCTATTCACAAATGGATCCGTAATAAAAGAGTGGGATGCACCAGAATCGAACAAAACTGTGGCAGACACTGAATTTACTAGGAATGTACCCAAGATGACGGCTGCTGCCTCCTGGGCTTCCTCGGCTTGCACATGGTTCAGACGTCCCTTGGCGGCTTTAGACGCACCACACTGGGCATTGTTGTGTCCGGGGTTCCCTCTGGCTGGTGCTGGTGCATTGGTGCACGGAGTAGTATTCTTCTTGTTCGGACACTCTGTCGAATAGTGGCCCTTCTGACCACATTCGAAACAGATTACTCCAGGGTTGCGGGGAACTTCGCCTGCTGGACGCAGAACTCCAACAGGGAGAGCAGGAACACTGGGCGTGGCACGGAGTACTGGCTCCTCTGCGGCTGTGGTGCTGGCCTTGGTAGTGGTGTCGAACACAGTCGAGGCCTCGAGGGTTGCAGGATCCACCCTGCTGCATGATGCGGCGCCTGCGGTTCTCAACGGCCATCTTGATCTTGCCCTCCTGTAAGGCCCGATATGTGGTACTATTCCAGATCTAGATGTTTCAATCCAGATCCGGGGACGAAGTACGTATCAGTCCCACCGCGACATATGACAATGCCATATGCCCCTGATTTCCAACATGATATCACAAGATTACAGCTACAAGGATACAACATCTCACATAATCGGCATACAAATTCCTTAATACATTACATCAGCGGAAGATACATGTCTGAGTACAGACTACAATCAAATGCCTAGTAGAAAAGGTAAACCACACCATTCCCGTAACCACACGGGTCCAGGCTCCCCGCCGAGATCCACCAAACTAGTCGTCGTCGAGTCTCCACGAAGGCGTCTAGAGGAAGGGTCGTCGAGCCCCTCTGAAGTCCAAAATCGTTTGCATAATGTGCGTAAAAGAGAGAAGAAAGGGGTGAGCTATATCAACAAGTCTTGTAACTATCTTCTCACGGTAAGATGGGGGTAGTGGTTGATGTTGCAGCCGCACTAGCATTATATAAGTGACTAAAGGTCTATTTGGAGTAAGATGAGAACCAAGCATTCGATGAGGAATCTCCTCCAAAAAGTCTTGCTATCAGATACTTACGCAAACATAACACCTATCCTATCCTTGTCATCCCCTTCGCATCCCAACGAAGAAGAAGCAGTCAAGGCGCACACACATTGATCAAATTATTAAGATTATCTCAGTTGTAATTGTCTATGAACAAGGAGTAGGTCTCAAGTCCTCCATAACCGTGGACACGGCTTCTCGAAAAGATTTAACCCTGCAGGGGTGTACCAAATGCCCATTTCAAGGCTCCGCACGCACACCCATCTCTCTCAAATGCTACCCATCACAGACAACCATTTTATGATTTAGTTCCGAGAGGTCCCTCTAGCTAACAACGAACAAATCCGGGTGGCCCTCGAGGAGTCGACACCCAATCCAAAAGCCAACCGCGCTCTCGGATCGGCCTATTCCGTCTCAACAGGGTTTGGGTTACCGTGACACCTGACATGAGGCCCCGGGCCCTCGCCGGCCAAGGGTGGACCAACAGGGAAACCATGTCCCCACTGGTCCGGGTTGTTTTAACGAAAGTCTGCTAGGAGCGACCCGACAGACACACACACAATTTGCAAATGGTAAATCAGCTTGGGCCACCACTAGAAATGTTTGAAGCTAGGTAGGTAAGAAAAGGGGACCCCATAAAATCCCACACGCGGTTAGGCACGCTCGTGAAGAGACAAAATACCCGGAACTTGGGTCCTAGGTTACTCGAATGGAACAAAGCATCTGGGAGAGATAGCCTGGACCTTCCATCCTTCGTCTAGTATAGTCAACATTATAATAATCACATGATCCACAATAATATAATAGTGCGATAGCCCAATCCAAGGAGTAATAGGGGAACAATTGATAGCATCCTAACTATGCATACTAAGTATTGGTTAGGCAAGCAAGGTACATGGCCAAACAAAGGTCTGCTGGGATTTGGAGGAACATGGTTGTTTGGGTTTTAATATGGAGGCTTAAATATAAGGTGGTAGGATCAAGCAATCGTTCTATCCTATACCTAGGCACAAGTGAGCTGAAAGTTATAAGCATGATATATGCTCCCCCTTAGCTGATGAGAAGACGAAACCGAAGGTTTAGTCGATCGCAAGCTCGCATCATCCCCAAGAGTATCCGAGGGGCACACAAGAAGGAAACAGTGGACCTGCAATCAACGAGAAAGCATCTATTACTACAAAGCAACCACGAGCAAGCATCAACAAGAAGGCAACATGAGACAACGCACCACAGTATCACATCCATCGTCAAGAGCGGTTACTAATAGGTTAAGTGTAGTATTCGTCACACACGACGATACCACACGTTTACAATGGTTCAAGTTGTTTAGCTACACAACATGTGAAAAGGTTGTTAACATGGCATCTCACCCAAGCATGACAATAAGGGGAAGCATAAAGTAAACTACCTATGCTACTCATTTTAAGTGAGGCAATACCCTAAACCATATTTTAGGTTGGTTAGCAACAACAAACAATAGCTCAAACACAATATACACGAAATTCTAGTCAAGTTACACATATGGAACACCCCAAAGGGAGTTACGGTTAAAAAGATACAAGCAACACAAGTTATGGGAACAATCTGCCAACAGCAGGTAGCACACTTTAAAGCAATGAAACAATAGGATACAAATTGCAAACATGCACCCAAAGGACATGTGTTTACATTAGACATGACAAGTAACGCATGGAATCAAAGTTTCATCTACATGAGCACCAGGAACACATAATTGTAACCCATGCAAAAAGTTAAATGATACTACTGTCTAGGACTTAGTGAAAAATATAGGCATGGCAAACTGTTATAAACATGCTATATAAACAGTAGTAAAAGTAATATCAAATAAACAGAAACGTGACCACATAATATATGAACATGGAGCCTATATGATGGTGATCAATTCATACATAGCATTTGTGGTCAAAGTATTAAGCATGCAAGACAGCTATATTATATTCCAGGGTATGTGACAGAAAACAGCAAGGTTGCACTTCGGGAGCTCAATAACTATATGTACAGTAAAGGTATCATGGAAAATCAAAGCATGGCATCGAATTACACATAACAAGGAGCAAATAATTGCATTGGGGATAAAGCATATGAGGCATGGATCACTAACTATTATCAGGGTCACCACTTTGGAGCAAGAAATAAAATAGCTACAACAGGTAAACATGGCATAGGGATGCATCTAATTGAAGTACACATGATGCTTAACACATAAAAGAAAGAATTACAGGCATAGGCATCATGGACGTGACACAAGCATCAACCATACTTTGATAAAAATAACAACAACAACAGTAAACATTCTGGTGCACACTTCAACACAGATTTGCACCATCAAGATGACCTCAAATGAATTAACTTATTACAGTAAAAAGAAAGAGCACATCAAGAAGCACACTTTTCATTTTGGGGTCGAGTTCATCTAAGCTACGGATCTTACGCAAATTACTTTGCAAACAGGCATCAACATCAATAGTTAAAGGACTTAACAGAAATTAGATAAAAGAAAAAAAACAGAGAAGGAAAAAAGGGGAAGGGCCTCACCATTGGGCCAGGCCAAATACGGTGGTGAGCAGCAGAGAGCCACCGACTTCCCTAGAGCGAGGTGGGAGAGCGGGCCGGAGGCACGCTGCTGGGCTGTGGCGTTGGCAGGCCGACTGGGCTCGCTGGCCCAGCTCGGCGGCGGGGTGGTGCTGGGGCGCGGGCTCGGCAGCTCCGATGAGGCCCCAGTCGAGGTAGGGGTGCTCGGGGCGAGGACGATGGTGCCGGATCTGGGCGGGGTCGGTCGCCTTTGTGCTCCAGAGGGCGGCGCGGCGAGCTCTCGTTGGCCGCTACAATGGCGGCGACGCGGACTCCTACTGGAGCTGCGGGAAGAGAGGGAGAGCGGGGTGAGGAGAGAATGGAGGAGGGAGGAGAGGAAGGAGGGTGGCGTGACCGGGGCAGGGGCGACAGCGCTGGTCTCCGGCGACGTGACATCGGAGGTGGCTCGGCGCGGCGGCGTCCAGACGGTCCTCTCGTCCCGGATTGGGCCCGAGGTGGCCCTGCGACGGGCTGGGAGAGCCCTGCGGGGCCCAAACCGGCTGGGAGGAGACTGCGGCGCTCTCTGGCCATTGTATCGACCGATCAGACGGGCAGAATCGCTTGGGGCTATGGTTTTCGGATTTGGGGGGTTATTTTGCAAGATCTGGAATTTTCGAGAGGGTGGCTGCGAATTTATGTTAGGGGAAACCCTAGAAGGGCTAGGAGAGAGTGGTGGTCTATTTATAGGATGGCCTGGATGGCAGGTTTACGCAAAGCCCCCGGTTTCTCTTTCGCGCGTCCGGTGTCCACGTTTCTGACCGCCGGGAGTCCATACGACCTCCGATTCGTGCGGCGAACCGATCGATTCTACCTCACTTCGATACCGTTCCGAGAACATTTTCCGGCGCCCAATAAAATATTCCGTTTATTAAATAAATGGGGTTTTTTTGTTCCGATGGCGATGTCCGGTCTTGTGTCGGAAATTGCGATGGTTCTCGGGTGAAACCCGGTGTCGCAAAAGGGTTGTCTGCCATGGTGGAAGGGTCGATCACGCATGCCGGTACGAGAAGGGGGGGATATAATCACCAATTAATAAATCCGTGAAGCAAATACTACAAACAATTCTAACAAGAAACAAAATAATGCAACAAACAAATTTTTAATTTGGGTGAAAATGCTGGGTTGTTACACCTCCGTCATAATAGCAGCATCAGCGAGAGACTCAAGATTAGGGAACTGCTTGGCCACCAGAACAACCTGCAGCTCATCGTGTAGTCCATCTAGGAAGCAATCCTCACTACAGGAAACAGGAGTTTTGCCGTCAGCCAAAGCTGAAGGCAAACATATGTAAAGCGGACGGCAAAGGCTTTGCCGTCAGCTCCCCGACGGCAAACCTGTTGTCAGCTCATCAGTTGGCAGTGAGCTGCTTTGCCGTAAGCTCAATATCGACCGACGGCAACGGCTTTGCCGTCAGCCTTTTTGTACAGGCTGACGGCAACGCCGCTCGTACGGCCAGCTCTGACTTAACCCCGGGGGGCTGAGTTAACGGCGTTCATTGCCGTCAGCTAGCACCGTGGCTGACGGCAAAGCCCTTGCCTGGGCCCACATGTCAGCGTTTTGCCGTCAGCCAGCCCAACGCTTTGCCGTCAGCCGATTGAAGGCTGACGGCAAAGCCGTGACCAAATGGTCACTGCCGCAGTCCAGATTGCACAGGCTGCCGCCACGTGTCCGCTTTGCCGTCAGCTTGCTAACGGCAACGCCCTGGCCGTCAGCCAGCTGACGGCAAAGCTCTCTGTACCTATCTTTTTAATTTGTTTTATTTAATTCCCTGCATTTAAACAATAATATATATATACAGATATATTATAGCCAACATGATATATTATAGTTATCTCCATCCCACAAGTAATACAAAAAGTGCATCAACCATATAATTAACAACCATCACAAGTGCATCAACCATATAATATTTACAAGTACATCAACAAAATCTACAAAGTTTCAACATCCATCCATATGAGAAACACTAAAAGTTCAACATTCTATATCTACAACACACTCCAAAGGTAGCATCCATCCATGCATATAGCCAAAATCTGCAAAATGTGAACATAAAAGTATATGTTAGTTTTGGCCTTTATAAGCTAAGTATAAAAAAAAGAACAAGGAGAAGAAGAGTAAGGAGAAGAAGAGGAAGAATAAGAATAAGATGAAAGGAAGAATAGAAGATGGAGAAAAAGAAAGAAGAGAAAAAGTAAGAATAAGAAGAACTTTTCTTCTTTTACTTTCTTTTTCACCTCTTTCTTCTTCACTTCTTTCTTTTCCTCCTATCCTTATTCTTATTCTACAATACTTGTTTAGACCTCAAGAGCTAAATATATCTCATTTTAGATCTAACTAAGTCATTAATTCATTTTTGAGCTTTATATGCGAAGTATAAGTCATTTTTAGGTTTATAAGCCACTTAAGCTAGTAAATTCATTATTGAGCTTTTATAAGACAAGTATAAGTCATTGTTGAACTTAATAAGCTTATAAATCTAAATTGAGCTTTAAAAGCTTATAAAGCCAAGTTTGAGCTTTATAAGCTTATAAATTCACTATTGAGCTTTTAGAAGCCAAGTATAATTCATTTTTTAGGTTTACAAGCTTATAAAGCCAAGTTTGAGCTTTATAAGGTTATAAATTTACTATTGAGCTTTTAGAAGCCAAGTATAATTCATTTTTTAGGTTTACAAGCTTATAAAGCCAAGTATAAGTTTTATAAGGTTATATAGTCATTTTTTAGCTTTTATAAGCCAAGTATAATTCATTTTTTAGGTTTACAAGCTTATAAAGCCAAGTGTAAGTTTTATAAGCTTATATAGTCATTTTTTAGCTTTTATAAGCCAAGTATAATTCATTTTTTAGGTTTACAAGCTTATAAAGCCAAGTGTAAGTTTTATAATGCCAAGTATAAGTAAATATTTATGTAACTAAGCTATTACTACCATTATTGAGCTTTATGAGCATATAAAGTCATTGATGAGCTTTATGTAACTTACCGGAGGCCACCTCAAGGCTGAGAAGAGCCGCCACGTGGGTTGCTCGGGGATTCACTAGGAGATTCTTGTGGGTTGTGAGATGCAGCTCCGGAATTATGCTACAACAAAGGATGAGTTGCAATGTGGTAAGCATGATGACACTTGATGGTATAAGACCGGGATATATTGATCATTGAAAGAAACTTACCGTTCCGGGAGGAGAAACGATAGGCGTCGGCATCGGTGGAGGGGTAAGACCTTGCTTCTCCCACATACTCTGCGAGTTAGGTTTTGAGGACTCGAGCATATTAGCAAGTGAACCAAACATATGCATATGCATTCTTGGCGGATATATGCAAAAGTAGTTACTTACCGAGAAGAGGTCGTAGATGTCCTTCGTCTGGGCATTATTGCGTGCCCTCTCCTCCTCGAGTATCCTCTGGGTCCTCTCCTCCGCCAGCCGGTCCCTCTCCGCAAGCTGCTCCGACAACATCTCTTGTGTCGCCTGTCTCTCCCTCTGAATGGCGTCCTGAGAACACTCAACAATATAGCAATTATTGTCATCATCGCTACGTAGTCTAAAGAACGGAAAGAAAAATTGAGACAAAGTTCTACCTGGATAGCAATGTCCACTGGCCGCGGGCGAGGTCGTACAGCAGGAGCGGAGCTCGTTTGCCTCGCCTTGATCTGAGGTAGAGTCTCCGGGCAATGTACGAAGCCATTGCACATGGAGGTGCTGCCATGATGCTTACCGCCACCAGAAATCATCAAGGCCTCCGGATCAATCTCCTCCTCGCTCGGGTCAAACTGAGGACTGCGTAGCTCTTTCGCCACCTCAGAATAGGCCATCATCTTGTGGTAGGCTGCAGCGCTGGTGTACGCGTCAACACCGTCGCCCTCGGAATATGCCGTCACCGTTTTGTACTTTCCCTTATGGGCCATGGCAAATGAGCGAAATCCCTTAGGCACAGGCTGATTATGGTGCTTCGCCTACAATGAAAAGCAAAGAAAAGGCATGAAACAAATCAATTGATTAATGATGAAAGGACATGAAACTTAAAACAAAAAGGCACATACCCATTTTTTTGCGTACTCGTTGACGTTGAGATTGCCTTGGTGGTGTGCCACACCTACCATTTGAGCACGCCTAGCCTTGGCGCTTTTGTGGGTGGACAGCCAGGCATCACTGAGCCATTTGTCCACTATCGCCTCAAAGCAATCCATCTTATTTGCACACCATCTCGGGGGCGCCTATGAATTAATAATCTTATAAAGTCATTGAATATCTTTTTTAAGCCAAGTACAAATCAAGTTTTATGTAACTAAGCTATTATTATCATTTTTTAGTTTTACAAGCTTATAGAGCCAAGTTTGACCTTTATAAACATCAACTTTTTTTTCACCCAGATGAGGATTTCCCTCATGTGTTCCCTTTTAAGATTGAACCATGCCTTTGGCTTCTCCCAATTATTCTTCCCTTTCGGTTGTCGCATGTTCAGTGACTTCCTATTACACAGACTCTCCTGATCGACTCTAGCCTTAACATTATCTTTCCCCTTATCAGTGCCGAACAATGTACCAAAAAGGGCCTCACCCATATTTTTTTCAGTGTGCATCATGTCAATGTTGTGTGGAAGAGCAAGGTCTTTGAAATATGGGAGATCCCAAAAGCATGGCTTGTGGGTCCAGGCGTGTTCCGTATTATATCCCAAGAAATACCCTGGCCGGTTCGGATCAGGCTCTAGTGAGTTCAACTGATCAAGAATTTGTGCGCCCGTCATCATAGGTGGTGCCTCGTGCTCGACAACTTTACCTTTGGTGAAATTCTTCTTGTCTTTTCTGAATCCATGGTCCAGAGGCAGGAATTGTCTATGCAAGTCGAAGCAAGAATACTTGCGACCCTCCGGCAGCCAATGAAACTTAAGAGCAGACTTGCACTGCGGGCATGGGAACCTTCCGTGCACGCACCATGCAACAAAAAGTGCAAACGCCGGCAGGTCATGCATGGAGTACATCAACCAAGCATGCAGTTGGAAGTTTGTTTTGCTAGCTGCGTCATATGTCCGGATCCCATTATCCCAAGCTTGTTTCAACTCATCCATCAGTGGTTGCAAGTACACATTCATATTTTTTCCGGGATAGTTGGGCCCCGGAACTATCAACGTCAAGAAGATGTGCTTTCTTTGCATAAGTACTCTAGGGGGCAGATTGAGGGGCATGATGAATACGGGCCAACAACTATACTGGGTGCCGTCATACCGAAAGGATTGAACCCATCGAGGCTAATGGCGAGTGCCACGTTTCTTGGGTCTTTGGCTTTACCTTCTTTATGTATTTCATTGAACATCTTCCACGCTTCACCATCAGAGGGGTGGGTCAACATCAAATTCCCGTATTCATCTGTAGCACGTCTAATTCCATCTCTGTGCCATGTCATTTGTTTTGCTGTTTCTTCAAGCATGTAAAGCCGTTGAAGTCTTGGTAAGATCGGTAGGTACCGAAGAATGTTTACTGGTATTTTGCTCTGCGTCTTCTCACGAAGACCGTTGTCTACTACAATATACCTGGAGGACTTGCAGCGTGGACAATAATTATCATCCGCATACTCATGCCTAAATAAGATGCATCCTTTCTCACAAGCATGTATCCGCTCGATGGGCATCTTCAGTGCACCGAGTATTTTGTGTGAGTGGTATAGGTTTGCAGGCATAATATGACCGTCCGGTAGAAAGCGCCCGAATAAGGTCATCATCGCATCATAGCACTCTCTAGACAAGTTGAATTGTGCCTTAAGAGCCATTGTTTGTGCGATGGCATCTAGTTGACAAAGCTTGGTGTGCGCATGCAGTGGGAGTTTTGAAGACTCTAGCATGGCATAAAAGGCCTTGGAAGTTTCCTCCGGTTCTTCGTCCTCAAGACGAGCATCGTTGTAGTCATTGACCATGTCTTTGATCCCTGTACCACAATCCAATGCGCTGACGCACTACCTCATGTCTGTCACGTTGGGTCAACTCGCCATGAAATGGCCACAACGTATAATCAGGCATGAAACCACGTATTTGCAGGTGTTTACCCATTACATCCTTTGTCTGTTGTGAATAGTTCTTACATCTAGTGCAGGGGCACCATGTTCTTGGTTGGCCAGCACTAAATGCAACCTCTAGGAACTCCTCGGTCTTGGTCAACCATTCCTCAGTCATATTTTTTTGACTAGGGTGACCGGTGTACATCCACGCACGATCATTCATTCTGGCTAGCTAGCTAGTACAAATTAACACCAGAAGGCATATAATTAATTACGGTGATACGGCATATGCACACTAGCTAATAGGTAAAGATAGGTCCTAATCCCACCCGAGTATGTGCAGATTGGATTCATTTCCCCATGCTCTCCTCCCGATCCGACGCAAAATTTCGACAGCACCTCCCCGCTGTTCTCCTGATACACGTCTCAGCATAAACCGAGAGGATGTGTACCCGGAGAACAACAAGGTGGTGCTGACGAAATCCTGCGTCCGATCCGGAGGAGAGCATATATGGGGAAATGAATCCAATCTACACATACTCGGGCTGTCCATGGATAACGTTGGACAATTCGAAAGAATCCAATTATAAATATGCAAATGAATGCATATTTATAAATGGAATCTTTCGAACGGGAGACGCATATGGGTTACGTGACTTGCATGAGTTGAGAAGGAAAGAACTAGCTACGCCTATCTTCTAGGTAGGGTGAAACTAGGGTAGGGTGAAACTAAGAGGAGAGAGACGTTTGGTGTCCCAGTGGGAAAAACTGCTAGTCACGGGAACCTATGCAATTAAATAAGGAAACCTTAGCAACAACAAGCTAAGCACCAATACATTGGAGACTATAGTTACTTAACACATTTAATACTCTTAGCACCTCACTTAGCACCTTTGTTTTTTTAGATAAATAAGAGCTCTTGCCCCCGGTTTCATATCACCGAAATCAAATAGTACTAACTATATATCCTAATTAGTAGTAACTAATTCCTAAATCTAACAAGCCCTAGCCCTAATCTACTAACAAATCTAGCTAGCTAATTTCTTTAACTAAATACTTATAAGCTAACTAAAATTTATCATAAATAGAAACAAAATTGAATCCTAATTAGTATACTAACTAATTTCTAAACCTAACAAACCCTAGCCCTAATCTCCTAACTGATCTACCTAGCTAAATTTTTACCTAACTAATGATAAGCTAACTAAAATTTAACATAAATATCTACTTACATTAAATACAAACAAAAATGAATACAAAATAGAAAAAATGCAAAAACTGGGAGGGCCGGTGCTCACCTGCAGGGGGGTCGACGGCTGGGGGAGAGGAGACCGACGGCGCCGCCGAGACCTAGAGGGGGAGGGCGAGCAGGGGAGGTGACGGCGGCCCGGCGGCGGTGGGGAGGTGGCGGCGGGGCGCCGGCGTGGGGAGGTGGCGGGTCACCGGCGTGGGGAGGTGGCGGCGGGGCGCAACAAGGGAGACGCGGCGGCGAGATGTGGGGGGTTGTGGGCGTTAGGGCTGGCCCGACGTGGGTTAACGACGCTAGCTCCTTGGCCGTCTGCTGGCTGACGGCCAAGCAGCGGGCAGTTAAGCCAGCTCCTCCTGGTGGGGCTAGGTTGGTTGTTCGCCGTCAGCTAGCCTGTTGCCGTCAGCTTGAATGGCATCTGCCGTCAGCTAGCTGACGGCGTTGAACTGGCTGACGGCATAGCTCCGTTTTGCCCACAGCCAGGTCTTTGCCGTCAGCTTACCGTCTGGCTGACGACATAGTTTGCGTTGCCGTCAGCCCCGACAGAAAGCTGACGGCAAAGCACAAAGCTGATGGAAAAACTCCTTTTTCCTGTAGTGCCTTCCTCTTCTCCTTGGTGTCCACCTCCTCCAGGGCATACCTCGACAGCTGAGTGAATTGGTGAAGATAATCGACCACGGTCATACCCCCTTGCTTGAGGTGGCGGAACTCATCCTTCATCGTCTTGATCGGTGCAGTGGGAATGTGCGCATTCTTGAACTTATGGGAGAACTAAGCCCAGGTGAGTACTTTCCCTTCAGGAAGACGGGAACGCACTCCTTCCCACCAGCTCCTAGTGGTGCCGGCGAAGTAGTGGGTGGCATACATGACCTTCTCATTGTTGCCAACAATGGCGTCATCGAGATTGTTCTCCATGGTCCAGAGCCAATCCTCAGCATCCAGCGGCTCCTTCGTCTGCGAGAACACGGGCGGGTTGGTGTTCTAGAAATCTCACAACCTAAACCTAGGCTCCTCATTCCCGCAAGCTCCTCCTCCTCCTTGGTTGGAATTGGTTGCTGACTAAACTAGATGTTTTAGTGCAGCCATGTTCGCCCGGCGCTCGTCACGAGCATCCTGGCTCTTGTCCATAAGTAGTCGCAGAAGCTGCGCCATGTTCGGGTCGATTGGTGTCGGTGGCACATCACTGGATCCACTTGGGTGAGCGCGGGTGTGTCTCGACATCCTGAGGTTATTGCACAAGGTATGGGGGAATTTAGACTACAAGGGGGTAAGTTTATAACAAACTAGTTATCATACACAAGCAGATATAAAACATGCAATAAACATGCAAATAAGCGAATCATCACATGGTAGCAGAGCAATAATTTAAGTCTCATACACCATCAAGTCTTACAGATAAACAACCACAAGTTCATCGAACCGATCCACAGCTAAACCCAAAAGCGACAACTACTCAATGGGACACCTCCTAAGCGCCACTCTCCTCATCATCTTTGATGAAAGCACGATCCCTCGAGTTCGGAGTGTCCTCCGCCTCGTCATACTCATCCTCATCACTAAGAAAAGCACGATCCTCCTTCGGTATGTCATCTCCATCATCCAGAGTAGCAATCTCGTCCTCCAAATACTCGCACTTGCGCTTCAGACTCATAGTCTTCTTCTTGAGCTTCTCATTGCTTTCCTCCATACATGTGACATGGTCCTGTAGCTCCTCAATAATCCAATCCAGGGACTCCATATCGACGTGAGAGTGACTCCCTATCCGGAGATTGCAGTCGTGCTTAAAGAGGACTTCATCCAGCTGAGCCTCAGTCAAAGCCAGGTGCTGCTCCAAAGTGATCAGGTGATCCCTCACGATCGGGTATGGAATGCCGGGAGTGGGATATCCCTCATCGTCGCGCATCCTGTAGTGAAGAAACCGCGTGGACCCCAGATCATACTAGTGGAATCTCACAATGCAAGCAATCGCCTCCTGACAAGATCGACGCAGACCCTCCTCCCAAGTATGGGTGTACAAAAAAAGCTAATGGTGTCAGACTGCGGAGTAACCTCCGATCCTCGGAGCTCACACCGCACAACCAGGAAAACCTCCAGATCTTCCCTATCGGAGATCTTTTAAGCTCATAACTACGCAACTGGGCGGTGAACAATCTCAAGAAGATCAATCAGATCTTTAGCAAAGAGCGTCTTCCCAGCCTGAGTCAGTTGGAGGTGGTGCACAGGAACTCCAGCCATCTACAATTTTTTTATAAGTTTAAGTTAGATAACAAGTGTGCAAGATTTTAAACATACCAAAACAGTTATAAATGGTTTACTATAGAGGGGACAAGAGATGTACGAATTTTATACTATGCATTTGATCATTTCTTTGTTTTAGAAAATAGTTTTTGATTTCCTCCCATCCTATCTATCAACCATTCTAACTAGGCTGCTACGTTCTGAACAAAGTCTCTGATACCAAGTCTATGGGCACCCCGGACTATATGTCCGAAGTGGCCAGCTGTGCATACCGTCATGCTCCCATGATCAGTTTATCACGACGCACAACTTGACAATGGATATCACAGTCATAAGTTCATACATTACCGAATACAAAGTCATACAGCAACATAGTCTTACATGGCCTCATCGGGCTGAATTAGCAGCGGAAAAGAAAAACATGAAAGATAGGAGCGGCACAATCCACAGGTAAGCTCAGAGCGTAGCACATCCTAGTACTCGTCAGTTGCGTCATCGTGAAATACCTGCTCCTCCAAGCCTGACCATTTGAATAACCAGGGACAGAGAGGTGAGTACAGACAAATTAGTCGCAAACCACCTAAAGAAAGGAACAATGATTTTTGTACAGGAAAATAATGGGATGGCTATATGGTGGAGTTTATCATGGGGAAGCCTAGCTACTCAGTATTAGGAAGATTTCTTGGGAAGATTTAACCCCACAAGTATAATTGATTTAATCATGTACAACCCATTTCATAATATCAACATCATTATCTTGAACCATAAACTCAGTACTAGAATTTCTCATCTATTTCCCACAAAGTGTGGCCTCACTAGCTGCCCATGACAGTGGACTCCGGCTACTCGAATAGTTTTGACTATGCAGAGGTTGTATACTTTACCCACAAAATTCGATACATCCGTCGTGAGTCCCCACGGATCGTCATACTTCAGTATGCAGTTCGCGGATAATCGACCATAGTCTTCCCCTTGTCTATCCTAGTACAGGTGAATCTACCCCCTACTTACTACATGGATTGTCCGCTTGTCAGGTCATGATCCTCTTGGACCCATGCTTGCACTATAGTCGAAGAGCACCAAGGCTCCCTCAGACGCCAAGCCTAGAGAATTTCACCACTCGACTTCGAGGGCTATCAGATTCCTGGAATCAAACATCCATGTCTAGTTATAAGAGCCCTGTACTAAGATAAAAAATCTTGAAACTAGCCCTGTCATATACCAGAGTATTGAGGTTGTGCCGTAAGGCTAGGTTTTGGCGACACTTATAGAGTGTCCCTCCAGACTTTTAATATGTTCAACGATGTTTCCAACAACCACAATCTTGGCCATCACATCTTCTTAGATGTATGCCATCACATTAGGTTGGAGCAAGATTAACCAAATTATTATGTTGTCATTAGTTATTTAGCAAGGCTAGGGATAGTACATCAAGATCATTGGTGTTTAACTAATTTATCCCAAATAGTTAAGGTATAAGGTATGTGGTAGTTCTGTCGTGGGAAAGTCACGACAGATGTCCGAAGAATTGGACTTAAAATGGGACCTTTGCTGGGAGGCGAATTCGTGGAGTGAGTCGACATGGACAAGAGACTCAGCGATTTACCCAGGTTTCAGCCCCTCTTTATCTCGAGGTAAAATCCTACTCTTTCTTTTTATTATTATGGGTTCCAAATCCTCGAATAGAAGAGTCAGTGAATCGATTACAAGAGAGTCGGTTCGCAACATTAGTCTCGAGGAGATCTAGGTTATGCCGAAAAGTGTCTAGTCCTATCTTTGATTGAGATTGTTCTTAACCCTGGATCCCGTGGACCTCGGCTTATAAAGGCACCGGGTCCCGGGGTTCCGTGAGTCCGACTACGACACGAGGTGGAGTCCTGTTCTACTTTACAAAAATGCTAAGTGCTATACAAGGTAAGTGGAATTCCTTCTACGACTTCGATCTTCTTTGCTCGACACAACTGGATCGTGGTGGGGTCTTCTTTCGTGGGCCTTCCATAGGAGATTCGGCCCATAGATCTAATGTCGGGTTATGGGCTTGGTCCATCCCCCCCGACATTAGCCCCCAAGATTAGTGTGATACTTCAGTATTCGCAATAATCTTGTTGATTCGACTCTGTAATTGGTCAAACCGACTCTCTCTCCTTTTAAGATTTACAAGTGAGTCGGTGCCAATTCTCTTGACCCTTCGCTTCACCTTCCAACCTAAGAATTTCTTTTGACTTTTTTAGTCAAAGATCCATTTTTGTATTTATAATTTCACTGTACAAAGGGGAACTTTTGAAGGCATTGATATCATGGTGAGAATCGAGGAGTCTTTCCATAAATGTCACCTACCATGGGTAGTTCACCCATGTTTATTATGGCATTGATTGCTCCTATCCTCGTAACCATTGTAAATAGCCATCGGGTAGTTTAACTTCTGAGTGCTCATATCTTTTTCTTCCTCTCCCTTCGCCGCTTTTTTCCATGGCTCCCATGCTAAGCGTCCGTGTTCCTTTGGCATCTGATGATCCTGGTTCCAGCGCGGGCTCTCGTGGTGGTCGAGGCCGTGGCCGCTGTCGTGGCCATGGACGGGGTCGTGGCTGTGGTAGGGGCAGGGGAAGAAGTGCTCGCACTGCTCAGTCTTTGCCGGATCTTGAATCTCCTCCTTCTTCTCCCAAGAGGAGTGAGTTCTTGATACATGTTCAGACGATCCGTCGTTGGATCAAACATCCTGAATCTTTTGCCTAGCTTGTGGTGGATTCAAATCCTTCGGGCCTTTGGCTCCGCTCCGAGGGGTGTCCCCATGGACCCATCTGGGTAGAAACTATCTTCTCTGGTCAGGACTCTATGTTCCTGGAGAAAGGTTGGAAAACTTTTCTTAGCTCCAGGAACATTCAGAGGGGAGATACTATCATCTTCAGGTATGAAGGTGATGAGAACCTGTGGGCAAGGTTTTTCGACTCAGATGGCGACCGAGCTGGCTGCTCTATGGAGAGTTCCAGCAAAAGTGATGAAGACTTTTACAACAACATAGAAGAGGCCCGAGTCACCTCATCTGGTGATGAAGATGACTCCTGAAGACGACTCTGAAGCTGTAGTTTTTATCTAGTAGTATTCTGCCGACTTTGGCCTTTACTTTTCTGTAATGTAATTCTTCTCCTTTTGATGTAAGACTCGGCCGTTGATGAATGAAAACTTAAATTTCCCATCAGATTTGTATGTCAGTTTGATACCTGACTTTTGAATATTGTCTGAGATCCATCTTGTATCTGTAGCCCCCTAAGTCAATTAAATATACTTACGTCTTGGGTCGACTAATAGGATAGATCGACTTGTAGCCCCTATGATTTGGTGTGGTCATTTTATTTAGCAAACCAAATCATTCAAGGTTTTTTTATGTGATACTCCCCAAGAGTCGGCACGAACATCATTGCGTCGTGTCGGGTCTTTGAGAAGAAATTTTGAAGTGTTACTCCCCAAGAGTCGTTGTATGCATCTGGGTGTTGTACCGAGTCTTTATTTGAGAAGAAACTTTGAGGTGTAGTCCCCATGAGTCAGTATATGCATCTGGGTGCTGTGCCGAGTCAAATAGGTCTAACTTGTAAGAAAAATTGTTATAAATAACTTAAGATGCAGGATGATGTTTGAATGCAAAATGGAAATGCAAAGGCTAGTAGAAGTCGACTCATTCCTCATCTTCTCGCGTTGAGAGAGATTATTGGTTCAAGAGTCGAAAAGCTTCTCTATAAAACCGGCTTATATGACTAGCGTGCCCGGCTCTCTAGACTAAACTTGATAGGCGTTTTATGTAAGCCCCTAAAGTTTTAGATTAACCGGGTTCGCGTTAGTCATATGAGCTTGAGCTATACATGCCAAACAGCGTGGGTGGCCAATTCACGCATATGCGAGGATTTCTTCAATTAAGAGTCGATGGGTTCCATCAAACTCCCCTACTTCCCCTGAATAAGTCATACACATGCGGACTTTTACATATATATGCCGACTTCTCAGTTAAGAGTCGATGAGTATCATCGAGCTCCCTGATTCTCCTGACTAAGCAATATACATGCTCAGAGCCGACAGATGGTTGATCAAGCCCCCAGGTCTCTGAGAAAAGGTGTAAAAAATATGTAATTGATGCAATGTTTTTAAGAAATATGAAAAGACATGCAATATGAAAGTCGACTTTATGCATAAGTGTGGCGAGAGCCGGTGCGACAGAAGTCAACTTTAGATGTGGTGAAAGCCTAGTGCGATGAAGATCGACTTTATTTATGGCGAAAGCCTATTGCGATGGAAATGGACTTTATGGCGAGAGCCTGTTTGCGATGGAAATCGACTTTATGGCGAGAGCCTATTGTAATGAAAATCGACTTTGTGTTAGATATGGCGGTAGTCTATTTGCGACGAAAGTCGACTTATATGTTAAATATGGTGATAGCCTAATGCGATGAAAATCGACTTATTAATTTAAATATGGCAAAAGCCCAATGTGATGGAAATCGACTTATCTATTATGCGGCGAGAGCCAGTGCCTTAAAAGTCGACTTATATATATATGGCGAAAGCCGGTGCGACGAATGTCGACTATATAGATGTACAATTGTGTTCCTGTTCTACTCAAGTATAATTTGGACGGAGTTGTGCGATGTTCCACGGCCTGGGAGTCTCCTCCATGGATGTGCGTGACTTCGCCTTCACGCGTATATCAAACAGGTAGTAGGATCCATTGTACAGGTTCTTGCTGACCACAAACGGTCCTTCTCATGGAGAAGATAACATGTGAATTCCATCATTTTTCTGTATAAGGCGGAGCACTAAGTCACCTTCCTGGAAAGTCCAACTTCTGATACGACAACTATGATATCGTCGCAGATCTTGTTGGTAGATAGCCGATTGAGCTGCTGCTAGTTCTTGTTTTTCCTCGAGAACATCCAAGGCGTCCTGCTTCGCTTTTTCATTGTCGGCTTCTACATAAGCTGTGACCCTTGGTGAGTCGTGACGGATGTCACTCGGGAGAACGGCTTCTACTCCATAGACCAGGAAGAAGGTTGTGTAGCCTGTCGACCTATTAGGAGTCGTCCTAATACTCCACAATACTGAGGGAAATTCTTCCTCCCAGAAACCAGACGTCCTTTATAATGGAACAAAGAGTCGGGGTTTGATGCCTCGGAGCAACTCTTGGTTGGCTCTCTCAGCTTGTCCATTGGTCTGTGGGTGAGCCACTGATGCAAGGTCGAGTCGGATGTGCTCATTCTGACAAAAACGTTGCATAAACCCCTCTGATAGGTTAGACCCATTATCAGTGATAATGTTGTGGGGATAACTGAATCTATATATTATCTTTTTCAAGAATTTTAGCGCCGTTGCTGCATCGCATTTGCTGACTGGCTCTTCCTCGACCCACTTGGTGAAATTGTCAACCGCCACCAGTAAGTGTCTATACTTGTTGGCTGACCTTTTGAACGGTCCCACCATATCAAGCCCCCACACTATAAAGGTCCAAGTAATGGGGATCATCCGGAGTTCTTGAGCCGGCACATGCGCCTGCTTCGCATAACGCTGACATCCGTCGCATTTTTTGACTATATCCTCTGTGTTTGCTTGTGCCGTGAGCCAGTAGAATCCGGGTCTATAAGCTTTAGACACTAGAGAACGAGAGTTGACATGATGACCGAAGTCTCTAGAGTGTATCTCATTGAGGATTTCTCTGCCTTCTTCTGGTGACACACATATCTGAAAGACGTCTGCAGGGCTTCGCCGATGTAACTCACCGTTGATGAGTACAAAGGATTTTCTTCTCCTGAAAATTTTCCTGGCCAGTACCTCATCAGTGGGTAGGATTCCCTGGGTCTTGTAATCCAAATAAGGTACGACCCATGAGGGGGTAGCATGTATTGCGGCCACCAGAGCCGGTTCTGGATTCGGCTCTGCTATGTCTTGCTCCGTTGGTATTTGCATGGACGGCTTTGTTAGGACGTCCAGGAACACATTTGGTGGAACCGTCTTTTGCTGAGAGCCGAGCCGGGATAGAGCGTCTGCGGCTTCTCTTAGCTTGCGCTCCACATTGTCCACTTGGTACCCAAAAAATAAGTCAGCTTGTCTTTCCACCTCTCGCCGATAAGCTGCCATGGTGGCATCTTTGGAGTTCCATTTTCCCGACACCTGTTGGAAAACAAGGTCGGAATCGCCGTAGCAGTGGATCCGGCTTATGTTCATCTCACGAGCCAGTCGCAGCCCATGGAGTAGGGCCTCATATTCTGATGCGTTATTGGTGCAAGTGAACTATAGCTGCAAGACATAGAAAAATTTCTCTCCTTTGGGAGAAGTAAGGACCATGCCGACTCCTGACCCTTGGAGCTGCCGACTCCCATCAAAGTGCATTGTCCAGTATTTGGTAACCGTCTTTTCTAGGGGTGCTTGGATCTCTTTCTAGTCATTGATGTAGTTGCCCAGTGCCTGAGATTTGATGGCCGTTCGTGGTTCATACTTGATGTGATAATCCCCCAACCCTATAGCCCACTTTGCAATCCTTCCCGTGGCCTCCCGGTTCTGGATGATATCTGCAAGCGGTGCTGAGCTGACTAAAATTTTGGGGTGCTCCTGGAAGTAGTGCTTGAGCTTCCAACTCGCCATGAATACACCAAGGACCAGATTTTGCCAGTGAGGGTAGCGTTGCTTTGATGAAGTCAAGACCTCACTAACATAATAAACTGACCTCTACAAAAGGTGTTCTTTGCCGGCTTCGATATGTTCAACCACAACCACATCACTGGCTGCTCGATTATTGGACAAAATATAGAGCATCATTGGCTCTTTTGGTTTAGGTCCCGTCTGGATTGGAGCTTGGGACAATTGTTTCTTCAGCGCTTCCAGAGCTTGATCAACCTCGTCATCCTAGACGAACTTTTTCGACTTTCGCAAGAGTCGGTGCAGGGGGATTGATTTTTCTCCAAGTCGGCTGATAAACCGACTTAGGGAAGCTACACACCCTGTGAGTCGTTGGACGCCTTTCACTGAGACCAGCTTCTGGAGAGTCAAGATGGCGTTGATTTTCTCTGGGTTCGCCTCGATGGCTCTCTCTCTGACACTATGTATCCGAGGAGCTTTCCTGCAGGGACCCCAAAGGTGCATTTTGCCGGGTTTAGCTTCATCTGGTACTTGCGCAGATTCTTGAAGGTTTACTGGAGGTCACTGATGAGTGAGTCGGCCCCTGAGACTTAATAACTATGTCATCCACGTAAGCATGCACATTGCGCCTAATTTGCTCCTTAAGGCAGTTTTGCACTGTTCGCTGGTATGTGGCTCCTGCATTCTGCAAGACGAAAGGCATAGAAGTGGAGCGTTTCTCATTGGCCATCTTGAGCTTGCCCTCCATCATAATGGCAGCATCAGCGAGAGACTCAAGATCAGGGAACTGCATGGCCACCAGAACAACCTGCAACTCATCGTGTAGTCCATCCTGGAAGCGATCGTTCCTCTTCTCCTTGGTGTCCACCTCCTCCAGGGCATACCTCGACATCTGAGTGAATTGGTCAAGATAATCGTCCACGTTCATACCCCTTTGCTTGAGGTGGCGGAACTCACCCTTCATCCTCCTGATCAGTGCAGTGGGAATGTGCCCCTTCTTGAACTTCTCGGAGCACTCAGCCCAGGTGAGTACTTGCCCTTCAGGAAGACGGGCGCGCACTCCTTCCCACCAGCTCCTAGAGGTGCCGGCGAGGTAGTGGGTGGAATACAGGACCTTCTCGTTGTTGCCAACATCGGCGACAACGAGATTGTTCTCCATGGTGAAGAGCCAATCCTCAGCATCCAGCGGCTCCTTCGTCTGCGAGAACACGGGCAGGTTGGTGTTCTGGAAATCTCGGAGCCTAAACCTCGGATCCTCATTCCCACCAGCTTCTCTACCTCCTTGGTTGGCATTGGTGGCGGTCTGGATTAGCTATTGTAGTGCAGCTATGTTCGCCTGTCGCTTGTCACGAGCAGCCTGTCGCTTGTCCATATGCAGTCGCAGAAGCTGCGCCATGTTCAGGTCGGTTGGTGGTGGTGGCACATCACCGGATCCACTTGGGTGAGCGCGGGCGTGTCTCGACATCCTAAGGTTATTGCGCAAGATAAGGGGGAATTTAGTCTACAAGGGGGTAAGTTTTTGACAAACTAGTTATCATACACAAGAAGATATAAAACATGCAATAAACATGCAAATAGGCGAATCATCACATGGTAGCATAGCAATAAATTAAGTCTCGCACACCATCAAGTCTTACAGGTAAACAACCACAAGTTCATAGAACTGATCCACAGCTAAACCCAAAAGCGACAACTACTCAATGAGACACCTCCTAAGCGCCACTCTCGTCATCATCGTTTATGAAAGCACGATCCCTCGAGTTCGGAGTGTCCTCCGCCTCGTCATAGTCATCCTCATCACTAAGAAAAGCACGATCCTCCTTCTCAATATCCTCGCCATCATCCAGAGCAGCAATCTCGTTCTCCAAATCCTCGCACTTGCGCTTTAGACTCCTAGTCTTCTTCTTGAGCATCTCATTGCTTTCCTCCATACAGGTGACCTGGTCCTGTAGCTCCTCAATAATCCAATCCCGGGACTCCAGATCGAGGTGAGCGTGACTACCTGTCTAGAGTTTGTAGTCATGCTTAAAATGGACTTCATCCAGCTGAGCCTTAGTCAAATCCATGTGATGCTCCAAAGTGACCAGGAGTTGATCCAAAGTGATCAGGTGATCCCTCATGATCGGGTGGGGAATGCCGGGAGTGGGATCTCACTCGTCTTCGCGCATGCCGTAGTGACCAAACCGCGTGGACCCCATCTCATACTGGTGGAACCTCACAATGCGAGCAATCGCCTCCTGACAAGCTCAATGCAGACCCTCCTCCAAGTACGGGTGTACACCACAAAGCCGATGGTGTAAGACCGCGGAGTAACCTCTGATCCTCGGAGCACACACCTCACAACCAGGCGAACATCCAGATCTTCCCTATCGCAGATCTCGTAACCCCAGAAATCCACAACTAGGCGGTGAAAAATCTCAAGCACCTCAATCAGATCCTTAGCAAATAGCGTCTTCCCAGCTTGAGTCATATGTAGGTGGTGCACAGGAACTACAACCATCTACAATTTTGTATAAGTTTAAGTTACATGACAAGTGTGCAAGATTTTAAACATACAAAAAGAGTTATAAATGGTTTACTATAGAGGGGACAACAGAGGTAAGCATTTTATACTATGCATTTGACTATCTCTTTTTTTTAGAAAATAGTTTCTGATTTCCTCCCATCCTATCTATCGTCCATTCTAACTAGGCTGCTACGGTCTGAACAGATGCTCTGATACCAAGTCTATGGGCACCTCGGACTATATGTCCGAAGTTACCACCTATGCATACCGTCATGCTCCCATGATCAATGTCTCATGACATACAACTCGACAATGGATATCATGGTCATAAGTTCATACATTACAGAATACAAAGTCATACAGCAACATAGTCTTAAATGGCCTCATCGGGCTCAAATAGCAGTGGAAAAGCAAAGCATGAAAGATAGCAGCGACACAATCCACAGGTAAGCTCAGAGCGTAGCACATCCTAGTGCTCATCATTCACGTCATCGTCAAATACCTGCTCCTCGAAGCCTGGCCGTTTGAATAACCAGGGACAAAGCCATGAGTACATACAAAGTACTCGCAGACCACCTAAAGAAAGGAACAATGATTTTTGTACAGGAAAATAATGGGATGGCTATATGGTGGAATTTATCATGGGGGAGCCAACAAGTATAGTTGATTTAATCATGTCCAACCCTTTTCATAATATCAACATCATCATCGTGAAACATAAACTCAATACTAGAATTTCTCATCTATTCCCCACAAAGTGTGGTCTCACTAGGTGTCCATGACTGTGGACTCCGGCTAATCGAATAGTTTTCATTCTCTAGAGGTTGTACACTTTACCCACAACATTCGATACATCCGCCGTGAGTCCCCACGGATCGTCATACTTCAATATGCGGTTCTCGGAGAATTGACCATAGTCTTCCCCTTGTCTATCCTAGTACAGGTGAATCTACCCCTTGCGTACTACATGGACTGTCCGCGTGTCAGGTCATGCTCCTCTTGGACCCATGCCTTCAGCGCAGTCGAAGAGCACCAAGGTTCCCTTAGATGCTAAGCCTAGCGAATTTCACCACTCGACTTCGAGGGCTATCTGAGTCGTGCAATGAAACATCCATGTGTATTTAGAAGACCCCTGTACGAAGATAAATAAGCTTCCAACTAGCCCTGTCCGATACAAGAGTATTGTGGTTGTACTGTAAGGCTAGGTTTTGCCGACACTTATAGAGTTCCCTCCAGACTTTGAATATGTTCAAGGATGTTTCCAACAACCACAATCTTGGCCATCACATCTTCTTAGGTGTATGCCACCACATTAGGGTGGGGAAATATTAACCAAATTATTATGTTGTCATTAGTTCTTTAGCAAGGCTAGGGATAGTACATCAAGATCATTGGTGTTTAACTAATTTATCCCAAATAGGTAAGGTATAAGGTATGTGGTGGTTCACCTAAATAAACTAATACAGTCCCAACCCAAAATGGTATAATAATATCTTGATACATAATATAGTACAAGCAAAGTAAAAATGTAGGACAAGGGTTAAGTTTGTAAAGATGGCTTGCCTTCCTCGACGGGGTCTCCTGGTACGGCTTCTTCGGCTTGGGAGGAGTCTGGACCTGCAACGTCAAGCATCTTGTCTACATGTTACGGAAAAATAACACACCATTACCATATGGCAAACAAATCACACATTCAAACAAACATAGCACAAAATTTAGCACTTAAGCAACCAAGCACATGAGTAACACAAACATATTCATCAAATTAACATATATGGGAAGAAGTTTTAATGGTGGTGTAACAAGTTCATAGGGTTAAGCAAGGATTAAGCAACACAATACATAATATTTTTACACAAGTCATTTATATTGTGTTAGGTCCTGTTTTTATGTAATAAATTTAATTCAATAACAATACAAAAATTAGCTACTGTCCAGAAGCAAGCGTAACAAAATTTAAACATATTTAATTTTCTAACAAAAAATAAAATAAAATTATCTTAAACAGGGAATATTAGCAATATTAATAACTTTGGCCCTAATTTTATTTATGCAAACAACAATCATACTTATACAGAAAATTAAAGTATAATAACAGGATCACAAAAAAATTACTTCACATTTTTCTGATGTGTACTTCTTTCTCAAATATTATTTTAGTTCAGCCTAAAATAAATAAAAACAAACTGTTCAAACAAAGCCTTGGGAAATATCTTGCTCCAAGTGATTTTTTCCTAGGTGTTGGGCCTGTGTATTGGATCTGTTTACACATTTTTCCAAATGAAGGGGTACGAGATGCTCTTGGCCGTTGGATCTAAGAAGATTAGAAGACTGGGGGTCGTCTTCTCCGCTGATCCCAAACGGGTATAGGAGGTGCGCCCTAATGGCGAACTTGGAATGACATGGGCTCACCGGGGGACCTTTCGGGCGGCGGTTGTCGACGGCGAGGGGTGGTGCGCGTGCGGGATGGCCGGGGGGTCTCATTTTTGGCACAAACGGCGGCGTGGGACGTCGGGGTAGCTGTTCGGCTCAGGGTAGAAGCTCGGGCTCGGGGTGGCGTCATACTCTCTTAGGCGTCGCCTTGCCGGGCGTCGTTGGCGTCGCGACAGGCAGAGGGGCGGCTCGCCGGCCTCTCCTCCTCCTCCGTCTTCCTTCCTCCTCCTCTTCTCCCGCTTCTCCCCTCCTTCTCCTACTTCTCCTCCTCTTCTTCCTCTACTCTTCTATTTCTGGACGGGGCTGGTGGAGTGGTGTGTGATACGTCCCAAACGTATCTATAATTTCTACTTGATCCATGCAGGTTTTGGGTGATATTTGTATGCTTTTGATACACTTTCAAACACTTTTGATCATATTTGGACTAACCTATTAACTCAGTGCACCCCAGTGCTAGTTTCTGTTTTCTGCTATCTTTTTTATTTCAGGTTTTCCCATTACTTAAAGTTCCAGGAAAATTCCGGGAAAAATATATAAAAAATCAACGTACCGGAAGCTTCCATATGTCCGAAGCGGGGACAGAGGGACCCCACCTGGTGACCAGGCGGCTAGGAGAGCGGCCTAGGGTGGGTCCGCACCGGGAGGCCGCCTGGACTCCTGGTGGACCCCCTGGCTGCCCCTCTTCTCCTATATATTTCTCTCGTCCCGAAACCCCCGAGGACGGAACCCTTTTTCGCGATCTCGCCTCTGTTCTGCCGCCGCGGCGCTTCCAAGGTCAGGAGCACCAGAAGACCTCTTCCCGGCACCCTGTCGGAGGGAGGATTGACCTCCGGGAGCTTCTCCACCACCATGGACGCTTCCTGGATGAGCCATGAGTAGTCCACCTTGGACCATGGGTCCATGATCACTAGCTATGTGATGTCCTCTCCCCATATTTGTTCTTCATGGATTAGACCTTGTCAGCTGCCCTACATGATCAAGGCACATATGTAGTTCTTTCTTCTATTGCTATGTTGAGTTTGCTGGAATCTGATGGATTATGAGACTATGTTCAGATTGTGATGAGTAATATATTTGGTTCTTCTCCTTTTATATTTGTGTTCTTGGGTAATTCTTGCATGTTCTCCGTTGCTTCTTATTGCTTTGGCCAACTAGTAGGTAGTAACTCCAAGAGGGAGAGTTATGCATGATTGTGCGTTCATGCCCCCTGATGACTAGCTTGAGTGAAAAAAGCATGAGTCTAGGGTATGTGTTGTTTCCACAAGGGGGAAAACAACGGTACTTGTAACCGCGGTTGGAAGGATTGTTTAATTTACGCAAAGTTCTTTTAATGCAGTTGTCTATTGCTTTGGGTTTACACTTTGGGTGGGGCACGCAACTTAATACAAGCGAGATGTTCTGGATAGATATCTCAAGGTGGATGATTAGTAGTAGATGCAGATGGATTTCGGTCTACTTATCTTGGCGTACTACCATGCTTTTGAGCCTCTTCCTTTCCTTTGTAGCATAGTTAGAATTGCAGTGCGTTTTTAATCCTATCAATTGCCAAGATGTAATTTTTTTACCTCGCATGGTTGTTTATTGTATTTTGGGAGAGAGACATCACTAGTGAACTTCAGGGGACCCCGGTCCATATTTCCACCACTGTTTACACCCTCAATTTACTTAAAGTTTGACTTTCTAGTTGTAGTTACTATTATCTTTTATCCCTTGCGTTTGATTCTTTGTAAACGGCAAGGCCGGAGGGATTGACAACCCCTCTGTACTCGTTGGGAGAAAAGTTATTTGTATCTGTGTGCAGGTCCAGGTGAAGTAAGCAACCCTCGGTTGTGAACGGTGCCATTCTTCACTTTCCCACCTACTTGTCGCTGTTGGAGTCCTACGGGAGACAATCTAAACCTTGGTATCTTTGCCAAGGGAAATTTCCACTATGCTACATCTAAACCTTCCACTGCCAAAGAGGGGCTCTACACGCCTTCCATCAAAGAAATTTCTGGCGCCATTTCCGGGGACTCCACTCTTCAAGATAGGGGAGTTGCACGCTATCTTTTATCTTTGTTTTTTAGTCTTGTTAGTTTACCTTTCAGTTTTTGCTTTAGTGTCCTTTATCAAAAATCACAAAAAATTGCTTGTCTTGCTTGATGCTACTATGGGTACCACTGAAAACACCAAGTTGTGTGACTTCACTAGTCACAACAACAATGATTTTATCTGCACTCCTATTGCTACACCTGCTACTTCAGGAACTTATGAAATTAAACCTGCTTTGTTGAACCTTGTTATGAGAAAACAATTCTCCGGTGCTGGAGATGCTGCTGCTTTACACTTAAATAATTTTGTTGAGCTTTGTGATATGCAAAAGTATAATGAAGTAGAAGGTGATATTGTTAAGCTTAATCTTTTTCCTTTCTCCTTGATAGAAAGAGCTAAAATTTGGTTTCAATCCTTGCCTAGGAATAGCATAGATTCTTGGGATAAGTGCAAGGATGCTTTTATTCGGAAGTACTACCCACCTTCTAAGATTATCCAACTGAAGAGCAATATTATGAATTTTAAGCAATTGGATAATGAACACGTTGCCCAAGCTTTGGAACGTATGAAATCTCTTGTTAAGAAATGCCCTACACATGGTTTGACTACTTGGATGGTTATCCAGACTTTTTATGCAGGCTTGAACTTTTCCTCGCGGAACTTGTTAGATTCGGCCTTGGGAGGAACCTTTATGTCAACAACACTTGGTGCTGCCACAAAACTACTAGATGAGATGATGACCAACTACTCCCAGTGGCACACCTAAAGAGCTCCAATTGGTAGGAAAGTAAACTCTGTCGAGGATATTTCCTCCCTAAATGAAAATTTTGACTTGATCATGTCTTACTTACCAATCAAGCTCCTATTGATCCTCATGTTGTTCCTTTAATTTCCTTGGTTGCTCCAGAACAAGTAGATGTGAACTTTATTTCTAGAAACAACTTCAATAACAATGCCTATAGGAGTAACTTTGGTAGCAATCCTAGACCGTTCCCATCCAACAACTATGGGAACAACAACACTTATCCTAGCACCAAGAACTCCACTTCTGAATTAGAGAGCATGCTTAAGAAATTTATCACCACCCAAAAAGCCTTCAACAAGTGTGTAGAAGAAAAATTAGAAAAATTAGATAATCTCTTTTTGAATATAAACAACATAGCCCTTGATTTTGATATGCTTAAAATTAGAACTTCCCCCCTCGAGGAGAGGAAGACCACTCCTATTAATGCTATCCAAGTGCAAATTAATGAAAACATTAGGATGATGGCCAAACTTAAAGAAAGATGGGCTAGAGAAAAAGAGGAAGAAGATAGAATTAAGAGCCTTCCTACACACCATACCATTGCTACTATCCAAGTTGTTGAGGATACCCAAACTCTTAGCACCCAACACACTCCTAGTCCCATTGGACCTATTAATGGTGATGCTAATACCTCAACCATAGAACAAGAAACTCCTATGAACATAGAGGGTTTCGAACAAGTGAGCCTATATGACACCACTACCACCTTTGATAGCAGTGACATTGATTTTGATAGTTGCACCCTTTCTGAAGTTATTAGTTTACTACACAAAATGTCTAGAGACCCCCACACTAGCACACTCAATCTTGCCTTCACGGAGCATATCACTAATGCTCTCATTAAATATAGGGAGGAGAATCTTAGGGTAGAAGCCTCCATAACTAGAAATCTAGAAGATGGTTGGGATTCTGTGATCAAAATTAAATTGAATAACTTCTCTTGCTATGCTTTATGTGATGTTGGAGCTAGTACCTCCGTTATGCCCAAAAGAATGTATGATATGTTTGAATTGAAACCTTTTGATCCTTGTTCTTTTGGTGTTCATCTCGTTGATTCTTTCGTAAAGAAACCTTTGGGGAAGATTGACGATCTTCTTATCATTTTCAATGAAAATTATGTTCCCGTTGATTTTACTATTAGTGACATTGAGTGTGAACCCTTATGTCCAATTATTTTGGACGTCCTTTTCTTCGCACCATTGGTGCTATCATTGATATGAAAGAAGGGAATATTAAATTCCAATTCCCTCTCAAGAAGGGGATGGAACACTTCCCTCGAAAGAAAATCAAGTTACATTTTGAGTCCGTTACACGAGCTAGCTATTCTCTTTCACTTGATAAAACTTGATTCTTCTTTTTGCTTTGTGCCTAGCTCAAAGGCGTAAAAGAAAGCGCTTGTTCGGAGGCAACCCAAGATGTTTTTCCTTCTGTTTTTAGTGGTCTTGATGATTGTTACTACTGTATCAACATCATTGTATCTTTATTTTCAAGCTTTGTGCCAAGCTTAGCCTCCGATTACAAGAAAGTTCAAAAGTTGTGACATGCTGTCCAGAAAACAGATTCTGTCCTTGGACGGAAAAATTCACGATATATCACTAGATCATATTTTGGATCTCAATTGTTTTGACGGAATGGTCTATACAATTAGCTTTCGAGAATCTGTTATGAGGTTTTTGATTTGAGTTGCATCTGTACCCCAAAAATAATTTTTACTACCTGCTGGTCTGTTTTTCACATATTCTGCCACGTTTTGCCTTTTCCTAGTTTTGCAAGTCTTGCGCTAGCTTTTCCATACAAAAACTTTTTGGCGGTCTTGAGAAACAGTAGATCTTCAATAAAATCTCTATTTCAAGTAGACGAAAATTGTTTTATTATGGGTACTAACCTCTCTAATCATCTTATGATGAGTTATGTATGAAGGGAGTTTTCAAGTGTGCGAAGGAAGATGATGGAAGAAGTTCCAGGAGTGTCAAATGCTCAAGCTTGGGGATGCCCCCATGCACCCCCATGAAATATCTAAGAAGGTTCAAGCGTCTAAGCTTGGGGATGCCCCCGTGGATCCCCTTCTCCATCAACAATTATCATTTCTTCCTTCGTTCCACTATATTTTTATCACTTCATGCGTTATGCTTGGAGCGTCTTGGTCTTTACTTTTTTAGTTTTATTTAGCTTTGCTTGCTGTCCATAACAAGTTAGAAACCAGCTTCCTTTGCGTGGTAGAGAAACACACTCCACTTTAAACTAGAACACATCATAGGATTTTCATGCTTATCTTTCTTTTTGTTGTGTGTTCTTTATCTTTTCCTAGTTGCTGTCATGTTTAGCTCTTAGTTTTCATGCTTATATTTTTAAGAGATTTTGTTTAGTTTTTTGCTGGAACTCTCTTGAGCTTTCATGTTTATATTGTTTAGAGAGTTGACTTGTTGCACTGAGTTGTGTGTCTTGACTTGAAGTAGGTAATTGAGGTTGCTATTCAATTGTACTAGTAACTTGCAATAGTTTTGAGGTATTGTTTTGAGTAATGTTTGAACTTTTGGTGTCAAGAGCTTTAGCCTATTAGTGATAGCTGTCGTATTTTGGGCAATCCGTGTTTATTTTTGAAAAACTACAAAAACTAGTTGAGAACTCTAGCTACTAGATGGATCACTAATCTTTGGAGGGATCGGATATTAGAGTACACTCACGTACCATGAGTCGAGGATGCGAAAGGATAACGAAACCACCATACACTCCTCCTTGGGGTACTTGTCTCTTTTTGAACCTCCTTATTCGATTGAGAGTTACCGAGAATAAGTGCATGAGTTCTTCGGACTAATGTAAGTATTCGAAAGTTGAAACCTCCACGTCCTCATAATTGCTAGCCTCTTTGGTACCGTGTATTACCATTTCTCATCTTGAGAGTTGGCTTATACTTCGCCGGTGCATCCAAACCCTTGGCATGATACACTCTGTCATCATACACCTCCTTATATCTTTCCTATCAACAGCCACCATACCTACCTATAAAGGCATTTTCATAGCCTTTCCGAGATATATTGCCATGCAACATCCATCTTCTCATGACTTGATCTTCATGTCATACATGTTCCTGCTACACTGGCAGAGGCATACATTTGCATACATCATGATAGCTTCATCTTCTTTATGCTGAGTACTTTTGTAAATTGTGAAAGATCTTCTATACTCCTTCTAAAATAGAATGTTGCCCCCAAAGTGAGGAAAATATCCCAAAGAGGGCAAATTTAAAAGATCCCAAAGAGGACAAATGAGAGTTAGATAGAAAGAGCCATCGAGGCCACAAAAAAATACAAAAAATAGAAAAAAGAGAAAAGAAAATAAAAAGAGAGAAGGGGGAAACACTACTATTCCTTTTGAGAGATCCACACTCGTTCTCCCTCTTGTATCTTGTACTCCATAATTGTAAGGCCCAATATGCGGTACTATTCCAGATGTAGATGTTTCCATCCAAATCCGGGGACGAAGCAAATATCGGTCCCACCGCGACATATGAGAATGCCATATGCCCCGGATTTCCAACATGATATCACAACATTACAGCTACAAGGATACAACATCTCATACAATCGTCATACAACTGCCTTAATACAATAAATGAGTGAGTACAGACTACAATCAAATGCATAGCGGCAAAGAGAAAAAGACTTCACTCCCATAACCACACGGGTCCAGGCTCTCCGCCGGGATCCGCCTAACTAGTCGTCGTCGATTCTCCAGGTGAAACATCGATCACCATACATGTTGTCGATCAAGAACCCTGAAAAGAATTTGGGGGTAGTATCATGAGTACAAAAGTACTCAGCATCCAACTGTAGTGGTCAACTGACCTAGCAAGGACGACATCACTCGTCATTCTAGGATAACTAGTAGTTCACGGTAAGGATGGGGTAAGTGGTGAGGTTGCTGCCACACTAGCATTTATGAAGTGGCTAATGATCTAGATAGTAAGATAAGAAGACAAGCATTCGATGAGGACTCGCCTCCAACAAGTCTGCTATCCACCTACTTACGAAAACATAACACCTATCCTATCCTTGTCCTCCCCTTCGCATCCCGATGAAGAAGAAGCAGTCAAGGCACACACACGTTGATCAAATTATTAAGATTATATCAGTTGTTGTTGTCTATGAACAAGGAGTAGGTCTCAAGTCGTCCATAGCCGTGGACACGGCTTCTCGAAAAGATTTAACCCTGCAGGGGTGTACCAACTGCCCATTACAAGGCTCCGCACGCACGCCCATCTCTCTCAGTTGCTACCCATCATAGGCAACCATTTTATGATTTAGTTCCGAGAGATCCGAAACGACAGGTCCCTCTAACTAGCAACGCACAAATTCGGGTGGCCCCTGGTAAAACCTATACATGTCAACTATTACGGACCCCACGATAATTATTGCATTTGGTACTATTCTGCCCTAATTAATATTTAATTATTTTTATTATCAAGAAAGAGCAGAATATTCACAATCTACATGAAAATCTAGTCAAGTTACATATAAAGAACATTTTAATTGGAGCAACGGTTAAAAAGTTATTAAATAAAGTAGTTACAATGGCAAGGTTGTAATTAGAAATAAACAACAGGTAAACAAAGTCAAACATGGAAAAAGATCACATTTAATTCTAAGCAAGTTACATGTTTAACGCGTCGCGATCCGAGCTACCGTTAAAAAGATACGAGCATCGCAAAAATATAATACAATCTGCCAATTAAATAAGCCCAGGAAAACAAAAAAACATTACGGGCCGAATCTACCACAACTGGGCCTAAACAAGGGGCGTAGTATACTAAATCTCGCACACGGGCACAAATAGTAATGGGCTAGGCCCAATAGTAGCAGCAACGAATAATAAAAAAGGAAAAAAAGGGGGCGAGCTCACCACATGGGCCTGGCCCAGGCCGGCCGGTTGCGCTGGATACAGCCAGCTCGCCCGAGCCAAGAGGAGCGTTGCGGGCCGCCTGGAGATGGGTCGGGGTGGGGGCGCGTTGGGCCGCTGGCGCCACGCTGGCCCAGCCGAGCGCAGGCGACGGCTGTGGTCGTTCTCGTCTGGATCAGACTCCAGGAGCGGCGGCGGCTTCGATCTCTGGCGAGGGCAGCGGCCCTCCGGCGAAGCCCTAGGGAAGGCGGGGTCGGCACGCGGTGAAGGAGGCGAGGGGCGGCCGGAACCAGCCGCGGCGACTGTCGGCGCGACGCGGCGACTTCTGTGGGCCAGAGGAGCTCAGCTGCGGTTTCCATGTTGACGGCGGCGCCGGTCTCGGCTGCGGGATCCTGCGCAAGAGGAGACGAGAGGGAGGTGAGGTTGGGGAGAAGGAAGAGAGGACGGTCGTCCGACGGTGGAGGCGCTCACCGGAGCAGGCGCGGCGGCGGTGATGTGGCTGGCCGTGGCCGGCGACGGCTTCTCCACGGCGAGCTCGGGATGAGTCGAACCGGATGGGCTTCGATGGGCCCGCGGCGGTGCTCTACAGGTCCCTACGGGCCCGGATTCATCTAGGAGGCTGGCTGGAGTGGGAGGTGGAGAGCTCGGGGGTGACGTGGCGCGTCTAGGGCCCTCGATCCCGATCCAACGGCCTATAGCGCTTTGGATCTAGGGTTTGGAGGGGAAGAGGGAAAACTTGGCATATCTGGGATTTATCAGGGGGGTGGCTATGAATTTTGGCTTAGGGAAACCCTAGAAGGGCTAGGGGGAGTGGTGGTCTTTATATAGGTGGTCTGGCTGGCAAGTTTACGTAAACACCCTCGGGTTTTCTCTCTCGTGTCCAGTACTCCACGTTTCTGACCGCCGGGAGTGCATACGACCTCCGATTCCGACGAAATCTCGAACCACGCGCTCAACGCGTCGATCCCGTCAGTCATACCTCACTTCAATACCGTTCCGAGAACATTTTCCGGTGCCCAATAAATTAATCCATTTAATTATTAAATGAGGTTTTTTGTTCCGATGGCGATGGCTAGTCTTGTGCCGGAAGTTGCGACGGTGCTCGGGTTCAACCCAGTGTCGCAAAGGGCGTGTGCCGTGATGGAAAGGGTCGGTCACACATCCGATACGATAAATACGGGGGAAAATATTCACCGATTAATAATTCGGCGAAGCAAACTTTGTAAACAATACAGGCAATCATCACAGCAACACAACAATTTTTTTTTGATTTTGGTGAAAATCCGGGCTTTTACAATAGTGATGATCATATATGCATATAGCTATGTGGGGACCTTTACACTATAGAACTTGGATTGTATATTCCAATGATGAGCCTCCTCAAATGAGCTCTAGGTCTTCTTGAGCAAGCAAGTTGGATGCACCCCCACTAGTTCCATTGGAGAGATTTCCATAGATCATATGTGCATCCGTTGCATGGCAATCCCTACTCCTCACATCATATCTATCATTTGGATTTCTCTCGCCTATGATTGTCCTCATTGATGTGAGCCTTTCACACCCTTTTGGTCCTCCACCATATCTCTCTCTTTTACATCCTAAGTGTCAACTTTCTGGTTTACGCTCATCCATTGCATGAGTGCTCAAAATATCAAAAAAGAATGGACCATTTTAACTTTTACCTGGCTAGTGGTCTAGGGACGAGTCAAGATAAGATTCCAAAGAAGACCAATTGTGAAACTTTAGTAGATTGAGTTCTCCACAAAATACTATCTTTTTCTCTCTCGTATTCCCTTCCCCCACTTCTTGCACGCAAACACCATTCGGAGACATTCGAGTCATGAACAACAAGAGCTCTTGCACCCTTATGTTCTTATGTTGCTTGTTTCAATGCTAATATAAACTCTTGCTTGTTATGACATGAATTGAATTACATGCCTTACTTGCTTTAATTACAATTCCTTTTATGGTTGGTAGCATGTCACCACAGAAATTATGCTTGTTATCATTTACCTAGTCGAGAACGAGAAGGAATTAAGCTTGGGGTTGTTGATACGTCCCAAACGTATCTATAATTTCTTCTTGCTCCATGCATGTTTTGGGTGATATTGCTATGCTTTTGGTACACTTTCATACACTTTTGATCATATTTTGACTAACCTATTAACTCAGTGCACCCAGTGCCAGTTTCTTTTTTGTGCTGTCTTTTTATTTCAGGTCTTCCCATTACTTAAATTGCCAGGAAAATTCAGAGAAAAATATAAAAAAATCAGCGTATCGGAAGCTTCCAGATGCCCTAAGGGGGCCATAGGTGCCCCACCTGGTGCCCAGTCGGCCAAGGGGCGCAGCCTAGGGTTGGGCCGCGCCAGGAGGCCGCCTAGACTCCTGGTGGCCCACCTGGCTGTCCCCCTTCGCCTATATATTTCTCTCGTCCTGAAAACCCTGAGGACAGAACCCTTTTCGCGATCTCGCCTCTATTCCGCCGCTGCCGCACTTCCAAGATCGGGAGCACCAGAAGACCTCTTCCCGGCACCCCGTCGGAGGGAGGATTGACCTGCGGAAGCTTCTCCACCACCATGGACACTTCCCGGATGAGCCGTGAGTAGTCCACCTTGGACCATGGGTCCATGATAAGTAGCTATGTGATGTTCTCTCTCCCTCTTTGTTCTTCATGGATTAGACCTCTTGAGCTCCCATACATGATCAAGGCACATATGTAATTCTTTCTGTTGTTGCTATATTGAGTTTGCTGGGATCTGATGGATTATGAGACTATGTTCAGATTGTGATGAGTAATATATTTGGTTCTTCTCCTCTTATATTTGTGTTCTTGAGTAATTCTTGCATGTGCTCCGTTGCTGTTTATTGCTTTGGACAAGTAGTAGGTAGGAACTTCAAGAGGGAGCGTTATGCATGATTGTGGGTTCATGCCCTCTGATAACTAGCTTGAGTGACAGAAACATGAGTCTAGTGGATGTGTTGTTGCCACAAGGGGAAAACAACGGTGATTGTAACCGCAGTTGCAAGGATTGTTTACTGTACGCAAAGTTCTTTTAATGCAGTTGTCTATTGCTTTGTGTTTACACTTTGGGTGGGGCACGCAAGTTAATACCAGCGAGATTTTCTGGATAGATATCTCAAGGTGGATGATTAGTAGTAGATGCAGATGGATTTCAGTCTACTTATCTTGGCATACTGCCCATGCTTTTGAGCCTCTTCCTTTCATTTATAGTATAGTTAGCATTGCGGTGCGTTTTTTATCCTGTCAATTGCCCAGCTGTAATTTTTTTCCTCGCATGGCTGTTTATCATCTTTTGGGAGAGAGACATCACTAGTGAGCTTCATGGGACCCCGGTCCATATTTCCACCACTGTTTACACCCTCAATTTACTTGAAGTTTTACTTTCTAGTTGTAGTTACTATTATCTTTTATCTCTTGCGTTTGATCCTTTGTAAACGGCAAGGCCAGAGGGATTCACAACCCCTTTGTAGTCGTTGGGAGCAAAGTTATTTGTATTCGTGTGTGGGTCTAGGTGAAGTAAGCAACCCTAGGTTGTGAACGGGACCATTGTTCACTTTACCATTGTCGTTGTTGGAGTCCTACGGTAAATTTACACTATGCTACATCTCAACCTTCCACTTGGGGTATCCAACGAGGGGCACTACACGCCTTCCATCAGTGTGGTGCTGGTGGAGAGTGAGGATAGTGGCGAGGAGAGATGGGTGCTGATACTCTATCCTCGTTGGTTGCCCCAAGTGGAAGGTTAGATGTGGTGTAGCGGCAAATTTCCCCTATGTAGAGGATAAGGTTTGTCTCCTGTAGGACTCCGGCAATGATAAGTAGGTGCCAACGGTGCAATTGACGTGGACCTGAACACAATACAAATAACTTCGCTTCCCAACGAGTACAGAGAGGTTGTCAATCTCTCCGACCTTGTTGTTCACAAAGGATCAATCACAAGGGATAATGATAACAGCTAGAAAGTAAAAACAGAAAAATAAAAGAGCGTGTGAACATCGATGAGAATATGGGCCTGGGTCCCGTAATGTTCACTAGTGATGTGTAAGGCCCGATATGCGGTACTGTTCCATATCTAGATGTTTCCATCCAGATTCGGGGACGAAGCACATATCGGTCCCACCGCGACATATGACAAAGTCATATGCCCCGGATTTCCAACATGATATCACAACATTACAGCTACAAAGATACAACATCTCATACAATCGGCATACAACTACCTTAATACAATAAATCAGTGAAAGATACATGTCTGAGTACAGACTACAATCAAATGCCTAGTGGAAAAGGTAAAACACACCATTCTCGTAACCACACGGGTCCAGGCTCTCCGTCGGGATCCACCTAACAAGTCGTCGTCGAGTCTTCGTGAAGGTGTCCAGAAGAAGGGTCGTTGAGCTCCTCTGAAGTCCAAGATCATTGCATAACGTGCATAAAAGAGAAAAGAAAGAGGTGAGCTATATCAACAAGTCTTGTAACTAACTTCTCACGGTAAGACGGGGGTAGTGCTTGAGATTGCAGACGCACTAGCAATATATAAGTGGCCAACGGTCTATTTTAGAGTAAGATGAGAACCAAGCATTCGATGAGGAATCACCTCCAAAATGTCTTGCTATCAGCTACGTACGCAAACATAACACCTATCCTATCCTTGTCCTCCCCTTCGCATCCCAACGAAGAAGAAGCAGTCAAGGCACACACACGTTGATCAAGTAATAGTTATGATTCAGTTGATGTTATCTATGAACAAGACGTAGCTTCCAAGTCGTCCATAACCGTGGACACGGCTTCTCGAAAATATTTAACCCTGCAGGGGTGTACCAACTTCCTATTACAAGGCTCCGCACGCACACCCATCTCTCTCAGTTTCTACCCATCAGAGGCAGCCATTTCATGATTTAGTCCCGAGAGATCCGGAACGACAGGTCCTCTAACTAACAACGCACAAATCCGGGTGGCCCTCGGGGAGTCGACACCCAATCCAAAAGTCGGCCGCGCTCTCGGATCGGACTCTTCCGCCTGGACGAGGTCGGGGTAACTAACCCATCACTGTGGGAAGCCCCCTAGCTTCCAGGTGGGGACCAACGAAGGAACTCTGTCTCTGCTGGCCCAAGTTATTTTAAAATCTGCGAGGGGGTCCAACCTTGCACACACACGGGGTGTCAAATGGTAAATCAGCTTGGTCCACCACTAGAAATGTTTGAAGCTAGGTAGGTAAGAAAAGGGGACCCCATAGCATCCCACACGCGGTTAGGCACGCTCAGTCTTAAAACCAATATCCGGAACTCGGATCCTAGGTGACTCGAATGGAACAAAGCGTCGGGGCGGGATAGCCTAGACCTTCCATCCTTCGTCGAGTATAGTCAACATTATAATAATCATATCATCCACAACAATATAATAATGTGATATCCCAATCCAAGGAGTAACAGGAGAACAATGGATATCATCCTAGCATGCATACTAAGCAGTGGCTGAGCAGCGAGCAATAGTAACATAGCCGAACAAGGTTTGCTGGGATGTGGAGGACATTGCTGTTTGGGTTTATTTGAGAGGCATGAATATGAAGTGGTAGGATCAAGCAATCGTTCTATCCTACACCTAGGAGCGAGTGAGATGAAAGTTATAAGCATGATATATGATTCCCCTAACCTAATGAGAAGACAAAACCGAAGGTGTAGTCGATCGCAAGCTTGCATCGTCTCCGAGAGGTACCCGCGGAAGCACACAAGAAGGAAACACTGGAAAAGGCAATCGACGAGCAAGAATCTAGTACTACGAAGCAATCAAGAGCAAGCATCAACAAGAATACAACATGAGACAACGCAATATGACATCGCTTCTATTGTCGAGAGCGGTTACTAACAGGTTAAGTGAGGTACTCGTCACACACGACGATACCGCACATTTAGAAGCGTTCAAGTTGTTTAGCTACACAACATGAGTGAAGATTATTAACATGGCATATCACTCAATCATTGCATATCACACCGACATGGCAAGAGGTGAAGCATATTCACATCCTACACGAAATTCTAGTCAAGTTACATGTAAAGAACATTTTTATCGGAACAACGGTTAAAAAGTTATTAAATAAAGAGTTTACGGTGGCATGCGATGTAAATAGCAGTGAAACAACATGTAGACAAGTACAAACATGGCAAAGAGAAATTTTTTATTAATCTACACTCAAAACAGAGCAACTTTCATGTAGAACGCGTCTCCATCCGAGCTACGGTTGCAAAGATACGGGCATCTCAAAATTATCACTAGTTCTGCCATTTAAATGACCAGAAAAAGGTATTGGGCCGAAACAGTGGAACAATCGTGCTAAACATGTGGGCAAGGCCTAGATAAACTCCGCACAGGGAGAAGATCTCTACTGGGACGAGCCCACTCTGCGCAGGAAAAGGAAAAAAGAAAAAAATGGAAGGGAAGGTCACCTCTAGGCTGAGGCCCAGGTAGGCGTGGGTGTGGGACAGCTACTGCTCGCCCAGGGCGAGAGGGAGCAGTAGGCCGGAACGGCTGGGCTGGGCCTCGGGGTGCTGTGGTCTGCAGAGCTCAGGTGGGCCGCGCTGGGGCAGGACGGCCCAAACGGTCAACGCCGGCAAGCGGCTCCCCCGATCCCGATCCAAGTCGGGCACCGGGCGGCCGGCGGCTGCGGCGGTCGCCTCCGGTGAGGTGCCGAGGAGGCGCGGCGGAGAGGAGGGGAGGGCTCGGGTGCGCGGCGTGCGGATCCAGCTGCTGACGACGTGTCCAAGCAAGGAGAACAAAAATCCAGGCGAGGCGAGCTTCACGACCGAGCGACGGCTCCTCCTTGCGCCATGGCGCGGCGGCGCACGATCTAGAGAGATGGAGAGGGGTGTGAGAGAGAGAGAAGTAGGAGAGGGCGATGCAGGGGTGGCTCACCTGGCGGCGAGGCTGGCTTCGAGGCTGGCGGCTGCTCGTCGGAGCGGCGAGGCATGGCGGCCGGGCGTGGAGGCGCGCGACGGCGGCCGGCCGGCCCAGATCCCGGCCCGCGGAGGGCCCCGGCGGCGCTGGCCCGGCCCTGCGGGGCCCGAGGTTGCTGGGTATCATAACAATATGAGGTGCATGGATGGAGAAAGAAGAAATTATAGATACGTTTGGGACATATCAGGTGCCTCCTTTATATAGACGCGAGCGAGAGTGCTCCAACAGGAGGGAGCGCCACAGGGGCGATCCATGGCCTCCTCGAGGACTGGACCAGTGGGGCGGTGGGCCAGCTCTTGAGAGGAGCGCATGTGGGTAGGTTCCGACGTGGGCGTGACCAGCCAAATCGCAGTAGAGGGTTGGGGGTATGCGCGTTGTGTCATGCCACCTCATCGATCCGAGGGTTCCGGCTGGTTGGGAGGAGCGTGGTAGGGAGGCTGTCAGGGGGGCTGGAGAGAGAAGAGAGACGAGAGAGAGATGTCGTGAGGGAGAAGAACCGAGATAGAGAGGCTCCCTCTACCTAGGGGGGAGAGGGAGGTTAGATGTGAGATAAATTAGGGGAGGTGTAACTTCAAGTTCTTATGGTAAGTGCATCCGAGGTTTTTGATAAAATGTCTAAAGGAAATTTTTATACGTATTTTGAACATTTGTTTTTATAAGATGAGTTATTATGGCATATAACCATTTTATTATGGTTTGCAATATTTATAGAAATCTATTTGTCAATAATTTCAATTATTCTTATCAAGCACAAGGTTAAGGCCTTAGAGTTTTGTAATAGTTAAATTTATTAATACAATAATTATATTACATAAATATGTAAGGCTTTATATTCCTTACACATTCATTCAACAAACAGGAGCAAAATAAAATGAAAATTCAGGACACAAGAGTAAAAAAAAAGAGAGCGAAAGAAGGCTAAATGATATTAATGCTTACTGCTATTTCTAGGTGGGGTTTTTGAGATTGATCAAATGGTGTCATTTTATGCTCATATCAATATGACCTAGTCATGTTCGGAACGTAATTATCTACCTTTCCACCACAAGTTCACACATGATCTACCACTACATCTAGACCTCACAAAAATTTAAAACATAGGTTCAAACAACATTTCATGCAAAGTTTTTGTTTACTCTAAATTTGGTTATTCTAATAACAGGATAGTAAAAGTTGGGATTTGACAACAGACCACACATATTGATTAAAAAAACTGCCTGCGATTATGAATATCATCCCACACAATATGGAAACATTAAATATGTGTGATCATTCCTAATAGCACACACGTGTTGTGAAATACAAACGTCTGTGATCTCTATAAATTGGCACACGTGTACTGAAATAAAACCGTTTGGAACATATAGACCGTGCACACATTTAAAACTTACAAACCATGGCTGATAATAGTATCATTGCACATAAATAGTTGTAGGAAATCGTCAGTGATTGATACTGGGTCACAACCCTAAACCAAAAACCCGATAGTGTAAACCCAAACCCGGTGCCGTAAAGAAACTGTTTGGGATCTATGTAATGTCACAGATGGTTCTAACCTATAGTGTGTTTGTGTTCCTGGTTGCATAGCAAACGATCGTGTCGACTAAAATGCATGTGTAAGATAAAACTTTTTCCCCCATATGTTTTGAATATTGTTGGACAAGATAGTAGAGGAACTAACAATGTTTGTAAGCATAAACATGTGTTTAGGTTCCTGAAGAATAATTCAAGTGGTAGATCTTCAAGGAAGATGGACAAGATGTTGAAGCTTATTCCTTGGAGCGAAGCTTTATCAAGGAGCTGACCCCTAAAAATGTATGGCGTCCTGAAGCATAACTCGCCAAAGGAAATGAAGAAGATGGCGCAAGACTTAATAGTTTTTGTGTATTTATTTTTACATTCTTTGAGTCATAGGAAAAAACATACTATACGGAGGGGTTAGTAAGTCGAAGCCGAAGTTATCGTGAAAATTCTCAGCTCGAATCAAAATCTAGTGAGAAGCCTCAGAGAAGAAATCTCATGAGCGCTGAGTTAAGCTTCGGTGGCAAAGACTTTGTACTTTCTACCTCCAAATCCAAATTCAGGCTGTGAGTCAGCTTTACTAGTTATGCATGTAAAGTTGAGCATTTATGACAAATCCGACCATTGTGGACACGCGCCAAGTTTTCACTTCGGGCCTGATCAGTCATTTCACACCTTGGGATCGCATCCTATAAATACGCCGCCCCCACCGTCATTTGCGGCTGGCTTCTCAGTGATTATTCCAAGAGAGAGACTGAAGAGAGCATCCGAAGAAAGATTCTGAAGCTAAACCAAAAGCCACTCACCGAATCAAAAGTCCCATTGATCTGAGCTGATTCACTATGAATTAGGTGGAAGTTTGCTAGCCTTTCTATCTTGGAGGACTACAAGCCTCCTAGATGGTTAGAGAGTCGTCTTCAGAGAGTGAAAAGTAATTGCCGCCTCGAAGCTCAAGTCTGTCAAGGGTTTCGGAGATTTCCTCAATAATCTACCCCGAGTCAAAACTGGCCAAGCTCAAGGAGATTGGTGCAGTGGAGAATAGGACGGAGAGAGGTTAGCTACTGTGTTCAATCACAAGTCCCTTCAACCAGACGTAGCACTTTGTAGAGTGTGAACTTGTCGAAGAAAAATCGTTGCGTACAGGCTCGTTCTACTTTTCAGTATTTACAGTTTGTACCTTTAGCTTGGTTGTTGTGCTTCGTTCTGTTCTACTTCACCATGATTAGCTTCACCAAATAGTTTTGCTTCCCGGTTTATGTTCTGTTTTTCTTCCATTTGCTGCCTTTTTGCTGCACTTCAAAGTTTTGGTCGAAAATTTTGAAGTGATCATTCACCCCCTCCCCTTCTGATCACATCCTTGGTCTTTCAATTAGTATCAGAGCTAGGCACTCCCTACGCTCTGCGTGTTTTGGATTAACTGCCTAGATTGTTGCCAAGTATGTCGTTTGCAGCTATTTTATCCGGCGAACCCATTCTGGTGTTCAATGGAATTGACTATCCATACTAAAAGGACAAGATGATGAGAAACATTTTCTCCATTGACAAGGCTGCCTAGGAAGTTGTTCAGACTGGAGTTCAAGTTGTGAATAAATATGCTCTTACTCCTGATGAGATAAACAAACTATCACTTGATTCACAAGTCTAGGTATTCATCACGAGTCATTTGATCCCAAAGAAATATCATGAAGTGAAGAATATACCCTCTGCCAAAGGTGTCTGGGACTATCTTGAAAATATTGGAGAAGGTGTATCTACAGAGAAAGATTCTCAAGTTGACACTCTCCGAAGAAATTCCATCATTTCAAGCATCATGAAGGTGAAAAGGTTGGTTCAGTCTACATCAGACTCACTGCTCTGTCAAATGAATTGATCTCTCTTGGTGCAACTGATATCACCAGTCACATGGTTGTTAGAACTTTGCTTCGATCTCTGGATGATTCCTTCTCACACCTTGTGTTGATGATCAAAGAGAGAAATGACTTCAGAACTCTGGTCCCTGCGGACATTCTTGAGAGACTCTCTACCTTTGAGATGGAAGAAGATGAGAAACATGATGTCAGCGGATCTCGAAGAAGAACGCATGCCCTAAAAGCAAGAGCTTCGCATCATTCTTCTCGTGAGGTCAGTTCTGCTTCCGGAGGACTTGGCTCTCATCATGAAGCGCTTCAATAGTTTCCACAGAAAAAGATCATCATCACCGAAGAATAATTACTCGTCAAGGAACTCAAGCAGTTCTTCTCACTGCTCGTCCTCAAGAAGCTCACCATCAAAGAACAATTGCATTTACAAATGCAAGAAACCAGGTCATTACATTGTTGATTGTCCTCTATGGGAAATTGAAAACAAATCAAAGCATTGATGATCCTGCAAGCATTGGAAAGGACTTGGCTCTCATCATGAAGCGCTTCAATAGTTTCCACAGAAAAAGATCATCATCACCGAAGAATAATTACTCGTCAAGGAACTCAAGCAGTTCTTCTCACTGCTCGTCCTCAAGAAGCTCACCATCAAAGAACAATTGCATCTACAAATGCAAGAAACCAGGTCATTACATTGTTGATTGTCCTCTATGGGAAATTGAAAACAAATCAAAGCATTCACACAGCAGCTCCTCTAGAAAGACTCATAGATCATCCAAAAGCTATGAGCCAAAGAAACATGAATCAAGACACATAAGAGAAAAGAAATCTAATTCTAATGATGATAGGAAGAAGAAGTATCACAAGAATTGTGAAGGCTCATCTTCAAAGACCTATTCATCTCATCGAAGAAGCTCTCATCGGGCCTAAGATTATCTGGGGAAGGAAATGTAATCCAAAGAAGAAGCCTCCAGATCTGAAGCAGAATCAAAATCAGGATCTGGTTCTGGGTCAGAATCTGATGGTATTGCTGGAATTGCATTTTCCTCGACTCCGGCTTCGAAATCTACTTCGAGCTCATTCTTCACCAACCACATCAGCGAAGATGAAACTCCTGCCTACTGCTTCATGGCGAAGGCCAAGGTATATTCCTCTAAAGCTGCCTATGATAGTTCTAATGGCTCCTCATATGATAGTGATTCTAGAATTAGTTATGTTAAGCTTGCTAAAATTTCTTCTATCCAACAAGATGAGCTTGATTATCTTAGCATAACCATTAAGAAATCAGAAACACTGTTGATTGATGAGATAGAGAAAGGTCAAAATTTAACTAATGAGCATTCTGATCTGAAGTAGAAGTTTGAGGAACTATCCACTCGGCCTGATCTTCTTTCAGTGGACTATGAGAAGCTTACCTATGAATTCCTTCAAAGGAAAATGGCTCTCGAAAAACTGAAAGAGGCTCATGAAGAATTGGAAAATGCTAATATCTATCTCATGGCCCAACAAGGTTCTGAAGCTAAAACTGATTCTTCTTCACCATTCTTAACTTGTTTGGAACAAGGTAAAATTGATTCTATGTCTAAACTGAACAAAGGCAAAGAACATATTGTTATTGATGATACTAATCCCTCGGATGAGGAAAATTTTGCTGTTACCGAGGAACTCCTTAGATTGAAATATTTGTTTGAAATAGGTATATTCAAAAGTATACAGGAACGCCAGTACCTCTGTGATATCCTGAAGACGGCTGTCCTTCACAGGAATCCTATAAAGGAAGGTGTTGGTTTCGAAAGGAAGCTAAACCATGATGGCACTTACTGGGAACCTGAGCAGTATCCAGAAAATCCCATTGATATAGCTAACCTTTCAGGTTTCAACTAAATAATTGATAAGGCCATTGTTGATGGGACACTTGACTCTGACTACAAACATATAAAAGATCGGGAAGGAAAGGCTTCAGACGAATATATTGTTGGTCATCCAAAGAATGGTTTCTATAAGAAAGAAATCTGGGTGCGCAAGTCACTCATTGAGAAATTGCCTGCTAACCATTCTATGCAGGGAAAATCTTCGGTACCACCAAAACACTTCTATTCTCTTGAAGAGATAAATAATCCGTTGGTTCCCTAATCAAACGTTCCTCATAAGGAATACTATCATGGTGATCATAATGTTTATCGCCATCGCGATAAAAATGATAAGATTTCCTATGCTCATACTTACCCTAACCCTTCGCAGAGAAATTACATTTATGGTGTGCTTGATGGTCCTCCATGTCAATACAATCCTACACGCTTTTATTCCGCTGCATCTACTAGTGCACCTGTGCCTTCTCATTCACCTGCTCGTTTGTGGGTGGTTAAGAAGAACTAATTCTTCTACAGGGCTATGTCTCAGTGGATCCGAATGGGTCATGGACAGTGGTTGCACTAATCATATGACCGGAGACAAAGAGTTATTCACCAAAGAAAAACTAACTCAATCCTCTCAAAGGTACATTATCTTCGGTGACAACAACAAGGGTAAAGTTCTTGGTTTGGGTAAGGTTTCTATATCAAAAGATAAGCATATTGAAAAGTTATGTTAGTTCAATCTCTTAGATATAATCGCATGTCAATATAAAAGCTATGTGATATGGGTATGATTGTATTGTTTTCTGCTTCGAGCTGTGTTGTGTTTTCACAGGATGACTATACTTTTGTCTTCGACGGCTACCGAAAAGGAGATTTATACATTGTTGATTTTTCTTCGGACCCGGGTGTATCCATCTTCTTAATGGAAAAAGCTTCGTCGGGATGGTTTTGGCATATAAGACTTGGTCATGCAGGGATGAGAAATCTACGACTCTAATGAATAAGAATCATGTCATTGGACTCAGTGAAGTAAAATTCGACAAATAATCATCTCCGTAGTGCCTGTGAAGCAGGGAAGCTTACAGAGAAACATCACTCAGCGAACACAATCATGACTACTACTGTTTCTCTTGAATTGCTTCATATGGATCTATTTGGTCCCCAAAACTATGCTACTTTGGGAGATAACAACTATGGTCTCGTTATTGTTGATGATTTCTCTTGCTTCACTTGGGTTTTGTTTCTAGATGACAAGAGCAAAGTTGCTGAGATTTTCAAGTCATTCGCAAAGAGAGCTCAAAATGAATATGAATTGAAAGTGAAGCACATCCGAAGCGATAATGGAACTGAATTCAAGAATAATCATATCGAATATTTTCTTGATGATTATGGTATTACTCATGAATTCTCAGCTGCCTACACACCTCAACAGAATGGTGTGGTTGAGAGAAAGAATCATACTCTTATTGAGATGGCCAGAACTATGCTTGCTGAATGCAAGTAACCTATGAGGTTCTGGGCCGAAGCAATTAACACTGCATGCCATATCATCAATAAGGTTTACCTTCACAAGTTCCTGAAGAAAACTTCACATGAGCTTATCACTGGTAACAAGCCTAATGTTTCATACCTTAGGGTTTTTGGTGCTCCATGCTTTATTAGAGATATGAATCATAGCTCTAAATTTTCCCCTAAGGCACATGAAGGTTTTCTATTAGGTTATGTCTCAAATTCTCATACTTACAGAGTGTATAACTCCCACTTTGGCAAAGTTATGGAAACTGTAAATGTGAGGTTTGATGAAATTAATGGCTCTCAAAAGGAGAATTTACCTCATGATCTAGATGAACCCCCTCTAGATGAAGTGATCAGGTCCATGGCTATTGGACATATTCGCCATGTCGAAGGAAATCGTCGTCAAGTCCACGGGGACGATGATGATCCAATGTTCCCACACATAAGCCGGGGCGCTGGAGATCAAAATCCGGAAGACAATGATGAACATGACAAATAAGAAGCAATGAGCGAAGAAAATGAAAATCCCGAAGGACAAGCTGATCCCGAAGGTCAAGCAGATCCCGAAGGAGAACTTGAGCCACAAGCAAATGAAGTAGCTTTATCACGAGTCCGAAGAAGAGTTGATGTTGATTCTATCCTCGAAGACATTTTTCAACCAGGTCGTCACACTACTCGATCTCATACTCGTTTGGCTAAAATTTTTGGAAATTTCTAGTTTGTCTCGATGTTAGAATCATGAAAATTCGATGAAGCCATGAAAGACTCAGACTGGTTAACTGCAATGATCGAAGAACTTAACCAATTCGAGAGAAACAAAGTCTGGTCCTTGGTGAGAGACTTTATCCCATGAAGCATAATATCATTGGCACTAAATGGATTTTTGCAACAAGCAAGATGAAGATGGTATTGTGGTAAGAAACAAAGCACGATTGGTTTCTCAAGGTTATACCCAAATCGAAGGTATTGATTTCGGTGAAACTTATGCTCCAGTTGCACGTCCCGAATCCATTAGTGTTATGCTTTCCTTTGCAAATTTTAATTTTATTCTGCTATATCAAATGGATGTCAGAAGTGTTTTTATTAACGGTGAAATCGAGGAAGAAGTATATGTTATGCAGCCACCAGGTTGTGAAGACCCGAAGAATCCTGATATGGTGTACAGGTTCCACAAAGCTCTTTATGGGGTGAAGCAAGCACCTCGTACTTGGTATGAAACTCTTAAGGATTCTCTTCTCAAGAAGGGCTTCAAACAAGGAACAACTGACCCAACTCTTTTCACTCTCTCCTATAATAGTGATCTATTTGTGTGTCAGATATATGTAGATGATATTATCTTTGGCTGTAGTAACCCTGATATCAGCGAAGAATTTTCCAAAATGATGTGGAAGAAATATGAAATGTCTATGATGCGTGAATTGAAGTTTTTCCTCGGACTTCAGATTCGTCAACAAAATAATGGGACATTCATATCTCAGGAGAAATATCTCAAGGATTTCCTGAAGAAGTTTGGCCTCACTGGATGCAAAACTATCAAGAATCCTATGCCAACCAGTCGGTTTCTTGATGGAGATGAGAAGGTCAAGCCCTTTGACCAGAAGAAATATCGGTCTATGATTGGTTCTCTTTTATATCTATGTGCATCTAGACCTGACATTATGCTTTCAATATGTATTTGTTCTCGATTTCAGGCGAATCCAACATAATCACATCACATTGCTGTAACGCGAATCCTTCAATATCTAGCTCACATAAATTCTTTCGGCTTGTGGTATCCCAAAGGTGCTTGGTTTGATCATAATGGGTATTCTGATTCGGATTGCACTCGTGATCGAGTTGATCGCAAATCTACCTCAGGCACTTGTCATTTTCTTGGTAGATCTCTTACGTGTTGGGCTTCGAAGAAGCAAAAATGTGTATCATATCTACTGTTGAAGCCGAATACATTTCTGCTGGCTCATGCTACACTCAGATCCTTTGGCTCAAGCAAACGCTGAAAGATTATGGTATTCACGTGAAGAAAATTCCCCTTCTATGTGACAATGAGAGTGCTATCAAAATTGCCCATAATCCAGTGCAACACTCTCGCACGAATCATATTGATATTCACCATCATTTTCTTCGTGATCATGTTCAGCGTGAAGATATTGTGATTAGCCATGTCAGAACTGAAGATCAACTGGCAGATATATTCACGAAACCTTTGGATGATAAGAGATTCTCTGTGTTAAGATGTGAGATCGGTATGTTGGACTCACACAACGTTCAGTAAGGCTAAAACTCACCCTTTTATATATCCATTTCATTCTATTTGAGTGTTTAGGTTCGTTTATCTATTTTGGTCTTGTGTTCTGTCTTTTGATTCGCTTTGTTTTGTTTTCCCCGTGTGCTTATCACCATTAGCTTTGTTTTTTCGATTTGATTCGAGGTGATAATTTTTGGACCCCTTCCCTTCTATTATTTTTCTTCTCCATTTCGTCTAAGTCTAAAATGGTCAAGCACATGTTAAACGATGTGCATTTTTCTTCAAACATCATTGAGTTCCAAATCAAATGTTGTCAACTTTTATCAATGTTTTTACTCAAGGTCGAGTGTTTCTATTCGGCTGTTGATATCCGTCAATTTTGGGCCGTTGAGATTTTCTCGCGATCCACCACAAGATGCACGCCGTAGAATCCGGAGAGAAAATGGTTGGGAGCCGTCCGATGCAATTTGATAGATCGGTCAGATCGGCCACTATTTAAGGCTACCCCCCCCCCCAGCGAAGCCTAACTTCCTCACTTCACCTCCCTCGCGATTCCCCTGCTCCCGTGCGCGCCGCCGTGCTCTTCTCGCTCCTGCCGTCGATCTCGCCGCTTCACTGCCTGAAGGTCTAATCCTGGAGTCTTCCTCGCCGTCGAGAAAACAGTCTTCACCGCTTTCGCCGCCGTAGCCGTCTGCCGTCACCAAGCTAGGGTACGCCAGATTCGATCCAATCTATCTTTGTCTTGAACTCTTCTATGAGATTGGAATCTATGTTCTTAGGGTCTTTCTGTTGATTTTCTCGGGTTTTCCAGATCTTGTGGATTCCTTATCCCATTCGAAACTTGTTTTTATAATCTAAGTTTCCACTTCGATTCAGGTTAGATTTCTGGATTGATCCGTCATTCTCACTGTTATGTGCTAGGTCACTTTGTATCAATTTGCTCTAGCTCAGCACAGACAAGAACATGAATCAAAATATCTTTTACTAAATCTCTTGTCAAAATTTGTTTTCGAAACTTTTGCTGGTGCTTGATCATGCATGTATCTATTTTCCTTAGCTCCTATTTCTTCTTCAAAGGATGTCTGCTGATCTGGATTTTGACAATGAGTCCCCTGTACTCGTTGATGAACCTGCAGTAGTTGTTGAAGAAGCTGCTCCGAAGAAGAATAAGGGAGGCAGAACTAAAGAGCTCAATAATGCTCGCGGCATCCCACAAGTAGTAAGAGACAAGTTTGGTTTACATACACCTGATGAAGATACTCCCCACGCCCAGAAGATAAGGCTGCAAGGGATTTGCCGATATTCGGCAATCGGTTAGTACAAGTACAAAAGGTTTCCCGAAAGAAAATAGGCCATACAGTTTGCTTTCAAGGCTCCATATGTTTACTTCATGCACATTACAGAAAAGTACACCCCAGAAAACAGCCACCTTTACTATCATGTGCCTCCAAAGCAACCGCATGTCACCTCCTCAGAACTCCTGATGAATACCCGAAGGAAAAGGCTCGGTTAGCGGTTCTGGCTGAAAAGCTTCGTAAGAAGAAGGAGAAGGATGCAGCCAAGATGCGTGTTGCTGAACATGTTGGACATGAAACAAGTTTCTGCTCCCAAGCCAAAGGTAACAGTTGCAAAGCCAACTCCTTCCGTGGCAAAGTTGCCAAGAGGCCATCGGTAGCTTAACTCAAGAAGAGGGACATGGAAGAATCCCTAGAATGCAACCGGTTGGTAAAAGAATCTGCTGCAAAGGAGAAAGAAGGGAAGGGATGGAAGAAACTTGAAGCTGCCAACAAGGTCATAGCTGAAGCTGACACGAAGCGCAAGCTAGCCGAAGAAAAAGAAAATGAGAAGAAGGGTGCTACCGAATCTCAATTGCTCAGGGCTTCTGACCCAAAGAGAAAATCAGCTCTTGAGAAAATTGCAACAAGGACTGTTGAGAAGCGAGCCCGAGAGGCTCGGAAGCAAGTTGTGGTCTCATCTGTCCAGAAGAACATTGCTGAAGAGCCAAAGGGCCAAGATGACATGGACTGCCACAACCAACACCCGTTTCCAGATCCAAGGGAAGCTAAACTATGGGATGCCCTGGGCATCACCTCTCTTTGGAAAAGAAGCGAATCAGAAGAGGAAGCAGTTCCTGCCAACATATATATGCCTCCAACCATTGAAGCCACGATTAGCAACTTTTTATCGAAGCTAAAAGAGTTGTGTACCCAAGACAAAGCTGAATCTACAAAGATTCATATGTTTCAGAAGAAGGATGAAGCAGAAGATGATGAGGAAATTGATACGTCCCAAACTTATCGATAATTTATGTTCGCTCCATTCATGTTTTGTGTGATACTGCTGTGATCTAGATACACTTTCATACACTTTTGATCATATTTGGACTAACCTATTAACTCAGTGCACCACAGTGCCAATTTCTGTTTTCTGTTGTTTTTCTATTTCAGTTTTCACCCATATAAAAAGTGCTCCAAAAACCCGGGAAAAATCAGATAAAAAATCAGCGTACCGGAAGCTTCCAGAACCCCGAAGGAGGGCCAGGGAGCCACCACTAGGTGCCCAGGCGGCCACCTGGCGTGGCCAGGGGCCTGACCGCGTCAGGGGGGCGCCTGGACCCCTGGTGGCCCCCTGGCTTGCCCCCTTCACCTATTTACTCTCCTCCAGGGAAACCTCCGAAGACAGAACCCTATTCCGCAAACTCGCCTCTGTTCCGCCGCCGCCGCGTTTACAAGATCGGTAGTACCGTCAGGACCCCTCCCGGCACCCTGCCGGAGGGAGGATCAACTTCTGGGACCTTCTCCTCCAACATGGACGCTTCCCGAATGTGCCGTGAGTAGTTTCCTTTGGACCATGGGTCCGTGATCAGTAGCTATGTTATGTACTCCTCCCCTCTTTGTTTTTCATGGTTTAGACCTCGTGATCTGCCCTACATGATCGAGGCACATATGTAATCTTTCTTCTTTTGCTATGCTGAGTTTGATGGGATCTGATAGATTATGAGATTATGTTCATATTGTGATAGAGTAATATAATTGGTTCTTATCTTTTGTATTTTTGTTCCGAAGTAATTCTTGCATGTTCTTCGTTGCTGTTTATTGCTTTGTCCAAGTGGTAGGTAGTAACTCCAAGAGGGAACGTTATGCTCGATTGTGGGTACATTCCCCCTAATGATACGCTTGAATGACAGAAACATGAGTCTAGGGGACGTGCTTTGGCCACAAGGGGGAAAACAGCGGTGCTTGTAACCGCAATTGCAAGGATTGTTTACTTTACACAAAGTTCTTTTTAATGCAGTTGTCTGTTGCTTTGGGTTTACACTTTGGGTGGGGCTCGCAACTTAAAACTAGCGAGATGTTCTGGATACATATATCAAGGTGGATGATTAGTATTAGATGCAGATGGATTTCGGTCTACTGATTTTTGCGTACTGCCCATGCTTTTTAGCCTCTTCCTTTCTTTTGTAGCATAGTTAGCATTGCGGTGCGTTTATAATCCTGTCCATTGCCCATCTGTAATTTGTTTACCTCGCATAGCAGTTTTATCATCTTTCGGGAGAGAGACATCACTAGTGAACATCACGGGACCGCGATCCATATTCTCGTCATTGTTTACAAGCTTATTTCCTTTTCAGTATTTATTTTCAGTTGCTATTATCATTATCATTATCCTTTGTGTTTGATCCTTTGTAAACAACAAGAACAGAGAGATTGACAACCTCTCTGAACTTCGTTGGGAGCAAAGTTAATTGTGTTGTGTGCAGGTCCGCGTCAGGTGCGCCGCTGACACCTACTTATCATTGCCGGAGTCCTATGGGAGACAAACCCTATACTCTACATAGTGGAAATTTGCTGCTATCCTACATCTCACCTTCCACTTGGGGTAACGAACGAAGGGCGAGAAGCCATTATCACTTGCACGCCATCAAGCAAATTTCTGGTGCCATTGCCGGGGACTCCGAGTGATAAGATAGGGGAGTTTCCCACTACCTTTTACCTTTACTTCTTTGTCTTGTTAGTTTACCTTTGAGTTTTTATCTTTGTGTCTTATATCAAAAATTACAAAAAAATCTGCCACACTTGTTGCTACTATGGGTTCCACTAAAAACACCAAGTTGTGTGACTTCACCAGTCACAACAACAAAGACTTTATCTGCACTTCTATTGCCACACCTGCCACTTCAGCTACCTCTTATGAAATTAAACCTGCTTTGCTAAACCTTGTTATGAGAGATCAATTCTCTGGTGCTGGAGATGATGCTGCTTTACACTTGAATAACTTTGTTGAATTATGTGATATGCAAAAGTATAAAGAAGTAGAAGGTGATGTTGTTAAGCTCAAGCTTTTTCCTTTCTCTTTGAGGGACGGAGCTAAAATATGGTTTCAATCTTTGCCTAGGAATAGCATAGATTATTGGGATAAGTGAAAAGATGCTTTTATTAGGAAGTACTACCCACCTGCTAAATTTATCCAATTGAGGAGTAACATTATGAATTTTAGGCAATTCGCTAATGAACAGGTTGCCTAACCTTGGGAACGTATGAAATCTCTTGTTAGAAATGCCCTACACATGATTTGACTACCTGGATGGTTATTCAGACTTCTTATGCAGGCTTGAACTTTACCTCGCGGAACCTCTTAGATTCGCCCACGGGAGGAACCTTTATGTCAACTACACTTGCTGCCACAAAGCTTCTCGATGAGATGATGACCAACTATTCCCAATGGCACATGGAATGTGCTCCAATAGGTAGGAAGGTAAATTCTGTCGAGGAAATTACCTCCCTAAATGAAAAAGTTGATTTGATTATGTCTCTACTTACCAAGCAACCCTCTATTGACCCTCATGATGTTCCTTTAAATTCTTTGGTTGCCCAGGAACAAGTAGATGGGAACTTCATTGCTTGAAACAACTTTAATAATAATGCTTATAGGGGCAACTTTTCTAGTAATCCTAGACCGTTTCCATCCAACTATGGGAACAACAACACTTACCCTAGCAACTCCTATCCTACTTACAAGGAGAGAGACCTAATTAGCTATGAGAAATTGATGGAAGTAGACAAGGCTACTAAGAATTATATGCATACCCAGTTCGAACAATACAAAGCCTTCTCTAAGAAAATAGGTGAGCACACTGCCATTTTACAAAACATTAGTGAACAACTTGAGAGCCTGAACAGTGAAATCACTAATCTCCAAACTAGACTTACCGCCACTGAAACCCATGTTTCGAATATGTCCCACACTCAATCTACTTTGATAAACCAAATGGAAGCCAAGCCAGAATCTATCCCTATGGAAGATGATAGAATTAAGATCCTTCCTACACACCACACAGTTGCCACTATCCAAATTGTTGAGGATACCGAAACTATTAGCACCCAATGCACTCATGGTCCCATTGGACCTATTAATGGTGATGCTAATACCTCAACCATAGAAGAAGAAACTCCTATGAACATAGAGGGTTTCGAACAAGTGAGCCTAGATGACACTACTACCACCTTTGATAGTAGTGATATTGATTTTGATAGTTGCACCCTCTCCGAAGTTATTAGCTTGCTACACAAAATGTCTAGAGACCCCCACACTAGCACACTTAATCTTGCCTTCACGGAGCATATCACAAATTCTCTCAAAGGTAGGAAGGAGAAGCTTATGTTAGAAGCCTCCATACCTAGGAAGCTAGATGATGGTTGGGACCCTGTGATAAAAATTAAATTAAATAACTTCTCTTGCTACGCTTTATGTGACGTCGGAGCTAGTACCTCCGTCATGCCCAAAAGAATGTATGATATGTTTGAATTGAAAACTTTTGATTCTTGTTCTTTTGGTGTTCGTCTTGTCAATTCTTCCGTAAAGAAACCTTTGGGGAAGATCGACGATGTTCTTATCATTGTCAATGAAAATTATGTTCCCGTTGATTTTATTATTATGGATATAGAGTGTGAACCTTTATGTCCAATTATTTTGGGACGTCCTTTTCTCCGCACCGTTGGGGCTATCATTGACATGAAAGAGGGGAATATAAAATTTCAATTCCCTCTCAAAAAGGGGATGGAACACTTCCCTAGAAATAAAATCAAGTTACCTTTTGAGTCCGTTACACGGGCTAGTTATTCTCTCTCTCTTGATAAAACTTGATTCTTCTTTTGCCTTATGCCTAGCTTAAAGGCGTAAAAGAAAGCGCTTGGTGGGAGGCAACCCAAGATGTTTTTACTTCTGTTTGTAGTGGTCTTGATGATTTTTACTACTGTAGCAACATCATTGTATCTTTATTTTCAAGCTTTGTGCCAAGTTATAGCCTCATATGACAAGGGAAGCGAAAGTTGTGACATGCTGTCGAGAAAACAGATTATGTCTTCGTGACGGTAAAAATCATATCAAATCACCAGTTCATCTTTTTGAGCTGAATTTTTTACACAGCATGCTATATACAATAGCGGAACTTTCGTATGTTCTGAGTTTTTTGATTTGGGTTGCAGAAGTTCCCCTAAAAAATTCTTTAGTACCTGCTGTTCTATTTTTCATAGATTCAGCCACATTTTGTCTCTCCTTACTTCTACAAACCTTAAGCTTGCTTTTTCTTTGCAAAAAAACAACCTTTTGGAAATCTTGAGAAACAGTAGCTCTTCAAAAATATCTTTATATCCAGTGGGAAAAAATTATTTTATTAAGGGTACTAACCTCTCTAATCAGCGTATGATGAGTTATGTATGAAGGGAGTTTTCAAGTGTGCGATGGAATATGATGAAAGAAGATTCGGGAGTGTCAAGCGCTCAAGCTTGGGGATGCCCCCATGCATCCCGAACAAATATTCAAGGAGACTCAAGCGTCTAAGCTTGGTGATTCCCCCGTGCATCCCCTTCTCAATCAACAATCATCAGTTCGTCCTTCGTTTCACTATATTTTAATCACTTCATGCGTTATGTGCTATGCTTGGAGCGTCTCGCTCTTAAGTTTTATTTTTAGTTTTCTTTAGCTTTGTTTTATGTTCATAACAAGTTAGACCCCGTATTACTTTGAGTGGGAGAGAAACACACTCCACTTTCAAAATCTAGAACACATCATAGGATTTTTCATGCCTATCTTTTTGTTGTTGTGTGTTCTTTATCTTTTCGTAGGTACTGCCATGTTTAGTTTTAGTCTTAGTTTTTCTTCTACCTAGCTAGTGGTCTGGGGACGAGTTAAGATAAGATTCCAAAGAAGACCAAGCGTGAAACTTTAGTAGATTGAGTTCTCAACAAAAATATTTTTTTCTCGTATTCCCTACCTCCCTTCTTGCACGCAAAAACCATTTGGAGACATTCGAGTCACGGACAGCGAGAGCTCTTGCACCTAATGTTCTTTAGTTGCTTGTTTAAATGCTAATATAGACTCTTGCATGTTATGACTTGAATTGAATCACATACTTTGATTGCTTTACTTTTCAAAGTTCTTATATGGTCACTAGCATGTCACCACAGAAATTATGCCTGTTATCATTTACCTACTCGAGGACGAGCAGGAATTAAGCTTGGGGATGTTGATACGTCCCAAACGTATCGATAATTTCTGCTCGCTCCATGCAGGTTTTGATCATATTTGGAATAAACCTATTATCTAGATACACTTTCATACACTTTTGATCATATTTGGAATAAACTTATTAACTCAGTGCACCCCAGTGCCGTTTTCTGTTTTCTGCTGTTTTTCTATTTCATTTTCCCCCATTTAAAAATCAGATAAAAAATCAGCATACCGGAAGCTTCCAGAGCCACGAAGGAGGGCCAGGGGCCACCACCAGGTGCCCAGGCGGCCACCTGGACCCCTGGTGGCCCCTGGCTTCCCCCCTTCGCCTATTTATTCTCCGCCACGGGAAAGCTCCGAAGACAGAACCCTATTTCGCAAAATCGCCTCTGTTCCGCCGCCACCGCGCTTCCAAGATCGGGAGCACCATTAGGACCCTTCCTTGCAGCCTGCCGGAGGGAGGATCGACCTCCGGGAGCTTCTCCTCCACCATGGACACTTCCCGGATGTGCCTTGAGTAGTTTACTTTGGACCATTGGTCCGTTATCAGTAGGTATGTGATGTTCTCCTCCCCTCTTTGTTCTTCATGGCTTAGACCTCGTGAGTTACCCTACATGATCGAGGCACATATGTAATCTTTCTTCTTTTTCTATGATGAGTTTGATGGGATCTGATGGATTATGAGATTATGTTTAGATTGTGATAGAGTAATATAATTGGTTCTCATCTTTTGTATTTTTGTTCCGAAGTAATTCTTGCATGTTCTCCGTTGCTGTTCATTGCTTTGGCCAAGTGTAGGTAGTAACTCCAAGAGGGAACGTTATGCTCGATTGTGGGTACATGCCCCCTGATGACACGCTTGAGTGATAGAAACATGAGTCTGGGGGATGTGCTGTGGCCACAAGGGGGAAAACAACGGTGCTTGTAACCACGGTTGCAAGGATTGTTTACTTTACGCAAAGTTCTTTTTAATGCAGTTGTCTGTTGCTTTGGATTTACACTTTGGGTGGGGCTCGCAACTTAATACCAGCGAGATGTTCTGGATAGATATCTCAAGGTGGATGATTATTAGTAGATGCAGATGGATTTCGGTCTACTTATTTTGGCGTACTGCCCCTGCTTTTGAGCCTGTTCCTTTCTTTTGTAGCATAGTTAGCATTGCGGTGCACTTATAATCCTGTCAATTGCCCAACTGTAATTTGTTTACCTCGCATAGCAGTTTTACCGTCTTTTAGGAGAGAGATATCACTAGTGAACATCACGGGACCCCGGTCCATATTCTCATCATTGTTTACAAGCTTATTTCATTTTCAGTATTTACTTTCAGTTGCTATTATCATTATCATTATCATTATCATTATCCTTTGTGTTTGATCCTTTGTAAACAACAAGACCGGAGATATTGACAACCTCTCTGAACTTCGTTGGGAGAAAAGTTAGTTGTGTTGTGTGCAGGTCCGCGTCAGGTCCGCCGCTGACACCAACTTATCATTGCCGGAGTCCTACGGTTGACAAACTCTATCCTCTAAAAACGGGAAATTTGCTGCTATCCTGCATCTCACCTTCCACTTGGGGTAACCAACGAAGGGCGAGAAGTGAGAGTGCAATATATCGACCAGAGGGGGGGTGAATGGGAGATTTTCAATTTTTCTACCAGATTTTGATTTTCTTCAGGACTGAAGCCATCATGAAGCTGAAGAAGTAACCAAAATCATGAAGAAATAAAACTTCACAGGATGTAATCATCAGGGCAGCTCATCATAATGCAACAGAAATAAATCAATTCAGATAAGCAGAAGTGTTTCAGATGCATAGTATGAAGACTAATAGCAGAGGGAGAGCTGAAGCACAAGCAGTCAACATAGATACTGAAGACATAATACTGAGGCTTAAGAGATTGAGGAGATATCACCAGAAATTGAAGACAATGGTTTGGTAGACCAGTTCAAGTTGCTGTGACAACTCTACGTCTGGTTGGAGAGGCTGAGATTCAACTCAGAAGACATAGTCTTCACCTTATTCTCCTTGAACTAAAGTCCTCAGACTCCGTCCAATAACTCAGGTGAGTCTTGAAGGTAGACTCCCGAAACCTTTACAGACTCAGTCACTCCGGGAAGTCACAATTGCATCTTGACTTCCTCAGACTGAAGACTTCTACACCGGCTGGAAGATCACAGTCTTCAAGAGTAAAAAGCTTCGGATCACTCAAAACGACTTCCTCAGAAATGCTCAACTACTCAGGCTGGTGGTTTTCCTCACATAGGTTCTTCAGTTTCCTCAGAGGTGGGTTGCTCTCAAATGACAAGTGTCAGTTTTTCTCTCGGAGCTGCCAACCCACAAATGGGGCTGGGGGTGGCTATTTATAGCCGCGGAGCAACCCGAGGCGAAAGGACATAAATGCCCATGCATGCAATTACTCTCATGCCCTCGGAAATGACCGTTGCTAGACAAGTTCTAGCCTCTCACCACGCAACACGTGGCACGGTCAAAGTATTCTCTCCAGACTCCTCAACCGAAGTTAGTTACCTCAGTGTCCTGAAGAACAACGTCTCAGACACATGAGGACTGAACTTCTACTGCAGGAGATCTCACTCTCTTCAGGAGACTTGCACTCGCAGTCTCCAGACTCCTCAACCGAAGACAAATTCCTCAATGTCCTGAAGAACAACGTCTCAGACACCCGAGGAACTGAACTTCTACTTCAGGAGATTTCTCTCTCTTCAGGAGAACTGCACTCGCAGTCTCCAGAGTCCTCAACCGAAGACAGATTCCTCAGTGTCCTGAAGAACAACGTCTCAGACACCGGAGGAACTGAACTTCTACTGCAGGAGATTTCCTCAGGGTTTTTCTTCAGGATTCCTAACTGAGCACTTCCTCAGACCTTCGGAACTCGTTTTCTTCAACCCCTCCAACAGTGCGGTGTTTTCCTATGACTCAAGAAGTATAAAAAGTCTTAGCAAAGACTACGCTTGAACTTCGTCTTCTGCGCGAACTTCCTCAGGATCGTCTTCAGCTTCAGCTTCAACCGAACGCTTCAGGATCCTACTTCCTCAGGATTTCGCGCAACTTCATTCTTCAGGAAACACACCGATTTCTCCAATGTTCCTCAACATTTGGGGGGGTCGACATTGGTGGTTAAACACCTCATCAGGGACTGTTCTCCTGTGTATACTCACAAACACATCAGTCCCTTAACCGTTTTGTCATGAAACTCCAAAACCTCAAGGGGAGGGCACTTGATGCACTTACAATCTCCCCCTTTTTGGTGATTTGATGACAATCAGGTTAAGCTTCAACGGGGATAAAATTATGAGTTTGAAGAGGAAAAAAAAGTTTGAAGAACATTTTTAACATTAAGCTGAATATAGTGAAGCTCCCCCTGAGGATATGCATATAAGTTGAAGAATGTTTAATATCTAAAGCATTTTGAGGTATATGAGGAGCTCCCCCTATATCCAGGCATTTTTTTTGGCAGTGCATGTTATGAAGTGTTTGAGGAATTAAACAACGCATATATGATAAACGTGAGGAAATAGCATGAGGTAACTGAGGAATAGTATCAGGCAAACACCAAAATTACAGCTTACAACTCGTTACAAAAAAAATCTGAAGAACGAGAGTTGTAACTGAAAAACCCCATAACTAAAACCCGCTTGAAGACTAACAGATTTCTCCCCCTTTGTCATAAAATGAACAAAAAGGGAAAAACTGAAGCTAACGCCCCTTAGAAGATGCTTCAAGGCTGAGGTGAGTCACGCCTGAGGCAGTCTGTTGCAGTGTGAGGTCAGGCAGCAGTGTCTTCAGCTTCTTCAGCGGTCATCTCCTGGTTTGAGGAATAAGAGTCCATGGCCGGAGGAGGAGTCGTGCAGCGTCTGAATTGCCTCGGGGGTTTGATCGCCGGAATCGGAGGCTTTTGAAGATCCAATTGTGCGATGTCTTCAGGGGTGAGTACTTCTTTCATCAAGGCATCAAGATGTTGATATGTATGATGAGTATATTGATGCACTTTCTTCACTGAAGAATGCGTCTGAGCCATATAGCTGAGAATTTCAGAAAACTGACGCTTCACCCAATCATGATTACGATCAACTTTCTGATGAAGACTAATCAGAAGCTCTCGGTCAGTCATCACTCGAGCCTGAGTTGTATCCTCAGTTGAGGCATGAGTTCTTGTTTCATCAGTTGTGCGAGACTGAGGATGACGAATATTTCCACCGAGGGAATTGGTCGGGAGAACTTCTTCATAGAAGATGCCTTTGCCTTTGTCATTTGTGGCAATTGTATGCTGAAGCACTTCGACAGGCGGCAGATAGGTCCTGTGATTCGGGTGATCAGGTTGATACTCAATTCTTGTTACGGCGCGGATGAGCTTCATGATCCATGGCGCGTATGGCTTCAGGATGTGTGGGTTCTATGCAGCATCAACAAGAGTTCTGAAGAAGAAGTCAGGAATGTTGATCGGCCCAGACATGCAGAGGTTGTGAAGTATGTTCTTCATGACGCCAACTACTTCTTCAGCTGAGGATTAATAGCCTTTAATGGGGCAGAAGGTTTTCGCCAGAATCCGATACAATGTACTCCGCAGATACTGAAGTTCAGAGACTGGAAACTTTGTGCGAGCTGGGGCTTCAGGGGCCAGAGGCGTCATGAGCATGTTCATCAAGTCATCTCGAAGAATTTGAGACCCATAGGAACAGGCCGCAGGGGAAGTGCACTGAGGCAACTCAAGTATATCAATTTCTTCAGGAACAGTGATGGTGTAGTGATGATGCTCAGTCATCCATTCGAGGACCCAGGTGGTGATATCCAGAGGATTTCCTGAAACATACAATGTGGCATAGAACTGAAGCACAAGCTCTTCATTCCAGTGTATGCATTCAGAGCAGAATTGAAGCAGCTGGGCATGATGTAGATCCTGAAGCACATTGTTGAAGCAAGGAAGTGCTTCCATATCTATCAGAGGAATATGCTTGTGTGGAAATATTTTGTTTTGCTTATATAGTACTGAAACATAGTAATTCTTCTGAGTGGCAGTCCAGAACCTCAGCAGCTTTCGAGGTGGAGCAGAGTGATACGGATTTTGAATCCCCTCTTGAAAGAAACTCATGGCATTGAAGAAATCAGGAGCATCAAAGCTTGGAGTGTCATCAGCTTCAAGGTCACGGAAGAATGGTTGCTTCTGTTTTGGACACAAGGACCGAGCTTGAATTGGGCCTTGAGGTGGTGAAGGCGCTTGAGGCACTTCAATCTGAAGAGAGGCTTGAGGCTGAGGTGGAGGTGCAGCAGATGCTTCAGGCTCCTTGGGGACCTTGGGAAGTCGAGGTGATGTGGCCTGTTTGTCTTCAGAGCCATCCTTTGAGGTGTCAGCATTTGCGTTGGTACTGTTTTCTGCTTCAGGAGGAGCATTGGTGCTGTGCCCAGCTTCAGCTTCATCGGCGGGTTGGTCAGACTTGGGAGCAGCAGCATGAGTATCAGTGGTAGTATTTGCTGCAGCATCAGTATCAGCAGTAGTGTGGGCTGCAGCATCAGTATCAGCAGCAGAGTGTGTTGGAGCACTGGAGGCTTCGGGGTCATCTGCATCAGACGCTGAGGATGATGCACCAACAGAGGCTTCAGACTGCAGAGAGGTATCAGGAAGCACCTCGGTTACTGTATCAGAGTGAGGCTCAGGGGAGAAGACGGTGTGCGTGGGTGAGTTGGTCAGCCCAAAGTCTTCATCATGAACACGAGGAGTTCCATGATCCATGATGTCGATGTCCATGTCTTCAACTTCAGTGATAACTGGTGGCGGTGGGGACGGTGGAGTGGGAACAATGGGTGTGGCAGCAGGTGGTGGTGTGAAGACGATTAAGCTGCGCTGAGGATTCTGTGGTGGAGTTGATGCAGCAGTAACCAGTATGGTGGTTTCAGCGACTTGTTTTGATGGAGGAGCTGAGGACAGAGGTGTAGCGTCAATTGGTTCATCCACAGTAGCCTTTTTCGCAGTGGGTGGAGTTGAGGGTTGAGCTTCAGCCGTGCGCTTGAAGCTTTTGGCAGAAGCATCCGTGGGTGCTGAGGAAGCAGGCTGGCGAAGTTTCATCAACTTGGCCATCTGATGTGAGATCCGTTCCTTGGATTTGCCAATATATGTCCGGTTGGCAGCGAACTCAATGTTGAGACGTTGAACTTCACATTGATGCTCAACGAACTCCTGAGGAGTAACTACAGTGATAGGTTTCTTTTTGAAGTCACTGAGGACTTTCTGCAGTTTGGCCTTCAGCTGTTTCTGAAGATCTCGTTGATGAATCTCATTTATGAGGAATTGTTGAACATAGAATTTGATGTCTTTCGGGATGTCCAAATCATCAAGCGGAGTGTCAGGCTTAACAGACCATATATCAATGTATTCCAAGATCTTCTTGGGATCAAGGAGAAGCGGGATTTCTGAACCCGTTTCTTCAGCTTTGCGTCGGGCCGCAGCACGCACGTATTCAATCTTATCAGCTTCAGTGGCGACGAAGCCGGCCAGATCCTCAAATTCATCTTCATCATCAGAAGATTGAGGAGTATGATGGATGGCGCCACGCATAGCAGTTTTCTTTGGTGAAGGGAGAGGGCCCCGTTGAAGAACTGTTTTGGTCTTCAGCTGATGCTGAGGCATTGTGGTTGAGGCCTCAGGAGCACCAGATTCATCAGTGCGTATTCTTGAAGAGGGGGCAGCACCATCTGTTCGTTGACATGAGGAACCAACAACTTGAGGCTTAGTTGAGGTCTTCGATAAAGGTTTCATGCCCGGAGCCTTTTTGCGGTGCTGAGGCGGAGGTTGTTGTCTGGGTTGAGGCTGATCTTGAGGCGGAATTTGTATTGAAGCAGTCATTTCACGGACCAGATTCTTGACCCGGCTGCGAGTGCGTTTGAGGTATAGCTCATATGCCGCTGGAAAGTCTTCAGGAGTGCGCAGTGTGGTTGGATCAGGAACGACTCCAGGAGCTGGTGGAGGTCGAGTCTTGATACCCAAGGTCTTCAGTGGCGGATTGACTGCAAACATTTCCTCATGTTGAGGATTCAGCCATTGGTAGGCCACCCAACGCTTGGCCCATTCCCTCGTGATCTTCTGAACCCGTTTCTTACGTTCATCACTGGTTTCTCGTTCGGGAGTCTTCAGCTTTTCATATAGCTGAGGGGGCAAGTCTTTTGCGGTATCAGTATGCTTGCGCCGAGGAGGCATTTTCTTCAGCAGAGGAGACTGAGGAATTGTACGTTCGAGCTGAGCTGCAAATGAAGTGAGACTATGAGAACCATACGATTCCTCAGCAGACATGTACCTGTGACAGAATTAAGTTGCGAGGGAAGTGGGGTACGGTTATATGCGTTCATGAGGAATAGGCTGAGGAAAACAAAGGAATGATGCATAGGTACAGGTCTCAGAAGGCTAGCAGTACAGTTGAGGATGAACTGGCCTGAGGACACAACAGTACTGAGGAATAATATGCTAAGGAATAATCCACTGAGGAATAAGCATACCAGACTGAGGCGAATGCTGAGGAACAATGAGTCTTCGTCCCCGGCGACGGCGAACTCCGGCGACGTTAGCGCTCGAGCTTGAGGAGCTCAAGGACGAAGGCGCGAGAGTGAGAGAAACGTTGGGGGGTAAATGACCGAAGGAGGGGGTAGAGGGCTATTTATAGAGGGGTAAAAACTGAGGGGTTGCGAAATTAGTGGACGAGATAGCCCCTGATTGTTGGGATCCTCAGTGGATATCGTGATGGTGGATAATTACGGCGTGCGGTAAAATCGCAACAAATTGAAGACAGTTGTAACAGAAAATCCGTGATTTGAGGATCTTGAGGAGAAAGGCTGAAGACGAAGACAAATGGTCTCAGGCGAATGATGATGACTTAAGGTCTCAGCCTGAGGAATATATAATTTCCGGATGAACGCATATGAGATAGACAGATTAGATAAGTGAGCATAGAGGGATGGGTCCGATCACGTTCACCTAGTTGAAGAAGCAAAAACTGAAGATCAATAACTATAGGTGAACGCTGTTGAGGACAAACACAATAATCATCAGTAATGAAGACTTAGAATCCTGAGGAAGATCAATAACATCAAATCCTGAGGAAGTTGAGGAACACCAAATCCTGAGGTGTTTGGGCGGTGGCGCTACCCACCTTATAGGGAATGAGACACCTGATACCATACAATTATCGTATGGATCTTGAGTCAATTCCACGTTAACTTCTTCACACTTAGCAAGGTAGTTCCTCATGAGTTGAGGAGTACGACGCATCGTGTGTTGTGCATCAGGATTCTTCAATATTGTTTAAGCGTTAGGATGTGTGTCCATTCACTGGACGTTTGAGGAATCTAAGATATTTAGCTCACACCTCAGAGTGCTAAATCGCTTCTCATCCAAAGGCTTAGTGAATATATCAGCAAGTTGATCTTCAGTCTTCACGTGGCTGATGACGATATCTTCCTTCAAGACATGATCCCGAAGAAAGTGATACCGTATCTCAATATGCATCGTCCTCGAGTGTTGTACCGGATTCTGAGAGATCTTGATGGCGCTCTCATTGTCACATAGTAGTGGTACTTTCTTCAGGTTGATGCCGTAGTCCTTCAGGGTTTGCTTCATCCAAAGAAGCTGTGAGCAGCTTGCACCAGCAGTAATGTATTCAGCTTCAGCGGTGGAGAGGGAGACGCAGTTCTGCATCTTCGATGACCAGCACACAAGAGAACGTCCGAGGAAATGACATGTTCCTGAGGTAGACTTCCGATCCACTCGATCTCCAGCATAATCTGAGTCTGAGTACCCGACGAGATCCAGTTGTGTGCCTTTTGGATACCATAAGCCTAGCGACGGGGTGTGAGCCAAATATCGAAGAATTCGATTCACCGCTTGGTGATGTGATTCCTTTGGTGCCGCTTGGAATCGGGCACACATGCAAACGCTCAACATTATATCAGGCCTGGATGCACATAGATATAGCAGAGAACATATCATGGAGCGGTATACCTTTTGATCGTAGTCCTTGCCATTTTCATCGGGGCCAAGTTGTCTGTTTGTAGGCATCGGTGTCTTGATGCCCTTGCAGTCTTGCATTCCGAATTTCCTCAGGCACTCCTTGAGATACTTCTCCTGAGAGATGAAGATGCCATTGCGTTGTTGACGAATTTGGAGTCCTAAGAAGAACTTCAGCTCGCCCATCATCGACATCTGATACTGTTCACTCATCAAGAATGCAAATTCTTCACTGTATTTCTTGTTAGTGCATCCAAATATTATGTCATCAACATAAATTTGACATATGAATAATGCATCATCATATCGTTTTGTGAAAAGAGTTGAGTCGAGGGAACCAGATTTGAAGCCCTTGCTGATGAGGAAGTCCCTTAGTGTGTCATACCAAGCCTGAGGGGCTTGCTTCAGTCCATAGAGGGCTTTCTTCAATCTGTACACCATATCAGGCTTCTTGGCGTCTTCAAAACCTGGAGGTTGCGCAACATATACTTCTTCCTCGATATTACCATTGAGGAAGGCACTTTTCACATCCATTTGATATAACTTGATATTATGATGATTAGCGAATGCAAGCATAATGCGAATGGACTCAAGTCTAGCTACAGGAGCGAAGGTTTCACCGAAGTCGATCCCCTCGACTTGAGTATATCCTTGAGCTACGAGACGAGCTTTGTTTCTGATGACTTGTCCATCTTCATCAAGTTTGTTACGGTAGATCCACTTCGTGCCAATGACATTGTGAACTCTAGGATCAGGACGTTTGACTAGTTCCCAAACATCATTCAGTTTAAACTGAAGAAGTTCGTCTTGCATTGCCTGAATCCATTCCGCTTCTCGGAATTCCTCGGTGACTTTGGTGGGCTCTGAAATTGATACAAACGAGAAATGCCCACAAAAGTTAGCTACGCGATTAGCTCTTGTACGAGTGAGAGGACCTGGTAGGTTAATGTCAGCGAGGATTTTGTCCACTTGAACTTCATTTGCCACACGAGGAAGTCGAGGAGGATGATCTTGAGGCGCATCTTCGTCACTGCTGTCAGATTCGTTAGCATCTGTTTCAGGTGCTTCAGGAGCTTCAGGCGTATCAGGTGCCTCACGATCAGGATCGTCATCAGGATTATTCGCTTCAGGATTTGGGTGTTCTTCAGGAGTAGGAGGTATGTGGATTTCTTCAGAATGATCCAAAGGAATGATGTCACCAGCACCCATCTTCTTGATCTGTTCTTCAGGTGGTGCTTCACCTAAATCATGTGGCAGGTGCTCTCTTTGGGAGCCATCAGACTCATCAAAACGCACGTCTACAGTTTCAACAATTTTGTACTGACTAATGTTGAAGACTCTGTAGGTGTGCGAGTTGATACCATAGCCGAGCATGAAACCCTCACATGCTTTGGGTGCAAATTTGGACTCGTGATGAGGATCACGTATCCAGCAAGGTGCACCGAATACTTTGAAGTAACTTACATTGGGTTTCTTACCGACCATTAACTCGTATGATGTTTTATTGAAGAACTTGTGAAGATACACTCGATTGACGATGTGACAGGCAGTGTTGATTGCTTCAGCCCACCACTTGAGTGGAGTATTGTACTCAGCCAGCATCGTGCGAGCCATCTCTATGAGGGTTCGATTCTTCCTCTCAACAACGCCATTTTGCTGAGGAGTGTATGGCGCAGAGAATTCATGAGCAATTCCCAAGTCATCGAGGAATTCTTCCACACCGAAGTTCTTGAACTCAATGCCGTTGTCGCTTCGAATGTGCTTGATCTTCAGGTTGTAGTTGTTCATGACTCGTAGGGCGAAGCGCTTGAGGATTGCTGGAGTTTCTGACTTATAGAGAAGAAAATGCACCCAAGTGTATCGTGAGAAGTCATCAACAATAACAAGACCATACATGTTACCTCCAAAGCTTGAATAATTTGGAGGACCAAATAGATCCATGTGAAGCAATTCCAGTGGTCTCGTAGTATTCATGATGGTCTTCGCTGGGTGACTGGCCTTGGTCATCTTTCCAGCTTCGCAGGCACCACAGAGTCGGTCCTTTGAGAATCTGATTTCCTCAATCCCGAGGACATGTTTCTTCAGTACCAGCTTCTGAAGATTTCTCATTCCAGCGTGGCCGAGTCTTCGATGCCATAGCCAGCACTCCGAGGCTCGTGCCAAGAGACATGTAGCAACCTGAGGACCTTCAGAGAAATCTACAATATACAAGTCACCTTTCCTAACCCCACTGAAGACTATGGATTTATCGCTAATCATGAAGACAATACAACCATGTTTTCCGAAGAGAACAGCGAGATCAAGATCACACAGCATAGATACAGACATCAAGTTGTATCCAAGAGATTCAACAAGCATGACTTTATCAATATGTTGGTCTCGAGAGATAGCCACTCTGCCGAGACCCAATACCTTACTTTTACCTTTATCAGCGAAGGTGATGGTTTTCTTTGAAGAAGGACTTAGTGATGATTCCATAAGAAGACTTCTGTCACCAGTCATGTGATTTGTGCATCCACTATCCATCACCCATTCAGTCTTTCCCTGCAAATGAATTAGTATCTCATACAGCAAGTTATGAGCCAGTCTCAGTTTGAGGAGTTTAAGATTCCTCAGAATTAATTCCTCAGGATGTTCCTCAGGATTGATTCTAAGAAATCAAACAATATAATTATTCTTCAACTGACTCATTTATTGTTGTCCTGGGCATATGATCTGCAGAAATTGTAATTGCCTCAGGACATGTCCCTGCAAGAATGATTAGTTCTTAACCACCCACATCTTTATGGGTGGTTTTGAGGCACATGAGGATTGATGAGGATGGTGAGACCTAATGGGGTGAGAGATGGCAGCATCAGGATAAACAAATGAGTAAGCATTCTTATGAGGAGCTTCCCTGTGAACAAAATGGTTAGCAGATACATGATTATAATCATTTCCTTTTGAGGTATCGTCCTCAGATGATATCCTCAGCTCATTTGCATCTGCATTCATAGGAAGGTTAGTGATGAGGTCCTTTGGCACCCAGATCTGCTTGACTGGAGGACCGTTCCTGCAGTTAGTTCCGATGAATCTGGCAAATACCTCACCATTACCATTCTTAAACAGTTTATAGTTTGAGTCAAATGACTCAGTCATCACGTCTGAAGAAACAGCATTATAACCAGATAAGGTATAGGGATCAGGAGAAGGCATCATTGCTCGAGCCCAAATGGTCTCAGGATATTGTTCAGGTTTCCAGTAAGACCCATCAGGGTTGAGTCTCCGAGTGAATGCGATGCCTTCTTTCCTCGGGTTTCTGTTGAGGATCTGTTTCTTGAGAATGTCACAGAGAGTCTGATGTCCTTTCAGACTCTTGAACATGCCTGTTTCCAGTAGACTCTTCAACCTAGCATTTTCTTCAGCAATGTCTATGGTATCCTCAGATGAGGGGTTAGATACCACAGAAGTAATAGAAATAACAGAGTCTGAAGACATTGAGGAACTAGACACAGATATAATTTGATCACGTTCAATGCATCTTAAACAGGGAGGGTTGAATCCTTCTTGTGGCATGATGATCTGTTGGGAGAGGAGTGAATCATTTTCTTTCTTCAGATTGTTATGAGACATCCTTACACGTTCAAGTTCTTGTTTCCTCATGAGGAACTCATGAGACAGCTTTTCATGATCAGTAAGGAGTGCCTCATGCCGATTGAACAAGTCATCAAACTTTGACTGAAGAATTTTTGATTCATCAGTCAACTTTTGAGTCTTCGTCATTTCCTCAACCAACATATCATCACTTTTGTTTAATGAGAACTGAGTCTTTTCAAGTGCACGTTTTTGCTTAGATGCAAGTTTAGCAAGTTTAGCATAGTTTTCATCAGGTTCTTTATCAGAGGGTTGATCTAATGATGAGTAAGAAGATACCTTGGAGGACTTGGCCATGAAGCAGAAGGAAGGAGTTGTGTCTTCAGCTTCATCATCAGCATGTGATGGACCAAATTCTTCAGTGCTGAAGATTGACTTTGAGACAAGTGTCGTGGCAAGAGCCAAACCAGCCACACCCTCAGATTCTTCAGATTCTTCTTCCTCAGCATCAGGGTTGGAACAAGATTCTTCCGAGTCCAATTCTTTCCCGAGATAAGCGTGAGCCTTACGGGAACTGCTATTCCTGTATCCAGTAGACCTTGAGGATCTTGAGCATTTCTTCTTTGTCTTTTCATCAGAACTTTCATCTTTCCCTTTCTTCTTCTTCTTCAGTTTAGCTTCCTTTTCCCATAGAGGACACTCAGCGATGTAATGCCCAGGTTTCTGGCACTTGTGGCAAACTCTCTTTCTAGCTTCGACAGAATCATCATCTTTGCTTTTTCTTGAGGACGATCTTGAGGAATTTCCGAAGCGATTCTTCTTCGTGAACCTTTGAAACTTTCTGGTAAGGAGAGCAAGTTCACGGCTGAGAGTCTCAGGATTATCAGTATCAGCCTCAGACTCTTCATCAGAGGACACTCTTCATCAGAGGACCTTAGGCGTGGGGCTGTATAAGTCTCGTTTTTCAGAGAGCTTCAGTTCATGAGCATTGAGGCGCTCGAGAATGTCTGCTGGATCCAGAGTCTTGAAGTCCGGCCTTTCTTGAATCATCAGTGATAGGAACTCAAATGAGTCATCCAGTGACCTCAGCAGTTTCTTCACAACTTCATGATCTGTGATATCAACAGCACCAAGAGCTTGAAGTTCATTGGATATGTCAGTGAGTCTGTCAAAGGTTTGTTGCACGTGCTCATTATCCAGCCTCTTGAACCGATTGAAGAGACTGCGGAGTGTGTCAACTCATGAGTCTCGTTGAGCTGAGACTCCTTCATTAACTTTAGACAGTCTTGTCCATATCTTCTTTGCAGTATCCAGACCACTGATACGGTTGAACTGAGCCTTATTGAGATGACCACCAATGATGCTTCGAGCTTTTGCATCAAGCTGCCAGTTTTTCTTGACAACTTCGGGAGCAGTCATCAGATTTGCTTCAGGAATGCCTTGATCAACAATGTCCCACAGATCCTTGTCAATGGCTTCAAGATGCATCCTCATCTTGTTCTTCCAGTATGGATAGTCTGTTCCGTCGAAGATGGGGCAGTTTGAGGCAACGCTCATTGTACCTGAGGTCGACATAACTAAAACTCCAGGTGGTTAAACCGAATCACACAGAACAAGGGAGTACCTTGCTCTAATACCAATTGAGAGTGCAATATATCGACCAGAGGGGGGTGAATGGGAGATTTTCAATTTTTCTACCAGATTTTGATTTTCTTCAGGACTGAAGCCATCATGAAGCTGAAGAAGTAACCAAAATCATGAAGAAATAAAACTTCACAGGATGTAATCATCAGGGCAGCTCATCATAATGCAACAAAAATAAATCAATTCAGATAAGCAGAAGTGTTTCAGATGCATAGTATGAAGACTAATAGCAGAGGTAGCTGAAGCACAAGCAGTCAACATAGATACTGAAGACATAATACTGAGGCTTAAGAGATTGAGGAGATATCACCAGAAATTGAAGACAATGGTTTGGTAGACCAGTTCAAGTTGCTGTGACAACTCTACGTCTGGTTGGAGAGGCTGAGATTCAACTCAGAAGACATAGTCTTCACCTTGTTCTCCTTGAACTAAAGTCCTCAGACTCCGTCCAATAACTCAGGTGAGTCTTCAAGGTAGACTCCCAAAACCTTTACAGACTCAGTCACTCCGGGAAGTCACAATTGCATCTTGACTTCCTCATACTGAAGACTTCTACACCGGCTGGAAGATCACAGTCTTCAAGAGTAAAAAGCTTCGGATCACTCAAACCGACTTCCTCAGAAATGCTCAACTACTCAGGCTGGTGGTTTTCCTCACATAGGTTCTTCAGTTTCCTCAGAGGTGGGTTGCTCTCAAATGACAAGTGTCAGTTTTTCTCTCGGAGCTGCCAACCCACAAATGGGGCTGGGGGTGGCTATTTATAGCCGCGGAGCAACCCGAGGCGAAAGGACATAAATGCCCATGCATGCAATTACTCTCATGCCCTCGGAAATGACCGTTGCTAGACAAGTTCTAGCCTCTCACCACGCAACACGTGGCACGGTCAATGTATTCTCTCCAGACTCCTCAACCGAAGTTAGTTACCTCAGTGTCCTGAAGAACAACGTCTCAGAAACATGAGGACTGAACTTCTACTGCAGGAGATCTCACTCTCTTCAGGAGAACTGCACTCGCAGTCTCCAGACTCCTCAACCGAAGACAAATTCCTCAATGTCCTGAAGAACAACGTCTCAGACACCCGAGGAACTGAACTTCTACTGCAGGAGATTTCTCTCTCTTCAGGAGAACTGCACTCGCAGTCTCCAGACTCCTCAACCGAAGACAGATTCCTCAGTGTCCTGAAGAACAACGTCTCAGACACCGGAGGAACTGAACTTCTACTGCAGGAGATTTCCTCAGGGTTTTTCTTCAGGATTCCTAACTGAGCACGTCCTCAGACCTTCGGAACTCGTTTTCTTCAACCCCTCCAACAGTGCAGTGTTTTCCTATGACTCAAGAAGTATAAAAAGTCTTAGCGAAGACTACGCTTGAACTTCGTCTTCTGCGCGAACTTCCTCAGGATCGTCTTCAGCTTCAGCTTCAACCGAATGCTTTAGGATCCTACTTCCTCAGGATTTCGCGCAACTTCATTCTTCAGGAAACACACCGATTTCTCCAATGTTCCTCAACATTTTGGGGGGGTCGACATTGGTGGTTAAACACCTCATCAGGGACTGTTCTTCTGTGTATACTCACAAACACATCAGTCCCTTAACCGTTTTGTCATCAAACTCCAAAACCTCAAGGGGAGGGCACTTGAAGCACTTACAAGAAGCCATTACCACTTCCACGCCATCAGACATCAAGGAATCTGTTCTGACCCTCCGGCAGCAAGTCACAGACTAAAAATCTGCCACCAAAAGTGATGTGGAGAATTATAAGGGCAAGATCCAGAGCATTGTTGAAGTTCTTTGTTGCAACCAAAATGATGCAATCTTGGCTGCTGATTCAATGAAGCGGAAGGAAAATGCCGATCCTACGCCGAAGAATAATAAGGGCAAGAAGAGGCCCCGCATCATAACTCTTGTAGATGCGACTAATATGGAAGACGAAGGTGAATCACCCTCGCATGTGCTTCATGCACATGCTTCCAAGCCTGCTCCAACCAAGGCCCGAGCGCTTCCAAAAGCTCACACCGAAACCCCCGCTCCTGCCCGAATCCCAACTCCCACTCCACCAAAAGCACCCACTCCACCCGCAAAAACGCCAACTCCTCCACCCCAAGCTCCAACCCTAGCAAGAATTCCTACTCCACCAGCTCCAATCCTATCACCACCTCCATCCCGCAAAGAAGAAGTTCACACCGTGCTCCCGCACCGCCTCGTGCCCCAACTCCACCCCAGGAGCAGCAAAAAGATGCTACGCGCGAAGTTGATGCTCCCCAAGCCTCACCGCCTGCTGCCCCAGTGCAAAGAACTCGAGATTATTCTCCTACTCAATCTTCTTTGGACTCCCATGCTACTGAACCAAATGCTTCCCTTGCAGCAGATGAAGAAGTGGAAATCATGAATCCTTCTCAGGAATTGGTTCTTGCCAAGGCACAGGAAGTAGGGCCGTCTCAAGTGATTCCATCCCCTCTCCATCCAATGATTCGATCCTTTCAGCATAGCCAACCTGCGCAAGATAAGCAAATGGATTCAAATTATCCCAGGGAAACTTTTCCCATATTCTTGGGTGCAAGTAGTTCTGCTAGACATGGTCCTGAGTTTGACCTTGAGCACCATCGAAGAAAAATGCGCTTCTTCGGAAACAATCCATATTCTTCGCCACGGACTTCTGATGACCTTCTCTTCTGGACTGCTGAACAAAAAATGATGTATACCAAGGTCTTCTCTCAGAAAGATGTGTTGATTCACCATCGCTATCCCGATCTATGTATCTTAGCGACTGCTCATTGCTTCCAGAATATCTGTGAAATAACCAACTCCCAGAACCTGGTGCGCTTATTTGCTTTGCACGACACATTCAATTCTGAATTGATCAACTCTTGCAATCCTTCATGTCCCAGGCGAATCAAATGATCCCAGCACCTGGATATTTGAATGGATGATTCAAGGGCAAGTATTTCGCATGTCCTCTCAAGAGTTCATGGAGATACTCAATATTCCATGCCACGCTGGTGCTCAGCGCAAGATTCATTTGCTTCTAGACATGTCAGATGCAGAATTTGCTTCCTTCCTGGATCCAGAGGTCACTGAAGACTTTATGCCAGAAAAAATTAGCCCGAAGCACTTGGTGTTTATCTCCAAGACTTGGTTCTACATTCTTTCAAACTCCCTGCTACCGCTGAGTACTGCCTCCAAAGAATCCAACATATATCCTCAAGTGCGGCATGCTATTTTGAATCTCTCTCATGGCATGGTGTTTGACTTCGAAGACTGTTTCCTTCGAACCATGGTTCTTGCTATTCAATTGCCTTACACTGTCAAGCCCTATGCACCATGGCTTCAAGCATATGCAACTATGGCCGGAATGAAGTATTTTTTTCCCGGCACCACCCGAAGCTTTTTGTTCCTCCTGTGCGAGATACCATGAATATGCTTCGTCATCCCAACAACCCCATGATTTCTTATGTTGGCATCCGGAAAGAGGTGAATGAGCGCAATCTATAGAAGAATCTTCAGGCGATCAATCTTCTTCGAGTGATTCTTCTGCGCTTGGATCTGCTCGTCGGATTTCCTAAGATGCTACAAATGCTTAGGAACTCTTCATGCCCTTCGCCACCTTTTGTCCAATCTTTGACAAAAAGGGGGAGAATGATGCATCAATGAGTTTTAGTTTGTCACGGGAACAGGGTTTTTCTTTGTTTTGCCTCGTGGTCTTAAGTTACAACAAACATTCCATTTCCTTCAAATGGGTTGTAACTTAACTTAAATTCATGTCTATGAACTGTGTGCTACTATATCGTATTAATAACCCCTTGCTGGAAAGTTTTGCTTCAAATCATATCTCTTAAAGGTGGTTATTATACTTAAGTTCATAGGTCATTCGAGAGGATTGCACATCATTGTAATTCTATCTGGAACTGCAATCCTGCTCGCTAAGATGTTTTCTTTTGCTCTTCACCGAAGAAAAATACTTATACATCTACTTCGATTCTATTTATCTTCGATGCTTACATTCAAGGGGAGTAAAACCTTCACATCTTAGAGTTTGTTATCATCTCAACGCAAAAACTTAATACTTTTATTGATGCATGTTTTGTCAACAATAGTCCAAAAAGGGGGAGATTGTAAGAGCAAAGTTTTTCCCCCATGTGTTTTGGATATTGTTGGACAAGACAATAGAGGAACTAACAATGTTTGTAAGCATAAACATGTGTTTAGGTTCCTGAAGCATAATTGAAGTCGTAGATCTTCAAAGAAGATGGACAAGATGTCTAAGCTTATTCCTTGGACCGAAGCTTTATCACGAAGGGTGGCCCCTTAAAATGCATGGCGTCCAGAAGCATAACTCGTCGAAGGAAATGAAGAAGATGACAAATTCGACCATTGTGGACACGCGTCAAGCTATCGCTTCAGGTCAGATCAGTCATTTCGCACCTTAGGGTCGCAACCTACAAATACGCTGCCCCCACCGTCATTTGCGGCTGGCTGTTCATTGATTATTCCCCAAGAGAGACTGAAGAGAGCATCCCAAGAAATATTTCGAAGCTAAACCAAAATCCACCCACTGAATCAGAAGTCCCATTGATTTGATTTGATTCACTATGAATTAGGTTGAAGTTTGATATCCTCTTAATCTTGGAGGACTACAAGCCTCCTAGACAGTTAGAGAGTCGTCTTCACAGAGCGAAGAGTAATTGTCGCCTCAAAACTCAAGGTTGTCAAAGATTTCAGAGATTTCATCAATAATCTACCCCGAGTCAAAACTGGCCATGCTTAAGGATATTGGTGTAGTGGAGAATAGGACGGAGAGAGGTTAGCTCATGTGTTCAATCACAAGTTCCTCCAACCAGAACTAGAACTTTGCAGAGTGTGAACTGGTCAAACAAACATCGCTGCATGCAGGCTCGTTCTACTTTTCAGTATTTACATTCTGTACCTTTAGCTTCGATGTTGTTCTTTGTTATGTTCTACTTCACCGTGATTAGCTTTAGTAAGTAGTTTTGCTTCACAGTTTCTGTTCTGTTGTTCTTCTGTTTGCTGACTTTTTTCTTCACTTCAAAGTTTTGGTCTTTTAGCATGTGGTACATATGTTATGTCCACACGGTCATTCTGCCAATGGACGTGTGGGATATCGTTGTACGTCAGACACAATTGATTACACGGAAGCGTCTGCTTGACATTGCTACATAGAAAATGATTTTTCCATATCGTGGGGAATAGCCCCCCTATCGCAATCGAAGGCAAGGCGACGGTTCCAATTCCCGTAGGTGATTGGGGTCAAAAACAATTTGGATAGACCCTAACAGCACTAGTGTGGGGCCTTCTCTAGCTCTCACCATCCGACCAGACGGTCAGGACATTAAATACAGAATAAGACAACGCACGCCGAGCAACAGGAAGGATGCAACACATGGCAAAATCCCCTCCTTTACTCAACATGTACAAGACCGCGCTGTCACCGGCCTGCACCAAGACCTTCTCGGAAGACATCTCCATGCTCCATGTTAGACTGTATGTGTGTGTGTGTCATGTTTGTAAATTGTAGTAAAGAAGAGTGGCACCTTGTGGCTATCCCCTTGAGCTATAAAAGGGAGACGTCTGCCACAAAGTAGGGGGAGGACATTCCAAGGGAGAAGAGAAAAGGGCCCCTCCCGGAAGACATCTTTTAATATTCTCCACCACCTACAAGAAAGATCAGACATGCAGGAGTAGGGTCTTACACTTCCGAGCGGCCCGAACCTGGGTAAATCACCATGTTTTTCTCGCATTTATTCACCAATATTAGTGTCGCTTCAACGCCAACAACTACCTCCAAGAAAAAAGAGCATGTGTGGATCTAGTTTCTCTTTCCGACAAGAGGAGAGGAAGGAGAGACCGTCGAGGAGAGGGCATCCACCGGGATGGCCGCCTCGTCGCTAAATCTTTCCCCCTCCGTCTGGAACTAGAAGGAGGGCCGGCGATTACGTCGGGTATAATCTATTGGCGCTGAATTGCTCCCTATACGAACAAGACACGTGTACCCGCGACGCCGAGGGAGATACTCCGTAGCTCACACCTTAGGAGGCCAACCGGAAGCGCGATACACAAGACAATCCGGTTAGCTCTTTTTGAACCAGACGCCCCAAGCTCTCGGGAGGGATCCCGTCAGAGAACTCATCGACAATTGGCTGATCTAGGTCGTCCTGGACGCCCCTAGGGCTTCGCGATTCGTCTTCCTGCAAGAACAAGAGTAGACGAAGAACGAGAAGAAAGATACAATGGTAGGGATAGATGAACACGAAAAAGCTGTAGATATGTTTTTGTTCGATTGGGTGTTGTTTGCAATCGGTCGTCACCTCATGTATATATGAGGGGGTTGGTCTTCTCGTGGAAGAAAAGAACTTCGGCTAGCCTTCTCGCACCACAAAACCACTCGGGTCGGTTTCCAAGTCAAACCGAGCTCGGACTCCGCATGATTGCACGCGTAAGGAAACTCTCGGAGCTACGTCGGTGCAATCGGCACCTTCCATTCAGAGTTGGCGCAACTCGGTACGTGCTTCAGCGCTTTCCTTTCAGAGTTAGAAGAACTTGGTGCACGCTTCCGAAGTAGAACAACTCAGTAAAACTAATCGGTAGAACCACTCGGTAGAACCACTCGGTAGAACCACTCGTCACACTATGGTTTACGAGTAACAAGCGACCCGACACGGTTTGACTTCTAAGTAACGAGTAAAAGCACTCGGTAGAAGCACTCCGTATGTACCTCCGACTTGACTACAACTTGGTTCTTGCTTCCGAGTAACGAAAGCACACAGTAAAAGCACTAGGCAGAAGCACTCAGTAAATCTTGGTACTTGCTTCCGAGTAATGAGTAACTTGGTTCTAGCCTCCAAGTAACAAGTAACTCGGTACACTATGGCTTCCGAGTAACTAGTAACCCGGTTCACTGCATCTTCCGAGTAGTGATTGGTTCGGTATGTTCTTATTCTTCCGAGCTAGCAGTAACTCGGTAACCTTTGTCCTCCGAGATAGCAGTAACTCGGTGCTGGCTGCAACTCGGTTTAGCCTCATCTCCGAGCTAGTAGTAACTCGAAAGCTCTCTCTTCAGGGTTGGCATTGACTTGGAATCCTCCGGTTTGGCAATCTTGTATAAGTTTGTGGCCGTGCCAAAAACGGGTGTCACCACATGCCCCCTTTTTTCCCGGCAAAACTTGTGTGCCAAAAAATAACTTGCCCATGTTTATTCTAAGGACGATGTCAACACTCCATCGTCCATGTGTTTTCTAAGGGCGATAATTGTATATCGTCCATGTGTATTCTTAGGGAGATAATTACTTATCGACCATGTCTTGTTCAGTCTTCTTGCCACAAGCTTGAGTGGTATCTCAGCTGAGCCACCCTCCTTTCTTCATCTGCAGCATGGAATTCAGCGGGTAAGTAGCACACCATATTGATATCTATACCTTCTTGAATCAATTCTTCTTCATCTCCTAAGGTGTATATTGGACTTTAAGTATCCACAGACGAAGAAGTTGAAACAAGTGTCATGGATGATGTAACAGAAACTGCATCATCCTTTTCTGATGGTGTATGTGTCGCCGTAGTTGATGTAGAGGCATAGGCATCCTCATTCTGTTTAGGCCTCCACACTTTTGTTGCGGGTGCCATAGGCCAAATCTTCTTGAACAATTCATCCCTTCGCTTCTCCACTTTTTGCTGCTCCTTCTCACGGGTCCTCAAGCGTTGCAATCTTATCTTCTGTGTCTTGGTCAGACCGGGAGGACACCATGTAGGTTGGGTATATTTAGAATCCCTTTTCTTGGCCTTTTTTGTGCTAGCTTCATTATCCTTAGCCATGGGACCTTGCGAAAGAGCGAGCACCTCTTTACTCAAGATGAAAGTCCAAGTATGTGATCAGGGACCTTGCGAAAGAGCGAGCACCTCTTTACTCAAGATGAAAGTCCAAGTATGTGATCAGAGGGGGAGGGGGTGAATGATCACTTCAAAATTTTCTACTGAAACTATTGAAGTGAAGCATAAATAGTGCGGAATAGCGAAGTATAACTGGAAACGAAACTAAATGCAGTGAATCAAAACCCATTGAAGCATAACAGTGAAGCAAATGCAATATTGAAGGTAAATGCTTGAAGTAAAACGAACTAGGACTCGGCGATGTTTGTTCGACCAGTTCACGCTCTGCAAAGCGCTACGTCTGGTTGGAGGGACTGGTGATTGAACACCTGGAGCAAATATCTCTCCGTCCGTTGCTCCACTGCATCAAACTCCTTGAGCTTGATCAGTTCTTCACTCGTGGTTGATTATGGAGGAAATCACCGAAACCTTTGACAATCTGGACTTCGAGGTGACAATTACTCTTCGCTCTCTGAAGAATAACACTCTAACCGTTTAGGAGAATTGCAGTTCTCCAAGATAAAAAGGCTAGTAAGCTTTCACCTAAGTCATCTCAAATCTACTCAGATCAATGGGACTTAGGCTTCAGTATTCTGGATTTTGGATTTTGCTTCGGTGGCGTTTTGGGGTTGCTCTCTACAGTCTCTCTTGGAATGATCTCAGAGCAGCCGCCCTCAAATGGAGGAGGGGGCGGCGTATTTATAGTTGGCGACCCCGAGGTGCGGAATGACCAAACTGACCCGAGGTGACATCTTGACACGTGTCCACAACGGTCGGATTTGTCATCAATGCGCAACTTTACTTGAGGAACAAGTAAAGCAGACTCACGGACTTAGTTCTGCTTCAGAAGCCAAAGAACGGAGTCTTTGCTACCGAAGCTTAACTTAGTGCACATGAGATTTCTTCGCTCAGGCTTCTCACTTGGTTTGGATTTCATCTGAGCATTTTCTCAATGACTTCGATGTCCACAAACTAAATACCCCTCTTGATAGTACAGTTTGTCCTATGACTCAAGGAACAGAAAAAGAACTACACAAAAACATCTAAGTCTTGCGCCGTCTTCTTCATTTCCTTCAATGAGTAGAGCTTCAGGACACCTTCATTTTTGGGGGTCAACCTTCATGATGAAGCTTCGCTCCGTGGGTTATGCTTCGATAACTTGAAGACCTTCCCTGAAGCTTTATCACATAGCTTGTCCTTCAGGAACCTATGCAACTGTTTATACTAGAAAACATTGTTAGTTCCTCTACTGTTTTGTCCAACAATATCCAAAACATACGGGGGCAAAACTTTGCTCTTACAATCTCCCCCTTTTTGGACTATTGTTGACAAAACAGGCATCGATAAAAGATATTGAAGTTTTTGTGAAGGATGGGACAAACTCTAAGATATGAATTTTTAGGCTCCCCCTGAGTACAAGCGTCGAAGATTCATATAATTGAAGTTAATGCTTGAGATAATTTACTTCGGTGGAGAGCAAAACAAAATATCTTAGCGAATACAATTGCATTGAAGATATATATCCAGGAATGTATGCAATAGCTTCTAATGACCTGTGACTTAGAAAATAATAACCACCTGCAAGATAGAAGATACGAAGCAATACTTGCAAGCAAAGGGGTTATTAAAGCTTTAAATGTAGCACAGGAGTAGCATGACCGAAGTAAAACTTAAGTTACAACCCAATCGAAAGGAATGGAATGTTTGTCGTAACTTAACCAAACGAAGCAAAAACAGATAGCAAGAACCCTTTCCCCGATGCAAAACTAACTCATCGATGCCCTCATTCTCCCTCTTTTTGTCAATGATTGGACAAAAGGTTGAGAAGAGATTCGAGAGATCTATTACGCAGCATCAACACCCGGAGAACCCGACGAAGCAGAGCTTGACGAAGACTGATTGCCTAACGATTCTTCTTCGGAAGAAGACGTAGGAATAGCTTCGTGGCGTGTCTATGTGATGAGGTTGATGTCGAGGTCGCTGTCGTCGAGGTCGTCGTCGTCCTTTGAAGTGATGGAGTCATTCTCGGAGACGGTATCTGGCCGGATGGGCTCAGGTTCGTTGACGAAGAATACTTCATCAATCTTGTGCAGGGGAGGGATCTTCTGATTCGGGCGGTCCAGTGAGTCATCACGAGAAAAGTTTCGCCGGAGGTGCGGATACTCTTTGTAGATGCGTTCTTTACGAAGGCCTTTCATAGAGTTGAATTTCCGGAGTCCCTTCCAGGAATGACGCTTGAGCACACGCAAATACTGATTGTTGTTAAGTGCAATGTTGCCAACTCGGTTGATCTCATCAGCAAGAAACTGCATCTGGCGCTGATTTGCTTCTATGAAATTTTCAAGCATTTGCTGCGATCGAAGGTTAACTTCAAAGTGATGGCAGTATTTCTGGAACTTCTTTGATAAGTTTCCCTCATTGACTTCATGACGAACTCCATTATATGTGGCAAATGGATCATTGGGTTTCCTCGGCAATCCCAAAGAGTCACGCACTGGAGGCGAGAAAAGATTCGGGTGATGGCGAGCCACAAAGTTTTCGTTCCTGCCATAATCACAAATAACTTGCAGCCAGGGAGCATAGGGTTTCAGTCTGAAAGGTAGCTCCGCTGCATGAACCAAATTCCTAATGAAGCAGTATTCAAAGTCAAAGAGAAGACCATGAGTGAGCTTCATAATAGCGTGCCTTGTCTCAGGATAAAGATTCGATTCTTCCGAAGCTGTACTCAAAGGAATCAATGAGTTGGACAAGATGTAGAACCAAGTCCTTGAGATGAAATTCAAATGCTTCGGGCAAATTTTTTGAGGAATATAGTTTGCAGTGACTTCAGGATCCAACAGAGTAGAAAATTCTTCTTAAGTCAGATCTGGCTCAATATGAATCTTTTCATGGACTCCAGAATGCCTTGGAATGTTGACAATTTCCATGAATTCAATAGAAGACATCCTGAAGACTTTTCCTTGAATCATCCATTCCAGCGTCCATGAGCTGGGTTCATTTGCTTCACCAGAAACATAGAGAGTTGCATAGAATTGCTTGATGAGCTCAGAGTTGAAAGGAGTGCTCAATGCAAACAACCGAGTCAAATTCTGATTTTCAATAGTTTCGAGGATGTTTTGAAAGAAGGAGGCAGTGGAAAGACTTCGCATGTCTAGAAACTTGTGCCTAAATAGAACTCCTTGCTGACAGAAGACTTTGGTGTATAAGATTTGTTGTTCAGCAGTCCAAAAATGAAGATCATCAGCTGTGCGGTCTGAAGCATACGGACTAACACCAAAGAATCGATGGCGCTTCCGATGCTGTTCAAGGTTGAATTCCGGGCCATTCCTTGAAGAATAACCAGCACCCTTGAATATAGGAAAATTTTCACGAGGGTAATTGGAGTCAAGGTGGGTATCTTGGCAGGGGCGCGAACGCTCATGAATCCTTTGCAGAGGAGAAATTTGATTGGCTCTTGAAGGGCCAGCAGATTGAGCGACTATGAGCGCTTGCTCTTGCGACAGATTCAGAATTTGTACTTGTTCTTCTTCGTCATCATGTGCTTCAGTATCGTGCACATGTGCTTCGGAATCTTGAACTGTTCTGGCGGGGGAGAAGTCTCGGGATACATGGGTTCTGGAGTGGGTTGGTGATGGAGCATTAGCTTCATGTGGAGGTGATGGAGGTGGTGCGGGAGCAACTGGTGGAGTGGGAATCCTTTGTGGTTCGGGGGTTGGAGCACGAATGGGTGTGGGAACTCGAGGTGGTATAGGTGAGGGGTTTCGTGCAGGCGTTGGAGTGGGGTTAGGAGCTCTTTGTGGTGGAGTTTGCTTGGGGTTGGTTCTGGTAGGAGGAGGTGTGGGAGTTTTGGTGGGTGGAGCTGAAGGCTTTGGTGTGGACTGGGATGGGTTTGGCTTCGTTGCAGGAGTGGGAACTGCTTTAGGAGATTCCTGTGGCTGTTCATCACTTGTATCCATGTCTGCGGCTGAGGCCAAAGTAACCTTGCGCTTCTTTGTGGTTCTCTTCTTGGGTGAGGGTCTAGAAGCCTTTGATGCAGCAGGCTTAGGAGATGGTGGTGCAACAACACGTTCAGCTTCGAGCGAAGCCTTGCGTTTCCTCGAATCTCTTTCCATAATTGAAGCATTATGGGTCTTCACCATGTCATCCACAGCAGCCTTGATTTTGCCTTTGAAGATTTTGATGTTGTCCTTGGTGGTGGAATTGACATCTTTCACTTGTTGAAGTAACTTCAGGGCGTGTTGTTTGAATTCTTCATCAGGTTCTGATTCAGCTCGCTTCTGATAGTTGTGAATCTTTTTATTTTCAGCCCTATCTCTTGAATGCAGATCCTTCAGCTGACTGATCATAGTAGAGATCATAGCTTCGATAGACCTGGAGATGTAAACTTCTCCAATGTCAACAACATCAGGATCTTCAGCAGCACACTTTTCCCAAAGGGCTTCAGTGATGCCCAACTGATCCCAGAGTTCGCCTTCACATGAGTCAGGGAATGGATGGTCACTCTGACGATCAGCTTCAGCTTGAGCTTCAGGCAAAGAGATGCCTTTCTGCTTTGATGGGATAGCTGAGGGATTCATATCAACTACGGGCTTCTTCTGACTTGCCCTAGCAGCTTTTTCAGCTTTCTTCGTCCTGAGACCTTCTAAAGAGGCCTTGCGTTTAGCTTCATGTTCAGCAAGCTGTTTAGCTTCAGCAGCAGCTTTTTCTTCGTTCTTTGCGGCTTCGGCGAGCTTGCGCTTCGTCTCAGCCTTCTCTGCAGCCATCTTTGCAGAGTCCAACTCATTTTTCTGTCTGGCAGCATCTTCATCTGCCTTCTTCTGATCATCTGAGCTTCTGGCAAGGATGTTGCGCTCAAGTGCCTATTCGAGGTCTTTCTGTCTCAATTCTTCTTCAGTGAGCTTGTGCTTCGCTAAAGGGTTTGTTGCAGAAGACTGCTTGGGATTCGCTGATGATGAAGCCTTTGCAGGTTGTTTCTTGGTGGGGTCGTGCTTCTGCTTCGATCGCCTCTCAGAGGTGAGGTTATCAGTCGGTGGCTTGGAGGCCAAGGGCTTCGCAACCACCAAGTTGGATAGATCAATGGTGGGGCGAGCAGAAGGCTTGATCTTGGGGTCTTGAATCTTAATCCCCTTAGCATCAGGTTTCTCTCCTGGCTTCTTCTTCAATGGGATCTGAAGTCTTTGCTTCTTGGGGGGAGCAAGATCATCAGATTCATCATCTGCTTCGAATTTTGATTCGTCGTCAGCAGCATTTGATTCGTCCATAATTGAATCTTCCAGAGCAGCTTGCTCTAGCCTGACCTGCTCTTCATCTTCTGTGGTAGCATGGGGAGGAGAAGCATATTTCTTCTTCAGCTTCTTCTTCTTCTTCGAGCTTGGCCTAGCAGCTTGGGCTTCTGCTTCAGCCAACTTGGCTGCCTTCTTCTCTTCTTTAAGCCTCTTGGCTTCAGCAGCGATTCTCAATCGTTCTTGTTCTTCTGGTTAATCATCTGGTGTCTTGAGGGTGTTGGGGTGAGGAAGCTTCGGTGGAACTGGGTAGTACAGGTGGCGATTCTCTTCGGTGTACTGACTGCACATGGACAAAGTATACTGATAGGGTGGACGAAAGGCAAACTGCATAGTCCACTTCCAGGTAGGGATGCTCTTGTACTTGTACCATCGAACAGCCTAGTACCGACGAATATTTTGCAAGCGATTCTTGCGCTGCTCCTTGGTTTCTTCAGGGGGCGTTTCATATCCTAGGGCAATGCGAATGGATTCAGGAATGCCTCTGGCGTTGTTGGTTTCCTTTGTTCTGCCTCCTTTCTTCTTCGGAGCAGACCGTTCTGCTTCGTTGATGTGATCAAGGTTTGGTGACTCATTACCGAAGCCTAACTAAGCAGACATCCTATGAAAAGCATAGAAGTTGCGAGGGAAAAAGGCAAGTATGGAATGAGCACCAGCAAAAGTTTCGATCCAAAAACAAAGATTTTGACAAGAGATTCAGTGAAGAATTTGGGTTGAGATGCTGGTCTGTTCTGAGCTAGACTTAATCTCACACAAGATGAGCTAAAACCCTAACACAGAACAGATGGATTCTAACCCTAATTTCTAACCTGAATCGAGATGGAAACCTTTGGCTAGCAGAAACAGATTTCCCAACAGTGCAACGATCCAACGGATCAAAGAAACCTAAAGAAATCTTCCAAAAATACTAAGAACACGGATCCAATCAGGAAAAGGAAGAACATATGAGATGGAGATTGGATCGTGGCTCGGCGTACCCTAACTCGGTGGCGTCGAGCAGCTACGACGGCGAAGAGCGGAGAGGACGAGCTCGTCGACGGCGTGAAGTCCACGGCGGCGCTCTTCCGGCAGTGAAGCGGCGAGAACAGCGATGGGGACGAGGAGCTCGGCGGCGCTCGAGAGAGAGAGAGAGGTTTCCGGGGAGATGCGAAAGAGGTGGGATGGATTCGCTGGGGTGGGATGCCTTATATAGGCCGGTCTGACAGGAGCTGTCAGATCAGATCGAACGACCCCCAGCGACTGTCTCTCCGGATTCTACGGCGAGGATCTCGTGGCGAATCGCAAGAAAATCTCAACGACCCGGATTTGATGGGATCTCAACGACCGAAGAATATTTCCTCGACTTGAGTAAAACTTCGATGAAAATTGGAAGCATTTGATTCGGAACTCAATGATGTTCGAAGGAAATGTTTTCCGTTTCAATTGTGCTCAACCATTTTGGACAGACAGAATAAGAAAGAAAAAGGAAACAGAAAGGGTAGGGTCCGAAACTTATCACCTCGAAGAAAAACCAAACGAAGCAAAAGGTGATAAGCATAGAGGACTAAAACCAATTGAAATAAAAAATAAACTAAACGAAGCAAAAACAAACAACGAAACTAAATAGGTAAGCAACGAAGTAAATGAATATATACAGAAGTAAAAAAGGTTCGGTCTTACAGTACATGTCGTGAGTCCAATATATTGAGCTCACACCTTAACGTACATAATCTTTTCTCATCCAATGGTTTCGTGAAAATGTCTGCCAGTTGATCTTCCGTTCTGACATGACTAATAACAATATCTTCACGCTGAACATGATCACGAAGAAAATGATGGCGAATGTCAATATGCTTCGTGCGAGAGTGCTGCACAGGATTGTGAGCAATTTTGATTGCACTCTCATTATCACATAGGAGTGGAATTTTCTTCACATGAATACCATAATCCTTCAGCGTTTGCTTCAGCCATAGAATCTGAGTACAACATGACCCAGCAGCAATGTATTCGGCTTCAGCAGTAGATATTGAAACACAGTTTTGCTTCTTTGAAGCCCAACACACAAGTGATCTTCCAAGGAAATGACAAGTCCCTGAAGTTGACTTCCTATCCACACGATCACCAGCCCAGTCAGAGTCAGAATACCCAATGAGATCAAACTGAGCTCCCTTGGGATACCACAGCCCCAAGGTAGGTGTGTGAGCAAGATAACGAAGAATTCGCTTTACAGCAGTGTGATGTGATTCCTTTGGATTTGCCTGAAAACGAGCACAAATACATACTGAAAGCATAATGTCAGGTCTAGATGCTCAAAGATATAAAAGGGATCCAATCATAGACCGGTATTTCTTCTGGTCGAAGGCTTTTCCCTTCTCATCTGCATCTAAGAAGCCATTGGTAGGCATAGGCGTCTTAATGGTTTTGCATTCAGTAAGACCAAACTTCTTCAGGCAATCCTTGAGATATTTCTCTTGAGAGATAAAGGTGCCATTCTTCTGTTGACGGATTTGAAGTCCAAGGAAAAACTTCAATTCACCCATCATAGACATCTCATATTTCTTCGACATCATTTTGGCAAATTCTTCGCTGATTTCAGTGTTAGTGCATCCAAAAATGATATCATCTACATATATTTGACATACAAACAAATCACCATTATAAGATCGAGTGAAAAGCGTTGGGTCAGTGGTTCCTGGTTTGAAGCCTTTCTTCAGAAGGAAATCCTTCAATGTGTCGTACCAAGCACGAGGTGCTTGCTTCAACCCATAGAGGGCCTTGTGTAACCTGTACACCATGTCGGGTTTCTTCGGGTCTTCAAAACCTGGAGGCTGCATAACATACACTTCTTCCTCGATTTCTCCGTTAAGAAAAGAACTTTTCACATCCATTTGATAAAGCAGAATACCATTGTAATTTTCAAAAGCAAGCATAACACGAATGGATTCGAGACGAGCAACTGGAGCATATGTTTCGCCGAAATCAATACCTTCGATTTGGGTGTAACCTTGTGCTACCAGACGTTCTTTGTTCCTTACCACTATACCGTCTTCGTCTTGCTTATTGCGAAAAATCCACTTTGTACCAATGATGTTGTGCTTCGTGGGATCAGGTCTATCAACTAAGGACCAGACTTTGTTTCGCTCAAACTGGTTAAGTTCCTCGAGCATGGCAGTTAACCAATCTGGATCCTTCATGGCTTCATCAAACTTTGAAGGTTCTAGCATGGAGACAAACGAAAAGTTTCCACAAAAGTTAGCCAAACGAGTACGAGAGCGAGTTGTAGGACGACCTGGTTGATGAATTTCTTCAAGGATCGAATCAACATCAACTCGTCTTCGGACTCGTGATAGAGTTGAATCATTGGCTTCAGGCTCAGCTTCTGCTTCAGGATCTGCTTCAGCTTCAGGATCAGCTTCACTTTCAGCTTCAGCATTTCCTTCGGGATTAGCATTTCCTTCATTCCTTTGTTCTTCTTCGTCCTGTTCATCATTAGCTTCAGGATGTTGATCTCCAGCGCCCCGGGCTATGTGTGGGAACATTGGACCATCATCATCCCTATTAGCTTGACGAGCATTGGCTTCAACAGGGCGAATCTCTCCAATAGCCATGGACCTGATTACTTCATCAAGAGGAGGTTCATCTAGATCATGAGACAAGTGCTCCTTTTGAGAGCCATTAGTTTCATCAAACCTCACATTCATAGTTTCCATAACTTTCCCAAAGTGAGAGTTATAGACTCTGTAGGTGTGAGAGTTTGAGCCATAACCTAAAAGAAAACCTTCATGTGCCTTAGGAGCAAATTTGGAGCTATGATTCATATCTCTAATAAAGCATGGAGCACCAAATACCCTAAGGTACGAAACATTTGGTTTGTTACCAGTGATAAGCTCATGTGAAGTTTTCTTCAGAAATTTGTGAAGGTAAACCTTGTTGATGATATGACAAGCTGTGTTAATTGCTTCGGCCGAGAACCTAATAGGAGTCTTGTATTCAGCAAGCATAGTTCTGGCCATCTCAATGAGAGTTCTATTCTTCCTTTCAACAACACCATTCTGTTGAGGTGTATAAGCAGCAGAGAATTCATGAGTAAAACCATGATCATCAAGAAAATCTTCAATATGAGTATTTTTGAATTCAGTTCCATTATCACTTCGGATATGCTTCAGAGATAATTCATATTCTGTTTGAGCTCTCTTGGCAAATGACTTGAAGATTTCAACAACTTTGCTCTTGTCATCTAAAAAGAAAACCCAAGTACAACGAGAGAAATCATCAACAATAACAAGACCATATTTGTTTCCTCCCAGGCTTGCATAATTTTGAGGACCAAAAAGATCCATATGAAGAAATTCAAGAGGACGAGTGGTAGTCATGATAGTCTTCGTTGAATGATGTTTCTTCTTAATTTTACCAGCTTCACAAGCACTGCAGAGACGATCCTTGTCGAATTTAACTTCGCTAAGGCCAATAACATGATTCTTCTTCACTAAGTTATAAAGATTTCTCATCCCTGCATGACCAAGTCTTCAATGCCATAACCAACCAGATGAAGCTTTTGCCATTAAGCATGTGGATACAGCAGGGCCCGAAGAAAAATCAACTATGTATAAGTCTCCTTTTCAGTAACCCTCGAAGAAAAACGCATAGTCATCCTGTGAAAAGACAACACAACGTGAAGCAGAAAATAGAACAAGCATACCCATATCGCATAACTTCGAAATAGACATTAGATTATATCCAAGGGATTGGACTAGCATAACCTTGTCAATGTGCTTATCTTTCGATATGGCAACCTTACCCCAACCTAAAACTTTACCCTTATTGTTATCACCGAAGGTAATGTACTTCTGAGAAGAGTGAGATAATTTTTCTTCGGTGAATAACTCCTTGTCTCCGGTCATATGATTTGTGCATACACTATCCATGACCCATTCGGATCCACCGGAGACATAGCCCTGCAGAAGAATTAGTTCTTCTTAATCACCCACAAACGAACAGGTGACTGAGAAGATGTTGAAGCACTGGTTGAAGCAATATTAAATCGAACAGGAGTGTATTGCTTCGGTGTACCATCAAGCACACCATAAATGTAAGTCCTCTGCGAATGGTTAGCATAAGAATGAGCATATGCAATCTTAGTATGATTATTATGAGGACGATAAGTATGACGACCAGTGCGATAGTATTGCTTCTGCGGAACATTTGATTCGGTCACCAGAGGATCATTTCTCGTTTCAAGAGAATAGAAATGATTCGGTGGTACCGAAGACTTTCCCTGCATGGTATGGTTAGCAGGCAGTTTTTCCACAAGTGCTTTCTGCACCCATATCTGCCTCTTATAGAAGCCATTCTTAGGAGGAGTACCAACATACTCAGCTGTAACCTTTCCCTGTTCATCTTTGATGAGCTTGTAGTCAGAATCAAGTGATTCGTCTACAATGGCTTTGTTCATCTTGCAATCAAAACCCGAAAGGTTAGCTATATCAATGGGGTTTCCCTTTGCAAGGACCCACACAGTCTTAGGATACGGCTCAGGTTCCCAATAGGTGCCATCAGGGTTTATCTTTCTTTCGAAACCAACACCTTCATTCCTGGGATTCCTGTGAAGGAGAGCCTTCCTTAGGATATCACAGAGATACTGGTGACCTTGCACACTTTTGAACATGCCTGTTTCAAATAAGTTTTTCAACCTGAGGAGTTCCTCGGTAACAGCAGGGTTTTCCTCATCAGAGGCATTAGTATCATCAATAACAATAGGAGCTTTGCCTTTGGAATCAATTTTGCTTCGTTCAAAACAATCCAAACAAGGTGATTCAGTTTTATGATTTGCTTCAGAACCTTGTTGAGCCATGAGAGAGAGATTGACATTTTCCAACTCTTCATGAGCCTCTTTTAGTTTTTTGAGAGCCATTTTCCTCTGAAGAAATTCATAGGTGAGCTTCTCATAATCAACTGAAAGAAGATCATGCCGAGAGGATAATTCTTCAAACTTTTCTTTCAGAGCTTCATGCTCATTAGTTAAAGTTTGACCTTTCTCTATCTCATCGATCAACAGAGTTTCTGATTTCTTAATGGTTTTTCTTAGTGAATCAAGTTCATCTTGTTGGATTGAAGCAATTTTAGCAAGTTTATCATAGCTTATCTTTGAATCACTGTCATATGAAGAACAATCAGAGGTATCATAGTTAGATTTCGATGAAGATACCTTCGCTTTGGCCATGAAGCAATATGCAGGAGATTCATCTTCACTACTGTTGTTTGTGAAGAATGAGCTCGAAGCTTTTGCCGAAGCATCTGCTGAAGCGAATGCCAAACCAGCAACACCATCTGATTCGGACCCAGACCCAGACCTTGAGCCTGATTGAGCTTCGGACCCAGAGGCTTCGTCTTCAGAGTTCATCTCCTTTCCCAGATAAGCCTTGGCACGGTGAGAGCTGCTTTGACGAGACAAGTAAGTCTTCAATGAAGAACCCTCACGCTTCTTGTGATACTTATTTCTCTTGTCATCATCAGAATCTTTCTTCTTATCTCTTCTAGAACTGGAATCATGACTCTTGGATTCATAGCTTCTGCATGATCTGTGGGACTTGGTTGAGGAGTCTCTGAGCGAATGCTTTGCTTCGTTCTCAGCTTCCCAGAGAGGGCAATCAGCAATGTAGTGACCTGGCTTCTTTCACTTGTAGCAGCAGTTGTCCTTCGATGGAGAGCTTCTTGAGGATGAGCGGTGAGATGAGTGAGTTGAGATTCTTGAAGAATAACTCTTCTTTGGTGAAGAGAAACCTTTTCTCTGGAAGCGGTTGAAGCGTCTCATGATCAGTGCTAAATCTTTTCCAATGCTTGCAGGATCATCTGATTCGACACCTGAAGAAGAAGACGCGAAGCTTTTGCTTTCAAGGCATGAGATTTTCTTCGAGAGCCATTTATGTCACATTTATCTTCTTCCATTTCAAAGGTATTGAGTCTCTCAAGAATATCAGCGGCAACAAGACGTCTGAAACCAGTCCTTTCCTTCATCATCAGCACAATGTGATCAAACGAGTCATCCAATGAGCAAAGCAAAGTTCTCACAACAGAGTGAGGAGTAATGTCATCAGCACCGAGGGAAATCAACTCATTAGCAAGAGCTGTGAGTCTGCTGTAAATGGAGCTGACTTTTTCACCCTCGTTTCTCTTGAAGCGATAGAATTTGCTTCAGAGTGTGTCAATTCTGGCATCTTTCTGGGTAGAAACACCTTCACCAATCTTTTCAAGATAGTCCCAGACACCTTTGGCAGAAGGAATGTTGTTCACTTCATGATACTTTTCTGGTGTTAGGTGATTGGTGATGAAAACCCAAACTTCAGAATCGAGATCAATCAGTTTTTCTTCTTCAGGGGTGATGGCCTTCTCATCGGCAACAGTGACTCCATACAAGACAACTTGCCAGGCAGTTGAGTTGATAGCCATGATATTTCTTTTCATCTTGTCCTTCCAGTACGGGTAGTCCTTCCCATTGAAAACAGGAATAGGTTCGCCGGAGCGAATAGCTGCGAAAGACATACTTGAAGACACTCCAGGAGGTTAATCCAAAACACACAGAGTGTAGGGAGTGACTAGCTCTGATACCAATTGAAAGTCCAAGTATGTGATCAGAGGGGGAAGGGGTGAATGATCACTTCAAAATTTTCTACTGAAACTATTGAAGTGAAGCATAAATAGTGCGGAATAGCAAAGTATAACTGGAAGCGAAACTAAATGCAGTGAATCAAAACCTATTGAAGCATAACAGTGAAGCAAATGCAATACTGAAGGTAAATGCTTGAAGTAAAACGAACTGGGACTCGGCAATGTTTGTTCGACCAGTTCACGCTCTGCAAAGCGCTACGTCTGGTTGGAGGGACTGGTGATTGAACACCTGGAGAAAATCTCTCTCCGTCCGTTGCTCCACTGCATCAAACTCCTTGAGCTTGATCAGTTCTTCACTCGTGGTTGATTATTGAGGAAATCACCGAAACCTTTGACAAACTGGACTTCGAGGCGACAATTACTCTTCGCTCTCTGAAGAACAACACTCTAACTGTCTAGGAGAATTGCAGTTCTCCAAGATAAAAAGACTAGTAAGCTTTCACCTAAGTCATCTCAAATCTACTCAGATCAATGGGACTTAGGCTTCAGTATTCTGGATTTTGGATTTTGCTTCGGTGGCGTTTTGGGGTTGCTCTCTACAGTCTCTCTTGGAATGATCTCAGAGCAGCCGCCCTCAAATGGAGGAGGGGGCGGCGTATTTATAGTTGGCGATCCCGAGGTGCGGAATGACCAAACTGGCCCAAGGTGACATCTTGACACGTGTCCACAATGGTCGGATTTGTCATCAATGCGGAACTTTACTTGAGGAACAAGTAAAGCAGACTCACGGACTTAGTTCTGCTTCAGAAGCCAAAGAACGAAGTCTTTGCTACCGAAGCTTAACTTAGTGCACATGAGATTTCTTCGCTCAGGCTTCTCACTTGGTTTGGATTTCATCTGAGAATTTTCTCAATGACTTCGATGTCCACAAACTAAATACCCCTCTTGATAGTACAGTTTGTCCTATGACTCAAGGAACAGAAAAAGTACTACACAAAAACATCTAAGTCTTGCACCGTCTTCTTCATTTCCTTCAATGAGTAGAGCTTCAGGACACCTTCATTTTTGGGGGTCAACCTTCATGATTAAGCTTCGCTCCGTGGGTTATGCTTCGATAACTTGAAGACCTTCCCTGAAGCTTTATCACATAGCTTGTCCTTCAGGAACCTATGCAACTGTTTATACTAGAAAACATTGTTAGTTCCTCTACTGTTTTGTCCAACAATATCCAAAACATACGGGGCAAAACTTTGCTCTTACACAAGACAACAATGCTACTCGGAACAACATTGCTATTTGTAACAGTAGCTGCACCGTTACTCGGAATAGCCGAATCATTATAACCCGGCTCTTCAACACTTGGTTTATTGGTGCGCCATACTTGCTAGTTAGCCCTCTTTGAATAACCTTGCACCGGTCGGTTGCCACCATTGCTCAAACGGCCTTGTGTAGAGTAAGAAAACTTGTCATGAGTGTACCTCTTAGGCGCTGCCCAACCTGGGTAAAAATCGTATGGGGACATTGGGAGCTGCCCCCATCTCCTATCAAAGTCACACGAGTAATATGGCGCATAAAATGTGGAACCATCCATGGTGCTGGAACCCACAAGTCATATGTCCTTGCATGCCGCTATGATGTTTTCTTGGGAGGTGATCTTGGGTGCTTCAAACGTGATGACTGATTAGAGCTAGAACCGGACTCTTTGTTGGCGTACTTGGACATCAGTATATCAAAAGTCGGCTTGTTTTTCTTCTGTTGTGCTTTGGATTCTTTATTCTTCCACTTGCCGACTTCTGGACGCTTGGGTTTGAAAAATTCAGAACGGATGTTACTCAGGAGGCCCTTCCGAGTTGTGTGCAACTCGTTAAACTGTTCCTTCCGAGATGGTTGTTGTGACCAAGTAGATTTTAGGCTCTGAGCTATCTGCTGCAACTCGGTAAATTTTTTATTTCGCGTTGGCCGCTGTAGGTTGGTAACTTTTACTTCCGAATTGGCTCGGATGTTACTCGGCAAGCCCTTCCGAGTTGTCTACAACTCGGTAGACTCTCGATTCCGAGTTGGCTGCTGCAACTCGGTAGACTGTTCATGAGCTGGCTGCTGCAACTCGGTAGACTGTTGATTCCGAGTCGATTGCTGAAACTCGGTAACTCTAAATTCCGAGTTGGCTCGGGTCTTCTCTTGTTGTGGAAGTTGCCCCCCAAGTGCAGGATTCTTGATGGCGATCTTAATTGTTTCTCCTCCACTGGGTTGCTTGTCAATTGTTATTTTCCTCCCCGAGCTCTAGCTGCCATCTTTTTCGTTTTTGGATTCATCGATGACCATATTTTCCTTGTTAGCTAATTCGGCTATATTAGGCCAAATCAACACATTTTTTCCCTGTTGGCTCGATGAACTCAGTAGGCACGCCCGACTTGCAATCGCCTGAACCGTTTGGTTCGTCTTCTGTAGAGTTGGTTGCGTCACCCAGGTTGACCTTCTTCTGCACACTAGACTCGGTATTCACCAAGTTATATGACTCTACTTCCTTAGTCGGCTCAATCATATTATCCGAGTCAACTTTGTCTTGGTGGCTTGCAGAGCTTCGCTTTCTTGTCTCTCTAATGCAGATGGCTCGACATGATTGTTGAAGTAAGGAGTAGACGTTGGATCTTTCTCAATAGTCGCGCAAAGCTTCTGCAAATATTACTCCTCTTGCTGCTTCATGAGCGCCTCATAAACCTTCATGCGCTGTTCTCTGCGCTACTTATTGAGGGCTTCATAAATCTGTTGATACTCGATTGGTAATTCCTCAAGAGTCAACGTGCTCCTTGTCGTTACAAAACCAGATGGATGCACCAGAGTTCCCTTTGAATCTCCACTTATTTCGCCATAACCAAGGTGCAGAGCCGAATTATGAATATCGATGGTTTCACATGGTGCTGAAAAGTTAGTAACACATGTTGTAGTATATGATGGTTGAGTGTAATTGGCCGAATAACTAATTGAAGCATGGCCGATTTCCCCATCCATCGGCACGTTTGGGGATGAACCCGCATATTGCGAGCTAACTACCAATGGATAAAATTGTGAGATGCCCTCCTGTACATGAGGTGCCTTATATTGATTACTCATTCCCATCATGTTTTCCACCGGCATATGAATTTTTGGGGCTGCGATGCATGAGGGTTAGGATACATATGTCGCATGTTGCTAAAACTAGAACTTGAAGGATAGATATTATGATGAACCGGCTGTTGCACACAATTAGATGCATAATTGATAAAATTAGGGCTAGCCGATACATCATGTTCATTAGGTGATCTAGCAACAACATAAAAATTATTCTCATATACGTAGGTAAATTGGGAAATCTTACCACTTTCGTAGATTGTAGCAACTTGATGACTATTTCCTCGTATCAAGAACAGTCCGGAGACCGTTCAAAGCTTTCTTCCCCAGCGGAGTCTCCAAAAAGTGTGTTGACGCTGAATTGTGACCTACACGAACACGTCACGTGTACCGGTGGCGCCGAGAGAGATACTCCACAACTCGCACTGTAGGAGGCCAACCGGAAGCGCGATACGCAAGAAAATACGGTTAGAACTTTTTGAACCAGACGCCCCAAGCCATCGGGAGGGACCCCGTCAGAGAACTCAGTGATGATTGGCTCCTCTAGGTCGTACTGGACGCCCCTAGGGCTTCGCGATTCGTCTTCCTGCAAGAACAAGAGCAGACAAAGAACGAGAATAAATATACAAGGGTAGGGATAGATGAACACGAAAAAGAAGACCCGACTCCTCAAATCCCTGCGAGGAAGAAGACCCGGAACCATACAGTTTAATAGTAGTAGTTTGTAGTGGTAAGATCCAGCTTCAGCATAAAGCGTCCTGTTACCGTGGACACGGGTATTCAAATAGATTAATCTTCCCTGCAGGGGTGCACTGGCGTGACTCTACAACGCTCAGATCTCCAGGGTGGCGTACACCTTGTTAGGGAACACCCCACCAAAGCTATCCGACACAAAGTAGCCCATCCTTCGGAAATCAACAGAGAGGTCATCCGCCGGACTATATCCTATGTACGCCGGGCTTTGGACCCTAACCCAAACGTACTCCTGCACGGTGCGTGACTGGCCGGTGAAGCAAAATCAAAGCAAATACAAATACACCGCTCGAGCAAGAGAAGACAACACCACTTCCCAGCAATCAGCCCGCGGTACTGCTGACGTCTGAAGACCCTCGAACGAGACTACGATGCAGGGGAGCCCACACTCCTCATCCCACGTGTAGGTAGTGCATACAAGCCAAAAGGCTACTCAAGACATCCGCTGAACCATTTAGTATTTTATTTAACCTGCGTGACAACCGTTACCGTTGCCTCGACTTAACTGACCCGCGGATAACGACAGCAGTCAGGACCACCAGTACATCGGTGCCTTCCCTATCGTCCCACCAAGTCTCTGCGGCTACCAACAAGGTGAACCGACTCCTTACCTTATCTCGCGTGTGCTCTTGGTAGAGCTTGACTTTCGTGGTTTGGTAAATCTCACGAGATACGAGCAGGGGCCAAGCACGCTAGTAACGTCGATCGTACCCTCCCTGTCATTCCCGACGCAATACCGCTCGCGGACACCGTTGGCTTGCCCGACTTCTTACATTTAAGGACAACCGTTGCTCACGTACCTAGAGCGGCTATATAGAGTCAACAACGAGTGGAGTACAAGGATTACTCCTTGATAGCTCCACTTGAGGTGGCTCGGCAGAGCCGAGGTAGGGGCGTTAGGCGGTGTCTGCATTGTACCGTACCTGTGCAGTTATAATCAACGTATCCGCGTTCACTCCCCTGAGTGGTCACGACCCGCTATCTAATCCTAGCTAACAATGCGCAGGGCTCACTGCTGAATATAATATATATTTATAGCAGGCAGCATAAGATAAAGGAAGGTACAACAAGGGGCGACAATGATAGGCTATGCAATTGAATAGGATTCTGACGTAGCAGCAGCAGTAACAATGCCTAGTCCAAGAAATGTACGGAAAAGATAGGCGATATCTGGGGAAGGAAAATGGCTCTGCTTGCCTGGAAGCTCGACGCTAGGGGCATGGTCGTCGACGACGTAGTCGACCACAGGGGCTTCGGCAGCGGACGTCGAGACTATTGAACAATAAGAGGGGGGAGAAACAATAAATACACAACAACAATAACAATACTAATGCATGACATCGGGGTTCTAACGCAGTGCAAGGTGTATTGCTCGGAGCGGAAATTCATCCGGGGATGAAATACCGACTCCGAGTGATTATCGACAGATGGCCCGAAGGGGGAAGGTTCCATGTCTGTAGTGTCGTGACTATTTGACAGACATGGGGATAGTGTATCCGTGATCGTTGATGTATTCTGAACAACTTTTATGTTCAGAACATTTCCATCCGGAAAGTTTTACCGGTACCGGGTAATTACTGGACAGACGATCCGGAGGGGGATAGTCTCGGGCTTGGTATGTTAGAGGGGTGTAGTTGGTAAACGGATAGAGTATTCCTATTCGTGGCATTTTTTTGAGCAACTTTCTTGTATAAAATTTTTCCATCGGAGCTACGGTTTAAAAGATCTGGCTGGATCTCGGTGTTGGGAGGTGGGGCTGCCGCTGAAAACCGCACTCCGGTGTTGACCGGAGTTGTCGATGATGGCGTTTTGGGTGTCATTCTCATTCTTGAAGGCTTCGATGTTGCAGTCTTCGTCTTCCTCTCCGACTTGCTCCGGGGGAAACCCTAGATCCGGTTTACAGGATCGGATGATGGTGGTTGTCTAGCTTTGCTTGGCGCCGCATTCCCTCTTGAGGGCTTCGTTTGGAGTTCAATCCGCCCAGAGGGGCTAGTGGCTCGCAAGGTGGCTCGGGAGGCCGATGGGGTTCTTCCCGTCGGCTGGTGCTTCCTGTACGACTTCTTCACTGAGTCCATGGCAAGCTCTTCTTGGGATCGACCAAGTCCCGCCTTCTACCCCCTGCTCCTGGGTGGATGGTGCGTTGGCGAGGAAGTTTCTGTTGGATTTGCTTCTGTCTTTGGAGGAATCGACGTTCTTTGGGGCGCGGTGGTGATGCTGTGGGCCCTATGGAGTGCTTGGGTGGTTTTTGCGGAGGCGTGTTCGTCTTCGGCCAGGCGGGGCGCGGCCCTGGGGGCCGGCGTGGTAGTTGGAGCGATGGCTCCGGTCTTTCGCCTCCGCTTGTTGCGTTGAGGTGTGGTGTCGGCCTGGTTGGTCGTCGGCCCTTGTGGTGCGCAGCCTTGGGGCTGGCGTGTGGTGTTGGATTGTAACGGTTTTCGGCCAGTTTTCCTCATAAACGGGCCAACTCTCTTCTTCTATATCAATGAAAGGCAAAGCTTTTGCCTCGTTTCAAAAAAAAAGAATTTCTAATATTTAAATGATTTTTTGGAATTTCTAGAATTGTTTTATTTAATAAATCCAACATTATCCAGAATAGTATTTTGACTTGGTCAAACTGACAGAGGGGACCAACCTATAAGGTTGACTGGTCAACTGACCAGTGGGTCCCACATGTCAGCCTCACCGTTTATAAAATAGTTTAATTTAATTAAACAGTAGATGGACCCACATGTCATTGAATCAAGTGTTAAATATGATTATAATTAATCAAGTGATTATTTTAACTACCTGGGCTCACCTGTCATTGGGAGTTTATTTAATTTAAACTAAAACAACAATTAAACAGATAAGGGTCCCACATGTCATTGGGACAATTTCTAACAACATTTTATTTAGTTCAATCATGGGCAGGGCCCCACTGGTCAGTGGCACATGGGCCAAACTCCACTTAACTAACTAACTGTTTATTTAGAGGGGCATGGGGGCCCACTTGCCATTGAGTTATTTTATTTAACATTTTCTTTTTTATGTTAAACAGGTGATTAAGGGGGGTGGGTGGATTAGCCCACGGCTTATTCAGCCGTGCCAGAAGGGATGCCGGTGGCCGGGGCTAGGGGGTTCACGGCGGCGTCGGGCGGTGAGCGGCGGCCGAAGATGGGTGCAGAGGCGGCCGCGATAGTGTGCAGGGGAAGGGGGGGGACTCGGCTATGGCCACTGGACGAGGGCGGTGAGGCCACTGTGCTGCCACAGCTGCAGCACGCGGAAGAGGCGAGCACGTGCGGGCACGGGGGCATGGCCTGGCGCGGCCAGGGCGCGGTCCGGGCGTGCGGAAGGCAGCGGGCACGCACGGGGGCAAGGCCGAGCAACGACGAGGCGAGCACGGGGAGCTCGAGCTCCAGTCAATGGCGACCCAGGAGGGGCACGACGCTAAGGCAACGAATCGAGTGGGGAACAAGGGGGAATCGACTCAACGCCTCACTATGAGTGCATAGGCGAGGTCAGGGAGGCTGGGGGAGCAACGGCCGCGACGAAATCCGGAGAGGTAGGAGACAGCCGGCGGCAGGGAAGAAAGATGGGGTGGCGGTCCACGGGGCTTCCCAAGCCGATTCCCTGCTGTCGGAGATGAGGACGACCCCGAGGAGGGCCCAGGACATGCAAGCGCGCCCTGTAGTTCTTGTTGGCCACGGCGGCGCATGAGCGGCAGCGACGTGGATTTCGGAGGAGCGGGGCACCGAGGTATAGCGGCGGCGCGAGTAGAGTGGGACGAGGCTAGGGTTCCAGGGGAGGGACGCGGGGCTAGGGGGGGTCTTATCCCCAACGGCGAGCCATCAATGGTGCCAAGGCGGCCACGGCGTGGCCAGCCGGGGGATGGCTGCCACACATGGATGAACAGGGGAAGGAGGGAGGAGGTGGGGGTTGGGCCGGGCCTGTCCAGGGGGAGGTGGGCTGGCTAGATTTCCCTAGGCGACACTTAGTACTTTTAGGTTTCCTTTCTTTTCTTTTTTGATTTTATTTTGTTTTATTTGTTTGGCAATTGTTTCATTTTTTGTAAAATGTGAAACATGTACTAAAATTAGTGATGCATTTTACAATAGTGCCACAAAAAGTTTTGTGACCATATAAAATCAAATGCATTTTTATTTTATTGAAAAGGGGTCAAATGCTACTGTTTTTCTATTGTTTTGATTTGTTTACCATATTTAAACCTTGTAATAAATGCCTACTATTATTTTAATATGACTTAATGATTATTATGCATTTAATAAAAAATTGCAACATTTTTGGTTTCACTTTTATTTCCACTTTTGTTTTTTAATTCCAACCAAGGGACTTTTAATATCATTTGATTTAAAGATGATCAACGCAAGTTTAAGCATTGTTTTTTGTCATTAACAAAAGGTGATCACTCTAGCTTGACACCGAGGGTGTTACAGCCTGGGCCGTGGTGCGGCTAGTTTGGCCAAGGGGAATAAGTTGGGCCTATGGACAGGTAAGTTCTATTTTATTTATTTATTTCTGTTTTCTGTTTCTGTCTTTTTATTTTTCTCTAGTTTAAATACCAAAGAATTTTATTAAATGCTCAAAACTTTTATATGGACTTACATGGCCCATAGCTAGCCACTCCCAAAATTTGAACATTTTTTAAATTCAAAGTATTTGAATCCAAATTCAAATAGTATTATTGATTTAATTCCAAAGCACTTGTGGACTTTTTGAAAAACCAGTGACCATTGAGTGAGTTCCATTTCAATTCATATGTGATCATGCCCATTTATCAGACTTTTCAAAATGTTCAAAGGAGTTTTGGAAGAATGTTTTTGTCTGGCCATTTGAATTAAATTCATTTGGGGCTTTTCCTTTCCCCCATTTCAATTTATTTTTTGGATATTTTATATGATGCAAAGATGCTAGCCTAGCTTAGCACATACCTAAGTTGGGGTTGTGACAACTCGCCCCCACTCAAAAGAATCTCGTCTCGAGATTCAGAAATCATCGGGAGGAAGGTAGGGTACTCGGCACGGAGGCAGTCTTTTCTCTCCCATGTGGCTTCTTTCTCGGAGTGGTGTGACCATTGCACTTTCAAAAAATATATCTTCTGAAGACGCATGCTACGCTCTACTGAATCAAGAATACGAACAGGGTACTCTCGATATGAAAGGTCATCTTGGAGATCAAGCGTTTCATGGTCGACTTCGCGGATGGGGTCCTTGAAGCAACGTCTGTGTTGTGACACATAGAATACATCATGTACTCGGGAAAAGTGCGGGGGTAGTTCAAGTTGGTAGGCAACTTTTCCACATTTAGCAAGAATGCGGAAAGGTCCAATGTAACGTGGGGCCAACTTGCCTTTGATACCGAAGCGTTGGGTTCCCTTTAGAGGATTAACCCGAAGGTAAGCCTTCTCATCTAGATTGTAGCTTTCTTGCCTATGATGACAATCATAGTAGCTTTTCTGACGAGACTAGGCGGCTTTCAATTGATCACGAACAATGCAAACTTGCTCTTTTGCTTCCTTGATCATTTCCGGTCCAAAGAATTGTCTTTCACCGGTTTCTGACTAGTTAAGGGGTGTTCGACATCTTCGTCCATAGAAGAATTCAAAAGGATCCATGTTAAGACTATATTGGAAACTATTGTTATAAGAAAATTTGGCGAATGGAAGAGATTTCTCCCAATTCTTCCTGAAAGAGATAACACAAGCTCTGAGCATGTCTTCGAGAATTTGGTTAACCCTTTCCACTTGACCGCTAGACTAGGGATGGAAAGTTGTACTAAAGGAGAGATGAGTTCCCAAAGCATTCTGAAAACTTTCCAAAAATATAGAGCTGAAAAGGCTACCACGATCCGAATTGATTTCCAAAGGAACACCATGAAGAGACACGATTCTAGAGACATACACGTCAGCCAACTGTTGTGACGCCCCCAAAATCAACCCGTGTACAGTAATCATACACGCAGGGTACACGGCTGAGATTAGGGTGCCACGGTGAGAATATCGCAGCACAACACTAAACACAAAAGGATAAACAAATATGTTACAGTAGAGGGGGTCACGCGGACCCGAATACATAAGTCATACAAGTCATAATATCTGAGTACAAACATAGTTAGTCAAGTTTTGCCTTAAGAAGGCTAGCACAAATCACATCAGAGATACAGATCGAAAAGGTGAGGCCTCCTGCCTGGGATCCACCGAACTACTCCTGGTCAACGGGGAACTCGACGTCGTAGTAGGCGCCTCCGGGGTACTCCTGCTCCTGAGCTCCAACGTCGGCTGCAGCGGCCGATCAGGCAAAACAGTAAAGGAAATAAAACAGGTGAGTATCTAGTATACCCGCGAGTCTTACGTCCGCTACTAAGAAATATGCATTGTATCAACGGAAAGAAGAGGCTGTATATAGTGGACTGAAAGACAGAAATCCAGAGCAAGGGTAAGAAGCTAGGCCTAACGAAGACTAGCATCTTCCGACGATGTCTTGCAGCATGAGGTAAGAATCAGCCAACAGTTTATATAAAGCATAAAGTAACAATGCAGCAGAAGTTGCTGCAACATTTTATAATAATAAGTTGTAACAATTAACAATGCCTCCGAGTTCACCTCCTCGACATCCCCGCGAGGAAGAAAACCCGGATCCATACAGTTTAATAATAATAGTTTCTAGTGGTAAGATCCAGCTTCAGCATAAAGCGTCCTGTTACCGTGGAAACAGCTATTCGAATAGATTAATCTTCCCTGCAGGGGTGCACTTGTGTTACGCTACACGCACGGATCTCCAGGGTGGCGGGAACCTTGTTAGGGAACGCTCCACCGAGGCTATCCGACACTTCATAGCCCATCTTTCAAACTCAACAGAGAGGCCATCCGCCGGTCTAAATCCGAAGTACTCAGGGCCTTGGACCCCAACCCTGACGTACTCCTGCACAGTGCGTGGGTGGCCGGGAAGCCGTAACAAAAACAACACAGCTCGAGCCAAGAAGACAGCGCACTTCCCGGCAAATTGAACAAGGTGATATGGCATGAACATAACACTACCACCAAACACGTGCAACCACTAGCATGGCATGGTATGAATCTAGTAAGCATGGATATTAAAGCATGGATAAGGTCAACACATGTAAAACTACTGGCATAAGCATGATATAGTAAACATGAACAACATAGGCATGATACTAACCAGTAAACATGGCATGATCATTTTTAACTCATCATATCAAGTAGTCAGGTTATCAATAACATAAGCATGATACTCACGGGTGAACATAGCATGATTGACATAAACATAGAACACAAGCATGGCATAAGCATGTCAAGTCAAGTTAACAGATCCGGGTTTAGTTCATCGTTAAAGCAACATGACGATATCACATTTTAAACGAACTAGAACAACACATCACAATGCTTAGAGCATATATCAGATGGCTTGCTTGCCTGGGGGGGGGGGGGGTCGATGAATCCACCGGACGGACGTGCGATCACCTTCCGAAAAGATCCAACGGGACCGACGGTACTCCGGCGAAGCCTAACGACAACCGGGGGAAAATGGTAAATCTCACAATGCAAACACATAATGAAATTTGAACCAACGGAACGGGCTCGAAAAACTGAGAACCTGGGCTTTTGAATCACCGCAATCAGAGTTACGGTCGCGAAGATACAACCGTTCGTTCGATAGGCAGAAAAGAAACTAGATCAGTCCATTTCTGCGGATAACGGGCGAATGTCCGATAAATAACTGATTCGCCCGGAGAGAGAATACGCTTTCCCCGAGGAGAAAGCGCATTCCGGACCGGGATGCACTAGGGTACGCCTTCCGCCCTCGAAGGCGTATTCCTCTGAAAAAGCGCTTCCACTTAAATGGTCGGGCCCGCGTGTCAATGGTCGGGTACTCACCACGGTTACCTACACGTGGGTCCCGTGTGTCAGCGCGTTCTCATCCTCTGTCTTCATCTCGCACCGCGGGGAAGAAGAGGCCGTGGCCGGTGGCCCGCCGTGGCCAGCACCGGTGGCTCCGGCTTCCAACGACGGCGAGCGGCACCAGGGAGCGCGCGGGAGGGCGCTGGGCGCGGCTCCACGAGCGCGTCAGGCTGGGGACCCCGGACCACGCGGGGCGGCCTAGGGCGCCGGCTCCCACGGGCGGGGCGCGACGGCCGTTGGCGGCAGGTCTCGGCCAGGCCGAGCCGGCGGCTGCTCCCTGGCCTAGCCGAGAGCGGCGGCGGGGAGGCTAGACGTCTAGGGGGGCCGGGGCCGAGTTCGGGAGAAGGGGGGCTAGGCGCGTTGTGGAGGCGGGGCAGCAAGGCCGTGGCCGTGGCGAGGCTTCGGCCATGGGCAAGGATCTCGAGGGGGAGAGGGTTGCTGGGGTGCTGCTGGCTTCTGCTGGTAGAGGGGGCTGCGGGGCAGCCCGATTTATAGCCAGGGGAGGAGCTCCGGATAGACATGGCAAATATTCAAGGCCATGGCCACGCGGCGGCCAGGCCGTGGAGAACACCGCATCGGCATGCGCATCCAGAGGCTACCAGAAGATGCGGGAGCGCACGCACTGGTCAGGCATGGAGTGGGGAGCACGGTGGACATGACCAGACACGAAGAGGAGGACGCGGGAAAGCAGGGGCCAGCACAAGCACCTTGCAGAGCACGCCAAGTGCATGGTCACCCAGGCACCCACGCGTCCAGAGCATGTTTTTGGATTGGGACCATGTCCACTGTGTGGTGTGACTCCTCAGAAAGCTACATCACAACAGTTGGCAGGGCATACATGGCCTGGAGCACTGAAAGTGACCTGACCTAGGTGGCAACAGCAAAGTGTTTGTGCTGAACTGAGGGAGGCTCATCTGGTGGAACGGGATGAAACTTGGGTCACAGCAATCTTATCCATTAGTGATTACCTCTGCAAGTTTGAGCACAAATGAATCACTGTACATACCCCTTCCTTTACAAATGCACCAACTAAGCAGAAGGTGTTTGTGCAGTGGTGTGGCTAGCACACTGGTCCCCTTGGCTTGAAATTTGGCAGAGATTTATCATATACTAGGGTAAGTATGTACACAAAATTTCAGCTCAAATGGACAAGGATAGCTTGCACTTCCTTCACAAAGTTTCTTGATGGACAGAAACTTTGGGAATTTAGTGTGCATTACTGGCTTAGCCGTTATAGCTGAAATTTGTCACAACACCATGACATGGGCAGGGGAAATGGCACAAAAAGTTTGGGAGGCAATGGGCTAAGATAAATAACACTTCCTTTGGAAAGTGCTATTCTGCCCTGAATTTGGAAATGGAAGCTATGCTCAAACTTTGAACTATGGAACCCCATGTTTTGTTAGAAATGGCCATGGGTTTGATACTAGGAGCTCCACAATTCATTTGAATACAAATGGGGCAACCAAAAAGGTAGCTCCTTTGCAAATGGTCTAAAAGGGAATTATTAGCTTTATAAAGAAAATCACAATTTCGTTTATTCAACTATAGCCAATATCTTTGGGAGAGGTCAAGAGGATCACCAAGATCATCTCCACAAGTTTACACAACCTTTAGTGTTGTCTAGGTATTCTCCGGGATTTAATTCCATCGATTGGCACAAATGGAATTAAGCTGATATGAAGAACATTGCACCTGTCGTGGCAATATCCTTGCATATCCGGGATCGAGGATCTGGGGAGGGATCTTGCCTTGCAAAGGGGTAGAGAAGTGGGTTGCAAGGTCAAAGATTGTCTGGATTCTTCTGGTCATAAACCAGACTCCAGGGGAAAAAGATCGGGAGAAAAAGCTAGGAAGGAATAACAACACAAAAATCGATAACCCGATTTTTTGGGTGTTACATCCGACATGAATAAATGAATGAGATGCTCCTGGATCGAAAAGAACGGAGGCGGGAACATGATTGACTGGGAGCGTACCAAGGATGACGTCAGAAGTATCAATAGCTTCCTCAACTAATATGTTGTTCACACAACCACTAATAGTGGCTAAGTACTCTGCTTGCAAAGATTTTGGGGTTGACTTCCTTGAAGAATTACGTCGAGAACGACGTGGCTCCGACAAGACCTGAGGGCATTAACAAAAGAAATGGCCTGGCAGGCCACACTTAAAACACATCTCGCCTGAATTGCTAGAAGCAGGATTACATGATTGCACACCATCATTCCTTGGAGGAACAATGTGTTGAGGTGGTGGACATATATTGGACGGTGGCCTCTGAAGAAGGTTTTGAGTTATGGAACTAGTTGGAATCCATATTCGGTGTTTCTGAGGGGCAGAACTGGAATATGGATCAAACTCACGAGCATGCTTGCGAGACTCTTCAAACACTTCATTGCCATGCTCAGCTCGGAAGGATCTGTTGACTAAATCCTCAAAGTTGACAAATTCAAGGAGGTTGAGATCATGGCGAAGGATAGGGATAAGTCCCTTACGGAACCTTTCCTGCTTTCTAGCATCGGTTGTGATTTCATCTTGGGCATAACAAGAAAGACGGTTGAAATCTCTCACATACTCATGAATGGACATCTCTCCTTGAGTTAGATTGCAGAACTCTTCCTTCTTGCGCTCCATTAACTCATCCAAAATATGGTACCCTCGAAAATCATCATGGAACTCTTGGAAATTCACTATGTGACCAGCAGGTTGCATCGTAGCATAGTTCTCCCACCATTCAGCAGCAGGATCTTCTAGAAAGTATGTTGTGAATATAACTTGATCATTGGGGGAAACATGCGTCGTATCAAGCTTACGGTCAATGGAACGGAGCCAATCATCAGCTTCAAGGGGCTCGGAAGAACGTAGAAATACCGGTGGTTTGAGGAGGATGAAGTCCTTAATGCTGACAACCACACTACGCTGACGTGAGGTATTCTTCTCGATGAGATCCAAAAGGCGTGTTTGATCTCATCGATTCCGCTCAGCTTCCATCATAACTTCCACCTTAGAAGGCGGTGGTGGAGGTTCATCATCATTTCGATTCCGAACACGGTCTCGATTGCGATGAACAACACTACGAGTTCCACCTGACATTCTGTGTGATAACAATCAACAATCAGAACATGTTTTATGGTGGAAACAAAGATAAGAGGACATGACTAGGTGGAAAAGATTGTAATGCAACAACAATGATACATTAGGACCACGGGTAACTCGGGCAGCATAACGGCTACACCGGGATGAAAAATGAGACAACCTCCAAGATATCGGACATCACTTCCTAAGATACACTAGGGAATGATGACTCGGAAGACCATAACAATCCTACGGCTACAAAGAAGCAATCAACGAGATGTTCTAGTAAAGACATAGATGAGCCTAGTCCTATCTTCTCGTAGAAAAGATGAGGGTGACTCAGAACTCAGAGCGATGAGGGTAAGGAGAAAAAGAAGTCTTACGTTGTTCCCATATACCCAAAGTAACTATATAACTATAGAATGCTAGACTCGACTTCGACCAAGGTTAGATAATCCTACAGACAGTCCTGCTCTAATACCAAGTCTGTCGGGACCCAGAATATGCGTATGTAATTCTATTCACAACTCAATCATATGGAGAGCCGAGAGCCATACCCACTTGTCTAAGCAGACAAGGCCAAGTAAAGGACACTCTCGGAAAGCTTGAACGTGAGGGGCATCCCATTCAGGCCCGGATGATCAACTGAGATGGGTCCTCATCGTCCGCTCACAAGTCTAAATGCTTATGGGTGGTGAAATCCCATACTCATAGACAAGTCGCCTCAACCATATTATCTATTGAACCATAACATTTACATAAACAGACTCCAGCCCGATTCACCTAGTCGGGGTCTTAGGCGGGCTCGATCGTACAACAAAGTGTGCCACGTGACGGAGTCACGAGCAATCGCATTGCGATGCCCCAAGATGCGCACATCTCAGGGACACTTGGTATAAGAAAGACCGCCGACGAGAGCACAACTAAGCTATCGAACCCCACACTAAGACATGCACGTTATAACCATACACGCATCATACATGTCCAGTGTAAACAGCAGGTACTCATCACATGAACTCTACAAAGTATACATCTTTATTGACTTACATATAGAGTACACAAAGAGATCACATGACTATGATCCAACATTACATCAAACAACGGAAGAAACTTAGGTCTGAGTACAAACAAGTTTAACAAATGTCTTAGATAAGCCTTATAGAAACATACATAGCCCTTCCACGAGGGACCGGACTGTTGTCTATAACTATACTAGCTTAGTCCACATCGAGATCCACGAAGAAGCCTCCATCGGGGTATGGGGGTTTCATCTAAAATTTTGAATAAGCAAACGTGAGTACAAAGTCCTACTCAGCAAGACGTACATCAGAACTATACTACTCATGCTCAGGGATCAAGGCAAAGGGAGGTGGGGTTGTAATGCAGAAGTGACAGCTTCTACTTGTCTAACCTGAACTATGATTACCAGAATGAGGTAACAAGCGCACACGAGTCCATCTAGTCTTGAACACCACATCAATACACTACCATGGATTCTTCCTTGACCTCCCAAGGAAGAACCCAAAGCACTCACACTTATCTTGGCAATTTTAGAGTATCCATTGAAGTTGTCTAATAATCAAGCATAGGTCTCCAAGTAGTCCATGACCGTGGACGCGACTATTTGAATAGTTTTGTTAACCCTTCAGGGGTGTAATTCTTCACACGCACGTCATCACTTACTGCCAAGAATCGTCATCCTTCAAGCGTATGTCGGACGAGGATAATCACCAAGGCACTTACCTCACATCACCTTCTCTAACCCAGGAGTCGACTATCTGGGTTGCTTACCGCTCGAGAGTCTGGTCGGTTCAACGAAACGGACTCAGACAATGCAGGCGACCGAGACGCCACCTTAGCAGATTGTTTTACTGTCTCACAGGTCTACCCACATATCTATATGATGCAACCTTTCATGCATTATTTTTTTCCTATGCATATGCCAAATGGAAAGCCCGAACTAGTGTGACTCCTGGACTTGATCGGGGGTGACTTAGTAGGCCAAACGGGGCTCCCATAAACCCTACATGTGGTAGTAATCTTTGACTTGGATCACAACACAATAACTCGGGGCCTAGGGAAGTGTTCAACGAGACAACCCACTTTGTACTCCTGCACAGCCTCTCATCGTTCACCTTGTTTAGGTAAAATTCACCACACCCTTTTTATCACAAGTAACATGAACATGATTACTACCATCATCAATTCATCACCCAAGATCGACCAATGCTTCCACAACTCTAAGCATATCATAAGGATAACATGGATGAATGGCCACATGATGATCACAAACAATTCCTAGATCTGCTAGGTTGAGGTTTTCTTAATACTGTGGCAGAAATGATAGGTCATTCAAAAGAATGGGTTCAACTAGAGGTAGAACGTGTCATGGTGAACTCCTAAACATGCATAAGTGAGAATGAGAGGGAAATGGGTTTTTATAGACATGATCAATGAGTGTTTGCTTGCCTTGCTGACGGGAATCGTATTGACACTCTTCTTCTTCTTCGGGGGTGACCTGCGGTTCCGGTTCAGTTGCTATCGATAGCAAACAAAGCATAATGTAGAAATCAATATGAATGCAATGCTCAATCACATGATCAAGTATGATATCATGATGTAAAGGGTGCTGATGGGTTGACAATTCCATTTAAATGAAGTGTATTGCAAAAGAGTTGCAAATTCAAACTCCATATTTGAATTCAAAATATTCCATATAAACATTTGCTACTATTACCCCATTTTAAAATGGTTGATCATGGAAGATAATTGCATATTCATATTCCTTGCATTTTTCTGATAATTTTTTCATATAGTACTAGCAAACGTGCCCGTGCGTTGCAACGGGAGAACAAAATCGCATGCTCTCAACATAATAAACTTGATTCAAGACCCCTCTGCATGTCCATATTATATTTTTTGAACCTTCCATATTATATATTTAACTTAGTGTTTGAACTACGTTATCGCTTATCCTCCATTCCGTCTTCGCCGGACATGGTCGTGGTGTGCACCTAATAGAAATATGCCCGATATGGTGAATTCCAGTGTGATAATCTCGACTACCGCACAAACACTTGTCACTGAACCACACCCATTGCAAGTGATTGTCTAGAAGTTTGAAAAATAATCTCGTCGAGGTAGATGTGACTCTCACTCCTCATACACACACTCATTTTTTTTTCAAGTACATCAACATCATTTGGAAATACATAATTTTTAAATAACATGGATGTTTTTGAAAGGGCATGGATATTTTTAAGAATATGAATATATTTTTAAGCATGTAGACACTTTTTACATTTGTTTTGATAAAAAGGTGAACATTTTTAAAATTATATGAACATTATTTTGGTGCTTAAACATTAAAAAAACATTTTAAAGTGCATGAATGATTGTTAAAAATTATAAAGCATGCACAGATTCATTTTAAATGACACAAAAATTATAAACGTGGACGCGCAGCCAAATTGTTTTCTTGATTGATCACCTTACTTTTTTTCTTCCTTGCAGCATACCATAGTTTAATTCCTTCTCTTAATTTGTTCAGCAAAGCACATGTCCCTTCTTCTTTAATTCCGTCCTATTCTAAGGAAAGTGCAAGTCCTCCCTGAATAGCACGTCCCACAAGCCACAATATATTCTTCCTTTTAGTTAACGGCCCCATCACAGCCCATAATCTTTCCTTCTTTTAAGCCCACAATCATTTCTTTAATTATCCCATCCGCTTAATTACCTCGTTCAAATCACAACTGAATATTTTTTTCAATCTATTTGCTGATTCTCAATGTGGTTAGTATATTAACCGGTGTGCATAGATTTAAAAATGCGAGGTGGGAGAAATCAACATCAAAGCCTCCTGCTTCAGTTTGTCATGAGATCAATTCCTGGTGTTTTCCTATGTGGCCCAGTATATTTCCTTCCACCAGGAAAGCCCACTCGCATGGCTGCCGGCTGTTGTGATCGTACATGCAAGGGGACGGGCGTGGCCCAGTACAGGTGTACAAGATGCTTACGTTCGACGTACGATTCTTTTAACATAACGAACTGTAACTCTGGACCATCGTTACTCGGACCGTGTATGACGTACAAAATTTTCAGAGAAATTGATCGTCCTTTATTAGTAGGTATAGATTTAATTAATTGGGAGTTGGGGTTTAAAAGTTATTGAATTTCAAAGTTTATTCAATTTCTGAAATTATTCTGAGATAATTTTAATCTGAAAATTGTTTATTGCGTCATGCTGACGAGGGGGGCAGACAAGAGGGGCCATGCTGTCAGTGTCAGTGGGATTAATCCTGGTTTATTTAAATTAACCAGAAATTAATTAGGGCCATGGACTCACATGTTAGTGAGGTTTAGGGGGAATTAGCTGCTAATGACGTTGCCACGTCGGCCTCGACGGCAGCTAGCCGACGGCGACACCAGAACACGGCGGCGCCTTGTCGGAATGGGCTCCCGGCCACGCTTTGGCGCAGGGAGAGCACCTAATGCTCCACGTGGTCGTCCGCGTCGACCTGTGCGCACGGGTGTGTAAGGGGGTTGCCGGAGCGTCGCCAGCGACGAGCTCAAGCGGCGGTTGGGCTCGGACAAGGCGTGTACGGCGATGCGGAGCAACAAAACGCACGCGGGGAGAGGGGAAACACAGAGGGGATCACCCTGAGCGCGATGGCAGGGTCTAGGAGGCCGGAGGAGCTTCAACGGCGACGAAATCGACGACAGCGTGCCGGCGGCCGTGGCGGGGAAGGAAGCTCGATTCGTCGGCTTCAATGCGCTCCAACTCGCGAGCGTCAGCACGGTGGTGACGTCGATGACGACGGTGATGACAGACAACATGGCGCGGCTCCTTGGTGATGATGGCCACGCGGGCACGACGGCGTGCTCTGCGGCGGCGCTCGGACGGTGGTGATATCGAGCGAGAGAGAGCGATGACGAGAGCGGAGAGAGAGGGAATGGTCACGGGGCTTCAAGTCGGTCTCCGTCGCACGTTGTGGAGCAAGGGTAAGGCCTAGACGGCTCTGGCCGTCGAGGTGGCGGTCGCCGCACGTTCTTCTGCCTCCAGCGAGCTGCTTGAGGTATACGACAAGAGAGGAGGAGGTGGGCCTGGGCTGTGGTGCGGCTAGTTGGGCCAAGGGGAATAAGTTGGGCCTCTGGCCAGGTAAGTTCTCTTTTATTCATTCCTTTTTTTTTCTTTATCTATCCTTTTGTTTTTCTCTAGTTTAAATACCAAAGAATTTTAGTAAATTCTTAAAACTTCTATATGGACTTACATGGCCCATAGCTAGCCACTCCCAAGTTTTGAACATTTTTTAAATTCAAAGTATTTGAATCCAAATTCAAATAGGGTTATAGATTTATTTCCAAAACACTTATGGACTTTTTGAAAAATCTGTGAGCATTGAGTGAGTTGCATTTCACTTCATATCTGATCATGCCCATTTGTCAGACTTTTCAAAATGTTCAAAGGATTTTTGGAAGAAATTTTTTGTCTGGCCATTTGAATTAAATTCATTTGGGGCTTTTCCTTTCCCCATTTCAATTTGTTTTTTGAAATTTTTACATGATGAAAAGATGCTAGCCTAGCTTAGCACATACCTAAGTTGGGGTTGTGACAACGACTCCTCCGAGGAGCTCTCCTCTGTGTCCTCCTCCTCTTCTTCCGGAACCTGCTCTGGGTTATCCTCCACCTCGGGCCTCTTGTCGCGAACAACCGCCTTTTTCCGGGTTGACCTCCGTGTGGACGAGGTTCTTGTGAGGTCCACGACTTCCAGTGCTGCCGCAGGCAGCTGCGTGCCGGCCCCACGCTTGCTCCTTGAGCCCTTCCCCTTCGTTTGGCTCTCGGGGGCCGCTTCCTCAATTTTTTTCTCCGTTGGATTGGGTCTGGCCGTACCTGAAGTACAGCTGTTGTCGCTTCTGCATCCTCTTCAACTCTGCTAGGCTTGTGAGGGACATCCTATTCTCATCAGCGTCTAGGGCAGCTCATCAATCGTCTCCAATAGAGCCCCGATTTGCGCCTCCGGAAAACCCTGCCAATCCGGGTTGGTTAACCCATTGGCGTCACAAGGAGGCATGGCTCTCACCAATCCAACCCTCGCCTCATTTATTGTGCAGAGGGATCATCGCCTCCGCCAGCACCATCTGCCACCCTCCGCAAAACATCTCATTAAACGTGTTGTAGAACCTCCATACACTTCGGTTGTGTTGCGGCCCTGGGCGAAGCCGCATCTTGTCCGCCGGATCATTGTACTCCCATGCCATCCGAGAGTGATGCCGCAAGGGAGCAATCCGACAGAAGAGCTAGTCTACGACCACCATGTCCAATGTCAGCCCCCCGGCCTTTAACTACTTGATCCTGGCTAGCGGTAGGTTGAACTGCTCACCCAGATTGGACTGGGCGTGCCACACCCTGGCTCGCTCCTTGTCAGTTGCAGCACGACGTTCGACAGTGCATAAGCCGGGAGAACAGGGTCTATCTTCACGAACACCCAGTCGACTCGCCATTCCGCCCTCTTGGTAATCAAGTGCGACTCTACGTATTCGTCAGCCATCCCGTCCCGGATCTTGAAAGAAAATCCCCCCGCGATCACATCGTGCTTAACCCTGGGGTGTAAAAGTATCGGAACTAGGCGACTAACGGCACCACACCCACGAAGTTATCGCACAGGTATGAGAAGGCCGCCAGATAAGTCACCCCTTTCGGGTGCATCTGCATCACCTGGATCTTGAATGTGTCCAAGATAGCTAGGAAGAACTGAGAGAAAGGGGGGACCAAACTTGTCTCGAGGAAGGCGGCGTAGATCGGCACCATGTTTCCGGTCACCACCGTGTCCCTCCCGACGGGCGATTCCGTGACGGTCCGGCCTCCTTCACTGTTATCGTCGGTCAGGAACACTTTGAGAAGATCCATCTTCTCCTGGGAATTGCGAGCCGACGGAAAGCACGCTGAAACATTCCACCGGTCAATAGCCACCGCGGTGATGCCCTTCTATAGTTATTAGCCTTGGCCGAAGTCGAGTCTAGCTTGCTATAGTTATATAGTTACTCTGGGTATATAAGGGAACAACGTAAGGCTTCTTTTTTCTCCTTACCCCCTTCGTTCTGAGCTCTGAGTCACCCTTACCTCTTCTACGGGAAGATAGGACTAGGCTCATCTCTGTCTGATTAGAACATCTTTTTGTTTGCTTCCTTGTAGCCGTAGGAAAGTTGTGTTCGGTTTGTTAGAGTTGTTGTGCTTCCTGAATTCGTACATCGTATGTAAGTGTTGTTTCTACATTGCAAGAAAAGACATTTCTTACATTTCTTACAATTACATCCGTTTTGCTGCCCGAGTCATTCCAAGTTTCTTCATAATCTGATGCATTTTCAAACTCCTTCTTTCTGTTTCAGATGGCGGATCTTCCTCCTCAGCAGATTGTTCGTTTGACTAGGTGCCTCGGTGTGCGTGGCCATCCCGCCATGCTGATCGAGATGATGTCCTACATTTGATACCGATGGTACCCTGAGTACACAGTTGAGAAGCAGTTCCTTGACTTCAACCAGACCCAGTTCCACTGCATTGTCAAGATCTACCCGCACCACAATGGAGTCGCTCAGCCTATCCATTTTGGACATGGCATTGGCATGACTGAGAACATGGCTGTGCAGGATGTTGCATACTCATGTATTACCCTGCTGAGAGAGGAGCACGCTTTGCTCGGAGACACATCTTTCCGCTATATCCCTGCTGCACTTCCAGGAGAAGAGGGGTATTACACCGGACTGTACACAGATCACTCCTTGGAGGATCCTTTGCTTCAGATCACTGCTCGGCACGCTTGTGATAGAGATCGTGATGCACGTGCCCTTCGTTTTGAGCCTCACGCCACCCGTGTCCGTCTGTATCAAGCACTTACACTCCTGGCTCCTTTTCTGAGTGTTGGATCAGTGGAGTATGATGCTATCTACCCAGTCAGGACACAGATGCCTTCTCGAGTTGCTTGGCCCGAGATTGGAGGCATTTTTCCACCCCGTGGTCCTCTGCTTCCACCCTACGCTGGACCTAGGCCCCATCCTTGCCCAAATGGATATCAGGGTCCACAGGCCTCCGTGTTTTCCGATGGTCACCTTCAGCTACCGGGTTACGCGGGTAACTTTTACGAGGACTACTATGGAGATGGAGATGAGTGAGAACGTCTGTGGTCTTGCTTTAGTGAGGATGTAGTAGTATCTTAGTATATTGTACGCAAGGTGTTCTAAGTTCCAGAGGCTTAGACAAATAATGTATAGGAAGTCAGAGTGCCTCTGAAGGATGTATCATATTCATCAAGTTTGTATTAGCTTGGCGCTTGTACTAAAACGATGTATGGTTTGTATGACAGCTTGTGAATATATGGCTTGTATGCTTTTATCACCATGTTGTCAAGATGACTACTTCCTTTGCTCTGTGATTCTTCCAGTACCTTCAATACCTTGTTTAGACTCTTCAAATCAACTCTGTTTGACTTTGGTTTTCACCTTCAGGATGTCTCAAGGAACCCGTGGCCAGCTTGGTCGTGCCCATGTTCGTGGGAATGATCCGGAGGAAGGCAACCTTCCACCCCCACCACTTTCTCGCACATGATGAATTTTATCTTCATGGAGTACTTAGATAAATTTGTTGTGGTTTATCTCGATGACATTCTCATCTACTCGAAGAACGAAGAAGAACATGCCGAACATCTAAGGCTGGTATTGATGAAGCTTAGAGAGCATCGCCTGTATGCTAAATTCTCCAAGTGTGAATTTTGTCTACCAGAAGTGACCTACTTAGGCCATGTGATTTCTACAAAAGGCATTGCTGTGAATCCCGAGAGAGTTCAGGCCGTCCTTGACTGGACTCCACCTGAATCGGTTAAGCAAGTTAGAAGCTTTCTTGGCCTAGCCAGCTATTGCCGTCGCTTCGTCGAGAACTTTTCTAAAGTTGCAAATCCTCTAACTGAACTCCTCAAGAAAGATTAGAAATTCCAATGGACTCCCAGGTGCGAGGATAGCTTTCAAGAGCTAAAAAGAAGATTGACTTCTGCACCCGTACTTGCGCCTCCAGACACCAAAAAGGATTTCGAGATCTTTTGTGACGCCTCACGGCAAGGGTTAGTTGCGGCCACATGAAGAGAACTATCCTACCCATGATCTTGAACTCGCTGCCGTAGTTCATGCCCTAACAACTTGGCGACATTACCTCCTTGGTAATCGTTGTGAGATCTTTTCCGACCACCAAAGCCTCAAAAACATATTCACCCAGCCAGATCTTAATCTCAGGCAAAGACGCTGGATTGAGTTGATAAAAGATTACGACGTAGGAATTTCTTACACCCCAGGCAAAGCCAATGTCATGGCTGATGCACTAAGTCGTAAGTCGTATTGTAAAAACCTCATGTTAAACAGTATCAACCACTTCTTCATGAGGAATTTTGCAAACTCAATCTTGAGATTGTTCCTCATGGCTATCTTTCTACCTTGGTGGCAAAACCAACCCTTGAGGATCAAATCATAGTTGCCCAAAAGCGTGCACGAGGTGTTCGCCAGATCAAGGAGAACATTGCTAGCGGAGTTGCTAAATGTTTTTCCACAGATATTAAAGGAACAGTATTCTTTGGAAATCGTTTGGTAGTACCTAAGAATAGGGAACTAAGGCAACTCATCCTCAAAGAAGCCCATGACACACCCCTCTCGATTCATCCCGGTAGTACGAAAATGTACCGAGATCTACGCCAGATATTTTGGTGGACTAGGATGAAGAGAGACATTGCTCGATTTGTTGCCGAATGTGATGTTTGTCGTCGCATTAAGGCAGAACACCAAATACCTGCTGGTACACTTCATCCTTTGCCTATTCCAGAGTGGAAATGGGACAAAGTCGGTATGGACTTCATCACCGGCTTTCCAAAAACTCAGAAAGGAAACGATGCCATCTTTGTTGTCATAGATAGGCTTTCCAAAGTTGCTCACTTCCTTCCAGTTCGCGAGTCTATAACTGCTAGCCAGTTAGCGGACTTGTACGTCTCTAGAATTGTATCCCTTCACGGTGTTCCTTTGGAAATCAATTCTGATCGTGGTAGCCTTTTCACCTCTAGATTTTGGGGAAGCTTCCAGAATACTATGGGAACTCATCTCTCCATTAGTACAGCTTTCCATCCTCAGTCTAGTGGTCAAGTCGAAAGGGTTATCTCATTCGGAAAGAATTGGGAGAAGTCTCTGCCATTCGCCGAATTTGCTTATAACAATAGTTTTCAATCTAGTCTGAACATGGCTCCTTTTGAACTCAGTGTTATCTCATTCGGAAAGAATTGGGATAAGTCTCTGCCATTCGCCGAATTTGCTTATAACAATAGTTTTCAATCTAGTCTGAACATGGCTCCTTTTGAACTCCTATATGGACGACGATGTCGAACACCCCTAAACTGGTCAGAAACCGGTGAAAGACCATTCTTTGGACCGGATATGATCAAGGAAGCAGAAGAGAAAGTTCGCATTGTTCGTGATCAATTGAAAGCAGCCCAGTCTCGTCAGAAAAGCTACTATGATCGTCATCATAGGCAAGACAACTACAATCTGGATGAGAAGGCTTACCTTCGGGTTACTCCTCTGAAGGGAACCCAACGTTTCGGTATCAAGGGAAAGTTGGCCCCACGTTACATCGGACCTTTCCGCATTCTTGCTAAAAGTGGATAAGTTTCCTACCAACTTGAACTACCCCCGCACCTTTCCCGAGTACATGATGTATTCCATGTGTCACAACTCAGGCGTTGCTTCAAGGACCCCATCCGCGAATTCGACCATGAAACACTTGATCTCCAATATGACCTTTCTTATCGAGAATACCCCGTTCGTATTCTTGATTCCGCAGAGCGTGACACTCGTTGTCAAAAGATTAATTTTCTGAAAGTGCAATGGTCACACCACTCAGAGAGAGAAGCCACGTGGGAAAGAGAAGACCGTCTCCGAACCGAGTACCCCTCCTTCCTCCCGCAGACTTCTGAATCTCGGGACGAGATTCTTTTGAGTGGGGGTGAGTTGTCACGACCCCAAGTTAGGTATGTGCTAGGATTAGCAAGTCACTTCGCATCATGTTAAAAATTTCAAAAGAAATCAATTGAAATCAAATTCAAACTCAAATGGGAGAAGGAACACCCCCCAGATGAATTAATTCAAAAGGCCAGAAATAAATCTTCTCCAAAAATTCATGTTTGATTTTTGAAAAGTCTTATAAATGAGTGTGATCACATATCAAGTCATGTGGGACCAACCCCATGCTCATGGATTTTTCAAATATTCAAATAGGACCTTGGATTAATTCAAAAACCCCTATTTGATTTAAGATTCAAATAATTTGAATTTTAAAAAGTGCCAAACTTTGCAAATGGCTAGTATATTTTATTTTAGGGCCATATAAAAAGTTTTAGCATTTTAAAAAATGGTTTGCTATTTTATTTAGCAAAACAAAAACAAAGACAGAAAAGAAATGAGAAAAGAAAAACAGAAAGAGAGAGAAAGGCTTACCTGTCGCCTAGGCGAAGGCAGCCGAGCCAGCCCACCCGGCCCAAAGGGGCAAGGGGGTCTTCTTCCCTGACCCCGCGCCTCCAAGCTGCTCGGTGGAATGCCACTGAGCTAGCCACGCACGTCGCCGCCTCTCCCGACGCCACCTGCCCCTCCCGCGCCTTCTAGCCACGCCACGGAGACGCTGGAGACGTCGTGCGTCCATTCCCCCCTCCAGGATAGCTCTCGCTCTCTCTCTCTCTCGCCAAGTTCGACGACGACCCGAGCGCCACCGTCGCCATGGATTGAAGCCCGTGTGGCCACCATCGTCCCCGAGCCGCGCCGTTGTGTCCACCGTCTTCGTCACCGTCGACTACATCTCCGTGCAGAAGGAATTGAGCTCGGACGTCCTGGAGGCGCTGAATCGAGTCGTCGTCTTCGTCTACGGCCGCCGTGCGCCATCGTCGATTGCGTCCCCGGCAAGCCACCTCCGCCCTCGCCACCAACTACGTTGAGTTCCTGGTGAGCCATAGCTCAAAACCCCTCTAGCCACGCCCTCGATTTCTTCCTCTGTGCCGTTCCTCCATGAGAGCCGAAGCTCCTCGCTGCCGGGAACCATGGCGACGGGCCTCTGCTACGCAAATGTCGCCGTCTCCATGTCCTTCGTCTCCGCCTTGATTCTGTGCGTCGAATTCGTGCATCTCTGGCTCAAGAGGAGCACCACGACGAGCTTTGCCTCGAGCCCGTGCCTCTGCCGCCGCTAGGGCACGTCGTCGTCGCCATTACAGGGCCTCCTGGCCTTCCCCTCCACTCCAGTTCTACGCGGCGCACTCCCAGCTCGCGAATGGTGCCAACAGCGCGTCAAACGCGTGCCCAGAGCGCGAACCCGAGCAACTCCGGCGGGGTACAGTTCCCGCCGGCGACGAGCTCGCCATTAGAGCTTAACCGCCGAGTTAATTAACCCCTAATCCACCCCCTGTGACACTGACTAGTGGGCCCAGGTCCCTAATTAACCACGGGTTAATTTAAACAACAGCTTAAATCAACCCCTCCCACTGACAAGCGGGAACCACACGTCAGCCCCCCCCCCTGACGTGACCCTTGCGCAAGCCTGACGCAATAAATTGTTAAATGATTTATTTAAATCCAGAAAATCCGGAAAAAGGCCGAAACTTTGAAAATTCATAGAAAATTCATTTTAACTCCAAATTTAACATATAATATATGAAAAATGATCAGGAGAAAATAATCTATCCAAATATACAACTTTCAACTATGTTTGAGTTGAATTTAAAATGGGACCAGTAGCATTTGCTATTTGGTATAATTGAAATTTCATCAAATTAAACTCAAATGCTTTTGCATTTTGAACCTTAGCAACTTAACCCCAATTCACTTGAACATCAGAGGCATATCATACACATTTTGAGATGAATTACTTTGTTCAAACAATAACATTTGTAACTTGGCTAAATTGAATTCAAATTGGAGTTTGAATTTGCAATTCATTTGCAATATACTCCATTTAAATGGAATTGCCGCACACATAAAAAGCATGCAAACCAAGTTTCAACCTTCAACCAAGTGCTTGTGCATTGTATTTACTTTGCTACCTTGTTTGTTGTTTGTCGAGTAGAGGTGGAACCGGAACATGAAGCAGCCCCCTTCGTTGAAGATCCCGAGACTGAACCTCGTCAGCAAGGCAAGAAAACCCCCATTGATCATGTCAATAAAATCCCACTTCCCTCTTGTAACACCCTCAGTTGCTGTAACAGTAATCATCATCACTGTTGACCATCACTGTTTGTTAATCACTGTTATCCCCTGTCCCTAATCAAACTTTGCTTCTGCTCTTTTCAAACCATGCTGGTTGGTAATCAAAACCCTAATCCCAATGCATCTCCCTCATCAAGAAACTATCCCCTAGTTGAAACTACTTTGAATGAAAAATAAAACAAAAGTGCTCAATTAAATTTGTTCCAAAAATCATGGAACTATTTTTGTAAATTTCCTAAAATCATTATAATCATGTTGGACCAACTTTGGTAATTTTTGGAGTTGCAGAAAATTCCAAACAATTCAAACAGTAGGTTAAAACCCTTGCTTTGGGCATTTAAAAATTAATAGAAATATCTAATGATTTTATTTTGCTGCAAAAACTTTTGTGGCACCTTAGTAATATGTAACCCTAATTTACAAACACTAATAACCTTTTACAAAAATGCTAGGGTTAATAGATCAATTACAGAAAGAAATAGAATAAACAGCAACACAAAACAAATGGAAAAATCCTTAAAGCTCGCCTGGGGCGTGGCCCACCTTAGCCCAGCCCACCTCCCCCTTGTCTTCTTCCTCCCCCACCTTCTCCCACCTGCCCCGTACGGTGGCCGCCGTCGCCACGACGCTGCCAGCCCGGCCCCGCCCTCCACCTTCTCCCTTCCGCCGCGGACGCGATAAGCACGCCACCGGCCACCTCCTGCACATCCTCCCCCTCCCTTTCCCCTCCTCCTCTTCTCTCACGCTTCGGGGAAAATTTCCCGAGCGCCGCCGTCGCCATTGTCGTGGCCAGACATGGCCAACGGGCACGGTCCGCCCCGACGTGGTGTCCAGCGGCTGCGCCGTCGTCGTCTTCGTCGACTACAGCATCCAATCGAGCCCGGGGAGCACCGCAGGCTTCGCCCGCATCTTCTTCCCCCACCCCGGCCGCTGCAACCTCGACGTCGATTCCGTCCGCCTCAACCCCTCCCCGAGCCCGCTGCCAACCCCGACGCGTTCGTGGTGAGAAGCTCTGTCATCGCCAACTGTCCGTAGTTGCTCGAGAAGCCCGTAGCCTTTTTCCCCAAACTCGCTTGCTCCGGCCGCCGTGGCACGTCGTCGTAGTCGTCGATTTGGGTCGTCCCAGCTCGCGCCAAGTGCACTAGTAGGATCCCTGTGGTGCGTGTGTTCATTTTGGACCGGTAGATAGCTCGATTTCGTCTCGTATGAGCATGCGCCATTGGAGCCCGACACCCTTCGCCGCCATTGTTGAAGCTGCACTCACCTCCGTGCGTCCTAGCCCGCGAGACCACTCCAGATCGATGCGGCTTCGAGTCCTTCGTCGACTGCCACCAGCGGCGCCTCAAACGGCGCTCGAAATCGCGAGCTAGCTCGACCTCGCCACCGGCGAGCCTCCGGTGAGCCCTCCGGTGAGGCTGCCAGGTGGGGCCCCGCTGTCAGTTAGTTAATTAGGGCTTTACCCAGACCCCTAAGCCACTGACAGTGGACCCCCCGGCTAATTACTCTGTTAGTTTAACTGAGAAGATTAACAAAATAATAAACCCTCTCAGACACTGACCTGTGGGCCCCTGGCCATTTAACTTAATTAAACAAGTTTAGTTAGCACTGGAGTCACTGACTGTTGGGCCCCAGCTGTAAGTCATTTTGGAATAAATAAAATTGTAAAAATTGGGTCACTGACATGTGGGTCCAGAGGCATTTTCTGATTTAATTAAATGTTTTATAAACAGAGGATGACATGTGGATCCCACATGTCAGCACTGTTCTGGATAATGTTGTGGATAATGTTTCGGATAATGTTTAATAAATACTAAAAGAAATCCAGGAAATCATTTAAATTGATTTAAACTTTGAAATTCAATAACTTTTAAACCGTAACTCGGATTCAAAAACTTTATACATGAAAGTTGATCAGAAAAATATAAAGAATACGAATACGCTATCTGTATGTCTACCACACCCCTCTAGCACAACGAACATCGAAAATTCCCCCTCCGGACCGACTGTCCGATAAATTGTCCGGTACTGTTAGAGTGCCCGGATGAATTTATTCCGAACACGAATGTTTCTCGGAATAGATCAACTAGCACGGATACACCCCCTTATGTTGTTCCGGTAACCACGACACCTCTGGATTTATCCTTCCCCCTCCGTACACCCTGTCCGGTAATCATCCGGAGCCGGTAGTTCATCCTCAGATGAATTTCCGTTCCGAGCAATGTGCATTGCACTGCGTTAGAACACCGTTAACATTTCATCTATCATGCCATGCATCTGTTTGTATATGCTTGATGTGTATTTACTGTTTCTTCCCCCCCCTTAATCTCTGGTAGACCCCGCTGCTGTCGTCGACTACACCGCTGCTGAGTACGACTACGTCGTCGACGACCCTACTACTACCGTCGAGCTTGCAGGCAAGCAGAGCCATTCTCTTCCCCAGATATCGCCTATCTTTCCGTACTTTTCTTGCACTAGGCATTGTTACTGCTGCTGCTACGATTACAATCCTATTCAACTGCATAGCCTGATTTTGTCGCCCCTTGATGTGCCTTCCTTTATCCTATGCTGCCTATTATTATTATGCATTATTCAGCAGTGAGCCCTGCGCATTGTTAGCTAGGATTAGGTAGAGGGCCGTGATCACTCAGGGGAGTGAACGCGGATACAAATATTATAACTGCACAGGTACGGTACAATGCAGACACCGTCTAAGGCCCCTATCTGGGTTATGCCTAGTCACCTCAAGTGTGAGCTATCAAGGAGTAATCCTTGTACTCCACTCGAGGCTGACTTTGTCATGCCGCCATAGGGTCCTATAAACGGTTGTCCTTCAGGTAAGAAGTCGGGCGACCCAACGGTGCCCGCGAGAGGTATTGCGACGGGACGACAGGGAGGGTACGACCAGTGTACTGGTGTGCTTGGCCCCTGATCGTTGGCCGCGAGAGTTACCAAACCACGAAAGTCGAGCTCCTCCAGGAGCACACGCGAGACAAGGTAAGGAGACGGTTCACCTTGTTGGTAACCGCAGTGACTTGGTGGGACGACGGGGCAGGCACCGATGTACTGGTGGTCCTGGCTGCTGTCGTTGTCCGCGGGTCAGTTAAGTCAAGGCAACGATAACGGTTGTCACGCAGGTTAATTAAAATGCTAAATGGTTCAGTGAATGTCTTGAGTTGGCTATATGCCATGTACGCACTACCTACCCGTGGGAATTACGAGTTATGGGCTCCTCTGCTTCTTAGTGTCGTCCGAGGACTCTTCAGACGTCAGCAGTACCGCGGCCTGCGCCGGGAAGTGGTGTTGTCTTATTTGCCGCGGCAGTGTGATTTGTATTTGCTTTGATTTAACTTCACCGGCCAGCCTCGCACCGTGCAGGAGTACGTCGGGGTTAGGGTCCAAAGCCCCGCGTACATAGGATATAGTCCGGCGGATGACCTCTCTGTTGAGTTTGAAAGATGGGCTATGAAGTGTCGGATAGCCTCGGTGGAGCGTTCCCTAACAAGGTTCCCGCCACCCTGGAGATCCATGCGTGTAGCGTAACACAAGTGCACCCCTGCAGGGAAGATTAATCTATTCGGATAGCCGTGTCCACGGTAACAGGACGCTTTATGCTGAAGCTGGATCTTACCACTAGAAACTATTATTATTAAACTGTATGGTTCCGGGTCCTCTTCCTCGCGGGGATGTCGAGGAGGTGAACTCGGAGGCATTGTTAATTATTACAACTTATTATTATACAATGCTGCAGCAACTTCTGCTGCATTGTTACTTTATGCTTTATATAAACTGTTGGCTGATTCTTACCTCATGCTGCAAGACATCGTCGGAAGATGCTAGTCTTCGATAGGCCTAGCTTCTTACCCTTGCTCTGAATTTCTGACTTTTAGTTCACTATATACAGCCTCTTCTTTCCGTTGATACCATGCATAATGCTTAGTAGCGGACGTAAGACTCGCGGGTATACTAGATACTCACCTGCTTTATTTCCTTTACTGTTTTGCCTGATCGGCCGCTGCAGCCGACCTTGGAGCCCAGGAGCAGGAGTACCCCGGAGGCGCCTACTACGACGTCGAGTTCCCCGTCGACCAGGAGTAGTTCGGTGGATCCCAGGCAGGAGGCCTCGCCTTTTCGTTCTGTATCTCTGATGTGATTTGTGCTAGCCTTCTTAAGGCAAAACTTGACTAACTATGTCTGTACTCAGATATTATGTCTTGTATGACTTATATATTCGGGTCCGCGTGACCCCCTCTATTGTAATATATTTGTTTATCCTTTTGTGTTTAGTGTTGTGCTGTGATATTATCATCGTGGCACCCTAATCTCAGTCGTGTACCCTGTGTGTATGATTACCGTACACGGTCTGGTTTTGGGGGCGTCACAAGTTGGTATCAGAGCCGACTGCCTATAGGAAGCCACCCCACCACTACCTGGTCGAAGTTGAGTCTAGACTTTGAAAAAACTATTTTGCTAACTTAATATTTGGCTTACGCGCCCACATCGATGTCACTACGTGTGATATCTATGGTATTAGGATCCTTTTCTCCTTACCTATGCTCTGGGAATTTGCTCTCTTATCCTTGCTGGTAAGTTTTACAAAAGCTGACATTAGGATCACGTTCTCTTGATTCCACCCGGCGTTTTTGGTGCTTCCCCCCCCATTGATTGAGTCGTGTCGCAGGCGTCGTATGCCAGATCCCAGACCGCGGATCCCATTCTCATTCTGGGCAGGCCGCGCGTTCTCTGGCATCAACTCCTGTGGCCAACAGTTTTCTTGCGGCGTGATTGACATAGTGGAATCTATGTCGCGTCGTGTAATCCTTACCGCGGTCTGCGCGCCGCCTAGTGAGTCCTTTTTCCTTAATTTCTACGACGTTACGCTGCCCGATTTTCGATTGATTCTGTGTGCGAATGTGTATTTCTTATATGACTACTCCTTATATATCTGTGCCTCCTTTCGTTGTCGTTTTACTTCAGGCTTGATTCCGGTATCTCGCTAAATTTTCATCGTTGAAATACCCCTGTTAAATTCTAGCAGGATGGCTAGTCGTGGTGGTCGTGGTCGGGGTCGTGCTGCCAACGACCCACCTCCGCCGCCGGATTACATGGCCGCGATGATGCAGCAGTTCGAGATGAACCGTCAGTTCATGCAGAATATCATGGCTCAGTTCCCCCAGCCGAATCAGAATGGGAACCACCATCAGCATGCCACCGTGACTCTGCACGACTTCACCCGCCTCAACCCCACTATGTTCCGCAACACTGTTCAGCCGCTGGATGCTGATGACTGGCTTCGCGACATCACTCACGAGCTGGAGTCTGCTAATGTCGATCCAGCCGACTATGTGAACTTTGCGTCTTATCATCTGAAAGGCGCCGCTGCTCAGTGGTGGAGCACCCACACGCGTTCCCTGCCAGTTGAAGAAGTCATCACTTGGGATGAATTTCAGTCTGCCTTCCGCGCCCGCTACATTCCTCACGGGATCATGGATCGTAAGGCGGAAGAATTCCGTAACCTCACTCAGGGCGACATGACCGTAGAAGCCTATCAGCGCGAGTTCCTCAACCTCTCGCTATGTGGAAGGACAGATCACCACTGATGCTCGCAGGAAGCAGAAGTTCCGTCGTGGCCTCAACCCAGAACTCAGGCTCGCTCTTGCCGTTCATGATTTCACCAACTTCGCCACCTTGGTGAACAAGGCTATCACCGTCGAGACTGCCCAGATGGAGCACAAGAACTCTCTGAAGCGTTATCGTGACGTTGGCTCATCTTCGGGCGCAACGCAGAAGCGTCGTATCTGGCTACCTACCAGTGTGACTCATTCAGCTGTCCCTGCTCCAAGGCCGTCTTATGCTGCACCCCGTCTGTCTCCACCACCGCAGATGCCAAGAGCTCTGCCTGCACCACCCAATGCTACCCCACTTCATCCTCAGGATGGATTATGCTTCACGTGCCGCCAACCGGGGCACTTTTCCAGGGAGTGCCCCCAGAAACAGAAGCAACTGGTAGTTCACCCCGCTGGCCGTGGAAATGGTTATGGCAACAACAGGACCCCCAACTATAATACTGGGTCTGCTGCTTATGCTCGTGGACATGCTAACCACGTCAATGTTGAAGAAGCTCAGCAGCAACCCGCTACCGTGATGGGTACCCTTCTCGTTAATTCCGTACCTGCTACTGTTTTATTTGATACAGGAGCATCACATTCATTCATGTCAGAAGCATTTGCATTTTCGCATAACTTCAAGTACGAAACGATGAAACCACCGATGGTTGTTCGCACCCCGATTGGCCAATGCCGAACCACCATGATAGTGCCAAACACCACCATTGAAATCGAAGGAGTTGAATTCTTTGCGTCGCCCATCCTCCTGAAGTCTTCCACCATAGACCTCATTCTGGGAATGGATTGGTTGAAATTTCACGATGCCGCACTATATTGTGGCACCAAGTCTGTCCAGCTTTTTCACCCCTCCGGTGGGATTGTTAACCACACCGCCCGAGTTACCCGTAATGCTGAAACACAGATCTTTATGATGAATGCTTTGAATGTCTCACCTTTGAAAGGCATCGAGAACGTTCCGGTCGTTCATGATTTTCCCGACGTCTTCCCAGAAGAACTGCCGGGAATACCCCCGATCAGAGAAGTTGAATTCGTCATCGACTTGAAGCCAGGCACTGTTCCTATTGCCAAGCGTCCTTACAAGATTCCGCCACATGAACTCCTTGAGCTTAAGGAGGAAATCGACAAGGCACTTCAGAAAGGATTCATTCGCCCCAGTTCCTCATCTTGGGGAGCACCTTCGCTCTTTGTCAAGAAGAGCGATGGGACAAACCGATTGGTCCAAGATTATCGGCCCATTAACCAAGCCACCATCCAGAACAAATACCCACTTCCCCGGATCAACGATCTGTATGATCAACTTGCCGGATCCAAGGTGTTTTCTAAACTCGACTTGAGGTTGGGTTATCACCGAATCCGAGTCCGTGATGAGGACATTTCGAAGACTGCCTTCATTACTCGCTATGGTTCATACGAGTACACCGTCATGTCCTTTGGCTTAACCAATGCTCCAGCCACCTTCTCCAGATTGATGAATTATATTTTCATGGAGTACCTCGACCAGTTCGTCGTGGTTTATCTGGATGATATATTGATATATTCCAAGAATGAAGAAGAACATGCTGAACATCTTCGTCTTATACTGGAGAAGCTTCGAGAACACAAACTCTACGCTAAGTATTCTAAGTGTGAGTTCTGGCTTCCCGAAGTAACCTACCTTGGACATGTGATTTCCAAGGATGGCATTGCCGTCACCCCAGAACGTATCCAGGCTATTCTTGACTGGACTCCTCCCAAGACCGTCAAGCAAGTCCGCAGTTTTCTCGGGCTCGCTAGCTATTGCCGCCGTTTCGTCGAGAATTTCTCCAAGATTGCCAGGCCTCTGACTAATCTGCTTCACAAAGGCGTCAAGTTTGATTGGACAGATAAATGTCAAGAAAGTTTTCAAGCACTCAAGGACAAGCTAACTTCTCCCCCGGTGCTCGCTCCCCCTGATACTCAGAAGGACTTCATGATATATTGCGACGCGTCTCGTCAAGGATTAGGCTGTGTCCTATTGCAATAGCGCAAGGTGATTGCTTATGGCTCTCGTCAGTTGCGTGCTCACGAAGACAAATACCCAACACATGATCTCGAATTGGCAGCAGTAATTTATGCATTGAAGCTGTGGCGACATTACCTCGTCGGTAATCGTTGCGAGGTCTACACCGATCACCAAAGTCTGAAGTACCTGTTTACTCAGCCAGACCTGAATCTTCGTCAACAACGATGGCTCGAGACAATAGCCGACTTCAACATGGATATTTCGTATACCCCTGGCAAGGCTAATGTGATGGCCGATGCCTTGAGCCGCAAAGCTTACTGTTCTGAACTTGAGGTTCAGGTGCAGCAACCACTTCTGTATGAAGAGTTTCGCAAATTGAACCTCGAGATTGTTCCTCAAGGTTGCGTCAATAACCTGGTTATCGAGTCAAAACTCGACGCCCTCATCAAGAGTAGACAATCCCTGGCCCCTGACATTGTGAAGATCAAGCAGGACATCGCCGAAGGAAAGCCCTCCTCTTTTACCATTGATGCTAATGATGGTGATACTGTGTACTTCAAGGGCCGCTTGGTAGTTCCTGTGAGCCCGCCCCTCATTAACTGTGATCCGGATATCATGGAAGAAGCCCATAATTCTCCCTTGTCAATCCACCCTGGCAGTACCAAGATGTATAAAGACCTTCGTCAACGGTACTGGTGGCCTTACATGAAGCAAGACATCGCCCGCTATGTTTCTCAATGTGATGTTTGCAGTCGCGTCAAAGCCGGACATCAGAAACCTGCTGGTTGGTTGCGACCACTCCCTCCTCCTGATTGGAAGTGGGACAAAGTCGAGATGGACTTCGTCACCGGTTTTCCTAAGTCACAGAAAGGTAACGATGCCATCTTTGTCATCATCGATCGATTTTCCAAGATTGCACACTTCCTGCCGGTCAAGGAGACGATCACTGCTAGTCAGCTAGCACACTTGTATATCTCCCGAATTGTGTCACTCCACGGTATTCCGATGGAGATCAGTTCAGACCGTGGCAGCATTTTCACATCACGATACTGGAATAGTTTCATGGAAGCTTTCGGGACTCGTCTGAATCTCAGCACCGCTTATCACCCCCAGTCGCAAGGCCAAGTTGAACGAGTTAATCAAGTGCTGGAAGACATGCTTCGCGCTTGTGTCCTTTCTTTCGGCATGAAATGGGAGGATGCCCTCCCGTACGCGGAATTCTCGTACAACAATAGCTATCAGGCTAGCTTGAAGATGGCCCCCTTCGAAGTTTTATACGGACGTAAATGGAGAACCCCCCTGAATTGGTCAGGAACTGGGGAACGACCCTACTTCGGACCAGATCTTGTCCAAGAAGCTGAAGAACAAGTTCGCATTGTGCAAGGAAATCTCAAGGCCGCACAGTCTCGTCAGAAGAGCAACTATGACCGCAAACACCGTGAAATGGAGTATCAACCTGGTGAATACGCTTACCTCCGTGTCACTCCCATGAGGGGCACTCATCGCTTCGGTATCAAGGGCAAGTTGGCTCCTCGCTACATTGGCCCGTTCCGTATCCTTTCCAGGAGTGGACCCGTGGCATACCGGTTGGAATTGCCGCCGAACCTCTCACAAGTCCACGATGTCTTCCACGTGTCTCAACTCCGTCGCTGCTTCAAGGATCCTATCCGCGAAGTGGAGCATGATATGATCGAGCTGCAACAAGACTTAACTTATCGAGAACATCCGAGCCGCATTCTCGATCAGTCTGAGCGTCGAACCCGCAACATGACCGTCAAGTTCCTCAAGGTTCAGTGGTCGAATCATTCTGAAGATGAAGCCACCTGGGAACGCGAAGATCGCCTTCGCGATGAATACCCCGACCTTTTCCTCGCTACCACTTAAATTCTCGGGACGATAATTCTTGTAGTGGGGGAGATTTGTAACACCCTCAGTTGCTGTAACAGTAATCATCATCACTGTTGACCATCACTGTTTGTTAATCACTGTTATCCCCTGTCCCTAATCAAACTTTGCTTCTGCTCTTTTCAAACCATGCTGGTTGGTAATCAAAACCCTAATCCCAATGCATCTCCCTCATCAAGAAACTATCCCCTAGTTGAAACTACTTTGAATGAAAAATAAAACAAAAGTGCTCAATTAAATTTGTTCCAAAAATCATGGAACTATTTTTGTAAATTTCCTAAAATCATTATAATCATGTTGGACCAACTTTGGTAATTTTTGGAGTTGCAGAAAATTCCAAACAATTCAAACAGTAGGTTAAAACCCTTGCTTTGGGCATTTAAAAATTAATAGAAATATCTAATGATTTTATTTTGCTGCAAAAACTTTTGTGGCACCTTAGTAATATGTAACCCTAATTTACAAACACTAATAACCTTTTACAAAAATTATAGGGTTAATAGATCAATTACAGAAAGAAATAGAATAAACAGCAACACAAAACAAATGGAAATATCCTTAAAGCTCGCCTGGGGCGAGGCCCACCTCAGCCCAGCCCACCTCCCCCTTGTCTTCTTCCTCCCCCACCTCCTCCCACCTGCCCCGTACGGTGGCCGCCGTCGCCACGACGCTGCCAGCCCGGCCCCGCCCTCCACCTGCTCCCTTCCGCCGCGGACGCGATAAGCACGCCACCGGCCACCTCCTGGACATCCTCCCCCTCCCTTTCCCCTCCTCCTCTTCTCTCACGCTTCGGGGAAAATTTCCCGAGCGCTGCCGTCGCCATTGTCGTGGCCAGACGTGGCCAACGGGCACGGTCCGCCCCGACGTGGTGTCCAGCGGCTGCGCCGTCGTCGTCTTCGTCGACTACAGCATCCAATCGAGCCCGGGGAGCACCGCAGGCTTCGCCCGCTTCTTCTTCCCCCACCCCGGCCGCTGCAACCTCGACGTCGATTCCGGCCGCCTCAGCCCCTCCCCGAGCCCGCTGCCAACCTCAAACGGCGCTCGGAATCGCGAGCTAGCTGGACCTCGCCGCCGGCGAGCCTCCGGTGAGCCCTCCGGTGAGGCTGCCAGGTGGGGCCCCGGTGTCAGTTAGTTAATTAGGGCTTAACCTAGATCCCTAAGCCACTGACAGTGGACCCCCCCGGCTAATTACTCTGTTAGTTTAACTGAGAAGATTAACAGAATAATAAACCCTCTCAGACACTGACCTGTGGGCCCCTGGCCATTTAACTTAATTAAACCAGTTTAGTTAGCACTGGAGTCACTGACTGCTGGGCCCCAGCTGTAAGTCATTTTGGAATAAATAAAATTGTAAAAATTGGGTCACTGACATGTGGGTCCAGAGGCATTTTCTGATTTAATTAAATGTTTTATAAATAACAGAGGCTGACATGTGGGTCCCACATGTCAGCACTGTTCTGGATAATGTTGTGGATAATGTTTCGGATAATGTTTAATAAATACTAAAAGAAATCCAGGCAATCATTTAAATTGATTTAAACTTTGAAATTCAATAACTTTTAAACCGTAACTCGGATTCAAAAACTTTATACATGAAAGTTGATCAGAAAAATATAACGAATACAAATACGCTATCTGTATGTCTACCACACCCCTCTAACACAACGAGCATCGAACATTCCCCCTCCGGACCGACTGTCCGATAAATTGTCCGGTACTGTTAGAGTGCCCGGATGAATTTATTCCGAACACGAATGTTTCTCGGAATAGATCAACTAGCACGGATACACCCCCCTTATGTTGTTCCGGTAACCACGACACCTCCGGCTTTATCCTTCCCCCTCCGGACACCCTGTCCGGTAATCATCCGGAGCCGGTAGTTCATCCTCAAATGAATTTCCATTCCGAGCAATGTGCATTGCACTGCGTTAGAACACCGTTAACATTTCATCTATCATGCCATGCATTTGTTTGTATATGCTTGCTGTGTATTTACTGTTTCTCCCCCCCCCCCTTAATCTCCGGTAGACCCCGCTGCTGCCGTCGACTACACCGCTGCTGAGTACGACTACGTCGTCGACGACCCTACTACTACCGTCGAGCTTGCAGGCAAGCAGAGCCATTCTCTTCCCCAGATATCGCCTATCTTTCCGTACTTTTCTTGCACTAGGCATTGTTACTGCTGCTACTACGATTACAATCCTATTCAACTGCATAGCCTGATTTTGTCGCCCTTTGATGTGCCTTCCTTTATCCTATGCTGCCTATTATTATTATTATGCATTATTCAGGAGTGAGCCCTGCGCATTGTTAGCTAGGATTAGGTAGAGGGCCGTGATCACTCAGGGGAGTGAACGCGGATACAAATATTATAACTGCACAGGTACGGTACAATGCAGACACCGTCTAAGGCCCCTATCTGGGTTATGCCTAGTCACCTCAAGTGTGAGCTATCAAGGAGTAATCCTTGTACTCCACTCGAGGCTGACTTTGTCTTGCCGCCATAGGGTCCTGTAAACGGTTGTCCTTTAGGTAAGAAGTCGGGCGACCCAACGGTGCCCGCGAGAGGTATTGCGACGGGACGACAGGGAGGGTACGACCAGTGTACCGGTGTGCTTGGCCCCTGATCGTTGGCCGCGAGAGTTACCAAACCACGAAAGTCGAGCTCCTCCAGGAGCACACGCGAGACAAGGTAAGGAGACGATTCACCTTGTTGGTAACCGCAGTGACCTGGTGGGACGACGGGGCAGGCACCAATGTACTAGTGGTCCTGGCTGCTGTCGTTGTCCGCGGGTCAGTTAAGTCGAGCCAACGATAACGGTTGTCACGCAGGTTAATTAAAATGCTAAATGGTTCAGTGAATGTCTTGAGTTGGCTATATGCCATGTACGCACTACCTACCCATGGGAATTACGAGTTATGGGCTCCTCTGCTTCTTAGTGTCGTCCGAGGACTCTTCAGACGTCAGCAGTACCGCGGCCTGCGCCGGGAAGTGGTGTTGTCTTATTTGCCGCGGCAGTGTGATTTGTATTTGCTTTGATTTAACTTCACCGGCCAGCCTCGCACCGTGCAGGAGTACGTCGGGGTTAGGGTCCAAAGCCCCGCGTACATAGGATATAGTCCGGCGGATGACCTCTCTGTTGAGTTTGAAAGATGGGCTATGAAGTGTCGGATAGCCTCGGTGGAGCGTTCCCTAACAAGGTTCCCGCCACCCTGGAGATCCGTGCGTGTAGCGTAACACAAGTGCACCCCTGCAGGGAAGATTAATCTATTCGGATAGCCGTGTCCACGGTAACAGGACGCTTTATGCTGAAGCTGGATCTTACCACTAGAAACTATTATTATTAAACTGTATGGTTCCGGGTCCTCTTCCTCGCGGGGATGTCGAGGAGATGAACTCGGAGGCATTGTTAATTATTACAACTTATTATTATACAATGCTGCAGCAACTTCTGCTGCATTGTTACTTTATGCTTTATATAAACTGTTGGCTGATTCTTACCTCATGCTGCAAGACATCGGCGGAAGATGCTAGTCTTCGATAGGCCTAGCTTCTTACCCTTGCTCTGAATTTCTGACTTTTAGTTCACTATATACAGCCTCTTCTTTCCGTTGATACCATGCATAATGCTTAGTAGCGGACGTAAGACTCGCGGGTATACTAGATACTCACCTGCTTTATTTCCTTTACTGTTTTTCCTGATCGGCCGCTGCAGCCGACCTTGGAGCCCAGGAGCAGGAGTACCCCGGAGGCGCCTACTACGACGTCGAGTTCCCCGTCGACTAGGAGTAGTTCGGTGGATCCCAGGCAGGAGGCCTCGCCTTTTCGTTCTGTATCTCTGATGTGATTTGTGCTAGCCTTCTTAAGGCAAAACTTGACTAACTATGTCTGTACTCAGATATTATGTCTTGTATGACTTATATATTCGGGTCCGCGTGACCCCCTCTATTGTAATATATTTGTTTATCCTTTTGTGTTTAGTGTTGTGCTGTGATATTATCATCGTGGCACCCTAATCTCAGTCGTGTACCCTGTGTGTATGATTACCGTACACGGTCTGATTTTGGGGGCGTCACAAGTTGGTATCAGAGCCGACTGCCTATAGGAAGCCACCCCACCACTACCTGGTCGAAGTTGAGTCTAGACTTTGAAAAAACTATTTTGCTAACTTAATATTTGGCTTACGAGCCCACATCGATGTCACTACGTGTGATATCTATGGTATTAGGATCCTTTTCTCCTTACCTATGCTCTGGGAATCTGCTCTCTTATCCTTGCTGGTAAGTTTTACAAAAGCTGACATTAGGATCACGTTCTCTTGATTCCACCCGGCGTTTTTGGTGCTTCCCCCCCCCATTGATTGAGTCGTGTCGCAGGCGTCGTATGCCAGATCCCAGACCGCGGATCCCATTCTCATTCTGGGCAGGCCGCGCGTTCTCTGGCATCAACTCCTGTGGCCAACAGTTTTCTTGCGGCATGATTGACATAGTGGAATCTATGTCGCGTCGTGTAATCCTTACCGCGGTCTGCGCGCCGCCTAGTGATTCCTTTTTCCTTAATTTCTACGACGTTACGCTGCCCGATTTTCGATTGATTCTGTGTGCGAATGTGTAATTCTGATATGACTACTCCTTATATATCTGTGCCTCCTTTCGTTGTCGTTTTACTTCAGGCTTGATTCCGGTATCTCGCTAAATTTTCATCGTTGAAATACCCCTGTTAAATTCTAGCAGGATGGCTGGTCGTGGTGGTCGTGGTCGGGGTCGTGCTGCCCACGACCCACCTCCACCGCCGGATTACATGGCCGCGATGATGCAGCAGTTCGAGATGAACCGTCAGTTCATGCAGAATATCATGGCTCAGTTCCCCCAGCCGAATCAGAATGGGAACCACCATCAGCATGCCACCGTGACTCTGCACGACTTCACCCGCCTCAACCCCACTATGTTCCGCAACACTGTTCAGCCGCTGGATGCTGATGACTGGCTTCGCGACATCACTCACGAGCTGGAGTCTGCTAATGTCGATCCAGCCGACTATGTGAACTTTGCGTCTTATCATCTGAAAGGCGCCGCTGCTCAGTGGTGGAGCACCCACACGCGTTCCCTGCCAGTTGAAGAAGTCATCACTTGGGATGAATTTCAGTCTGCCTTCCGCGCCCGCTACATTCCTCACGGGATCATGGATCGTAAGGCGGAAGAATTCCGTAACCTCACTCAGGGCGACATGACCGTAGAAGCCTATCAGCGCGAGTTCCTCAACCTCTCGCTATGTGGAAGGACAGATCACCACTGATGCTCGCAGGAAGCAGAAGTTCCGTCGTGGCCTCAACCCAGAACTCAGGCTCGCTCTTGCCGTTCATGATTTCACCAACTTCGCCACCTTGGTGAACAAGGCTATCACCGTCGAGACTGCCCAGATGGAGCACAAGAACTCTCTGAAGCGTTATCGTGACGTTGGCTCATCTTCGGGCGCAACGCAGAAGCGTCGTATCTGGCTACCTACCAGTGTGACTCATTCAGCTGTCCCTGCTCCAAGGCCGTCTTATGCTGCACCCCGTCTGTCTCCACCACCGCAGATGCCAAGAGCTCTGCCTGCACCACCCAATGCTACCCCACTTCATCCTCAGGATGGATTATGCTTCACGTGCCGCCAACCGGGGCACTTTTCCAGGGAGTGCCCCCAGAAACAGAAGCAACTGGTAGTTCACCCCGCTGGCCGTGGAAATGGTTATGGCAACAACAGGACCCCCAACTATAATACTGGGTCTGCTGCTTATGCTCGTGGACATGCTAACCACGTCAATGTTGAAGAAGCTCAGCAGCAACCCGCTACCGTGATGGGTACCCTTCTCGTTAATTCCGTACCTGCTACTGTTTTATTTGATACAGGAGCATCACATTCATTCATGTCAGAAGCATTTGCATTTTCGCATAACTTCAAGTACGAAACGATGAAACCACCGATGGTTGTTCGCACCCCGATTGGCCAATGCCGAACCACCATGATAGTGCCAAACACCACCATTGAAATCGAAGGAGTTGAATTCTTTGCGTCGCCCATCCTCCTGAAGTCTTCCACCATAGACCTCATTCTGGGAATGGATTGGTTGAAATTTCACGATGCCGCACTATATTGTGGCACCAAGTCTGTCCAGCTTTTTCACCCCTCCGGTGGGATTGTTAACCACACCGCCCGAGTTACCCGTAATGCTGAAACACAGATCTTTATGATGAATGCTTTGAATGTCTCACCTTTGAAAGGCATCGAGAACGTTCCGGTCGTTCATGATTTTCCCGACGTCTTCCCAGAAGAACTGCCGGGAATACCCCCGATCAGAGAAGTTGAATTCGTCATCGACTTGAAGCCAGGCACTGTTCCTATTGCCAAGCGTCCTTACAAGATTCCGCCACATGAACTCCTTGAGCTTAAGGAGGAAATCGACAAGGCACTTCAGAAAGGATTCATTCGCCCCAGTTCCTCATCTTGGGGAGCACCTTCGCTCTTTGTCAAGAAGAGCGATGGGACAAACCGATTGGTCCAAGATTATCGGCCCATTAACCAAGCCACCATCCAGAACAAATACCCACTTCCCCGGATCAACGATCTGTATGATCAACTTGCCGGATCCAAGGTGTTTTCTAAACTCGACTTGAGGTTGGGTTATCACCGAATCCGAGTCCGTGATGAGGACATTTCGAAGACTGCCTTCATTACTCGCTATGGTTCATACGAGTACACCGTCATGTCCTTTGGCTTAACCAATGCTCCAGCCACCTTCTCCAGATTGATGAATTATATTTTCATGGAGTACCTCGACCAGTTCGTCGTGGTTTATCTGGATGATATATTGATATATTCCAAGAATGAAGAAGAACATGCTGAACATCTTCGTCTTATACTGGAGAAGCTTCGAGAACACAAACTCTACGCTAAGTATTCTAAGTGTGAGTTCTGGCTTCCCGAAGTAACCTACCTTGGACATGTGATTTCCAAGGATGGCATTGCCGTCACCCCAGAACGTATCCAGGCTATTCTTGACTGGACTCCTCCCAAGACCGTCAAGCAAGTCCGCAGTTTTCTCGGGCTCGCTAGCTATTGCCGCCGTTTCGTCGAGAATTTCTCCAAGATTGCCAGGCCTCTGACTAATCTGCTTCACAAAGGCGTCAAGTTTGATTGGACAGATAAATGTCAAGAAAGTTTTCAAGCACTCAAGGACAAGCTAACTTCTCCCCCGGTGCTCGCTCCCCCTGATACTCAGAAGGACTTCATGATATATTGCGACGCGTCTCGTCAAGGATTAGGCTGTGTCCTATTGCAAGAGCGCAAGGTGATTGCTTATGGCTCTCGTCAGTTGCGTGCTCACGAAGACAAATACCCAACACATGATCTCGAATTGGCAGCAGTAATTTATGCATTGAAGCTGTGGAGACATTACCTCGTCGGTAATCGTTGCGAGGTCTACACCGATCACCAAAGTCTGAAGTACCTGTTTACTCAGCCAGACCTGAATCTTCGTCAACAACGATGGCTCGAGACAATAGCCGACTTCAACATGGATATTTCGTATACCCCTGGCAAGGCTAATGTGATGGCCGATGCCTTGAGCCGCAAAGCTTACTGTTCTGAACTTGAGGTTCAGGTGCAGCAACCACTTCTGTATGAAGAGTTTCGCAAATTGAACCTCGAGATTGTTCCTCAAGGTTGCGTCAATAACCTGGTTATCGAGTCAAAACTCGACGCCCTCATCAAGAGTAGACAATCCCTGGCCCCTGACATTGTGAAGATCAAGCAGGACATCGCCGAAGGAAAGCCCTCCTCTTTTACCATTAATGCTAATGATGGTGATACTGTGTACTTCAAGGGCCGCTTGGTAGTTCCTGTGAGCCCGCCCCTCATTAACTGTGGTCCGGATATCATGGAAGAAGCCCATAATTCTCCCTTGTCAATCCACCCTGGCAGTACCAAGATGTATAAAGACCTTCGTCAACGGTACTGGTGGCCTTACATGAAGCAAGACATCGCCCGCTATGTTTCTCAATGTGATGTTTGCAGTCGCGTCAAAGCCGGACATCAGAAACCTGCTGGTTGGTTGCGACCACTCCCTCCTCCTGATTGGAAGTGGGACAAAGTCGAGATGGACTTCGTCACCGGTTTTCCTAAGTCACAGAAAGGTAACGATGCCATCTTTGTCATCATCGATCGATTTTCCAAGATTGCACACTTCCTGCCGGTCAAGGAGACGATCACTGCTAGTCAGCTAGCACACTTGTATATCTCCCGAATTGTGTCACTCCACGGTATTCCGATGGAGATCAGTTCAGACCGTGGCAGCATTTTCACATCACGATACTGGAATAGTTTCATGGAAGCTTTCGGGACTCGTCTGAATCTCAGCACCGCTTATCACCCCCAGTCGCAAGGCCAAGTTGAACGAGTTAATCAAGTGCTGGAAGACATGCTTCGCGCTTGTGTCCTTTCTTTCGGCATGAAATGGGAGGATGCCCTCCCGTACGCGGAATTCTCGTACAACAATAGCTATCAGGCTAGCTTGAAGATGGCCCCCTTCGAAGTTTTATACGGACGTAAATGGAGAACCCCCCTGAATTGGTCAGGAACTGGGGAACGACCCTACTTCGGACCAGATCTTGTCCAAGAAGCTGAAGAACAAGTTCGCATTGTGCAAGGAAATCTCAAGGCCGCACAGTCTCGTCAGAAGAGCAACTATGACCGCAAACACCGTGAAATGGAGTATCAACCTGGTGAATACGCTTACCTCCGTGTCACTCCCATGAGGGGCACTCATCGCTTCGGTATCAAGGGCATGTTGGCTCCTCACTACATTGGCCCGTTCCGTATCCTTTCCAGGAGTGGACCCGTGGCATACCGGTTGGAATTGCCGCCGAACCTCTCACAAGTCCACGATGTCTTCCACGTGTCTCAACTCCGTCGCTGCTTCAAGGATCCTATCCGCGAAGTGGAGCATGATATGATCGAGCTGCAACAAGACTTAACTTATCGAGAACATCCGAGCCGCATTCTCGATCAGTCTGAGCGTCGAACCCGCAACATGACCGTCAAGTTCCTCAAGGTTCAGTGGTCGAATCATTCTGAAGATGAAGCCACCTGGGAACGCGAAGATCGCCTTCGCGATGAATACCCCGACCTTTTCCTCGCTACCACTTAAATTCTCGGGACGATAATTCTTGTAGTGGGGGAGATTTGTAACACCCTCAGTTGCTGTAACAGTAATCATCATCACTGTTGACCATCACTGTTTGTTAATCACTGTTATCCCCTGTCCCTAATCAAACTTTGCTTCTGCTCTTTTCAAACCATGCTGGTTGGTAATCAAAACCCTAATCCCAATGCATCTCCCTCATCAAGAAACTATCCCCTAGTTGAAACTACTTTGAATGAAAAATAAAACAAAAGTGCTCAATTAAATTTGTTCCAAAAATCATGGAACTATTTTTGTAAATTTCCTAAAATCATTATAATCATGTTGGACCAACTTTGGTAATTTTTGGAGTTGCAGAAAATTCCAAACAATTCAAACAGTAGGTTAAAACCCTTGCTTTGGGCATTTAAAAATTAATAGAAATATCTAATGATTTTATTTTGCTGCAAAAACTTTTGTGGCACCTTAGTAATATGTAACCCTAATTTACAAACACTAATAACCTTTTACAAAAATTATAGGGTTAATAGATCAATTACAGAACGCGATAAGCACGCCACCGGCCACCTCCTGGACATCCTCCCCCTCCCTTTCCCCTCCTCCTCTTCTCTCACGCTTCGGGGAAAATTTCCCGAGCGCCGCCGTCGCCATTGTCGTGGCCAGACGTGGCCAACGGGCACGGTCCGCCCCGACGTGGTGTCCAGCGGCTGCGCCGTCGTCGTCTTCGTCGACTACAGCATCCAATCGAGCCCGGGGAGCACCGCAGGCTTCGCCCGCTTCTTCTTCCCCCACCCCGGCCGCTGCAACCTCGACGTCGATTCCGGCCGCCTCAGCCCCTCCCCGAGCCCGCTGCCAACCTCAAACGGCGCTCGGAATCGCGAGCTAGCTGGACCTCGCCGCCGGCGAGCCTCCGGTGAGCCCTCCGGTGAGGCTGCCAGGTGGGGCCCCGGTGTCAGTTAGTTAATTAGGGCTTAACCTAGATCCCTAAGCCACTGACAGTGGACCCCCCCCGGCTAATTACTCTGTTAGTTTAACTGAGAAGATTAACAGAATAATAAACCCTCTCAAACACTGACCTGTGGGCCCCTGGCCATTTAACTTAATTAAACCAGTTTAGTTAGCACTGGAGTCACTGACTGCTGGGCCCCAGCTGTAAGTCATTTTGGAATAAATAAAATTGTAAAAATTGGGTCACTGACATGTGGGTCCATAGGCATTTTCTGATTTAATTAAATGTTTTATAAATAACAGAGGCTGACATGTGGGTCCCACATGTCAGCACTGTTCTGGATAATGTTGTGGATAATGTTTCGGATAATGTTTAATAAATACTAAAAGAAATCCAGGCAATCATTTAAATTGATTTAAACTTTTTGAAATTCAATAACTTTTAAACCGTAACTCGGATTCAAAAACTTTATACATGAAAGTTGATCAGAAAAATATAACGAATACAAATACGCTATCTGTATGTCTACCACACCCCTCTAACACAACGAGCATCGAACATTCCCCCTCCGGACCGACTGTCCGATAAATTGTCCGGTACTGTTAGAGTGCCCGGATGAATTTATTCCGAACACGAATGTTTCTCGGAATAGATAAACTAGCACGGATACACCCCCCTTATGTTGTTCCGGTAACCACGACACCTCCGGCTTTATCCTTCCCCCTCCGGACACCCTGTCCGGTAATCATCCGGAGCCGGTAGTTCATCCTCAGATGAATTTCCATTCCGAGCAATGTGCATTGCACTGCGTTAGAACACCGTTAACATTTCATCTATCATGCCATGCATTTGTTTGTATATGCTTGCTGTGTATTTACTGTTTCTTCCCCCCCCCCTTAATCTCCGGTAGACCCCGCTGCTGCCGTCGACTACACCGCTGCTGAGTACGACTACGTCGTCGACGACCCTACTACTACCGTCGAGCTTGCAGGCAAGCAGAGCCATTCTCTTCCCCAGATATCGCCTATCTTTCCGTACTTTTCTTGCACTAGGCATTGTTACTGCTGCTACTACGATTACAATCCTATTCAACTGCTTAGCCTGATTTTGTCGCCCTTTGATGTGCCTTCCTTTATCCTATGCTGCCTATTATTATTATTATGCATTATTCAGGAGTGAGCCCTGCGCATTGTTAGCTAGGATTAGGTAGAGGGCCATGATCACTCAGGGGAGTGAACGCGGATACAAATATTATAACTGCACAGGTACGGTACAATGCAGACACCGTCTAAGGCCCCTATCTGGGTTATGCCTAGTCACCTCAAGTGTGAGCTATCAAGGAGTAATCCTTGTACTCCACTCGAGGCTGACTTTGTCTTGCCGCCATAGGGTCCTGTAAACGGTTGTCCTTTAGGTAAGAAGTCGGGCGACCCAACGGTGCCCGCGAGAGGTATTGCGACGGGACGACAGGGAGGGTACGACCAGTGTACCGGTGTGCTTGGCCCCTGATCGTTGGCCGCGAGAGTTACCAAAGCACGAAAGTCGAGCTCCTCCAGGAGCACACGCGAGACAAGGTAAGGAGACGATTCACCTTGTTGGTAACCGCAGTGACTTGGTGGGACGACGGGGCAGGCACCGATGTACTGGTGGTCCTGGCTGCTGTCGTTGTCCGCGGGTCAGTTAAGTCGAGGCAACGATAACGGTTGTCACGCAGGTTAATTAAAATGCTAAATGGTTCAGTGAATGTCTTGAGTTGGCTATATGCCATGTACGCACTACCTACCCGTGGGAATTACGAGTTATGGGCTCCTCTGCTTCTTAGTGTCGTCCGAGGACTCTTCAGACGTCAGCAGTACCGCGGCCTGCGCCGGGAAGTGGTGTTGTCTTATTTGCCGCGGCAGTGTGATTTGTATTTGCTTTGATTTAACTTCACCGGCCAGCATCGCACCGTGCAGGAGTACGGCGGGGTTAGGGTCCAAAGCCCCGCGTACATAGGATATAGTCCGGCGGATGACCTCTCTGTTGAGTTTGAAAGATGGGCTATGAAGTGTCGGATAGCCTCGGTGGAGCGTTCCCTAACAAGGTTCCCGCCACCCTGGAGATCCGTGTGTGTAGCGTAACACAAGTGCACCCCTGCAGGGAAGATTAATCTATTCGGATAGCCGTGTCCACGGTAACAGGACGCTTTATGCTGAAGCTGGATCTTACCACTAGAAACTATTATTATTAAACTGTATGGTTCCGGGTCCTCTTCCTCGCGGGGATGTCGAGGAGGTGAACTCGGAGGCATTGTTAATTATTATAACTTATTATTATACAATGCTGCAGCAACTTCTGCTGCATTGTTACTTTAGTCTTTATATAAACTGTTGGCTGATTCTTACCTCATGCTGCAAGACATCGTCGGAAGATGCTAGTCTTCGATAGGCCTAGCTTCTTACCCTTGCTCTGAATTTCTGACTTTCAGTCCACTATATACAGCCTCTTCTTTCCGTTGATACAATGCATAATGCTTAGTAGCGGACGTAAGACTCGCGGGTATACTAGATACTCACCTGCTTTATTTCCTTTACTGTTTTGCCTGAGCGGCCGCTGCATCCGACCTTGGAGCCCAGGAGCAGGAGTACCCCAGAGGCGCCTACTACGACGTCGAGTTCCCCGTCGACCAGGAGTAGTTCGGTGGATCCCAGGCAGGAGGCCTCGCCTTTTCGTTCTGTATCTCTGATGTGATTTGTGCTAGCCTTCTTAAGGCAAAACTTGACTAACTATGTTTGTACTCAGATATTATGTCTTGTATGACTTATATATTCGGGTCCGTGTGACCCCCTCTATTGTAATATAGTTGTTTATCCTTTTGTGTTTAGTGTTGTGCTGTGATATTATCATCGTGGCACCCTAATCTCAGTCGTGTACCCTGTGTGTATGATTACTGTACACGGTCTGATTTTGGGGGCGTCACACCTCTCATGTCTCTCTTATGCATTGTATAGGATGATTACCATGCTACGTTTCTACCGCATAGATGAACCCATTCGTTTGCATGACCTATCATTTGTCACAGTAGTAAGAAAACCACAATCCTAGCAAATGTAGGAGTTGGTTGATATCATGTGGCCCCTGCAATTATTACTGCTTATTGCATGCTTAGAGTGATACAATGTTGTTACTGTTATGTGAGTCGGGATGGTAGTGATCATGTTGATGATGGTGGAAATGTGTTGGTGAATCTAACCTAATACATAGTGAACGATGAGAGGCTGTGTAGGAGTACACAGTGGGTTGTCTCGTTGAACATCGCCCTATGCCTGAGTTCTTGTGTGGTGATCCAGGATGAAGAGTACAACCACACATTGGGCTCACTAACCCCTCTCAACCTATTAACTCATCCCTTTCGATGTCCAGATGTCGCAGTAGTTCGGAGTTCTGGTAGGTTTGTGGCCTGGCTGTTAAGTGAGAGAATGGCTCAAACGAGACCAGCTTATCCACCACGCACACATCATCTGGGTCCACTTCGGTAAACCGCCCGGGTTCACGATAGTGGTAGCCAACCCAGGTAGGCGGCTTTCTTGGACTAGATCGGCTATGAGGTAACAGTTGTGGTGAGCATCCTCGCCGACACTTCTTGAACGGTGTCGAGTACAAAGGCGGTAATTGATGATCATGTGTGTGTAGCGGTACACCCTTGCAGGGTTAACAAAACTATTCGAATAGCCGAGTCCACGGTTAAGGGACTGCTTGGAGAGCTTAGCTTGATTATTAGACAACTTGAACTGGATACTTATAAAACTTGCCAAGATAAGCGTGAGTACTATGGCGTGCTTTCTCGTGGGGAAGTCGTGGAAGGAACCATAGTGGTGTAATTGGTTGGAGATGTAGTCGACTCGTGTACGTTTCTTACCTCAAATTATGGTACTCGTAGTTCAGGACTAGCCAAGTCAAAGCTGGCACTTCTGCAATTGAACCCCACCTCCCTTTACCTTGATACATGTGCATGAGTAGTATAGTTCCTATGTAAGTCTTGCTGAGTACGAATTTGTACTCACGTTTTCTTATTCTCTGTTTTAGATGAACCCACTGACCCCGAAGGTGGATTCTTCATCGAGCTCGACGACTGAAGACCAAGCTAGTGTAGTCCCAGTCAGACGACTGGTTCCCTCATGGAGGGCTTGTGTTTAAATAAGGCTTCTTAAGCCATTAGTTAAACTTGTCTGTACTCAGACCTACTTTGCTTCCGCTTGTTTGTTGTAATGTTGGATCACATGCTTGTGATCTCTGTGTGCACTCTGTGAGAGTTATCAATAAAATGTATACTTTGTAGAGAATTGCAATGATACCTGTTGTTCATACAAGGCATGTGTGCTGCGTGTATGTTTATAACATGCATGTCTTTGTATGGGTTTTCGAGACCTTAGTTGTGATCTGGCTGGCGGTCTTTCATACACCAAGTGGCCCTTAGATGTGCGCAGCTTGGGGCATCGCGATGCGATTGCTCGAGACTCTGTCTCGTGCACACTTTTTGGTATGATCGAGCCCTCCTTAGACCCCAACTAAGTGATCGGGCTGGAGTAAGTCTATGTAAGAGTTATGAGATAGTCGATAGTATGGTTGAGGCGACTTGTCTGTGAATATGGGAGTTCATCACCCATATCCTTAGACTTGTGTGCGGACGATGAGGAACCATCTCAGTTGATCATCCGGCCTAGATGGGATGCCCCTCACGTACGATGCTTTCCGAGAATGTTCTGTGCTTGGCCTTGTCTGCTTAGACAAGTGGGTACGGTTCTCGGCTCTCCATATGACTATGTCGTAGTGGGACTTGCATACGCTAACCCCGGGTCCCGACATTCGGAGGAATCAAATATTTACCCTGAAGTCCGTCAGGCCATAATGCAGCTATCCCACGGTCTGGTCTTTGATTTTGAAGATTGCTTCCGTCGCAACTTGGTTAATGCTGCAGAATTACCTTATGCTCCCTGGCTTCAAGCTGTCTGCAACTATGGCCATGACGAAGACTTTGTTTCTCGTCACCGTCCGAATCTTTTAACTCCTCCTGTGTGTGTTACGCTAAATCTTCTGAGGCAACCCAACGACATCTTTGCTACATATGTTGGTGTTCGTCATGAAATCAATAAGCACAATATGTCGAAGAAATTCCAAAAAGACAGCCATCACTTTGAGGTAAATCTTTGATCGCAGCAAATGCTTGACAATTACATTGAAGCAAATCGGCGCCAGATGCAGTTCCTCGCTGATGAGATCAACAGAGTTGGAAACATTGCACTCAACAATAATCAATATATTCGCGTGCTGAAGCGTCACTCCTGGAAAGGTTTGCAGAAGTTTAACTCAGTCAAGGGCCTGCCCAAAGATCGCATCTTCAAGGAATACCCTCATCTGCAGCGAAACTTTTCACGGAATGACACTATTGATCGCCCGAATCAGAAACTTCCTCCCCTGCACAAGATTGATGAAGTGTTTTTCGTCAACGAACCTGAACCCATTCGGCAAGACACAGTCTCCGACGATGACTCCATCACGTCCAACAATGACGACGCCCTTGACAACAACGACCTCGAAGAACTTTGAAGCACTTGAGTCGCCAGCATCTGAAGAAGAATCCTCCGGCGACCTATCTTCTTCAGGTGAGTCGTCTCCATGTCTTTCTACTTCGCCAGAGTCTCAAGGTGTTGCAAACGTGTAATGGTCTCTCGATTAACTTCGCCACATTTTGTCCAATCATTGACAAAAGGGGGAGAATCTTCCATCGATGAGCTTATATTTTCATCGGGGATATGGTTTTTGCTTCCGATTTTTTTGCTTCACGTGTTAAGTTGCAACAAACATTCCTTTCCATTCGATTGGGTTGTAACTTAAGTCCTACCGTGAACTGTTATGCTACACTGAAGTTTTAATAACCCCCTTTTATTGCAAGTATTGCTTCGTATTCTATATCTTGCAGGTGGTTATTATTCATAAGTTCACATTTTATTCGAAGAGGATTGCACATATTTGGAATTCTATCTGGAACTTCAATCCTACTCGCTAAGATGTTATTTTGCTCTCCACCAAAGAATTTTATATAAGCATCTACTTCAACCTTATTTAACTTTGATGCCTACATTCGGGGGGAGTCAAAATATCACATCTTAGAGTTTGTTTCCATCACTTCACAAAAACTTCAAATTTTTACCGATGCATGTTTTGTCAACAATAGTCCAAGAAGAGGGAGATTGTAAGAGCAAAGTTTTTCCCCATGTATTTTGGATATTTTTGGACAAGACAGTAGAGGAACTAACAATGTTTTCGAGTATAAACAGTTGATTAGGTTCTTGAAGGACAAGCTAGATGATAAAGCTTCAAGGAAGATTTACAAGTTATCGAAGCATAAGCCGTTGAGCGAAGTTTTATCACGGATGATGACCCCTAAAAAGATATGGTTCCATGAAGCTGAACTCATCGAAGGAAATGAAGAAGTCGGTGCAAGACTTAGATATTTTTTAAGTTCTTTTTTTGTTCTTTGAGTCGTAGGAAAAACCGTACTATCAAGAGGGGTTTAGTATGCGGACACCGAAGTTATTGTGAAAATGCTCAGATCGAAACTAAACCAAGTGAGAAGCCAGGGAGGAGAAATCTTGTGTGCACTGAGATAAGTTTTGGTAGCCAAGACTTCGTTCTTTAGCTTCTGAAGCAGAACTCTGTCCGTGAGTCAGCTTTACTTGTTCCTCAGGTAAAGTTGCGCATTCATGAAAAATCCGACCATTGTGGACACGCGTCAAGCTGTCACTTCGGGTCAGATCAGTCATTTCACACCTTGGGATCACCACCTATAAATACGCCGCCCCTGCCTTCATTTGCGGTTGGCTCCTCTCACATTATTCCCTAAGAGAGACTGAAGAGAGCATCCCAAGAACACCACCGAAGAAAAACCCAAAAGCCACCCATCGAATCAAAAGTCCTATTGATCTGAGTTGATTCACTATGACTTAGGTGGAAGTTTGCTAGCCTTGTTATCTTGGAGAACTGGAGTTCTCCTAGACGGTTAGAGAGTCATCTTCAGAGAGCGAAGAGTAATTGTCACCTCGAAGTTCAAGTTTGTCAAAGGTTTCGGAGATTTCCTTGATAATCTACCCCGAGTCAAAACTGGCCAAGCTCAAGGAGATTAGTGCAGTGGAGCAACGGATGGAGAGAGGTTAGCTCCTATGTTCAATCACAAGTCCCTCCAACCAGACATAGCGCTTTGTAGAGCGTGAAATGGTCGAACAAACATCGCCGAGTAAAGAGTTCGTTTTACTGACATTACTTACTTTTTGTATTGCATTTTCTTCAAAGTTATGCTTCACTATGATTTGACGCTATGTTTAGATTCACTGTTAGTTTTTCTTCCCAGTTCTTTTGTTTTGTGTTCCTCCCATGCTGTAATGTTGCTTCACTTCGAAGTTTCTTGCGAAAATTTGAAGTGATCATTCACCCCCCCTCTGATCACATCCTTGGTCTATTTCAAGTTAATTAGCGATCATTAACACATGAAAACCTATTGATTTCCTATATTTGTTAGCCATGTTGTAGTTACTTAGCTGGACTTTCCATGTCTTGAATATGTTGGATTGTATGGTGTATTATTTATGCACGAACCTGTTATCATTGACTTCGTGCCAATTCTTATATTACCTAATCATTATGTACTTGATGAAATTTTAGGGTAGTAATGGGTGACTCTGAGATTTACAACTGAGATATGCACATGGTCTACATGGCTTATATCCCATTAGTGTACAAATGAAGGAGAAATGACACTGCTCGTGTTCTAATATTTACATTTTGCTTGTAACTCCCTTTGTCGGAGGACTAGATCCACTGTTCGACCCATTTTGCATCTGGGGAAAGGAGGTAACCATGACTATCAATAAAGTCAAGAAACTTAGAAAAATTGTAAGGATAAAGAAACTGGCCACAAAAGACAACAAACTCTTTGTCTGCACAATGAAGAAGACTTCAGTCTCCTATAGGATGGGACAAATTTATGTTCCAACCATATTTTCCCCTACGCACACAATTTCCATACTAAAAACTATACTTATGCACATCTTTGTTTTCAATCTTTTCCGAAGCAGATCACCGATGATTATCTATCAAACCACTTTTATGGTCAATAGGCAAGAAAGGTTTTTGTAAAACACCCGCGCTATAATATTGAAGCCTTCCTGAAGAGGGCAAACGATGGGCGGGAAATCATCCACAGGCGCTGGACCAAAGTTGCAAAGGCCTTTAACATTCTCGAAGGCTCAATTTTCGCATTCCACTTTGACAGCTTCCCAGATGAGATTCATCTGTCTATATACCGACTATGATGTTGTACTTTGCAAAGGTTTTTTCTGTATTTCGGTCTGGTGTACTATCTGCTGGTTGTTACCATAGATTTCGTGTTTATGTAATGCGATGCGGCCTACTGTACTAGCTGCTGGATGTACTGTGATTTCAGTAATTATGTAAATCCTGGTGACCATTACAAGGATATGAAAGATATTGTGTTATATATATATATAAGAATGTGCTTATATCAACAATTAAAAATATCCTAAAATATTTAAGTTAAATACAATGCTAATTAAATGGCGAGCGATTGGACCATTGCACACGGTTCTGCATATATGTTCTGCATATATGTACATCGCACACATTCGATAAGAAATGAGCGTTGGGGATTGATTTATAATATCACACCATATTTTGTGCACAACCGTTTGTAATGTTCAGCGTACAACACACATAGTTTGGACGAAATGAACGTTTGGGATTTAATTCTGAAACCACACGAGCATTTGTGCAATAACGTTTGTGTAGGTGTCAAGAACACAAATGTGTACTATATACAAACTGTATTGAATAGCTTTGGATATCCCACGCAGTTCCTGACACACCAGTGTTTGGGATAGTATAACTCAACACAAACGTAGTTTCTGTATTAAACGTATGCCATAGGATAATAACCTCAGACGAACATTCGTGGATAAGTGTTTGCGATAAAAAGGTCATCTCAAACGTTCGAGTTATCTTGTGCGTATGTGCAGACTATCCATAGGCAACGGTTTCTGCCTATCGTCTGGAATAGGCCCCCCTATCGCAATCGAAGGGAAGGCGACGGTTCCGATTACCGAAGGTGATAGGCGCCAAAAACCGTTTGGATAGCTACCGCGCGCACTTGTGTAAGTGCCTTGATCACGTAGGGAAGCTCAAAAGGTCTAACAATTGAAGCACAAGATTGGAGAGAAGACATCACATATCTAGTGGTCATGGACCCATGGTCCAAGGGGGGCTACTCACGGCACATCCAGGAAGCGCTCGTAGTGGTGCAGAAGCTATCGGAGATCATTCCTCCCTTCGGCAGGGTGCCGGGACGAGGTCTCCTGGCGGTCCCGATCTTAGGATCACGGCGGCGGCGGAACATATGTGAAAATTGTGATGTGGGGTCTCTTATTAGGGTTTCTGTATCGAGGAGGTAATATAGGCCGAAGAGGACACTAGGGGAGGGCCCCACCTCTCAGGTGACCTCTGGGCGCTGCCCCCCTAGACGCGCCATGTGGCCGCCTGGGAGGGGGTGGCCCCTCTCCGGCTTCCCTTCAGTCTTCTGGAAGCTTCCGTTGCGCTGATTTTTTATATATTTTTCTTGGAAATTTTTTGGGCACTATAAATATGGGTAAAACCGCAATTCATAGACATCAGCAGACAGAAACTGGCACTGGGTGCACTGAGATAGTAGGTTAGTCCAAATATGTGTAAAAAGGTATGACAGTCTAGCAAAACACAAAGCAATGTCACCCAAATGAGAATGGAACAAGCAGAAATTATAGATATGTTTGGGACGTATCAACATCCCCAAGCTTAATTCCTGCTCGTCCTGTAGTAGGTAAATGATAACACAGTTAATTTCTGTGGTGACATGCTAACACACATATAAGAACTTCAAAGTAAAGCAAGTAAGATATGCAATTCAAGTCAAGACAATAACAAGCAAGAGTTTATATCTAGTATTGAAACTAGGAAAGTAAGAACATAAAGGTGCAAGAGCTCTCGCTGTCCGTGACTCGAATGTTTCCAAATGGTGTTTGCGCGGAAGAAGTGGGAGATGGGTTTCGAGCATAAAAAATACTATGTAGTTTAATTGAGAACTCAATCTACTAAAACTTCACACTTGGTCTCCTTCAGAATCTTACTTTGACTCGTCCCCAGACCACTAGTCAGGCACAAGTCAAATTGATCCTCTCCCTTTCGACTTTGAGCACTCATGTGATACGTCTCGAATGTATCGATTTTTCCAAACACTTTTTCTATTGTTTTGGCCTCATTCTTGCATGATTTGAACGAAACTAACCTGGACTGACGCTGTTTTCAGCAGAGCTACCTGTATGGTTTTCTTGTGTGCAGGAAAATGGATTTTGAGGTGTCCCGGAAAATTCTAGAAAATTATTTAGAAAATCCACACACCGGGAGGAACCACATGTCAGAAGAGGGGCCAGAGGGGAGCCACCTCTGGCCCAGGCGGCCAGGTGGCGCGGTCAGGCCCCTGGGTGGGTCCTACCTCTTCTGGTTCCCTACCTCGACTCTTATTTGTACGCGAGACGGAGAAACCCTAGAACAGAAGTCGTTTTCCCAATTCTCGTCGTGGAGCCGCCGCTACCCTTTGTTCTTCTCCAGGAGAGCTAATCTAGAGGCCAGTGGAGGAGGCACAGGGGGGGCGAGCGGGGGCCAGATTTCCATCGGGGGCTACTGTTAATCTTACGCCTAATTACTTCGGGCATTGTATAATATATGGGCTAAACTCTCTAAGCATCATGCCCAAAACAAATTTGCAAAAGGCTGCACGCGTACAACATTATACATCTACTAATGGATCCTATCAGATGAATGCAATCTCAAATACGCAACTGAGTCATCAACGCACATGTAGGTCAGGCCGTCATGTGTCGTCGAGGGCTTGATTCGACTCTTTCCTGCGCGCTGCGCTACGTCCTAGGGTTTCATCATCGCCGCCTCACCGGTCGCCGGGTGTTGCGCCATGGTGATTAGCGAAGCTGCCGTTTGCTGCATATCTTTTACAAAAAATTCGTGTCTACCTTTGTACGGAGTACGATCTGCCGGATGATACGTTGACATCCAATTCACAACTTGAATTGTGAATCACTGGCTGAGATACCACTGTTCACATATTCGTACTATTGTAGTTGTCAATTTGATTACACAAAGCAATTAATCAACTGTTAATAGTTGCTATTTTTTGTAAGTTCACAGATTTGTTAGATCAATTGTAGATTATATATTTTTTGTACTAATATTAAAATTGCGCAGGTAATGAAGAGGAGACACTATCAATAAGTAAACAAGCCAATTGGTACGGACTCTAACTCTTGATTCAAACTAGTAGGAATGTAGTTTTTAAATTATAAAACGTTTGATGAAATTATATATTTGTTCGACCGGTCAAGTCAGGGAGGGGAGGGGGGTGAAAGGCGTTGATCTTCGTTCAAATTAGTAGAAATGTAGTGCAGTATATAAATTATAAAACATATAACTGTTATATGTTTGATATCACTCTACAATACTTAAGATTTATCTTATACGTATGCTATATCCCATGTGTGTTTTAATATTTCGTCGCCCCCCTATGCTCAAATCCTGGAACCGCCCCTGCTGGAGGCTGTTTTGGCCTCCGGTGAGGGAAAATCGTCGCCATCGTCATCACCATCGCCACTCCATCACCCTTCCATGACTTCTCCTTTCATGTGTCAGTAATTATCTGCTGTAGGCAATGGGGATGGTAGGGATTGGATGAGTTAGGTCATGTAATAGTTCATCAGATTGTTGGGGGCATGTTTCCTATCATCTACTATGGTGTTTATCATCTTTGCTACTACTTGTTGCTCTTCATGCTTGTCACTTTGGGCACGAGTGACATGATTTCAGATCTGAACCCTATGTGTTTTCATGAATATATTTGTGTTCTTGATCCTATCTATGAGTTGTATGCACCTATTATAGTCTGGAACCGGCGATCCCAATGGTGACAGCTTGGGACACCAAAGGGGATGGACTATAATTTGAGGATTCCATGTATCCATTGAATGTTAATGCTTTGTTCCGGTGCTCTTTGACAAGAGCACCTTAATCTCCATAAGTTCCTTTTGGCCCCGTTTTTAGCGGGATGGTAGGACAACAGATGTTGTGCAAAGTTCTTATTGCAAGCACGCACGACTGCCTTGGGATACATGCCTAATGTTTTATATTTGCCTAGATGATCATTACTTTTCTGTGTTCCCTTCATCAAGTAAATTACATGTTATATATCATCCATGCAGCGCCCAACCGTCCATTCCCCTACCCTACAGTGTTTTAATTCTGCTAGTTACAAGTTACTTTACTTTTGTCATTTTACTTTCATCGCTTTCCACCACTATTTCGGTTGCCACCATCACTTCCATATCACCGTTACTACTAATATCTTGTTGTCAAGAAAGTATCTTTCAGGTGCGATTGAATTGAAAAATCAACTGTCTAAGCTTATAAATATCCTTTGGTTCCCCTTGTGTCGAATCAATAAATTGGGTTATCTTACCCGTGAAGACGGTTGCGATCCCCTACACTTGTGGGTTATCAAGACTATTTTCTGGTGCCGTTGCCGGGGAGCATAGCTTTATTTACAAGTCTACTTGAAGTTATTTTGTTTGCTGTGATTTATCCGCTATGTGTAAGAAAGGAGACCCCAAGGTTCCGACTTTACCATCCACTACAAGAAAGGGTACCGTTCTTAGCACTAGTGCTACGCTTGATTCACCCTCCATTATGAGTAAGCTTGTTTCACCACCACCACATGCTGCTTCTACTGAGTCTGTTACTATGTCTGATACATTTGATGATGCTTCTACTACTTTTGATGAGATTGGTGTGACACCCTGGATTTTTTAACTTTTTATTTTCAAAAACTTTTCTGATTTATTTCAGGATTTGTCAATTGATTTGATTTTGAGCAACTCTTTGGACTTGAAACTTGAGCATATTTTATTTCCTTACTCAAGTGACCCATGATTCCCTAAAACCTTTCCAATGGCTTCCCATTGATCCATCCCATCCAAGCCACATTTTTCTTCATGCCATATATTCCTTTTCCAATAAAAGGAATATTCCCTTTGTTTGAGGATTGTGAAGCAACCCCTATTTATATTGCTCCATAAATCACCAAATAATTCCCACATGACCTTGTATTATCTTGCCAAAATATCCAAAAACATTGCATGGCCCAAGTGGATTTTTCCTCAAGAGAAATACATTTGTCTGTGGGGGCAGAATAGAACTTTGTGAAAGAACTGTTATTTATCCTTATCCATTGCTACTGAAACTTTTTTTGCAAGCTCTTGTGATCATGTCAATAGCCTATGCTAAATTTCAGCTCTAGGGGACAAGCCTAACTCCATCCCAAAACTCCCAAAGTTTGTATGCAGCAAGGGGGTATTGTGAAGCAAGTACAAGTTAGGAGCACCCATTTGATCTGAAACTTTTTGCACATGTGGCCACACAGAAATGACTCCTCTAAACAAAGTTTTAGCCGAATTCAACCACCCATGTGAGTGCACGCTCATGATCAGATTTCTGGTCAGCAGGGTACCTTATGAAGCAAGTGCTAGCTATCCATTTACCCTAGCCTTGAAATTTTTCACACTTGTGAACACCCACCAATGACCTCTCTGGAGAAAATTTGAGCCAAATCCATCAAGACAAGGTGATGCTAGCTTCGCCAATGCAATTATGGTCCATTTGATGCTTTACAAAGGAATTACATTAATACTTTGGCAAATTGAGCTGCAACTCCAGAGAAATGATGTCCTTCCAACCCCAAACACATGTGACAACATGAACCTCCCCCACTGATCACCATTTGAGCTCTACTTCCTCCCCAAGTTTGCTGCAGAAAACTTTTCCTTGAAGCCAATCTCACCACAAAGCTCCCATTGACCATTCAAAGGTATCACTGTGCTCAATGTAGGAAGGACAACATGCTAGACATCAATGGCCATGTGAGATCTCATCGGTTGCACCAGCTCACTTGGTTAGCACGCATATGGCGTGCATGGGGCGTGCTCTGCTCGTGCCCGAGGCTACCATACGCGTCGCCATCACTCTGAAGCACGTCCACGTCGCCTAGCCGTTTTCCACCCACGCTGCACGACCTATTTTCCATGTGTCACCTTCCCCAGCAACCTCCACTTGCCAGAATCGCGATGTCAGTCGCCGCCAGGCGGAACCCGCCGAGAACACTGGGCGCCTTCACGTCCCCATCACCCCCTGGCGCCCCTGCCCCCCTTGCCCTTGCTTCCTCTCTCTAGCTACCCCTGGAATGCTCTCGAGCCATCCAGAGCTCGCCAGCACACCCCACCGCCGTGTTTGCATCCCATCAGCGGCATCCGGCTCGGCATCTCGCCGTGGGCCTATAAAACATGTGCCCAGCCTCTGCCCACTCCACCAGCAGCCCCGCCTAACCTCCAATCCCCCCCCCCCCCCCCGCACAAACAATCGAGCCGTAGGAGGTCTTCTTCCTCCTCTCCGGCGAGCATGGCGCCGCGAAGTTGCAGCAGCCTCCCGCCAGCTCCGGTGCTCCCCTAGACAAGCTGAGGCTACCGTTTGAATCCACTTTCCCACGTGGTGCGTCCCCATTGCCCGCCCACTCGGATTGATGCCGGAGACGGCAACTCCGACGAGCCCCGCCGTCTGCCGCCGTTGGAGAAGAAGCGTGTGACGCTGTCCGGCCACCTCCCGGTGAGCCACGGGTACGGGCAGGCTCGCCGTCGACTGCCAGTTCCAGCCGCACCTTCCCCTCCTGCAGTTGTGCCCTCTCACCGGTGTTCTCGTCACCGGTGAGCCTCCACCTCTCTGTTTCCCTCCCCTCTCTCCAAACCTGACAGCCATGGCCCACCTGTCAGCCATAGAGCCCCAGCCCGAACCGTTTTTAAGTGAAGGTGTATTCTCACTTTACGCCATCGACGTCTGATACGTCCAAAGCGTATCTATAATTTCTTCTTGCTCCATGCATGTTTTGTGTGATTGCTATGATCTAGATACACTTTCATACATTTCTAATCATATTTGGACTAACCTATTAACTCAGTGCACCCCAGTGCCAGTTCCTGTTTTCTGCTGTTTTTCTATTTCAGTTTTCCCCCATATAAAAAGTGCCAGAAAAATTCGGGAAAATTCAGATAAAAAATCAGCGTGACGGAAGCTTCGAGAAGAGCCCGGGAGGGGCCAGAGGGGATCCAGGGGGGCCCAGGCGGCCACCCGGCGCGGCCCCACCCCTGGCCACGCCAGGGGGCGCCTGGGGCCCTGGCCCACCTCCGGCTGCCCCCTTTCGCCTATTTATCCCCCGTCACGGGAACACCCCGAAAGGAGAACCCTATTCCACGAACTCGCCTCTGTTCCGCCTCCGCCGCGCTTCCGAAGATCGGGAGCACCAGAAGACCTCTTCCCGGCACCCTGCCGGAGGGAGGATTGACCTCCGGGAGTCTCCTCTCCACCATGGATGCTCCCCGGATGTCTCGTGAGTAGTTTTCCTTGGACCATGGGTCCGTCATCAGTAGCTATGTGATGTTCTCCTCCCCTCTTTGATCTTCATTGTTTAGACCTCGTGAGCTGCCCAACATGATCGAGGCACCTTTGTAATATTTCTGCTTTTGCTATGTTGAGATTGATAGGATCTGATGGATTATGAGATTATGTTCAGATTGTGATTCAGTAATATATTTGGTTTTTATCTCTTATATTTTTCTTCCTAAGTAATTCTTGCATGTTCCCCCTTGCTGTTTATTGCTTTGGCCAAGTAGTAGGTAGTGACTCCAAGAGGGAGCGTTGTGCTAGATTGTGGGTTCATGCCCCCCGATGACATGCTTGAGTGACAGAAACATGAGTCTAGGGGATGTGCTGTTGCCACAAGGGGGAAAACAACGGTGCTTGTAACCACGGTTACAAGGATTGTTTACTTTACGCAGATTTCTTTTTAATGCAGTTGTCTGTTGCTTTGGGTTTACACTTTGGGTGGGGCTCGCAAGTTAATACCAGCGAGATGTTCTGGATAGTTATCTCAAGGTGGATGATTAGTAGTAGATGCAGATGGATTTTGGTCTACTTACCTTGGCGTACTACCTGTGCTTTTGAACCTCTTCCTTTCTTTTGTGGCATAGTTAGCATTGTTGTGCGTTCATAATCCTGTCAATTGCCTTTCTGTAATTTGTTTACCTCGCATAGCAATTTTATCGTCTTTTGGGAGAGAGACATCACTAGCGAACATCACGTATCCCGGTCCATATCCTTATCATTGTTTCCACGCTACATTTACTTTTCTGCATTTACTTTCAAGTTGCTATTATTATCCCTTGCGTTTTATCCTTTGTAAACAACAAGACCGGAGAGATCGACAACCTCTCTGAACTTCGTTGGGAACAAAGTTATCTGTGTCTGTGTGCAGGTCTGCGTCAGTAGCGCCGCTGACACCTACTTATCATCTCTGGAGTCCTACTAGAGACAAACCTTGGTATCTTTACCGAGGGAAATTTGCTGCTGTACTGCATCACGCCTTCCACTTGGGGCTCACCAATGAAGGGCGAGAAGACTACACCCGTCAACCCTCGCGCCATCAATGTCACCCCCCCCACCCTTCACTGGAAATTAGAGAAAATGATTTAAAATTATTTTAAGTCATTTTCTTTGACCCATCTTTGACCATCAATATCTTTTTAACTACAAGTCCAAATGAGATGAAAGTTTTTGCATTAGTTTTCTCTTGAAGTCCTCTTTATTCATAGATTTTATGCTATGTTGTCTTGTTGATATTTTTTGTTTAAAATAAAACCTTTTTTGTGACATTTTGGTTGCTGTTTTAAAAATCTTTTTGCAGCGTTTTATTTGTGTGGAAGACCAGGAGTATTTCCCACTCCCTTGGTGAAAGGCAAGCCACAACTCTCTTTTGCATCTTCGTAAAACTTTGACATGGTTCTATAACTTGCGGTAGTTTTTGGATTTATACGGTGATTGTTTATGGCATGTTCAGAGTTAACCATGATTATATTATTGCCATGAATATGCTTGGATTCTACATGACTACTAGATGTGATTATGATCATTCTATGCTGCATGTGGTGCTAGTCATAATCATCTCGATCATCCGACATGATCGTGACTTGGATAATTTTAGGGATATTGTCATGACTTGGACTATGGATTTTCATATAGCACCTGACACATGATTATGCTTTTGGAGATATGCTTCATGTTGTGTGATCAGGTGCCACCGAACCGAACTTACCAGTGCAGCCACACTCGCCTTTATGGGAAGGCCTTGGCTCGGTCTATCGTTGTGCTCTCTTATTCATATCACCAAGGAGGGAAGGCTATGCGCGTGTGATTACCCTGGCCTGGTAAACGGCGATAGTCTTGAGAGCTGGTTTGCTTATATGGATCCAGTCCCCGTTTGGTTACCAGGAAAGCGCGATGCAGCAGAATCGTGCCTTCCATTTCTGTCCCATCTGGGCCAACACTCCTCAACGAGTAAGGTTTCCTCGTCCTATTACGAAATCCGACGCAACGGTGATTGGCATGTCCTACAACATGATTGTCGAGTACGCCCTCATCGTCGAGCTATCCCGTGATGAAAGGCATGCAAGAAGAGCTCTTGCTGCATCCTTGGCTCCGTCAATGTAACAACCCGGTTTTCACAAAAATTTAAATTTTTATTTTCGGGGTGATTTGTTTGATTGTCTGATTTGTTTGCGGTGTTTGCATCCCCGATTTATCGATCGGCGATTATTTTTCCCCATCCTATCTTGTATCGGACGGAGACCGACCTTTGCCACCCTGACACTCGACCTTTGCGAAACCGGGTTTCACCCGATCACCGTCGCGAAAACCGCACGAGACCAGCCGCAGCCAACGGAACGAAAAACCCCGTTTAATAATTAAACGGGTTATTTTTATAGCGCACCGGAAAGTGTTTTCGGAACGGTTCCAGCGCTAGGTGAACACCTCCGGCTCGACGCGCTGATCGCGCAGTTCGAAGTTTTTGCAAACTGCCAGCCACCGAGTCTATATAAAGACCACTACACTCCCACCCATTTCTAGGGTTTCCCTAGCCAAAATTTGCAGCCACCCCCCTCCACTTTGCCCAGTTTTGCCTCCCAGATCCCCAGATCCCGAAATTTTTTCTCCCTGGCAATTTTGGACCGTCGGATCGCAGATCGGAGAGCTACGGGCGCGCCACGTAGCCCCTTCTCTCCTCACCTCCTCTCTCCCATGGACGCGCCCGCGAGCCGCCAGCCGAGGCCTCCGCCGGCAGCAGCCCCGGCGAGCTCCCTCTCCTCCCCGCGGCCTCTTCCCTCCTCTCTTTCCTCCCTTTCCTCCCTCTCCTATCTCCCTCTCTCCCCTAACCCTCCTCCTTCCATGGACCCGCGCCATGGACGCCAGGAGCTGGAGCTCGCCAAGCTCCGCCCCGAAGCCGCGCCAGCCGCCGCCCCTCCTCCAGGGTCCGGCCGGATCCGGGACCCCAGCCGCCAATCCGCTCCTCGCCGCGCCCTTGCACGCCTCCCTCGCCGGCAGCGAGCCAAGGCCGACGTGCGCCACCGCCGCCGCGCCGCTCGGTCCAGACGGGGACGAGCACGACCGTGCAGCCACAGACGGGCCGACCTCCTCCCACGGCCCAGATCTTGCGTGGGCCAAGCCCAACCGCCCCTCCAAGGCCCCAGCGGCCAGCCCAAGCCAGCCACGATTCGATTCCGCGTAATTCAGCTGCTTATTCGATTCTGCGTTGACGATAGCAAGCAAACCGTAGCTCCGATGAACGTGCCCCCAAAATGAAAACTGCTTAGATTTGCGTGTACTGCAATCCTTCTTTTGTGAGCATTTGCATTTGAGCTCATCTTGATTGTGTAATTGTGTGCTGAACAGGGCATCAGGTCATTAAATTGCTACTTTTCCTGTTAAGTGCTGCTGTTATTATTTTGTTGCAACTTTGCATGATGATTGTAACAAATCCATGAGGCCTATTGCATTGATTCTTTTTCCATTGTGTTAAGCATCATGTGTACTTCATTTCCATGCTTTAACTTGCCATGTTTGGGTGCTCTAGCTATATTAAATCTTGATCCAAAGTGGTGATCCTGATGTTAATGTGTTGTTGTTGCTGAAACTGTTATTTTATTGCAACTTCGGGTGACGATTGCTTCGCAACCATTCATCGGAATTGAGTGATTCCAATTGCATTTTGTTAAGCATCATGTCTACTTTCATTACATGTATTACATCTTCATGTTAGCATTCCTGGTCATATAGATTTTTAGGTCCAAAGTTGCTATGCTGCTGTTGTTGACAGCCACCTCTGTTTTTCTCTAAGTTTGTTACTTTGCGATGCCATGTTGTTTGTTTAATATCTTTTGATCTATGATGCCTATTTGCATGATTCTTTTTGCCATGCCCTCCCTGTCATGTCTAGTTTAATTTCATATCTTTTGTGAGCATGTTTGCATTGAATATACTGTTTATGCATTGCTCTAAAGTGTGCTTCGTGATGTTGGCAGATTGTGCCCGTAACTTGTTTTGCTTATATCTTTTTAACCGTAACTCCGTTTGGGGCGTTCTTTATATGTAACTTGATTATTTCTTCGTGTACTTTGTTTTTATGCTATTATTTGTTGTTGATAACCAACCTAAAATATGTTTTAGGACAGAACGGTACCAAATCCTTTAATTGTCGTGCGGCACTTAGTGTTATGCCATGTTTAGGATTGTGCCTCACTTAAATTGACTAGCATAGATAGTTTCCTTTATGCTTCACCTCTTGCCATGTTTGTGTGCTATTCCATGCTTGCTTGAGTTGCCATGTTAATAACCGTTGGTTGATCACCTGTAGCTAAGCAACTTGAACCACCGTAAACGTGCGGTATTCGTCGTGTGTGACCGATACCCCACTTAAATTGTTAGTAACCGTTCTCGACGATAGATCCGTATCGCGTTTCCGTGTCGTGTGTTGTCTTCTTGATCTTGTGTTGCCTCGTAGTAATAGATGCTTGCTCGTTGATTGCTTTCCAGTGTTTTCGTCTTGTGTGCTTCCAATGGTACCTCTCGGAGACGATGCGAGCTTGCGATCCACTACACCTTCGGAACCCGACTTATCAACAGGCAAGGACTATACATTACTTATGATCCATTCTATTTGAACCAGCGGTTTGCATGCTAGTCTAGGTTAGGTTCGATGTTTGATCCTACCACATGTTTACAGCCTCTTTCAAACCGATACAGCCATGTCCCCTCCCAGCAAACCATGTACTGCTATGTTACTTTTTCTCGTTGCTCAGCCCCTGCTTAGTATGCATGCTTAGGATGCTACGATGTTACCCTGTTACTTCTTGGGTTGGGATATCACATTATTATATTGTTGTTGATGATATGATTTGTCGGGACCCGGGGTTAGCGTATGCAAGTCCAGTTAAGGCATAGTCATATGGAGAGCCGAGAACCGTACCCACTTGTCTAAGCAGACAAGGCCAAGCACAGAACGTTCTCGGAAAGCATCGTACGTGAGGGGCATCCCATCCAGGCCGGATGATCAACTGAGATGGGTCCTCATCGTCCGCACACAAGTCTAGTGATATGGGTGGTGAACTCCCATATTCAAAGACAAGTCGCCTCAACCATACTATCGACTATCTCATAACTCTTACATAGACTTACTCCAGCCCGATCACTTAGTCGGGGTCTAGGGCGGGCTCGATCATACCACAAAGTGTGCACGAGACAGAGTCTCGAACAATTGCATCGCGAGGCCCCAAGCTGCGCACATCTAAGGGCCACTTGGTGTATGAAAGACCGCGAGCCAGAACACAACTAAGGTCTCAAAAACCCATACAAAGACATGCATGTTATAAACATACACGCAGCACACATGCCTTGTATGAACAGCAGGTATCATTGCAATTCTCTACAAAGTGTACAATTTTATTTATAACTCTTATAGAGTGCAAACAGAGATCACATACATGTGATCCAACATTACAACACGGCGGAAGCAAATTATGTCTGAGTACAGACAAGTTTAACAAATGGCTTAAGAAGCCTTATTTAAACACAAAGCCCTCCACGAGGGAACCAGACATCTGACTGGGACTAGACTAGTTGGTCTTCAGTCGTCCAGCTCGATGAAGAAGCCACCTTCGGGGTCAGTGGCATCATCTAAAACATAGATTAAGCAAACGTGAGTACAAAGTCGTACTCAGCAAGACTTACATAGGAGCTATACTACTCATGCACATGTATCAAGGTAAAGGGAGGTGGGGTTCACTTGCAGAAGTGCCAGCTTTGACTTGGCTAATCCTGAACTACGAGTACCAGACTTTGAGGTAAGAAGCGTACACGAGTCCACTACTTTCTCCAACCAATACACCACTATGGTGCCTTCCTCGACTTCCCCACGAGGAAGCACGCCATAGCACTCACACTTATCTTGGTGTGTTTTAGAAGTATCCGGTTCAAGTTATCTAATAATCAAGCTATGCTTTCCAAGCAGTCCATAACCGCGGACGCGGCTATTCGAATAGTTTTGTTAACCTTGAAAGGGTGTACCGCTACACACACATGACCATCATTTACCGCCTTTGATCTCGACACCATTCAAGGGGTGCCAGCAAGGATGCTCACCACAACTGTTACCTCATAGCCGATCTAGTCCGAGAAAGCTGCCTACTTGGGTTGGTTACCACTATCGTGAACCCGGCCGGTTTACCGAAGTGGACCCAAGTGATGTGTGCGTGGTGCATAAGCCGGTCTCGGATGAGCCGTTCTCTCACTTAGCATCCAGGCCACAAGCCTACCAGAACCCCGAACTATTTCCCAATGTGTGGTTGAGAGGGGTCAGTGAGCCCAATGTGTGGTTGTACTCTTCATCTTTGATCACCACACAAGAACTCGTACTAGGGCGGTGTTCAACGAGACAACCCACCGTGTACTTCTACACAGCCTCTCATCGTTCACCTTGTATTAGGGTCGACTCACCAACACTTTTCTACCATCATCAACATGATCATTCCCATCCCGACTCACATCACAGTAACAACATGGTATCATACTAAGCATGCAATAAGCAGTAACATTGCAGGGGTTACATGATATCAACCAACTCCTACATTTTCTAGGATTGTGGTTTGCTTACTACTGTGACAAAATGATAGGTCATGCAAAGGAATGGGTTCATCTATGCGGTAGAATCGTAACATGGTGATCATCCTAAACAATGAATAAGCGAGACATGAGAGGGAAGTGGGATTTTATCGACATGATCAATGGGGGTTTGCTTGCATTGCTGACGAGGTTCGGGTTCGGGGTCTTCAACGTAGGGGGTGACCTCGGGCTCCGGCTCCACGTCTATCAGCAACATGACAATCATAGGATCAACATAATGTACAATGCACAATCACATGAATAATATTGAAAGGGTGATGTTCATGGTACTGATGTGTTGAGCATTCTATTTAAATGGAGTATATTGCAAATTGAATTGCAAATTCAAACTCCACATTTGAATTCAACATTTACCAAGTTACATGTGACATGGTTTGATCATTTTGAATCATCTTCAAATGTGTATGATATGCCTCTGAAGTGTGGTTGAAATATAACATAAATCCATGGTCCAAGTTGCAAGATCATTTGATTTGAATTTGAATTAAATTCAAATAAACCAAATGACATATGCTACTGGTACAAATTTAAATTCAACTCAAACATAGTTGAAAGTTGCATATTTGGAAAGATAATTTTCTCCTGATCATTTTTCATATATTATTTATCCAATTTGGAGTTAGTATGAATTTTCTATGAATTTCCAAAGTTTGGGGTATTTTCTGGAATTTCTGGAATTCTTTTAATTCAAATAATCTCTGGAAATTCATTTAAATCGATTTACTGCGTCAGGCTGACGTCAAGCTGGCGTCAGGGGGGGCTGACATGGGGGTCCCACCTGTCAGGGGCTGGATTTAATTAACCCGTGGGTTAAGTTAATCCAGTGGCTTAATTAAGCCACTGGGCCCACTGGTCAGTGACCCAGGGGTCATTAGCCGAGTGATTAACGGGGGGGGGGGGGGGGGTCTGCCTAACTCGCCGGTGGCTAAACGCCGGCGACTGGAGTCACGGCGGCGCTGCTCGTTCTTCCTCTCCTGGCCTCCAAACTCTGCGCCGAGACAACCGTTCGAAAGCCCGTGAAGAGCCGCGTCGAAAGTACCACTTGTACGTCGCCGGGGAGGTCGCGTTCGTCGACTACTTCGACTTTGGTGGCGACAGAACCACGGCGAGGTCGCAGTCGTCGTTGTGGTGCACGGTTGGAGTCGATTCGGGGCTTGTTCGAACGCTAGCACGTGCAGGAGTCAAACGCAAGCACTGGGGGTTCACGACGAGCACTGGAGCGAGGAGGACGACGACCATGGCGGCGAGGTGCTCGGGTTCCCATGGCAGATCCGGCTAGAGGAATCAATCAAGGGGGGAGAAAGAGGGGTTTCGCTTGCGAGATCACCCTGAATCTATCTGGTGTGGTGGCTTGCTCGGGGAGGTGCTGGAGTTGCCGGAATTCGAAGTCGATCCACGGCGGCCGGCGATGAAGACGATGAAGCTAGCGAGCTCGTGGAGGCGTCCGGCTCCGATTCCTTCTGCAGATCGATGAAGACGACGACGAAGAAGAGCTTGGACACGGTCTTGGGGCTTCTAGGCGTCAATGGCTACGCGGGGGATCAACGGTGCTCCGGCGTCCTTCTCGGGCGGCGACGAAACGGGCGAGAGAGGAGGGAAGGGAGCTCGTGGAGGGGGGGAATGGACTGGGGCGGCTGCGAGACGTCTCCAGGACGCGCGAAGAGGCCACGGGGAGGCTTGGAAGCTCTCGGCGGCGACGTGGCGTCCCCGGCTAGCTCGGTGGCATTCCACCGAGCAGCTTGGAGGCGCGGGACGGGGAAGAAGACGCCGCTGCCCCTGTGGGACGCCTGGGCTGGGGTGGGCCGGCTTCGCCTGGGCGTCTGGTAAGGTTTCTGCTTCCTTTTCTATTTTTCTTTTCTGTTTTCTCTTCTGACATTTGTTCTGTTTAGCTAATTAAAATAGCTAAACATTTTATTAAATGCTGAAAACTTTTATGTGGCCTCATAATAATATAGACTAGCCACTTATAAAGTTTCAACATTTTTAAAATTCAAATAATTTGAATCTTAAATCAAATAGGGGTATTTCTTTAATTCCAAGGCACTGTTTGAATATTTGAAAAATCTATGAGCATGGGATGGGTCCCACATCACTTGATATGTGATCACACTCATTTATAAGACTTTTCAAAAATCTAACATGAATTTTTGGAGAAGATTTTTATCTGGCCTTTTGAATTAATTCATCTGGGGGGTGTTCCTTCTCCCATTTTGATTTTGAAGTTGAATTCAAAGATTTCTTTTGAAATTTTGACATGATGCAAGAGTACTAACTAACCCTAGCACATTACCTAACAGAGGGTTCTGACAACTCGCCCCCACTCAACAGAATCTCGTCCCGAGATTCAGAAATCTGCGAGAGGAAGGTGGGGTACTCGGTACTGAGACGGTCTTCTCTTTCCCACATAGCTTCTCTGTCAGAGTGGTGTGACCATTGCACTTTCAGAAACCTAATCTTCTGACGACGAGTGACACGCTCTGCGGAATCAAGAATACGAACGGGGTATTCTCGATAAGAAAGGTCATCTTGGAGATCAAGCGTTTCATGGTCGACTTCGTGGATGGTGTCCTTGAAGCAACGCCTGAGTTGGGACACATGGAATACATCATGTACTCGGGAGAGGTGCGGAGGTAGTTCAAGTTGGTAGGCAACTTCTCCACGTTTAGCAATAATGCGGAAAGGTCCGATGTAACGTGGGGCCAACTTGCCTTTGATACCGAAACATTGGGTTCCCTTCAGAGGAGTAACCCGGAGGTAAGCCTTCTCATCCAGATTGTAGCTCTCTTGCCTATGATGACGATCATAGTAGCTTTTCTGATGAGACTGGGCTGCTTTCAATTGATCACAAACAATGCGAACTTGCTCTTCTGCTTCCTTGATCACATCCGGTCAAAAGAATTGTCTTTCACCGGTTTCTGACCAGTTTAAAGGTGTTCGACATCGTCGTCCATAAAGGAGTTCAAAAGGAGCCATGTTCAGACTAGATTGAAAACTATTGTTATAAGAAAATTCGGCAAATGGAAGAGACTTCTCCCAATTCTTTCCGAATGAGATAACACAAGCTCTGAGCATGTCTTCAAGAATTTGGTTAACCCTTTTGACTTGACCGCTAGACTGAGGATGGAAAGCTGTACTAAAGGAGAGATGAGTTCGCATAGCATTCTGAAAGCTTCCCCAAAATCTAGAGGTGAAAAGGCTACCACGATCAGCATTGATTTCCAAAGGAACACCATGAAGGCATACAATTCTAGAGACGTACAAGTCCGCTAACTGGCTAGCAGTTATAGACTCGCGAACCGGAAGGAAGTGAGAAACTTTGGAAAGCCTATCTATTTCAACGAAGATGGCATTGTTTCCTTTCTGGGTTCTTGGAAAGCCGGTGATGAATTCCATAACGACTTTGTCCCATTTCCACTCGGGAACAGACAAAGGTTGAAGTGTACCAGCAGGTCTATGATGTTCTGCCTTAATGCGACGACAAACATCACATTCGGCAACAAACTGAGCAATGTCTCTCTTCATCCTAGTCCACCAAAATCTCTGGCGTAGATCTCGGTACATTTTTGTGCTACCGGGATGAATTGAGAGGGGTGTGTCATGGGCTTCCTTGAGGATGACTTGCCTTAGTTCCCTATTCTTAGGTACTACCAAACGATTTTCAAAGAATACCGTTCCTTTGCTATCTATGGAGAAACATTTAGCAACTCCGCTAGCAATGTTCTCCTTGATCCGGCGAACACCTCGTGCACGCCTTTGGGCAACTATGATTTTGATACTCAAGAGTTGGTTTCGCCACCAAGGTAGAAAGATAGCCGTGAGGAACGATCTCAAGATTGAGCTTGCGAAAGTCCTCATGAAGAAGTGGTTGATACTGTTGTAACATGAGGTTGTTACAATACGACTTACGACTTAGTGCATCAGCCATGACATTGGCTTTGCCTGGGGTGTAAGAAATTACTACGTCGTAATCTTTTATCAACTCAATCCAGCGTCTTTGCCTGAGATTAAGATCTGGCTGGGTGAAAATATATTTGAGGCTTTGGTGGTCGGAATAGATCTCACAACGATTACCAAGGAGGTAATGTCGCCAAGTTGTTAGGGCATGAACTACGGCAGCGAGTTCAAGGTCATGGGTAGGATAGTTCTCTTCATGTGGCCGCAACTGGCGTGAAGCATAATCTACCACATGTCGATCTTGCAGAAGTATGCATCCTAACCCTTGCCGTGATGCATCACAATAGATCTCGAAATCCTTTTTGGTGTCTGGAGGTGCAAGTACAGGTGCAGAAGTCAATCTTCTTTTTAGCTCTTGAAAGCTTTCCTCGCACTTGGGAGTCCATAAGAATTTCTTATCTTTCTTGAGGAGTTCAGTTAGAGGCTTCGCAACTTTAGAAAAGTTCTCGACGAAGCGACGGCAATAGCTGGCTAGGCCAAGAAAACTCCTAACTTGCTTAACCGATTCAGGTGGAGTCCAGTCAAGGACGGCCTGAACTCTCTCGGGATTCACAGCAATGCCTTTTGCAGAAATCACGTGGCCTAAGTATGTCACTTCTGGTAGCCAGAATTCACACTTGGAGAATTTAGCATACAGGCGATGCTCTCTAAGTTTCATCAATACCAGCCTTAAGTGTTCGACATGTTTTTCTTCGTTCTTCGAGTATATAAGGATGTCATCGAGGTAAACCACGACGAACTGGTCCAAATACTCCATGAAGATCGAATTCATCATGCGTGAGAAAGTGGCGGGGGCATTGGTTAAACCAAAGGACATGACGGTGTACTCGTAAAGACCATAACGAGTAGTAAAAGCCGTTTTGGGAATGTCCTCGTTTCGGATCTTGATTTGATGATAACCTAATCTCAAATCCATCTTGGAGAAGACAGAGGATCCTGCAAGTTGATCATAAAGATCATTGATCCTGGGCAATGGGTACTTGTTCTTTATCGTCGCTAAGTTTAGCGGGCGATAGTCTACGCACATCCTTTCTGTTCCATCTTTCTTCGTTACGAACAGAACGGGGCAACCCCATGGCGATGAGCTAGGGCGGATGAAGCCTTTCTCCAACAAAGCTTCCAGTTGGGTTTTAAGCTCAGCTAACTCACGTGGGGCCATTTTGTATGGGCGTCTAGAAATTGGTGTGGTTCCTGGGGCAAGATCCACTATAAACTCTACACATCTATCGGGTGGCATGCCCGGTAGCTCTTCAGGAAAGACATCCGGGAAGTCACGAACCACCGGAATATCTTCAAGTTCGGGAAGGGGAAGTACATTCAAAGAATGCACTTGGGTTCTTGTTCTGGGTGAGGTATAGTTGACGGTTTGGCCTGAAGGGTGGGTGAGTTTCACGGATTTTCCTTTACAATCCAGGTAGGCATTCTGTCTTGATAGCCAATCCATGCCAAGGATGACATCAATGTCTGAAGACTTGAGGGCTATGAGGGAAGCAAGGAATACTAAACCCTCAATTGCAATCTGATTACCATGGCTTACTCTATTAGTTTGCCATCTTGACCCTGGAGTTTGAATAATCATTGGAGTGGACAATCAACAAAAGATAACTCATGACGAAGGGCATAACTTTCTGACATGAATGAATGAGATGCTCCTGGGTCGAAAAGAACGGAAGTAGGAACATAATTGACTGGGAGTGTACCAAGAATGACGTCAGTGGTGTCGTCAGTCTCTTCGGCGGCAATCCGGTTCACACGTCCACGAGTGGCGGGAGGAGCGGGTTTGGCGGTGTAGACCTTCTGGGGTGGCTTGCCACGACCATTGTTGTTGTTGTTGCCTCCGGCACGTGGTGGAGCACTCTGATGCTGGAGCTGGTTCTGGGGACACTCACGAGAGTAGTGGCCTGCCTGACCACACTTGTAACAGGCTCCGAAAACAATGCGTGGAGCTGGGTTGTTTGGTGGAGCTGGGTGGAACTGGGTGGGTGGACGAGGCGCCACATAGGATGGCCTCAGGGGGTTGTTCTGGCGGAACATGTTGTTTGGGATCCAGATCTTGCGCTTCTGGGAACCAGAGCTGGATGAACTGTCATCTCTAGGGTGTTTGCGAAAGTCGTTGGGAGTGTTCATGTCCTCTGCTTTGATGGCCTTGTTGACAAGGACCTGGAATGTGGCAAAGTCATGAAGATTGAGCTCACGACGAAGTCCAGTGTTGAGGCCACGACGGAACCTCTCTTGTTTCTTGGAGTCGGTGGAGACTTCTTCGGTAGCATAACGAGCAAGTCGGTTGAACTCACGACTAAACTCATCAACGGTCCTTCTGCCTTGAGTGAGGTTGCAGAACTCCTCACGCTTGCGGTCCATAAGACCCTTGGGAATGTGGTGCTCGCGGAAGGACGTGCATAATTCCTCCCAAGATGCAGGCGGTCCAATGGGACGCATATTCAGAAAGTTCTCCCACCAAGAACTAGCTGCACCTTCGAGGTGATAGGTGGGATAGCTGACCTTGTCACCAGTTGAAACACGGCCTGCTTGGAGCTTCCTCTCGATGCTGCGAAGCCAGTCATCGGCGTCAAGGGGCTCGGTGGAGTAACTAAAAACCGGGGGATGAAGTCGGATGAAGTCGTTCAGGGACACCAACTCATTGCGCTGCTGAGTGGTGTTGCGAGAAATGACTTCCAAAAGGTGGTGAGAGTCTCGGCGGTTCCTCTCGACTTCCATCAGAACCTGTGCCATCATGGGTGGGGGTGGAAGGTTGCCTTCCTCCTGATCATTCCCACGACCTTGGTTACGACCAACCTGGCCACGGGTTCCTTGAGACATCCTGAAGGTGAAAAATCAAAGTCAAACAGAGTTGATTGGGAGAGTCTAAACAAGGTATTGAAGTACTGGAAGGATTACAGAGCAAAGGAAGTAATCATCTTGACAACATGGTGATAAAAGCATACAAGCCATATATCGTTTTAGTACAAGCAGCGAGCTAATACAAACGTGATGAAGATGATACATCCTTCAGAGGCACTCTGACTTCCTATACATTATTTATCTAAGCCTCTGGAACATAGACACCTTGCATACAATATACTAAGATACTACTACATCATCACTAAGTAAGACAACAGGCGGTCTCACTCATCTCCATCTCCATAGTAGTCCTCGTAAAAGTTACCCGCGTATCCCGGTAGCTGGAGGTGACCATCGGAAAACACAGAGGCCTGTGGACCCTGATATCCATTTGGGCAAGGATGGGGCCTAGGTCCAGTGTATGGTGGAAGCAAAGGACCACGGGGTGGAAAAATTCCTCCAATCTCGGGCCAAGCAACTCGAGAAGGCATCTGAGTCCTCACAGGGTAGATCGCATCATGCTCAACTGATCCAACGCTCCCAAAGGGAGCCAAAAGTGTCAGTGCTCGATACAGACGAACACGGGTGGCGTGGAGCTCGAAACGGAGAGCGCGGGCATCACGATCTCTGTCACTAGCAAACCTAGCAGTCACCTGGAGTGCTGGATCCTCCGCAGAGTGATCTGAGTAGAGTCCGGTGTAATATCCCTCTTCTCCTGGAAGTGCAGCAGGAATATAGCGGAAAGAAGTCTCTCTCAGCAAAGTGTGCTCCTCTCTCAGCAGTGTCATACATGAGTATGCAGCATCCTGCACAGCCATGTTCTCGGTAACGCCAATGCCATGTCCAAAGTGGATAGGCTGAGTGACTCCAACGTGGTGCGGATAGATCCGAACAATGCAGTGGAACTGCGTCTAGTTGAAGTCGTGGAACTGCTCCTCGACGGTGTACTCAGGGTACCATCGATATCTCACATAGGACATCATCTCGATCAACGTGGCGGGATGGCCACGCACACCGAGGCACCTGGTCAAACGAACAATCTGTCGAGGGGGAAGATCTGCCATCTGAAACAGAAGGAGTTTGCAAATGCATCAGATTATGAGATAAACCTGGAATGACTCGGACAGCATAACGGCTGTATTTGCAAGAAAAAGACAATTTCTTACAACATGGAAACAACACTTACATACGATGTAATAAAACAGGGAGAAAAACCACTCTAACAAACCGATCACAACTTTCCTACGGCTATGACGAAGCAAACAACGAGATGTTCTAATCAGACAGAGGAGAGCCTAGTCCTATCTTCTCGTAGAATAAGATGAGGGTGACTCAGAACTCAGAACGAATGGGGTAAGGAGAAAAAAGAAGCCTTACGTTGTTCCCTTATATACCCAGAGTAACTATATAACTATAGCAAGCTAAACTCGACTTCGGCCAAGGCTACTAGTCCTACAGTCAGTCCTGCTCTGATAGAAAGTCTGTCGGGACCCGGGGTTAGCGTATGCAAGTCCAGTTAAGGCATAGTCATATGGAGAGCCGAGAACCGTACCCACTTGTCTAAGCAGACAAGGCCAAGCACAGAACGTTCTCGGAAAGCATCATACGTGAGGGGCATCCCATCCAGGCCGGATGATCAACTGAGATGGGTCCTCATCGTCCGCACACAAGTCTAGTGATATGGGTGGTGAACTCCCATATTCAAAGACAAGTCGCCTCAACCATACTATCGACTATCTCATAACTCTTACATAGACTTACTCCAGCCCGATCACTTAGTCGGGGTCTAGGGCGGGCTCGATCATACCACAAAGTGTGCACGAGACAGAGTCTCGAACAATTGCATCGCGATGCCCCAAGCTGCGCACATCTAAGGGCCACTTGGTGTATGAAAGACCGCTAGCCAGAACACAACTAAGGTCTCGAAAACCCATACAAAGACATGCATGTTATAAACATACACGCAGCACACATGCCTCGTATGAACAGCAGGTATCATTGCAATTCTCTACAAAGTGTACAATTTTATTGATAACTCTTATAGAGTGCAAACAGAGATCACATACATGTGATCCAACATTACAACACGGCGGAAGCAAATTATGTCTGAGTACAGACAAGTTTAACAAATGGCTTAAGAAGCCTTATTTAAACACAAAGCCCTCCACGAGGGAACCAGACGTCTGACTGGGACTAGACTAGTTGGTCTTCAGTCGTCCAGCTCGATGAAGAAGCCACCTTCGGGGTCAGTGGCATCATCTAAAACATAGATTAAGCAAACGTGAGTACAAAGTCGTACTCAGCAAGACTTACATAGGAGCTATACTACTCATGCACATGTATCAAGGTAAAGGGAGGTGGGGTTCACTTGCAGAAGTGCCAGCTTTGACTTGGCTAATCCTGAACTACGAGTACCAGACTTTGAGGTAAGAAGCGTACACGAGTCCACTACTTTCTCCAACCAATACACCACTATGGTTCCTTCCTCGACTTCCCCACGAGGAAGCACGCCATAGCACTCACACTTATCTTGGTGTGTTTTAGAAGTATCCGGTTCAAGTTATCTAATAATCAAGCTAAGCTTTCCAAGCAGTCCATAACCGCGGACGCGGCTATTCGAATAGTTTTGTTAACCTTGCAAGGGTGTACCACTACACACACATGACCATCATTTACCGCCTTTGATCTCGACACCATTCAAGGGGTGCCAGCGAGGATGCTCACCACAACTGTTACCTCATAGCCGATCTAGTCCGAGAAAGCCGCCTACTTGGGTTGGTTACCACTATCGTGAACCCGACCGGTTTACCTAAGTGGACCCAAGTGATGTGTGCGTGGTGCATAAGCCGGTCTCGGATGAGCCGTTCTCTCACTTAGCATCCAGGCCACAAGCCTACCAGAACCCCAAACTATTGCGACATCTGGACATCGAAAGGGATGAGTTAGTAAGTTGAGAGGGGTCAGTGAGCCCAATGTGTGGTTGTACTCTTCATCTTGGATCACCACACAAGAACTCGTACTAGGGCGGTGTTCAACGAGACAACCCACCGTGTACTCCTACACAGCCTCTCATCGTTCACCTTGTATTAGGGTCGATTCACCAACACTTTTCTACCATCATCAACATGATCATTCCCATCCCGACTCACATCACAGTAACAACATGGTATCATACTAAGCATGCAATAAGCAGTAACATTGCAGGGGTTACATGATATCAACCAACTCCGACATTTGCTAGGATTGTGGTTTGCTTACTACTGTGACAAAATGATAGGTCATGCAAAGGAATGGGTTCATCTATGCGGTAGAATCGTAACATGGTGATCATCCTAAACAATGCATAAGCGAGACATGAGAGGGAAGTGGGATTTTATCGACATGATCAATGGGGGTTTGCTTGCCTTGCTGACGAGGTTCGGGTTCGGGGTCTTCAAAGTAGGGGGTGACCTCGTGTAAGGCCCGATATGCGGTACTGTTTCAGATTCGGACGTTTCCGCCCGAACCCGAGGACGAAGCACATATCGGTCCCACCGCGACATATGACGAAGTCATATATCCCGGATTTCAACATGATATCACAGCATTACAGATACAAGGATACAACATCTCATACAATCGGCATACAACTGCCTCAAATATAATACAACAGCGGAAGATACATGTCTGAGTACAGACTACAATCAAATGCCTACTGGCAAAGAGAAAAGCAACGATCCCATAACCACACGGGTCCAGGCCGTCCGCCGGGATCCGCCTAACTAGTCGTCGTCGAGTCTCCACGTGAAACGTCGATCACCATACCTGTTGTCGATCGAGAACCCTGAAAAGATTTTGGGGGTAGTATCATGAGTACAGAGGTACTCAGCATCCAACTGTAGTGGTCATCTGACCCAGCAAGGACTTCATCACTCGTCATCCTAGGACAACTAGTAGTTTACGGTAAGGAAGGGGTAAGTGGTGAGGTTGCTGGCGCACTAGCATTTATGAAGTGGCTAACGATCTAGAGAGTAAGATAAGAAGCCAAGCATTCGATGAGGAATCGCCTCCAACAAGTCTTGCTATCAACTACTAACGCAAACATAACACCTATCCTATCCTTGTCCTCCTCTTCGCATCCCGACGAAGAAGAAGCAGTCAAGGCACACGCACACGTTGATCAAGTTGTATTAAGATTATCTCAGTTGTTGTTGTCTATGAACAGGACGTAGGTCTCAAGTCATCCATAACCGTGGACACGGCTTCTCGAAAAGATTTAACCCTGCAGGGGTGTACCAACTGCCCATTACGAGGCTCCGCACGTACGTCCATCACTCTCAGTTGCTACCCATCATAGGCAACCATTTTATGATTTATTTCCAAGAGATCCGAAACGACAGGTCCCTCTAGCTAACGACGAACAAATCCGGGTGGCCCCCGGTGAGACGACACCCAGCTCAGGAGCCGTCCGCGCTCTCGATCTGGTCTCTACCGTATGACTCCAGGTTTGGATTGCCGGTTCATCGCACATTGGGATAACCGGGTCCTCAGCCGGTCATGATGGGCCAGCAAGGGAACTATGTCCTCACTGGTCCGGTTTGTTTAAAACAATATCTGCCAGGAGCTACCCGACAGACACACACACGTTTTCAAATGGTAAATCAGCTTGGGCCACCACTAGAAATGTTTGAAGCTAGATAGGTAAGAAGAGGGGACCCCATAAAATCCCACACGCGGTTAGGCACGCTCAGTCTCAAAACCAATACCCGGAACTCGGATCCTAGGTGACTCAAATGGAACAAAGCGTCGGGGCGGGATAGCCTAGACCTCCCATCCTTCGTCGAATATAGTCAACATTATAATAATAATCATATCATCAACAACAATATAATAATGTGATATCCCAAACCCAGGGGTAACAGGTAACATCGTAGCATCCTAAGCATGCATACTAAGCAGGGGCTGAGCAATGAGCAATAGTAACATAGCAGTACAAGGTTTGCTGGGAAGGGACATGGCTGTATCAGTTTGAAAAAGGCTGTAAACATGTGGTAGGATCAGACATCGCCTAACCTATTCTAGCATGCAAACCGCTGGTTGAAATAGAATGGATCATAAGTAATGCAAGTCCTTGCCTGTTGATCAGTCGGGTTCCGAAGGTGTAGTCGATCGCACGCTCGCAACGTCTCCGCGAGGTACCCGCGGAAGCACACAAGAAGGAAACACTGGAAAGCAATCAACGGTGCACCACTATTACTACGGAGCAAACACGAGCAAGCATCAACAATAAGTAACACGAGACATCGCACCTACCGTCGAGAGCGGTTACTAACGATTTAAGTGGAGTACTCGTCACACACGACGATACCGCACGGTTACGGTGGTTCAAGTTGTTTAGCTACAGGTGATCATACAACGGTTATTAACATGGCAACTCAAGCAAGCATGGCATAGCACAAAAACATTCCAAGAGGTGAAGAACAAAGTAACTATCTATGCTAGACAATTTAAGTGAGGCACAACCTAAACATGGCATAACACTAAGTGCCGCACGATGATTAAAAGATTTGGTACTGTTCTGCCCTAAACCATATTTTAGGTTGGTTAACAACAGCAAACAATAGCAAAAACACAAAGTACACGAAAAAATAATCAAGTTACATATAAAGAACACCCCAAACGGAGTTACGGTTAAAAAGATACAAGCAAAACAATTTATGCACACATGCTGTATAAACAGGGGTAAATATATATGCAAAAGTGCAGCAACACGACATAGCAATACATGGGATGAAAGTAGACATGATGCTTAACAATATGCAGTTGGAATCACTCAATTCCGATGAACGGTTGCGAAGCAATCGTCATCCGAAGTTGCAACAAAATAACTGTTTCAGCAATAGCAGCACAATAACATCAGGATAGCTACTTTGGAGCAAGATATAAACATGATGCAGAAGGAAAATATGGCATGTGAATGCATGAAACTGAAGTAGAAACATTTCTTAACGCAACGCAAAAGGAATCAATGCAATAGGCCTCATGGATTTGTTACAATCATCATGCAAAGTTGCAACAAAATAATAACAGCAGCACATAATAGCAATTTATAGCAGTTTAACGGCCTGATGCCCACTTTGAACAGCAAAAACTATATCTAAACAACCTCAAAACAATTAACTCACAAAAGACGGATTAAAGTACACGCAATTCTAAGCAATTCGTCTTTTGGGCGCAACGCGATCCGAGCTACGGTTTAACGGGAAATTACAGCGCAAAAGTCAATCAGCAGCACAATATCTCAGCACTTAGTAAAAAAACAGAAGCTGAGCTAATACATAAATAAAAATAAAAAGGGGCCTCACCCCACTAGTGGGCTCGGCCCATCTGCAGCAAGGGGAGGCCGGCCTGGCTGGTTCGCTGCTGGAGGCCTGGGTGGCCTGGGCCTGCCTGGCCGGCCCACCTGGGCGAGCAGCCTCGTCCCGAGCGGGGCTTGCGTCCTCCCGAGCGGAGCCACACGCCGGCGGCGGCGCTACAGGAGGCGTCCGGCGAGGAGGAGGCCGAGGGCGGCGATGGGCGAGTGGATCGGGCGCGGGGGAGGCGGATCCACCGGATCCGGCCGGTGCTGCTCGACGGCGGAGTCCCGAGACGGCGCGGCGAAGACCTCCAGTGGCAGGCGGCGAGCTCGGGCCAGCCATGGCCATGGCGGCGGCGGCCTGCTGCGAGGAAGAGGAGGGGCAGTGAGAGGAGGCGGGGAGAGGGAGAGGAGAGAGAGGGGCGCGGGGAGGCACGGCATGGAGGAGGGAAGCCGGCGGCGCGGCGGCTCCGGTCGCCGGTGGGAGCGGCGGCTCCATGGGAGGAGCTCCACGTGAGCTCGGATGGAGGCGGCGCGGAGGCGGCCCAGATCGGGCCCGAGCGGGCTGGCGGCGGCGTGAGGAGGGCCCGGCGGGGCCCGAACTGCTGGGAGAGGCTGGAGGGGCTACGTGGCGCACTGGGAGCGCTCCGATCTGGATCTAACGGTCCAGATCGAGGGTTTGGGCTAGGGTTTCGACTGGTGGGAGGATTTAGGACAGATTTGGGGATTTTGTGAGGGGGTGGCTGCAAATATGCCATGGGGTAAACCCTAATTGGATGTGGGAGGCTGGTGGTCTTTATATAGGGCTGGTTGGCTGGTCTGTTGACGCAAACGCCCTCGGTACCCCTCTCGCGTGTCCGGTGATCGCGTTCGTGACCGCCGAAGTTGCATACGGACTCCGATTCCGATGAAATCTCGAACCACGCGCTCAGCGCGTCGAGCTCTTCGATCGTACCTCACTGCGGTGACATTCCGACAACATTTTCCGGCGCGCTATAAAAATATCCCGTTTAATTATTAAACGGGGTTTTTCGTGCCGTTGGCTGCGGCTGGTCTCGTGCGGTTTTCGCGACGGTGATCGGGTGAAACCCGGTGTCGCAAAGGTCGAGTGTCAGGGTGGCAAGGGTCGGTCTCCGTCCGATACGAGATAAGAGGGGAAAAATAATCGCCGATCGATAAATCGGGGATGCAAACACCGCAAACAAATCAGGCAATCAGACAATTCACACCGAAAACAAAATTTTAAATTTTTGTGAAATCTGGGCTGTTACACCTCGGGCTCCGGCTCCATGTCTATCAGCAACATGACAATCATAGGATCAACATAATGTACAATGCACAATCACATGAATAATATTGAAAGGGTGATGTTCATGGTACTGATGTGTTGAGCATTCTATTTAAATGGAGTATATTGCAAATTGAATTGCAAATTCAAACTCCACATTTGAATTCAACATTTACCAAGTTACATGTGACATGGTTTGATCATTTTGAATCATCTTCAAATGTGTATGATATGCCTCTGAAGTGTGGTTGAAATATAACATAAATCCATGGTCCAAGTTGCAAGATCATTTGATTTGAATTTGAATTAAATTCAAATAAACCAAATGACATATGCTACTGGTACCAATTTAAATTCAACTCAAACATAGTTGAAAGTTGCATATTTGGAAATATAATTTTCTCCTGATCATTTTTCATATATTATTTGTCCAATTTGGAGTTAGTATGAATTTTCTATGAATTTCCAAAGTTTGGGGTATTTTCTGGAATTTCTGGAATTCTTTTAATTCAAATAATCTCTGGAAATTCATTTAAATCGATTTACTGCGTCAGGCTGACGTCAAGCTGGGGCTGACATGGGGGTCCCACCTGTCAGGGGCTGGATTTAATTAACCCGTGGGTTAAGTTAATCCAGTGGCTTAATTAAGCCACTGGGCCCACTGGTCAGTGACCCAGGGGTCATTAGCCGAGTGATTAACGGGGGGGGGGGGGGGGGGGGGTCTGCCTAACTCGCCGGTGGCTAAACGCCGGCGACTGGAGTCACGGCGGCGCTGCTCGTTCTTCCTCTCCTGGCCTCCAAACTCTGCGCCGAGACAACCGTTCGAAAGCCCGTGAAGAGCCGCGTCGAAAGTACCACTTGTACGTCGCCGGGGAGGTCGCGTTCGTCGACTACTTCGACTTTGGTGGCGACAGAACCACGGCGAGGTCGCAGTCGTCGTTGTGGTGCACGGTTGGAGTCGATTCGGGGCTTGTTCGAACGCTAGCACGTGCAGGAGTCAAACGCAAGCACTGGGGGTTCACGACGAGCACTGGAGCGAGGAGGACGACGACCATGGCGGCGAGGTGCTCGGGTTCCCATGGCAGATCCGGCTAGAGGAATCAATCAAGGGGGGAGAAAGAGGGGTTTCGCTTGCGAGATCACCCTGAATCTATCTGGTGTGGTGGCTTGCTCGGGGAGGTGCTGGAGTTGCCGGAATTCGAAGTCGATCCACGGCGGCCGGCGATGAAGACGATGAAGCTAGCGAGCTCGTGGAGGCGTCCGGCTCCGATTCCTTCTGCAGATCGATGAAGACGACGACGAAGAAGAGCTTGGACACGGTCTTGGGGCTTCTAGGCGTCAATGGCTACGCGGGGGATCAACGGTGCTCCGGCGTCCTTCTCGGGCGGCGACGAAACGGGCGAGAGAGGAGGGAAGGGAGCTCGTGGAGGGGGGGAATGGACTGGGGCGGCTGCGAGACGTCTCCAGGACGCGCGAAGAGGCCACGGGGAGGCTTGGAAGCTCTCGGCGGCGACGTGGCGTCCCCGGCTAGCTCGGTGGCATTCCACCGAGCAGCTTGGAGGCGCGGGACGGGGAAGAAGACGCCGCTGCCCCTGTGGGACGCCTGGGCTGGGGTGGGCCGGCTTCGCCTGGGCGTCTGGTAAGGTTTCTGCTTCCTTTTCTATTTTTCTTTTCTGTTTTCTCTTCTGACATTTGTTCTGTTTAGCTAATTAAAATAGCTAAACATTATATTAAATGCTGAAAACTTTTATGTGGCCTCATAATAATATAGACTAGCCACTTATAAAGTTTCAACATTTTTAAAATTCAAATAATTTGAATCTTAAATCAAATAGGGGTATTTCTTTAATTCCAAGGCACTGTTTGAATATTTGAAAAATCTATGAGCATGGGATGGGTCCCACATCACTTGATATGTGATCACACTCATTTATAAGACTTTTCAAAAATCTAACATGAATTTTTGGAGAAGATTTTTATCTGGCCTTTTGAATTAATTCATCTGGGGGGTGTTCCTTCTCCCATTTTGATTTTGAAGTTGAATTCAAAGATTTCTTTTGAAATTTTGACATGATGCAAGAGTACTAACTAACCCTAGCACATTACCTAACAGAGGGTTCTGACATGATTATTATAATGTTGACTATATTCGACGAAGGATGGAAGGTCTAGGCTATCCCGCCCCGACGCTTTGTTCCATTCGAGTCACTTAGGATCCGAGTTCCGGGTATTGGTTTTAAGACTGAGCGTGCCTAATCGCGTGTGGGATTTTATGGGGTCCCCTCTTCTTACCTACCTAGCTTCAAACATTTCTAGAGGTGGCCCGAGCTGATTTACCATTTGAAACCCGTGTGTGTGCTGGTCAGCTGCCAGTAGTTTTCAAACAACTCGGGCCAGCGGAGACTTAGTTCCTCTGTTGGTCCACACTTGGTGAGCTAGGGAAGTCCCCTGTTATATAGGTGAGACTAAACCCGACCTTGGCCATACGGAAGAGTCCGATCCGAGAGCGTGGCCAGCTTTTGGATTGGGTGTCGACTCCCCGGGGGCCACCCGGATTTGTTCGTTGTTAGTTAGAGGGACCTGTCGTTTCGGATCTCTTGGAACTAAATCATAAAATGGTTGCCTATAATGGGTAGCAATTGAGAGAGATGGGCGAGCATGCGACGCCTCGTAATGGGCAGTTGGGACACCCCTGCAGGGTTAAATCTTTTCGAGAAGCTGTGTCCACGGTTATGGACGACTTGACACCTACTCCTTGTTCATAGACAACAACAACTGAGATAATCTTAATATAACTTGATCAACGTGTGTGTGCCTTGATTGCTTCTTCTTCGTCGGGATGCGAAGAGGAGGACAAGGATAGGATAGGTGTTATGTTTGCGTAGTAGGTGGATAGCAGACTTGTTGGAGGCGATTCCTCATCGAATGCTTGGCTTCTTATCTTACTCTCTAGATCGTTAGCCACTTCATCAAATGATAGTGCGGCAACAACCTCACCACTTACCCCTTCCTTACCGTAAACTACTAGTTGTCCTAGAATGACGAGTGATGAAGTCCTTGCTGGGACAGATGACCACTACAGTTGGATGCTGAGTACCTCTGTACTCATGATACTACCCCGAAACTCTTTTCAGGGTTCTTGGTCGACAACAGGTATGGTGACCGACGTTTCACGTGGAGACTCGACGACGACTAGTTAGGCGGATCCCGGCGGAGGGCCTGGACCCGTGTGGTTATGGGATCGATGATTTTCTCTTTGCCAGTAGGCATTTGATTGTAGTCTGTACTCAGCCATATATCTTCCGCTGTTGTATTGTATTTGAGGCAGTTGTATGCCGATTGTATGAGATGTTGTATCCTGTATCTGTAATGTTGTGATATCATGTTGGAAATCCGGGGCATTGGCTTTGTCATATGTCGCGGTGGGACCGATATGTGCTTCGTCCCCGTATCTGGGTGGAAACAACTAGATCTGGAACAGTACCGCATATCGGGCCTTACAGTCAACTCCTCCGCCAGCTCCTTCAACCTCCCGCAACCTGTTGTCAGATCGTATTGCCTAACTTTCGCGTAGCTCATGTTGCATGAGTAGCAGTAGTCCTGCATGTTTCTTGTTGCATGTTGTCGTGCGTAGCAATAAGTTGTGATATTGTTTGTGTGTGATATCGATACATTTTTAGTGCTATTGATCTTTGCTTTGTTGAATTTCTTCATCGGTTCTCTATTTGGTTCTTCGGTGTTTAATGAATATGTTTTTGTAGGTGGTACATGACTCTAACGAACCCTTGCTTGCTTTTCTTTGATATCAGCACCACGCCTATGTACTGAGCTGCTTCCGGCCATCCGGGTGGATGCCTACTTTATATTTCTCTTTTCAACAGCCGACCCGTGTTCTGAGCTTCTTTTCGGCGGTCTTGGGAAGTTGTTGAGTTTCTTTTCGCAGTGGAGACCCTATGCTCTGAGCTGCTTTTCGGCCGTCTTAGGGGACCTCTGCATTCATTTTACCAACGTTATCTCATGCTCTGAGCTACTTCGTGATCGTCTTGAGTAGTGCTTGAGTTATTCCAGTAACGTCCCAGATCTCAGTTGTAAAAACCGTTCTGGTGGCTACTGGGTTATTTGTTGGTTTCATGTAAGGGGTTCAGATGGTCATCAACTACCGATAAAACTTTTGAAGGGGTGAACTTTCTAGCGATTGCTATTGATCTTCGCCTTGTTGGATTTCTTCGTTGGTTCTTCATTTGGCTCTTTGGTGTCGCAGTATTTTTCCCCCTTGTGAAAAGTTTGTCATCAACCCGCCGCATACCTCGAAGAATCAGTGGAAGACCGCAAAGAAATGGGGAAAAAATCAGCAAGTCAAGAAGGATTCAAGCCTGATTATGTTGAGAGTATTTGGCTCAAGTATGAGTTCTACCTAGATGAACCATTCGGATTAAGTCTGCATCATGGCTCCAACCATCACAACCGTGAAGATTCAATCAAGGGAAAAGATAAGCAGTGTTCATGACCCCGGAACATCTGCGTCCAAGGTATGGCAGACACAAGTTGCAATCTTGTCATACGCAAGTTATTATATCATGGTATATTCCGAAAGAAAGTCAGAACGTGTCATGAGACTAGTACCCAACAAGGAAATGATTTGAACAATGATCTCCCCTGACGAGTCAGCAGTCAGTAGGTCAGTAAAATTACTATGCACAGTGTTCCGTTTGTCCACACGCTATCATGGGAAAACTTCAGATATAAGGAACCCCAACCTTCCTGGGTAAGATATCAGACACAACCGACATGTACAGTACATCAGTCCTCCTCTGTACTCTATCTCGATATCTTCTCGGCCAAGACACCCAACCTTCAACTACAAGCTACCGACGGAAAGCTTACGGTACAAGGCCCTAAGCTTGCTCAGTACGCCACATGGATGGATTCCAACACAAGCTACCCAACTGTCTACAGTAAACTGCCGCTGAAACTTCCAGCACAAGGTACATGTTCATCCATAGTGCAAAGGGAAAACTTCCGAGGCAAGGCAACCAATCTTTTTCAGTAAGCTATCAGAGAAGCTTCCCGTGTACGACACCCCGCCTTCCTCAATACGCCACTAGAGAAAGCTTATGAGAAACGGTACCCAACCTTCTTCAGCACGCTACCCCAACAAAGCTTCGAGCCTAAGTTACCCAGTCTTCCCCGACACACCATCATGCCTGCAACAGTTTCATTAGAAACCCGACTGTTCAGAATCCATGGAGATCTTAACATAGTCAGTTGTATATGGATCCGCACATTGGGGCATACTTCTCAAGAGGTGTGAGCTACTCCTATATGGATACAACCAAGCTTGTAGTCAAGTGAGTTATATACATGGAAAGCGGTAAGAACCGCCACTCTTGCGAGACAAGAAAGCAGAAGAATCAGATACACATCCTAGCCTAGTGTAAAGGTTGGCAACCACGAGGTTCAGCTCCTCACGTTCGACAATGCCCCAAAGAAGGATAATCTTGAGGCCCAGTTTATTTCAACCAAGACCATCATGAGCCAAGAGACAAAGGATCAAGGCAACCCATCTATCTCAGGGAAAGATTCCGACAAAAGGATAAGCCATTATTTAAGAAGTACAAAGAAACAGGGTGATTGTCGCAGTACCAAGGACCATGGAAGACAGACATGGCGTATGTTGAACCTTGTGGCGATGTGCGACAAGAAATAGCGCTACACCCATAAGCTGACGAAAGAATGGAAACCTTGCGAGCCGACACGTAAGGCAGAAAGGAAATCATATGGACTTCATGGTCAAATTCACCCTGATCTGTCAAAACCATGTTTCCATATGGATCCCCAAAACACCCAAACCTAAGGAATCTCCCTTCATGTGAGAAAAGATTGAGTAGCAAGCCGGTCAACCTGTGTAGTTACCCAGGTTTGGAAGTGCCAGTAATTACTGGGACACTCAAGTCTGTTTCGCTAAAGATCCCCTACCCAGCTCAGCATTTTGTTACAGAGACCGTGTTGAAGCATAACAGGGCCTAACGCCACCCACGGAAATGATGACATCTCGAGTAAATCTCAGCGGCAGTAAAACTTCAAAGCTTGTGCCCCCCCCGGTCAGAACTAGTGCTCAAGATGGGAGGGCCAAAAGCAAAGTGATCCAACACCCTGTGCAGGTAGTCAAAGGTCCGCACAATGAGATGTCACAATGATGAGCATTTCGAGTTTACCAGCTGCCCATGAAAGCCAAGTATATTCTCAGAAAAACTGATACAAAGGATTCAAGAATATGCCACGGATAAGGTACGAGATACCCCGAGGATAGTACAAACATCGTCAGCATTTAACCTGTGGCAAGAAACCTGGCGATCATACCGGTCAACCGAAATGAGGATGGAAGTCAGCAGGAAAGGATTTGATATATAAAGGGAAAGAATCTTATCAGACATATGAATTGGGTAAAATAAACCGCCTGAGCCGGAATATCTTGGATGTTACCGAGGGAACACTATGCAGTAAAAAGGAAACCCCAGAAGCAATAAGTTTCCTTAAGACGGTGGGTTTCAAATGGTTCCCTGAGCAACCAAATCTCGAGGACGAAATTTTCCTACGGGGGTAGGTTTGTGACATCATGGATTTTTCAAATTTTTATTTTCAAAAACTTTTCTGATTTATTTCAGGATTTGTTAGTTGATTTTATTTTGAGCAACTCTTTGGACTTGAAACTTGAGCATATTTTCTTTCCTTTCTCAAGTGACCCATGATTCCCTAAATCCTTTCCAATGTCTTCCCATTGATCCATCCCATCCAAGCCACATTTTTCTTCATGCCATATATTCTTTTCCAATAAAAGGAATATTCCCTTTATTTGAGGATTGTGAAGCAAAACTATTTATATTGCTCCATAAATCCCCAAATAATTCCCACATGACCTTGATGTATTATCTTGCCAAAATATATAAAAACATTGCATGGCCCAAGTGGATTTTTCCTCAAGAGAAATTCATTTGTCTGTGGGGGAAGAATAGCACTTTGTGAAGGAAGTGTTATTTATCCTTATCCATTGCTGGTGAAACTTTTTTTGCAAGCTCTTGTTATCATATCAATATCCTATGCTAAATTTCAGCTCTAGGGGACAAGCCAAACTCCATCCCAAAATTCCCAAATTTTGTATGTAGCAAGGGGGCGGTGTGAAGCAAGTACAAGTTAGGAGCACCCATTTGCTCTGAAACTTTTTGCACATGTGGCCACACCCAAATGACTCCCCTAAACCAAGACTTAGCCAAATTCAATCACCCATGTGAGTGCACCCTCATGATCAGATTTCTGGCCAGCAGGGTACCTTGTGAAGCAAGTGCTAACTAGCCATTTCCCTAGCCTTGAAATTTTGCACACTTCTGCACACCCACAAATGACCTTTGTACACTAAATTTGAGCCAAATCCATCAAGCCAAGGTGATGCTAGCTTCACCAATATAAATCTGGTCCATTTTGGTGCTTTACAAAGGAAGTACATTTATACTTTGGCCAATTGAGCTGCAACTCCATAAAAATGATGTCCTTCCAACCCCAAACACATGTGACAACATGGCCCTCCCCCACTGATCGCCATTTGAGCTCTACTTCGTCCACAAGTTTGCTGCAGAAAACTTTTCCTTGAAGCCAAGCTCACCACAGAGCTCCCCTTGACCATTCAAAGGTACCACTATGCTCAGTGTAGGAAGGAAAACACGCTAGACATCAATGTCCACGTGAGATCTTGTCGTGTGCGCCAACTCAATTGGTGAGCACGCATATGGCGTACACTGGGCATGCTCTGCTCGTGCCCGAGGCCACCAGACGCGTCTCCATCACTCTACAGCACACCCACGTCGCCTAGCCGTTGTCCACCCGCGTCGCACGGCCCCCTTTCCACGTGTGACCTCCCCTAGCAACCTCCACTCGCAGGAATCACGTTTTTCGTCGCCGCCAGGCGGAACCCGACGAGCACAGTGGGCGTCGTCACATCCCCATCACCCCCTGGCGCCCATGCTCTCCTTTCCCTTACTTCCTCTCTATAGCCACCCCTGGAATGTCTCGATCCATCATGAGCTTGCCAACACACCCCACCTCCGTGTCTGCATCTCGTCGGCGGCATCCGAATCGACATCTCGCAGTGGACCTATAAAACCGGTGGTCGGCCTCGTCCCACTCCACCAGCAGCCCCGCCTCCCCTGCAATCGGGCCCCAACACAAGCAATTGAGCCACAGGAGGTCTTCTTCCTCCTCTCCGGCGTTCATGCCGCCGCGCAGTTGCAGTAGCCTCTCGCCCGCTCCTGTGCTCGCCGAGCCAAGATGAGTCCACCGTTCGAATCCACTTGCCCCCGTGGTGCTTCCCCATTGCCCGCCCACTCGGATTGACGCAAGAGATGGCAACTCCGATGAGCCCTGTCGTCTGCTGCCGCTGGAGAAGACGCGTGCGACGCCGTCCGGCCACCTCCCGGTAAGCAACGGGTACGGGCAGGCACGCCGGCGACTGCCCGTTCCATCCGCACCTTCCCCTCCCGCAGCCGTGCCCTCTCGCTGGAGTTCTCGTCCCCGGTGAGTCGCCACCTCTCTGTTTCCCTCCCCTCTCGCCAAACCTGAGAGGCATGGCCCACCTGTCAGCCACAGAGCCCCATCCCGAACTGTTTTAAAGTGAAGGTGTATTCTCACTTTACGCCATCGACGTCACCCCCTCCCCGTCCCCCCCACACACACTGGAAATTATAGAAAATGATTTAAAATCATTTTAAATCATTTTCTTTGACCCATCTTTGACCGTCAATATCTTTTAAATTACAAGTCCAAATGAGATGAAACTTTTGGCATTAGTTTTTCTTGAACCCCCATTTATTTTGGCATAGCTTTTATGCTATGTTGTCCTATTGATATTTGTTGTTTAAAAGAAAACCTTTTATGTGACATTTTTGTTGCTGTTTTAAAAATCTATTTGTAGGGTTTTATTTGTGTGGAATACCAAGAGTATTTCTCACTCCCTTGGTGAAAGGCAAGCCACAACTCTCTTTTCAATCTTCGTAAAACTTTGACATGGTTCTATAACTTGCCATAGTTTCCGGATTTATACAGTGATTGTTTATGGCATGTTCAGAGTTAACCATGATAATATTATTGCCATGAATTTGCTTGGATTCTACATGACTACTAGATGTGATTATGATCTTGCTATGCTGCATGTGGTGCTAGTTATAATCATCTCGATTATCTTGACATGGCTAAGTTATCGGATTATGCTTTGGCTTATGATATAGCCATGATCGTGCCTTGGATTATTTTAGGGATATTGTCAAGACTTGGACTATGGATTTTCATATAGAACCTGACACTTAGATGATTATGATTTTGGAGATATGCTTCATGTTGTGTGATCAGGTGCCACCGAACCGAACTTACCAGTGCAGCCACACTCGCCTGTATGGGAAGGCCTTGGCTCGGTCTATCGGTGTGCTCTCTTATTCGTATCACCAAGGAGGGAAGGCTATGTGCGCGCGATTACCCTGGCCCGCTAAATGGCGATAGTGTTGAGAGCTGGTTTGGTTATATGGATCCGATCCCCGTTTGGGACAATGTTGTTTGCCACACAGTGGCCGTTTGCCACGACGGTGGCCGGTTTCTGGAGAACGTGGGGCTACCCATGGCACGACTTGCGAAGTATTCCGGGTGATACGGTAAGGGAAGCATGAGGTAGAACGGTCTACTTGGAGAAATCCTAGTCCATTCCATGGGAGACGTTCCAAGGTACTGGATGAGGGAAGAACTCCATCGTGTGGGTAAAGTGCGCAAACTCTGCAGAGTCAAAGTCTATTTGAATAGCCGCGTCCTCGGTTATGGAAAAGTTCATACTAAGTCGCACCGTTCGATCATAGTGGTATGGATGAGAAATTGTATTGCAGTTGTGGAACAGTGCAAGTGATGGTAAGCTTGTGAAGCTTACGAGATGTTGATGAGATGGCTACGCGGTAGCCACGAGATAGTTGTGGATCCGGAGTGATCCCTAGTAATGGATCCGGAGTGATCCCGAGATTATGGATCCGGAATGATCCCGAGTTATGGATCCGAGTGATCCCGAGATTATGGATCTCGAGTGATCCTGAGTTATAGATCCGGAGTGATCCCGGTATGAGATGTTGCAAGTGATCACGAGTAAGGTGATCTCGGATAAGTTGGCTGCTTGTTATCCACTTTACAATCATTTACATTATGGTGGCACTCACATACTTAATTCATTAATATACTATAACATGCTTCCTATGTTATTGTTTTGCCTTGATGCTTTGGTTGTCGTGAGCTTGCAAGTACATTCAATGTACTGACCTGGCATGTCATGCCAGAATTGCAGGCAATCCTGTGATTGCATAGGATGAAGTTCCCGGTGTTTGCGACCTAGGAGGTGTCCCAGCCAGTGTCCCTGTGGAATGGAGTTCATCACCATCGCCGTTGATCAACTGCTAAGATTATTCCGTTGCTTGATGTAGTCATGTTGCTAGCATTAGGAGCAAGTTTGTTCTCCGCCCCACTCCGCTAGAGTTGTAATAGACCCTCTTGTACCCATTTCATTGGTAATAGAACTGGTTCAGTTCTATATCAAGAAGTGTCATGTTCCAAAAGACATGATCTCTGGGCTGGAGCACAGGGTGTTCTGGTATTCCGAGCCGGGGGCCACAATTGGTTCACTTAGTCTCCTTGTTGAATCTCGGATTACTAATGCTACAAAACAGTCCGGGATTGAAATTCCTATTACATGTTACCCTATTTGTAGATCCTATGGTTACCCAGACTTGAGTGGTCTCAAGGAAAGAATTGTCGATGATGATTATATTGAGCTTGATGATCATTTATGCTGGGAACTTATAGAGTGTGTTTACTCTGACCCTCATGCTGTTAAGAAGCTTCTTCAAAAGCACTCTATGTAGATCAAGTTTACTCTTGATCCCAAATTTGCTTCATCTCCTATTTGCATTGAATATGCTGATTTTGATTTCTTTGTTGATCTTTCACTTATATCTATAGTTGAAGCTGACCCCTTTTATGGCAGAGAAAATGATGACACTATAGCACACCTTACTAAACTCACCGAGTTGGGTGGCTTATTTACTAATGAGGACAAGAAGAGAAATTATTATGTTACTAAGCTGCTTCCTTTTTCTTTGAAGGAGGGTGCTAAAGCATGGTATGATGCAATACCATGTGGTTCAATTAAAAGTCCTCAAGAGTTATCTCAATCTTTTGTTGCTAAATATTTTCCTGCTCATATGCAACATGCTGCTTTACAAAGAATTTATAACTTTAAATAGTTGCAGGATGAGCACCTCCCTAAAGCTTGGGGGAGGTATTGCACTTTACTCAGGGCTAGACCGGGACATGGAGTCCTTAAGAATGAATTACTTGATATATTTTATGCAGGTCTAACCGATGAATATAGAACCTATCTAGATAGCTTTGCTGGTTGTGTTTTTAGGGAAAGAACACCGGACAATGCTGAAGAACTAATGGGCAAGATAGCCAAGAACCACGATGATTGGTTCGTCTCTGAACCACCTCCACCACCGAAGAAGAGAGGAATGCTCGTCTTGAACCCCGAAGATATGCAAGAAGCCAAGAAGTCTATTAAAGAGAGAGGTATTAAAGCTATAGATGTGAAGAATCTACCTCCTATTGAAAAACTTTGTGAGCCAACCACGCACCCTCCTATGGTAGAGGTACACTCTCTTTTCGATTTCGATGCAGGTAAAATTCCTCATGATAAGCCTCCTGATCAATGTTTAGACGAGCTTGATAATTTTATTATCAAGAAAAATCATTTCAATGAGAGGATTCAAAGTCAGCTGCATGATAATTACCTTGTTATAGAAAGTTTTCTTGATGTTTTAAGAAGAACTGTTAACGATGTTAAAGGTCTTGTTTAGCATTTTCATATGGTTCAAACTCAGCTTGAACAAAGTTCTAATGTGCAAACAGATTTGCTTGCTATCAATGCCAAATAAGATGACATGCAGGCTTATGAGATTAAAACTCGAGGTGGGATGCACACCCAGGACCCTCTCTATCCAGAGGGGCATCCAAAGAGAATCGAGCAAGATTCTCAATTGTAGGAAGAATAAGTTGTCAGCTCCCCTAAGAAAAAGAAGAAGAAGAAGAAAAACAAGGAACTGACAATTCAAATGATTCCATAATTGATGAAGAACCTATTGTGGATCCTAATAGTATATCTACTTCCCATGCTAAGACTGAAGATGGTGATGAACCTGATAAAGATAATGAGAAGAATGATCCTCCTGAAGTACGAGAAGAAGAAGCACCCGATAAACGCAAGAGATATACTAGAGAAGACTTCATTGCAAGGAAGTATGGGAAGGAACGAGAACCACGGGTACAAAAACCAATACTCTTCCTAGGTAAGTCTCTCGAAACTAAAGAAGAAGAGCACTATAATAAATTTTGTGAATGGATGAAGCCTCTTTTTCTTCAAATTCCTTTGACTGATGCTATTTAGTTGCCTCCGTAGTCAAGGTATATGAAAGATATTGTGACTAATAAAAGAAAATTTCCTAATGAGGCGATATCTACTATGCTTGCTAACTACTCTTTTAGTGGAAAGATTCCTGAGGAGCTTGGTGATCCAGGTCTACCCACCATTCCTTGCTCCATAAACAATAATTATGTTAGAACTTGTTTATGTGATCTTGGGTCAGGAGTGAGTGTTATGCCTTTCTCCCTTTACAAAAGGATTTGTTTAGATAAACTAATCCCCACAGATATCTCTCTTCAAATGACTGATAAGTCAACAACCGTTCCTATTGGTATTTGTGAGGATGTTCCTGTTGAATTTTCTAATTGCAAGATTCTTACTGATTTTGTTGTGCTTGGCATGTTCGAGGATTGGAGCATATCCATTATTATTTGTAGACCTTTTCTTAACACCGCATGTGCTACCATTTATTGCAATAAAGGAAAGGTCACTTTCAATGTTAATGATATGGAACACACGGCATATTTTCCAAAGAAGATCGATAAAAGGATTGGCCTTAACTCTATTGAGAATATTGAGACCGTATAGATTGGTGATTGGGATTTTCCTCTACATGTGCACCACAAATACAAAACAATTATGGTGGGGACAGTGTCCATTAAAATAAAGGTATCTTGAATGCTTTATAATAAGTGAAACTTTTTGTTCGATATACCGCCTATTTGGTAGTAAGACTTGATCAACCTTGCTAAAAAACAAGTATTATATGAGTAAAAAGGGGAGCTTGTTATATTTTTCATTTCTTTCAGCTTTTATTCTCCTTGCTGTACCAAAGTTTATGTTTTTGAAACTTCATATGTTTAACCACTGTTTTGAGCCTTCCGGAAGTTTTTGCAGGTTTTGCTACCTTGGAAAATTCTCAAAAATGAAGTTTTCAGAAAAATTCCAGAAAAATTATAGGGTTTTTATCAGTTTTGCAGTCGGTTGTGACCGACTACTCACTTTTGCCACTAAATGTTTTCACTACTAAAAAGTGCCATTGTTCCGCCAGGAACACACTCAAAAATGCCATTTTTTTACGTTACCGTCAGTCAAAGGGTCGTTGACCATGTTGTATGACAAATATACCTCTCTATATATATGTTTGTAAGTCCCAATATGCGGTACAGTTCCAGATCTAGATATTTCCATCTAGATCCGGGGACGAATCACATATCGGTCCCATCGCGAAATATGACAAGCCATATGCCCCGGATTTCCAACATGATATCACAACATTACAGCTACAAGGATACATCATCTCATACAATCGGCATACAATTGCCTTAAATACATTACATCAGCGGAAGATACATGTCTGATTACAGACTACAATCAATTGCCTAGTGGAAAAGATAAAACACACCATTCCCGTAACCACACGGGTCCAGGCTCTCCGCCAGGATCCACCTAACTAGTCGTCGTCGAGTCTTCGCGAAGGCATCCAGAAGAAGGGTTGTCGAGCTCCACTGAATTCCAAGATCGTTTGCATAACGTGCATAAAAGAGAAAAGAAAGAGGTGAGATATATCAAAAGTCTTGTAACTAACTTCTCACGGGTAAGATGGGGGTAGTGGTGAGTTTGCAGTAGCACTAGCAATATATGAGTGCCTAACGGTCTATTTTAGAGTAAAGTGAGAACCAAGCATTCGATGAGGAATCGCCTCCAAAAAGTCTTGCTATCAGCTACTTACGCAAACATAACACCTATCCTATCCTTGTCCTCCCCTTCGCATCCCAACGAAGAAGAAGCAGTCAAGGCACATACACATTGATCAAGTTATTAAGATTATCTCAGTTGTTGTTGTCTATGAACAAGGAGTAGGTCTCAAGTCATCCATAACCGTGGACACAGCTTCTCGAAAAGATTTACCACTACAGGGGTGTGCCAACTGCCCATTACAAGGCTCCGCACGTATGACGCCCCCAAAATCAATCCGTGTACAGTAATCATACACGTAGGGTACACGGCTGAGATTAGGGTGCCACGGTGAGAATATCACAGCACAACACTAAACACAAAAGGATAAACAAATATATTACAATAAAGGGGGGTCACGCGGACCCGAATACATAAGTCATACAAGCCATAATATCTGAGTACAGACATAGTTAGTCAAGTTTTGTCTTAAGAAGGCTAGCACAAATCACATCAGAGATACAGATCGAAAAGGCGAGGCCTCCTGCCTGGGATCCACCGAACTACTCCTGGTCAACGGGGAACTCGACGTCGTAGTAGGCGCCTCCGGGGTACTCCTGCTCCTGGGCTCCAACGTCGGCTGCAGCGGCCGATCAGGCAAAATAGTAAAGGAAATAAAGTAGGTGAGTATCTAGTATACCCGCGAGTCTTACGTCCGCTACTAAGCATTATGCATTGTATCAACGGAAAGAAGAGGCTGTATATAGTGGACTGAAAGACAGAAATCCAGAGCAAGGGTAAGAAGCTAGGCCTATCGAAGACTAGCATCTTCCGACGATGTCTTGCAGCATGAGGTAAGAATCAGCCAACAGTTTATATAAAGCATAAAGTAACAATGCAGCAGAAGTTGCTGCAGCATTGTATAATAATAAGTTGTAATGATTAACAATGCCTCCGAGTTCACCTCCTCGACATCCCCGCGAGGAAGAGAACCCGGAAACATACAGTTTAATAATAATAGTTTCTAGTGGTAAGATCCAGCTTTAGCATAAAGCGTCCTGTTACCGTGGACACGGCTATTCGAATAGATTAATCTTCCCTGCAAGGGTGCACTTGTGTTACACTACACGCACGGATATCCAGGGTGGCGGGAACGTTGTTAGGGGAACGCTCCACCGAGGCTATCCGACACTTCATAGCCCATCTTTCAAACTCAACAGAGAGGCCATCCGCCGGTCTAAATCCTAAGTACGCCAAGCCTTGGACCCCAACCCGAACGTACTCTTGCGCGGTGCGTGGCTGGCCGGTGAAGTTAAAGCAAATCCAAATAAGACACCACCGCGCGAGAAAATAAGACCACACCACTTCCCGGCAATCAGCCCGCAGTACTGCTGACGTCTGAAGAGTCCTCGGACGACACTACGAAGCAGAGGATCCCATAACTCGTAATTCCCACGGGTAGGTAGTGCGTACATGGCATATAGCCAACTCAAGACATCCGCCGAACCATTTAGCATTTTAATTAACCTGCGTGACAACTGTTATCGTTGCCTCGACTTAACTGACCCGCGGACAACGACAGCAGCCAGGACCACCAGTACATCGGTGCCTGCCCCGTCGTCCCACCAAGTCACTGCGGTTACCAACAAGTTGAACCGTCTCCTTACCTTGTCTCGCGTGTGCTCCTGGAGGAGCTCGACTTTCGTGGTTTGGTAACTCTCGCGGCCAACGATCAGGGGCCAATCACACCGGTACACTGGTCGTACCCTCCTTGTCGTCCCGTCGCAATACCTCTCGCGGGCACCGATGGGTCGCCCGACTTCTCACCTGAAGGACAACCATTACTCAGGTACCTAGAGCGGCTATACAGAGTCAGCCACGAGTGGAGTACAAGGATTACTCCTTGATAGCTCACACTTGATGGTGGCTCGGCAGAGCCGAGCTAGCGGACCTGAGGCGGTGTCTGCATTGTACCATACCTGTGCAGTTATAATATTTGTGTCCGCGTTCACTCCCCTGAGTGGTCACGGCCCTCTATCTAATCCTAGCTAACAATGCGCAGGGCTCACTGCTGAATAATGCATAATAATAATAGGCAGCATAGGATAAAAGAGGTACATCAAGGGGCGACAGAAACAGGCTATGCAATTGAATAGGATTGTAACGTAGCAGCAGCAGTAACAATGCCTAGTGCAAGAAATGTACGGAAAGATAGGAGATATCTGGGGAAGAGAATGGCTCTGCTTACCTGGAAGCTCGACGGTAGTAGTAGGGTCGTTGACGAAGTAGTCGTACCCAGCAGCGGTGTGGTCGACGGCAGCAGCGGGGTCTACCAGAGAATAAGGGGGGGAAGAAACAGTAAATACACAGCAAGCATATACAAACAGATGCATGACATGACAGATGAAATGTTATCGGTGTTCTAACGCAGTGCAATGCACGTTGCTCGGAACGGAAATTCATCTGGGGATGAACTACCAGCTCCGGGTGATTATCGTACAAGGTGTCCGGAGGGGGAGATATCATGCCGGAGGTGTCGTGGACATCCGACAAACGTATGGGTGGTGTATCCGGGTTAGTTGATCTATTCCGAACAACTTTCGTGTTCGAAATAAATTCATCCGGGTGCTTTAGCAATACCGGACAATTTATCGGACAGTCGGTCCGGAGGGGGACGGTTCCATGTTCGTTGTGTTAGAGGGGTGTGATAGAAATACGGATAGCGTATTCGTATTCGTTATATTTTTCTGATCAACTTTCATGTATAAAGTTTTTGAATCTGAGTTACGGTTAAAAAGTTATTGAATTTCAAAGTTTTAAATCATTTAAATGATTTTCTGAAATTTCTTTTATTATTTATTCAACATTATCCAGAACATTATCCAGAATAGTGCCTGACATGTGGGACCCACATGTCAGCCTCTGTTTATTTATAAAACATTTTAATAAATCAAAATAGCCTCTGGGCCGACATGTACGTCACTGGAATTTATTTAAATCTCTTAAATAATTAAAATCTGACAAGGGGGCCCAGTGGTCAGTGACTCCAGAGTTAACTAAACTTATCTAATTAAGTTAAATGGCAAGGGCCCACATGTCAGTGTCTGGGGGGTGGTTATGCCTCTGATTAATTTAACCAGGGGATTAACCGGTGGTGGCCCACCTGTAAGTGGCCCATCGTGGTAATTAACTTAACTTAATGATATTTCTGACAAGAGGGCCCCACTGGGCAGTGACTGGGAGGTCCTCCGGAGTCGCGCCGGCGACTGGACTCCGGCGAACTCGAGCTAGAGCTCGCTGTGGAGCATCGTTGGGCGCGGGATCAGTTCCATTTAATCGGGAAGAATAGCGCGAGTCGAACTAGGGTGGGGGAGGGTGACGGGGACGAGCAGGATGAGCTCGAGGTCAACAATGGCGGACGAGGCGGTCGATCTCCAATGGCTCCTTGCTACATGCGAAGAAATCGAACGCTCTACGGGGTGGGATCGACCATATGGTCCATGGGGAGCACGCGGGTGTCATTGGCGTGAGCTGGGACGGACCAAGTCGACGGCTACATCGATGTGCCACGGTGGCCGGAGCAAGCGAATTGGGGGAAAAGGCTACGGGCTTAGCGTACGGACACGGACGGAAGGCGAACAACGAGAAGCTCACACTGAACGTGTAGACGGTGGCAACGGGCTCGACGGAGGTGCGAGGTGGCCGGAATTTGAAGTCGATCCCGGCGGCTGGAGGTAGACGACGACGGTGATTCCAGTCGATGAAGTATCTCCGGGGTTCTCCCCTTCTACAGAGTGGTGGAGACGTCGATGGCGCACACGCTTGACACGGTGGTGTGGCTTGCCGTGGCGGTTGGACGCGTCTGCGCGCGACGACGACGACGACGGCGGCCTGGCGAGAAATTTTCCCCGAGGCGTGCGAGAAGAGGAGGAGGGGAAAGGGAGGGGGAGGATGTCCAGGGGGGTAGTTGGGTGTCGCCCTTATCGCCTCCATGAGGGAGCAGGTGAGGGGGCAGGTGAGGGGGGCGGCGAAGCAGTGGCCTCCATGGCCATGGCTGTGCCACGGCGAGGGGCAGGTGGGGAGTTGGTGGGAAGAGGAGGAGGGAGGGAGCTGGGCCCGGGGTGGGCCTCGCCCTGGGTGGGGTATAGGGGTTTTCAATTTGTTTTGTTTTTCTGTATTTCTGTTGTTTACTGCTGCAATTAAAATAAATGCTTCTGCATTTTATTTAAATGTGTTGGGGGTTTGTAAAATAGGTGTATGTCACATGTAGGTGACACAAAAGGTTTGGTACATTTTAAAACTCAGTGGATATTTCTTTCAAATATTTTATGATTAAAAAGGACCTTATAAGCTACTGTTATAATTGTTTGAGATTTTTCATAACTCCAAAAATTACCAAAGTTGGTCCAACATGATTATAATGATTTTAGGCAATTTACAAAAATGGTTTCAGGATTTATGGAACAACTTTATTTGAACACTTTTGTTTTAATTTTTATTCAAAGCAGTTCCAACTAGGGTTTAGTTTCTTGATGAGGAAGATGCATTGGGATTTGGGTGTTGATTACCAACCAGCATGGTTTGAAAAGAGCAAAAGCAAAGTTTGATTAAGGACAGGGGATAATAGTGATTAACAAACAGTGATGGTCAACAGTGATGATGATTACTGTTACAGAAGAGGGTGTTACAGCACGCACGCCCATCTCTCTCAGTTCATACCCATCATAGGAAACCATTTTATGATTTAGTTCCGAGAGATCCGAAACGACACGTCCCTCTAACTAACAACGCACAAATCCGGGTGGCCCCCGTGGAGTCGACACCGAACCCAAGAGTCGGCCGCGCTCTCGGATCGGACTCTTCCGTATGGCTAAGGTCGGGGTTAACCTCACCTGAACTCAGGGGCTTCCCTAGCTCACCAGTGTGGACCAACAGAGGAACTCTATCTCCATTGGCCCAGGTTGTTTAAAAACTGCGAGGGGATCCAACCAAGCACACACACGAGGTTTCAAATGGTAAATAGCTCGGGGCACCACTATAAATGTTTGAAGCTAGGTAGGTAATAAAAGGGGACCCCATAAAATCCCACACGCGGTTAGGCACGCTCGTCAAGAGACACAATTCCCGGAACTCGGGTCCTAGGTGACTCGAATGGAACAAAGCGTCGGGGCGGGATAGCCTTGACCTCCCATCCTTCGTCGAATATAGTCAACATTTATAATAATCATATCATCCACAACCATATAATAATGTGATAGCCCAATCCAAGGAGTAACATGAGGTAACAATTCATAACATCCTAGCATGCATACTAAGCAGTGGCTGAGCAGCGAGCAATAGTAACATAGCCGAACAAGGTTTGCTGGGATGTGGAGGACATGGCTGTTTGGGATTATTTGAGAGGCATGAATATGAAGTGGTAGGATCAAGCAATCGTTCTATCCTACACCTAGGCGCGAGTGAGCTGAAAGTTATAATCATGATATATACTCTCCCTTACCTGATGAGAAGACAAAACCGAAGGTGTAGTCGATCGCAATCTCGCATCGTCTTCGAGAGGTACCCGCGGAAGCACACAAGGAGGAAACACTGGAAAAGGAAATCGACGATCAAGCATCTATTACTACGAAGCAATCAAGAAGGGCACACGATACAACACACGGGTAACGCATCTATCGTCGAGAGCAGTTACTAACAGGTTAAGTGGAGTACTCGTCACACACGATGATACCGGACATTTAGAATGGTTCACGTTCTTTAGCTACACAACATGATCAAAGGTTGTTAACATGGAAAGAGGTGAAGCACAAAGTAAACTATCTAATCTAGTCAATTTAAGTGGGGGGGTAAAACCTATACATGGCAACTATTACGGACCCCACGATATTTATTGCATTTGGTATTGTTCTGCCCTACACCATATTTTATATTTGTTCTTAGCAAGCAAGAGCAGCACAATCAAGATCTACACAAAATTCTAGCCAAGTTACATATAAGGAACATTTTAATTGGAGTTACCATTAAAAAGTTATTAAATAAAGCACTTACGGTGGCATGCGATGTAAAATGCATTAAAACAACATGTAGATAAAAGCAAACATGGAAAAGGAGCACATTTTATTAATCTACACGCAAAACGGAGCTAGTTTCATGTAGAAAGTGTCTCCATCCGAGCTACCGGTGAAAAGATAAAGCTCCCGCCAAAATCGAGTGCAATCTGCCATAATTTAATATTCAGAAAATATTATAAACGAACGTGGGCCGAAAGCACTACTGCTGGGCTAAACAAGGTGGGCGAGACCTAGCTAAGGATCGCACACGCGCGCCACATAGAAATTGGCCAAGCCCAGCAGCAATGGAAAAAAAAGGTGGAGCTGCGTCACCTTACTGGGCCGAGCCCAAGAGGCGGGGTGGGCGCTGGATAGCTTGGCCTCGCCCAGGGTGGCATGCCACGCTGGGCCGCGTGAGGGATTTGGGCCACAGTGACGCAGGACGGTGCTAGGTTGGGGGCTCTGCTGGGATGCGCTGGCATTCCAGCCCACGCGAGCACGAGGGGGGCGGCTGGGACGACGTCCTCGTCCTCGTCCTGACCTGGATAGGACCCGGCGGCGGCGGCTTCACTTGCCGGCAACGAACGGCGCGGGGGAGGTCCAGTGAGGAGGCCGGGCTACCGGAAAGGGGTGCGATGGCCGGAGGTCGCCAGATCTGCGGGGCGGCGGCGACCTACAACTCTCCAGCGAGGATATCGGGCGGCTGAGCTCGGGGCAGTGGCCTCCATTGCGGTGGGCCCCTGAAGACTTCTTCCTAGTCACGGCGAGAGGAGGGTGAGGTGAGGTAGAAGGAGGGAAAGGATGAGGAAGAGGAAGGGTGGGGAGGGGTGAGGCGACCTGGCCGGCGGCGGCTCGCCGGAGGAGCTTGGGCCGCGGGGTTGGCCGCGGGCTGGTGCGGCCCGGACGCGGCTGGAGGTGGGAGGCTGCTCCGGTGGGACGATGTGGCGCAATATGGTGCGTCTGTCTCCCGATCTGACGGCTGGAACGCGTCCAGATCTAGGGTTTCGGAAATTTAGAGAGCTAGGGGGCTGATCAGAAATTTCAGAGGGGGGTGGATGCGAATTTTGTGTTAGGGAAACCCTAGAAGGGCTAGGGAGAGTGATGGTCGTTATATAGGGGTGGTCTGGATGGAAGGTTTACGCAAACGCCTTTGAATTGATAATAAAAACAAAGTGCCATATTAAACTTTGTCCAAAATTTGTGCAACCAGTTTTGTTAATTGCACAATATTCACTGGACCTTGATGAACCAACTTGGGTAATTTACTAAGGTATAAAATAATTCAAACAAATCAAAAAATAGCTTGAAAACTCCCTACTAACTATTTATTATATAAAAGAAATATTAAATGAGTTAGTAAAACTCCAAAACTTTTTGTGGCAATGATACATAGTGCAACACTAATTATTGAACCTACCACATATTTTACAAAATTACAAAAGCATAAGAAACAAATGCAAAAAGGAAATAACCGAAACAAAGAAAAGAAAAACAATAGAAAATAAGAAAACCTATCTAACACCCTAGGCAGAGCCCATCCCGACCCACCTTCCCCCTCCCACTGGGCCGGCCCACCCCAGCCACTCCCTCTTCCCCTCCATGTTCACCTCGCCTGTGGCAGCCATCCATGGCGCCACGGCCACGGCCGTCGCTGTGGCGGCCATCCGATGGCGCCGGCGAGGATAAGAGGCCATGCCCCCCTCTGACCCGGGACAAACCCTAGGCCGTCCTCTTCTATTCCTCTCCCTCACCCTCGCGCTCTACCTCCTCCACGCATGGAAGCCGACGCGTCCGCCGTCGTCGCGTCGCCACCGTGGTCGTGGCCAACGACCACACCGGAACGCGCCAAGACGTCCAGGAGGTCCGCCTCGTCGTCCTCGTCGTCCCCATGTGCTGGATTGGCTCGGGGAGCCACTGCGTCGTCGCCATCGCCGTCATTTCCCCTCCACGGCTGTCACGCTCCGCCGCCGAAATTTGCCCGCCTACGGTCACCGTCGCGCTCCCCAGGTTTCCCACGAGCTCTGGGGTGAGCCTTTCGTTCGACCCCCCTGTTCCCCGTCTCGTTCCGCCGCCGTAGCTTCCACCATCCATGATCGCCGCTGCCATTGCCATGGCGCGCTCACCACGCCGCGTCGCGCCTTCTGTGACCGCGTCGGCGCGCTCTGGTCGCCGGTGGCTGCGCCTTGAGGCACCCAATGTGTGGCCACACCTTACCTCGCCGCGGCTCCCCCCCCCTCGCCGGAGCCTCCTCCGTTTGCCATCGTTGGCGAGGGCACGACTGGCTATTAGCCAGTGGGCTGCCCCACTGACACGTGCCCCCCCATATCTGATTAGCCACTGATTAAAACAATAAAAAGAAGAAGAAAAATGACCCCCCTAAGTCACTTACCAGTGGGCCCAAGGCCATTTGATTTAAATTAATTTGATTAAATTACCTAGTGTGTATGACATGTGGGCCCTCTGTCCTGTTTGATTAAATTAGATTGACTTAAATAGCAACTCCCTATGGCATGTGGACCCCATAGGTTATTTAGATTAATAATTGGAATCTTAATATATGTGTCTCTGACACCTAGGACCCACTGGTCAGTTGACCAGTCAAACACCCCCTGTGTATGACAGGTGGGCCCCCTCGGTCAGTGCTGTTGTGGATAATGTTCTGGATAATGTTGCATTTTAATAATAAAGAAAATTCCAGAAATTGATTTAATATCTTTTTAAATTTAGAAATTCAATATCTTTTAAACCGTAAGTCGGATTAAAAAACTTTATACATGAAACTTGCTCAGAAAAATATAACGGTGAAGAATACGCTACCCGTATTTCCACCATCCCCTCTAGCATATCGAACCCGCGACATTCCCCCTCCGGATAATTTGTCCAGTTATTACCCAGAGCCGGTAAAATTGCCGGTTAAATTCCCGTTTCGTCTGCAACGTGTAGCATCGCGTTAGTTCATCTCTAGCTTAACGTTTGACATGTCTTGTATTTTTATTGCTATTATTGCCATGTATTTATTTTTTCTTCCCCATCTCTTATTGTCCGGTAGTTTCAACGTCCGCTGATGATGCCCCTGTGATCGACTACGTCGACGACGACAGTACCTCTACCGTCGAACTTCCAGGCAAGCAGAGCCATTCTCTTCCCCAGATATCGCCTATCTTTCCGTACATTTCTTGCACTAGGCATTACTGCTGCTGCTACGTTACAATTCCTATTTTTGTTGCATAGCATGTCATTGTCGCCCCTTATTGTACCTTCCTTTATCCTATGCTGCCTATATACATATATATTATATCCAGCAGTGAACCCTGCGCCTTGTTAGTCAATAGGGTTAGATAGCGGGTCGTGTTCACTCTGGGAGTGAATGAGGATACGTTACATTACAACTGCTACAGGCACAGGTCAGAGCAGACACCGCTTCAGGCCCTACCCCGGCTCTGCCGAGCCACCTCAATTGTGAGCTATCGAGGAGTAATCCTTGTACTCCCCTCGTTGCTGACTCTGTATAGCCGTCCTAGGGTACTGAACCACGGTTGTCCTTAAAGGTAAGAAGTCGGGTGACCCCACGGTGCCCGCGCATGGTATTGTATCGGAACGACAGGACAGGTGTATTCCACCGGTGTGCGGTGAGCCTGGTACTTGTTCGTGGCCGAGAGATATCCTGTTGTACGAAAGTTGAGCTCTACCAGGAGAAAACGCGAGACAAGGTAAGGAGAAAGTTGAGCTCTACCGCACTAGTTGGTGGGACGACAGGGCAGGCACCGGTGTTACTGGTGGTCCTGGCTTCTTTTGTTGTCCGTGACTCACCCAAAAAGGGGCAACGATAACGGTTGTCTCGACAGATAATAATAAAATGACTAACGGTTTAGGTGGATGACTTGAGAGGCCGCAAAGGCCTGTACGCACTACCTTCACGTGGGATAACGGTGTGGGCCCTCAGCGTTGTGGTCTCGTTTGAAATATCTGAAAGACGTCCATTTCAGCATTGTGGCACGGTCGAATCCGCATCCCAGAGGAGTTTCGTGGAATTCACCCTGTACACAACGACCCAGAGGGCGAGGGGCGACGGTCCAAGACCTCCTTGCGCTTAGGATGTAGACCGGCGGGGACCTCTCCGATGAGCCGTAGGATGGGCCTCGGCGTGTCAGATAGCCTCGGTGGGGTGTTCCCTAACAAGGTGTATGCCAACCTAGAGATCCGAGCGTGCAGGCTGAACAGTAGTGCACCTCTGCAGGGAGTTTAATCTATTCGAATAGCCTTGTCCACGGTAACAGGACGCTTTATGCTGAAGCCAAAGCCTACTACTACAAATTACTACTATTAAATTGTTGGTTCCGGTTTATCTTCCTCGCAGGCAAGTCGGGGAGGGGATCTCGGAGGCATTGGTAATCATAATTATTACAACTTACTATTATACAATGCTGCAGCAACTTCTTCTGCATTGTTATTACATTCATTCTATTGAACTGTTTGCTATTCTTTTGTTGTGCTTCAAGACTCGTTGGAAGATGCTAGTCTTCGATAGGCCTAGCTTCTCATCCTTATTCTCATTTCTACCTTGCAGTCCACTATATACAGCCTCCGCTTTCCATTTGATACAATTGCATAAATGCTTAGTAGCGGACGTAAGACTTGCGGGTATGCTAGATACTCACCCTTTCTTTATTTCCCCCTTTTGGTTTTTCCTGATCGGCCGCTGCATTCGAAGTTGGAGTCCAGGAGTAGGAGTACCCCGGAGGCGACTACTACGACGCCGAGTTCCCCGTCGACCAGGAGTAGTTCGGTGGATCCCAGGCAGGAGGCCTCGCCTTTTCGATCCGCATCTCTGATGTTATTTGCGCTAGCCTTCTTAAGGCAAAACTTGACTAACTATGTATGTACTCAGATATTATGATTGTTTAACTTATGTATTCGGATCTTTGTGGTCCCTGGTTTTTAATATCAATTTTATCTTATTTGAGTCTAGTGTTGTGCTGTGATATTATCATCGTGGCACCCTGGTTTCGTTCGTGTACCCTGCGTGTATGATTACTGTACACGGCTTGATTTTGGGGGCGTCACAAATTGGTATCAGAGCCGATTGCCTGTAGGAAGCCACCCCACCACTACTTGGTCGAAGTTGAGTTTAGTCTTTGAAAAACTATTTTGCTAACTTAATGTTTGGCTTACGGGCCCACATCGATATCACCTCGTCGTTATATCTAGGGTATTAGGATCCTTTTCTTCGTACCTATGCTCTGGGACTCTGCTCCCTTATCCTTGCTGGTAAGTTTTACTAACTCTGACATTACGATCACGTTCTCTTGATTCCACCCAGCGTTCTGGTGCTTCCCCCTTGATTGAGTCGTGTCGCAGGAGTTCTGACCCAGTTCCCAGACCGCGGATTCCCTTTCTCACTCGGGGTAGGCCGCGCGTTCTCTGGAACAAACTCCTGTGGCCAACAGTTTTCTTGCAGCGTGATTGACATAACGGAAGCTATGTCGCGTCGTGTAATCCTTACCGCAGTCTACGCGCCGCCTAGTGTGTCCTTTTTCCTTAATTTCTACGCCGTTAGGCTGCCCGATTTTTTATTGACTCTGGGTGTGGATGTGTATGTCTTATATGACTACTCATATATATCTGTGCCTCATCTTCATTGTCGCATTACCCCATGCTTGCTTCCAGTATCTCGAAAAAATTTCATCGTTGAAATACCCCTGTTAAAATTTAAGAAGGATGGCTGATGATCCCCCACCTCCACCTTATATGGCCGCAATACTACAACAGTTTGATCTGAACCGTCAGTTTATGACCGGAGTAATGGCCCAGCTTCCAACTCAGAATTCCCCAATAACGCTGCCAGAATTTGTGCGACTCAACCCATCTGTTTTCCGCAACTCCACCAATCCCATGGATGCTGATGATTGGCTCCGTGACATCCTGTTTGAGATGGAGTCAGCTAATGTTTCCTCGGCCAGTTATGTTACGTTTGCGGCATTTCATCTGAAGGGTTCAGCCGCTCAATGCTGGGAAAGTCACAGGCGTGTGCTGCCTGCTGGGACTATGACCACTTGGCAAGAATTCCAGTTAGCTTTCCGTGCATGGCCCATTCCTCGAGGTCTTGTGGACCAGAAGAAGGAGGAGTTCCTCAAACTTAGACAAGGAACGACAACTGTTGTTCAATATCATAGGAGATTCCTTGAACTGTCTCGCTATGCTGAGGATTATGTCGACACCGACGCTCGCAAGCAGGAGAAATTCCCTGAAGGATTGCATCCCGATATGAAGCTCGCACTGGCTGTTAATGATTTCGCAGACTCTGCGACGCTCGTGAGCAAGGCATTCCAAGTTGAAACTGCTCTGGCTGATCATCGGGAATCCCTCAAGCGTACTCGAGATGTTGGACCATCCTTGGGTCGGCCATCGTAGAAACTTCAAGTCTATTTCCCGCACAATGTCCATCACCGACCTGCTCCAATCCTAAGGACATCTTATGTTGCACCTCGTCTGCCTCCGCCTACGAGACAACTAACAAGCCATTCTGGACGACCCAATACTATGGCTCCTTCCCGTGTTGATGGGTTATGCAGCAAGTGTGGTCTATAAGGATACCTTGTTATCAACTGTCACCCTGCTGGTCGTAAGAAGAGCACTCGAAGCCGGCATTTCAGGAACTCTAAGGCCAAACCACCTACAATTGCACTTGGCCATGCCAATCATATCGATATAACAAAGGCTCGAAAAGATCCGGCTATCGTGATGGGAACCCTTCTTGTTAATTCAGAACCAGTTTCTATTCTGTTTGATTCAGGAGCATCGCATTCCTTCGTGTTTGAGTCATTTTCACTCAAGCAAGAATTACCATTAGAGTGCATGTACTCTCCGCTGCTGATCAGTTCTCCCGGATCCATGTGGGAGACCTCGATGATAGCCCACAACAACCGTATTGAAATTGGAGGATTAGTGTTCCCTACGTCTCTCATGGTCCTCAAGGTTACCACCATAGACGTCATTCTTGGTATGGATTGGCCGAGAGCACATAAGGCTCGCATCGATTGCGATGTTAAGGAAGTCTGTTTCACGAACCCCTCTGACCAGATAGTCTACTATTCAGCCCAGATGATTCAACATGCCGAGAACCAGATATATGCTCTGAATGCTCTAAACGCTGCACCTCTCAAAGGGATCGAAAACATTCCAGTCGTTTGCGATTTTCCAGGCGTCTTTCCAGAAGAACTGCCGGGATTACCCCCGATCAGAAATGTCGAATTTATCATCGACTTGAAGCCCGACACTATTCCTATTGCCAAGCGTCCTTACAAGATGCCACCACATGAAATCCTTGAACTTAAGGAGGAAATCGACAAATCACTTCAGAAAGGACTCATTCGCCCCAGTTCATCTGCTTGGGGAGCACCTTCACTCTTTGTCAAGAAAAGCGATGGCACGAACCGTTTGGTCCAAGATTACCGACCAATCAACCAGGCAACAATATAGAACAAGTATCCGCTCCCTCGAATCAACGATCTATATGATCAACTTGATGGATCTACGGTGTTCTCGAAACTTGACTTGAGGTTGGGTTACCATCAGATCCGGGTTCGTAAAGAGGACATTCCGAAGACCGCTTTCATTACTCTCTATGGTTCATATGAGTACACCGTCATGTCTTTTTTCCTGACCAATGCCCCGGCCACTTTCTCCCGATTGATGAACTATATATTCATGGAATACCTCGACAAGTTCGTCGTGGTTTATCTGGATGATATTTTGGTATACTCCAAGAATGAAGAGGAACATGTTGAACACCTTCGTCTTATACTGGAAAAGCTTCAAGAACAAGAACTCTACACTAAGTATTCTAAGTGTGAGTTCTGGCTCCCTGAAGTAACCTACCTTGGTCACGTGATTTCCAAGGATGGCATTGCCGTCAACCCAGAACGTATTCAGGCTATCCTGGATTGGACTCCCCCAAGACTGTCAAGCAAGTCAGAAGTTTCCTCGGACTCACCATCTATTGCCGCCGTTTCGTCGAGAACTTTTCCAAGATTGCCAAGCCTCTGACAAATCTGCTTCACAAAGGCGTCAAGTTTGAGTGGACCGACAAATGCCAGGAAAGTTTCCAAGCTCTCAAGGAGAAGCTCGCTTCTCCTCCGGTGCTTGCTCCCCCTAATACCCGGAAGGACTTCGTGATATATTGCGACGCATCTCGTCAAGGATTAGGTTGTGTCCTAATGCAAGAGCGCAAAGTGATTTCTTATGGCTCTAGACAGTTGCGTTCTCATGAAGATAGCTATCCAACACATGATCTCGAATTGGCAGCAGTAATTTATGCATTGAAGCTATGGCGACATTACCTCGTTGGTAATCTTTGCGAGATCTACACCGACCACCAAAGCCTGAAATACATGTTTACTCAGCCAGACCTGAATCTTCGCCAACAAAGATGACTCGAGACAATAGCCGATTTGAACATGGATATTCATTACACCCCTGGCAAAGCTAATGTGATGGCCGATGCCTTAAGACGCAAAGCCTACTATTCTGAACTTGAAGTCCAGATAGATCAGCCACTTCTGTATGAAGAGCTCCACAAGTTGAACCTTGAAAGTGTTCCGCTGGGACATGTGAATTCCCTGGTTCTTAAATCTGACCTCGACGATAGCATCAAGGTGATACAAGGTTATGACTCTGACATTGCGAAGATTAAGCGCTATCTCGCCACTGGGAAGCCCTCATTCTTCCATGTTGCTTATGATAGTACGATGTACTTCAAGGGTCGTTAGTGGTCCCGACAAAAGAGGCCAACCTGGACCACACCCCGGATGTCATGAAAGAAGCTCATGATACACCCTTGTCTATCCACCCTGGCAGTACCAAGATGTACCAAGACATTCGTCAGAGGTACTGGTGGTCTAACATGAAGCAAGACATCACTCGATATGTTGATGAGTGTGACTTTTGCCGTCGCGTCAAAGCCGAACATCAAAGACCTGCTGGAACTCTGCAACCACTCTCTATTCCTGAATGGAAATGGGACAAGATTGAAATGGACTTCGTCACCGGTTTTTCGCGATCACAGAAGGGTCATGATGCTATCTTTGTCTTCATTGACCGGTCTCCAAGGTTGCTCACTTTCTGCCAGTCAAGGAGACGATCTGTACTAGTCAGTTAGAAGACTTGTATGTTTCCAGAATTGTGTCGCTCCACGGTATTCCGTTGGAGATCAGTTCAGACCGTGGCAGTATTCTCACCTCAAGATTCTGGGATAGTTTCCAAGAAGCTATGGGCACTCACCTAAACTTCAGCACCGCTTATCACCCGCAGTCGCAAGGCCAAGTTGAACGAGTAAATCAAGTGCTTGAAGATATGCTTCGAGCTTGTGTCATCTCATTCGGTAAGAAATGGGAGAAATCTCTTCCATTTGCTGAATTCTCGTACAACAACAGCTATCAAGCTAGTCTGCAGATGGAACCCTTTGAAGTTCTCTATGGACGTAAGTGTCGAACCCCTCTGAATTGGTCAGAAACTGGGCAAAGAGCACTTGTTGGTCCGGACATTATCTAGCATGCTGAAGATCAGGTTCGCGTTATACGTGAACATCTGAAAGCTCCTCAGTACCGCCAGAAAAGAAACTATGATCGCAAGCACAAAGAAATGGTCTATCAACCCGGCGAACAAGCGTACCTCCGTGTCACTCCGATGAGGGGCACTCATCGCTTCGGGATCAAAGGAAAGTTAGCTCCTCGCTACATTAGCCCATTCCGTATTCTTTCCAGAAGTGGACCAGTGCCATAACGATTGGAATTGCCACCGAACCTCTCCCAAGTCCATGATGTCTTCCACGTGTCGCAACTCCGTCGCTGCTTCAAGGACCCTATTCGTGAAGTGGAACATGATATGATTGAGTTGCAGCAGGACTTGACTTATCAGGAACATCCGAGCCGCATTCTTGATCAGTCTGAACGTCGAACCCGCAACAAGACAACCAAGTTCCTCAAAGTTCAGTGGTCGAATCATTCTGAAGAGGAAGCCACTTGGGAACGCGAAGATCGTCTTCGCGATGAATACTCTGACCTTTTCCTCACTACCACTTAAATTCTCGGGACGAAAATTCTTGTTGTGGAGGAGATTTGTAACACCCTTGGTGTCATGTAACAGTTATTACTTTTGTTTAAGACAATTACTATTGCTAATCATGCTTTGATCCTCATTGCATCTGATCATTTCAAAAACCCCTTTGAAATAATAATAATAAAAAGCGCCAAATAAAACTTTGTCCAAAATTTGTGCAACCAGTTTTGTTAATTGCATAATATTCACTGGACCATGATGAACCAACTTGGGTAATTTACTAAGCTATAAAATAATTCAATCAAATCAAACAATAGCTTGAAAACTCCCTTCTAACTATTTCTTATGTAAAAGAAATATTAAATGAGTTAGTAAAACTCCAAAACTTTTTGTGGCAATGATACATAGTGCAACACTAATTATTGAACCTACCACATATTTTACAAAATTACAAAAGTATAAGAAACAAATGCAAAAAGGAAATAACCGAAAAAAGAAAAGAAAAACAATAGAAAAAAAGAAAACCTATCTAACACCCTGGCCAGAGCCCACCCCGGCCCACCTTCCCCCTCACACTAGGCCGGCCCACCCCAGCCACTCCCTCGTCCCCTCCCTGTTCACCTAGCCCATGGCAGCCATCCATGGCGCCACGGCCACGGCCGTCGTCGTGGCGGCCATCTGATGGCGCCGGCAAGGATAAGAGGCCATGCCCCCCCTCTGCCCCGAGATAAACCCTAGGCCGCCCTCTTCCATTCCTCTCCCTCACTCTCGCACTCTTCCTCCTCCCTGCACAGAAGCCGCCGCGTCCGCCGTTGTCGCGTCGCCATCGTGGTCGTGGCCAACGGCCATACCGGTCCGCGCCAAGACGTCCAGGAGGTCCGCCTCGTCGTCCTCATCGTCCCCATGTGCTGGATTGGCGCGGGGAGCCATTGCATCGTAGCCATCGCCGTCGTTTCCCCTCCACGGCCGTCGCACTCCGCCACCAAAATTCACCCGCCTCCGGTCACCGTCGCGCTCCCCATGCTGCCCACGAGCTCCGGGGTGAGCCTTTCGTTCGACCCCGCTGTTCCCCGTCTCGTTCCTCCGCCGTAGCTTCCCCCGTCCGAGCTCGCCGCCGCCATGGCCATGGAGCACTCACCACGCCGCGGCGCGCCTTCTGTGCCCGCGCCCGCGCTCTCTGGCCACCGGTGGTTGCGCCATGAGGCACCCAACGCGTCGCCATGCCCAACCACACCGCGGCTCCCCCCCCCCCTCGCCGGAGCCTCCTCTCTTTGCCGTCGCCGGCGAGGGAACGGCTGGCTATTAGCCAGTGGGGTGCCCCACTGACATGTGGCCCCCCAGATCTGATTAGCCACTAATTAAAACAATAAAAAGAAGAAGAAAAATGACCCCCCCTAAGTCACTTACCAGTGGGCCCAAGGCCATTTGATTTAAATTAAGTTGATTAAATTACCTAGTGTGTATGACATGTGGGCCCTCTGTCCTGTTTGATTAAATTAGATTGTCTTAAATAGCAACTCCCTATGACATGTGGACCCCATAGGTTATTTAGATTAATAATTGGAATCTTAATATATGTGTCTATGACACCTGGGACCCAGTGGTTAGTTGACCAGTCAAACACCCCCTGTGTATGACAGGTGGGCCCCCTCTGTCAGTGTTGTTGTGGATAATGTTCAGGATAATGTTTCATTTGAATAATAAAGAAAATTCCAGAAATTGATTTAAAAATGTTTTAAATTTAGAAATTCAATATCTTTTAAACCGTAAGTAGGATTAAAAAACTTTATACATGAAACTTGCTCCGAAAAATATAACGGTTAAGAATACGCTACCAGTATTTCCACCACACCCATCTAGCATACCGAACCCGAGACATTCCCCCTCCGGGTCGTCTGTCCGGTAATTACCCGGAGCCGGTAAAATTGCTGGTTAAATTCCCGTTTCGTCTGCAACGTGTAGCACCGCCTTAGTTCACCTCTAGCTTAACGTTTGCCATGTCTTGTATTTGTATAGCTATTATTTCCATGTATTTATTGTTTCTTCCCCCTCTCTTATTGTCCGGTAGTTTTGACGTCCGCTTCTGATGCCCCTGTGATCGACTACGTCGACGACGACAGTACCTCTATCGTCGAGCTTCCAGGAAAGCAGAGTCATTCTCTTCCCTAGATATCTCCTATCTTTCCGTACATTTCTTGCACTAGGCATTGCTGTTGTTGCTACGTTACAATTCCTATTTTTGTTGCATAGCATGTCATTGTCGCCCCTTATTGTACGTTCCTTTAGGCTATGCTGCCTATATACATATATATTATATCCAGCAGTGAACCCTACGCCTTGTTAGTCAATAGGGTTAGATAGCGGGTCGTGTTCACTCTAGGAGTGAATGCGGATACGTTAGATTACAACTGCTACATGTACGGTTCAGAGCAGACACCGCTTCAGGCCCCTACCCCGGCTCTGCCGAGCCACCTCAAGTGTGAGCTATCGAGGAGTAATCCTTGTACTCCACTCGTTGCTGACTCTGTATAGCCGTCCTAGGGTACTGAACCACAGTTGTCCTTACAGGTAAGAATTCGGGTGACCCCACGGTGCCTGCGCATGGTATTGTAGCGGAACGACAGGACGGGTGTATTCCAGCGGTGTGCGGTGGGCCTGGTACTTTTTCATGGCCGAGAGATATCCTATTTTATGAAAGTCGAGCTCCACCAGGAGCACACGCGAGACAAGCTAAGGATACGGTTCACCTTGTTGGTAACCACACGAATTGGTAGGACGACAGGGCAGGCACCGATGTTACTTGTGGTCCTGGCTGATGTCGTTGTCCGTGACTCACCCAAAAAGGGGCAACGATAACGGTTTTCCCGACAGATAATAATAAAAATGACTAACAGTTCAGGTGGATGACTTGAGAGGCCGCAAAGGCCTATACGCACTACCTTCACGTGGGATAACGGTGTGGGCCCTCCGTGTTGTGGTCTCGTTCGAAAACTCTGAAAGATGTCCATTTCAGCATTGTGGCACAGTCAGATCCGCATCCCAGAGGAGTTGCGTGGAATTCACCCTGTACACAACGACCCAGAGGGCGAGGGGAGACGGTCCAAGACCTCCTTGCTCTTAGTATGTAGACCGTAAGGGACCTCTCTGATGAGCCATACGATGGGCCTCGGCGTGTCGGATAGCCTCGGTGGGGTGTTCCCTAACAAGGTGTACGCCACCCTGGAGATCCGAGCGTGCATGATGAACAGTAGTGCACCCCTGCAGGGAGTTTAATATATTCGAATAGCCGTGTCCAGGTAACAGGACGCTTTATGCTGAAGCCAGAGCCTACTACTACAAACTACTACTATTAAACTGTTGGTTACGGTTTCTCTTCCTCGCAGGGAAGTCGGAGGCATTGATAATTCTTAGTTATTACAACTTACTATTATACAATGCTGCAGCAACTTCTGCTGCATTGTTATTACATTCATGCTATTGAACTGTTGCTATTCTTTTCTTGTGCTTCAAGACTCGTTGGAAGATGCTAGTCTTCGATAGGCCTAGCTTCTCATCCTTATTCTGATTTCAACCTTGCAGTACTCGATATACAACCTGCCCTTTCCATTTGATACAATTGCATAAATGCTTAGTAGCGGACGTAAGACTCGCGGGTATGCTAGATACTCACCCTTGCTTTATTTCCCCCTTTTTTTTCCTGATCGTCCGCTGCAGTCGACGTTGGAGTCCAGGAGCAGGAGTACCCCGAAGGCGACTACTACGACGTCGATTTCCCCGTCGACCAGGAGTAGTTCGGTGGATCCCAGGCAGGAGGCCTCGCCTTTCTGATCTGCATCTCTGATGTTATTTGTGCTAGCCTTCTTAAGGCAAAACTTGACGAACTATGTTTGTACTCAGATATTATGATTGTTTAACTTATGTATTCGGATCTTTGTGATGCCTGGTTTGTAATATCAGTTTTATCTTATTTGAGTCTAGTGTTGTGTTGTGATATTATCATCGTGGCACCCTGATTTCGGTCGTGTACCCTACGTGTATGCTTACTGTACACGGCTTGATATTTGGGACGTCACAGCACACGACCTCTGATTCAGACGAAATCTCGAACCACGCGCTCAGCGCGTCGAGCCCGTCAATCGTACCTCACTTTGATACCGTTCCGAGAATATTTAATGGCTGCCAATAAAATAATCCATTAAAATATAAATGGGGTTTTTCGTTTCGATGGAGAGGGCTGGTCTTGTGCCGGAAGTTGAGACGGTGCTCAGGTGAAACCCGGTGTCGCAACGGTCGTGTGCCATGGTGGAAATGGGTTGGTCACGCATCCGATACGAGAAATAGGGGGAGAAATATTAACAGATTAATAAATCGGTGAAGCAAATACTGCACACAATTCTAGCAAACAACAAAATAAAGCAACAAACAATTTTTTTAATTTGGGTGAAAATCCCAGGCTGTTACAATATAGAACCACCAAAAAAGGATCTCGTCCCGAGATCCTGGACAATCCGGGGGAGAGGAGGGGAGAGAAAAGAGAGTCAACAATCTTGAACACCACCAACAAGGGACTCTGCTCCATGTCGACGATGACATTTCGTCGAGAATTTTCCGCAGAGAGATGGCGACGTCGAAGAACGGAACCATCGGGAGACAAAAAGAAAGAACGATATTTGAAAGCGACGATCAAGGGAAGCATTCTCACTGAAATTGTGAGGATACTGGGCAAGAGGACTGAAGTCAACAGACGACCAAGATATTTACCCAGAGTTGGAACAACTAAAGGTACTACAGGATTTTCCAAACCTGAGATCGGAATCGAGACAATACGCTGCAAACAGGCATTGTAACTATTCCGAAACTCCACACCTCGAGATCCTAAAGTTTGAAAAGGGATAAGTCGAGAGTAAAACACTTACGACACTTGTCCTGATCAGAGCATGGGTAAGGAGGAAAAATAATCCTACTCTCCGATAACTAACTTAGTAACTACAAAATAGTTTTTGTCTAGACTCGACTTCAGCCAGAAAAGGGATCCTACGGTCGGTAAGGCTCTAATACCAAGTTGTAAGGCCCGATATGTGGTACTATTCCAGATCTAGATGTTTCCATCCAGATCCGGGGAAAAAGCACATATCGGTCCCACCGCGACATATGACAATGCCATATGCCCCGGATTTCCAACATGATATCACAACATTACAGCTACAAGGATACATCATCTCATACAATCGGCATATAATTGCCTTAAATACATTACATCAGCGGAAGATACATGTCTGAGTACAGACTACAATCAATTGCCTAGTGGCAAAGATAAAACACACCATTCCCGTAACCACACGGGTCCAGGCTCTCCGCCGGGATCCACCTAACTAGTCGTCGTCGAGTCTTCGCGAAGGCGTCCAGAAGTAGGGTCGTCTAGCTCCACTGAAGTCCAAGATCGTTTGCATAACATGCGTAAATGAGAAAAGAAAGAGGTGAGCTATATCAAAAGTCTTGTAACTAACTTCTCACAGGTAAGATGGGGTAGTGGTGAGGTTGCAGTCGCACTAGCAATATATGAGTTGCTAACGGTCTATTTTAGAGTAAGGTGAGAACCAAGCATTCGATGAGGAGTCGCCTCCAACAAGTCTTGCTGTCAGCTACTTACGCAAACATAACACCTATCCTATCCTTGTCCTGCCCTTCACATCCCGACGAAGAAGAAGCAGTCAAGGCACACACACATTGATCAAGTTATTAAGATTATCTCAGTTGTTGTTGTCTATGAACAAGGAGTAGGTCTCAAGTCGTCCATAACCGTGGACACGGCTTCTCGAAAAGATTTAATCCTGCAGGGGTGTACCAACTTCCCATTACAAGGCTCCGCACGCACGCCCATATCTCTCAGTTGCTACCCATCATAGGCAACCATTTTATGATTTAGTTCCGAGAGATCCAAAATGACAGGTCCCTCTAACTAACATTGCACAAATCCGGGTGGCCCCCAGGGAGTCGGCACCCAACCCAAGAGCCGGCCGCGCTCTCGGATCGGACTCTTCTGTATGGCTAAGGTTGGGGTTAGGCTCACCTGAACTCAGGGGCTTCCCTAGCTCACCAGTGTGGACCAACAGAGGAACTCTGTCTCCGCTGGCCCGGGTTGTTTAAAAACTGCGAGGGGATCCAACCAAGAACATACACGGGGTTTCAAATGGTAAATCAGCTCGGGCCACCACTAGAAATGTTTGAACTAGGTAGGTACGAAAAGGGGACCCCATAAAACCCCACACGCGGATAGGCACGCTCGTCAAGAGACACAATACACGGAAATCGGGTCCTAGGTGACTCGAATGGAACAAAGCGTCGGGGAGGGATAGCCTAGACCTCCCATCCTTCGTCAAATATAGTCAACATTTATAATAATCATATCATCCACAACCATATAATAATGTGATAGCCCAATCCAAGGAGTAACATGAGGTAACAGTTGATAACATCCTAGCATGCATACTAAGCAGTGGTTGAGCAGCGATCAATAGTAACATAGCCAAACAAGGTTTGCTGGGATGTGGAGGACATGGTTGTTTGGGTTTATTTGAGAGGCATGAATATGAAGTGGTAGGATCAAGCAATCTTTCTATCCTACACCTAGGCCCGAATGAGCTGAAAGTTATGAGCATGATATATGCTCCCCCTTACCTAATGAGAAGAAGAAACCGAAGGTGTAGTCGATCGCAAGCTCCCATCTTCTTCGAGAGGTACCCGCGGAAGCACAAAAGAAGTAAATACTGTAAAAGTCAATCGAAGATCAAGCATTTATTACTACAAAGTAATCACGGGTAACGCATTTATCTTCGAGAGCAGTTACTAACAGGTTAAGTGGAGTACTCGTCACACACGACGATACCGCTCATTTAGAATGGTTCAAGTTCTTTAGCTACACAACATGAGCAAAGGTTGTTAACATGGCAAGAGGTGAAGCACAAAGTAAACTATCTGATCTTGTCAATTTAAGTGGGGGGTAAAACCTATACATGGCAACTATTACGGACCCCATGATATTTATTGCATTTGGTACTGTTCTGCCCTACACCATATTTTATATTTGTTATTAGCAAGCAAGAGCACCACAATCAAGATCTACACAAAATTCTAACCAAGTTACATATAAAGAACATTTTAATTGGAGTTACGGGTAAAAAGTTATTAAACAAAGCATTTACGATGGCATGCGATGTAAAATGCAGTAAAACAGCATGTAGATAAAACCAAACATGGCAAAGGAGCACATTTTATTAATCTACATGCAAAACGGAGCAAGTTTCACGCAGAAACTGTCTCCATCCGAGCTATCGGTGAAAAGATATAGCTACCGCCAAAATCGAGTGCAATGTGCCATCATTTAATATTCAGAAAATATTATAATCGAACGTGGGCCGAAAGCACTACTGCTGGGCTAAACAAGGTGGGGGAGACATAGCTAAGGATCGCACACGCGCGCCACATAGAAATGGGCCAAGCCCAACAGCTATGCAAAAAAAAGAAAAAAAGGTGGAGCTGCCTCACCTTACTGGGCCGAGCCCAAGAGGCGGTGTGGGTGCTGGATAGCTTGGCCTCGCCCAGGGCGGGAAGCCGCGCTGGGCCGCGTGAGGGAGTTGGGCCACAGTGACGCAGGCCGGTGCTGGGCTGCACTGGCATTCCAGCCCACGCGAGCACGAGGTGGGCGGCTGGGACTACGTCCTCGTCCTCGTCCTGACCTGGACAGGACCCGGCGGCGGCGGCTTCATTGGCCGGCGACGAACGGCGCGGGGGAGGTACGGTGAGGAGGCCGGGCTACCGGAACGGGGTGCGGCGGCCGGAGGTCGCCAGCTCTGGGGAGCGGCGGAGACCTACAACTCTACAGCGAGGAGATCGGGCGGCTGAGCTCGGGGCAGTGGCCTCCATGGCAGCGGCCCCTTGATGGCTTCTTCCTGTTCACGGGGAGAGGAGGGAGAGGTGAGGGATAAGGAGGGAAAGGAGGAGGAAGAGGAAGGGTGGCGCGGGGCGAGGCGACCTGGCCGGCGGCGGCTCGTCGGAGGAGCTTGGGCGGCGGGGCTGGCCGCGGGCTAGTGCGGCCCGGACGCGGCTGGAGGTGGGAGGTTGCTCCGGTGGGACGACGTGGCGCAATCTGGTGCGTCCGTCTCCCGATCTGACGGCTGGAACGCGTCCAAATCTAGGGTTTCGGAAATTTAGAGGGCTAGGGGGCTGATCTGAAATTTCAGAGGGGGTGGCTGCGAATTTTCTGTTAGGGAAACCCTAGAAGGGCTAGGGAGAGTGGTGGTCTTTATATAGGGGTGGTCTGGATGGAAGGTGTATGCAAACCCCCTCGGGTCTTCTCTCTCGCGTCCGGTACTCCACGTTTCTGACCGTTAGGAGTGCATACGACCTCCAATTCGGACGAAATCTCGAACCACACGCTCAGCGCGTCGAGCCCGTCAATTGTACCTCACTTCGATACCGTTCCAAGAATATTTTACGGCGCCCAATAAAATAATCCATTTAAATATAAATGGGGTTTTTCATTCCAATGGCGAGGGCTGGTCTTGTGCCGGAAGTTGCGACGGTGCTCAGGTGAAACCCGGTGTCGCAACGGTCGTGTGTCGTGCTGAAAATGGGTTGGTCACGCATCCGATACGAGAAATAGGGGGGAGAAATATTCACCGATTAATAAATCAGCGAAGCAAATACTGCACACAATTCTAGCAAACAACAAAATAAAGCAACAAACAAATTTTTTAATTTGGATGAAAATCCCGGGTTGTTACAATATGTACCGAAGTGTGGGGCCCACATGTCTTAACAGGAAAATAAATAAACGAGGAGCGTAAAATGGGCAGTAGGACGATTTGAACTTTAGATCACAGGGAGTTGCTCGCGCATGCTAGCTAATACACCTAGCATAATTAGTTGTAAAAAATAACAGAGATATGCGATATATCCTTGCATGTATTAGTATTCAAGCATAGCTATAGGTAAATCAAATTATTCTCTTATTTCTGGCAAACGCAATATATTGCCCTCTTTGTGCACATGCCAGAATTTTCAAACATTCAGTAGCTACAGAAACATATTATTCTTTTAATTTGTTTGAAAATTTGAGCATGATGTATGTACATGATGTCCAAAATATCGATCACACAAGCATAAATGTCGTTCAAAGCATCCAACACCCAAGTATATAAATGCTGCCCAACCGACTTGTTTCCATCTTAATAGTCAGCATACAAGTAGCCTCCATATCCATCCTAAACCATCATGTACACATGATCCAAATCGTGTGCATCTCGCCGGATGGTTAGTCAGGCTAACTAACTTATAGTTAGATCTATACATGATAAAATTGAACATCTATCGTTGTTGTCTCGGATGGTTACTACATGCGCGTGCTAGCCGCTCTGTTAAGAGGTTTGAGGTTCGATCCCACTCATTAATACTTCGTATTTCTTTTATTTTCCTGCTCCATATATGGCATGTGGGATCCATACTTCGGTACATATAGAGGGAAGGGTATATTGGTTATAAAACGCGGTCAACAACCCTTTGACTAATGGTAACGTTAAAAAATGGCATTTTTATTGTGTTCCTAACGGAGCAGGGAAATTTTTTAGTAGTGAAATTTTTTAATGAAAAAAGTGAGTAGTGTGTCACAACCGATGGAAAAACTAATAAAAACCCAAAATTATATTAAAAATTTCCACCAAAAAAGAGGCATAGGGGCACCTGCGGCTGACCAGGGGGGCACCCCTGGTCCAGGCGGCCAGGTGGCGCGGCCTGGCCCCTGGCCGTGCCACCAAGGCGCCTGGGCCCACCAGGGCCCCTTTCCAGGTACTTATTCTTCCTCTCTCTCTTTCTTGACCCAAAAATCTCGAGTTTGTTCCTGGAGCTCGAGTTCTTGCTGTTCTTGGTGGCGAATTTCGATCTATCTCTACAGCCCATAATTTGCATTGAGATTTTGATCATTTGCTCCCTGGTATGTGACTCCTCCACCCCTCCAATTAAAATTTTGATTGGTAGTCTTATTAGTGAGTATTTAGAAGTTCTTGGTGTTGTTCATATGAGCTTGCATGCATGCTTAGAAGTTTATTTTTGAAGTTTTGATGCAAGTTTATGCCTTGGGGAAGTGAGTAGAGTAGTTTTCCTCAACTCATTTTACTTAAAACTTTGTGTTTATAACTTGACCAAATTTTTTAGAAATGAGTTTATTTGGAAAAGCTAAGGAATGGCTTGGCAAGAAGAAGCCCGGGCCTAGCGATAGAGTGACTAGAGCTGCAGCCTCATCCTCTACTGCGAGGATGAGCTACAATGATGATATCGTGCCACCAGAGTTAATCCACGAGACGAACACGACGCGTGCCATGACATATCCGTGTTCGGATTTCCTTACGGCGGCAGGTATTAAGGATGAGTTTTATAACCTTTGTGCAGCTACAGGTTTGACATGCCTTGTGACACACCATGTGCCACAGTATCCAAAACTGACTTATTATTTTGTCAACTAGTTTAGATATAATGACAAAACTTCCATGATTGAATTCAGATTATATGAGGAAGTTATCACCATGTCTTTGGCAGAATTTTGCGATGTTATAGGTGTGCGGAAAGTTGGGAAGGCCCGGATACCTGCTCAGCCCTACGAGCTGAGGGCCCTCTTCGCTTCTCTTTGCAGCAAGGATCCGAAGGACGTTCACCGAGGGAAGATTTCCAGCATTTTGTTTCCTCACATCACGTATTTCGCATAATTTATTTCTCGAGGGGTGTTAGCTGGTGACAACACGAGCAACATTTAGGGTCTGGATATTGCTATCTTGGCATCCGCCCTCTTATGAGATAACAAGTATAATATTAGTGCTTTGATTGCTTGCCGCCTTGTCGCTAACAGCGTCAAGGGGGCTCACTTTGGTGGCATTTATGCCACGCTTATACTTGAGCGACTCGAGCGCACTGTACACGCTGATGATGCGCCTTTTCCATTCTTAAGCTTCGATCTTACTGCTATGAAGAGGCATGAGTTTGTTACTAGGACTTCTGAGTTTGGTAACCTTGTTTATGTTATGAGGTTTGACAAGATAACTACTCGCGAGATCCGTCTACCTGCACCACTTTTGTTTGATTATACTTGAAGGAATGGATGGTCCTTCACCGCGATTGAGCTGGACGAGTTCGTTATCTAGCGGCAGTTCCATAACCCCATGGAGGGGGTACCGCACTATGCCGAAAGAATAGACGCATGACGGGAAATGGTGCCTCAAACCCCCCTCCCACGTCCCTAAACCCTAGCGCCACCTCGTCGGCGATCTCCACACCTAGCCGTGGAAATTGTCTTCTGATCCCACCACCCTGCTCGGCGTTCTCTCCTGTTGATTTAGGTGCCCATCTCATGGCAGTTCATGCGTCCATCTCCTTGGGTTTGGATTTTGACCCAGGGATGAAGTTGGCTGAGCAAGTTCATCGGTTGTTTAAGCGCACGGTGCACCCAGATGGATCTGGACATTTCCTCATGGTGGTATCATTTGTGCGCCACTCGTTCCATCTGGATGAAGAATCGGTTAGTCTGGATTTGGAATCGGCAATTGGAGGTCATTGTTCTAAGCTCAAAGTCTCCCGTCTCCAAGATAAGGGTTTTTGCTTTTCATGTCTCTCGCAAAGATGTGGGTTTCTTCATTTTCCATCAAAGAACTTTTGTTTGCCCCAAGTTTCATTGTCTTTTTCATCTATGGGGCAATGGAGGTCCTCATTGGAAAAAGGAATTTAAACTTTGTCAAGTTGAATGTGAGGAGGAGTGGACTTTTGTTATTCCATCTAAGTGTCGGGTGAAACTAGGTTTACAAGCTTTACAGCGCACACCACCCCGATCCTCACCCAAATCTCCTTCTTCCAAGAAGAAGAAGCTCCATTTTGCCACGTTCATGAATTATGAAGCTTGTCATGGGTATCGTTTCTTGCCCATGGGGTTGGATGCCCAAACTATCCTGGAGGGTGGATATTCATTCACTAGGCATGAACTCTCCCATCTCCATGTCAATACGTCTCTGCAGGACGAACCCCAGTCATCACTGGCGGCTGCAATAGCCATGATCACTTTTGGTAGTTTACCGCCTTCCCCTATTCCAACGGGGTCAGTTTCGGACAGTCTGGTTTCTTTGGGTTCTTCCATCTTATCTCCATTAATTAAGGACGGCCATGCAGCCTTGAATTCTGCAAATATTTCTGGTTTGGAAACCCTACCAATCGTAATATCGGATGATGATTCGGTCACTATCTCTCCTGCGGCCCCACAGTGTCCCATTATGGTTTTGGATAAATATTCGACTATGGGCTCTCCTGCTTCCACAGTCGGTTTGGTTGATTATGACTCTGATCAGAGCATTTCACCACGTAAAATCCCGTCACCCAAGGAAGTTTTGCAAAACCTACAAAATTTTGATGATATGATTGAAGATATGGCGGTTAAATTTTGGGACTGTCGGCATTGCATCAGCATGGGGCATGCAACGAAGGTGTGCATTAATCGGGTTAGATGTCGTCTCTGCTTCCGGTCGGTCACGTCAAAAGGGATTGCCACGGCCCATTAACTGAGACTTCCATCTTGGTTCCCAAAGTCCCATCAAAGGGTTTCGAGACTCGCGCCACCGCTTTGTCCTCATCCATCATTTCGAGTTTGTACCGGATTCATATCTCGCCCTCCACGCCCATGTTGCAACCAGAAAACCCCAACTTCATAGCTTCCCCTGCTGACGGGGATCAACCCCGGCAAATCCCATGGTCAGGGACCCAGGGTTAGTCATGAGAGGCACAGGTTGGACGATAGCTCGTCGGCAAACAAGGAGGCACGCTCCTGCTCGATATTATTGATGGGGGAGATGCGATTACAGGGGATGACAAGGCTGGAGCGCTCAAGGCTAGGGTTACATATGATATTCATTGTCCTTTTCGTCGCCCCTCCTAGCCCTTATATACCGGGCTAGGTCTCGGGGAGTTCATCTACGTTTACAGGTAAGCTTTCCTAACCCTAGCTTGCTCCGTACGGCAGGTCTTCGCACCTTCCTTGCGAGTCTTAGACTCCTACGTCGGTGTCAATTAGCGGGCCGAGGATGTATCTTCATGGGCCTTCTGTCTTCATGGACACCAGGTAGGCTTATCCGTAGGAGTTGTGGGGTCACCCCCTCGTCAGTAGCCCCCGAGTGCCTGGGAGACTCGAAGAGTCTCGCAGGGACTCGAGTACATTCATTTGTCGGTTATTGGTATGTGCGGTATATCCGCGGGTCGCTGGCAGTCTGGTGGCCATGACAAAACCTGTTTCGAGGGATGCTAAGATGAAAGGGCCCAAGGAGTCGACTGGTCGAGCCTTGGTGAATTGCACTAGGGCAAATACCGCAGTAGCCCAATCAAACCCACGTCCCTCGACGTGAGCTTGGAACACTGGTGTCGAGCAAAAGTCCTGCCGCTTCAAGCCTTACGGTGTTCATTTGCCGCCAATAATGTGCGTAGCCTAAGGCGCGTCCGCCCGGCTTTTTCTATCATGCGCAGCGCATGGAAAAGGTTGGGAGTGAAATCGCTCTTCGGCAAGTCCCAGCCCGGCCGAACTTCGCAGCTGGGTCTTACCTACCCGCTAATCTTGCGTGGCTTCTAGGCACAGTGTATCGTGTTCCAGGAATGTGTGTTTTTGAGGCGTGTAGCCTTATATAATTGCACCCGCTTGGAACAAAACATCAAGCGAGATGTTCACTCGTTCACCCGTGAGCTTGTTTCGAGTGCTTCGACGGGGAGTTTTTTGCGAGTAGTCACTCGAATGCCCTTTCGGCTCTTGAGGTGAGGGAGCACCTGAGACTCTTCAGTGCCGTATGATCTTGGAGGATGCATGTGTTGTCTTTGTGTCGGGTTGAGGGAGCATCCGAGACTCTCGTGAGTGCGAGTGGTCACTCGAGCACATTGCTGACCTTTGGGTGAGGGGGCACCTGGGACTCTCATGATGTGCTCTCCCGATGGGAGTAAGATATTTTTCTTTAGTGGGAAAAAGATCTGAAAGATGGAATCTCCGAGCCTTGATGTCTGTTTGTATTCTTCACCGCTTGTCAGGATAACGATGCCTCTGTTTGATGGCTGTCAGGGATGCTCCGCCAGAGAACCGTCACGTCTTCATGACCGGTCATAATGATGACCGTTGTGGCGTGCGGCAGGCGCTGGTTGAGTTTCCAATACGCGTGTTGGAAACGCGCGTGAATTGATGTGTCTCACGCACAGTGCGTCCCGTGGGAGAGCATCTTGGTCTTGGAACCTGAGACGTCTGTGACGTTTTGGTATTTGAATTAATTTCTGCTGCCGTCTTGGCTTCTCCGTGCTGGGAGATTTTTGTTCTATAAATAAGCCTTTCTCTTCCACAGCGTTTCACCTCCATCCGGCTTGCTGCTTTGCCTCTTTTTTCTTCTCTTGTTCATCTCATGGCTCCCAAGCAGGGTGTTGCCGTGGCCGTGTTCGTCGTGGCCGTGGTGGCCGTACACCGCGCTCATGCCGTGGTGGTCGCCATGGTACGGCGCCAGTGCCTTCCTCTTCTCCCTTGGAGGAGGGATTCTGGCGCTATGACTTTTTTTACGTATTCGTGGCCAGAGTGCCAATCGCGTTCTTCTTCCCTCTGATTTTTCCGCCATTTTCTCTGAACGTGGCTTGGATGGCTTGCTTCTGCATCTTCAAGGGAGTTGTCGATCTCCTTCTTATGTTGACTTGGAGGTTGATAGCTCCCGCTTGATTTTTCTTGGTTCTGGTTGGAGTTTGTTTTCTCGGCGGATGAATCTGCGAGATGGCGATATGCTCAGCTGTCGTTTTGACGGAGAAAGCACTGTCACTGTCCGCGCATTCGATCCGAGCGGAAATAGCATGGATCCGCACTGACAGGGGTCGAGCAGCGACAACTTCACAAAGTCGAGGAGTCCTTCATCTGCGTCTTCGACTGCTTCCTCCTCTGGGGACTCTTCTGGTGCTGGTGGTGAGCCGTCTTCAACTGCTTCCCCCTCTGGCTCTGAGGAGGACCTCGATGTCAAGCCACCGGTTAAACGAGCGCGGCAGGCGACCTTGTAGAACTGGAGGCAGCGGCGTCATCTTCGCCGGCAGCCCGGGCGGAGCTGGAGAAGAAGCTAGTGGAGCAGGAGAAGAAGCTGGTGGAGCATCGTCTTCAATTGCTCCGCAATTAAGTCGAGCTTCACCTTTTTTTATGTCATTGACATGATGAGCCTGCTGCTTCGACTCCTCTTTTGTCTGTGATGATGCTTGCTGTATTAGCGCCAATCATCCCGGCATGGGTGCACATGTAGAAGTCATAATTCCTTGGGTGATTGATGTTGTAGGCTTTATTGTAACTAGGTTAGTGCTCGATGTAATGAGGATTGCCTTTGAGTGATCAGAGCTGCCTTCTATCCAATGTACTTTGAATTGTTTGTGCTGAAAATGATCCTTGTGATGTAAACTGTGCTTGAGCCCTTGCAATGAAATTTATCTTTGGGCCTTATGCAACCGAAAAGTGTGTTCAAGTCCTTGGCGATCAGGGGCTGTCTTCGATTTCTTTGTGACCGAGAGCTGTGTTTGAGTCCTTTGCGATCGAGAGTTGTCTTCGAGTCCGTCCAAACTTTGCACTGTGGGTTATATCGGGTGCGCGACAGCGCTCCCGATGGGAGTAGCCCCCGAGGCTACGCTAGAGTCGGAGGGTCGAGCGTAGGCTGAAATTTGTTTCCCTTGTCGTTAGTTTCTGTCTTTTATCGGGTGCTAGACGGCGCTCCCGATGGGAGTAGCCCCCGAGTCTTTAGGTGATCGTTGGCGATCGGATGAAGACTAAATGAGTCTGTGTCCTGTGCTTCCTCCAAAGTTTCTTCAGAGTACTTGGTCCTCCATCTGATTGTGGCCATGTCTTTCGAGCCTTGCTCTCGGAAGGTGGGGCTAGCCGGGTATTTTTGCTTGGGCTTTTTAAGCTTCAGACTGCGCGAGCGGTCTTCGGGAGGAAATGGTGCTCGAGCCCCTGAGTACTTGGATGTAGAGGTCGCGTGAGCGACGATAGCGTCTTTCGGGGGGAGTTTTTGTGCTCGAGTCCCGGAGTGTTTGTGTTTAAGATTGCTTGAGTAGCGATAGCGTCTCTCGGGGGGATTTTATTCTTAAGCCCCCGAGTGCTTTTGGTTAAGATCGCTTGAGTAACGATAGCGTCTCTCGGGGGGATTTTATTATTAAGCCCCCGAGTGCTTTTTGGTTAAGATCGCGTTGGCGATAGCGTCTCTCGGGGGGATTTTATTCTTAAGCCCCCGAGTGCTTTTTGGTTAAGATCGCGTAGGCGATAGCGTCTCTCAGGGGGATTTTATTCTTAATCCCCCGAGTGCTTTTTGGTTAAGATCGCGTAGGCGATAGCGTCTCTCGGGGGATTTTATTCTTAAGCCCCCGAGTGATTTGAGATGCCAGTATTTGGGCAACATTTTCTTTATTGCGGTCGAGCAGCTACATGAGTTGCCAGTCATGTCTGACCAATGGGGACTATGGATAGAATAGTCCCAAGTTTGCTACGTTCCATGGGTTACCCACGTCCTCGTCTGTCTTCGGGTTCTTCAGCCTGTAGGCGCCACCTCCGATGACTTCTGAGACTATAAATGGTCCTTCCCATTGGGGGCAAGTTTATGGACCTTCTCTTGTATCAGACGTAGGACTAGGTCACCTTTGTTGAAGGTTCTAGTGCGTAAGCGACTGCTTTGGTAGGTGCGTAGCTTGTCCTAGTACCCCTCTGATTTTGCCAGGGCTGTGTCTCTTGCTTCGTCAGCCATATCTTTGTCGTCTTGTAGTGCTTCTTCTGCTTCTCCTTCATCCTGATCTGGTTGTATCGTGAGTAAACGTCAAGAAAGGAAAGTAGATCGCACCCTGCTGTCGAGTCGATTATCTGATCGATTCTAGGCAGGGGGAAGTGGTCCTTCGGGCAATGCTTGTTGACTGATCCGTAGTCGACACACATGCGCAGCACGGTCGTGTCTTTCTTGGGCACTAGCACTGGGTTGGCTATCCAGGTGGCTTTCTTCGTTTCTCGGATGAACTGGGCGTCGAGTAACCGGTTGACTTCCTCTTCGATTGCTCTGCGCTTGGGCTCCGAGAATCATCTCAGCGCTTGCTTCACGGGCTTCGAGTTTTGCTTGATGCATAGGGCGTGTTCCGCGAATTCGCGTGGTATCCCAGGCATGTCGGCTGGGCACCAGGTGAATATTTCCCACTTGTCTCGAAGGAAAGCGACGAGAGCTGTCGCCTGCTCATCTGGTAGGTGGGCGTACACGCGGACTGTTTTGTCCGGGTCCGTCGGGTGCACTTGGTGAGTGACTGTGTCGCTGTCGATGCTGAAGTCGCATCCGTACTCCTTGGACTCGCTTCGGTTCACCAATGGGAGGGTACTCCTGTCCGTCACCATGGCTATTTATCTGAGTTCTTGTTCGGCTCCGAATGTGTCGGAGATTCTGTGGAAGTCACGATCACATTGATCTGACTTGATGAAGCTTCCGTTAATCATGAGGACTCCTGCTGATCCTGGCATCTTGAGCTTGAGATAGGCGTAGTGTGGGACCGCCATGAACTGCGCGAATGCTGGCCGTCCCAATATGGCGTGGTACTGCGATTGCCAGTCGAGTACCTCGAACTCCAGGACGTGCTTTGCGAAGTTGCGTCGGTTGCCGAAGACGACTTCGAGTTCGATGACTCCGAGGGATGTGGCTGCTTTTCCTGGGACTACCCCGTGTAACTCGGTGCTCAATTTTCTCCATACTGATCGTGGGATCATCATATTTTGCAGGGTGCTGGCGAAGATGATGTTCATGCTGCTTCCTCTGTCCATGATGACCCTATCCATGTCGTACCCTCCGATTTGTGCATCGAGCACCAGGGGCGCGTGCCCCGGTCTTGGGACTGCGGATGGATGGTCGTCCTGTGAGAACGTGATGCTGGTCTCCGTATCATGTAGCTGGTAGACTTCGACTATGTTTATGCTCTCGGCTGCTCTAGCTTGCAGGGTGTAGGCGTCGCTTCGTTCGTGCGGTACCCTTCCTTGTTGGATCATGAGCACCTGTTCTTGCAGCGGGCTATGACGTCCTTCCGGGCTTGAGGGCGGCGTTTGTTCGGGTTGTCGGTTGCGCCTGTCTTCTTTCTGCTTCTCATTCTTGAGGTCGTCGGCTAGCTCGTTGAACAGGCGGCAGTCTCTCAAAGTGTGACCTGACCTGACGCGTCCCCAGTCATCCTCGAAGCTGTGGATCGTGCAGGGTCCTGCCAGCTGATCTCTAGCCGTGAGTTTGCTAGATCCGGCGTGCCTCTTCCTTCTTGAGATTCTGAAGATTTTCTCGTGATCCTCCGGTTGTTCGTAGAAGCGGGGGTCGTTGTCGATTCCTCGACTCATGTCTTGGTTCTTGATGAGGTTGGCGAATTCATCCGGCCTTCAATCTGGGTCATAGTACTCGCCCACCGGTGTCTCCGAGTCGCTGTCCTGACTGACGGCAGGTGCTCGTGTGACGGCGTGTCGTCGAGCGGTCGTCGGTTGCGCGGCTGCGTGTCGTAGCTCGTTCATTGGAGCCTCGCCGTAGATCTCCCATGCGCGCCTTTTGGGTCGTCGATTCCTTCTTCCTTGGCGATGTTTCTGCTGATCGCTGGTTTCGATCTCGTAGTCATCGTCTTGATGTGCGGCGGGTGCCCGGGCGGTGGTGGGTTGTCGAAAGATTTTCGAGTCCTCCACTGCGCGTCGCGGTTCGTCGAGTGGAATTCCTTCGTAGAGGCCCCTCGCCGTTCTTCTGGGTCGTCGATTCCTTCGGCGCTGACGCTGCACTTGGCCGTTACCGTAGTATCGGTCCTGGCACAACTATAGCTCGAGCGGTCTTGATGGGGTGGCAGAGATGTTCGCCGTGATCTTGAATCCTTCGAGTGGGCTAGATCTGGTTCTTCTCTTTGAGTTGTAGCTTGTTGGAGACGGGACCGCCGAGATCGTGATCCCAACCTGTGTAGTTCCCACAGACGGCGCCAATTGACGGGGATCAACCCCGGCAAATCCCATGGTTAGGGACCCTGGGTTAGTCATGAGAGGCACAGGTTGGACGATAGCTCGTCGGCAAACAGGGAGGCACGCTCCTGCTCGATATTATTGATGGGGGAGATGCGATTACAGGGGATGACAAGGCTGGAGCGCTCAAGGCTAGGGTTACAGATGATATTCGTTGTCCTTTTCGTCGCCCCTCCTAGCCCTTATATACCGGGCTAGGTCTCGGGGAGTGTTCATCTACGTTTACAGGTAAGCTTTCCTAACCCTAGCTTGCTCCGTACGGCAGGTCTTCGCACCTTCCTTGCGAGTCATAGACTCCTACGTCGGTGTCAATTAGCGGGCCGAGGTTGTATCTTCATGGGCCTTCTGTCTTCATGGACACCAGGTAGGCTTATCCGTAGCAGTCGTGGGGTCACCCCCTCGTCACCTGCTACGCACAATCCGTCCCCACCACCTCTAGATTCCAGCGACCCGCTGCCGCCATCGCCTCGTGCAGTCTCAATGGCAAACTTTGAGCTCGATCCAAGGCGCTTCCTCCAGTCTGGGCATGACATTATCGACGGCGGCCCCGAGCGCTTCCCTAGAACCTTCTACACTGTCTCTCAGCCTCCGCCGCGGATGCACGAGCAGTACATGGTGGACATTGTCGAGCCAGCACCACTGGCGCACCTGGTGGCCGTTCGCCGCCAATAGGTTCTTCACTTTCTCACACAAGATCTTTAGGTGATGGTTTCGTCCTCTTAGACTTGGTTCCAGGGGGTTGGATTGTTCAAGATGAAGAACCATGTAGTACGTGATTCTTTTATTCGGCATGCTCCTTTTGCCCAGGGCTTGGATGAGCAAGGAGATGGGATTTTCGTCCGTTTAATTCCACACAACCAAGGCGAGGGTTTCAAAGCTATCCATGGGCATCGTACTGGCTGGTTGATGTTCATTGGTGTTCCTTTAGACTATCACAATACGAGATGTTTATCTGAGATGGTTGGCACTTTTGGGCAATTTATATCCTGGGAGCATACTGACAGAAGATTGGTCCGTTCTCTCATTCGTGCTTCTTTCTTAGAGAATGCATTGGTCCCTCGAGAGGTTGTATTCAGAGAGTTTGCCCCATGGGGAGGTTCAGTTGTATCTTGGACAACGCCGATTTATATTTTTACTACAAACTTTGTGGATGTTGCTCTGCCGGTGGATGAGGATTTCATGCCTCTAGATGGTAATCCACATCCCATGCTTGGTGAACTGACGCCTGTTGCTCCTATGTGGGCCCTCCCACCATACCCTGCTCTGGGATGGAATGAAGTTCCAGTGCAGCACCAGGATAACAATGGAAACAATGGGGATAATGATGCAGCTGAGGACCCAATGCAGGATGATGGATGGCCTCCTATGAATGATGAGCAAGTGGCACAAAATGACCCTCCTATGCAGGATGAGCAGCCACCTCAGGATCAGAATTCAATGGTTCTGAATCCTTACCTTGGAGATAGCAGTTCTTCTGATGTTGAAATCATGGAGGATGAAGTTCAACAAGTGCAACAAGTCCATCAAGTCCATGATGATGCATCCTAGGCCATAGTTCCCTATCAGCAGCCTCAGTTTCAGATGCCACCCCTGCAAGTTGGTATGGTTCCAGTTCCTTTTGGGCCCGTTCTTCCACCACAGATGATTTGGGAGAGAACTTTCGAGAGCATGATTCCAGATCTTCTGCTTAAGTCAATTCCACCTACCATGCAACATCTTCCCTTGCCACCAATGGCCCTACCTGCTGGAGACTGGACTAAATTTCTGTCGACAAACTCCACCTGTGTGACACATAGTGCCCCTCTGTTACTTGAGATGCATGCATGCCTTGTTGTCTCTGAACCTACCCAGGACGAGCCGATTGTTGTGACTCTTCAAATGGAAGGTCATTTGTTCACTAAAGTCAAGGATCCCTTGCTTGGGAAGCGTCGACGTGCCACCCGATCGGCTGCTCCTTTGGTGCATGCTGATGATGATTTTTCCACCAAGAGAGTCATGCGCACTCAGCAAAGAAATCGGGCTTTAAACCTCTGTCTGCTATTCCCATCATGTCGACCCATATGCGACAGCCGCACGCCAAGAAGAAGAATATCAACAAGGAAAATATCACACCTGAATCTGAGCAGGCAGGTGATGAAGAGAGGGTGCCGCAATCTACCCCAATCAAAGCTATGCAAGACTTAGGCGTCTCCCTTGGCATCGCCCCAGAGGATCTAACTACGGACAAGCTTATGGCTGGACTGTCTGCTGAACCCAACACTAGTTCATCATGATTAGTACAACTTTAGATCTTAGTGGTAGAATGGGACCCTTTTTCCTGTTCACTTATTTTTCTTTTAGCTCTTTTGTGGCAACTTGCCTGAACTCATGCGTTCCACATTCGCCTATCTGTTGGGCAGATATGGCTTTCTCTGAACTTAATTTTGTTTTTAATGGATATTACATCTTTTCGTAATTGGCGTGTGTTGTGCTGGAATGTTCGGGGTCTAAATTATGCTGATCGACAACGTGATCTTCGAGCTAAGATTGAGGAATGTAATTGCTCCATAGTTTTCCGTCAGGAAGCGAAATGCCAGTCTTTTGATTTGATATTGGTCAGAAGCATTTGCCCTCGACGCTTTGATAATTTTGTTTATTCACCATCTGAGGGAGCCTCTGGTGGAATTTTAGTGGCTTGGAGCTATGCAATGTTCACTCGCACCTTGGTCCAATCTCTGAGATATGGCATTGTTGTTACCTTCACCTCTGTTCATAATGCTGAAAAATGGACCATGGTTTCTGTTTATCGGCCTTGCTCTGGTACACTGAGAGATGAGTTTGTTCAATGGCTTTATAACATCAATATTCCTGATGATGAGCACTAGATTTTCTTGGGGGATTTCAATATCATTTGATCCCTAGAGAATAGAGACAGACCTGGTGGTGACCTTAATGATATATTTTTGTTTATTGAAATTATTGGACGCCTAGGTCTTCTTGAGTTGCCTTTATATGAAAGACCTTATACCTGGTCCAACATGCAGGCTGATCCCCTTCTTGAGCATTTGGATTGGTTCCTCACCTCTAGCTCCTGTATTTCAATTTACCCCAACACTGTGGTGTTTCCAATGGCCAAGACAGGTTCTGATCATGTGTCCTGCATTGTCTCAATTGATATTACCATCCCAAAGGGTAACATTTTCAGGTTTGAAACTACTGGGTGGAGCTACCTGGTTTCCAGGAATGTGTATATGCTTCCTATGCTACACATGTTGCTTCAGGTTCTGCAGCTAATATCATCTCAAGGAAGTTCAAGAGATTGAGGCATGATCTGAGAAAATGGTCTTCCAGCCTCCCCACTTTGAAAAGGAATACTGGCAGGTGTTCACATGTGGTGTTTGCCTTTGATTGTCTTGAAGAAATTAGACCCCTGACCAGACCTGAGTTTAACTTCAAGAAAATTGTCAAAGTGCATCATGAACATCTCCTCAAGCTCCAATCCATCTATTGGAAGCAAAGGTATACAGTGAGAGGTATTCTGGTTGGTGAGGAGCATTCAAAATTCTTCCATGCCATGGCCTCTGAGAGATTGAGAAGAAATTCTATTTCCAGCCTTGCGGCCCCTGATGGCTCTGTCTTCACTGATCATACACAAATGGCTGCTCTCCTGTGGAATTCTTTCAAGGGAAGAATGGGTGTCTCTCAAGGAATCAACATGTTTGATCTGTCTACCTTGATCCAACCTGTCATGGGTCTTGAGAAATTGTCTCTCCCCTTTTCCAAGGCTGAGATTGATGTTGTTTTTAAGGATTTTCCTGCTGATAGGGCCCCTGGACCTGATGGTTTCAATGGACTTTTTCTCAAGAAATGTTGGGTCATTATTGAGAAGGATTTCTTGGATCTCATCCACCAATTCGCCTCTGGTGAGCTCAAACTTGAGTGTATGAATGGATCTATTATTGATTTAATCCCAAACATTCTTGCACATGAGAGCCCCAATGATTTTAGACCCATATCTCTGACAAACACATGTCTGAAATTTCTGACAAAACTTTTAGCCAACAGACTGCAACAGGTTATCCTCAAATGCATTCATTTGAACCAGTATGGGTTTTTGAAGTCCCGATCCATCCAAGACTATCTATCCTGGGCTTTTGAGTACATTCATCAGTGTAACCATTATCACCCTCCCTTTTAACTCTTACATTGGACTTTGCTAAGGCTTTTGACACCATTGAGCATGAGGTTATCTTAAAATACTTCACCACAAAGGTTTAGTTCAACATGGATATATTGGGTGAAAGAGATTTTATCATCGGGCTCTTCCTCTATTTTACTCAATGGTGTCCCTGGAAAACAGTTTTATTGCAGGAGAGGGGTCAGGCAGGGTGACTCCTCTCACATCTTCTGTTTGTTTTGGATGCTGACCTTCTTTAGTCCATTCTCAATCAAATGCTGAATGATGGAGTTATCACACTGCCAATTCCTTCCAAGGATCCCTTTTGTCCCATTATACAGTATGCTGATGATACTATCCTAGTGGTGCCTGCAGAGGAAGATCAGTTGCTAGCTCTCAAGGACATGGTGGTTAAGTTCCACTCCTCCACTGGCCTAAGAGTTAACTTCAATAAATCATCCATGGTTCCTTTGAATGTTCCAGATGAGGAAGCTGCTAGGTTGGCAAGTATTTTTGAATGCCCCATTGGCCAAATGCCTTTCACATATCTGGGTTTACCAATGGGCACCACCAAGCCAAAAGATCAGGACCTGTCGTCGATATGTAACGGCAGATGCCATGGGGATGGCTAAAGAGGGGGACAAACCGAGGTTGGTGTCGCTGGTGCCAGAGGCGAGATTGGTAACACTACGATGTACCCAGGTTCAGGGCTCTCCGTAGAGATAAAACTCCTACTCCTGCATGTCTGCACTATATGTGGAATGCTGTACATGGTTGCTCCTTGAGCTGTATATGCTAACTACTCTTCTCCTGGCCGAGCTGATCTGTGTAAGGCCCGATATGCGGTACTGTTCTAGATCTAGATGTTTCCATCCAGATCCGGGGACGAAGCACATATCGGTCCCACCGCGACATATGACATAGCCATATGCCCCGGATTTCCAACAAAATATCACAACATTACAGATACAAGGATACAACATCTCATACAATCGGCATACAACTGCCTTAATACAATACAACAGCGGAAGATACATGTCTGAGTACAGACTACAATCAAATGCCTAGTGGCAAAGAGAAAACATCGATCCCATAACCACACGGGTCCAGGCCCTCCGCCGGGATCCGCCTAATTAGTCGTCGTCGAGTCTCCACGTGAAACGTCGATCACCATACCTGTTGTCGATCAAGAACCCTGAAAAGATTTTGGGGGTAGTATCATGAGTACAGAGGTACTCATCATCCAACTGTAGTTGTCATCTGACCCAGCAAGGAATTCATCACTCGTCATTCTAGGACAACTAGTAATTTACGGTAAGGAAGGGGTAAGTGGTGAGGTTGCTTCCGCACTAGCATTTATGAAGTGGCTAACGATCTAGAGAGCAAGATAAGAAGCCAAGCATTCGATGAGGAATCGCCTCCAACAAGTCTTGCTATCAACTACTTACGCAAACATAACACCTATCCTATCCTTGTCCTCCTCTTCGCATCCCGACGAAGAAGAAGCAGTCAAGGCACACACACGTGTTGATCAAGTTATGTTAAGATTATCTCAGTTGTTGTTGTCTATGAACAAGGAGTAGGTCTCAAGTCGTCCATAACCGTGGACACGGCTTCTCGAAAAGATTTAACCCTGCAGGGGTGTACCAACTTCCTATTACGAGGCTCCGCACGCACGTCCATCTCTCTCAGTTGCTACCCATCACAGGCAACCATTTTATGATTTAGTTCCAAGAGATCCGAAACGACAGGTCCCTCTAGCAAACAACGAACAAATCCGGGTGGCCCCCGGTGAGTCGACACCCAAATCAAAAGCCGGCCGCGCTCTCGAATCGGCCTCTTCCGTCTGGATGAGGTCGGGTTAGTTGCCCAAACAGATGTGGACAACCCCCTAGCTCCCTCGGGTGGACCAACAGGAGAAACCATGTCTCCGCTGGCCCGGGTTGTTTGAAAACTACTGGCGTACGACCAGCGCACACACGGATTCAAAAGGTAAAATCAGCTTGGGCCACCACTAGAAATGCTTGAAGCTAGATAGGTAAGAAAAGGGGACCCCATAAAATCCCACACGCGGTTAGGCACGCTCAGTCTTAAAACCAATACCCGGAACTCGGATCCTAGGTGACTCGAATGGAACAAAGCGTCGGGGCGGGATAGCCTAGACCTTCCATCCTTCGTCGAATATAGCCAACATTATAATAATCATATCATCAACAACAATATAATAATGTGATATCCCAAACCCAGGAGTAACAGGGTAACATCGTAGCATCCTAAGCATGCATACTAAGCAGGGGTTGAGCAACGAGCAAAAGTAACATAGCAGTACAAGGTTTGCTGGGAGGGGACATGGCTGTATGGGTTTGAAAGAGGCTGTAAACATGTGGTAGGATCAAACATCGGACCTAACCTAGACTAGCATGCAAACCGCTGGTTGAAATAGAATGGATCATAAGTAATGTATAGTCCTTGCCTGTTGATAAGTCGGGTTCCGAAGGTGTAGTTGATCGCAAACTCGCATCGTCTCCGAGAGTATCCGCGGGAGCACACAAGAAGTAAACACTGGAAAGCAATCAACGGAGATACCACTATCACTACGGAGCAATCACCAGCAAGCATTAAACAAGCATTGTCAAGTATGATGCGTGTCATTATAATATCATCGCATGAATATAAGAACGAGCAAGTTTAAAAGAAGCATCGGGAAGCAATGGTGCTATGCTACCGACAACCTTCATATGCATTATGTTGGTGAGTTACGGATCCAAAGAATCCTTATGTTATAATTATTATGATGCATGATCATGGCATGTGCAAAAGACTAGAAAATAATATCAACAAGAATTACCCACACACGAGGATAACCTCAAGATGGGATTCCTTAACATAATCATGGACGCAATGACATGGCATGGTGTATGATGCACCTAATGCATTCTACTGCAAACAATAAAATAAAGAGAGGGACAACGCTACCGAAAACTACGGCCATCGCAAGATCTACGGTGTCGTCGGAACAAGTGAAAAGTGTGTCATCGAAGAAGGGAAGTGATGTTGTATCACCTATGGAACAGGTGGGCAACATCACCTTCGAGGGTTGCGACAAGTTGTTGGTCATGGAGTGATCATCAACATACGAAGATTCACAGACATCACCGATGAATATGCAAGCATCTCTCGACGATGGAAAAGGCAGTTGACATCACATAAGCTACATGGAACCAACTCAAGCATATATGGAAACAATATGTCAAGGTGGAGCATTTGCATGTATGGAACACGAGGCAACGAAAAAGAACGGGGAATTGCACCCGTGTATCATCGTGAGGGGGGGGGGTAGCTGCAAAGAATACACCATCACCAAAATAAATCATGCCCGTTTAACAAAATGGACAGCACCACCACCTTCCTCACATTTTTCTAGCCCAAAAACATATATGATATGTCAAATTTGGAGCAAGGATGCACATTACAAGCATGGCAAAAAAAGGACAGATTGAAAAGGATTTGAATTAATCTGCAAAAAAAAATGGAAATGGGGTTATTATCTTGTCCAGCATGGGACTCGAACCCCAGACCTCAAGGTGAGACACACGTGCCTGCACCACTGCGCTACGGCTCAAGTCACAAACAAAACAGAAACCTGAACTACATGAGCGAACCCCTTATGCGCTAACTGAACCTGAAAAACAGAGCGCAAAACAGATAAAAAGGGTGCCCTTGCTATGCCTGGGATTTGGTCCCGCGACCGCGTGGATGCAACCAAGGGGTCCAAGCCACTGGGCTATGCTGCGATTAATGATAGACACAGAGATTAACAGAACAAAATCTAACCAATGTCGCAAGCTGAAATTGAAGAAACGCGAACCTGACGAAACTGAACTTGATGTCTACAAAACAGGGGAAATTCCGGGGGGCGCGATGAGCAGCTATAGGCTCGCACGAGAGGCTCCAAAGTCACGAACTTGGGTGCCATACACACGCGCAGCTCACGCCCAGGACTCGAAGGAATCACGGCTTGGCCTGTGTGACCACGGCGGAAAACAGGAGCTCGGCGGCGACGACTACAGGGCACGGCCTATGCGCTACTCGTCACGGAAGGGAAAACGGGAGGAGGAGAAGGAGCTCACAGAGGGGCTGCTGGCGACGGAGATGATCACGGGCTCGTGGAGGCGCTTGGGGAGGACGGTCGCGAGATGGAGGAGGAAGATGGGACCGAGGAGGGTTTGAGGCACGCCGGCCTCAACCCAGGCGCTCGGGTTCGCGCTGGATCACGGGGATGACGACCGCACCCACAATCTCGCCGATCGGCTCGGGTCGGGCTGGCGCTCCTCGAGCTCCTGGAAGAAAACCATGGCGTCAAACGGGGGAGCAGAGGAGGGAGAAGAAGAAGAGGGCAAGGGACATGGCAGCGGCAGGGAGAGGGAGAGAGGCTAGGGTTGCAGAGGGGGTGCGGGGCTGGCTATAAAGGGGAGGGCGAGAGGAGGCTGCCAGGAGGGCTCCACCTCCTCCTCCATGGCCAGCGTGAGAGAGGAGGAGGGGTCGTCCACGTGAGAGAGAGAGGGGGACCGGGGAGAGGAAGAAAAGGAGAGGGGAAAAAATAGAAGGGGCTTGGTGGGCTGGAGATTTGGGCTGGGGAAAAAATTGGGCCCAAGGTTTGTGAAGGATTTCTGCATTTTATTCTTTTATAAAAGACAGCAGAAGAAAAGGCTAAAAGGAAATATCAAGTGAATTCCAAAAATCATATAAAAATATGATTATGAATCCTCAACAACTATAGGATTTTTAGAAAATGATTTGGGTCAAATATGTTAAGTATTTCAAATGGCCTTCAAATTATTTCAAAGGTCACTTGAACTACAACCCCATTTTCTAGAAGGGCTAAAATCTTAGAAGTTTTCAAGGGGCTTTGGCATGGAAAATCATGAAGATATGCAAAAGGGTTTGATTAGGGGAGAATTGAGGAGGCTTGGAAAAAATGGCAAAGGCCATAGATGAAGAAAAAGGGGGAAATGAAAATAATCCTTTTACATAATCAGAAAAATGTTTGGGCATTTTTCTGTCACATGGATTATTGCAAAAAAAATAAATTTGCAAATTTTTCATCCCCAATCGGAAAAATAAAAATGCAAATTTATATGGAATTTGCTAGTTTTGGGCTGTTACAACTCGCCACCACCAACAGAGGATCTCGTCCCGAGATCCGGCATAACCCGGAGGGGAAGGACCGAGATGTTGCAAAAGGAAGATCGAACGAGAGGTGAAACTTCCCGACACCACCAACATGGGCTTTGCTCATCGTGACAACGATGTTTGCCTCCGTCAGGATCCAACCTGACTGGAGTTGCCGATATCGATGAAGAAAACTTCCGAAGGTGCGGGAAACTGATCGAGAGCAAGCTCGGATTCAACGAGGGGATATCACAACAAAACTGATTCCACTCGGGGAAAGAAACTCGAGGTTTCTGTAAAAGATTACCTAGGTACTACTGGATGCCACGAAAATGAGAAGCCGAATCGAAACAATACCATACCAGCATTTCTACAATAACATCACTCAGGAAGGTGCGAAAACCTGGACAACGAGACGGGACAGAGGAGGATCCACACACAGTGCCGACTCAAGCGGACAAAGGGGGACAGATGAAGCGGGAGGTTCAGAATCCATTAGTTGGATAATAACCAGGCAACCCGGTTCAACTCTTTCACGTGGGCCGCACATTTTTCGATGTAGAGTGACAAGCCCACGAGCCATGCTCAGCCAGTTCGAAGTACGCCGACCAACCCGCTGCTGATAAAGTAGTGGTCCGACTGAAATCTCCTAAACGAGAACCTAGATTTGGTTTTGAAGAGGATAAGTTGAAGGAGAAAACATTACGTCGCACTTCCTTACCAGAGTGAGGGGATAAGGAGTAAAAGAGTCCTACTCTCCGATAACTAACTTAGTAACTACAAAATAGTTTTTGTCTACACTCGACTTCGGCCAGAGAGGGGATCCTACGGTCGGTAAGGCTCTGATACCAAGTTGTAAGGCCCGATATGCGGTACTGTTCTAGATCTAGATGTTTCCATCCAGATCCGGGGACGAAGCACATATCGGTCCCACCGCGACATATGACATAGCCATATGCCCCGGATTTCCAACAAGATATCACAACATTACAGATACAAGGATACAACATCTCATACAATCGGCATACAACTGCCTTAATACAATACAACAGCGGAAGATACATGTCTGAGTAAAGACTACAATCAAATGCCTAGTGGCAAAGAGAAAACATCGATCCCATAACCACACGGGTCCAGGCCCTCCGCCGGGATCCGCCTAATTAGTCGTCGTCGAGTCTCCACGTGAAACGTCGATCACCATACCTGTTGTCGATCAAGAACCCTGAAAAGAGTTTGGGGGTAGTATCATGAGTACAGAGGTACTCAGCATCCAACTGTAGTGGTCATCTGACCCACAAGGACTTCATCACTCGTCATTCTAGGACAACTAGTAGTTTACAGTAAGGAAGGGGTAAGTGGTGAGGTTGCTGCCGCACTAGCATTTATGAAGTGGCTAACGATCTAGAGTGTAAGATAAGAAGCCAAACATTCGATGAGGAATCGCCTCCAACAAGTCTTGCTATCAACTACTTACGCAAACATAACACCTATCCTATCCTTGTCCTCCTCTTCCCATCCCGACGAAGAAGAAGCAGTCAAGGCACACACACGCGTTGATCAAGTTATGTTAAGATTATCTCAGTTGTTGTTGTCTATGAACAAGGAGTAGGTCTCAAGTCGTCCATAACCGTGGACACGGCTTCTCGAAAAGATTTAACCCTGCAGGGGTGTACCAACTTCCCATTACGAGGCTCCGCACGCACGTCCATCTCTCTCAGTTTCTACCCATCACAGGAAACCATTTTATGATTTAGTTCCAAGAGATCCTAAACGACAGGTCCCTCTAGCTAACAACGAACAAATCCGGGTGGCCCCCGGTGAGTCGACACCCAACTCAAAAGCCGGCCGCGCTCTCGAATCGGCCTCTACCGTCTGGATGAGGTCGGGTTAGTTGCCCAAACAGATGTGGACAATCCCCTAGCTCCCTGGGGTGGACCAACAGGAGAAACCATGTCTCCTCTAGCCCGGGTTGTTTGAAAACTACTGGCGTACGACCAGCGCACACACGGTTTCAAAAGGTAAAATCAGCTTGGGCCACCACTAGAAATGCTTGAAGCTAGATAGGTAAGAAAAGGGGACCCCATAAAATCCCACACGCGGTTAGGAACGCTCAGTCTTAAAACCAATACCCGGAACTCAGATCCTAGGTGACTCGAATGGAACAAAGCGTCGGGGCGGGATAGCCTAGACCTTCCATCCTTCGTCGAATATAGTCAACATTATAATAATCATATCATCAACAACAATATAATAATGTGATATCCCAAACCCAGGAGTAACAGGTTAACATCGTAGCATCCTAAGCATGCATACTAAGCAAGGGCTGAGCAACGAGCAAAAGTAACATAGCAGTACAAGGTTTGCTGGGAGGGGACATGGCTGTATGGGTTTGAAAGAGGCTGTAAACATGTGGTAGGATCAAACATCGGACCTAACCTAGACTAGCATGCAAACCGCTAGTTGAAATAGAATGGATCATAAGTAATGTATAGTCCTTGCCTGTTGATAAGTCGGGTTCCGAAGGTGTAGTTGATCGCAAACTCGCATCGTCTCCGAGAGTATCCGCGGGAGCACACAAGAAGTAAACACTGGAAAGCAATCAACGGAGATACCACTATCACTACGGAGCAATCACCAGCAAGCATTAAACAAACAAGCATGGTCAAGTATGATGCGTGTCATTTTAATATCATGGCATGAATATAATAACGAGCAAGTTTAAAAGAAGCATCGGGAAGCAATGGTGCTATGCTACCGACAACCTTCATATGCATTACGTTGGTGAGTTACGGATCCAAAGAATCCTTATGTTATAATTATTATGATGCATGATCATGGCATGTGCAAAAGACTAGAAAATAATATCAACAAGAATTACCCACACATGAGGATAACCTCAAGATGGGATTCCTTAAGATAATCATAGACGCAATGACATGGCATGGTGTATGATGCACCTAATGCATTCTACTGCAAACAATAAAATAAAGAGAGGGACAACGCTACCGAAAACTACGGTCATCGCAAGATCTACGGTGTCGTCGAAACAAGTGAAAAGTGTGTCATCGAAGAAGGGAAGTGATGTTGTATCACCTATGGAACAGGTGGGCAACATCACATTCGAGGGGTGCGACAAGTTGTTGGTCATGGAGTGATCATCAACATACGAAGATTCACAGACATCACCGATGAATATGCAAGCATCTCTCGACGATGGAAAAGGCAGTTGACATCACACAAGCTACATGGAACCAACTCAAGCATATATGGAAACAATATGTCAAGGTGGAGCATTTGCATGTATGGAACACGAGGCAACGAAAAAGAACGGGGAATTGCACCCGTGTATCATCGTGAGGGGGGGGGTAGCTGCAAAGAATACACCATCACCAAAATAAAGCATGCCCGTTTAACAAAATGGACAGCACCACCACCTTCCTCGCATTTTCTAGCCCAAAAATATATATGATATGTCAAATTTGGAGCAAGGATGCACATTACAAGCATGGCAAAAAAAGGACAGATTGAAAAGGATTTGAATTAATCTGCAAAAAAAAGGGAAATGGGGGTATTATCTTGTCCATCATGGGACTCGAACCCCAGACGGTATTATCTTGTCCAGCATGGGACTCGAACCCCAGACCTCAAGGTGAGACACACGTGCCTGCACCACTGCGGTACGGCTCAAGTCACAAACAAAACAGAAACATGAACTACATGAGCGAACCCCTGATGCGCTAACTGAACCTGAAAACAGAGCGCAAAACAGATAAAAAGGGTGCCCTTGCTATGCCTGGGATTTGATCCCGCGACCGCGTGGATGCAACCAAGGGGTCCAAGCCACTGGGCTATGTTGCGATTAATGATAGACACAGAGATTAACAGAACAAAATCTAACCAATGTTGCAAGCTGAAATTGAAGAAACACGAACCTGACGAAACTGAACTTGCTGTCTACAAAACAAGGAAACAGGGGAAATTCCGGGGGGCGCGATGAGCAGCTATAGGCTCGCACGAGAGGCTCCAAAGTCACGAACTTGGGTGCCATACGCACGCGCAGCTCGCGCCCAGGACTCGAAGGAATCACGGCTTGGCCTGTGTGACCACGGCGGCAAACAGGAGCTCGGCGGCGACGACTACAGGGCATGGCCTATGCGCTACTCGTCACGGAAGGGAAAACGGGAGGAGGAGAAGGAGCTCACAGAGGGGCTGCTGGCGACGGAGATGATTGCGGGCTCGTGGAGGCGCTTAGGGAGGACGATCGCGAGATGGAGGAGGAAGACGGGACCGAGGAGGGTTTGAGGCACGCCGGCCTCAACCCAGGCGCTCGGGTTCGCGCTGGATCACGGGGATGATGACCGCACCCACAATCTCGCCGATCGGCTCGGGCTCGGGCTGGCGCTCCTCGAGCTCCTGGAAGAAAACCATGGCGTCAAACGGGGGAGCAGAGGAGGGAGAAGAAGAAGAGGGCAAGGGACATGGCGGCGGCAGGGAGAGGGAGAGAGGTTAGGGTTGCAGAGGGGGTGCGGGGCTGGCTATAAAGGGGAGGGCGAGAGGAGGCTGCCGAGAGGGCTCCACCTCCTCCTCCATGGCCAGCGTGAGAGAGGAGGAGGGGTCGGTGGGCTCGGTGGGCTGGAGATTCCCCAATGGGAAAAAATAGAAGGGGCTCGGTGGGCTGGAGATTCGGGCTGGGGAAAAAAAATTGGGCCCAAGGTTTGTGAAGGATTTCTGCATTTTATTCTTTTATAAAAGACAGCAGAAGAAAAGGCTAAAAGGAAATATCAAGTGAATTCCAAAAATCATATAAAAATATGATTATGAATCCTCAACAACTATAGGATTTTTAGAAAATGAATTGGGTCAAATATGTTAAGTATTTCAAATGGCCTTCAAATTATTTCAAAGGTCACTTGAACTACAACCCCATTTTCTAGAAGGGCTAAAATCTTAGAAGTTTTCAAGGGGCTTTGGCACTGAAAATCATGAAGATATGAAAAAGGGTTTGATTAGGGGAGAATTGAGGAGGCTTGAAAAAAATGGCAAAGGCCATAGATGAAGAAAAAGGGGGAAATGAAAATAATCCTTTTACATAATCAGAAAAATGTTTGGGCATTTTTCTGTCACATGGATTATTGCAAAAAAAATAAAGTTGCAAATTTTTCATCCCCAATGGGAAAAATAAAAATGCAAATTTATATGGAATTTGCTAGTTTTGGGCTGTTACAATCTGCTACTCTTGCTAAGGTACTGCTACTCTACTACTCTTGCTCCTCCTCTTCTCCTCCTAGCCGTGAGTGAGGGAGAGAGATGTGTGTGAAGGGGGGAAATGAGAGAGGGAGAGAGAGCGCTCCTTGGCTTGGACTCTTGGTGCCCTTATATAGGAAGGCCCAAGGGGACAAGAAGACAAGAAGGTACAAGTGGTTGGGGGACAAGGAGACAAGGGGGGCATGGTGAAAAGGTGGATGTGATGTAATGTGACATCTCACACCTTTACACTATTCACGACGTGGCGCGTCATGGCTTGTCTTTTCAGTTGATGCTTCTGTTGACTTCCGGGCAGCCGAACTGCGGGCAATCGGCAGACGGGCAGTTGGCCGGGTGCGCGGGCAGTCGGCGGTCTGAGCTGGGGGCGCACTCGGCAGACGCCGAGCTGAGCTGAGGGTGCAATCGGCGCCCGATGCTTTCGAAGATTATTCCTTCTGCTTGACCCTACCGGGGGTATATTCCCCCGACAGTAGCCTCCGAGCCTCCGGGTAACTCGAAGAGTTATCCGGGGGATTCTTCCTTGTCGGTGTAGATGGATGATAATTTCCCTTGGGGAAGCTTCTTTCCGGTGGGGGCGCGTCAGCGCACCCACTGGGTGTAGCCTCCGAGATTCGGGCCGACTGCGCGCAGTCGGCTCGGATATTCACTTGCTTCTTTCCGGTGTGGGCGCGCCAGCGCACCCACTGGGTGTAGCCTCCGAGATTCGGGCCGACTGCGTGCAGTCGGCTCGGATCTTCTCTTGCTTCTGCTGCAGTCGATGGCGTCGAGGGTCTCGGCAGTTTTCCCCCGGAAACGATCATGCATAAGATAGAGTTAGTCAGTACAGACATATCAAATCTTCACTATTTTTCTGAAGTATAGATTGTGCGGCGGGAGGCCGACTCGGCTTAGCTCAAGCCCTTCAGATATTTTTCTGTTCATTCCACCCGTTGGCTTTTGCTCTCGCCAGCATTACAGCCGACCTGCGGTCTGCATCTGGATCGAAGAGTGGGCCGCGAGATAGAGTATACAGTACTTAGACTTCGGGGAGCAAACTCAACCGAGCCAACTTCTCAAAAGGAATGCGATCGGGTCGCCCAAGCTGTTCTCTCTTCGGATGTTTTTTCATGTGCGGTGACCTTGAGGTTTTGCACTTACCAGCATTACAGCCGACCTGCGGTCTGCAGCTGGCTCGAAGAGTGAGCCTTTGGTATCCTACACACTACTAATTCATCTGTGGGAAATAACAATTTGGGTTATCCGGTCTGTTTGGAGGCAACCGGTCCCGGCCGAGCATGCAGCCAACTAGAATTAACACGGAGGTAACCCCCGAAGACTACTCAGGTTCATCCGGCATACTTGCTTTGATAAGCGCTATTGAAACTCACATTGAATTTTTTGGCGCAGCTGGAGCACCCACTGTGTGTAGCCTCCGGGTGACTTGGTGAGTCATCCGGAGAGTGTTCTGTTGCTGTAGCAGTCGGGACCACTCGGCAGGCTCGTCCTCCGAGCCTCCGAGTGACTCGTTGAGCATCCGGTAGGTGCAATCTCCGAGCCTCCGGGTGACTTGGTGAGTCATCCAGAGGTTCCTTTGACGTTGTAGCAGACGGGGCACTCGGAAGGCTCGTCCTCCGAGCCTCCGGGTGACTTGACGAGTCGAGCAAATTATCTCTTGCGGTCGCAGCCGCACACTTTTTTCCCCTAAGTAATCGGCCCACACAAATGTGCAACCGGCTCACAATTTCTCTTGATTGCCACTGGTCCAACAGATCATAGGCGATCTCTTTTTTTTGCAGTCGGATGGCCTAACAGGCGCAAACGGATGCAACTGCAGACTGGCGGGCGCAATCGGCCTGGCACCAGCCGAACTACTGAGCAATCGGCTCACACTTTTCTTTTGTCGCAGCTGGTCAAACAGATCTCAGCCAACCTCCTTTTTTTGCAGTCTGATGGCCGATCAGGCCCAAACGAATGCAACTACAGATTGGTGGGCACAACCGGCCTGACACCAGCCGAACTACTGAGCAATCGAATCACACTATTCTCTTGTCGTAGCTGGTCCAACAGATCTCAGCCAACCTCTTTTTTTTTGTATCCGGATGACCGACAGCTGACCACTTTTTTTTCCTGAGCTGGTGCAATCGAATAGCCGAGCTGACACAGCCGATCCAGCAACCCACTTTCTGCAACCGGATGGGAGCGCATTCGGCCCACACCATCACACGGCTAATCTATCCTTCTCCTTTCCTTTGCCTAATGATGCTGCCCGGTCGACCGGCGCGAGCCCTTGGGCCGGTCGCCTCGTTCCTCTGTCTTCTTCCTTTTCAGATTCAGAGCCGCCTACGCTTCTGTCCAGGCGAGCTCTCGCGCCGCTGCCCACTGCTTTGGTTCCGCCGTCGCGCGCCGCCGACGCCGTGAACCGCTGCCCTCGCCATGGCTGCTGCCTCTGTGGAGCTCGCCGCCGTGCTTCCGGGACCTCGCCGGCGTTCTTCTTCTGCCCAGATCCGGCCCCTCCCCGACGAGCCGCGCCCGCCCCGGTCCCCCTCCGTCGAGCCCGCACCTCCCCGTGCCCCCACGCCGCCGGCCATGGCCGCCATGGCCATGAGCAGATCCGTGCACAGCCATCAATTTTTTTTTGCTACAACCGCATCATATTTTTGCTACAACCATATCATATTTTTGCTACAAAGCAATCAACTGGTATTTTTGCTACAACGCACAATGTACAGGGAATATCTGAGTATGTAATGTTGCAACCAGCGAACCATTTTGTTTCCACTGTTTTATGCATTTGCTACTACCGGCCAAGATTTTTGCTACATCACCACTGCGGAACTACGACCCTGACGACGGCGACGATGAATTTTGTTGCAACCGTTGTTTTTTCTGCTACAACCGTTGTATGTTTTTGCTACTATCGTTGTATGTTTTTGCTACTATCGTTGTATATTTTTTTGTTACGCATAATGTTGCAACCGTTTAAATTTTTGCTTCCATTGTTGTGCGTTTTTGCTACTATCGTTAAGAGTTTTTGCTAGAACGAAAAATATTATAAAGTGATTAGCGACGACGAATTATGATTTTTTGTTGCAATCGATAATAAAAAAATGTTATCACAGCAATTAAAATTTGCTACCACCATTTTTTTGCTGTAAAAAACTCCAAAAATAAAAATGTTGCATCAGTGTAACACAAATGTTGCAAAAGTACCGTAAATGTTGCAAAAGTTCCGCAAATGTTACAATGATGCGAAGAGGTACGCAGCAATCTAATCCGTTCGATCGCCGAAATCGGACGGCTCGCAGCCGAAACCGAACATCAACGCAATCGGCCACAATCTTTTTTTTTTTGACCGAGCTGAGCTCTTCTCTTCTTTTTCTCTGAATCTCTCTCTGATTTTCTCTGTCTCTCTGCTCCAGCCGACCGCGGGAGAGCTCGGGCCGAGCTGAGCCATCGCATGGAGGCCGGCGGAGGGCGCTCGGCTCGGGCGCGGCGGCTCGGCGAAATTGGGGAGGAGAGCCCGGAGGAGGAGCTTGGAGCAGGGCTCGCTCGGAGGTCGATGGGCGGCTGCCCGGAGACGTCCGCAGCTCGGCGCGGGGAGCACAACTCGGAGGGGCGCCGGCCGACCTGCCGCGGACACGGCGACGAGGCCGCAGTCGGAGGGGCGCTGGGCCTGCCGAGCTGAGCTGCGCGAAGGCCGACTCGGCCTGTCGGAGGAGGAGCTCGGCTTGACCGGGGGCAGCTCAGAGGAAACGGCGGCCAAGCGAGGACGAACTCAGCCAGGGCGGAGCAACCGGCGGAGGCGAGCTCGGCCAAGGTGGAATCAGAGGAGCGGCTCGGCACTGGAGATGCGAAGCGGCCGTTCGGATGCGCACGCGTGCACTCGGAGGAGCGAGCTAGAGGCAGCTGTGCTTGAGCTCGGAGTGCGACGCAGCCGACGGCGAGAACTGCAGCCGGCAGACGGCAGATGGTCTGTGGGCGTGAGAACCAGCCACGGGTCGGCGAAGGGCTCTGAGGAACTAGCTCGATGACTTGAATTCTTCTCTGAATTTCTCTCAACCAGTATGCGAGAGTGTATGGACATTGCAGGGGAACTATCTGTGCCATATACAGGTACTATCTAGGCTGTATACGAGGGTAAAGATTTGCATTGTTTTCTGAATTTTCGAGAGATAGTGTACGGGGATGCTCTAGGCTGTACGGGGATGCTCTAGGTAGTGTACGAGGTAGCTTTGGCCAATGTACGGGAAAAATTTGGCCAATGGCTAGTGTATGGCTAGCATTCGGGTGGTGCATGGCTAGTGTATGGCTAACTCGGGGAGGAACTCGGATGGGGGAATTTTCTGCTCGGAGAAAAAATTTGCTGCTCGGGCACTCTTTCAGCTCGGATGTTTTTTTTTGCTCGGAGCCGAGATCCGATCTGGATGCACTTCGGGCGGAAAACTGACTAGCTCGGAGATGAAACTCAGCCCGGCGACCGAACTGACTAGCTCGGGGCCGGACTGACAACGGAGTGCGCCTGTGCTGACGGAGCCGGATGCAGTCTCCGGGCACCCATCTTGTCCGACCGCGATTCAGATCCAGAAAAGTTGGCGCTGAAGAAAATTGCTGATGAAGAAAAATCCGTCGATGAAGAGGATGGTCCCGTCCGAATCATAACTCCAGTCGACGCCTCGGCCTGCCCCATGGTGGGCGCCAACTTTCGTCGATATGTAACGGCAGATGCCATGGGGATGGCTAAAGAGGGAGACAGACCGAGGTTGGTGTCGCTGGTGCCGAAGGCGAGATTGGGAACACTGTGATGTACCCAGGTTCAGGGCTCTCCGTAGAGATAAAACTCCTACTCCTGCATGTCTGCACTATATGTGGAATACTGTACATGGTTGCTCCTTGAGCTGTATATGCTAACTACTCTGCTCCTGGCCGAGCTGATCTGCTACTCTTGCTAAGCTACTGCTACTCTACTACTCTTGCTCCTCCTCTTCTCCTCCTAGCCGTGAGTGAGGGAGAGAGATGTGTGTGAAGGGGGGAAATGAGAGAGGGAGAGAGAGTGCTCCTTGGCTTGGCCTCTTGGTGCCCTTATATAGGAAGGCCCAAGGGGACAAGAAGACAATAAGGTACAAGTGGTTGGGGGACAAGGAGACAAGGGGGCATGGTGAAAAGGTGGATGTGATGTAATGTGACATCTCACACCTTTACACTATTCACGACGTGGCGCGTCATGGTTTGTCTTGTCAGTTGATGCTTCTGTTGAGTTCCGGGCAGCCGAACTGCGGGCAATCGGCAGACGGGAAGTAGGCCGGGTGCGCGGGCAGTCGGCGGTCCGATGCTTTCGAAGATTATTCCTTCTGCTTGACCCTACCGGGGGTATATTCCCCCGACAGGACCTTATGCCTCTTGTGGATAGAGTACAGACGAGGGTCACTTCCAGTTCTGCTATGTTGAACCAGGGTGCTCGATTATAGCTTCTCAATTCTGTTATCTCATCCCTGTCCATTTACCATCTCTGTACTTTGTCTATTCCTCAAGGCATTTTAAAGCAATTAGAGAAAATTCAAAGAAAGTGTCTATGGAGGGGCAGTTCTGAAACGAAAAGGAAATCCCTTGCTTCCTGGGATCTGGTGTGTAGACCAAAAAACAAAGGTGGTATGGGCATGATGAACCTACAACTACAAAATAAATCTCTCCTTCTAAAGCATATGCACAAATTCTACAATAAGACTGACATTCCTTGGGTTTCCCTCATATGGAATTCTTATTACAATGGAAATGTTCCACATGCCACTGTGCTATGTGGATCCTTCTGGTGGAAAGATATCATGAGATTGGCTGACCTATATAGGATTGTTGTCTCTATACAGGCCAATGTTGGTGACTCACTGCTCTTCTGGTCTGATGGCTGGGTGTTGAACAACTCAAACAGACCTCTGAGGGATAGATTTCCTCATTTGTTTTCTTTTGTGAAGGATGATAAGTTGTCTGTGCATGAGTACACTTCCCTTTCAGAACCTGCCATAGTCTTTCACCTGCCCCTCTCCCAGCGGGCTGCCTTGGAATTGGATGTCTTGAATCAGTGGCTGCAAAGTCTTCAAAATGATCCAACTGCTTCAGATATCTAGACTTGGCCAGGTAAACATGGATATAGTGCAAAAAACTTTTATACCCTCTTCACTCTCGTCTTCCTGATGACACAATCTGCAAATGCATATGGAAAAGCAAGTGTACCATGAAAATCAAGGTCATTGGCTGGTTATTGTTGTTTGATAGGTTGAACACAAAGGACCTCCTGGTTAGGAGGCATTGGAGATCTCCTCAAGATAACAATAATTGTGTCCTCTGTCCAACACATACTATGGAAGACAGGATCCATCTGTTTTTCTCATGAAATTTTAGCTCAAGAATCTGGAATTACTTACAGATCCAATGGTCCCAGGATGGGGATCTCGTTGCATGCTTTACTTAGGCTAGATTGTCATTCAGGCACCCCTTTTCCTGGAGGTTGTTCTCACTGCTGTCTGGTGCATTTCGATAGAGAGGAATGTCATGAATTTCAGGAGTGAGAGACCCTCTTTCAACTCCTGGAGAAGGCACTTTGTGCATGACATTACCCTGCTTTCACATAGATTTCAGGGTGATACTAGAGATAGATTGCTTACTTGGGTAAATAGCTTGCAGTAGCCGAGCCCGACTTAGGCCAAAAGCCTAAACTTTGGTGAGTACGTACCCTTCTCCCCTTTCATTGTTTCATCCATGGTGTTCGCTTAAATCTTTTCCAAGTTTTTGCCTGTTTTTCTTTGATCTTCCTTAATTTTCAAAAACAACAAAAAGATTTCTCTTTTCTTTTGCTCTCGATTATGTCGGTAACCGGATACTGGGTACCCCGTCTCCCTGGGTTCCGACCACGCCTCTCAGATAGTTCAAGAGCGACCCTGGAGGATTCCGGCAAGGAGATGCTGGGAACACCACGCAAGGCACGCGTAGAAGAGCTTCACATCAGCTCCGGAATGGTGTAGCCCTCCAGCTGGTTCCCACCGCCCGACAAAGAGCACATCGCATTCAATGCACTAGAAGACAAGCATGCGCCGCTGACAGGAGGCAACCAACACCTGGCGGGTTCCCTCACGCTTACTCAGCCCATGCATGCTCTAGCCGTCCCCGCGACGCCACAGGAACTTCCCGGAAGATCGCAGAGTGCCTTGCGTCCACAAGTATAAGATAACCACCTTTACTGTAGCTATCAGTGGTCCTGTGGTGAGCCCCTTGATCTATAAAAGGGAGACGTCGACCACATCAATAAGAGCGGGAACGAGAGCAAGAAAAGAGCAAGCAAGAGATCAAGCAGGAGAAACAAAAAGAAGGAAGAACCAGAGAAAGGAGAAGCCATCATCCACGCAGATGAATCCACAGATAGAAAGAAGAGGAGTTCATCCCTAGAACTTCTCGGGACTCTCAAGAATTCCCCTTGAGAGGATAGCTAGTTTCCACCAAAAGGAGAGGATTGTAGCGAAGTGTAGCATAGGGTTGTTGGGGTTCGTAGAGGAAAACAATTTTTTTTTCTAAATAGTGTTTCCCATAACCCAAGATCTAGCTAGCCGTATTACTGTAACGAAAAGTAGTGTGGAGTAACATACCTCGGGGTGTAGCCTGTTGCGCGGGAAACATTCCAAACAAACGTGGCTGGTGCAGTCGAACGAAGTTCACAGCCCCTTAGCTGTGTTAGCACCCGGATGGGTGTAGCGCCACACGTGTAGCACCTCGTAGTACTCACACACGTACGAGACTCGATGACGACCTCTGATATCCGATCCAGTGAAGGTGGCGGAAGTTGACCTCCGAAACCGGAGTTTCAGCAGCAAGACGGCGTGCGTATAGTGGAGACATATCCAACCAAGTGCAGCCTCCATACAAGGGGAGTCCGCTCAAGGAAGGAGAAAATAGGGAGAAAGAGATCAACATAATTTATCTTTATTTTTCTTGTAATTTTATGTGTAGAAAAAAGGTGCACCATCTATATCTATATATAGGGGGAAAAGGGGTACACAGGTACGTAGCTAGGCGAGGTGGTACTAAAATTACCACACATGTGCTAGCACATGCACACATGGCCGCATGTGGCCGGCGGCCGGCCATGCACATGGCGTGGCATGTGTGTGGCCAAGTGGCCAAGCCCACATGGGCCTAGCCCATGGCGCAAGCCACCTCCTCCTTTTTTCCTTTTTCTTCTTTTTTTCTTTTCTTTTATATTAAAGAAAAATAAAAGAACTTTTATTCCTTTTAATTGTTTAAATTATATTTTAATATTTAATTCATTTAATTAAATAATAAAATATATTTAAATAACTTTCCGAACAATTCGGAACCACGAAACTTTTCCGTCTCCCCTCCGAAATGATTTTGGAGTTCTCTCTTATATATCCGGTGACTCTGATAGTTTCGAGAAGGTCTCCGATAACATCGAGCCCTTAAGTGTGTTACCCTACAGTCCGAGAACACTCTAGCCATGACCGAGATGAGGCTACGGTCAATGATCATCAGCGGGACCTGGATGCCCATAATGACCCCTGTGCATTCCATATATCAAAACCGATTGGACCTTACGTCGCATAGCATTCCCTTTGTCATCGATACTGGATTAGTCCGAGATTCGATCAATGACATCCTATGTCTGTTTCAACCTCGTTACCGACAAATCCTTATTCACTCGTTCCGTGATATTCATCCGTGTGACCTAGTCACACGCTGCGCAACTTTAGGGATGGAATCTCACCGAGTGGGCCCTGAGTATCTATCCATCACATGGATTGACAAATCCTGCTCTTGTAACAATACTCCTCGACATATCTCAATGGAATACCCAAGATACAACTGTTATGGCCATCATATTTCAGTCAGGCGGTGGGATTTAAGTCAAAGCATCAGATAAGATAGCAATTATGCAAGTACTCACGGTCAAAGGAACGGTCTACTGCATTCTATAATTACAAAAATGAACCTTCATAAGTTTGATCATGTTGTAATGCTTACATTGGATAATGTTCATCACGTCACTCATCCAGTGAGGTGACCTCACATTCAATAGACTTAATTGTCCATGATCGCGAAACAACGATCATCATGTTGACCATGAACTAGTTATTGATATAGAGGCTAACTAGGAACGTTGGGTATTTCTATACCACACATGTACCATTGTTTAACGGATACAATTCTAGCACGGTATGAAACTGGTTATGAACTTGCTTAGATATATTGAAATAATCATATATTATTTGCCTCTAGAGCATATATCCAACAGTCTCCCACTTGCACTAGAGTGCTAATAATCTAGCCGCATTTTCCCGATCATGATCATCTTATCATATAAGTGTTCATTGATCATGCTTGCTCATGGAAGAGGTTTCGTCAAAGATCTGCACTAATTCAGATTTGTATGTTTCCTTTGCAACTGGTGTTGGTCAACTAGTTTGACATGCCACCCATTATCATATAATGTTTGGATATAAGTTTTGCGGGAGAGTGAGACTAATATTTCACAATATCCTCCAATGAACTTTTGGTTCAGTCTTTAGAAGACTTATCCATAGTCATATATACTGGGAAATACACTTAGCCTGAAGTCTAAACTTCTTACGCTAAAATTTATCCATATGTCTACTATCTTAAGTAGTTTTGTGTTTGTAGTGTTTTGAATCGTGAATCTAGCTCACATTTCTTTCATATCTTTGGTGATGTATCTAATTTTATATAGACCCATAATATGGCTTGCAATTGTAATCTTGCATTACATTCAAGTCTATTATCCTTTCTATAATTTAGAGCATTGTCCTCAGTATTCCTCATATACTGAATGCATGGACATTATTCAGATTCTGTGTTTTACTCATAAAGCACATCGGAATATGTTCCTCTTTCAAGAACTTTTGAGGCATTCTGTTGTTGGATTCATAGCACATGTTTTATGGTAGAATCATATGCCAAAGAGCATATAAGATCACATGTCCAAGTACATGGTGCATCTCTATTCTAACATCAAGACATTGCTTGTGATATTTGGATTTTCATCCTTTATATAATTTCTAGCTACAAGAACCTGTTTCTTGTCTAGAACATTATTCCGACCTTTACTTTGGTTCATTATCCGTATCTTAATATATCATTATAGATTTCACCGTGTAACGTGTTAGTACTTCACATAAAATAAGATTCTTGTAATCTTGCATTTTATCTGCCTTATACTCTATATATATCATAATGCATACATGTATATCAGACGATTATCTATATACACAAATCAATGCATGCCCATATATATATATATATATATATATATATATATATATATATATATATATATATATATATATATATATACGAGATCATTCTTCACAAATATCAATGCATGCATGTTTGAGACAATGATCATGCTCCCATTCAAATATATCTATCATATACTCATATATTTGTGGTCTAGCCTTCATCAAGTTAACGTATTTATTCTTATGTCTTACATAACAATAATTCTGTCAAAGGCTCCCACTCAGAAGATGTCCTCTGCATTCCAAGTCTATTAGAAGTCTTCACAGCTCCCACTCAGTTTCATGAAACTGCAGGCCCACTCAATATTTTGATCATTACAAAATCACTTGATCAAATCAAGGTTGAGGGTTTCCTGTCTTGAGGTACTATAGTCCATCCTTTAACGAAATAAACTTTCGTAATGCCTATTGAAATACAATTTCAAATCCCAAGTTTGAATGAGACAAAATTCCAGGCCATGGCCTAATTGTAGTGTAAATGAAATATTTTATTGCTTAAAGCATTCCTACGTTTCCGTAGTCAATCAATATTTGATACGTCCAAAACGTATCTATAATTTATGCTTGCTCCATGCATGTTTTGTGTGATATTTCTATGATCTAGATACACTTTCATATACTTTTGATCATATTTGGACTAACCTATTAACTCAGTGCACCCCAGTGCCAGTTCCTGTTTTCTGCTGTTTTTCTATTTCAGTTTTCCCCCATATAAAAAGTGCCAGAAAAATTCCGGGAAAAATACAGGAAAAATCAGCGTACAGGAAGCTTCGAGAAGAGCCCGGGAGGGGCCAGAGGGGAGCCAGGGGGCCCAGGCGGCCACCCGGCGCGGCCCCACCCCTGGCCGCGCCAGGGGGGTGCCTGGGGCCCCTGGTCCACCTCTGGCTGCCCCCCTTCGCCTATTTATTCTCCGTCATGGGAAAACTCCAGAAGAGGAACCCTATTCCGCAAACTCGCCTCTGTTCCGCCGCCACCGCGCTTCCGAGATCGGGAGCACCAGAAGACCTCTTCCCGGCACCGTGCCGGAGGGAGGATTGACCTTCGGGAGTCTCCTCTCCACCATGGATGCTCCCCGGATGTCTCGTGAGTAGTTTTCCTTGGACCATGGGTCCGTGATCAGTAGCTATGTGATGTTCTCCTCCCCTCTTTGATCTTCATTGTTTAGACCTCGTGAGCTGCCCTAGATGATCGAGGCACCTTTGTAATATTTCTGCTGTTTCTATGCTGAGTTTGGAGGGATCTGATGGATTATGAGATTATGTTCAGATTGTGATAGAGTAATATATTTGGTTTTATCTCCTATATTTTTGTTCCTAAGTAATTCTTGCATGTTCTCCGTTGCTGTTTATTGCTTTGGCCAAGTAGTAGGTAGTGACTCCAAGAGGGAACGTTGTGCTCGATTGTGGGTTCATGCCCCCCGATGACACGCTTGAGTGACAGAAACATGAGTCTAGGGGATGTGCTGTTGCCACAAGGGGGAAAACAACGGTGCTTGTAACCGCGGTTACAAGGTTGTTTACTTTACGCAAAGTTCTTTTTAATGCAATTGTCTGTTGCTTTGGGTTTACACTTTGGGTGGGGCTCGCAAATTAATACCAACGAGATGTTCTGGATAGATATCTCAAGGTGGATGATTAGTAGTAGATGCAGTTGGATTTTGGTCTACTTATTTTGGCGTACTGCCCGTGCTTTTGAGCCTCTTCCTTTCTTTTGTAGCATAGTTAGCATTGCGGTGCGTTCATAATCCTGTCAATTGCCCTTCTGTAATTTGTTTACCTCGCATAGCAGTTTTATCGTCTTTTGGGAGAGAGACATCACTAGTGAACATCACGTATCCCGGTCCATATCCTCATTACTGTTTCCAAGCTATATTTATTTTACTGCTTTTACTTGCTATCATTATCCCTTGCGTTTTATCCTTTCTGAACAACAAGACCGGAGAGATTCACAACCTCTCTGAACTTCGTTGGGAACAAAGTTATCTGTGGCTGTGTGCAGGTCTGCGTCAGTTGCGCCGCTGACACCTACTTATCATCTCTGGAGTCCTACTGGAGACAAACCTTGGTATCTTCACCGAGGGAAAACTGCTGATGCACTACATCTCAAACCTTCCACTTGGGGTAACCAACGAAGGGCGAGAATCCATCAAGCAAGTTTTCTGGCGCCGTTGCCGAGGACTCCGAGTGCTAAGATAGGGGAGTTGCACACTACCCTTTACCTTTGTTTTTTAGTCTTGTTAGTTTATCTTTCAGTTTTTATCTTTCTGTCTTTTATCAAAATTTAAATTTTTTTATTTATCTTGCTAGTTGTCGTTATGTCTAGCCCTTTTGCCTTTGTTGAGACAGAGGTTCTCACCTTTAAACAAAAAGGTGGAGAAAGTTTAAAAGATGCTTGGTATAGAATTAATGATTCTCAAAAAAGAGCCACCAAGAAGCAAACCACTACTATCCTGCTTAGAAATTTTTATATCGGTATTACTCCTTGGAATAGGTTCATATTAGATACTGCTATCAATGGGAATTTTCTAGAATCCCCGACTTGGGAGTCTCTTAATGTTATTGAAAATCTTTTTGGAAATCTCCCTATAACTAGGATAAATGAGTTGGATCGCAAGATTCAAGGGAATTTGAATAGGCTTGATAGCTCCATGCTTAAAATTATTAAAACTTTGGAGGTCATCAAATCCCGTGATACGGATCTTTCTAGGATAGATAAGATTGAGGAAATCATTAATACTCTAGGAACTACTTTTTCCTCAATAAAACCAAATAAGGTAGAGACTTCGGCAAGAAGGGAACCTAAGTTCATTTATGTCCCTAAGGTTTCCCGACCTAAAAATAAACCACCTATTGACAAAGAAGTTGAAACCGTGAAAACTTTGGAAGAAATACCTCTCTTTGATAATTTTATAAATGAATCTTCCATTGATTTTCTGCCTTTTGGTTTTCTCCCTAGAAGTATCTTCATTAGGTGTTTATTTAAAATACCTCTTTAGACTAGTTGTACAATTGAAGAGATTTTTGATGATCTTGATAATGATTCGATTGATACAACTTGATCTTTTGCATTAAGCCTAGCTAATGGCTCTAAAGAAGCGCTTTCGGGAGGAAGCCCGCAACGAATTTAGGTGTTTTCTTTTTGCTTTTGTTGTGTCTTGATGGTTGTTACTTCTGTAGCAACATCATTGTATCTTTATTTTTCAGCTTTGTGCCAAGTTATAGCCTCTTACGACAAGGGAAGTAAAAGTTGTGACATGCTGTCCAGAAAACAGATTCTGTCCTCGTGACCAGAAAAATTCCAGAAAAATCCCAGTTCATATTTTTGAGCTGAAATTTTTACACAGTATGATCTATACAATTACGAAACTTCCGTATGTTCTGAGTTTTCTGATTTGAGTTGCAGAAGTTCCCCTAAAAAATTCTTTACTATCTGCTGTTCTGTTTTTCACAGATTCTGCCACGTTTTGTCTCTCCTAACTTTTGCAAACCTTAAGCTTGCTTTTTCTTTGCAAAAACTTTTTGGCACTCTTGAGAAACAGTAGCTCTTCAAGAATATCTTTATATCCAGTGGTAAAAATTATTTATTAAGGGTACTAACCTCTCTAATCAACTTATGATGAGTTATGTATGAAGGGAGTTTTCAAGTGTGTGATGGAAGATGATGAAAGAAGATCCAGGAGTGTCAAGCGCTCAAGCTTGGGGATGCCCCCATGCATCCCCAATAAATATTCAAGGAGACTCAAGAGTCTAAGCTTGGGGATGCACCCGTGCATCCCCTTCTCCATCAACAATCATCAGTTCGTCCTTCGTCTCATTATATTTTTATCACTTCATGCGTTATGTGCTATGCTTGGAGCGTCTCGCTCTTAGGTTTTGTCTTTAGTTTTCTTTAGCTTTTCTTGCTGTTCATAACAAGTTAGATCACGTCTTACTTTGTGTGGGAGAGAAACACGCTCCACTTTCAAAATTTAGAACACATCATAGGATTTTTCCTGCTTATCTTTTTGCTGTTGTGTGTTCTTTATCTTTTCGTAGCTACTGCCATGTTTAGTTTTAGTCTTAGTTTGTCTTTAGCAAGAGCCTTGGATTTTGTTTAGTTTGTTGCTGGAACTCTTTTTAGTTTTCATGTTTATCTTGTTAAAGAGAGTTGGTTGTTGCACTGAGTTGTGTCTTGAGAGTAGGTAATTGAGGTTGCTATTTAATTTTAGTAGTAACTTGCAATAGTTATGAGGTATTGTTGTGAGTAATGTTTGAACTTTTGGTGTCAAGAGCTCTTGCCTATTAGTGATAGGTGTCGTATTTTGGTCAATCCGTGTGTATTTTCAAAACCTAAAAAACTAGTTGAGAACTCTAGCTACTAGATGGATCACTACTCTTCTGAGGGGTCGAATATCAGAGAACACTCACGTACCATGAGTCGAGGATGCGCAAGGATAACCAAACCCCCATACACTCCTCCTCGGGGTACTTGTCTCTTTGTGAACCTCCTTATTAGATTGAGAGTTACCGATAATAAGTGCATGAGTTCTTCGGACTAATGTAAGTATTGAAAGTTGACACTTCCACCTTCCCATATTTTGCTAGCCTCTCCCGTGCCGTGCATTGCCTTCTTCTCACTCCGAGAGTTGGTGTCCACCTTCGCCGGTACATCCAAACCCTTGGCATGATACGCTCTGTCATCATAAGCCTCCTTATATCTTCCCTCAAAACAGCCACCATACCTACCTATCAAGGCATTTCCATAGCCTTTCCGAGTTATATTGCCATGCAACTTCCACCTCTTCATGACTTGATCTTCATGTCATACATGTTCTTGCTACACTGGCAGCGACATACATTGCATACATAATGATAGTTACATCTTCTTATGTTTTGAGTACCTTGTAAAGTGTGAAAGATCTCCTTTACCTTCTTGTAAAATAGAGTGTTGCCCTTAAGTGAGGAAAAGATCCCAAAGTGGACACATTAAAAGATCCCAAAGAGGACAAATGAGAGTTACATAGAAAGAGCCATTGAGCCCACAAAAAAATACAAAAAATAGAAAAGGAGAAAAAGAAATAAAAAGAGAGAAAGGGGCAACACTACTATCCTTTTGAGAGATCCACACTAGTACTCCCTTTATATCCTTGTACTCCATAGAGATGATCATTATGCATATAGCTATGTGGGGACCTTCACACTATAGAACTTGGCTTGCATATTCCAAGGATGAGCCTCCTCAAACGAGCTCTAGGTCTTCATGAGCGAGCAAGTTAGATGCACCCCCACTAGTTCCTTTGGAGAGCTTCTTAGCTCATATGTGCATCCGTTGCATGGCAATCCCTACTCCTCACATCATATCTATCATTTGGCATTTCTTGCCTATGATTGTCCTCATTGATGTGAGCCTTTCTCATCCCTTTTGTCTTCCTCCTCCACCATACTTCTCTCTTTGCCATCTTAAGTGTCAACTCTCGTGCTTACGCTCATCCATTGCATGAGTGCTCAAAATATCGAAAAGGAGTGGATCAAATTGACTTGTACCTGGCTAGTGGTCTGGGGACGAGTCAAGATAAGATTCCAAAGAAGACCAAGTGTGAAACTTTAGTAGATTGAGTTCTCAACACAAAAATTACTTTTTCTCGTATTCCCTATCCCACTTCTTGCACGCAAACACCATTTGGAGACATTCGAGTCACGGACAGCGAGAACTCTTGCACCTGTTGTTCTTTTGTTACTTGTTTCAATGCTAATATAGACTCTTGCATGTTATGACTTGAATTGAATCTCCAACCTTGATTGCTTTACTTTTCAAAGTTCTTTTATGGTTGCTTGCATGTCTCCACAGAAATTATGTTGTTATCATTTACCTACTCGAGGACGAGCAGGAATTAAGCTTGGGGATGTTGATACGTCCAAAACGTATCTATAATTTCTTCTTGCCCATGCATGTTTTGTGTGATATTGCTATGATCTAGATACACTTTCATATACTTTTGATCATATTTGGACTAACCTATTAACTCAGTGCACCCCAGTGCCAGTTCTTGTTTTCTGCTATTTTTCTATTTCAGTTTTCCCCCATATAAAAAGTGCCAGAAAAATTCCGGGAAAAATACAGGAAAAATCAGTATACAGGAAGCTTCGAGAAGAGTCCGGGAGGGGCCAGAGGGGAGCCAGGGGGCCCAGGCGGCCACCCGGCGCGGCCCCACCCCTGGACGCGCCAGGGGGGCGCCTGGGGCCCCTGGTCCACCTCTGGCTGCCCCCTTCGCCTATTTATTCTCCGTCACGGGAAAACTCCAGAAGAGGAATCCTATTCCGCAAACTCGCCTCTGTTCCGCCGCCGCCGCGCTTCCGAGATCGGGAGCACCAGAAGTCCTCTTCCCGGCACCCTTACGGAGGGAGGATTGACCTCCGGGAGTCTCCTCTCCGCCATGGATGCTCCCCGGATGTCTCGTGAGTAGTTTTCCTTGGACCATGGGTCCGTGATCAGTAGCTATGTGATGTTCTCCTCCCCTCTGATGGATTATGAGATTATGTTCAGATTGTGATAGAGTAATATATTTGGTTTTTATCTCTTATATTTTTGTTCCTATGTAATTCTTGCATGTTCTCCGTTGCTGTTTATTGCTTTGGCCAAGTAGTAGGTAGTGACTCCAAGAGGGAACTTTGTGCTAGATTGTGGGTTCATGCCCCCCGATAACACGCTTGAGTGACAAAAACATGAGTCTAGGGGATGTGTTGTTGCCACAAGGGGGAAAACAACGGTGCTTGTAACCGCGGTTACAAGGATTGTTTACTTTACGCCAAGTTCTTTTTAATGCAGTTGTCTGTTGCTTTGGGTTTACACTTTGGGTGGGGCTCACAACTTAATACCAGCAAGATGTTCTGGATAGATATCTCAAGGTGGATGATTAGTAGTAGATGTAGTTGGATTTCGGTCTACTTATTTTGGCATACTGCACGTGCTTTTGAGCCTCTTCCTTTCTTTTGTAGCATAGTTAGCATTGCGGTGCGTTCATAATCCTGTCAATTGCCCTTCTGTAATTTGTTTACCTCGCATAGTAGTTTTATCTTCTTTTGGGAGAGAGACATCACTAGTGAACATCACGTATCCCGGTCCATATCCTCATTACTGTTTCCAAGCTATATTTACTTTACTGCTTTTACTTGCTATCATTACCCCTTGCGTTTTATCCTTTGTGAATAACAAGACCGGAGAGATTGACAACCTCTCTGAACTTCGTTGGGAACAAAGTTATCTGTGTCTGTGTCCAGGTCCTGGTTGATACGTCCCAAACGTATCTATAATTTCTGCTTGCTCCATGCATGTTTTGTGTGACTTTGCCATGTTTTGGTTGAACTTTATTACACTTTTAAACCAATTTGGACTAACCTACTAACTCAGTGTACCCAGTTGCCAGCTTCTGGTTTTCTGTTGTTTTTGTTTTTCAGGTTTTCCGGCTGATTAAAGTGCCCAAAAATTCCGCAAAAATTATATTAAAAATCAGCGGGCAGGAAGCTTCCGGAATAACCAAGGGAGAGAGCCGGGACCACCACCAGGGATCCAGAAGGGTCCCTGGCGCGGCCCCAACCCTAGGGCGCGCCAGGCACCCTCCTGGCTGCCCTGGGTGGCCCCTCGACGCCCCCTTCGCCTATATAACCCCCTCGGGGTAGAAACCCCAAAAAGAGAACTCTTTTTGACGGAAACCTCTCTGTTCCGCCGCCGCCGCCCTTTTCAGATCGGGGCTTCCTGGAGAAGCTGCCCCGGCACCCTGCCGGGACGGGGAAGTGCCCCCGGATTCATCTCCATCGACGTTGCTTCCCTTCTCCATGAAGCGGGAGTAGTTCCTTCTCGGGGCTAATGTCTTCTACAGTAGCTATGTGGTCTTCTCTCTCTCCCATGATGTCATATTGATTGTGATCATAGGCAATGTTAATCTAGGGTGATCCCATGATGTTTCCCCTTCTTCTATGTATTGGATTGATGTACTCAATTGATCTTATCTAGTATAATCTCCAAGACCATGGTGACAGCTGGTCTATTGCACATGTAATTAGAAGAATATTTTCATGAGTGATTTCCTCTTTTGTGTGTGGATTGAAGATTGAGAGTCTTTTGGTGCTTGTCTTTGACTATCCTTTAGATATGTTGTGGTGATTGTGGTACTCTCTTTGGATGGACGCGGTGACATTGGGAAATCCATAGATTGAGAACTACGAACTTTGAGGTGTGCTTTTGTAGCCCTACACAATTCTCATCCTCTCTTGACCACAAAGGAATGACCTCCGAGTACGTCTCCATTGCATGTTTTATGGGAAATATCATGTGATTAGACTATGTTAATGTTGTTGGGAGTTGCCACTAGTGAAAGTATGAAGCCTAGGCCTTGTTTCCACCTTTGCAATACCGTTTGTGCTCACCTTTACCACTTGTTACCTTGCTGCACTTTTTATTCAGATTTATATTACCTTGCTTTACCGCACCTATCACCCATATTTTACCATCTCTTCGCCGAACTAGTGCACCTATACAACTCCTAGTTGTATTAGGTGTGTTGGGGACACAAGAGACTTCTTGTTTCTTAATTGTAGGGTTGCTTGAGAGAGACCATCTTCAACCTCTACTTCCCTGAGTTCGATAAACCTTAGGTCATCCACTTGAGGGAAATTGCTGCTGTCCTACAAACCTCTGCGCTTGGAGGCCCAACATAGTCTACAAGAATAGAAGTGTGTGTAGACATCAAGATATTTCTGGCGCCGTTGCAATATAAATCTTTAGATTCTGCAATTAAATCTTTTCGTTTCTTGTTTTTATTTTCACTAGTTAGGTTGATGGAAAACTGCAATCTTAGTTCGCTGCTTCGGGGAGACCGTTTTGCCACACCTGTGGTAGAGAAGTCTCCGCCACCTACTGAATGCATCCTGTTCCAAATACCACTTGGGATAGTTGAAATAATTATTAATGATTGTTATGATGGGACAGTCAATCCTAGTATTCATTTGTTGAAACTTACAGAACTTTGTGAGTTATTTAAGATTTCAGGTTTGACAAGAGGTGAAGTCATGAAGAAATTATTTGCCTTGTCACTGAAAGGAAAAGCATTGGAATGGTATAGGCTACTAGATGATTCTCACCTACGGGAATGGGAAGAGATCCAGTCTCTCTTTTACTCCAAGTTTTATCCTCTTCATGAAGTCCATTAGAATAGGAATTATATTTATAATTTCTATCCTCATGACGGAGAGAGCATAGCTCAAGCTTGGGGGAGACTGAAAACTTTGATGCTAAAATGTCCTAACCATGGGCTCCCCAAAGATATGATTATTACTAATTTCTATGCAAGGCTATCTCGACAGGATAAAGACTTGCTCGATGCTTCCTCGGTGGGTTCTTTCACAAACGAAAAGATTGATGCTAAATGGGAACTCCTTGAAAGAATCCAACACAACACTGAAGATTGGGAGATCGACAAAGGTAAAGAGTCAGGTATAATTTATGAGTATGATTGCATTAAGTCCTTTGTTGAAACTGCAAGTTTTAATAAATTTAGTGCTAAGTTTGGGCTTGATTCTCAACTCCTTGTTGATTTCCTCAAATCTTTTGCTTCACATCTTAATATGCCTAAGGAGAATTGTATCAAGCATCATGAACCTTTTAAAGAGATTTGCAAAGAAAATGAAATTGTTAATGATGATTGCAACATGCATGATCCAATTCCTGAAAATGAAGTTTTATATAAGCATGTGAATTTTTGTGGAGTGGATAGACCTTGTGAAAGGCCTATGATTGAAGAAGAGAAGTATTGTAAGCAACATAAGCATGTCGGGACCCGGGGTTAGCGTATGCAAGCCTCGCTACAACACAATCATATGGAGAGCCGAGAACCGTACCCACTTGTCTAAGCAGACAAGGCCAAGCACAGAACGTTCTCGGAAAGCATCGAACATGAGGGGCATCCCATTCAGGCCGGATGATCCACTGAGATGGGTCCTCATCGTCCGCACACAAGTCTAACTGATATGGGTGGTGAATTCCCATACTCATAGACAAGTCGCCTCAACCATACTATTGATTGTATTATAACCCTTACATAGACTTACTCCAGCCCGATCACTTAGTCGGGGTCTAGGGCGGCTCGATCATACCACAAAGTGTGCACGAGACAGAGTCTCGAACAATCGCATCGCGATGCCCCAAGCTGCGCACATCTAAGGGCCACTTGGTGTATAAAAGACCGCCAGCCAGATCACAACTAAGGTCTCGAAAACCCATACAAAGACATGCATATTATAAACATACACGCAGCATACATGCCTTGTATGAACAGCAGGTATCATTGCAATTCTCTACAAAGTATACATCTTTATTAATAACTCTTACAGAGTGCACACAGAGACCACAAGCATGTGATCCAACATTACAACAGACAAGCGGAAGCAAAGTAGGTCTGAGTACAGACAAGTTTAACAAATGGCTTAGAGAAGCCTTATCTAAAACAAGCCCTCCACGAGGGAACCAGTCGTCTGACTGGGACTACACTAGCTTGGTCTTGGTCTGAGTCTTCATTCTTCGAGCTTTAGGTAGAAGTCACCATCGGGGTCGGTGGGTTCATCTAAAACATAGATTAAGAAAACGTGAGTACAAAATCGTACTCAGCAAGACTTACATAGGAGCTATACTACTCATGCATATGTATCAAGGTAAAGGGAGGTGGGGTTTCACTTGCAGAAATGCCAGCTTTGACTTGGCTAGTCCTGAACTACGAATACCAGACTTGAGGTAAGAAGCGAACATGAGTCCACTACATCTCTTCAACCAATTACACCACTATGGTTACTTCCTCGACTTCCCCACGAGAAGCACACCATAGCACTCACGCTTATCTTGGTGTGTTTTAGAAGTATCAAGTTCAAGTTATCTAATAATCAAGCTAAGCTTTCCAAGAAGTCCTTAACCGGGACGCGGCTATTCGAATAGTTTTGTTAACCTTGCAGGGGTGTACCGCTACACACACGTGTCATCAGTTACCGCCTTTTGCATGTCACCGTTCAAGAGGTGACAGCGAGGATGCCACCACAACACTTCGCCCACAGCTCCATTCTATTCCAGAGAGTCGCCTATCTGAGGGGGATCCGTGTGGAAGTCCGGGCGAGGTTCCAGTACAGCCTCAAACGATGTGTGCAGGGTCCCAAGCCGGTCTTGAAAAGCCGTTCATCCACTTCGCAGACCGTGCCACAGCCCTACCAGAACTCCGAACTACTGCGACTCTTGGGGTTCGAACGGGGTGAGGTACTAGGATGAGAGGGGTCAGTGAGCCCAATGTGTGGTTGTACTCTTCTTCTTGGATCACCACACAAGAACTCGGACTTAAGGCGGTGTTCAACGAGACAACCCACTGTGTACTCCTACACAGCCTCTCATCGTTCACCTTGTATTAGGGTAGATTCACCAACACGTTTCAGTTTCATCAACACCATGTTTATCATCATCCCGACTCACATCAAAAGAAACCTTGTTGTATCACTAAGCATGCAATAAGCAGTAACAGTTGCAGGGGCCACATGATATCAACCAACTCCTACATCTGCTAGGATTGTGGTTTTCTTACTACTGTGACAAGATGATAGGTCATGCAAAGGACATGGGTTCAACTATGCGATAGAAACGTTATCATGGTGATCATCCTAAATAATGCATAAGCGAGACATGAGAGGGAATTGGGATTTTATCGACATGATCAATGGGGGTTTTCTTGCCTTGCTGACGAGGTTCAGTCACGAGGTCTTCAACGAAGGGGGTGATCTCGGATTCCGGCTCCACTTCTATCAACAACATGACAATCATAGGATCAACATAATGTACAATGCACAAACACATGAATAAGATTGCAATGGTGATGTTCAAGGTACTGATGTGTTGAGCATTCCATTTAAAAGGAGCATATTGCATTTGAAATGCAAATTCAAACTCCATTTGATTTATCGATGAATTTCAAATGCATTTGAATGCATGAAAGTTCATTTCAAAATTTTTGATCATGAAGTGATGTGGTATAGTTGAAGTAATGTCTCTGATGTGTGGATGAATCCATTGGAATTAAGGTTGTTGCAAAATCATTTGCAAATTCACTCCAAAATTGAATTTGAAAAGGATCCATATGCATGTTTGCTACTGTTCACCCATTTTGAAATGGTCAAACATGAAAAAAATTGCATATTCAGAATCCTTGTATTTTTCTGATAATTTTAGACATATTATTTTTCCAATTTGGAGTTAAAATGAATTAGTTATCAATTTAAAGCTTTACTGCGTCAGCATGATGTCATTGTGACATCAGGGGGGGCTGACTGCTGGGACCCACCTGTAAGTCTCAGTGGGGTTAATCCCTGTTAGATTAAACTAACAGAGAGGGATTAGGGGGCTGGGGCCCCACCTGTCATTGGCTTGGGGCCAATTAACCAGGGGTTTAGCCCCTAACTAACCCAGCCGGCCGACGGTTAACCGGCGGCAGCTACAGGACGCGGCGGCGCCCACTGGAGAGGGGCCGTCCGGCCACGGTAGCGCATGGGGAAGGCACAGGCGTGTGCCTCGTTCTCTCCCGCATCGAGTGGTGCCAGTGGGAGGTCTCGGGGAGGCTTGTGGCCATGGCTACGACGACGGAGGCGGCGGCCCGTGGCTCGACCTCGCCGGACTTGGACTCCAGAGCACGGGAGAAGGTGGGAAAGGGGGCAACTGGGAGAGCTGCTCACCGTCAAGCTAATGGAGTGGACGGCGCGGCCGCGGAAAGCTTGGCGGCGGCGCAATCGAAGAAAACCTTCTCGGCGGCCGGCGGCGGATCCTTGGGGCTAGCGTCGTCCTCGGTGGCGATGGCCTTCAATTGACGAGGGGGACGGAGGAAGTCGACGACGCTGGAGATGTTGGACAAGACGACAAAGCTTCTACCTGCCGGTGGCCACGTCGGGGCGTCGCCGCGCTCTCTGCTAGGTTACGGGGGCGCTCGGGTTTTCGTCGCCGGAGGGGAAAGAGAGGGGCAGGGGTGAGCTGGAGGTGCGGGGGGGCTTCTGCGGCGATGCGTGGCGCAAGAGAGAGGGAGGGGAGGCCTAGAAGGCGCGGGCGTCGTCGTGGCGTCGTCGCCGCGCTCCTAGCTCCAGCGAGCTGCTTGGAGCCGCGGGGGAGGAAGACGACACGCGGGGGAGCTGGGCTGGGCCGAGGCCAAGGCGAGTGGGCCTTGCCCAGGGCGCCAGGTAAGTCGTTGCTCTCTTTTCTTTTTAATATTTCTGCATATAGGTTGACCTAGCTAATAAGAATAGCTAGGCATTTTATAAAATGCCACAATTTTTTATATGGCTTCATAAAATAGAGAGCTAGCCACTTATAAAATTTGAGCATTTTTAAAATTCAAAACATTTGAATTTTAAATTGAATAGGGTATTTATTTAATTTCCAGGCCATTTATTGAAAATTAGAAAATTCCATGAGCATGGGATTGTTCCCAAACCATTTTTAAAATGATCAGCACCATTTATAGGAATTTTCCAAATGTTCAAATGATTTTTGGAAAAAGATTTTTATCTGGCCATTTGATTTAATTTTCTCAGGGCTTTTCGTTTCCCCAATTTTGAATTCTCTTTTGAATTTTTGCATGATGCAAAGGAGCACTTGATCCTAGCACATACCTAACTTGGGGTTGTGACAAAGCATGAAAGAACGATCACTTGGGTTAGAGATTTAAATGAAATTGCGAGAGAATTGTGTGACCTTTATCCTTTTACTTGTGAACTTTGCTGCATAAAGGGTCACTTCAATTTTCAGTGCATGTACTTTCAAAACATAACTGTTTGCCAGTTGTGTGATGACATGATCACCCCTGATCTTTATGATGAGCTTATGTTATTTTTGATGTGTGAAGAGTTATCAGAAAAGACTTCTTGGCTAGATGGTCATGCTTTGGGAATAAATAACACTTTGCAGAAATGCCATCTCTATTGTGTTGTTAATTGCCATGAGAATGATTACATAAGTAAGATTATAAAGGAGGGAACTCTACCAAAGTATAAAAATGTCTCTTATATTTCTACTAATAAAAAGGAGAGTTTCTCCCAAGTTTCCCCTATTGTTTCTAATGATAAACCAGGATATGTGGAGAAACTTCCCCTCCAACCACTCCTTCCTAAGGTGAAGAAGAAAAAAAAGAGGAGGAGGAAGAGGAGCAGGAAGGAAGAAGAATGGGTAACAACCTGGCTTGAGCATATTCCTCGCATCGATTTTTATCCTAACGGACAGAAATTTATGGAGAATGGTGAGCTTGATTGCATTCATTATTATCTTGAAGATAAGTCCGTAGGTACTATTGAAGATGATTTTGATTATGATATGCATGTTACTTTTTGTGATTGGGAAAATGATGATAATTCTACTTATGACCTTGAAAATCTCTTTGGTACCAACTCTGAGAGTGATGATATGGAAAGCTCCAAGCTTGGGGATGATAGGATTGGAAGTCCTTTACCCATTATTGATGTGGTAATTGATAATTCTTTTTCTAGTAAGAATAAAGACAACATGTTTACAAATATAGTTTCTAGCAATGATAATGCTCTTATCTACTATGATGATGTTATAACTCCTATTTTTAGTGATTATAAAGGTACCTATGACATAAGGAGAAATTATCCTTATGAAACTTGTCATGATCATGGAGGGAATTACTCCCTTGTTGAACACCATCTTCCTAATACACAATTAATCTATAGTGTTCAAGTTGTTTATGATAGTCCTACTCCCACTATTACCAATGAGAAAGATTATGCTTATGTGGAGAGTAAGAGTACCCTTTTGCATGTGGATCATGGTAACAATTTTTTATGTGATACTTATATTATTGAGTTTATTCATGATCCCACTGAAAATTATTATGAGAGGGGAACATATGCTTATAGATATTTCAATAATATCAAGTTCCCTCTCTTTATGTTGAAGGTTTTGAAGTTGCACTTGTTTTGCCTTCCTATGCTAATATCTTTATGCTTCAATGAGTTATTTCTCTACAAGATCCCTTTGCATAGGAAGCATGTTAGACTTAAATGTGTTTGGTATTTTCTTCTTGGTGCCCTCTTTTGTGCTTCAATTCTTATACCCATGAGAGCATCATTAAAATCTTAAGCCTATCTTTATGGCTATAAAGAAAGAGCTCTAGGGAGACAACCCTTGTTATCTTTACTTTTTGTTTTTCTTCTCTTCTTAGTGGTCTTGATGATTGTTACTATTGTAGCAACATCATTGTATCTTTACTTTCAAGCTTTGTGCCAAGTTTAGCCTCAGATTGCAAGAAAGGTCAAAAGTTGGTGCATGCTGTCCAGAAACAGATTCTTTCTGCTTGATGGAAAAAATCGGAATAAATCACCAGATCATCTTTTTGATCTGAATTTTTTTGACAGTATGCTCCATACAATTACCTTTCGGGCGTCTGTTCAGAGTTTTTTGATTTGAGTTGCATAAGTGCACCTAAAAAATTCCCCTTTCTCCGATGTTCTTTTTTTCTAAGCTTCTGCCCCGGTTTTTCGTTTCGCAGTTTTGCAATCCTTAAGCTTGCTTTTTCTTTGCAAACTTTTTTGGGCAGGCTAGAGAAACAGTATCTCTTCCTGGAAATCTTTATTTGCAGTAGAGGAAAATTATTTTATTAGGGTACTAACCTCTCTAATCAGCCTACAATGAGTTATGTATGAAGGGAGTTTTCAAGTGCGCGATGGAAGGTGATGAAAGAAGATCCAGGAGTGTCAAGCGCTCAAGCTTGGGGATGCCCAAGTTCACCCCCAATAAATATTCAAGGATACTCAAGCGTCTAAGCTTGGGGATGCCCCCGGTGCATCCCCTTCTTCATCAACAATCATCGGTCTGTCTTTCGTTGCACTATATTTTTATCACTTCATGCCTTATGTGCTTTGCTTGGCTTGTCTCGCTCTTTACTTTTCTAGGTTTGTTTTGCTTTCTTTGCTGTAGTAACAAGTTAGACCCCAACTTACTCTTTTGTGTGGGAGAGAAACACGCTCCACTTGAACTAGAACTCCTCATAGGATTTGCATGCTTATTTCTTTTAGCTGTGAGTTGTTCTTTTTCTGTTCTTAGCTGCTGGTCTGTTTACCTGTAGTGCTTTAGTTTTTCTAGAGTTTTCTATTCAGGTTGAACTTTCTATAGGTAGCATGTTTTATCTTGTTAGAGAGTTTGCCTGTTGCACTGAGTTTTGTGTCTTCACTAGAAAGTAGGTAGTTAAAGTTGCTTTTCTTTTTGAAGTAGTAACTTGCAATAGTTTTGAGGTATTGACTAGAGTAATGTTTGAACTTTTGGTGTCAAGAGCTCTTGCCTATTAGTGATAGATGTCGTATTTTGGGCAATCCGTGTGTTTTTCGAAAACCAAAAACCCCTGTTGAGAACTCTAGCTACTAGATGGATCACTAACCTCTGGAGGGTTCGAATATTAGAGTACACTCACGTACCATGAGTCGAGGATGCGCAAGGATAACCAAACCCCCATACACTCCTCCTCGGGGTACCTGTCTCTTTGTGAACCTCCTATTAGATTGAGAGTTACCGATAATAAGTGCATGAGTTCTTCGGACTAATGTGAGTATTCGAAAGTTGACACTTCCACCTACCCATACTTTTTCTAGCCTCTTCAGTACCGTGCATTGCCCTTTCTCACCTCGAGAGTTGGCGCATACTTCGCCGGTGCATCCAAACCCTTGGCATGATACGCTCTGTCATCATAAGTCTCATTATATCTTTCCTCAAAACAGCCACCATACCTACCTACAAGGCATTTCCATAGCCTTTCCGAGATACATTGCCATGCAATGTCCACCCTCTCATGACTTGATCCTCATGTCATACATGCTACTTGCTTGATCGATGAGCCGCATGCTAGTTGGGCCTTGCCCTAATCATTGCTACATGACGCGCTAGTATCATTGCATATCCTGCTATCCTGGCAGAGGCATACATTTGCATCATGATTAGTTACATTTTCTTTTTGTGAGTACCTTTGTAAAGTGTGAAAGATCTCCTATATTCTTGTAAAATATAGAGTATTGCCCCTAAAGTGAGGAAAAGATCCCAAAGAGGACAAAATCAAAAGATCCCAAACAGGACAAATGAGAGTTAAATAGAAAGAGCCATTGAGGCCACCAAAAAAATAAAAAATAAAAAGAAAAAGAGAAAAATAAAAATAAAAAGAGAGAAGGGGGCATACTACTATTCCTTTTGAGAGATCCACACTAGTACTTCATCTTCTATCCCTTGTACTCCATAGAGATTATCATCATGCATATAGCTATGTGGGGAACTTTCACACTATAGAACTTGGCTTGTATATTCCAATGATGAGCCTCCTCAAACGAGCTCTAGGTCTTCTTGAGCAAGCAAGTTAGATGCACCCCCACTAGTTCCATTGGGGAGCTTTTAGCTCACATGTGCATCCGTTGTATGGAAATCCCTACTCCTCACATCATATCTATCATATGGCCTTCTCTCGCCTATGATTGTCCTCATTGATGTGAGCCTTTCACACACCTTTTTGTCTTCCTCCTCCACCCTTTTTCTGTTTCGCCTTTTAGGTGTCAACTTTCTTGCTCATGCTCATCCATTGCATGAGTGCTCAAAATATCGAAAGGGAGTGGATCAGTTTGACTTGTACCTGGCTAGTGGTCTGGGGACGAGTCTAGATAAGAACCCAAAGGAGACCAAGTGTGAAACTTTATTAGATAGTTGTTCTCAACAACCTTTTTTCTCTTTCTTCCCAGTCCCTTGCTTGCACGCAAACACCATCTGGAGACATTCGAGTCACGGACAGCAAGAGCTCTTGCACCTTTTGTACTTTTGTTGCTTGTGTTAATGCCAATATAGACTCTTGCATGTTAAGACTTGAATTGAATTGCACGCTTTGATTGCTTTACTTAACAGTCCTTATTTGGTTGTGTGGCATGTCACCACAGAAATTATGCTTGTTATCATTTACCTACTCGAGGACGAGCAGGAATTAAGCTTGGGGATGTTGATACGTCCCAAACGTATCTATAATTTCTGCTTGCTCCATGCATGTTTTGTGTGTCTTTGCCATGTTTTGGCTGAACTTTATTACACTTTTAAACCAATTTGGACTAACCTACTAACTCAGTGCACCCAGTTGCCAGCTTCTGGTTTTCTGCTGTTTTTGTTTTTCAGGTTTTCCGGCTGATTAAAGTGCCCAAAAAATTCCGCAAAAATTATATTAAAAATCAGCGGGCAGGAAGCTTCCGGAATAACCAAGGGAGAGAGCCGGGAACACCACCAGGGAGCCAGAAGGGTCCCTGGCGCGGCCCCAACCCTAGGGTGCGCCAGACACCCTCCTGGCTGCCCTGGGTGGCCCCTCGACGCCCCCTTCGCCTATATAACCCCCTCGGGGTAGAAACCCCAGAAAGAGAACTCTTTTTGGCGGAAACCTCTCTGTTCCGCCGCCGCCGCTGTTTTAAAATCGGGGCTGCCTGGAGAAGCTGCCCCGGCACCCTGCCGGGACGGGGAAGTGCCCCCGGATTCATCTCCATCGACGTTGCTTCCCTTCTCCATGAAGCGGGAGTAGTTCCTCCTCGGGGCTAAGGTCTTCTACAGTAGCTATGTGGTCTTCTCTCTCTCCCATGATGTGATATTGATTGTGATCATAGGCAATTATAATCTAGGGTGATCCCATGATGTTTCCCCTTCTTCTATGTATTGGATTGATGTACTCAATTGATCTTATCTAGTATAATCTCCAAGTCCATGGTGACAGCTGGTCTATTGCACATGGAATTAGAAGAATATTTTCATGAGTGATTTCCTCTTTTGTGTGTGGATTGAAGATTGAGAGTCTTTTGGTGCTTGTCTTTGACTATCCTTTAGATATGTTGTGGTGATTGTGGTACTCTCTTTGGATGGCCACGGTGACATTGGGAAATCCATAGATTGAGAACTACGAACTTTGAGGTGTGCTTTTGTAGCCCTACAAAATTCTCATCCTCTCTTGACCACAAAGGAATGACCTCCGAGTACGTCTCCATTGCATGTTTTATGGGAAATATCATGTGATTAGACTATGTTAATGTTGTTGGGAGTTGCCAATAGTGAAAGTATGAAACCTAGGCCTTGTTTCCACCTTTGCAATACCGTTTGTGCTCACATTTACCACTTGTTACCTTGCTGCACTTTTTATTCAGATTTATATTACCTTGCTTTACCGCACCTATCACCCATATTTTACCATCTCTTCGCCGAACTAGTGCACCTATACAACTCCTAGTTGTATTAGGTGTGTTGGGGACACAAGAGACTTCTTGTTTCTTAATTGCAGGGTTGCTTGAGAGAGACCATCTTCAACCTCTACTTCCCTGAGTTCGATAAACCTTAGGTCATCCACTTGAGGGAAATTGCTGCTGTCCTACAAACCTCTGCGCTTGGAGGCCCAACATAGTCTACAAGAATAGAAGTGTGTGTAGACATCACTCGTCAGTTGCGCCGCTGACACCTACTTATCATCTCTGGAGTCCTACTGGAGACAGACTTGGCATCTTCACCGAGGGAAAACTGCTGCTGGACTGCATCTCAAACCTTCCACTTGGGGTAACCAACGAAGGGCGAGAAGCCATCAATATTGATCTTTGGTCATAACAGGTTTATGAGCCAAATAATGCCTTATGTCCATTACATTATTCTCAATAACTTTCCAGTTTATCGGGAATAAGAAATAACCGATTTATTTCACAGGACATGAGCCATCCTATATGCAACTCAATATTATTTCATTTCTCCTTCTTTTCTAGTCTACCATCATTCCTGTCAGAACCCTCTGTTAGGTATGTGCTAGGATCAAGACTCACTTTGCATTCATGTCAAAAATTTCAAATTGAAATTGAAATGGGAGAAGAAACCCCCCCTCCCAGATGAATTTAATTCAAATGGCCACAATAAAAGTTGCTCCAAAAATTCCTGCTATATTTTTGAAAACTCCCATAAATGAGTGTGATCACATATCAAGTGATGTGGGACCAATCCCATGCTCATGGATTTTTCAAATATTCAAACAGGAGCATGGAATTAAATAAATACCCCTATTTGAATTTTAATTCAAATATTTTGAATTAAAAAAATGTTCAAAACTTGGATATGACTAGCCCCTGGTCATGTAAAGCCATATATAAATTTTAGGCATTTATAAAAATGTCTAGCTATTTTTTTAGCCAAGACAAAAAAAATGTCAGAAAAGAAATAAAAATAAAAAAAGAGCTCACCTAGCTTTCGGCCCAACTCAAACCCCAGCCAGCCCAGCCCAGCTACCCTCCTCTGTCGTCTTCCTCAAGCAGCTCGGGGTCGAGCCAGGGCGCGCCGTGGACGCCACCTCGACGCCGAGGGCCTTCCAGGCGACCCCCAGGCTTATCCTCTCGTCGTGGAGACCGCGTAGACGTCGTGCTTCCTTTCCCTCTCCTCATGACCACTTTCCCCCACTCCTCTGCTCGTTTTCACCGTCACTCGAGACCACGCCGGAGCGCCGACGAGGAGAACGTGTGGCCAACGGACGACATCCGTTGCACGAGTTTGTCCAGTGGGATCCTCGTCTTCTTCTTCCCCAGCCCGCAACGGATCAAGAACTGAATCTCCTCCAAGTCGCCGGATTCTTCCCCGAGACCTCGCCGGCCGCCGTGAAGATCTTCGCTAAATTCCTCGGCGCCATGACCTACCCGACTTCGTCGACTACCTCGTCATGCTCAAATCTGTGGGCTGCAGCACCGACGTCGTCACTGTCGTGGCTCCGGCCGACGACTTCCTCGACATCGGCGACGCTCCGGTGCGTTCCGCGTGCAAAATGGTGGCAAGTGCCGCCGTCTTGCCCAGTGCCGCCGCACACTATTGCCACCGGCGGCTAACCGTCGCGTGCCCTGTTAATTAGGGCTTAACCCCCCCCCCCCCGCTAAACACCCCTGGGCCACTGACATGTGGGCCCAGGTCACTAACTAACTACGGGTTAGTATAAATCTAACCGAGCAATTAATTAACCCCACTGACAAAGTGACCCCACTGGTCAGACCCCCCCACCCCACGTCATGCTGACGCATGCATGAAGCAGTAAATTGCAAATTGATTTAATTAATCCAGAAAAGGAAGAAAATTGTTTAAACTTTGGAAATTCATAATTAATTCATACTAAGTCCAAATTGGGCATATAATATATGTAAAATTATCAGAAAAATGCAAGGATTCTGAATATGGACTTTGTTTTCATGTTTGACCAATTTAAATTGGGTGAACAGAAGCAAATGTGCATATGGATCCTTTTTAAATTCAAATTTGAAGTGAATTTGCAAATTCCTTTGCAACCCACTTCTTTTAAATTGAATTGTCAACACAAAGAAACCATGAACATAACCTTGCAACGTTGATCATGTGTATGTGCATTGTACTTTATGTTGATCCCCTTGTTTGCAATGTTTGCTCGATAGAAGTGGAGCCGGAACCCGAGATCACCCCCTCCGTTGAAGACACCGTGTGTGAACCTCGTCAGCAAGGCAAGCAAACACCCATTGATCATGTCGATAAAATCCCACTTCCCTCTCAGTCTCGCTTATGCATTGTTTAGGATGATTACCATGTTACATTTCTACCATATAGATGAACCCATTACTTTGCATTACCTATCATTTTGTCACAGTAGTAAGCAAACCACAATCCTAGCAGATGTAGGAGTTGATTGATATCATGTGGACCCTGCAAATGTCACTTCTTATTGCATGCTTAGAGTTACAATGAGGTTACTCTTTTGTGAGTCGGGATGGTAGTGATCATGATGATGATGGTGGAAAGGTGTTGGTGAACTTGACCAAAATAAGGTGAATGATGAGAGGCTGTGTAGGAGTACACAGTGGGTTGTCTCGTTGAACACCGCCTTAAGCCCGAGTTCTTGTGTGGTGATCCAAGACAAAGAGTACTACCACATGTTGGGCACATGGACCCCCGCTCAACCTACTAACTCAACCCTTCTCGGTTAAATGAGTCGCAGTATTTCGGAGTTCTGTTAGGTCTGTGGCACGGTATGAGAAGTGGAAGAATGGCTATCCAGACCGGCTTGGGACCCTGCACACATCTTCTGGGACCGCATGGGTAAACCGGCCGGGTTCACGATGTGGAATCCAGCCCAGATAGGCGTCTCCTTTGGACTTAGAGTTGGCTGTGAGGTAAAAGTTGTGGAATTTATCCTCGCCGACACCTTTGGACTTAGAGTTGGCTGTGAGGTAATGGATACTTATAAAACTTTCCAAGATAAGTGTGAGTGCTATGGCGTGCTTTCTCGTGGGAAGTCGAGGAAGGAACCATAGTGGTGTAATTGTTTGAGAGACTTGGATAGTGGACTCGTGTACGCTTCTTACCTCATTCTGGTATTCCTAGTTCAGGACTAGCCAAGTCAAAGCTGGCACTTCTGCATTTGAACCCCACCTCGCTTTACCTTGATACATGTGCATGATTAGTATAGTTCCTACGTAAGTCTTGCTGAGTACGACTTTGTACTCACGTTTGCTTATTCCATGTTTTAGATGAACCCACTGACCTCGAAGGTGGATTCTTCTTGGAGATCAACGACTGATGAAGCTAGTGTACTCCCAGATAGAGGTCTGGTCCCTCGTGGAAGGGATTGTTTATAAATAAGGCTTCTTAACCTATTTGTTAAACTTGTCTGTACTTAGACCTACTTTGCTTCCGCTTGTTTGATGTAATGTTGGATCACGGTCTCGTGATCTCTGTGTGCACTCCGAAGAGTTACCAATAAAGTTGTAAACTTTGTAGAGAATTGCAATGATACCTACTGTTCATACTAGATATGTGTGCTGTGTGTATGATTATAACATGCATGTCTTAGTATGGGTTTTCGAGACCTTAGTTGTGATCTGGCTGGCGGTCTTTTATACACCAAGTGGACCTTAGATGTGCGCAGCTTGGGGCATCGCAATGCGATTGCTTGTGACTCTGTCACGTGCAGACTTTGTTGTATGATCGAGCCCGCCCTAGACCCCGACTAAGTGATCGGGCTGGAGTAAGTCTATGTAAGTGTTATAATATAATCGAGAGTATAGTTGAGGCGACTTGTCTATGAGTATGGGAGTTCACCACCCATATCATTTATACTTGTGTGTGGACGATGAGGACCCATCTCAGTTGATCATCCGGCCTGGATGGGATGCCCCTCACGTTCGATGCTTTCCGACAACGTTCTCTGCTTGGCCTTGTCTTCTTAGACAAGTGGGTATGGTTCTTGGCTCTCCATATGATTGTGTGGTAGCGGGACTTGCATACTCTAACCCCGGGTCCCGACAGACTTGGTATCAGAGCAGGACTGACTGTAGGATTATCAGCCTTGGTCGAAGTTGAGTCTAGCCTTCTAGTGTTATATAGTTACTCTGGGTATATAAGGGAACAACCTAAGGATTCCTTTTCTCCTTACCCTCATCGATCTGAGTTCTGAGTCACTCTCATCTTGTTCTACGGGAAGATAGGACTAGGCTCATCTATGTCTTACTAGAACTTCTTGTTGTTTGCTTCTTTGTAGCCGTAGGAAGGTTGTGTTCGGTTTGTTAGAGTTGTTGTGCTTCCTAATTTCTTACATCGTATGTAAGTGTTGTTTCTATGTTGTAAGAACATTGTGTTTTCTTGCAATTACAGCCGTTATGTTGTCCGAGTCATTCCAGTTATCTTCATAATCTGATGCATTTGCAAAATCATTCAACTCGTTTTCACTTTGATCTTATCCTTCAGGATGTCTCAAGGAACCCGTGGACACCTTGGTCGTGCCCAAGCTCCTGGGAATGATCCAGGGGAAGGTAATCTTCCACCGTCATGCACGATGGATCAAGTTCTCATGGAGGTTGACAGAAACCGAAGGGAGTCTCATGAGTTGTTGGGGGTCATTGCTCGGAACACTGCCCAATAGCGGAATGTGCTTGTGTCATTGAATCACTTCATCCAGCTTCATCCCCCAGTTTTCAGCTATTCCACTGAGCCCCTTGACGTCGATGACTGGCATCGCAGCATCGAGAGAAAGCTCCATTCTGGACATGTTGCAGATGGTGACAGAGTCAAATATGCCACCTACCACCTCGAGGGTGCAGCTAGCTCTTCGTGGGAGAACTTGAACATGCGTCCAGCTGGACATTTGACATCTTGGAATGAGTTCTGTGATGCTTTTCGCGAGCATCACATTCCAAAGGGACTCCTGGACCACAAGAGAGAGGAGTTCCGCAATATCACCCAAGGAAGAAGGTCCGTCGATGAGTTTAGTCAGGAGTTCAACCGTCTTGTCTGCTATACTCCCGAGGAGGTCTCCACCGACTCCAAGAAGCAAGAGAGGTTCTGCAAGGGACTCAATTCTGGAGTCCGCCGCGAGTTGAATCTCCATGACTTCGCCACATTCCAGATCGTTGTCAACAAGGCCATCAAGGCGGAGGATATGATCACCCCCAATGATTTCCGCAAGCACTCCCGAGATGATGGTTCATCCAGTTCAGGCCTTCAGAAGCGCAGAATCTGGATCCACAATAGTATGTTCCGCCAGAACAACCCACCGAGGCCATCCTTTGTGGCGCCTCGTCCACGAGCTCCAGTTTCCGCTGCTCCACCTAGCAACCCAGCTGCCCGCCGTATCTTTGGAGCTTGTTTCAGATGTGCCCAGCCTGGTCAATATTCTCGTGAGTGCCCCATAAATCAGAAGGCTCCACCTCATGCCAAAGGGAACCCCAATGTTCGTGCCAAGCCGCCCCCGAAGGTCTCCACCGCCAAGCCATCTACTTCCGCAAATCTTGGACGCGTGAACCAAAACTCAGCTGAGGAGACTGATGGTACTTCTGACGTGATTCTTGGTACGCTCCCAGTCAATTATGTTCCCACTTCTGTCCCTTTCGATCCAGGAGCATCTCACTCATTCATGTCGGAGAGTTATGCACTTCGGCCTGAGATATCCTTTGAATAAATGTTCACCCCAATGATTATTCAAACTCCTGGTTCCAAGTGGAAAACTAATAGAGTAAGCCATGGTAATCTAATTGCAATTGAAGGTTTAGTATTCCTTGCTTCACTCATAGCCCTCAAGTCTTTAGACATTGATGTCATCCTTGGTATGGATTGGTTATCAAGGCAAAATGCTTTCCTTGATTGTAAAGCCAAGTCAGTTAGACTCACCCATTCTTCAGGCCAGACAATAGATTACACCTCACCAAGATCGAGAACCCAGTTGCATTCTTTGAATGTGCTTCCTCTTCCCGACCTTGAATATATTCCGGTGGTTCGTGACTTCTCGGATGTCTTTCCTGAAGAGCTGCCGGGCATGCCACCCGACAGATGTGTAGAATTCATTGTAGATCTTATGCCAGGAACCGCACCAATTTCCAGACGCCCATACAAAATGGCCCCACGTGAGTTAGCTGAGCTTAAAATCAAACTTGAAGCTTTGTTGGCAAAAGGCTTCATCCGCCCTAGCTCATCGCCATGGGGTTGCCCCGTTCTGTTCGTAACGAAGAAAGATGGAACAGAAAGGATGTGTGTAGACTATCGCCCGCTAAATCTAGCGACGATAAAGAACAAGTACCCACTTCCCAGGATCAATGATCTTTATGATCAACTTGCTGGATCCTCTGTCTTCTCCAAGATGGATTTGAGATTAGGTTATCATCAAATCAAAATCAGAAACGAGGACATTCCCAAAACGGCTTTCACTACTCGTTATGGTCTTTACAAGTACACCGTCATCTCCTTCGGTTTAACCAATGCCCCCGCTACTTTCTCGCGCATGATGAATTCGATCTTCATGGAGTACTTGGATAAATTTGTTGTAGTTTATCTTGATGACATTCTCATCTACTCGAAGAACGAAGAATAACATGCCGAACATCTTAGGCTGGTATTGATGAAACTTCGAGAGCATCGCCTTTATGACAAGTTCTCTAAGTGCGAATTTTGGCTACCAGAAGTGACCTATTTAGGCCACATGATTTCTGCCAAAGGCATTGCTGTCAATCCCGAGAGAGTTTAGGCCGTCCTTGACTGGACTCCACCTGAATCGGTTAAGAAAGTTAGGAGTTTTCTTGGCTTAGCAAGCTATTGCCACCGCTTCGTTGAGAACTTCTCCAAAGTTGCAAAGCCTCTAACTGAACACCTCAAGAAAGATAAGAATTTCGAATGGACTCCCAAGTGCGAGGAAAGCTTTCAAGAGCTAAAAATAAGATTGACTTCTGCATTCGTACTTGCGCCTCCAGACACCAAAAAGGATTTAGAGATCTATTGTGACGCTTCACGGCAAGGGTTAGGATGCATACTTATGCAAGATAGACATGTGGTAGCTTATGCTTCATGCCAGTTGCGGCCACATGAAGAGAACTACCCTACCCATGATCTTGAACTCGCTGCCATAGTTCATGCCCTGAAAACTTGGCGACATTACCTCCTTGGTAATCGTTGTGAGATCTACTCTGACCACCAAAGCCTCAAATACATATTCACCCAGCCAGATCTTAATCTCACGCAAAGACGCTTGATAGAATTGATAAAATATTATGACTTAGGAATTTCTTTCACCCCAGGCAAAGCCAATGTCTTGGCTGATGCACTAAGTCATAACTCGTATTGTAACAACCACATGTTACAAAAGTATCAACAACTTCTTCATGAGGAATTTCGAAAACTCAATCTCGAGATAGTTCCTCATGGCTTTCTTTCTACCTTGGTGGCAAAACCAACCCTTGAGGATAAACTCATAGCCGTTGTAAGGCCCGATATGCAGTACTGTTCCAGATCTAGATGTTGCCATCCAGATCCGGGGATGAAGCACATATCGGTCCCACCGCGACATATGACATAGCCATATGCCCCGGATTTCCAACATGATATCACAACATTACAGATACAAGGATACAACATCTCATACAATCGACATACAACTGCCTTAATACAATAGAACAACGGAAGATACATGTCTGAGTACAGACTAAAATCAAATGCCTTATGGCAAAGAGAAAACATCGATCCCCATAACCACACGGGTCCAGGCCCTCCGCCGGGATCCGCCTAACTAGTCGTCGTCGAGTCTCCACGTGAAACGTCGATCACCATATCTGTTGTCGATCAAGAACCCTGAAAAGAGTTTGGGGGTAGTATCATGAGTACAAAAGTACTCAACATCCAACTGTAGTGGTCAACTGACCCAACAAGGACTTCATCACTCGTCATTCTAGGACAACTAGTAGTTTACGGTAAGGATGGGGTAAGTGGTGAGGTTGCTGCCGCACTAGCATTGATGAAGTGGCTAACGATCTAGAGAGTAAGATAAGAAGCCAAGCATTCGATGAGGAATCGCCTCCAACAAGTCTTGCTATCAACTACTTACGCAAACATAACACCTATCCTATCCTTTTCCTCCTCTTCGCATCCCGACGAAGAAGAAGCAGTCAAGGCACACACACATTGATCAAGTTATATTAAGATTATCTCAGTTGTTGTTGTCTATGAACAAGGAGTAGGTCTCAAGTCGTCCATAACCGTGGACACGACTTCTCGAAAAGATTTAACCCTGCAGGGGTGTACCAACTGCCCATTACAAGGCTCCGCACACACGCCCATCACTCTCGGTTGCTACCCATGATAGGCAACCATTTTATGATTTAGTCCCAAGAGATCCGGAACGACAAGTCCCTCTAGCTAACAACGAAAAAATCCGGGTGGCCCCCGGTGAGTCAACATCCAACTCAAAAGCCGGCCGCGCTCTCGAACTGGTCTCTACCGTGTGGATGAAGTCGGTTTAGCTGCCCAAACAGATGTGGACAACCCCCTAGCTCCCTGGGGTGGACCAACAAAGAAACCATGTCTCCGCTGGCCCAAGTTATTTTAAAGAATATCTGCCAGGAGCGACCCAACAGACACACACACGGTTTGCAAATGGTAAATCAGCTTGGGCCACCACTAGAAATGTTTGAAGCTAGGTAGGTAAGAAAAGGGGAACCCATAAAATACCACACGCGGTTAGGCACGCTCAGTCTTAAAACCAATACCCGGAACTCGGGTCCTAGGTGACTCGAATGGAACAAAGCGTCGGCGCGGGATAGCCTAGACCTTCCATCCTTCGTCGAATATAGTCAACATTATAATAATCATATCATCAACAACAATATTATAAGGTGACATCCCAAACCAAGGAGTAACAGGGTAACATCGTAGCATCCTAAGCATGCATACTAAGCAGGGGCTGAGCAACGAGCAATAGTAACATAGCAGTACAAGGTTTGCTGGGAGGGGACATGGCTGTATTGGTTTGAAAGAGGCTGTAAACACGTGGTAGGATCAAACATCGAACCTAACCTATACTAGCATGCAAACCGCTGGTTGAAATAGAATGGATCATAAGTAATGTATAGTCCTTGCCTGTTGATAAGTCGGGTTCCGAAGGTGTAGTTGATCGCAAGCTCGCATCGTCTCCGAGAGGTACCCGCGGAAGCACACAAGATGGTAAACACTGGAAAGCAATCAACGAGCAAGCATCTATTACTACGAAGCAAACACGAGCAAGCATCAACAAGAAGGCAACACGAGACATCGCACCTACCATCGAGAGCAGTTACTAACAGGTTAAGTGGAGTACTCGTCACACACGACGATACCGCACATTTACGGTGGTTCAAGTTGTTTGGCTACAGGTGGTCAACAAAGTTGTTAACATGACAAATATAGAAGCATGACATAGCACACAAACATGGCAAGAGGTGAAGCATAAATAAACTACCAAAGCTACTCAAATTTAGTGGGGTGAAATCCTAGACATGGCAAACTATTGCGGACCCCACGATAAAAATGGAACTTGGTACTGTTCTGCCCTAAACATAATTTTATTATTTTTATTATCAAGCAAGAGCAGCATAAACACAATCTACATGCAATTCTAATCAAGTTACATATAAAGAACATTTTAAACAGAGGTACGGTTAAAAAGTTATGGCAGTTACAGTTTACAGTGGCAAGGGTTGTAATTAGCAGGTAAACAACATGTAAACAAAGTCAAACATGGCAAAAGAGCATATTTTATTAATCTACACGAAAAACTAAGCAAGTTTCGTATTAAAATTATCGCCATCCGATAAACGATCTAGGAGGTATTATCATCGCAAAATGGCATAAAAATACCTACAAAACATAAAAAGAAAAACGGGTGTATGTCCATAGGTGGACTTGAACCCCAAAGTTGTTGGTTCCCAACAACAAGAACAAACACTGCGCTAAAGCTAATGATTTGAAATAGCAACGAATGAAGACTATCTATTCCATGCAGTAAACAAAGTCAAACATGGCAAAAGAGCATATTTTATTAATCTACACGAAAAACTAAGAAGTTTCGTATTAAAATTATCGCCATCCGATAAACGAACTAGGAGGTATTATCATCGCAAAATGGCACAAAAATACTTACAAAACATAAAAAGAAAAACGGGTGTATGTCCATAGGTGGACTTGAACCCTAAAGCTGTTGGTTCCCAACAACAAGAACAAACACTGCGCTAAAGCTAATGATTTGAAATAGCAACGAATGAAGACTGCCTATTCCATGCAGCAAAACAAAATAACAGCAAATAAAAGGAGGCTGCTCAGACTTAAACCCAGAACCTCACGGATGGAACTCTAGGCACAAAGCCACTGCGCCACTACACCAATCTCAACAGAAAACAGGATCTTCAGAAGGTAACTTATGCGCACGTTAACTGACAAAAATACGAGCACATATTCAGTTACGCGATGCAACGCAAAAATATCGAAAAAAATAAGGGCTCCTTGCTTCCCCGCTGGGAATTGATCCCAGGACCTGGCGGTTGAAACAACATCACGCTAACCACTGCGCTAGCCATCCAATTCACAACAGGAAACATGTGCCAAAGAATAACATCCAACAACACGCGGTTAACTGAACCCTAAAGAAAGCAATTCGCATTGGACACTAACGACTCTAAAGAAAAAACCATGGCTTGCCCGACGAACAGCGAAGCGGCGAGGGGCGCGCGGGCTACTCACGGGGAGGCCATGGGCGAGGAAGGGGGCGCGGCGGAGAGGATCCGCCGGATCCGGGCGTTGGGGGAGTCGCCGGCGAGTTCGGGCTGGGCGCGAGCGAGCTCCACAAAGCTCCTGTCCATGGCGCCATGCTCGCAGAGAGAGATAGAGAAAGTTTGGGGAGGAGAGGGAGAGGGAAGGGAGGAGGAAGAAAAGGAAAGGGGAGAGGGAGGCCACGGGGCGCGGCGGCCGGACCTGCGGGGACGCGGCGGCTCGGCGAGCTCGCCGGAGCAGAGGCAGCTCGGGCGCAAGGAGGCCTTCGGGCACGGAGGCGGCTCGGGAGGCTGGAGCCTGGGAGCTCGGGGGCGACGTGGCCCTCCGATCGCCAGATCCAACGGTTGGGCGCGCGGTGTTTACGTTTCTGACCGCCGGGGGTCCGTAGTACCTCCGATTCGGGTAAAACTTCAAACTACGCGATCAACGCGTCGAGCCGGAGGCGTTCACCTCGCGTTGGAGCCGTTCCGAGAACACTTTCCGGCGCGCTATAAAAATAAATCGTTTAATTATTAAACGAGGTTTTTCGTTCCGTTGGTTGCGGCTGGTCTCGTACGGTTTTCGCGACGGTGATCGGGTGAAACCCGGTGTCGCAAAGGTTGAGTGTTAGAGTGGCAAGGGCCGGTCTCCGTCAGATACGAGATAAGAGGGGGAAAATAATCGGAGATCGATAAATCGGGGATGCAAACACCGCAAACAAATTAGACAATCAAACAATTCACACCGAAAACAAGATTTTTAATTTTTTTGAAATCTGGGTTGTTACAGCCGCCCAGAAACGTGATAATGGTATCCGAGAGATCAAGAAGAACATTTCTAGCGGAGTTGCTAAATGTTTCTCCATAAATGATCAAGGTGTCGTTTTCTTTGGCACTCGATTGGTTGTACCACGAAAACACAATCTTAGGAGCCTGATTCTTAAGGAAGCTCATGACGCTCCCCTTTCGATTCATCCTGGTAGCACAAAGATGTACCGAGACCTACGCCAGAGATTTTGGTGGACTAGGATGAAGCGAAAAATTGCTCAGTTCGTTGCAGAATGTGATATTTGTCGTCGCATTAAGACCGAACACCAAAGACCTGCTGGTACTCTTCAACCTTTGCCTACTCCCGAGTGGAAATGGGACAAAGTCAGTATGGACTTCATCACTGGCTTTCCAAAAACCCAGAAAGGAAATGATGCCATCTTCGTTGTCGTTGATAGACTTTCCAAAGTTGCTCACTTCCTTCCTGTTCGCGAGTCCATAACTGCGAGCCAGTTAGCGGACTTGTATGTCTCTAGAATTATGTCTCTTCATGGTGTTCCTTTGGAAATCAATTCTGATCGTGGTAGCCTTTCCACCTCTAGATTTTGGGGAAGCTTTCAGAATGCTATGGGAACTCATCTCTCCTTTAGTAAAGCTTTCCATCCTCAGTCCAGCGGTCAAGTTGAAAGGGTTAACCAAATTCTTGAAGACATGCTAAGAGCTTGTGTTCTCCCATTCGGAAAGAATTGGGAGAAATCTCTTCCATTTGCCGAATTTGCTTATAACAATAGTTTCCAATCTAGTATGAACATGGCTCCTTTTGAACTCCTCTATGGATGAAGATGTCGAACACCCCTAAACTGGTCAGAAACCGGTGAAAGACAATTATTTGGACCGGATATGATCAAGGAAGCAGAAGAGCAAGTACGCATTGTTCGTGGTCAATTGAAAGCAGCCCAGTCTTGTTAGAAAAGCTACTATGATCGTTATCATAGGCAAGAAAGCTACAATCTGGATGAGAAGGCTTACCTTCGGGTTACTCCTCTAAAGGGAAACCAACGATTCGTTATCAACGGCAAGTTGGCCCCACGTTACATTGGACCTTTCCGCATTCTTGCTAAACATGGAGAAGTTTCCTACCAACTTGAACTACCCCCGCACCTTTCCCGAGTACATGATGTATTCCATGTGTTACAACTCAGACGTTGCTTCAAGGACCGCATCCGTGAAGTCGACCATGAAACGCTTGATCTCCAAGATGACCTTTCATATCGAGAATACCCCATTGATGTTCTTGATTCAGCAGAGTGTGTCACTCGTCGTCTGAAGAACAAGTTTTTGAAAGTGCAACGTGGGAAAGAGAAGACCGTCTCAGTGCCGAGTACCCCTCCTTCCTCCCGATGACTTATGAATCTCGGGACGAGATTCTTTTGAGTTAGGGCGAGTTGTCAGAACCCTCTGTTAGGTATGTGCTAGGATCAAGACTCACATTGCATTCATGTCAAAAATTTCAAATTGAAATTGAAATGGGAGAAGACCCCCCCCCCAGATGAATTTAATTCAAATGGCCAAAATAAAAGTTTCTCCAAAAATTCCTTTTGTATTTTTGAAAACTCTCATAAATGAGTGTGATCACATATCAAGTGATGTGGGACCAATCCCATGCTCATGGATTTTTCAAATATTCAAACAGGAGCATGGAATTAAATAAATACCCCTATTTGAATTTGAATTCAAATATTTTGAATTTCAAAAATGTTCAAAACTTTGATGTGACTAGCCACTGGTCATGTAAATCCATATATAAATTTTAGGCATTTATAAAAATGTCTAGCTATTTTTTTAGCCAAGAAAAAACAAATTTCAGAAAAGAAAAACAGAAAAGAAATAAAAATAAAAAGGGCTCACCTGGCTTTCGGCCCAACTCAAACCCCAGCCAGCCCAGCCCAGCGACCCTCCTCTGTCATCTTCCTCAAGCAGCTCGGTGTCGAGCCAGGGCGCGCCGTGGACGCCACCTCGACGCCGAGGGCCTTCCAGGCGACCCCAGGCTTATCCTCGCGTCGTGGAGACCACATAGATGTCGTGCTTACTTTCCCTCTCCTCACGAGCACTATCCCCACTCCTCCGCTCATTTTCACCGTCACCCGAGACCACGCCGGAGCGCCGACGAGGAGAACGCGTGGCCAACAGCAGACATCCGTTGCACGAGTTTGTCCAGTGGGATCCTCGTCTTCGTCTTCCCTAGCCCGCAACGGATCAAGAACTGAATCGCCTCCAAGTCGCCGGATTCGTCCCCGAGACCTCGCCGGCCGCCGTGAAGATCTTCGCTAAATTCCTCGACGCCGTGACCTACCCGACTCCGTCGACGGCCTCGCCGTGTTCCGCTTAGCTTGGTGAGCATCTTCCCCAAGCTCACAGCGCCCCGCAACCCTCCTAGCTGGATCCGCCATGGGAGCCGAGCGAGCTCGCCGCCATGGTCGACGTTATGCTTGCTCCCGTGCCCCCCTGTCCCAGACGTGATGTCCATCGCGTTCCTGTACGCTCAAATCTGTGGGCTGCAGCGCCGACGTCGTCACTGTCGTGGCTCCGGTCGTCGTCTTCCTCGACACTGTTGATGCTCCGGTGCCCCCTAGGCTCTCCTGTGCCTGCAGGGTGAAGCGGGCGAGCACCAGGAGCACCTCGGTGCCTTCCGCGTGCCAAATGGTGGCATGTGTCGCCATCTTGCGCAGCGCCGCCGCGCACTGTTGCCACCGGCGGCTAACCGTCGGCGTGCCCTGTTAATTAGGGCTTAACCACCCCCCCCCCCCCCGTTAAACACCCCTGGGCCACTGACATGTGGGCTTAGGTCACTAACTAACTACGGGTTAGTTTAAAACTAACCAGGCAATTAATTAACCCCACTGACAAAGTGACCCCACTGGTCAGACCCCCCACGTCATGCTGACGCATGCATGACGCAGTTAATTGAAAATTGATTTAATTAATCTAGAAAAGGAAGAAAATTGTTTAAACTTTGGAAATTCATAATTAATTCATACTAACTCTAAATTGGGCATATAATATATGTAAAATTATCATAAAAATGCAAGAATTCTGAATATGGACTTTGTTTTCATGTTTGACCAATTTAAATTTGGTGAACAGAAGCAAATGTGCATATGGATCCTTTTTAAATTCAAATTTGAAGTGAATTTGCACATTCCTTTGCAACCCACTTCTTTTAAATGGAATTGTCAACACAAAGAAACCATGAGAATAACCTTGCAATGTTGATCATGTGTATGTGCATTTTACTTTATGTTGATCCCCTTGTTTCAATGTTTGCTCGATAGAAGTGGAGCCGGAACCCGAGATCACCCCCTCCGTTGAAGACTGTAACAGCCCAGGTTTTGCAAAAATAAATTTTTTTGTTTTCGGTGTGAATTGATTGATTGTCTGATTTGTTTGCGGTGTTTGCATCCCCGATTTATCGATCGGCGATTATTTTCTCCCCCGTATTCTCTTATCGGATGCGTGACCGACCCCTTTCCACCACAGCACACAACTTTGCGACACCGGGATTTCACCCGAGCACCGTCGCAACCGGCACAGGACCAGCCATCGCCACCGGATCGAAAACCCCGTTTATTTAATAAACGGATTATTTTATGGGGCACCGAAAAATGTTGTCAGAATGTCACCGCAATGAGGTACGATTGATGGGTTCGACGCGCTGAGCGGGTGGTTCGAGATTTCGTCGGAATCGGAGTCCGTACGGAGTCTCGGCGGTCACGAACGCGGTCACCGGACGCGAGAGAGGGGTACCGAGGGCGTTTGCGTAAACTGACCAGCCAACCCTGCCCTATATAAAGACCACCAGCATCCCACACCCAATTAGGGTTCCCCCTCTGGAAAATTACAGCCACCCCCCTCCACTTTGCTCAAATTAGCCCCCCCCAAACCCCCAGATCTCGAAACCCTAGCCCCCTAGCCCTCCGGAGCCGTCAGATCAGAGATCCGACGCTGCGGGTGCCGCCACGTCACCCCAACCGCCTCCACCAGGGAACCGGGCCCCGCAGGGCCCTCCTCTGCCGCCGCGGCCCGCCCCAGGCCCGGATTGGGCCGAGCCGCCGTTGCCTCCCATGCCCTGGCCGTGGAGGAGCCGCCTCGCCGGCCGGCGAGCTCCAAGCAGGCGACCGCCGTGCCAACGGCCCCGGTGAGCCTCCACCGCCGGTCTCCTCCTCTCCCCCTCCTCTCACCCTCCTTGACCTCGCCTTTCCCGCAGGACGTCATCGCTGCGAGATCCGCCGCGCCGCGCCATGGCTCCGGCCTCCTCAAGCTCGGAGCAGCCGCCACGGGACCTGCAACGCCGCCCCTCGCCCGGATCCGGCGAGATCCGGCGAGCCCTGCGCGGATCCGCACCTTGGCGCCCTCCTCGACGCGTCCACGCCACCGCGCTCCGGCCAGCCGCCGGCTGCGGGCGCCGCCGTCGCCGGGGTCGGGCGCGACCCAAACTGGCCTCCAGCCACCGGCCGTGGACTGGGCCGGCCTCCCACCGCCGTGGGCCCAGCGCCCACCAGCAGCCCACTCGCGCCAGCCCAGCCGCCTCCTCTGCTCCAGTGGGCCGAGCCCACTAGTGGGTGAGCCCCTTTTCTTTTTTTTTCTTTTTTTTCCTGGGAGCTATGATTTCTGCTAAGTCCCAGGAATTTTGCTGCTGTTTCATTTTTGTACTGCGATTTCCCGTCAAACCGTAGCTCGGATCGCGATGCGCCAAAAATGAAAGTTGCTTAGTTTCATGTGTACTTTAATTCATCTTTTGTGAGCATTTGCATTTGAGCTCATCTTCATTGTGTAATTGTGTGCTGAACAGGGCATCAGACCGTTAAACTGCTACTTTTTCCTGATTAGTGCTGCTGTTATTATTTTGTTGCAACTTTGCATGATGATTGTAACAAATCCATGAGGCCTATTGCATTGATTCCTTTTGCGTTGCGTTAAGAAATGTTTCTACTTAAGTTTCATGCATTCACATGCCATATTTTCTTGCTGCATCATGTTTATATCTTGCTCCAAAGTAGCTATCCTGATGTTATTGTGCTGCTATTGCTGAAACTGTTATTTTGTTGCAACTTCGGTCGACGAGTGTGTCGCGACCGTTTATCGGAATTGAGTGATTCCAATTGTATGTTGTTAAGCATCATGTCTACTTTCATCCCATGTATTTCTATGTCATGTTGCTGCACTTTTGCATATAGATTTACCCCTGTTTATACAGCATGTGTGCGTAACTTGTTTTGCTCGTATCTTTTTAACCGTAACTCCGTTTGGGGTGTTCTTTATATGTAACTTGATTAGTTTTTCGTGTTATTTGTGTTTGTGATATTGTTTTCTGTTGTTAACCAACCTAAAATATGGTTTAGGGCAGAACAGTACCAAATCCTTTAATCATCGTGCGACACTTGGTGTTATGCCATGTTTAGGTTGTGCCTCACTTAAATTGACTAGCATAGATAGTTTACTTGTGCTTCACCTCTTGCCATGTTTGTGTGCTATGCCATGCTTGCTTGAGTTGCCATGTTAACAACCGTTGTTTGATCACCTGTAGCTAAGCAACTTGAACCACCGTAAACGTGCGGTATTCGTCGTGTGTGACGAGTACTCCACTTAAACTGTTAGCTACCGTTCTCGACGATAGATCCGTATCGCGTTGCTGTGCCTTGTGTTGTCTCTTTGATCTTGTGTTGCTCCGTAGTAATAGTGGTGCACCGTTGATTTCTTTCCAGTGTTTATCGTCTTGTGTGCTCCCGCGGTTACCTCTCGGAGACGATGCGAGCGTGCGATCAACTACACCTTCGGAACCCGACTTATCAACAGGAAAGGACTATACATTACTTATGATCCATTCTATTTCAACCAGCGGTTTGCATGCTAGTCTAGGTTAGGCTCGATGTTTGATCCTACCACATGTTTACAGCCTCTTTTAAACCGATACAGCCATGTCCCCTCCCAGCAAACCTTGTACTGCTATGTTAATTTTGCTCGTTGCTCAGCCCCTGCTTAGTATGCATGCTTCGGATGCTACGATGTTACCCTGTTACTCCTGGGTTTGGGATATCACATTATTATTATATTATTGTTGATGATTATTATTATAATGTTGACTATATTGGACAAAGGATGGAAGGTCTAGGCTATCCCGCCTCGACGCTTTGTTCCATTCGAGTCACCTAGTATCCGAGTTCCGGGTATTGGTTTTAAGACTGAGCGTGCCTAACCGCGTGTGGGATTTTATGGGGTCCCCTTTTCTTACCTATCTAGCTTCAAACATTTCTAGAGGTGGCCCAAGCTGATTTACCATTTGAAAACATGCATATATATCTTGTCGGGTCGCTCCTAGCAGATATCTTTTAAAACAACTTGGGCCAGCGGAGACATGGTTTCTTTGTTGGTCCACCTTTGGCCGGCGAGGGCCCGAGACCTCATATGAGGCGTCCCGGTAACCCAAACCCGTTTGCGACGGAAGAGTCGGATCCGAGAGCGTGGCCAGCTTTTGGATTGGGTGTCGACTCCCCGGGGCCACCCGGATTTGTTCGTTGTTAGCTAGAGGGACCTGTCGTTTTGGATCTCTTGGAACTAAATCATAAAATGGTTGCCTGTGATGGGTAGCAACTGAGAGTGATGGACGTGCGTGCGGAGCCTTGTAATGGGAAGTTGGTACACCCCTGCAGGGTTAAATCTTTTCGAGAAGCCGTGTCCACGGTTATGGACGACTTGAGACCTACTCCTTGTTCATAGACAACAACAACTGAGATAATCTTAATATAACTTGGTCAACGTGTGTGTGTGCCTTGACTGCTTCTTCTTCGTCGGGATGCGAAGAGGAGGACAAGGATAGGATAGGTGTTATGTTTGCGTAAGTAGTTGATAGCAAGACTTGTTGGAGGCGATTCCTCATCGAATGCTTGGCTTCTTATCTTACTCTCTAGATCGTTAGCCACTTCATAAATGCTAGTGCGGCAGCAACCTCACCACTTACCCCTTCCTTACCGTAAACTACTAGTTGTCCTAGAATGACGGGTGATGAAGTCCTTGCTGGGTCAGATGACCACTACAGTTGGATGCTGAGTACCTCTGTACTCATGATACTACCCCCAAACTCTTCTCAGGGTTCTGATCGACAACAAGTATGGTGATCGACGTTTCACGTGGAGACTCGACGACGACTAGTTAGGCGGATCCCGGCGGAGGGCCTGGACCCGTGTGGTTATGGGGATCGATGCTTTTCTCTTTGCCACTAGGCATTTGCTTGTAGTCTGTACTCAGACATGTATCTTCCGCTGTTGTATTATATTTGAGGCAGTTGTATGCCGATTGTATGAGATGTTGTATCCTTGTATCTGTAATGTTGTGATATCATGTTGGAAATCCGGGGCATATGGCTTTGTCATATGTCGCTGTGGGACCGATATGTGCTTCGTCCCTGGATCTGGGTGGAAACACCTAGATCTGGAACAGTACCGCATATCGGGCCTTACAAAGACACCGTGTGTGAACCTCGTCAGCAAGGCAACCAAACCCCCATTGATCATGTCGATAAAATCCCACTTCCCTCTCAGTCTCGCTTATGCATTGTTTAGGATGATTACCATGTTACGTTTCTACCGCATAGATGAACCCATTACTTTTCATGACCTATCATTTTGTCACAGTAGTAAGAAAACCACAATCCTAGCAGATGTAGGAGTTGATTGATATCATGTGGCCCCTGCAAATGTTACTGCTTATTGCATGCTTAGAGTTACAATGAGGTTACTCTTTTGTGAGTCGGGATGGTAGTGATCATGATGCTGATGGTGGAAAGGTGTTGGTGAACTTGACCAAAACAAGGTGAACGATGAGAGGCTGTGTAGGAGTACACAGTGGGTTGTCTCGTTGAACACCGCCTTAAGCCCGAGTTCTTGTGTGGTGATCCAAGACAAAGAGTACTACCACATGTTGGGCACATGGACCCCCGCTCAACCTACTAACTCACCCCTTCTCGGTTAAATGAGTCGCAGTAGTTCGGAGTTCTGTTAGGTCTGTGGCATGGTATGAGAAGTGGAAGAATGGCTATCCAGACCGGCTTGGGACCCTGCACACATCTTCTGGGACCGCATGGGTAAACCGGCCGGGTTCACGATGTGGAATCCAGCCCAGATAGGCGTCTCCTTTGGACTTAGAGTTGGTTGTGAGGTAAAAGTTGTGGAATTTATCTTCGCCGACACCTGCTTGAGGGGTGACGAGATCTCGGTGGTAACTGATAGTTTCACGTGTGTAGCAGTACACCCCTGCAGGGTTAATAAACTATTCGAATAGTTGCGTCCGCGGTAAGGGACTACTTGGAAAGTTGTGCTCGATTATTAGACAACTTCAATGGATACTTATAAAACTTTCCAAGATAAGTGTGAGTGGTATGGCGTGCTTTCTCATGGGAAATCGAGGAAGGCACCATAGTGGTGTAATTGTTTGACAGACTTGGATAGTGGACTCGTGTACGCTTCTTACCTCATTCTGGTATTCTTAGTTCAGGACTAGCCAAGTCAAAGCTGGCACTTCTGCATTTGAACCCCACCTCCCTTTACCTTGATACATGTGCATGAGTAGTATAGTTCCTGCGTAAGTCTTGCTGAGTACGACTTTGTACTCACGTTTGCTTATTCTATGTTTTAGATGAACCCACTGACCCCGAAGGTGGATTCTTCCTGGAGCTCGATGACTCATCAAGCTAGTGTAATCCCAGACAGAGGTCTGGTCCCTCGTGGAAGGGTTTGATTATAAATAAGGCTTCTTAAACCATTTGTTAAACTTGTCTGTACTCATACCTACTTTGCTTACGCTTGTTTGATGTAATGTTGGATCACGGTCTCGTGATATCTTTGTGCACTCTGTAAGAGTTATCAATAAAGTTGTAAACTTTGTAGAGAATTGCAATGATACCTGCTGTTCATACAAGACATGTGTGATGCGTGTACGATTATAACATGCATGTCTTAGTATGGGTTTTCGAGACCTTAGTTGCGATCTGGCTGGCGGTCTTTTATACACCAAGTGGCCGTTGCATGTGCAGCTTGAGGCATCGCGATGCGATTGCTCGTGACTTCGTCACGTGCACACTTTGTTGTATGATCGAGCCCTCCCTAGACCCCGACTAAGTGATCGGGCTGGAGTAAGTCTATGTAAGTGTTATAATACAATCGAGAGTATGGTTGAGGCGACTTGTCTACGAGTATGGGAGTTCACCACCCATATCATTTAGACTTGTGTGTGGACGATGAGGACCCATCTTAGTTGATCATCCGGCCTGGATGGGATGCCCCTCACGGTCGATACTTTCCGAGAACGTTCTATGCTTGGCCCTGTCTTCTTAGACAAGTGGGTACGGTTCTCGACTCTCCATATGATTGTGTGGTAGTGGGACTTTCATACGCTAACCCCGGGTCTCGACAATTCCTTTGTATCTCAAGCAATTTTATTCCTTTTGTTTCATTAAGAAGACTCATGATTATTGTTTTGTAGATAACGTATTCATGACTACCTTCTAAATTCAGCAAAGGCTTCAACTCATATACCATGATCATCATCTATGGCATATTCCCTCCTTTTACAGCGTTGTTACAGCGGGACATGCTTCCGTTGCAATACTCTGATATTATGAAGGCAAGGTCTAGGACTCTGGTCAAAGTTTCCACTATCTCCCATTGGGACCGTGTCGAGAACCTTCTTCTCGCATTACCAATCAAGCAATACAAGTTTTGCTATTCTGGGAGAATGTGTAATTTCAATTGGTTGTAATTTTACTACAAAGACATTTTTTCTTTAGAAACTTTCTAACACCATCGTCGTATGGAGCTATCTTGTCTCATTAGATTCGGGATGGTTTCCTAATTCATGAAGTGGGTGTTTTAACTTAATGAATTAAACAACCTTGTTCGATAATAATTTTAGCGCAGGGGGAAAGAACATTTAGACCATACTACAGTTTAGTATGACTACGAATGGTTTAAGTAGTCTAGCACTTTAAACTTCCATCATAATTTGTGGTACAATTTCCACAAGTCTTCCATTATGTCAATATTAATAATTATCACTTAGATCATAGCGTAGTGATTTGTATCCTTGTATTCTACTTCACACTGTGATTCCTGAATTCCAGTTTTATGATCTCAACTGAATACAAATTTCAATTAATCATATGAAGTATTTAATGATAACTCATGTGCTCATTTAGTACATCATTAATGTATAATGATTGGCACAAGTTCTACTTGCTAGAACTTTGTCATGTTTAATGCAGAGGTTCATAGATCGTGTATCTAATCCATCTCATGCAATGACTTTCGTCCGATAATAAATGCACAAGTTAAATCATATATTTAATGACTTCATCGGTTATTAAATCACCTTATGCAATTAAATCTAATCATGACTTTTGACTTGTTGTATTCAAGACAACTTTATCATTAAACATTGAATATCACTTGACAATAATAGAAGTATTATAAAAGCTTTCTATCATAAGATAAATAAAGACTTAATCAAAGTATAAGCACACTTTATTCATTTAACCAGAACAACTGGCTTGTCTCATTACATGAATAACTTTGTCTCACGAGATGCAAGACACTCAACTAAGTGTTCATACTATAATGATTACATAAGATCTATCTAATACTCTAAGTATCTCCTATGATAGATGTCTCGGTGGAAACCATGTTGGCCATCAACTTTCTTGGTTTCCATCAATCCTTGATTTCACCTCTTCGCGTCCATGCAACGGCAACTCCTGTTTTCATAAAACGGAATAAGTATCAGATACTCATTAACTGCAAGTGTTTTATACAGGGAACAAACATTCATAAAGTATATCAAGTATATACCTTCGCCATCCACAACTTCTCCTTCAATGGGTTCAACCTCCAGATACTGAAGTCTATCCATGAAGTCAGAGAACTCGAGGCTTTCACCTCTGCCGACATAGCCATGGACATGGTCTATATAGCTCGGTGGAAGCGAGTGCAACACCGTTTATATCGCAGACTCATCTGTGGTCTAATAGTCAAAGTCATCTACGAGGCTCAGATGTATCTCATGCATCTTGGCCAGGTGTGCTTTCAGAGAAGGGCCCTCTTCCCTCTTTGTAGAAAGAAACTCACTTTCTAACTCAAATTTGGCAACTCTGAACTGATGTAAGTACAATGACTTCAGCTGGTCTATCATGTCATACGTGTCCAAAACCACATACTGGTGACGTAAGGTTTGCGGGATGGATGTATATATGACACTTTTAGATATGGCGTATGTCCTTCGACGATTCTGATAATCAGTTGCTGCCTGTTCATCCATGTCGTTTGCTGGAGGATTTCCCACATGCTCTTTTGTTACGAATGAAAGGTTTGCTCTCTTGAGCACAACCCTAAGGCGTAAGTACCAACTAATGAAATTTGACCCATCCTCACTAAGTCTTTCACCAAGTAGGAAAGTAATCAATTCATGATACTGAGACATTTCCATTTTCAACAAACATAATTGAAAGGAACAAAATTAAGACTAGTTCACAACAATGAGTTCATATAATCATATTATAAATGAGCTCGTAGTAAAACAATCATCCCTAAGAAGTTTTAGTGATTACATGATCCAGATTCACTGTCCGCTCTCGAATATCACAAGGCCGACGGATCAGTTTCAAAGGTAGAAAAAAACGATCACATTAGGTATGTGACTCATGCTCGATCTTTCGATCTCTAGTATTCCGAGGCCATATCTGCATATGCTAGGCTCGCCAAATTGACCTCGGCGTTATATGCTGCTCAGCAAGGCCATATCTGCATATGCTAGGCTTGCCGAACCCAACCTCATGCGAACGCCATTTAATATGTGTGACACCCGATATGTACGGAATGTGGGACATATGGGAGAACCTTCCAGGTGGTGCACGCTTTGGTAGAATACTTGTGTTTGGTATTTGTTAATGGATCATCTTATCACATGCTACCGTCGTGTATCCTATACTAGCATGTTTTAAGATGTTTGTCCATGGTGGCATTAAGTCTACAGTGACTCCATTTGAGTTTGCTTTATCATGATGAACATTTACTACTTTCTAGTAACACATAGCAAAGCTATCACTACATCACAATCAAACAAACGATAGCCCCCACTTAGCAATATAAAGTTTAGACGCTCTAGTTGTATATTGCATGTTTTACGTGGCTGCTAGAGCTTTCATAACTAAACAGGTTTTAACCTACGAGTCAACCACCACGCTGACTATACAATTGTCTCTATTACACCCCGTACGGGGCCCTCCGTTGCAAATGCCACATCCGCTAAAGTAGAGAGACAGACACCCCCCAGAGCCACTTTATACGGTACAAGGCGCATGTCAAGTGTGGAACCAGTCTCATGTAAGAGTACGCGTAAGATCGGTCGGGGGCCGCTTCATCAAACGATGTAGCAGATGTGAACAAGTACACGTGGGAGGGTAATCATACAATCAACGCCCACATCTCCGATGTGTTCTATCTGTACAGTAATACTAAGCATAGAACTAGCTCATGATACCACTGTTGGGGTTCGCAGCGGAAAACACAAATTTTTTCTAACTAGAGTTCCCCATAACCCAAGATCTAGCTAGCCGTATTACCGTAACGGAAAGGAGTGCGGAATAATATACCTCGGGGTGTAGCCCGTTGGGCGGGAAACGTTTCCGCAAACGTCGCTGGTGTAATCGAACGAAGTTCACATCCCCTTGGCTGTGTTAGCACCCGGATGGGTGTAGTGCCACACGTGTAGCACCTCGTAGTACTCGCACACGTATGAGAGTCGATGACGACCTCCGATCACCGATCCAGCGAAGGTGGCGGAAGTAGACCTCTGGAACTGGAGTTTCAGCAGCACGACAGCATGCATATAGTGGATACATCTCCAACCAAGTGCAACCTCCATACAAGGGGAGTTCGCTCAAGGAAGGAGAAAATAGGGAGAGAGAGATCAACAAAATTTATCTGTATTTTCTTAAAATTTTCTGTGTAAAAAATGGGCACCCTCCATATCTATATATAGAGGGAAAAGGGGTACACAGGTACGTAGCTAGGCGAGGTGGTACTAACATTACCACACATGTGCTAGCACATGCACATGGCCGCATGTGGCCGGCGGCCGGCCATGCACATGGCGTGGCATGTGTGTGGCCAAGTGGCCAAGCCCACATGGGCCTAGCCCATGGCGCAAGCCACCTCCTACTTTTTTTCCTTTTTCTTTTCCTTTCTATTAAAGAAAAATAAAAAAACTTTTATTCCTTTCAATTATTTAAATTATATTTTAATATTTAATTCATTTAATTAAATAATAAAATATATCTAAATAATTTTCCGAATAATTCGGAACCACAGAACCTTTTTGTCTCCCCTCTGAAACGATTTCGGAGTTCTCTCTTATATCTTCGGTAACTCCGATAGTTTCAAGAAGGTCTCCGATAACATCAAGCCCTTAAGTGTGTTACCCTATGGTCCGAGAACACTCCATTCATGACCGAGATGAGGCTACGGTCAATGATCATCAGCGGGACTTGGATGCCCATAAGACCCTTGTGCATTTCGGATATCAAACCCGATTGGACCTAACGTCGTATATCATTCTCTTTGTCATCGATACTGGATTAGTCCGAGATTCGATTAATGATATCCTATGTTTGGTTCAACCTCGTTACCGACAAATCCTTATTCACTCGTTCCGTGATATTCATCCCTGTGACCTAGTCACACGTTGCACAACTTTATGGATGGAATCTCACCGAGTGGGCCCTGAGTATATATCCATCACATTGATTGACAAATCCCGCTCTTGTAACAATACTCCTCAACATATCTCAACAGAATACCCAAGATACAACCGTTATGACCAGCATATTTCAGTCAGGCGGTGGGATGTAAGTCAAAGCATCCGAGAAGATAGCAATTATGCAAGTACTCATGGTCAAAGTAACGGTCCACTACATTCTGTAATTACAACACTGAACCTTCATAAGTTTGCTCATGCTGTAATGCTTACATTGGGTAATGTTCATCACGCCACTCATCCATTGAGGTGACCTCACAGTCAATAGACTTAGTTGTCTGTGATCGCGAAACAACGATCATCATGTCGACCATGAACTAGTTATTGATATAGAGGCTAACTAGGAACGTTGGGTGTTTCTATACCACACCTGTACCATTGTTTCACTGATACAGCTCTAGCACGGTATGAAACTGGTTATGAACTTGCTTAGATATATTGGAATAATCATATATTATTTGCCTCTAGAGCATATATCCAACAAGGGTATCACCTCCCTGGAGATCACCTTGTACTCTATTCTACTCCATCACCATCAAGGAAGATCAGACATGCAGGAGTAGGGATTTTAGTCTCCGGACGGCCCGAACCTGGGTAAACATCCGTGTTTGCTTGCATCAGCTTATCAACTTCATTGCCGTTTCGACGCCACCAGCAACCTCCATCCACATGAAGTAACCGGAACCCTGCGTGTTCCCCGTCCTGCACGGTCTCCGGGCCGTGCCCTTCCGAGAGAATCCCTTCCGTAAGGTACCCTCGGGGCAGCGTCGCCTCTGTTCTCCCCAACTTATGGTGCTGGGCAAGGGCTGGGCATGAACCCCCGACACCCAATGCTAGAAGGAGGGCCTGAGAAGCAACCCTCGACAGTTTGGCGCTAGAAGCAGGGCAGGTGATCACGTCGGCCATAACGTTTGTTCCTTGTGCAGGTTCCGAAGTTTCTTTGAGATTTCACCGCGTATCGACAAGTGACATCGAAGTGGGCATCGGCGGGGAGAACCGCCTGTCCTTCCCTCCTCGGTGCTTATGTGGTTTTCATGCTCGGGGGCTTCTCGACGCTTCCAACAAGCGTTCCGAGAAACGTCACCCCAAGGTTCTTGGGAAAGACATTCCGGATGGTTTTATCATGTCGGGTTGTTGTTCCCAAGAGGATACTGGATGCCTTCCTTTGACGGCCTCTCGGCCACCAAGGGACGGCCGTCCAATAAGTTCCGTTCCGAGTAGCCTGTGGGAGTTCCGTACCTGCCCCGGATAAGGTTCTACCGGATGGTCCTCACCTCCCAGGATTCAACCATCCTGGAGAGGCCGGGTTGCAGTTCCCGTCAAGCATCCGTGCGGACGGATGTACCAGTCTCCCGGAAAGACCCGCCGGAACAAATTACACAAGTCGGACCTTGTGCCGAGGCACCACCACAACACCCATAAGGGATTGCGCTCCCTTAAACCTCTTGGTTCTCGGGTTCGCTCTCTCCGTGAGATAACCAATGGAAATGGACACCCCTAGTCATATTGCCTTCTGTTTCCTCACCAACCGCGCCTATCGCATGCAAAGGAGGACGCCCACCGTGCCCCTCCGATAAGCCATGCAAAAGGTCAATATACATTCACCGGAATTTGTTGGTCGGATGTTTTCTCTGAGACGCCGGCAACACATAAGGGATCCAACAGGTATGAAACGAGACAAGTTCTCTATGTTACTGCATTCATTACTACTACCCAGAAGGGGATTTCCCGGAACCGAAGCATTGCTTGGGTTTTCCAGACAGATATTTACATCTTGCACTAACTGGACGGAGTGGTTACACCACTACCACGTTCCATCTACTGCTAAGTACAAAAGTGCAGGGCCAAAATAAGAAGCGCTCTACAAGGGTGGATCGCTGGATTGAAGCTGCAGCCCTCGCCCGGACCTTTCCGGCGGCGTCCCGCCTCCTCAGTGTTCGGCGGCGAGCTCAGCACCCATGAAGTCGTGTCGACTCCCGCAGCACCTTGCTCGCCAGGGCCATCAACGACGACCTCCGCACAACACTTCGCGCGGGTCCCCCATGGATGGAAGACCTTCAACCACAGGGTGTCCTAGCCATTGAAGCGGCCTGGAACTGCTGGATGTTTCTCCAGCGGACGAACGCCACCCAGCCCTGGTACAGGTACATGGCGCCGTTGCCGCCGAAGACCTTGGCCACCACGCGGAACCATGGGGTAAACCCTCCACCCAAAGGTACAAGCCCTGAGGCTTGAGGCCCACCATTACCTGTGCGAATGGATCCGGCAGACACAACCAACCGCACGAGGGGTCGGCCGCCACCATGAAGAACTCGTGGGCCGGCATCACCGTGTGCGACCTCGTCAGAGCCGAAGACGACGCCCCGCCGCAACCTCGACCACGTCCACGCCGGATAGCTGCGCTGCCTCGACCCGAACCACCGGCTCGCACTCCCAAGATCACCTGAGCCGCTACACCCAGAGTGTTTGGAGACGACGGGGGCGCCATGGGAGCACGAAGCCAAAAAGGAGAGGTGGAAGACGGAGAAGGGGAATGGATCCCCCCGTTTCACACTTGTCCGCTTAAATATCCAACGGACACCCGCAGGGGAGTAATTTTCTGCTCTACGAGTGAACATTAAATTACCGCGGGTTAGCCACTGCATTACCTCGAGTCTTGCCATCTTTTGTAGGGGCAGTATCATCATCCGTCAAATCCGACTGGAGGCACACCACGTGGCATGACCTGCTCTGTCGCAGTGACTTGACAGCCGATTCACAGACTACAGGATCTTCTCGGACGACTCGACTTTGATTCCGGGACGCCTTCATCAGAGGCCGAGCCCGGGGGCTGCTATCGGTAACCAGATACTGGGGTACCCCATTTCCCTGGGTTCCGACCACGCCTCTTGGATAGTTCAAGAGCAACCCTGGAGGATTCTGACAAGGAGACGTCGGGAACACCACACAAGGCACGCGGAGAAGAGCTTCGCATCAGTTAAGGGTAAAGCCCTCCAGCTGGTTCCCACCGCACGACAAAGAGCATACCGCATTCAATGCGCTAGAAGACAAGCATGTGCCGCTGACAGGAGGCAGCCAACACCTGGCGGGCTCCCTCGCGCCTACTCAGCCCATGCATGCTCCAGCCATCCACGCGACGCCACGGGAAATTCCCGAAAGATCGCAGAGTGCCTCGCGTCCACAAGTATAAGATAACCACCTTTACTGTAGCTATCAGTGGTCCTGTGGCGAGCCCCTTTCTCTATAAAAGGGAGACGTCGACCACATCAGTAAGAGGGGGGCGAGAGCAAGAAAAGAGCAATCAAGAGAGAGGCAAGGAGGAGAAACGAAAAGAAGGAAGAGAAGAAGGAAGAACCAGAGAAAGGAGAATCCACCATCCACGCAGATGAATCCATAGATAGAAAGAAGAGGAGTTCATCCCTAGAACTTCTCAGGAGGCCTCTCAAGGATTCCCCTTGAGAGGATAGCTATTTTCCATCAGAAGGAGAGGATTGTAGTGGAGTGTAGCATAGGGTATCTCCTCCCTGGAGATCACCTTGTACTGTATTCTACTGATACGTCTCAAACGTATCGATAATTTCTGCTCGCTTCATGCATGTTGTGTGATATTGCTATGATCTAGATACACTTTCATATACTTTTGATCATATTTGGACTAACCTACTAACTCAGTGCACCCCAGTGCCAGTTCCTGTTTTCTGCTGTTTTTCTATTCTAGGTTTCCCCCATATTAAAAATGCTCCAAAAATTCGGGAAAATCGGATAAAAAATCAGCACAACGGAGTCTTCCAGAATCACCCAAGTGGGGCCAGAGGGCCACCACCAGGGCCTGGCCGCGCTAGAGGGGTGCCTGGACCCCTGGTGGCCCCCCTGGCTACCCCCCTTCGCCTATTTATTCTCCGTCACGGGGAAACTCCGAAGACAAAACCTATTTTGCAATCTCGCCTCTGCTCTGCCGCCGCGCTTCCAAGATCGGGAGTACCGTCAGGACCCTTCCCGGCACCCTTCCGGAGGGAGGATCGACCTCCGGGAGCTTCTCCTCCACCATGGACGCTTCCCGGATGTGTCGTGAGTAGTCTACCTTGGACCATGGATCCGTGATTAGTAGCTATGTGATGTTCTCCTCCCCTCTTTGTTCTTCATGGTTTAGACCTCGTGAGCTTCCCTACATGATCGAGTCACATATGTAATTCTTCTGCTGTTGCTATGTTGAGTTTGATGGGATCCGATGGATTATGAGATTATGTTCAGATCATGATAGAGTAATATATTTGGTTTTGATCTCTTATATTTTTGTTCCTAAGTAATTCTTGCATGTTTTCCATTGCTGTTTATACTTACTTCTAGCTGACACTTGAAGCCACCAGTGTTAGGTAAAAGAATCAATCAGGAATGTAACTGTCCAAGGTCTCTGCTGAATGCCTTGGTATGAGATGAGGAGAACTGGTTGTAATTTGTCGAAACTGAGACATGCCCTTGAGACGCGGGGAGGAACACCTCTGACCTATCATGTCCCACTTGTTTTTCGATGCTGCTACTCCAGGATGGCCAAAATAGCTACATATTACACAAGTATCAAGAAATTTTGTGACCTCCGACTTTACAAAATAATGATGCTAGTGATCCCTATTTCCATATCATCACAATTTACAAATACATATTGCATCATAGGCCTAGAGCCATCTAGTAGTCCATGCATTTCAGATAAAAGTTTAAAATAAGGGGAAATTTCTTCCATCCCTGTCATACAATCTACATAGTTAGAGAACACTCACATCCCCTTTCCGACTTCAGCTACCTATTTAACCAGAAAAATTTACTGCTCTTCGGAGCACCTTCAAAGCCACGATGTGTTGTACCCATCCTGCATCGTGTGTCAAGCGCCGAAGAGCACTGTGTCCGCCTAACCGGCATCCTGAAAATCAGATGTTACCTCCACACAGAAGCTCGCGGTGGCGCAATCAGAAGGGAGAGAGGTCCGAACATACCTGTGGTGACGCATTGCGGACAGAAGGTCATGGCGGCCGCACCTCCGATTCGCCATAAGTCCGCGAGGTAGGATATCATCAAGGGAGTGCGTCCACCCTTCTCGGGAAAGGAAGGCGACTGGCTGGATTGTAATTCCGAGGAGGTAGAGATCATGTCGGGGGTGGAAGCAAAATTGGTAACGGCGGGCACCACGCCTAGATTCTCCGATGAGAGAGAAGGTTCGTCAGTCAAGAAGAAGCCCTAATCGACAGAGATTTACCGGCACCGCCTTTTCGCTGCCATTGCCTGTGAGAGAGAGGTGGAAGGAAGGGGAGGAGGCACCGGAAGAGAAGGGTCGCTGGATAGATCGCCTGCCTAGCTAGTTGGGCCTTGTTGCGGCCCGATCAATGAGAAAACACAGATTTTTCCACCGGAGTAGCGTCCCTCTAGGACAGCTAGCCCAATCAAGATCGAACGGCCAAAACAAATGCAAAAGCGAAATCTAACGGACGAAATTGCTAATGCTCTGAGAGAGCTCGGTTTAGGTTCAACTTTACTGTCCTAAATGGGTTACTAAGTAAACTTGGTACTCTTTGTCAAGTATCAACCTGGAGTTATATCTGCAATGGATTTTCATAAATATTATTGTTCAAGTACAGTTGTATACCATTGTAATCTTTACATGTGTGCAAAATATATATTTCATCCTATGGCGAAGAACACGGTGATTTCTTCTCCGGTCGTGTGTCAATATATAATCTTAGAAAACAGTCAATCACATCATAATATAATTAAGTAGTCAACTAAATAAACTGATGATTAAAAGCATGTATTTGAGTATGATTTTGGCATCTGTGATGGGTCCTTACGAACATTATTTTTCTTGTGGTCTTAACCTCGAATTGCGCCATGCTAATTTTCTATCCATTTAATTATCTTTTCCCATTTCTTATTTTGTTATTAATGAATATCTATTCGTAATCGTCCTATATGGTCTGACTTCTTACCACTGACTAATTATTCTTATCTTCCAACAATGCATCTACGTCCTATTGCATGCAGAGAAGATGTAATCTATTTGAATGGAATTGCTGCATGCGGTGATCAGTTTGTTGTGTGATCTCTTCATTGTTGTGCCTAAGGGTCAATTATTTCGTCATCCCGCAAAAAAAATTATTTCGTCAAATAATCACAGTCAAACTGATACAAAAGAAAGTGTTAATTTCACACCCACGCTAAATGAGATGTAGTCATAACTTTTCCCTAAAACTACGGTGGCTGATCGGGTGGGGCATGAGTGTCATGCTCGTGCTTGTTTTTGCCGACTTGGGTCGCCATCTATCCAAACAGCTTACTGGTCTTTCAAGGTTGTCGCTTCTGGCTAGATCGATGTTATCGTATTGCCTGCTTTGTCTTCTAAGAACTTGTCTTTTACATATCAGTGGCAAGGGAATAACCTGGTTTGGAATAACTATAACGACATGTTGTAGACTTTACCGTTGAGTCGCCAGTATCCTGCCGGGTGGACTCGTTGAAAACCTTGGCGCAGGCTCAGAGAGCGAGACTTTGTGTGTTCATGATCTTCTTGCTGGTGCTAGATCAATTGGGGTGATAGCTGGAACTCATCTTCGACCCCTTTTTTTATGAATTATCTATGCCGGCCGGGCGATGGCGGGGTTGCTGCCATGTCAAGATCCACTCGACGGGCATTGTTCATGGTTGTTGCTGCTGCACGCATGCTTCTGGAGTTGATTGGGAGCCACACCAATTCACACATTCCCTCATACTTATCCGGGACTGAGTTACTTTTTCTTGAGGTGAAGGTGGATCATGGATATCGTGTGATTTTGATTCGCTGGGCGTTGCATGATTTCGATTTGGTTTACTTCCGTACGTATATTATTGTGTATGCTTGTCCTCCGAATATGTATGGTATGGAGTCTGCATCCTTCTGATCTTCCATGAACGTGCAGTAACCGGGAATCAATCAGTTGTATAATAGTGTTTCCTAAGAAGAATTTCATAGTTTCCATGTTCGCGTGTATGGCATAGTTACCATGTTCATGTGCTGCTCCACCTTTTGTCTTTTTTTTGGAACGTACTTCACCTTTTGTTAGAGATAAAACATCCATGTTTCTACACGTATAGTATATGTGACTTATAGTACATGTACCTTATAAATAGAGTCTCTTTGCGGTGCATCACATGAATATGGGTCGTCCATCGGGGGACCCGGAACGGCCGAAATTGATCAATGATACACTGAGGTTAGGTGTATCATTAGCAGGCCCGAGGGATATTTTAGGCACAGAAAAATATTTTAAAAGTTTGGCTTTTCCCTCCAGATTAATTCGCAGGGGTAATCTCGGTATGGATTTTATGGTAGGGTCACACTCATCTAAAACGGGCATCCGTGACGTCCCTTGAACGAGGCGGCGGCATGTTTATTAGGGTTAGTGATTGAGACGCCGGTTTGACTCCGACGAGCGGTTATCCCTATTCAATCGTCAGACCAGTCGAGAGGGATCTTATCCAGATCGCCATCGACGTCCAGCCCAGAAGAAGAAGAAGAAGAAGGCGACGGCGGCGCGACAGCGAACGAGGAGGATCTTCACGTCGGCAGCAGATCCAATCCGTTCTCACAGGTATGAACTCTGAATCCTAAGAACTCTACCTTCTCCTCCTCGATCTCGCCTCCTCTACTTGAGAATATCGGAGAATAAGGCTAGGGTTTCACCAGATCGGACGGAGCACCGCCGCGGTCCTGAAAGCCCGGGCTGGACCGAGTACATGCACCGGCCGGGGTCACCACATCTTTGTTATCACTCTCAACCAGTGCACATGCAATAGGAAGGAGCTAATTGTTTGTGTATGTTGCGATCACCATCAAAAGTGTGTTCTTGTACTTTCCAGTGAGAAATGTATCATCAATTGATAATACAGACGATAGTGTTGGAATGCTTGTTAATGTTTGAGTGAATGCCCAGAATAAACGATCAATATTTTCGATCACCACCCTTGAGTTCCCTCGTTATTTCATGTACACTTGAGTTCCCTCGTTATTTTCAACTATCCGATGAAGCATTTTGGCGGTATATGTAGTCATAGGCTTGCACATAGGCGACATACAACCTCCAAACAATTGCATCCTTGGCATGCCTAGCCTTGTTGTAGATGACAATTTCTTCCATCATCGTGGACATGACTTGTGACACATATTTAGCGGTGATATATTGCACTGATTTGCAATAGTCCCCATAAATTAGCTTGCAACTATGATGCTCTTTTTTCTGATATGCCAGTGATGATACTCATTCTAGGGCTCTTGAGAGAGCGACCACTTTCCCCTTGCATGTGCACTACTTAATTTTAAATACCAGTACAACATTTATATACATTAACAAAAAATAGCTCCATTAATCACAGTAGTTCATCAATATGAAGACATACAAGTTCATCGATCCATCAAATTAAACTATTATCTCCGATCCATATTAATGGACTCAATTCTGTCTAGATTCGTATGTATCTACTTAAGTATTTATACTAGATGCATGTGTATCTAGATAAACTTAAGTCCATTAATATGGATCGGAGGGACTAACTAATTAACTACAGATGATATCTGCAATATCACGACGCTTGTCATCCTTCTGAACATCTCTAATGACATTACTGATGTTCATCGAAAAGAAGTCCCTAGTATCTTGATGGTGTCCTATGAGAGACTTGATGATCCTCTTGAGAACCTCAACCTCGGCCAACATGTCGCGGATATAGAAGCGGTTAGCCTACAAAAACAATGGCTGTTAAATATTTATCATGTTAGATACTGAACACATATAACAAACAGCATACATAATAATACGAGAGTTAGTCCTTACATTGTTGTCCTAACTGATTTCGTTTATCGAGGAGTTCTTGATCTTGTCTCTATACTAGGCATGCGTTACGGAGTTTTAATAATCATATATAATGCAGCTTATGCTTATCCATCTTCTGTGCACTGTGCCATTTTGTTAGTGTATGTAGACATATATGCATGTTATGGTTTTTTTGGTATGCAACAATTATACCACCAAGTGAAACTCTCTGCTTGTGTTATGCAAATATATATGGCCTACTTTCTCTTGAAACTATGGCTTACACCTAGCCCAAGTGCAAGGGCAAGAGTGAGCTTGTGATCTATACTTACCAGATGACCTATTTGACCTACATGTTCTAATTCGTCTGGTGGCTTGCATGCAAAACCTTATCTTCACTCGTAAATATGATTATAATGAACAGATGCCATTCTTGTTTTTCCCTTTCTTTAGCGTTTTCTTAGCCGCATGCAAATTAGTTAGTACGTGCATGATTCCACAATGTTTTGTGTACGAGCTCTCCGTGATTAGTGGATCAGCCTTTACGTGCAGCTAAGTCCAGGTCGTGGGTTTAGTGGCCGTAGAAATTGTGGCTCAATTTGGTTACTCGTGGGATGGTATGGGATGGAACGGGCGAAAGGCCATTGTGCCCGTCTTTCTCGCTCTTTCCGTTTTTGCCCTATTGAATCGATATAGCTATCTCTTCTGCACTTGTCTTTTCCTTTCAGCTATATTTTACGACTGCAAGATGATTAACACCAAGTTGTAAATTGTTACGTTATAGGCTGCAAGAATTAAATACATCCTTGGGAGATTACAATCGATACGTGATGATTGCTGCCGGCGACGCCCAGAAGTTAGCCAGGATGGTGGAGATACGGTCCTGGTTTTCTAACCAGTGGCAGTTGGGGCAGGTGGCGATGAAAGTGGTCAGTAATATGACATCCATAGAAAAGGCGATGATCCTCCCGACAGGAGTTTCGCGGGATTATATACAGGTGCTCCTCTGGGCCATGGAGCAGACAGATTCGCCCAGTCCGTACGTCAGGCGAAGGTGGTGGTTGTACCGCTCCAAGATCGAACATCCAGCGGCGGTCGACCAACCAGATGCGTCAACGGGATGGAGCTTCCAGGTGCCGTTTGAGATACCGGAGTTCCAGTACGCTGAGCCAGTGGCATCTTCCTCCAGAAGCAACAGGAGGAGAGCAATTGGGGCGACGACGCTTCCCCGCCGCTCTCCAAGGTTCCCTCGTCGTTCTCCTCGCCTCGCGGGGGAGGGGAGTGCTTCGACGAATACTCGGTATGAAGTTGTTCTCTTATGTTTTTATGAGCATGGGAATGTGAGAGAGAGCCTTAACTGGGATCTGGTTCTATTTGGGAACCCAAATAAGGTTGCATGCCCAGAGCCTTTGTCTTGTTTTACTTCTAGTATTTAGCGTACCCAAACTTATTAATATTGACGTGATAAACAAAGCACAAATGGTTTTGGAATTTGGCAATTTGGGAAAGTACAAATCATTTCAGTGTCTAAGAAAGACTAGCGTGATTCCTATGTTTGTCATTAAACTAATGACTACTTGGATTGGTGATTGGGCCATTATACAGATAAACAACACAAATGCAAAGTACTCAGGATTGGTGGCTGATCTGGGGTGCTCCATTTGGTGTTTGTTCCTCTTTTTCAACGTGCCAACTTCTGCGGCTACATTGCACTATTACAGCTGTTGCATGTGCTTACTTTTTTCCTATGGCATGCAACTTATGCTAGTCCTGCAAAACCTTGGTATGAATGTCCTTTTTATGTATTGTTGCTTGTTGTCTTGGATTTCAAACTTACAACTAGTACTTTGAGTAATCCGCAAAGGACTAGAACATGATTAGGAAACTTCTTCGGGACTAAAACCCAACCACATCCTAGTCTATTGCTTTAAACCCAATTAGACACACTATTCCTAGACTACAACTGCATTATCTTCATCCTCGGATCCATCAAGAAAATGAATCTCCCTCCTTTTGTTGTTTATGACCACAAGGCACCACTTGTCGTTGCAAAGGTTTGTAGGAATGAAAACATGGAATGTACAGATAATTAGTTCGATTAGTTTACAAATAAGAAAAGGTATTTCATTTTGCTTCATGGCTATAGGATACCAGATCATGTTTGAGATAGTTGTTGTCTTTTGCGATGTAATGCCCCAATAGACGTCTCAAATTGATTGTAGGTGTCTTCACAAGGTCTCCCATTCCTAAAAAATTCATGTGTGCCTGTTGCTCTGGACTTAAATCAAATAGATTTCCCTGCATATATAAGATAAGATAATCCAGACATTAGAACAACTAGATGATGCCCCGCACGTTGTTGCGGATTTTTTTGCAATACAATTTAGTGAAATGTTTGGTTAAATGAAACATGAATATTTAAAACAATAAGTTTTGAATTGATATATGAATTTAATATAAATACCATAATAGAATGAAAATTCTCATGCATGCATGTTGCATGTTAGTGTGGGTTTTTATTATGCATAATGACATATTGAGGTGGGTCTTTTCTCATGCATGTTGATGATGATGTGGCATGCTTGCATGTTGAGAGAAATAAGCTAGTGGGGGCTAGCTATTTAGATATAGCAGATGACTTCTCCTCTCCAATTCATAAATATTTTTGTTGATTACCTTGTGCACCTTCTCCTGAATCAAGTTCTCGTAGTACCATGTCTGCATCACAACGACAAACTGTTTACAAACTTTGACATAGATTAAGTAATGTACGGTAGCTATATGATGATAGTATAACTGTGATTTACCTGCAACAGTGATATGTTCCCCTCGATATTGGTGGCCTTCATCATATCAACGTATTGAAGGTATTTGTTATCGATATAATGCTTTGTTATCGGGCATGTATATTTGCCAATGGTGTACATGACAAATAGCCTGATAAAATTAATTTTTGTGTCATTATGATCTTTTAGATCCTTCCACCAGCCGTGTTGCTGACCAATGTCTGATAGGCCTGTTATAAGCTCTACCTCTTTGATGTATGCCTGATGATGTTCAGTTAAATCAAAGTTTGATTAGCAGACTACAAAGTTGAAAAGATTTTAGATATCATTACAATACCTGAGGATTCTCTCCAATATTTGAGGGACCGACTTCATTGCAGGCCTTTGGCTTCAACCACTTCTTCGATGATGCTGGATTCCCCTCCTTATCATCAGGCAATTCTAAAGACAAAATAATCGCTGCGGCATGCTTTTCAGCCTTGGCTTTGTAACTAGATTCACTCATAGCAACTACACGGATTGGTTGGGTGCGCGATTGGGGAAACCTTGGCTTTGTATTTAAAGAGTAACATGTGCTAGCCGTGATAACCATGGACTGGATCTCATAAAAATCTGTAAAGATCTCAACAAAAACCGTCAAGTAGATCTTTTATTTCCAACAACTCTAGGATTTTCCTTTTATTGGCAACCGCCATTCCTATCGCGAAGGAAGAAAAAAAATTAAGGTAAGCGCCCTGATTTTCAGGTGGGCTCTTAAGATCCTCTCCGCTAATCTCTCGATTTAAATGTGGACGTGAGTGAGATCTTCCCTCTAATCCCTCGGTTACAGTTTAAAACCATAAAAAATAAAAAAATAATCCCCGCGCGTATTACCATTCATTTTTGAAAAAATCATTCTATTTTTAAAACACCATGCTATTTTCAAAAACATCATGTTATTTCCAAAAACTTCAAATTATATCATGTATGTTATTTTCAAAAGCATCACGCTATTTTCAAAAACAGCAGGTTATATTCAAAAGCAACAGGTTATTTTTAAAAACAACATGTTATTTTTTTAAATGGCGGTTATTTTCAAAAACAGCGGCAAGGTTATTTTCAAAAACAGCAGGAAACTTTCAAAAACAACATGCTATTTTTGAAAACTGCAAGTTATTTTCAAAAACTGCAAATTATATTATGTATGTTATTTTAAAAAATAGCAGGTTATTTTCAAAAGCAGCAGGATATTTTCAAAAATAGCAGGTTATTTTTGAAAACATCATGCTGTTTATAAAAATATATTTGATCTATTTTCATAATTTTCATGCTATTTTTGAAAACTACAAGTTATTTTCAAAAACCACAAATTATATTATGTATGTTATTTTCAAAAATAGCAGGTTACTTTCAAAAGCAGCATGATATTTTCAAAAATAGCAGGTTATTTTTGAAAACATCATGCTGTTTATAAAAAAAGCCGGCTATTTTCGTAATTTTCATGCTATTTTTGAAAACTGCAAGTTATTTTCAAAAACTGCAAATTATATTATGTATGTTATTTTCAAAAATAGCAGGTTATTTTCAAAAGCAGCAGGATATTTTAAAAAATAACAGGTTATTTTTGAAAACATCATGTTGTTTATAAAAAAAGCCACAAAAATAAAAAAATATGATGATTTTTTCCGTAAAATGCATGTTACGTCATGCATGCTATTTCAAAAATAACTATTTTTGAAAACAGCATGCATACATCATGCATTCAATTTTCACAAACATTAGAATATTTGAAAAAACAACATGCTACATCATGAACTCCAGCAGGTGGATCTATTTATTGTTGAAACGTTACATATTTCATATTTTAAGAAAATATTAAATTAAAATTATTAAGATTATTTTACAATAATACCAGCAACTACAGGAGTAAATAATATGTTGCGGCAGTTACATCTCGCCCAAAAAATTGAAACCAAACGAATCGTGTAGAGATTAGCAACCTCATCAAGGAAAATGTAACACAATACAAATAAGTGGCACAAATTATTTGAATCGATTTATAGGAACCAGTACTATAAAGTCTTTCAACTTTTAGTAATCCGCAAAAAACGAGAACATGACTAGGAAACCTTCTTCGGGACTAAAACCCAACCACACCCTAGTCTTTTGCTTCAAACCTCTCGTAAAGACACTATTCATCTTCAACATTATCTTCATATTTGGCTTCATCTGCTTGCTTTTCCCCCTCTTCTAGGCTTGCATAGTACATCTTGAGCCTTGACATGCTCTTCACACGGTTGTATGGTGAACTGACAAGGTCAACAGGTAGCTGTTTCCTAAAAATTTCAATACTCTCCTGCAAGGTATGATATGCAAGTTAGTACAGTTCTCTAGTTATAGAAAATTGATATAAACATAGGTGTTACTGTACGTACACGGGTATATTCAAGTGGCTCGTTTTCTCCCGTAAACAATTCCATGTTCTTCAACATGTATAGTCCACAAGAATAACTGCAACATGTAATTTGATTAGTAGCATTTCACATATTAACTTACGAAAAACAAATACCCAAATGTAATATTGTTCACTTACTAGTCTCCTTGACGTGGCACGAATATATTCTCTACATCCCATTGGGTCACGTTAATGTCACTCCATACAGTGTGTGTGTTTGGTCCATCGATACGCAACGATGCAGTCAGATGTGCTTCCACCCCACGAAGCTGCAAGTCCATGTAATGATATATTTCTTAAGATTCCCTGTTAATAAATCAAATGCAACTTGCAAAACAAAAAAGGGAATAAACTGCCTCTATTCACTGTGAGCTACAACAGAGGTTACAAACATGGAACACGCTATCATTTACTATTAACAAGACTAGTCTTATTAGATACAATGTTAGGTGGTAAAAAATCATGTGATTTAATTGAAGCTATCATGTTCCTCACCAAATCATGTAAATAACGACATGTGTTAGGTCCGTGAAGGGAATCAAGAATCTGAATCCACGCCGTCTCGGGTTTATGACCACAAGGAACCAGTGGATTTTTTCACTGTTAACAGGGAAGAAAATCTGCAATGTACAAATCATTAGATACACGAGTAAAGTAATAAGATAAAGAAACTCAGTTTACTTAATGATGATAAGGTACCAGATCATGGGAGAGATAATTTCTGCCTTTCGTTGTCCCAACTTTGCCTGACAAAACATCGTCGTAGCACGAATCGTAATTTCCATCTCTTTCGAGCATAGAAATACTGTCCGACCTCTCTATGTATATCAGTTGCCCATTCCTTACGTCATGAGGTTTCTCATTACGCATGAGCTGAATCCTAGCATCAATAAGATAGAAAAAACAGGATAAGTGTACTGTATAGAAAAAAAGAAAATTTAATTTGAAAAACATCTTACTTCGTCACCCAACCATCTGGCCTCATCGTTTTCATCTTCCAGGAAGAGGCATATCAAATGCTTCTGTAGAAAAAGAATGTCATCAATTAACACCATTTTTCTATCACTATCTTCGGTCTCCATAATTTCATCCCAGATTTTCTTCTGTTGCTCGGTCATACACTATTTAACCTTTTCAATTACAGCTTGCATCTTGCCTAATTTAGTAGGGCCGATTTTCTTCTTCCTATTCTTTGTGTCCTTGGAATCATCGGAAACCTCCGAAGCTGTGATGCTATTGATGTTCCTTTTCTTTGGTCTTTCGACAATGTAATCTTTCTCAAGAAATTTAGAAATAGTTCTTTTCCGTGAGCTCACACGAACTGGGGTGTGGATTCAACTTCACTTCCTTCTCGCTGATTGCGTAAGAATTCCGAGCGGTCACATTCATCAATTGTGAATACATGGGGTTCTTCACGCTCCTGCAATCTCTTATCCTTGGCATACCGGTGCTTCTTTTTTACGCCCGCCTGTTCAACCATGTGTACACTATCATTTTGATCAGGATTCTTCTCATTTTCACTATTCCTCATTAACCCAACACCCTTTCATACGAAATAACGCACATGTAAGCTACCTATGTGACCGGGTTACTTAAATGAAAAATTAGGTAAATGTAAAATTTGGATCACCCAGCAATGTAGAAGGCTAGGGGTGGGTTTGGACTGCTTAGACATATCACTGGGCACCCCCATTACATCATCAACTTTTTCTAAAAGCTGACTTATCTTCTTGAAACGATGTTGGATTTTCTGTGATGCATCTTCATCCTAAATGAGAATGTTGACATGTTATTAATAAATCAGATAAAACTTGCAAAACGACAGATATTGTTCTCATGCAAGGTAATCAACAATTAATAATAGTGCAAACTGCCAGTAAATAACAAATACCACTTTTAAAATCATTATTTATTTCGAAAAAATATTATTGTTTCATAATCTTCTATATCTAAATAGCTAGCCTCCACTAGCTTATTTCTCTCAACATGCAAGCATGCCACATCATCATCAACATGCATGAGAAAAGACAGACCTCAATATGTCATTATGCATAATAAAAGCCCACACTAACATGCAACATGCATGCATGAGAATTTTCATTTTATTATGTTATTTATATTAAATTCCTATATCAATTCAAAACTTATTGTTTCAAATATTAATGTTTTATTTAACCAAACATTTCATTAAATTATATTGCAAAAAAATACGCAACAACGTGCGGGGAATCATCTAGTATAATTAACATGCTTACCATAAAATCTGACGTTAGGGTCCTCACACGTTGCTCGCTTAGATCATCACTGAACTCCGTGTCATGCTTAGAACCGTCCGCTGCAGGGACTTGCTTTAAACCGTTCGGTGCAGGGACATCCTTGGAACCGTTCTTTGCAGGGACATGCTTAGAACCTTTCTTTGCAGGGACACACGTGACGTCCTTTTGTTTTCTCCGCTTAGAACTGGACTCAGCCATGGGCTCCATTGGTTCTGAAGGTAGTCCCAAGTCAGGAAGTTGTATGTCCTCAACTCCTGGGTGTTCATCATCAAGTATTCCAAACCGGTGGTTCTATTCAAAACACCATGTTAGTATTGACACATATAAAATATCATATAAAAAGGATTATTTCCATCATAGTTTTTATGCTTACATTGAATTGTACGATGAGGTCCTCAATGCGTCTGCTATTAGAACGGGCACGCCTAAGGCACTCATCAATTTTTTTTATCAATGGTTACCATCATACCCAATTGTTCAGCACTGGTCTCCCGCACGATGGACTGTACTTCTTTCACATCATTGACTACATGGCCGACGAGTACCTTAATCTACAACTTACAAGTAGTTAGAAGCATATAACTTTGATTGTACATGCAATGTTATAATATAAATTTGTGGTTGGTGTAACTCATATACCTGCCCATCAGTTTGAGATTTCACTTGCTTAACATCTGGTACCAGAACTACAGGCCGCAACAGGTCGTCAACATACTGCACAATTTAGTGTGTTAGATTAAATTTCTTACCCATTTTTTCCTTAATAGAGATTAGTAAGCAGACTTTACCTCTCCAACTCCTAAATAATTTTTGTTTATTACATTGTCAACCTTTTGCGCCCTATCCTCAGTCCAGTTTTGTATCAGAGGCTTTGCCCTGGCTACGTACGAGATACTGGGGTCCAACATGTGGACCCTGAACTTCTCGTAGTACCACGTCTGCATGACAACATGAATCAGTAAAGAAACTTTGACATAGACTACGTAATGAATGATAGCTAGCTATATCATGATCGTATTTACCTGCAACAGTGCTAGGTTGCCCTCGAGGTTTGCTACACCTGATACAAACTTCCTGGCGCTTGCCATAAGATGGTCCAATGTTAACTGGGCAAAATTGGTATCCCGTATTGTATCAACGGTTTTAACAATCCCTAAGTATTTGGGATTGACATAGGGTTGTGTTGTTGGGCAAACATATCTACCAATTGTATACATGACAAATGGCCTGAGAAAATTTGGACTATCGTCGCCACTCATCTTCAAGAGCAAACCCTTCAAAGTTATCTTGGTTTCACCAAGCTCTTTCAGAAGCTTCCACAATTCAATATGTTCCGTCACATCTGAAGGGACAAAATCAAATCCCATGGAGGGCAGCCCTGTAATGAGCTGAACCTCTTTCAACGTGATTCTGCATGCTACACCTCCAATCACGAACGCATCTTGCTTCATATCATATGTCTCAGCGATGGACTGGCAGAGTAGACGCCTCAATTTCGTACTAGGTGTCTTGAGAAGGTCACCAAAATTTATGCGTTTGACGATTCTTATTTGATCTGGAATTAAATCAACCATGAGTTTTTGATATTGCTGCAACGAAGCTGCCAGGATTCCCTGCAGGAGATTTATTTTATTAGATTCATTTAGGTATAGCAAACAGTTCTCAATCTGGTACGCAAACACATAGTTCCATGCAAAAGTGAATGAAATCTACGCTGATTACGATTGTTATTATCGTAAAAGAAAATCCCCACGAAATATAAAGTGTGGAAACAAAATTAAGTATGAAGTTCATAAAGTTAAAACCTTTGCACATAAGTAGATTAGATGACATAGCCGCATATGCTCTAAAATAGGTAAATAAGGGCTAGGTTTAGGGTTTATGGCACATCTAGATTGTACGTTTGGAAAGTTGCACACGTTGTATTCATCCAAAGGTTGTGTATATACACTTACAGCCCTAGATAATCTAAGATCTAATCCACAGTTTAGACAAACTACAGAATATAAAGGGAGTTGTAACCGTGGACAGACTAGATACTAGGGGATGATTACATGTGATATTAACCACTTTAACATAGACAGGAAGAAAAGACACTAAGCAAAGATTGATAACCGCAAAACTTCCTCGACATAAAAAAAACTAGAGATCGTGGATTACGGTACCGGAGGATTCTATCGTATATTTGATGGACCGCTTGTTCGAAGAACGTGGACTGCTCTCGTTCTTCAAAGGAGAACGAAAGTCCTTCTCCACCTTTGACTCAGAAGGCTTATCCACCTTCGACTCAGGAGGCTTCTCCACCTTCGACTCAGCAGGCTTCTTCGGCGATTTCACCGAAGCACTTGCCTTGGGTGGCGATTTCGCCGAAGCACTAGCCTTGGGCGGCGTAGGATGGTAATTAGGTTGACTCATGGCGTGGGAGGCTACGTTGGGCGAGAGATGCAAGCGAGGTTGGGCGAGAGATGCACGCGAGGTTGGTGCACGGGAGGTTGGGGGAGAGATGCATGCGAGGTTGGCGCACGGGAGGTTGGGGGAGAGATGCAGGCGAGGTTGGCGAACGGGAGAGACATGTATTTATAGGTGGAAGTGGGGAACACGATCGATTCCCTTCTTTTTACGAAAGCGAATTTTGGCGCACGAGAGAGACGTGTTTTTAGGGATTGATCTAATCTCTTTTCTTTTTTTTAAATCTATGATCTCATCATACTATAACGATCTCATTTGTTTGGTAAGCATCCCGTAACACGTGCAGTGGACGTGGGACGCAGAAAGAAAATAACGATCTCATCAGAATCTAACGATCTCATCTGTTTGGTTGGGCGGGCGAGCGGACGGAACGAGGTGGGCTGAGCCAATTTTCTTGTGTGAACGTGGGCCGAGTGACGCGTCTGAATCTGTCGAGCCGCGCGGCCGCGAGTGACGCGAAGCGAGTCAATGAACCAAACCCTTCGTATTTAGCCATCCCTTCGTATTAAGCCCGGGAATGTGAGGATTCTGTCATGTGTTATAAATTGTGTTCAGGGCGGACGAGCGAACGCACTCCCCAGCGCGCGACAGTTCATCTCTCATCCTCTCTCATTGCGTCTGCGTCGCCGGTTCCCAGTACGAACAGTCCAACACTCCATCTTCCGGCCTGGTGAGTTCTTCATCTCAATTCTTGTGATCGCCTTCTTCTTGCAAGAATTATCATCTACTCCCTCCGTAAATTAATATAAGATGCTTTAGATCACTAATTTAGTGATCTAAAACGTCTTATATTAGTTTACAGAGGGAGTACGTATTTACTACCTTGATATTGAATTGCAATCATTATCAACAATGTTATGCATGACTGATACTGACTTCATCGATCTTAGTGCTTCAGCAATGGCGTCCGTGCATGATTACACCGTGATGGCAGATGGCAACACCGATATTGTTGTGAAGTACACCAACAGGGCTGATCGTGTGGAGTACTGCATTGGCAGATTTGAGTACTGGCTACAGAATGATAGCCCGAAGATAGTTGGGCTCGAAGTGGAGTACACGTGGCCTTCGGGTTCGACGCAGAAGGCTGCCGTGATTCAGTTATGCGTACGTGTCCATGTCCTCTTGTACCATGTGAGCGTTGCTGATGAGCACTGCCAAATGCTCAAGGACTTCCTGCTCGACAAGGACTACACCTTTGTCGGGGTGGACATTCAGAATGACAAGAAAAAGCTTTGACGTGTTGGTTTGGAGATAGGAAACTTTGTAGATATCCAGACAATATGGAGAGTGCCCGAGCCACAAAATATAAAGAGCAAGGATAGCTTGGTTGACTATGCTGGTTCGATCATCCACTACAGCTACAAGACCATGAAGAATTCTTTCATGGAAGAAGACCACCACGTATGGGCGACAATGCCCCTGTCCCTTAAGCACATATACTATGCTTCCATGGACGGTTATGCCACCTACGAGGTTTATAGACGATTGATCAACTTCCAGAAGGGGTTGCAGACGCTGCCGAACCCTGTCAAACCACCCAAGCGGCCGCAGAGGTCCGGGAGCAAGAATTAGCCAATCTACATTGTTTGTGTTTTACTAGCTGCACTCTGTACACAATATATCTAAGTTTTATGTTCAGATTTGCTGTACTTGAATCATCATTATAAATTTTCAGTCTCGTTAAGTGCCTATGAATCATTATTTTTCTCTTATGTCTACCCCTACTTTTAGTATGAGAAACACCAAGTAGAGAAGAGATACGATGTTTATATTGTACTCCGTATCAGTATTGCTAGTTCTAATTGGGCAAGCAAAAATGCAGTATGGGTTCCTATCAACTTGATTTCTCTCAGATGTTTTTTATTTCTGATCAAAAAGGGTTCCTAGTTCCTACTGACCCACCCCCAACTCAACCATCAATATCCAGTATAAGTTATACAGCAGTGTTGCTGCTCTAACAGCTAACAAAGCCACCTGCCCACCTCCTAAATAAATAAGAAGAAAAACTGGAACAACACATGATAAATGGAGAACTTACCCCGGCTACTTCAATCCCTGTGAGCACAAAGGTAGAACTTGCGATGTCCACAGTACTCCACTCGATTTCCCATATTCAGTCACCGCATCAGTCATCAATATCCATAAAAAATTATCCAGCAGTGTAGATGCTCTAAAAGCTAACAAAGCCACCTCCTAAATAAGTAAGGAAGAAACACTGCAACAACCCAAGATAAATGGAACCAGAACTAGAACTTACCACAATTAGTTCACTCGCTGTGAGCACGAAGGTACGTAGAACATGCCATGTCCAGCATGCTCCAGCCGATCTCCTGTCTGAAGGTACTCCTACAGGAGATCGCCTCTTCAACTTTCCAGCAGGAACAAGCATTCATTCAATAGTTTTTTTCCAAGCAAAGCCGCTTATCCAACCCAGGAGCGTGCGATCAAGCACATCCTGAAAACACATATCATTAAAGAGAGGCCAGAAGATCAAATTGGCGACAACATAGGCCATATTACTTATCATCATCTAATAATCAACCAGACAGAGTAAAGCTAAAATTTTCATAGTTATGGCTTACAACTGGGGTTACATACATTAACACAAACTGCTAGCGTCACATATAGGTTTACCGCTCGGGTTAGTTTCATTAATACTAACAATATTTTTCCAGTCATACAAACACATTGATACCAAAAGGAGTTATCGCTACTAGTTTTCCATCCATACACCTTCATCACTGGTATCTCAATAGTTACTGCTCGGCTACTCAACCCGTGGATCATCGGTGAGGATGTCCATAACCATCATCAAGGCATAATCGTCACTGGTGGTGGTCAGGATACGGAATAGAACGGCCTTCTCCGTCTTGAGCCCCTTATTCTCGACAAATTCACCCCATCCCTTGCTGAAGATGACGCGGCCATCTTTATGCTTGAGGTACTTGACTTCCATGAAACTGACCTCCTTTCCCATACGAATGCCACATGACCCAACTCTTGGGATTTTCAGGGTTTCAACAATTTTCTTTGGCAACCTCTGAATGCACCATGAAGAAAGGAAATGAATCAAATATTTGATGCATTTCTTTATATAAAAGAATTTTGAGCTACATGCATATATGAAGGGTAAAGTTACATTCATGGAAACTATAGTAGTGGTGAACAGACATACATAATAGAAAAACACTAAAAACATACCATTGTTTTCCCTTGTAAGTTCGACTTCTTGAAGTGGTGCACAAAGAATGAACCTACATCTCCTAACTTAATGTCCATAAGGTCATGTAGGTTCAGCTTCTCTTGCTGCGTCAGATCGATTACGTATGTATAGAAAATTGGTCCTATGGGGCCTTTCCTTTTTTTCTTGCAGGACGCCTTACGAGTGACTCCGCTGAAATCGAAGAAGACCTCGTCGCCTTCCCGCAGGTTGTGGTCTTCAACATATTTGTGCCATATCTTCCCACCGATTCTGGCCCTTGATTCTTCTTTGTACACGTCAAACTTGTACATTTCCTCCTCGTCCTCTTGGGCTTCAAAAGAAATTTGTTCCCCAGGGAAGGACTGTGACGCCCCCAAAATCAGACCGTGTACAGTAATCATACACGCAAGGTACACGATCGAGATCAGGGACTCACGGTGAGATATCACAACACAACTCTACAAATAAAATAATACAAGCTGTTTAATACAAGCCAGGGGCCACGAGGGCTCGAATACAACAGCTCGAGAGCACAAGCTCAGCGGAAGCAAAAGTATCTGAGTACAGACACGAGAATACAAGGTTGCCTTAAGAAGGCTAGCACAAAAATCAACAGATCGAAAAGGCGAGGCCTCCTGCCTGGGAACCTCCAAACTACTCCTGGTCAACTGGGAACTCGACGTCGTAGAAGGCACCGGGGATCTTCATGTTGTGGTGGTCGGCATCGGGGATCTCCTGCGCCTGGACTCCAACGTCGACTGCAGCGGCCGATCAGGCAAAACAGTAAAGGAAATAAAGCAGGTGAGTATCTAGTATACCCGCGAGTCTTACGTCCGCTACTAAGCAATATGCATTGTATCAACGGAAAGAAGAGGCTTTATATAGTGGACTGTAAGACAGAAATCCAGAGAAAAGGTAAGAAGCTAGGCCTAACGAAGACTGGCATCTTCCGACGATGTCTTGCAGCATGAGGGAAGGATCTGCCAACAGTTTATATAACAGTAATGAAAGTAACAATGCAGCAGAAGTTGCTACAGCATTGTATAATAATAAGTTGTAATAATTAACAATGCCTCCGAGTTCACCTCCTCGACATCCCCGCGAGGAAGAAAACCCGGAACCATACAGTTTAATAATAATAGTTTCTAGTGGTAAGATACAGCTTCAGCATAAAGCGTCCTGTTACCGTGGACACGGCTATTCGAATAGATTAATCTTCCCTGCAGGGGTGCACTTGTGTTACGCTACACGCACGGATCTACAGGGTGGCGGGAACCTTTTTAGGGAACGCTCCACCGAGGCTATCCGACACTTCATAGCCCATCTTTCAAACTCAACAGAGAGGCCATCCGCCAGTCTAAATCCTAAGTACGCCGGGCCTTGGACCCCAACCCGAACATACTCCTGCACGGTGCGTGACTGGCCGGTGAAGTTGAAGCAAATCCAAATAAGACACCACCGCGCGAGCAAATAAGACAACACCACTTCCCGGCAATCAGCCTGCAGTACTGCTGACGTCTGAAGAGTCCTCGGACGACACTACGAAGCAGAGGAGCCCATAACTCGTAATTCCCACGGGTAGGTAGTGCGTACATGGCATATAGCCAACTCAAGACATCCGCTGAACCATTTAGCATTTTAATTAACCTGCGTGACAACCGTTATCGTTGCCTCGACTTAGCTGACCCGCGGACAACGACAGCAGTCAGGACCACCAGTACATCGGTGCCTGCCCCGTCGTCCCACCAAGTCACTGCGGTTACCAACAAGGTGAACCGTCTCCTTACCTTGTCTCGCGTGTGCTCCTGGAGGAGCTCGACTTTCGTGGTTTGGTAAATCTCGCGGCCAATGATCAGGGGCCAAGCACACCGGTACACTGGTCGTACCCTCCCTGTCGTCCCGTCGCAATACCTCTCGCGGGCACCGTTGGGTCGCCCGACTTCTTACCTTTAAGGACACCAGTTGGTTCGAGTCCCTACCATTAAGTGAAACCAGGAGGTATCACCCTCGATGTCACACTTAAGGAGGTTTGACAGAGACATCAGCGGAATGAACTAAAGAGGTAAACCTCATATCATCCCGATGATGCTACACTACTGAGGCGACGAGAGTGAAATACGAGTCCATTCCACTCGTAAGTCAAACTCGAAGCGACTCGGCAGAGTCTCGCCGTTGTAGGTTCCCTAGGGTGTCTGCATTGATCCGTACCTGTTGCAGTTGTAATATATCGTTCCCGCGATCACTCCCAGAGTGATCACGGCCCTCTATCTAATCCTAGCTAACAATGCGCAGGGCTCAATGCTGAATAATGCATAACAATAATAATAGGCAGCATAGGATAAAGGAAGGCACATCAAGGGGCGACAATGACAGGTTATGCAATTGAATAGGTAAGCAACGTAGCAGCAGTAGTAACAATGCCTAGTGCAAGAAATGTACGGAAAGATAGGCGATATCTGGGGAAGAGAATGGCTCTGCTTGCCTGCAAGCTCGACGGTAGTAGTAGGGTCATCGACGAAGTAGTCGTACTCAGCAGCGGTGTAGTCGATGGCAGCAGCGGGGTCTACCGGAGATTAAGGGGGAAGAAACAGTAAATACACAGCAATCATATACAAACAGATGCATGACATGACAGATGAAATGTTAACGGTGTTCTAACGCAGTACGATGCACGTTGCTCGGAGCGGGAATTCATCCGGGGATGAAATACCGGCTCCGGGTGATTATCGGACAAGGTGTCCGGAGGGGGGGAGATATCATGCCGGAGGTGTCGTGGACATCCGACACACGTGTGGGTGGTGTATCCGGGTTAGTTGATCTATTCCGAACAACTTTCGTGTTCAGAATAAATTCATCCGGCAGGTTTTTAGCGGCACCGGGAAATTATCGACATACGGCCCGAAGGGGGGAATGTCGATGTTCGGTACGTTAGAGGGGGGTGGTTGGTATACGGATAGCGTATCCGTATTCGTTATATTTTTCTGATCAATTTTAATGTATAAAGTTTTTTAATCTGACTTACGGTTTAAAAGATATTGAATTTTAAAGTTTTATATCATTTTAAATCAATTTCTGGATTTTATTTAATTAAATAAATAAGCATTATCCAAAACAGTGTTGTTGACTGGTCAAACCTGACCAGTGGGTCCCACTGGTCAGCCACACATGTTATATAAATCAATTTTATTAAACCTAAATAATAGTGGGATCCCACATGTAAGTGACTCAGGAGATTAAGTTAATTAACAGACTTACCTAATCATTAAGTTAATGGCCTAGGGCCCACTGGTCATACACAGGTTTTTTTTCCCTGGTTCAATTTAATTAGCAATTTGTTAGGGGGTATTTAGGGGCGCATGTCCAACAGGTCATAGGGCCAGAGGGTGATTAGCTTAGCCCTTATCACCTGACGGGCGGGTCCCGCCGAGCAGCGCCCCAGGCCCTCGACGGCGAGGCCAGGGAGGCCGGCGGCGAGCGTGCTCACGGCTGGGGCTACTAGAGCCTGCGGGGGAGGGCGCATTCGCGAGCTGCACGCCCTCCGCGTCGATCTACCCCATTTGCACGAGCCGAGTCGCCCCGAGGTGAGCGCACGGGCGGCAATGGCGGCTGCTGGCGTGCGGCTCCAATGGCACAAGGCGAGGCGCAACGAAATCGAGCGGTTCGGGGGTTTGGTTCGAGTATATGGGGCACGGGGAGCACGTTGGTGCCAAAAACACGAGCTGAGCGGCACGCGGAGCTCGGAACTCATAGCCATGGCGGTGGCCGGAGCACGTCACAACGGGGACGATGACTAGCGCGCAAAAACGAGTACGGTGAGAGGGATTCGAAGAGGATGCTCACATGGAGCACGATGGCGAGTTTGGGAGGGGCGGAGGAGCTCCATCGGCGACGAATTTCTCGCCGATTGCCGGCGACCGTGGCAAGGGAAGCGGCGCGATTGGCGAGCTTGCGGTGGCTTCGGGCTCGGTTTCTTCTGCTGGGCGACGTGGAGGACCATGGCGGAGCGGCCGGACACATTGGCTTGTCCTGGGATGGCCGGTGGCCGCGGTTAGTCACGGGAGGCGGCGACGAGTACTACGGGCGGCCATGGCGCAAGGAGGAAGGAGGGAGGGGGAGGTCTGTGGTGAGGGGGGAATGGCTAGGGGGGTGACAGGGAGGCCTTATCCCCATGGGGGAGTAGGTGGAGGAGGGCAGGTGAGGGGAGAGGGGGCAGGTGAGCTCGGCCATGGCCAATGTGGCCGCGGCCATGCCGCCGACGGGGTGGAGTGGTTGGGGGGAACAGGAAGGAGAGAGAGAGAGGGGGGCTGGGCCCAGGGTGGGCCTCGCCCCAGGCGGGTTTTAGTTCCTTTTTATTTTCTCTTTGTTTTTTTTTTTTAAATTTTATTTTCTGTTTGTATTTAGTTTAGCTAGGTTTTGATTTTTGTAAAATGTTATAATTGCATCTATATTAGTGTTACACTTTAACATGATGCCACAAAAAGTTTGGTACAAAAATAAAATCCTTTAGACCTTTAAATTATTTAATATGAGGTAAAAGCTATTATTTTGCTACTGTTTTTATTTATCTACATTATTAGAACATTACAATAAAACCCTAATTCCCTTTTATTATGGCCTACTGATTATTAGGCATTTTATAAAATTGTTTCACCAATTTTTAGTACATTTAAAATTTGCACTTGTTTATTTTATTCCATGGCAATTTAATAATTCCTAACTATTGTTTTTATTTTAAATATTATTCCTATACCATTTTAATAAAACCCTATGCACTTAAGATGACCTACTGATTATTTGCAACTATTAAAAGGGGTTGCATTACTTAGGGTTTACTATAACTTTCATCTCCATTTTGAAATCAATAGAAATTTTGATAACCCAACATTGGTTCCATAATCATCATGGCCTTGGGATCATTCAAATGACAAGGGGGATTTGGCTTAACCATGATCACGGTGATGGACATGCATCCACATGTCTTGGAGAGAATTTATAATTTGAAAATTTTATCAGAGTGAGAATCTGACAGAGCCATGATCAAGGTGATCATGGCTTGATCATCAACAGTAATGAGCCTTAAACAGTGGAATCACTAGAGTGATTACTGTACTGGATCTGAGGGTGTTACAAATCTCCACCACTACAAAGAATTCTCGTCCCGAGAATTAAAAGTAGTGCAAGGGGTAGAGTTTCGGTTTTACCTTCTAACAAATCTTCTGGTTCCTGTTGTCCTACTCGAAGGAATTAATCCTTCACGTTAAGGCCTTCACTGGACTGTATCGGTGCTTCTCGATGGGGTTTCATCCTTTCGTCGGGGGCTTCATCGCACTTACGAACAGGGTAAGAGGTAAGGCTTAAGGGGGTAGGATCGATACAAGGTTAATCAAATGGGGTTGCTCAAGGTTATGGGGTACAAAGTCCTTCCAAGTTTAACATCAGGGAAGTACATCGTGAGAAGTTTCAAGCGGTTGGGCATGTATTCGATGCCGATGACGGAAGATGGGAAAAGGGCCCCGATCATCAAACACAAGCACTGAGTCTGATATCGGACGGAATATCACAAGGTAGAGGACAAGAGTCAGGTTTCGGTCCTGTGGAACTGCGGGTTATGGGCCCACAGGAGGTAAGAAGGGTGGCGACATTCCATGCGAGCACGAGGCAAGGTTTGTCAGAGAACAACTTGTCAACTATGTCGGCAACATCATCAGTGCCAAGGACGAGGGACGAAGAGAACCATTTTCCTGCTCGTTAAGACGAGGCGGACCAATTGGCAAAGTTCTCGTCCATCGGTGGTCACCGAAAAGTCGTCAACAATCATAACTGGTTGTACAGACAATGTAGCACACCAAAATGTTTACATAAGCAGGGAATTTCACTTCTTAGATAAGATACATTACAAGAAAGGTTAAACAGACCAATGGAAAGGAAAAAGTGATGATACACAAGTATCAGGTGTATATCTTTCCCAAGGGAAAGCAGAGAACGATGTACACGACCAAGTTGTACTGGCAGAGAGTCAAGGGAGGTTGTCGATGATAACACAAATCATCGAGGGGCAAGGATGGTATCTCACACGACGAATCCAATAGACACATGGAAGAAGCCATGTAAGATTTGTCGGATAATAATCCACCAAAGGTCGGGTGGTTCGCAAAGAATCTGGTGTGAGTATCGGCACTCAACCAGAAGGAGAAAGAATGCAAATACGTCGGGTGATGGAAGCATCGGAATAATTTGATGCATAAGTACAAGGGAATTATGACTTTCAGATCGGGAGGTGGAAGTAATTATCCATACGGACACATCGGTGGCATGGGATTGCAAAGGCGATGAACACGCAGGTTCTCGGGAATTGATCAGAGAGTAATCGTCGGGATCTTCAGGTGAATCAGGCGATCATCGGGAAGGCAGTGCTCTCTGGAAGGAAGGAGGTACGAGAACCTAAAGTCAGCTTTAATAAAACTTTACCAGCAAGGATAAGAGAGCAGAGTCCCAGAGCATAGGTACGGAGAAAAAGATCCTAATACCATAGATATCACACGTAGTGACATCGATGTGGGCCCGTAAGCCAAACATTAAGTTAGCAAGTACTTTCGCAAATACTAGACTCGACTTCGACCAATGAGTGGTTAGGGGATTCCTACAGGCAGTCGGCTCTGATACCAACTTGTGACGCCCCCAAAATCAGACCGTGTACAGTAATCATACACGCAAGGTACACGATCGAGATCAGGGAATCACGGTGAGATATCACAACACAACTCTACAAATAAAATAATACAAGCTGTTTAATACAAGCCAGGGGCCACGAGGGCTCGAATACAACAGCTCGAGAGCACAAGCTCAGCGGAAGCAAAAGTATCTGAGTACAGACACGAGAATACAAGGTTGCCTTAAGAAGGCTAGCACAAAAATCAACAGATCGAAAAGGCGAGGCCTCCTGCCTGGGAACCTCCAAACTACTCCTGGTCAACTGGGAACTCGACGTCGTAGAAGGAACCGGGGATCTTCATGTTGCGGTGGTCGGCATCGGGGATCTCCTGCTCCTGGACTCCAACGTCGACTGCAGCGGCCGATCAGGCAAAACAGTAAAGGAAATAAAGCAGGTGAGTATCTAGTATACCCGCGAGTCTTACGTCCGCTACTAAGCAATATGCATTGTATCAATGGAAAGAAGAGGCTGTATATAGTGGACTGAAAGACAGAAATCCAGAGAAAAGGTAAGAAGCTAGGCCTAACGAAGACTAGCATCTTCCGACGATGTCTTGCAGCATGAGGTAAGGATCAGCCAAAAGTTTATATAACAGTAATGAAAGTAACAATGCAGCAGAAGTTGCTGCAGCATTGTATAATAATAAGTTGTAATAATTAACAATGCCTCCGAGTTCACCTCCTCGACATCCCCGCGAGGAAGAAAACCCGGAACCATACAGTTTAATAATAATAGTTTCTAGTGGTAAGATCCAGCTTCATCATAAAGCGTCCTGTTACCGTGGACACGGCTATTCGAATAGATTAATCTTCCCTGCAGGGGTGCACTTGTGTTACGCTACACGCACGGATCTCCATGGTGGCGGGAACCTTGTTAGGGAACGCTCCACCGAGGCTATCCGACACTTCATAGCCCATCTTCCAAACTCAACAGAGAGGCCATCCGCCGGTCTAAATCCTAAGTACGCCGGGCCTTGGACCCCAACCCGAACGTACTCCTGCACGGTGCGTGACTGGCCGGTGAAGTTGAAGCAAATCCAAATAAGACACCACCGCGCGAGCAAATAAGACAACACCACTTCCCGGCAATCAGCCCGCAGTACTGCTGACGTCTGAAGAGTCCTCGGACGATACTACGAAGCAGAGGAGCCCATAACTCGTAATTCCCACGGGTAGGTAGTGCGTACATGGCATATAGCCAACTCAAGACATCCGCTGAACCATTTAGCATTTTAATTAACCTGCGTGACAACCGTTATCGTTGCCTCGACTTAGCTGACCCGCGGACAACGACAGCAGCCAGGACCACCAGTACATCGGTGCCTGCCCCGTCGTCCCACCAAGTCACTGCGGTTACCAACAAGGTGAACCGTCTCCTTACCTTGTCTCGCGTGTGCTCCTGGAGGAGCTCGACTTTCGTGGTTTGGTAAATCTCGCGGCCAATGATCAGGGGCCAAGCACACCGGTACACTGGTCGTACCCTCCCTGTCGTCCCGTCGCAATACCTCTCGCGGGCACCGTTGGGTCGCCTGACTTCTTACCTTTAAGGACACCAGTTGGTTCGAGTCCCTACCATTAAGTGAAACCAGGAGGTATCACCCTCGATGGCACACTTAAGGAGGTTTGACAGAGACATCAGTGGAATGAAGTAAAGAGGTAAACCTCATAGCATCCCGGTGATGCTACACTACTGAGCCGACTAGAGTGAAATACGAGTCCATTCCACTCGTAAGTCAAACTCGAAGCGACTCGGCAGAGTCTCGCCGTTGTAGGTTCCCTAGGGTGTCTGCATTGATCCGTACCTGTTGCAGTTGTAATATATCGTTCCTGCGATCCCTCCCAGGGTGATCACGACCCTCTATCTAATCCTAGCTAACAATGCGCAGGGCTCACTGCTGAATAATGCATAATAATAATAATAGGCAGCATAGGATAAAGGAAGGCACATCAAGGGGCGACAATGACAGGTTATGCAATTGAATAGGTAAGCAACGTATCAGCAGCAGTAACAATGCCTAGTGCAATAAATGTACGGAAAGATAGGCGATATCTGGGGAAGAGAATGGCTCTGCTTGCGTGCAAGCTTGACGGTAGTAGTAGGGTCGTCGACGAAGTAGTCGTACTCAGCAGCGGTGTAGTCGACGGCAGCAGCGGGGTCTACCGAAGATTAAGGGGGGAAGAAACAGTAAATACACAACAAGCATATACAAACAGATGCATGACATGACAGATGAAATGTTAACGGTGTTCTAACGCAATACGATGCACGTTGCTCGGAGCGGGAATTCATCCGGGGATGAAATACCGGCTCCGGGTGATTATCGGACAAGGTGTCCGGAGGGGGGGAGATATCATGCCGGAGGTGTCGTGGACATCCGACACATGTGTGGGTGGTGTATCCGGGTTAGTTGATCTATTCGGAACAACTTTCGTGTTCAGAATAAATTCATCCGACAGGTTTTTAGCGGCACCGGGAAATTATCGACAGACGGCCCGATGGGGGGAATATCGATGTTCGGTACGTTAGAGGGGGGTGGTTGGTATACGGATAGAGTATCCGTATTCGTTATATTTTTTTGATCAATTTTCATGTATAAAGTTTTTGAATCTGACTTACGGTTTAAAAAATATTGAATTTTAAAGTTTTATATCATTTTAAATCAATTTCTGGATTTTCTTTAATTAAATAAATAAGTATTATCCAAAACAGTGTTGTTGACTGGTCAAACCTGACCAGTGGGTCCCACTGGTCAGCCACACATGTTATATAAATCATTTTTATTAAACCTAAATAATAGTGGGGTCCCACATGTAAGTGACTCGGGATATTAAGTTAATTAACAGACTTAACTAATCATTAAGTTAATGGCCTAGGGCCCACTGGTCATACACAGGTTTTTTTTCCCTGGATCAATTTAATTAGCAATTTGTTAGGGGGTATTTAGGGGCGCATGGCCCACAGGTCATAGGGCCAGAGGGTGATTAGCTTAGCGCTTATCACCTGACGGGCGGGTCCCGCCGAGCAGCGCCCTAGGCCCTCGACGGCGAGGCCAGGGAGGCCGGCGGCGAGCGTGCTCACGGCTGGGGCTACTAGAGCCTGCAGGGGAGGGCGCATTCGCGAGCTGCGCGCCCTCCGCGTCGATCTACCCCATTTTCACGAGCCGAGTCGGCTCGAGGTGAGCGCACGGGCGGCAATGGCGGCTGCCGGCGTGCGGCTCCAATGGCACAAGGCGAGGCGCAACGAAATCGAGCGGTTCGGGGGTTTGGTTCGAGTATATGGGGCACGGGGAGCACGTTGGTGCCAAAAACGCGAGCTGAGCGGCACGCGGAGCTCGGAGCTCATAGCCATGGCGGTGGCCGGAGCACGTCACAACGGGGACGATGACTAGCGCGCAAAAACGAGTACGGTGAGAGGGATTCGAAGAGGATGCTCACATGGAGCACGATGGCGAGTTTTGGAGGGGCGGAGGAGCTCCATCGGCGACGAATTTCTCGCCGATTGCCGGCGACCGTGGCGAGGGAAGCGGCGCGATTGGCGAGCTTGCGGTGGCTTCGGGCTCGGTTTCTTCTGCTGGGCGATGTGGAGGACCATGGCGGAGCGGCCGGACACATTGGCTTGTCCTGGGATGGCCGGTGGCCGCGGTTAGTCACGGGAGGCGGCGACGAGTACTACGGGCGGCCATGGCGCAAGGAGGAAGGAGGGAGGGGGAGGTCTGTGGTGAGGGGGGAATGGCTAGGGGGTGACAGGGAGGCCTTATCCCCATGGGGGAGTAGGTGGAGGAGGGCAGGTGAGGGGAGAGGGGGCAGGTGAGCTCGGCCATGGCCACTGTGGCCGCGGCCATGCCGCCGACGGGGTGGGGTGGTTTGGGGGAACAGGAAGGAGAGAGAGAGAGAGGGGGGCTGGGCCCAGGGTGGGCCTCGCCCCAGGAGGGTTTTAGTTCCTTTTTATTTTCTCTTTGTTTTGTTTGTTTTAAATTTTATTTTCTCTTTGTATTTAGTTTAGCTAGGTTTTGATTTTTGTAAAATGTTATAATTGCACCTATATTAGTGTTACACTTTAACATGATGCCACAAAAAGTTTGGTACAAAAATAAAATCCTTTAGACCTTTAAAGTATTTAATATGAGGTAAAATCTATTATTTTGCTACTGTTTTTATTTATCTACATTATTAAAACATTACAATAAAACGCTAATTCCCTTTTATTATGGCCTACTGATTATTAGGCATTTTATAAAATTGTTTCACCAATTTTTAGTACATTTAAAATTTGCACTTGTTTATTTTATTCCATGGCAATTTAATAATTCCTAACTATTGTTTTTATTTTAAATATTATTCCTATACCATTTTAATAAAACCCTAAACACTTAAGGTGACCTACTGATTATTTGCAACTATTAAAAGGGGTTGCATTACTTAGGGTTTACTATAACTTTCATCTCCATTTTGAAATCAATAGAAATTTTGATAACCCAACATTGGTTCCATAATCATCATGGCCTTGGGATCATTCAAATGACAAGGGGGATTTGGCTTAACCATGATCACGGTGATGGACATGCATCCACATGTCTTGGAGAGAATTTATAATTTGAAAATTTTATCAGGGTGAGAATCTGACAGAGCCATGATCAAGGTGGTCATGGCTTGATCATCAACAGTAATGAGCCTTAAACAGTGGAATCACTGGAGTGATTACTGTACTGGATCTGAGGGTGTTACAAGGACTTGAACTCACCCAATATGTTACACGGCACGATCTGTACATGTAAAATGTTAGTGGTGTTAATTTCATACATGTTTGTTGCTCTCATAAACAAAGGTGAACAAACATAAAAAATTTTAAAATTGATGTGACAATTTATACCACTGCTGAAGTATCTTCACCAAGCTTGATGGTAAATGTCAACTCAGTTGCAATGATCTTCTTGCAGTTCTGTCTACAGGTCTCGCACACCATCTGTGTGAACCAAATAAAACGAAGAAAATAGGATGAGAACTGAATAAAGGGGCTAATGAACAATGTATGAACAGTAATCAACAAAACTATGGTTGTAGTAATCAACAAACATACACTGCTTGCTATCCCATTCTGCCATACCTCATACCCCCGCAACGCATTCTCTGCCTTCCACAACGCTGCATCATAGGCCTCGGAGAAGGCATGAAGACTGAAGAACAGAGCGATGAAACAGTTATTTTTATAGACGAAGTAGATCAGGTGCAAGTAACAGAAGAATAAACAAAAGAAGTAGTAGTAGTAAGATGTATTGTCATTGTTTTAGCATTGTTATAGCGCATATTATATTTTTCTTTGAGTATAATTCAATAAGAAAATGAAGACCAACCACAAAATCACTAATAACATTATTCTTAAAAAACTAGTTAAATGAATGTATTATTAGATTAAATCCACTGGCCTACTATAGCAGATGTATTGTCAAGGTCAGGAGCCAAAAGAGCAACATCATACGCATGCAAAATATCAGGCATTGTCAGAGACCTGTGAAGAGATGGCAGACAGAGGAAGGAGTAGGAACAAAGGGAGAGGTAGAAACAACAGAGGTGATGATGGTAGAGATCACTGGCAGGATGGAAATCAGGTGAGTAACATTGGTGCTCCTCCTCCACAGCAGTTCTATGGTTTTGGCCAGCCCCCCCCCCCCACACACACACATGGATGTTCAATGGTGCCTTTGGAGGTCAGTTCCATCAAACACGCACACACACACACACACACACACACCCAACCTTGGGATGGGATGCAGCAAGCATGGTTTGGGGTGCCACCTCCACAGAATTTCCAGGGTGGATCTGGGGTACTTGAAAAGGACAAGCATGTATTCCATATATAGCATTTGAACTAGAATAGCAACCACACACCACGAATAGCATTGAAGTGCACAGATAGCAACAACTAGCAGGCCCAACTAGCATAACAACTACAAACTACAGATAGCATTCAAGTACACAGATAGCAACAACTACTCAGATGGCAACTAGACAGCATGCATAGCATTCAATTACAGATACCACAAATATCATCCAAGATCTATATTAAATAAGTATTGTACAGTACATAACAGCAAAGCAGAGTATTTCTTTAGATGGATCGATACCTTTTCTTCTCAGTTAAATGGGGACGCTTAGAACAGCCGGCAGCAACCACCTCCTCCTTCGCTGCCTTCCTCTTGTTCTTCTCCCCGGGTACAGGGTCGAGGACAAGCACCTCATGGACAGCCACAGGCAGGGCGACGTCAACATGAGATACCCTAGAAATTTCGTGCAAATCCTCCGGATCTATTGTGTAACACCCTCAGTTGCCTGTAACAGTAATCACTTTTACTGTGGACTAATCACTGTTGCTAATTCCTATGCAAACCATGCCATGACCCACTTTGCTTTTGATCATATTTAGAAATGCCTTTTGGTTGCTATGAAAAATATGTTGCAATTAAACTTTGCCCAAAAATCATGGGACCACTTTTATAAAATCACAAATAATCAATGGGTCATGCCCATGTGGTTATGGTATTTTATTATGCCTCTGAAAAATTCAAACAATTCAAACCCCAAGCAAACAACACCATTTGACAATTGAATATTATAAAGAAATAGTAAATGGTTTATTTTAAGCCTAAACTTTTTGTGGCAACCTAGGAATATATATGACTAATTATGGACCAGGTTACACATTTTACAAAAATGCAAAAGACACTAAATTAATTACTAACAGAAAAGAACAGAATGGAAAATTAGAAGAAAAAAAAGGATTAAAGCTCGCCTGGGGCGAGGCCCACCTCAGCCCAGCCCACCCCCACCCCTTGTCTTCTTCCCCAACCAACCCCCTCACCTGCTCCCGTACGGCCGAGCTCGCCGACGACGCTGGCGAGCTGGCCCCGCCTCCACCTGCTCCCTCCCGGCGCCGACGCGATAAGGGCGACGCCCCCTCCCTCCTGGACATCCTCCCCCGCCCTTTCCCCTCCTCCTCTTCTCGCACGCCTCGGGGAAAAACTCCTGAGCGCCGCCGTCTCCATTGTCGTGGCTAGTTGTGGCCAACGAGCACGGTCCGCCCCGACGTGGTGTCCAGCAGCTGCGCCGTCGTCGTCTTCGTCGACTACAGCAACTAATCGAGCCCGGGGAGCACCGCAGGCGTCGCCCGCTTCTTCTTCCTCTGCTCCGGCCGCTGCAACCTCAACGTCGATTCCGGCCGCCTCAGCCCCTCCCCGAGCCCGCTGCCAACCCCGACGCGTTCGTGGTGAGCACCTCTGTCATCGCCAACTATCCGTAGGTGCTCGATAAGCCCGTAGCCTTTTCCCCCAATTCTCTTACTCCGGCTACCGTGGCACGTCGTCGTAGCCGTCGACGTGGTCCTTCCCAGCTCACGCCAATGACACCCACGTGCTCCCCATGGACCATATGGTCGATCCCATCCCATAGCGCATTCGATTTCTTCGACTGTAGCAAGGTGCCATTGGAGCCCGACCGCCTCGTCCGCCATTGCTGACCTCGAGCTCATGCTGCTCGTCCCCGTCACCCTCCCCCACCCCAGTTCGACTCGCGCTGTTCTTCCCGATTGAATGGAACTGATCCCGCGCCCAACGGTGCTCCACAGCGAGCGCTAGCTCGAGTTCGCCGGAGTATGTTCGCCGGCGAGTCACCTGAGCCACTCACATATGGCCCCCACCGGTCAGGAAGGTCATTAGCGACTTGGTTAAGGCTTAATCACCCACTGACATGTGGGCCTAGCCCACGTAACCCACTGTTAGTATTAAACTAATTGTTAAATTAAAACCTGAGACACTTACACCTGGGCCCCACTGCCTTTTTATTAATAAAAATGTTTTTTGGTAATTGTTGTGAGTATGACATGTGGGTCCAGGGATATTTAAAATTTAATTAAAATGTTTTATGAATAAACAGAGGCTAACATGTGGGTCCCACATGTCAGGCACTGTTTTGGATAATGTTCTGGATAATGTTGAATAAATAATAAAAGAAATCCAGAAAATCATTTAAATGATTTAAAACTTTGAAATTCAATAACTTTTAAACCGTAACCCGGATTCAAAAACTTCATACATGAAAATTGATCAGAAAAATATAACGGATAAGAATACGCTATTCGTATGTCTACCACCCCCCTCTAACATACCGAACATCGAACATCCCCCCTCCGGACCGTCTGTCCGATAAATTGTCCGGTACTGTTAGAGTGCCCGGATGAATTTATTCCGAACACGAATGTTTCTCGGAATAGATCAAATAGCACGGATACACCCCCCTTATGTTTGTCCGGTACCCACGACACCCCCGGCTTGATCCTTCCTCCTCCGGACACCCTGTCCGGTAATCATCCGGAACCGGTATCTCATCCTCAGATGAATTTCCGTTCCGAACAATGTACATTGCACTGCGTTAGAATACCGTTAACTTTTCGTCTGTCATGTCATGCATCTGTTTCTATATGCTTGATGTGTATTTACTGTTTTTCTTCCCCCCTTAATCTCCGGTAGACCCCGCTGCTGCCGTCGACTACACCGCTGCTGAGTACGACTACGTCGTCGACGACCCTACTACTACCGTCGAGCTTGCAGGCAAGCAGAGCCATTCTCTTCCCCAGATATCGCCTATCTTTCCGTACATTTCTTGCACTAGGCATTGTTACTGCTGCTGCTACGTTACAATCCTATTCAATTGCATAGCCTGTTTCTTTGTCGCCCCTTGATGTGCCTTCCTTTATCCTATGCTGCCTATTATTATTATTACGCATTATTCAGCAGTGAGCCCTACGCATTGTTAGCTAGGATTAGATTAAGGGTCGTGATCACTCAGGGGAGTGAACGCGGATACAATTATTATAACTGCACAGGTACGGTACAAAGCAGACACCGCCAAAGGCCCTATCTGGGTTATGCCTAGTCACCTCAAGTGTGAGCTATCAAGGAGTAATCCTTGTACTCCACCCGAGGCTGACTTTGTCTTACCTCCATAGGGTCCTGAACAGCGATTGTCCTTCAGGTGAGAAGTCGGGAGACCCAACGGTGCCCACGAGAGGTATTGCGACGGGACGACAGGGAGGGTACGAGCAGTGTACCGGTGTGCTTGGCCCCTGATCGTTGGCCGCGAGAGTTACCAAACCACCAAAGTCGAGCTCCTCTAGGAGCACACGCGAGACAAGGTAAGGAGACGGTTCACCTTGTTGGTAACCGCAGTGACTTGGTGGGACGACAGGGCAGGCACCGATGTACTGGTGGTCCTGGCTGTTGTCGTTGTCCGCGGGTCAGTTAAGTCGAGGCAACGATAACGGTTGTCACACAGGTTAATTAAAATGCTAATTGGTTCAGTGAATGTCTTGAGTTGGCTATATGCCTTGTACGCACTACCTACCCGTGGGAATTACGAGTTTCTGGGCTCCTCTGCTTCGTAGTGTCGTCCGAGGACTCTTCAGACGTCAGCAGTACCGCGGGCTAATTGCCGGGAAGTGCGCTGTCTTCTTTGGCTCGAGTTGTGTTGTTTTTGTTACGGCTTCCCGGCCACCCACGCACCGTGCAGGAGTACGTCAGGGTTGGGGTCCAAGGCCCTGAGTACTTAGGATTTAGACCGGCGGATGGCCTCTCTGTTGAGTTTGAAAGATGGGCTATGAAGTGTCGGATAGCCTCGGTGGGGCGTTCCCTAACAAGGTTCCCGCCACCCTGGAGATCCGTGCGTGTAGCGTAACACAAGTGCACCCCTGCAGGGAAGATTAATCTATTCGAATAGCCGTGTCCACGGTAACAGGACGCTATATGATGAAGCTGGATCTTACCACTAGAAACTATTATTATTAAACTGTATGGTTCCGGGTTTTCTTCCTCGCGGGGATGTCGAGGAGGTGAACTCGGAGGCATTGCTAATTATTACAACTTATTATTATACAATGCTGCAGCAACTTCTGCTGCATTGTTACTTTATGCTTTATATAACTGTTGGCTGACTCTTACCTCATGCTGCAAGACATCGTTGGAAGATGCTAGTCTTCGATAGGCCTTGCTTCTTACCCTTGCTCTGGATTTCTGTCTTTTAGTCCACTATATACAGCCTCTTCTTTCCGTTGATACAATGCATAATTCTTAGTAGCGGACGTAAGACTCGCGGGTATACTAGATACTCACCTGCTTTATTTCCTTTACTGTTTTGCCTGATCGGCCGCTGCAGCCGACGTTGGAGCCCAGGAGCAGGAGTACCCCGGAGGCGCCTACTACGACGTCGAGTTCCCCGTTGACCAGGAGTAGTTCGGTGGATCCCAGGCAGGAGGCCTCGCCTTTTCGATCTGTATCTCTGATGTGATTTGTGCTAGCCTTCTTAAGGTAAAACTTGACTAACTATGTCTGTACTCAGATATTATGGCTTGTATGACTTATGTATTCGGGTCCGCGTGACCCCCCTCTATTGTAAAATATTTGTTTATCCTTTTGTGTTTAGTGTTGTGCTGTGATATTATCACCGTGGCACCCTAATCTCAGCAGTGTACCCTGTGTGTATGATTACTGTACACGGTCTGATTTTGGGGGCGTCACATATTGTCCTCTGCACCCGGCCGCGGTACATGTGCCATCGGGCGCTCTGTACCGGATCCTTGGAGTTCATCGCCTCCTCCATTGCCCAGAGGATCACTTGTGGAGCCTCCATTGATTTTCCATTGGCGAGTCGGGGGATGCACTCCTTCTCCTCCGGCGTGAGGATCTTCAACAAACCCTTGACGTGGTTTGCCATGGTTGAGACAGAGAGAACCACTTGGCCATCTCTTCGCATGCCTGGATCTTGGCCGGATCACCATTGGAGAAGTAACTGAAGGCCCTCTGCAATCCAATCATTTCCTCCATCTTCGGCAGGAACCTCGACCGATGGTTTGGTCCAGAGGGAGTGCTCTGAACGGAGCTGCGGTACATGCTCCACCGAGCGCACTGTGCGGATCCGTTGAGTTCTTCGCCTCCTCCATCGCCCACATGATCACCTCTGGTGCCGGCGGGGCTTTGCCATCGGTGAGTCGGGGGAAGCGCTCCTTCTCCTCCGCCATGAGGATCTTCAATAATCCCTTGACATGAAATGCCATGGTTGAAACAGAAGGGAACCACTTGGCCATCTCTTGGCACGCCTGGGTCTTGGCCGGATCTCCATCGGCGAAATCATCGATGGGTCTCTGCCATCCAATGCTTGTCTCCATCGCCGGCTAGGTAGGCTGCGGCCTCGTGCTGGGCGTCGAGCTCGACGTGGAGGAGGACGACGGGCGGCGCAGCGACCTCGACGTGGAGGAGGAGGATGGCTGGCGCGGAGGAGGAGAACGGCCGGCGCGGTGAGCTCGGCGTGAAGGAGAAGGACAAGCGGAGAGGCGCGGCGAGCTCGGCATGGAGGAGGACGACGCGAGGCGCTGAGGAGGAAGACGTAGCAGGGCGGGGGTTGTCGGCGAGATCAGTGTGTCCGGCAAGAACCTAGTAGGGCGGGGGGTGATCGGCGATTTCCGCGGGGACGGCGTAGCAGGGCGGCGGGCGGCGGCGGGCGGCAAGATCCACTACGAGGGGGCGGGGATGGAAACACGCTGCTCCTGGCTCGACTGCAGGGGGCGGGGGCGGGGCGGCGTGGGAACGGGGTGGAGGGGAGAACAAGGGAGGAAGGGGATGAGTGGTGCGGTTCGTGCGTAGTTGACACCAAGACCAGGTGCGACTCAACGGTTGGGATCGTGTCCGGTGCGTGCGGTTCGGCGCTGAGTTGGTTCCGCCGTTTACGTTGGCACACGCCGCCCTATCAGCCCACATTATCCTCTCCTACCTATTTTTCGTTGATTAAAATGGAATCCGTCAATAATAGGCAAGAAATTAAATTTTTTGTAATATGTAGATATATATTGATGTCGATGAGTGCACCCTATACAAAGCGGGACCACGGAACGGGTTTTCGTCACAAACAACACAAAAAAATCCCGGATGATCACCACCACCTTATCATGTGCTCTTAATCCATGTATGAAAGGGTGGTGTGATGTTTTCATGCCCAATTCAGAACTTTGATGTGGCACTTGATTCATGAACAAAAATATCGCCCATGAAAGGTTCTTGACTTGGGGTGCGTGTCCCCCGTCGCGTATCGAGCATACAAAAGGGAATCTAGCGTAGACATGGCCTGAAACTTGGTTTGAGATGACATATATCATCACCCTAACATAAAGGAATGTGAGTGACATCAGGGCTACCCCCTTTAAATGTCGGTGACCGTCCTAGACCAAGCGGGCCCGCAGAACGGGTTTTCGTCGAAAACACCGTGAGGACTTTCCGAACGATTAGCACAATCTTCATGTGGCCATAGTCCATGCATATGAGGGTGGTGTCGTGTTTGCATGTCCAATTCACTACTTTGATGTGGAACTTGATTCTTCACAAAACTATCGCCCATGAAACGTTCTGGAATTGGGGTGCGGGTCCCCAGTCGCTTATCGAGCATACAAAAGGGAAACTAACGTAGACATGGCTTGAAACTTGGTTTGAGATGACATATATCATCACCCTACCATAAAGGAAAAAGAGTTACATCAGGTCTACCCCCTTTACATGCCGGTGACCGCCTTAGACCAAGCGGGCGCACAGAACGGGTTTTCGTCGAAAACACCATAAGGAATTTCCGGGAGATTACCACCACCTGCATGTGGCCATAGTCCATGCTTATGAGGGCGGTGTGATTTTTTCATGTCCAATTCACAACTTTGATGTGCCACTTTATTCTTGAACAAAACTATCTCCCATGAAAGGTTCTAAATTTGGGGTGTGTGTCCCCCGTCGCGTATCAAGCATACAAAAGGGAATATAGCGTAGACATGGCCTGAAACTTGGTTTGAGATGATATATATCATCACCCTAACATAAAGGAACAAGAGTTACATCAGGTCTACCCCCTTTAAATGCCGGTGACCGCCCTAGACCAAGCGGGCCCACAGAACGGGTTTTCGTCGAAAACACCATGAGGACTTTTCGGACGATTACCGCCACCTTCATGTGGCCATAGTCCATGCATATGAGGGAGGTGTGATGTTTGCACGTCCAATTCACAACTTTGATGGGGCACTTGATTCTTCACAAAACTATCGCCCATCAAAGGTGTTGGACTTGGGGTGCGGGTCCCCCGTCGCGTATCAAGCATACAAAAGGGAATCTAACGTAGACATGGCCTGAAACTTGGTTTGAGATGACATATATCATCACCCTAACATAAAGGAACAAGAGTTACATCAGGTCTACCCCCTTTAAATGCCGGTGACCGCCCTAGACCAAGCAGGCCCACAGATCGGGTTTTCGTCGAAAACACCATGAGGACTTTCCGAACGATTACTACCACCTTCATGTGGCCATAGTCCATGCATATGAGGGTGGTGTGATGTTTTCATGTCCAATTCACAACTTTGATGGGGCACTTGATTCTTCACAAAACTATCACCCATGAAAGGTTCTTGTCTTGGGGAGCGGTTCCCCCGTCGCCTATCGAGCATGCAAAAGGGAATCTAACATAGACATGGTCTAAAACTTGGTTTGAGATGACATATATCATCACCCTAACATAAAGGAACAAGAGTTACATCAGGTCTACCCCATTTTCATGCCGGTGACCGCCCTAGATCAAGCGGGCCCACAGAATGGGTTTTCGTCGAAAACACCATGAGGAGTTTCCGTACGATTACCACCACCTTCAAGTGGACATAGTCCATGCTTATGAGGGTGGTGTGATGGTTGCATGTCCAATTCACAACTTTGATGTGCCACTTTATTCTTGAACAAAACTATCTCCTATGAAAGGTTCTGGATTTGGGGTGCGTGTCCCCCGTCGCGTATCGAGCATACAAAAGGGAATCTAGCGTAGACATGGCCTGAAACTTGGTTTGAGATGACATATATCATCACCCTAAAATAAAGGAACAAGAGTTACATCAGGTCTACCCCCTTTAAATGCCGGCGACCGCCCTAGACCAAGCGGGCCCACAGAACGGGTTTTCGTCGAAAACTCCATGAGGACTTTCCGGACGATTACCACCACCTTCATGTGGCCATAGTCCATGCATATGAGGGTGGTGTGATGTTTGCACGTCCAATTCACAACTTTGATGTGGCACTTGATTCTTCACAAAACTATCGCCCATGAAAGGTTTTGGACTTGGGGTGCGGGTCCCCCGTCGCGTATCGAGCATACAAAAGGGAATCTAACGTAGACATGGCCTGAAACTTGGTTTGAGATGACATATATCATCACCCTAACATAAAGGAACAAGAGTTACATCAGGTCTACCCCCTTTAAATGCCGGTGACCGCCCTAGAGCAAGCAGGCCCACAGATCGGGTTTTCGTCGAAAACACCATGAGGACTTTCCAGACGATTACCACCACCTTCATGTGGCCATATTCCACGCATATGAGGGTGGTGTGATGTTTGCATTTACAATTCACAACTTTGATGTGGCACTTGATTCTTCACAAAACTATCCCCCGTGAAAGGTTTTGGACTTGGGGTGCGGGTCCCCCATCGCGTATCGAGCATACAAAAGGGAATCTAACGTAGACATGGCCTGAAACTTGGTTTGAGATGACATATATCATCACCCTAACATAAAGGAACAAGAGTTACATCAGGTCTACCCCCTTTACATGTCGGTGACCGCCCTAGACCAAGCGGGCCCACAGAACGGGTTTTCGTCGAAAACACCATGTGGACTTTCCGGAGGATTACCACCGCCTTCATGTGGCCAAAGTCCATGCATATGAGGGTGGTGTGATGTTTGCATGTCCAATTCACAACTTTGATGTGGCACTTGATTCTTCACAAAACTATCGCCCATGAAAGGTTCTGGACTTGGGGTGCAGGTCTGGTACGTCTCAAACGTATATACTTTTCCAAACACTTTTGCTCTTGTTTTGCCTTCATCCTTGCATGATTTGGACGAAACTAACCCGGACTAACGCTGTTTTCAGCAGAGCTTCCTGTATGGTTTTATTGTGTGCAGGAAAATGGATTTTTTAGGTATCTTAGAAAATTCCGGGAAAATTCACAGAAAATCCACGCACCAGAAGCTTCCACCAACCAGAAGTGGGGCCAGAGGGGGGCCACAGGGGCCCCAGGAGCCTGGCTGGCGCGGCCCCACCCCTGGCCGTGCCGGGGGGCCGCCTTGGAGTTCTCCACCTCCTCTCGTGCCCTACCTCGACTCCTATTTATTCTCTTGACGGGAAAACCCTAGAACAGAAGTCGGTTTCCAGTTTCCGTCGCGGAGCCGCCGCCACCCTCTGTTCTGCTTCGGGAGGGCTAATCTGGAGGATGATTTAGCCTCCGGAGAGGGGAGATCGTCACCATCGTCATCACCATCACCTATCCATCCCTCCTCCATGACTTCTCTTCACATGTGTGAGTAATTCCCTGCTGTAGGCAAAGGGGAAGGTAGGGATTGGATGAGTTTGATCATGTAATAGTTCGTCAGATTGTTAGGGGCATGTTGCCTATCATCTACTTTGGTGTTTATCTTCTTTGCTTCAACTTTTTTCTCTTAATGCTTGTCACTTTGGGCCCGAGTGCCATGTTTTCAGATCTGAACCCTATGTGTTTTCATGAATATATTTGTGTTCTTGATCCTATCTATGAGTTGTATGCACCTATTATGGTCCGGAACCGGCGATCCCAAAGGTGAAAGCTTGGGACACCAAAGGGGATGGTCCATAATTTGAGGATTCCATGTATCCATTGAGTTTATTTCTTTGTTCCGGTGCTCTTTGACAGGAGCACCTTAATCTCCATAAGTTCCCTTTTGACCCGTTCATAGCGGGATGGTAGGACAAAAGATGTTGTGCAAGTTCTTATTGCAAGCACGCACAGCTACCTACGGGATACATGCCTAATGTTTGATATTTGCCTAGATGATCATTGCTTTTCTGTGTGCCTTGCCCCGTGTTAGAATCTATTACATGTTCACTCTCATCCATGGAGCGCCCAACCATTCATCTCCCTAGCCTACAGTGTTTCAATCCTGCTGGTCGTTAGTTGCTACTTTTGCTGTTTACTTTTGCTGTCGCCACCATCACTATCATATTACCATTACCACTTATCTTTTGTTGCAAGCAAGTATATTTCAGGTGCGGTTGAATTGACAACTCAACTATCAAAGCTTATAAATACTCTTTGGCTCCCCGTGTGTCGAATCAATAAATTGGGTTAACTTACCCGCGAAGACTATCTCGATCCCTTACGGTTGTGGGTCATCAAGTATCGTTTTCTGGCGCCGTTTACGGGGAGCATAGCAATATTTACAAGTCTACTTGAAGTATCCTGCCTGCTGCACATCATCCGCTATGGGTAAGAAAGGAGACCCCAAGGTTCCGATCATACCATCCCGTACAAGAAAAGGTACTGTTCTGAACACTAGTGCTACACTTGATTCACCTTCTGTTACGAGTAAGTTTTCTTCACCACCACCACATGATGCTTCTACTGAGTCTGTCACTATGTCCGATACTTTTTATGATGCTTCCACTACTGTTGATGATACTACTTTTGTTGGCTACTATATTGAAACTCAGACTGCTAAGGCTGCAGCAGAATCCAAGACCGAGACCCCTGCTACCTATATTCCTACCTGAAAAACCTTTGGTTACCTGTGCCTAGATGAACTCAAGGAGAGAATCCTTGATGATGATTATGTTACTCTTGATGATGATTTTTGCAGGGAACTCAGAGAGTGTGTCGACTCTAACCCTGGTGCTGTTAAGGAGTTGCTCAAAAAGCACTCCATGAAGAAAAAAGTTATTCATGATCCTAAATTTGCCACATCCCCTATATGCATCATTGATCCTGATTATGATTTCTCTGTTGATCTTTCACTTATATCTACATTCGAGGATGACCCCTTTTATGGCAGAGAAAATGATGATGCTATAGCACACTTTACCAAACTCACTGAGCTAGGTAACCTATTCACTACTGATGAGAAGATACGAAACTTCTATGTGGCCAAGCTTTTTCCTTTTTCTTTGAAGGAAGACGCTAAATCATGGTACGATGCACTACCCTATGGTTCCATTAAGAGTCCTCAAGGCTTAGTACAATTCTTTGTTGATAAATATTTCCCAGCTCATATGCAACATGCTGCTTTGCAAAGAATCTATAACTTTAAACAATTGCAGGATGAGCACCTCCCTAAAGCTTGGGGGAGGTTTTGTGATTTACTTAAGGTTATGCCGGGACATGGAATCCCCAAGAATGAACTGCTTGATATATTTTACGCTGGTTTAACCGATGAATCCAGATCCTACCTGGATAGTTGTGCTAGTTGTGTTTTCAGCGAAAGATCACCGGACGATGCAGAAGAATTAATGTGACAAATTGCCAAGAACTATGAAGATTGGTCCGTTCCTGAACCACTTATACCACCGAAAAAGAGGGGCATGCTAGTTCTGAGCCCCGAAGATATGCAAGAATCAAAGAGGTCTATAAAGGAGAAAGGTATTAAAGCCGAAGACATGAAGAATTTACCGCCTATTGAGAAGTTGTGTGAGCCTACTACTCGCCCTCCCTTGGTAGAGGTACACTCTCTATTAGACTTTACTGAAAGTGAAATCCCTAAAGGTAAGCCTCCCGACCAATGCTTAGATGATCTTGATAATTTTATTATTTATTAAGACCATTTTAATAGGAGGATACAAAGTCAGTTGCATGATAATTCTCTTGCTATCAAAAGTTTGTGTGGTGTTCTAGAAAGAACGGTTAATGATGTTAAATGTCTTGTTAAGCATTTTCATATGGTTCAAACTCAGCTTGAACAAATTTCTAATGTGCAAAAAGATTTTCTTGCTAATAATGCCAAACAGGACATACAAGCTTATGGCATCAAAACTAGGGGTGGAACACACACCCAGGACCCAGTCTATCCTGAGGGGCATCCAAAGAGGATCGAGCAAGATTCTCAAGTACAAAAAGAAGACGAGACTTTTAGCTCTCCGAAGAAAAAGAAGAAGAAGAAACACGAGGAGGCTCACAATCCCAATGATCCTATTACAAGTGAAAAGCCACCTGTTGATCCTAACAGCATATCTACCTCCGATGCTGAAACAGAAGATGGTGCCGAGCCTGAAGAAAAGGACACTGAAAAGAATGATTCTCCCGAGGTAAGAGAAGAAGAAACACCTGATAAACGCAAGTACTCTAGAGGATACTTCATCGCAAGAAGACATGGGAAGGAAAGAGAACCATGGATACAGAAACCCATGCCCTTTCCAGGTAAGTCCCTCAAATCTAAAGAAGAAGAGCATTACAATAAGTTTTGTGAATGGATGAAACCTCTTTTTCTTCAAATCCCTTTGACTGATGCTATTAAGTTACCTCCCTATTCGAAATATATAAAAGATATTGTCACTAATAAAAGAAAAGTTCCTAATGAAGCAATATCTACCATGCTTGCTTACTACTCTTTCAGTGGCAAGATTCCTGAGAAGCTTGGTGATCCAGGTATACCCACCATTCCTTGCTCCATAAAGAATAATTACGTCAGAACTGCTTTATGTGATCTTGGTGCAGGACTGAGTGTTATGCCTTTCTCTCTTTACAAGAGGCTTTGTTTAGAGAAACTAATCCCTACAGATATCTCACTTCAGATGGCTAACAAATCAACAGCTGTCCCCATTGGTATTTGTGAGGATGTTCCTGTTGAAGTTGCTAACTGTTTGATCCTTACATATTTTGTTGTGCTTGACATGCCCGAGGATGGGAGCATGTCCATTATTCTTGGTAGACCTTTTCTTAACACCGCAGGTGCTATTATTGATTGCAATAAAGGAAAGGTCACTTTCAACGTTGATGATAAAGAACACACGGTGTATTTTCCAAGGAAGATCGACAAGAGGCATGGCCTTAACTCTATAGAGAATGTTGAGACCGTGAAGATTGGAAAATGGGACTGTCCACTACATGTGCACCACAAATACAAAACCATTATGGTGGGGACAATGTCCATTAAAGTAAAGGTGCAATGATCACTTCATAAGAGGTGCGACTTCTTGTTCTATATATCGCCGGGTTGTTGGTAAGACTTGATCAACCTTACTAGTGAGCTTGTTTTATATAGGTAAAAAGTTAAGCTTGTTATGTTTTCATTTGATTTAACTTTTATTCTCTTTGCTGTACCAAGTTTTTGTGTTTTTGAAGCTTCACAATATTAATCACCGCTTTAAGTTTTCAGAAAGTTTCGCCGCTTTTTGAACTCCGAGAAATTTTCAACAGTGAAGTTTGCAGAAAAAATCCCTAAAAATAAAAATAAAAATTTACATGCCAGGAGTGACCCAGAGTTACCTGGGGCTGACCAGGGGGGCCACCAGTGGCCCAGGCGGCCAGCTGGCGCGGCCTGCCCCCTGGCCGCGCCCATAGGGCGCCTGGGGCCCACAGGTCCCACCTCCAGGTGAGTCTTCTTCCTCTCTCTCTCTTTCTCTCCAAAAACACGAGTTCTGGCCCTGGAACTTGCGTTCTTGCTGTTCGTGGAGGTGATTTTCGATCTCTCTCCACAACCCATCATTTGAGCTGAGATTTTGAGCAAATACTCCCTGGTATGTAACTCCTCCACTCCTCCAAATAGATTTTTGGTTGGTGGCTTCATTTGTGAGTATTTAGTAGTTCTTGGTGCTGTTTAGATGAGCTTGCTTGCATGTGTAGAACTTTATTTTCCAAGTTTTGATGCAAGTTTTTGCCTTAGGTAAGTGGGTTGAGTAGTTTGCCTTAACTCACTTTGTTTAAATCCTTGTTTTTGTAATTTGTCAAAAATTTCAGAAATGAGTTTGCTAGGAAGAGCAAAGGGGTGGATTGGGAAGAAAAGGCCCGAGCGCTCCGATCGAGTTAAAAGAGTTGCAGCTTCACCCTCGACTGCTAGGGTGAGCTACAACGAAGATCATGTGCCCTTAGAGTTGTTGGAGGACACAAATCCAGCACGTGCAATGACTTTCCCGTGCAATGAATTCCTTGAAGCTGCAGGAATTAAGGAGGACTTCTATAATCTTTGTGCTAATGCAGGTCTGACGCGGCTCACAACGTGCCGTGTTGCTCAGTATCAAAAACTCACCTCGTGTTTCATTAACAGTTTTAGATATAACCTTGATACTGGTTCTGTTGAGTTTAAAATTTACAATAATCTTTTGACCATGCCTTTGGAAAAGTTTTGTGAAATAATAGGTGTGCCGAACGTTGGACTGACGACGAAGATAAGCTCTCAGCCCTCCGAGCTGAGAACCGTCTTCAACTCTCTCTGTAGCATTGATACGAGGGATATTAACCGGTCAAAAATCTCCAGCATCTTATTCCCACACCTCAGGAACGGATGGTCCTTTGAGTTTATCCAGCTCGATCAGTTCGTGGTCCAACATCAGTTTCATAACACCATGGAGGGGGTTGTGCCCGACGAGGAGGAGCATGGTGAGTTACCACCTTTCCAGGGGGAGATCGTCACCCAGTTTGGTGAAGGGTATTCCTCTGCTTGGAGTGCGGATCCTTCTTCGTGGGAGGATCCGAGGAATTCGGTGTACGCGCCGGAAGCCTCATACGACCCTTGGACTCACCAGTACCACCCTGGAGCAGGAGGCTCCTGGGGACATTACCTACTACCAACTTAGGCCAAAAGCCTAAGCTTGGGGGAGTACGTGCCCTTCTCACTTTTCCATTGTATTATCCGTTTTATTTTTGTTCGCTTTGATCTTTTCGAAGTTTTTGCCCGTTCTTCTTTCTTTCTTTCTTTGCAAAAACAACAAAAAGATTTTCTCTTTTGCTTTCGTTTAAACCTTTAAAAAACCCAAAAATATTTCCTTTCTCTCTTTAGTTTGCTTTGTTTTCAGAGTTCAGCTCGATTCCGTGATGGCATTTGATAATATTTCCCACGTTCGATCGTGCAAGTGACAAGGCAGTAATGACGAAGATCGACGGAAGGGAAGCAACAAGGAAAACCAGTATGAACTCTTCTTGTTTCTACTTTTGTACATATGCCTGTACTTATGATCTAGAAACCAGCTTGTAGCGACATAGTGATATGTTTACAATGCTTTCCCAGTGTTCATGCTTTCCTTGTGGCTAATCTCAAATAGCCAGAGTACATAATGTGTTGTTGAAATGATTTACATGCATTGCATTGTTCATGGTTTGGCATACTAAAGTGGTATTTCCCTTCGGAGAATTTTTGGATTACTTGGCACATGTTCACACATGTTTATGACTAAAAAGTCTATTATGCCTTGATGATCTTTTTGTTTCAGAATAGTTATATCAATTTCATGCCCGATTCAATGTTGCTTTATCGCTCTGCATGATTATGACAGTTATCGCTCTCTAGTTGGTCGCTTCCCAGTCCTTTGCTAGCCTTCGCTCGCACTAAGCGGAATTCTGCTTGTGCATCCAAAATCCTTGAAACCAGTTATTCCATATGAGTCCACCATACCTTCCTATATGTGGTATTTACCGGCCACCCCTAAGTCAGACTTTCTTGTGCCATCTCGAAATTTATTCAAAAACTTCCCTTTTGTAACCGTACAAGCTCATGGTGCGGTGAGGGAAAATCAGTATCTATCATACCAAAAATATTGACGGAAGTTTTAACTAGTCATTTATAAAAAAAAGAAGGGAAAGTTACACCTCCCCCTTACTTGATGATGGAATGAAATGGACCAAGTGCTGCTAATGATAGATGGAACGAGCTTCCTTCTAGACTTGAGGCAAAATAAGGTTCCATAGACTGTCAAATGATAGATGGATAAGGGAACAAAAGTGTAAGCAAAAAATTATTAATATAGTTGGCATGGGAGATATTGAGAGACCTTTACCGTTCACCATTTACTGGAAAGTTGCACTTCTCAAAAATGTTTTTGTCTCTGTTTTCAAAACCAAGAGCTCTGGCACATGTTTAGTCTTTGCTTCCAACCACGGGTTTTCAAACTTGCCACCAAAAGCCACGGTTCGAGAGTCTCCCCTTCTTTCTTCAAAGCACCAACTATGAGAGCATAATTGTCATTCTTAGTGTAATATGCATTGTCCCAAAGTATTACATTGTCTTCTGCATTCTTGTGTTATTGCTAGTCTGAAATACTGACTTCTAGTCACCTTTAAAACTCCGGAGGAGTTTCTATATTTATGTTTTGATTCACTCATGGAGGCTAGCGAAATGTCACTCAAGTATGTTCAAGCTATGTGCATTGTGATCTTGTCTTGATTTTCAGTAGCATATTATTTACTTTTAGTTGTTTGTGATTGATCACATGAAAGAAGAATTGCTTCGTGCATTGTCCTTATAGCATTGTTTCAATACTTGCTAAACTCTTTTCGTAGTACATGCTTATATACATCTAATGAAGCAAAAGAGTTTGTCAAAGTTTTCTTTGTCGCGTTCAGTTCGTTGAACTGAATTGCTTGAGGACAAGCAATATGCTAAGCTTGGGGGAGTTGACACGTCTAAAACGTATCTACTTTTCCAAACACTTTTGATATTGTTTTGCCTTCATTCTTGCATGATTTGGACGAAACTAACCTGGACTAACGCTGTTTTCAGCAGAGCTTCCTGTATGGTTTTATTTTGTGCAGGAAAATGGATTTTTTAGGTATCTCAGAAAATTCCGGGAAAATTCACAGAAAATCCACGCACCAGAAGCTACCACCAGCCAAAAGTGGGGACAGAGGGGGGCCATAGGGGCCCCAGGTGCCTGGCTGGCGCGACCCCACCCCTGGCCGCGCCGGGGGGCCGCCTGGGAGGCCTCCACCTCCACTCGTGCCCTACCTCGACTCCTATTTATGCTCGTGACGGGAAAACCCCTGAACAGAATTCGCTTTTCCAGTTTCCGTCATGGAGCCTCCGCCACCCTCTGTTCTTCTTCGGGAGGGCTAATCTGGAGGCTGATTTGGCCTCCGGAGAGGGGAGATCGTCTCCATCGTCATCACCATCACCAATCCATCTCTCCTCCATGACTTCTCTTCACATGTGTGAGTAATTCCCTGCTGTAAGAAAAGGGGATGGTAGGGATTGGATGAGTTTGATCATGTAATAGTTCGTCAGATTGTTAGGGGCATGTTGCCTATCATCTACTTTTGTGTTTATCTTCTTTGCTTCAACTTGTTGCTCTTAATGCTTGTCACTTTGGGCCCGAGTGCCATGTTTTCTGATCTGAACCCTATGTGTTTTCATGAATATATTTGTGTTCTTGATCCTATCTATGAGTTGTATGCACCTATTATGGCCCGGAACCGGCGATCCCAAAGGTGACAGCTTGGGACACCAAAGGGGATGGTCCATAATTTGAGGATTCCATGTATCCATTGAGTTTATTTCTTTGTTCCGGTGCTCTTTGACAGGAGCACCTTAATCTCCATAAGTTCCCTTTGGCACCGTTCGTAGCGGGATGGTAGGACAAAAGATGTTGTGCAAGTTCTTATTGCAAGAACGCACAACTACCTACGGGATACATGCCTAATGTTTGATATATTCCTAGATGATCATTGCTTTTCTGTGTGCCTTGCCCCGTGTTAGAATCTATTACATGTTCACTCTCATCCATGCAGCGCCCAACCATTCATCTCCCTAGCCTACAGTGTTTCAATCCTGCTGGTCATTAGTTGATACTTTTGTTGTCGCCACCATCACTATCATATTACCATCACCACTTATCTTTTGTGTCAAGCAAGTATATTTCAGGTGCGGTTGAATTGACAACTCAACTGTCAAATCTTACAAATACTCTTTGGCTCCCTATGTGTCGAATAAATAAATTGGGTTAACTTACCCGCGAAGACTATCTCGATCCCTTACGGTTGTGGGTCATCAGGGTCCCCCGTCGCGTATCGAGCATACAAAAGGGAAGCTAACGTAGACATGGCCTGAAACTTGGTTTGAGATGACATATATCATCACCCTAACATAAAGGAACAAGAGTTACATCAGGTCTACCCCCTTTATATGCTGGTGACCGCCCTAGACCAAGTGGGCCCATAGAACGGGTTTTCGTCGTTGCGGCTATATATAATTAACACTGAATATTATGAGCATATAAATATTTTTTATTATATTGTTTTTCATATTATTGCAGATCATGTGCATATATCTTAAGCATAATAAAAATAATAAAATCAATCCCGATTTCCCCAAAAACATATTGTCGGGACCCGGGGTTAGCGTCTGCAAGTCCCGCTACGACATAGTCATATTGAGAGCCGAGAACCGTACCCACTTGTGTATGCAGACAAGGCCAAGCACAGAACGTTCTCGGAAAGCATCGTACGTGAGGGGCATCCCATCCAGGCCGGATGATCAACTGAGATGGGTCATCATCGTCCGCGCACAAGTCTAAATGATATGGGTGATGAACTCCCATATTCACAGACAAGTCGCCTCAACCATACTATCGACTATCTCATAGCTCTTACATAGACTTACTCCAGGCCGATCACTTAGTCGGGGTCTAGGGCGGGCTCGATCATACAACAAAGTGTGCACGAGACAAAGTCTCGAGCAATAGCATCGCGATGCCCCAAGCTGCGCACATCTAAGGGCCACTTGGTGTATAAAAGACCGCAAGCCAGATCACAACTAAGGTCTCGAAAACCCATACAAAGACATGCATGTTATAAACATACACGCAACACACATGCCTTGTATGAACAGTAGGTATAATTGCAATTCTCTACAAAGTATACATTTTATTGATAACTCTCACATAGTGCACACAGAGATCACAAGCATGTGATCCAACATTACAACATTCAACGGAAGCAGAGTAGGTTTGAGTACAGACAAACTTAACAAATGGCTTAAGACGCCTTATTTAAAACACAAAGCCCTCCACGAGGGAACCAGTCTGCTGACTGGGACTACACTAGCTTGGTCTTCAGTCGTCGAGCTCGAGGAAGAATCCACCTTCGGGGTTAGTGGGTTCATCTAAAACATAGAATAATAAAACATGAGTACAAAGTCGTACTCAGCAAGACTTACGTAGGAGCTATACTACTCATGCACATGTATCAAGGTAAAGGGAGGTCGGGTTCATAAGCAGAAGTGCCAGCTTTGACTAGGCTAGTCCTGAACTACGAATACTAGACTTGAGGTAAGAAGCGTACACGAGTCCACTACATCTCCAATCAATTACACCACTATGGTGCCTTCCTCGACTTCCCCACGAGAAAGCACGCCATAGCACTCACACTTATCTTGGTAAGTTATAAGTATCTAGTTCAAGTTGTCTAATAATCAAGCTAAGCTTTCCAAGCAGTCCCTTACCGCGGACGCGGCTATTCGAATAGTTTCATTAACCATGCAGGGGTGTACCGCTACACACACATGATCATCAGTTACCGCCTTTGTACTTGACACCGTTCAAGAAGTGTCGGCGAGGATGCTCACCACAACTGTTACCTCATAGCCGATCTATTCCAAGAAAGCCGCCTACCTGGGTTGGTTACCAATATCGTGAACCCGGCCGGTTTACCGAAGTGGACCCAGATGATGTGTGCGTGGTGCATAAGCCGGTCTCGGCTAAGCCGTTCTCTCACTTAGCAGCCAGGCCACAAACCTACCAGAACTCCGAACTACTGCGACCTCTGGACATCGAAAGGGATGAGTTAGTAGGTTGAGAGGGGTCAGTGAGCCCAATGTGTGGTTGTACTCTTCATCTTGGATCACCACACAAGAACTCGTACTTAGGGCGGTTTTCAACGGGACAACCCACCGTGTACTCCTACACAACCTCTCATCATTCACCTTGTATTAGGGTAGATTCACCAACACATTTCCATCATCATCAACATGATTGCTACCATCCTGACCCACATAACAGTATCAACATTCTATCACTCTAAGCATGCAATAAGTAGTAACAATTGCAGGGGCCACATGATATCAATCAACTCCTACATTTGCTAGGATTGTGGTTTGCTTACTACCGTGACAAAAGATAGGTCATGAAAAGGAATGGGTTCATCTATGCGGTAGAAACGTAGCATGGTAATCATCCTATACAATGCAGAAGCAAGACATGAGAGGGAAGTGGGATTTTATCGACATGATCAATGGGGGTTTGCTTGCCTTGCTGACGAGGTTCAGGTTCAGGGTCTTCAACGAAGGGGGCAACCTCCTGTTCCGTTTCCACTTCTACTCGACAAACAACAAACAAGGAAGAAATATAAAGACAATGCACAAACACATGGTTGAAGGTTGAATCTTGATGTACATGCTTCTGATGTGTGAGGTAATTTCATTTAAATGGAGTATATTGCAAATGAATTGCAAATTCAAACTCCAATTTGAATTTAAATAAATTCTATATGCATGTTTGCTTCTGTTCCCCCATTATAAAATGGTCAAACATGAAAACAAAGAGCATATTCAGAATCCTTGCATTTTTCTGATAATTTTACATATATTATATGTTTATTTTGGATTTAAAATGAATTAGTTATGAATTTCCAAAGTTTAGTTCATTTTTTGGATTTTCTGGAATATTTTAAATAGAAAATCATTTACTGCATCAGCATGACCTCATGCTGGCGTCAGGGGGCCACTGACCAGGGGGTCCCACCTGTAAGTGTCACTGTGTGTTAATTAAACCGTTTTGATTTGATTTAAACTAACCTAGTGATTAGTCAGGGGCTGGGCCCACATGTCAGCCTCACTGGGAGTGGGATTAGTGGTTAAACTCGCCGGACACGTCGGCGACGTCCAGGGACGGCGGTGTCCGCGGAGACGGCGTTCCCGTGGCGCAAATAGAGCGCTGAAACAACTGAGACGCAGCTCATGGTGCCGCGCGTCGAATGGGACCAAGAACAGGGGCTGGGGTGCCCTATAGGCTCACCGGCGTTGAGCTTTGCGGCGGCGGAGCCACGGCTGCGAGGCAAAACTTGATGCAGTGCTCCACTTGAAGTGGGGATAGGCTAGATCTTCGCAGCCGAGCAAGGGGATCATGATAGACATGGGCTCGAGCTTGATTGCGTAGCGGGGGCTCGCCGACGAGCACCGCGGCGGCACTTAGCTACGGCTCCCATGGCAGATCACAAAGGAGGCACGGATTGAGGGAGCAAGCAAAGGGGTTTTGACCGTGAGCTCACCAGCAACTCGACGGAGGAGGTAGCGAGGGCTGAGGTGGCTTGACGGCGACAGAATCGACGGTGAGGTCTTGCGGGTCCGGTGACGGCACGATCGCGATTCAGGAGGCTACGGTGGCTCCGGGCTCTTGATTTGATGCATGGTGATACGTCCAAAACGTATCTATAATTTCTGCTTGCTCCATGCATGTTTTGCGTGATATTGCTATGATCTAAATACACTTTCATACACTTTTGATCATATTTGGACTAACCTATTAACTCAGTGCACCACAGTGCCAGTTCCTGCTTTCTGCTGTTTTTCTATTTCAGTTTTCCCCCATATAAAAAGTGCCAGAAAAATTCCGGGAAGAATATAGGAAAAATCAGCGTACAGGAAGCTTTGCGGAGAGCCCGAGTGGGGCCAGAGGGGAGCCAGGGGTGGCCCAAGCGGCCACCCGGCGCGGCCACCCCTGGGCCGCGCCAGGGGGCGCCTGGGGCGCCTGGTCCACCTCTGGCTGCCCCCCTTCGCCTATATATTCCCCGTGACGTGAAACCCTCGAGGACAGAACCCTTTTTTCGCGATCTCGCCTATGTTCCGCCGCCGCCGCTCTTCCGAGATCGGGAGCACCAGAAGACCTCTTCCCGGCACCCTGCCGGAGGGAGGGTTGACCTCCGGGAGTCTCCTCTCCACCATGGATGCTTCCCAGATGTCTTGTGAGTAGTTTTCCTTGTACCATGGGTCCGTGATCAGTAGCTATGTGATTTTCTCCTCCCCTCTTTGTTCTTCATGGTTTAGACCTCGTGAGCTGCCCTACATGATCGAGGCACTTTTTCAATCTTTCTGTTGTTGCTATGCTGAGTTTGATGGGATCTGATGGATTATGAGATTATGTTCAGATTGTGATTGAGTAATATATTTGGTTCTTATCTCTTATATTTTTGTTACTAAGTAATTCTTGCATGTTCTCCGTTGCTGTTTATTGCTTTGGCCAAGTAGTAGGTAGTAACCCCAAGAGGGAACGTTTTGCTTGATTGTGGGTTCATGCCCCCCGATGACACGCTTGAGTGACAGAAACATGAGTCTAGGGGATGTGCTGTTGCCACAAGGGGGAAAACAACGGTGCTTGTAACCGCGGTTGCAAGGATTGTTTACTTTACGCATAGTGCTTTTTAATGCAGTTGTCTGTTGCTTTAGGTTTACACTTTGGGTGGGGCTCACAACTTAATACAAGCGAGATGTTCTGGATAGATATCTCAAGGTGGATGATTTGTAGTAGATGCAGTTGGATTTCGGTCTACTTCTTTTGGCGTACTGCCCATGCTTTTGAGCCTCTTCCTTTCTTTTGTAGCATAGTTAGCATTGCGGTGCGTTCATAATCCTGTCAATTTCCCTTCTGTAATTTGTTCACCTCGCATAGCAGTTTTATCGTCTTTTGGGAGAAAGACATCACTAGTGAACATCACGTATCCCGGTCCATATCCTCATTACTGTTTACACGATCATTTACTTTTCTGCTTTTACTTTCATTTGCTATCATTATCCCTTGCGTTTTATCCTTTGTGAACAACAAGACCGGAGAGATTGACAACCTCTCTGAACTTCGTTGGGAACAAAGTTATTTGTGTCTGTGTGGAGGTCCGCGTCAGTTGTGCCGCTGACACCTACTTATCATCTCTGGAGTCCTACTGGAGACAAACCTTGGTATCTTTACTGAGGGAAATTTGCTGTTGTGCTACATCACGCCTTCCACTTGGGGCTTACCAACGAAGGGCGAGAAATCACTATCATTACCTCGCACATCAAGCCAAATTTCTGGCGCCGTTGCCGGGGACTCCGAGTGCTAAGATAGGGGAGTTGGACACTACCCTTTACCTTTGTTTTTTTAGTCTTGTTAGTTTACCTTTCAGTTTTTATTTTTGTGTCCTTAATCAAAAATACCAAAAATTCCTACTAATGCTATCTTCACCATGAGTGTGGAACCACCCAAATATGGTAGGATGGACATGTTTCACTTGGCTCATCTTCGATCAATTTGTGCTCGTGCTAAAAACCCAACCGACTTGGTTGAGGGAAAATCATTGGATGAGCATGCTCATTATACGCGGCACCGCCTATCTGAGAAAGGGAAAAACTTATGGGACCAAATACAAACTTCTTATTGCTATGCCGAGTGTTTATGCCACATTTATGATTTTACTTGCTGCTCTAATATAGAGCGTAAACACCTTCCTTTCCAATGTGAGTTTAATGAAAATGAGATCCTATCTTCTTATGCCAAAGGTGTTTATGATTACTTTGATGTTGAAAAGATTGAAGAGTTTGTTGCTTTTAAATGTGCTTATGAGATTGCTTCTTTGATTGAAAAGTATTATGATACTATTCACAAGTCTGAAAACTTTGTTGTTCTTGCTTATTTCTTTGAGAATTATACTTCCAATTCTTATATTGAGGATTTTAAAAATAGAATTCTTGATGCCCAAGAAGAGGCTAATGATTGCTATGAAGAGGAATCTTTTGATTCCGAGGACTCACTTGATACTTCCCTTTCTGATGATTTTGATACTTGCTTTGTTGTTGGCCATGATGACACTATGGATGATGCCTACGAAGATGAACTTTCTATAGTTCCCTATGTTAAGCATGAAATTATTGTTGTTGCACCCACACTTGATTGCCCTATTATCCTTTTGAAATCTCCAACTATTCCGTAGAATTTTGCTCTTATCAATGCTCAATGTGATGGGTTGCATCTATCTTATCATCCTAAAAACTATGTTGAAAATAATACACGTGTGCTTGTAGGTCATGAACAACATGATTTATGTGTAGTTATATTCTTGATGTTGTTCATGATGCTACTGAAAATTACTTTGAGAGAGGAAAGTTTGGTTGTAGAAACTTCCATGTTACAAAAACACCTCTCTTCATGTTGAAAGTTTTGAAGTTGTTCTTGTTCTACCTTCCTATGCATGTCACTTTGTGTTTCTTTGATTTATTTTCTTACAAGATTCCTATGCATAGGAAGTGGGTTAGGCTTAAATTTGTTTCACATTTGCTTCTTGATGCTCTCTTTTGCTTCAATTCTTATTCTCTTGCGAGCATCTTTCATAATCTTTAAGCCTAGCTAATGGCTCTAAAGAAGCGCTTTTGGGAGGCAGCCCACAACGAATTAGGTTTCTTTTTGCTTTTGTTGTGTCTTGATGTTTTTTACTACTGTAGCAACATCATTGTATCTTTATTTTTTAGCTTTGTGCCAAGTTATAGCCTCTTATGATAAGGGAAGCAAAAGTTGTGACATACTTTCCAGAAAACAGATTCTGTCCCTGGACAGAAAAATTCGAATAAAATCACCAGATCATCTTTTTGATCTGATTTTTTTTGACAGAATGCTCTATACAATTGTGAAACTTTCGTATGTTCTGAGTTTTTTGATTTGAGTTGCAGAAGTGCCCCGAAAAAATTCTCTACTACCTGTTGTTCTGTTTTTCACAGATTCTGCCACGTTTTGCCTCTCTTCACTTTTGCAAACCTTAAGCTTGCTTTTTCTTTGCAAAAAATTTTTGGCACTCTTGAGAAACAGTAGCTCTTCAAGAATATCTTTATATCCAGTGGGGAAAAATTATTTTATTAAGGGTACTAACCTCTCTAATCAGCTTATGATGAGTTATGTATGAAGGGAGTTTTCAAGTGTGCGATGGAAGATGATGAAAGAAGATCGAGGAGTGTCAAGCGCTCAAGCTTGGGGATTCCCCCATGCATCCCCAATAAATATTAAAGGAGACTCAAGCATCTAAGCTTGGGGATGCCCCCGTGCATCCCCTTCTCCATCAACAATCATCAGTTCGTCCTTCGTCTCACTATATTTTTATCACTTCATGCGTTATGTGCTATGCTTGGAGCGTCTCGCTCTTAGGTTTTATTTTTAGTTTTCTTTAGTTTTGCTTGCTGGTCATAACAAGTTAGACCCCATCTTACTTTGTGTGTGAGAGAAACACGCTCCACTCCAATCTAGAACACATCATAGGATTTTTCCTGCTTATCTTTTTGCTGTTGTGTGTTCTTTATCTTTTCGTAGCTGCTTCCATGTTTAGTTTTAGTCTTAGTTTGTCTTTAGCAAGAGCCTTGGCTTTTGTTTAGTTTGTTTCTGGAACTCTCTTTAGTTTTCATGTTTATCTTGTTAAGAGAGTTGGTTGTTGCACTGAGTTGTGTTTTGTCTCGGAAGTAGGTAATTGAGGTTGCTATTTAATTCTAGTAGTAACTTGCAATAGTTTTGAGGTATTGATGTGACTAATGTCTGAACTTTTGGTGTCAAGAGCTTTAGCCTATTAGTGATAGGTGTCGTATTTTGGGCAATCCGTGTGTATTTTCAAAATCTACAAAAACTAGTTGAGAACTCTAACTACTAGATGGATCACTAATCTTTGGAGGGATCGAATGTTAGAGTACACTCACGTACCATGAGTCGAGGATGCGCAAGGATAACCAAACCCCCATACACTCCTCCTCGGGGTACTTGTCTCTTTGTGAACCTCCTTATTAGATTGAGAGTTACCGATAATAAGTGCATGAGTTCTTCGGACTAATGTAAGTATTGAAAGTTGACACTTCCACCTTCCCATATTTTGCTAGCCTCTCCCGTGCCGTGCATTGCCTTCTCCTCACTCCGAGAGTTGGTGTCCACCTTCGCCGGTACATCCAAACCCTTGGCATGATACGCTCTGTCATCATAAGCCTCCTTATATCTTTCCTCAAAACAGCCACCATACCTACCTATCAAGGCATTTCCATAGCCTTTCCGAGATATATTGCCATGCAACTTCCACCTCTTCATGACTTGATCTTCATGTCATACATGCTTTTGCTTGATCGATGAGCCGCATGCTAGTGGGGCCTTTCCCTAATCATTGCTAAATGACGCGCTGGTATCATTGCATATTCTTCTACACTGGCAGACGCATACATTGCATACATCATGATAGTTACATCTTCTTTATGATTTTGAGTACCTTGTAAAGTGTGAAAGATCTCCTTTACCTTCTTGTAAAATAGAGTGTTGCCCTTAAGTGAGGAAAAGATCCCAAAGTGGACACAATAAAAGATCCCAAAGAGGACAAATGAGAGTTAAATAGAAAGAGCCATTGAGGCCACAAAAAAATACAAAAAATAGAAAAAAGAGAAAAAGAAATAAAAAGAGAGAAAGGGGCAACACTACTATCCTTTTGAGAGATCCACACTAGTACTCCCTTTATATCCTTGTACTCCATAGAGATGATCATTATGCATATAGCTATGTGGGGACCTTAACACTATAGAACTTGGCTTGCATATTCCAAGGATGAGCCTCCTCAAACGAGCTCTAGGTCTTCATGAGCGAGCAAGTTAGATGAACCCCCAATAGTTCCATTGAAGAGCTTCCTAGCTCATATGTGCATCCGTTGCATGGAAATCCCTACTCCTCACATCATATCTATCATTTGGCATCTCTTGCCTATGATTGTCCTCATTGATGTGAGCCTTCCTCACCCTTTTTGTTTTCCTCCTCCACACTATTTCTCTCTTTGCCATCCAAAGTGTCAACTCTAGTGCTTACGCTCATCCATTGCATGAGTGCTCCAAATATTGAAAAAGGAGTGGATCAAATTGACTTGTACCTGGCTAGTGGTCTGGGGACGAGTCAAGATAAGATTCCAGAAAAAGACCATGTGTGAAACTTTAGTAGATTGAGTTCTCAACAAATAAATGTTTTTTCTCAACAAGTAGACATTCGAGTCACGGACAGCGAGAGCTCTTGCACCTAATGTTCTTTTGTTACTTGTTTCAATGCTAATATAGACTATTGCATGTCATGACTTGAATTGAATCTCTAACCTTGATTGCTTTACTTTTCAAAGTTCTTATATGGTTGCTAGCATGTCACCACAGAAATTATGCCGTTATCATTTACCTACTCGAGGACGACCAGGAATTAAGCTTGGGGATGCTGATACGTCCAAAACGTATCTATAATTTCTGCTTGCTCCATGCATGTTTTGTGTGATATTGCTATGATCTAGATAAACTTTCATACACTTTTGATCATATTTGGACTAACCTATTAACTTAGTGCACCACAGTGCCAGTTCCTGTTTTCTGCTGTTTTTCTATTTCATTTTCCCCCCATATGAAAAGTGCCAGAAAAATTCCGGGGAAAATATAGGAAAAATCAGCGTACAGGAAGCTTCGCGAAGAGCCCGAGTGGGGCCAGAGGGGAGCCAGGGGTGGCCCAGGCGGCCACCCGGCGCGGCCACCCCCTGGGCCGCGCCAGGGGGGCGCCTGGGGCCCCTGGTCCACCTCTGGCTGCCCCCTTCGCCTATATATTCCCCGTGACGTGAAACCCTCGAGGACAGAACCCTTTTTCGCGATCTCGCCTCTGTTCCGTCGCCGCCGCGCTTCCGAGATTGGGAGCACCAGAAGACCTCTTCCCGGCACCCTGCCGGAGGGAGGGTTGACCTCCGGGAGTCTCCTCTCCACCATGGATGCTTCCCGGATGTCTTGTGAGTAGTTTTCCTTGGACCTTGGGTCCGTGATCAGTAGCTATGTGATGTTCTCCTCCCCTCTTTGTTCTTCATGGTTTAGACCTCGTGAGCTGCCCTACATGATCGAGGCACTTTTGTAATCGTTCTGCTGTTGCTATGCTGAGTTTGATGGGATCTGCTGGATTATGAGATAGTGTTCACTTTTGTAATATATTTGGTTCTTATCTCTTATATTTTTGTTCCTAAGTAATTCTTGCATGTTCTCCGTTGCTGTTTATTGCTTTGGCCAAGTAGTAGGTAGTAACCCCAAGAGGGAACGTTTTGCTCGATTGTGGGTTCATGCCCCCCGATGACACGCTTGAGTGACAGAAACATGAGTCTAGGGGATGTGCTGTCGCCACAAGGGGGAAAACAACGGTGCTTGTAACCGCGGTTGCAAGGATTGTTTACTTTACGCAAAGTGCTTTTTAATGAAGTTGCCTGTTGCTTTGGGTTTACACTTTGGGTGGGGCTCGCAACTTAATACCAGCGAGATGTTCTGGATAGATATCTCAAGGTGGATGATTAGTAGTAGATGCAGTTGGATTTCGGTCTACTTATTTTGGCGTGCTGACCATGCTTTTGAGCCTCTTCCTTTCTTTTGTAGCATAGTTAGCATTGTTGTGCGTTCATAATCCCGTCAATTGCCCTTCTGTAATTTGTTCACCTCGCATAGCAGGTTTATCGTCTTTTGGGAGAGAGACATCCCTAGTGAACATCACGTATCCCGGTCCATATCCTCATTACTGTTTACACGCTCATTTACTTTTCTTCTTTTACTTTCAGTTGCTATCATTATCCCTTGCGTTTTATCCTTTGTGAACAACAAGATTGGAGAGATTGACAACCTCTCTGAACTTCGTTGGGAACAAAGTTATTTGTGTCTGTGTGCAGGTACGCGTCAGTTGCGCCGCTGACACCTACTTATCATCTCTGGAGTCCTACTGGAGACAAATCTTGGTATCTTTACTGAGGGAAATTTGCTGCTGTGCTACATCACGCCTTCCACTTGGGGTTTACCAACGAAGGGCGAGAAATCACTATCATTACCTCGCAGGTCACATGGCGACGGAGTCGAAGGCGGGGAAGCTTCTGAACAAGCTTTCAGGAGCTCTAGCTCGCAGTGGCCGCGTCTTCTACGGCGGGGTGCTCCGGTGAAGCTTCGGGCAGTGACGAAATCGAGCACGGGAGGAGGGGGGAGGAAGCTCTGGACGGGGGGAATGGATCCAGGATTGGCTTGGGCGTCTCCAGGCGAGAATATAAGGCTTGGGGGCGCCAGGAAGGCTAGCAGCTGCCGCCGGCGTCGACATGCCCTCCAGCGAGGTGCTTGCCGCGCTGGGGGAAGACGACAAGGGGTCCAGGTGGGCTTTGGACAGGGGGGCGATGAGTTGGGCCGAAATGGACAGGTGAGTTTCCTTTTTCCTTTTTCTTTCTGTTTTCTTCTGCTATTTGTTTTGGTACTACTAAATAAAATAGCAAACCATTTTATAAAATGTTGAAACTTTTTATATGGCTTCACAATATAATAAGCTAGCCACTTGTAAAGTTTGAACATTTTTAAAATTCAAATTATTTGAACTTTAAACCAAATAGGGGTTTTTGATTAATTCCAAGGTCCTGTTTGAATATTCGAAAAATCCATGAGCATGGGGTTGGTCCCACATCACTTGATATGTGATCATACTCATTTATGAGACTTTTCAAAAATGCAAAAGGAATTTTTGGAGCAACTTTATTTCTGGCCATTTGAATTAATTCATCTCGGGGGTGTTCCTTCTCCCATTTGAGTTTGAATTTGATTTCCATTTGTTTTTCTTTGATGAATGCAAGGTGACCTTGATCCTAGCACATTACCTAATAGAGGGTTCTGACAACTCGCCCCCACTCAACAGAATCTCGGCACTGAGACGGTCTTCTCTTTCCCACGTGGCTTCTCTCTCAGATTGGTGTGACCATTGCACTTTCAGAAACTTAATCTTCTGACGACGAGTGACACGCTCTGCGGAATCAAGAATACGAACGGGGTATTCTCGATAAGAGAGGTCATCTTGGAGATCAAGCGTTTCATGGTCGACTTCGCGGATGGGGTCCTTGAAGCAACGCCTGAGTTGTGACACATGGAATACATCATGTACTCGGGAAAGGTGCGGGGGTAGTTCAAGTTGGTAGGCAACTTCTCCATGTTTAGAAAGAATGCGGAAAGGTCCGATGTAACGTGGGGCCAACTTGCCTTTGATACCGAAGATTTGGGTTCCCTTCAGAGGAGTAACCCGGAGGTAAGCCTTCTCATCCAGATTGTAGCTCTATTGCCTATGATGACGATCATAGTAGCTTTTCTGATGAGACTGGGCTGCTTTCACTTGATCACGAACAATGCGAACTTGTTCTTCTGCTTCCATGATCATGTCCGGTCCAAAGAATTGTCTGTCACCGGTTTCTGACAAGTTAAGGGGTGTTCGACATCGTCGTCCATAGAGGAGTTCAAAAGGAGCCATGTTCATACTAGATTGGAAACTATTGTTATAAGAAAATTCGACGAATGGAAGAGACTTCTCCCAATTCTTTCCGAATGAGATAACACATGCTCTGAGCATGTCTTCAAGAATTTGGTTAACCCTTTCGACTTGACCACTATACTGAGGATGAAAAGCTGTACTAAAGGAGAGATGAGTTCCCATAGCATTCTGAAAGCTTCCCCAAAATCTAGAGGTGAAAAGGCTACCACGATCAGACATACAAGTCCGCTAACTGACTAGCAGTTATAGACTCGCGAACGGGCAGGAAGTGTGCCACTTTGGAAAGCCTATCTATGACAACGAAGATGGCATCATTTCCTTTCTGGATTTTTGGAAAGCCGGTGATGAAGTACATACCGACTTTGTCCCATTTCCACTCTGGAATAGGCAAAGGTTGAAGTGTACCAGCAGGTCTTTGATGCTCTGCCTTAATGCGACGGCAAACATCACATTCGGCAACAAATCGAGCAATGTCTCTCTTCATCCTAGTCCACCAAAATCTCTGGCGTAGATCTCAGTACATTTTTGTGCTACCGGGATGAATCGAGAGGGGTGTGTCATGGGCTGTCACAACCCCAAGTTAGGTATGTGCTAGGATTATCAAGTCACTTTGCATCATGTTAAAAATTTCAAAAGAAATCATTTGAAATAAAATTCAAATGCAAAATGGGAGAAGAAACCCCCCAGATGAATTAATTCAAAAGGCCATAAATAAATCTTCTCCAAAAATTCATGTTGGATTTTTGAAAAGTCTTATAAATGAGTGTGATCACATATCAAGTGATGTGGGACCCACCCCATGCTCATGGATTTTTCAAATATTCAAACAGGACCTTGGAATTAACCAAAAACCCCTTGACGGGGATCAACCCCGGAAAATCCCATGGTCAGGGATCCTTGGTTAGTCATGAGAGGCACAGGTTGGACGATAGCTCGTCGGCAAACAGGGAGGCACGCTCCTGCTCAATATTATTGATGAGGGAGATACGATTATAGGGGATGCCAAGGCTGGAGCGCTCAAGGCTAGGGTTACATATGATATTGGTCGTCCTTTTCGTCGCCCCTCCTAGCCCTTATATACCGGGCTAGGTCTCGGGGAGTTCATGTATGTTTACAGGTAAGCTTTCCTAACCCTAGCTTGCTCCGTACGACAGGTCTTCGCACCTTCCTTGTGAGTCGTAGACTCCTACGTCGGTGTCAATTAGCGGGCCGAGGCTGTATCTTCATGGGCCTTCTGTCTTCATGGACACCAGGTAGGCTTATCCGTAGGGGTCGTGGGGTCACCCCCACGTCAGTAGCCCCCGAGTGCCTGGGGGACTCGAAGAGTCTCGCAGGGACTCGAGTACATTCATTTGTCAGTTATTGGTATCCGTGGTATATCCGCGGGTCGCTGGCAGTCTGGTAACCATGACAAAACCTGTTTCGAGGGATGCTAAGCTGAAAGGGCCCAAGGAGTCGACTGGTCAAGCCTTGGTGAATTGCACTAGGGCAAATACCGCAGTAGCCCAATCAAACCCACGTCCCTCGACGTGAGCTTGGAACACTGGTGTCGAGCAAAAGTCCTGCCGCTTCAAGACTTCGGTGTTCATTGGCCGCCAATAATGTGCGTAGCCTAAGGCGCGTCCGCCCGGCTTTTTCTATCATGCGCAACGCATGGAAAAGGTTGGGAGTGAAATTGATCTTTGGCAAGTCCCAGCCCGGCCGAACTTTGCAGCGGGGTCTTACCTACACGCTAATCTTGCGTGGCTTCTGGGCACAGTGTATCGTGTTCCAGGAATGTGTGTTTTTGAGGCGTGAAGCCTTATAGCATTGCACCCGCTTGGAACAAAACATCAAGCGAGCTGTTCACTCGTTGACCCGTGGAGCTTGTTTCGAGTGCTCAGACGGGGAGTTTTTCGCGATTAGTCACTCGAATGCCGTTTCGGCCCTTGAGGTGAGGGAGCACCTGAGACTCTTCAGTGCCATATGATCTTGGCGGATGCATGTGTTGTCTTTGTGTCGGGTTGAGGGAGCACCCGAGACTCTCGTGAGTGCGAGTGGTCACTCGAGCACATTGCTGACCTTTGGGTGAGGGAGCACCTGGGACTCTCATGATGTGCTCTCCCGTTGGGAGTAAGATATTTTTCTTCAGTGGAAAAAGATCTGAAAGATGGAATCTCTGAGCCTTGATGTCTGTTTGCATTCTTCACCGCTTGTCAGGATAACGATGCCTCTGTTTGATGGCTGTCAGGGATGCTCCGCCAGAGAACCGTCACGTCTTCATGACCGGTCATAATGATGACCGCTGTGGCGTGCGGCAGGCGCTGGTTGAGTTTCCGATAAGCGCGTGAATTGATGCGTCTCACGCACAGTGCATCCCGTGGGAAAGCATCTTGGTCTTGGAATCTGAGGCGTCTGCGACGTTTTGGTCTTTGAATTAATTGCTGCTGCCGTCTTGGCTTCTCCGTGCTGGGAGATTTTTGTTCTATAAATAAGCCTTTCTCTTCCACAGCGTTTCACCTCCATCCGGCTTGCTGCTTTGCCTCTTTTTTCTTCTCTTGTTCATCTCATGGCTCCCAAGCGGGGTGTTGGCCGTGGCTGTGTTCGTCGTGGCCGTGGTGGCCGTACACCACGCTCATGCCGTGGTGGTCGCCATGGTACGGCGCCAGTGCCTTCCTCTTCTCCCTTGGAGGAGGGTTTCTGGCACTATGACTTTGTTTTACGTGTTCGTGGCCAGAGTGCCAATCGCGTTCTTCTTCCCTCTGCTTTTTCCGCCATTGTCTCTGAACGTGGCTTGGATGGCTTGCTTATGCATCTTCAAGGGAGCTGTCGATCTCCTTCTTATGTTGACTTGGAGGTTGATAGCTCCCGCTTGATTTTTCTTGGCTCTGGTTGGAGTTTGTTTGCTCGGCGGCTGAATCTGCAAGATGGCGATATGCTCAGCTGTCGTTTTGACGGCGAAAGCACTGTCACTGTCCGCGCGTTCGATCCGAGCGGAAATAGCATGGACCTGCACTGGCAGGAGTCGCTCAGGGACAGCTTCACAAAGTCGAGGAGTCCTTCGCCTGCGTCTTCGACTGCTTCCTCCTCCAGGGACTCTTCTGGTGCTGGTGGTGAGCCGTCTTCAACTGCTTCCCCCTCTGGCTCTGAGGAGGACCTCGATGTCAAGGCACCGGTTAAACGAGCGCGGCAGGCGACCTTGTAGAACTGGAGGCAGCGGCGTCATCTTTGCCGGCAGCTCGGGCGGAGCTGGAGAAGAAGCTAGTGGAGCAGGAGAAGAAGCTGCTGGAGCATCGTCTTCAATTGCTCTGCAAATAAGTCGAGCTTCACATTTTGTTATGTCATTGACATCATGAGCCTGCTGCTTCGACTCCTCTTTTGTCTGTGATGATGCTTGTTGTCTTAGCGCCAATCATCCCGGCATGGGCGCACATGTAGAAGTCATAATTCCTTGGGTGATTGATGCTGTAGTCTTTATTGTAACTAGGTTAGTGCTCGGTGCAATGAGGATTTCCTTCAAGTGATCAGAGATGCCTTCTATCCAATGTACTTTGAATTGTTTGTGCTGAAAATGATCCTTGTGATGTAAACTGTGCTTGAGCCTTTGCAATGGAATTTATCTTTGGGCCTTATGCAACCGAAAACTGTGTTCAAGTCCTTGGCGATCAGGGGCTGTCTTCGATTTCTTTGTGACCGAGAGCTGTGTTTGAGTCCTTTGCGATCGAGAACTGTCTTCGAGTCCGTCCAAACTTTGCACTGTGGGTTCTATCGGGTGCGCGACAGCGCTCCCGATGGGAGTAGCCCCCGAAGCTACGCTTGAGTCGGAGGGTCGAGCGTAGGCTGAAGTTTGTTTCCCTTGTCGTTAGTTTCTGTCTTTTATCGGGTGCGCGACAGCGCTCCCGATGGGAGTAACCCCCGAGTATTTAGGTGATCGTTGGCGATCGGATGAAGACTAAATGAGTCTGTGTCCTGTGCTTCCTCCAAAGTTTCTTTAGAGTACTTGATGATCCATCTGATTGTGTCCATGTCTTTCGAGCCTTGCTCTCGGTAGGTGGGGCTGGCCGGGTATTTTTTCTTGGGCTTTTTAAGCTTCAGACTGTGCGAGCGGTCTTCAGGAGGAGATGGTGCTCGATCCCCCGAGTACTTGGATGTAGAGGTGGCGTGAGCGACGATAGCGTCTTTCGGGGGGAGTTTTTGTGCTCGAGTCCCCGAGTGTTTGTGTTTAAGATCGCTTGAGTTGCGATAGCGTCTCTCGGAGGGGTTTTATTCTTAAGCCCCCGAGTGCTTTTTGGTTAAGATCTCGTAGGCGATAGTGTCTCTCGGGGGGATTTGATTCTTAAACCCCCGAGTGCTTTGAGATGGCAGTATTTGGGAAAAATTTTCTTTATTGCGGTCGAGCAGCTACATGAGTTGCCAGTCATGTCTGACCGATGGGGACTATGGATAGAACAGTCGCAAGTTTGCTACATTCCATGGGTTACCCACGTCCTCGTCTGTCTTCGGGTTCTTCAGCCTGTAGGCGCCACCTCCGATGACTTCTCAGACTATAAATGGTCCTTCCCATTGGGGGGAAATTTTATGGACCTTCTCTTGTATCAGCCGTAGGACTAGGTCGCCTTTGGTGAAGGTTCTAGTGCGTAAGCGATTGCTTTGGTAGGTGCGTAGCTTGTCCTGGTACCCCTCTGATTTTTCCAGGGCTGTGTCTCTTGCTTCGTCAGCCATATCTTTGTCGTCTTGTAGTGCTTCTTCTGCTTCTTCTTCTTCGTATCCGGTGACCCGAGGTGCTCCGAACTTGAGGTCGTGTGGTAGGACTGCCTCTGCCCCGTACACCATGAAGAAGGGTGTGTACTGGGTCGCAGTGTTTGGTGTGGTTCGTAGGCTCCATAGGACCGCAGGGAGTTCTTCTACCCAGTTGTCGGCGGCTTGATCGAGTGCTGCGAGGAGCCGTTTATTGATTCCCCCGCACACAAGGCCGTTTGCCTTTTCCACCTGGCCGTTGGACTGCGGGTGCGCGACTGATGCATAATTGATTTTGATTCCCAGTTCTTCGCAGAAGTTCTAGAATTCTGCGGCTGTGAAGTTGGTGCCGTTGTCCGTGATGATGTTGTGTGGCACTCCGAACCTGAAGATGATCGATTTGATGAAGTTGACAGCCGTGAGGGCTATGGAGCTGGTGATGGGCCCTGCTTCGATCCATTTAGTGAACTTGTCGACTGCGACGAGCAGGTGTGTCCTTCCTCCCTTTGATGATTTCTTGAGTGGGCCCACCATGTCGAGTCCCCAGGTGGTGAACGACCAGGATAGCGGTATGGTCTTCAGCTCTGAGGCGGGAGCGTGTGGCCTGTTGGCGAATTTTTGGCAGGCGACACAACGTCGCACGATTTCCTCTGCGTTTTTCATGGCTGTGGGCCAATAGAACCTGGCTCGGAATGCTTTGGACACGAGTCCTCTCTGCTCGCATGGTGTCCGCAGGTGTCTTCGTGGATTTCGAGCAGTAAGGCTTTGCCGTCCTCTTCGTCGATGCACCTTTGGAGTATCTGGGTGATGCTGCGCTTGTATAGTTGTTTGTTGATCATCGTGAATGCCTTGGATCGTCGGCGTATGCGTCGTGCTTCGGCCACGTCTTGTGGTACCGTACCTTCGATTAGAAATCGGAGGAACGGTTTTTCCCAGACAGGTCCTTCGAGCTCTGTCGGGGTTGTGTTGTCGGGTGTGCTGGTGCTTGTGCCCTCTGATGGGGTTGCTGCTGCCACCTGCGCCAGGTCTGTTGCGTCCTCGCCGTTCACGACTTCTTCAGGTGCTGCTGCTTGTACCTTGATGGATCTCTGGCTGATGCTTTCGAGAAATACGCCGGGTGGTATTGGTCCTCGAGTCAAACCGATGTTCGCGAGTTCGTCAGCTCCTGTGTTGTTGGCCCTGGTGATGTAGTGGAGCTCGCACCCGTCGAAGCTTCCCCGTAAATTATGAGGCGAGTGGCTCCGCATGTTTTGGCCATGCGCATGCCATGGAGGAGTGCCTCGTATTCTGCTTCGTTGTTGGAGGCGTGATTGAAGTTGATCTGGAGGACATATTTCAGCTTTGTTCCTTTAGGGGAGATGAGCACAACTCCTGCCCCATCTCCTTGTTGTCTCTTGGACCCATCGAAGAACATTGACCATGAACTTGATAGGTATGGGGGGCCTGGTGTCTGAACCTCCGTCCACTCGACCAGGAAATCTGGGAGTACTTGGGCTTTGATGGCTGTTGGATGCTTGAACTGCAGGTCCCGTGTGCTGAGCTCAATGTTCCACTCGGCGACTCGTCCAGTCGCTCCAGGGTTGTTGAGTATGTCAGCGAGTGGTGCGCTGCTCACGATTGTGATAGGGTGCTCGTCGAAGTAGTGGGACACCTTTCTTGAGGTCATGACGATGGCCAGTAGTAGCTTCTGATAGTGCGGTTACCGCTGCTGGGATTTGGTCAGGAGCATGCTGAGGTAGTAGATTGGTCTCTGGATGCTCTGGACCTTGCCTTCTTCTGCGCGTTCGACAACGAGCGATGTGCTTACTACACTGTTACGTGCTGCCACGTAGAGGTATAGCTTCTCTCGTTCCTTGGGTACCGCCAGGATTGGTGGGGTCGAGAGTGTCTTCTTCAGGTCCGCGAATGCTTGTCGGGCTTCCTCCGTCCACTCGAATTTCTCTCCTTTCCTGAGCAGCTGATAAAAAGGCAGCGTGCGTTCTCCCAGCCTGCTGATGAAGCGTCTTAGGGATGCGAGTTTTCCAGTGAGCTGTTGTACTCCTTTGACATCGGTTGGTTCTTGCATTCGGGTGATGGCTTGGAATTTCTCAGGGTTTGCCTCGATTCCTCGGGCAGAGACCATATAGCCAGGAAGCTTCCCCGCCGGTACGCCGAATGTGCACTTCTTTGGGTTGAGTTTGATTCTGTATTTGTTGAGCGCCGCGAAGGTTTCGCGCAGGTCATCAAGTAGTGTGACTGCTTCGTAGGTCTTGATGACGATGTCGTCCACATAGACTTGCACGTTTCTTCCGATTTTCTCCTTCAGGCAGGCCTACATCATTCACTGGTAAGTGGCACATGCGTTTTTTAGCCCGAAGGGCATGGTCCTGTAGCAGAATACGCCATAGGGGGTGATGAACGATGTGTGCTCTTCGTCTTCTTCCTTCATCCTGATCTGGTTGTATCCTGAGTAAGCGTCAAGAAAGGAAAGTAGATCGCACCCTGCTGTCGAGTCGATTATCTGATCGATTCTAGGCAGGGGGAAGTGGTCCTTCGGGCAATGCTTGTTGAATGGTCCATAGTCGACACACATGCGCAACACGGTCGTGTCTTTCTTGGGCACCAGCACTGGGTTGGCTATCCAGGTGGCTTTCTTCGTTTCTCGGATGAACTGGGCATCGAGTAACCGGTTGACTTCCTCTCCGATTGCTTAGCGCTTGGGATTCGAGAATCGTCTCATCGCTTGCTTCACCGGCTTCGTGTTTTTCTTGATGCGTAGGGCGTGTTCCGCGAATTCGTGTGGTATCCCAGGCATGTCAGCTGGGCACCGGGCGAATATTTCCCACTCGTCTCGAAGGAAAGAGACGAGAGTCGTCGCCTGCTCCTCTGGTAGGTGGGCGTACACGCGGACTATTTTGTCCGGGTCCGTCGGGTGCACTTGGTGAGTGACTGTGTCGCTGTCGATGCTGAAGTCGCGTTCGTACTCCTTCGATTCTCTTCGGTTCACCAATGGGAGGGTACTCCTGTCCGTCACCATGGCTATTTCTCTGAGTTCTTGTTCGGCTCCGATTTTGTCGGAGATTCTGTGGAAGTCACGATCACATTGATCTGACTTGATGAAGCTTCCGTTGATCGTGAGTACTCCTGCTGATCCTGGCATCTTGAGCTTGAGGTAGGCGTAGTGTGGGACCGCCATGAACTGCGCGAATGCTGGCCGTCCCAATATGGCGTGGTACTGCGATTGCCAGTCGAGTACCTCGAACTCGAGGACGTGCTTTGCGAAGTTGCGTCGGTTGCCAAAGACGACTTCGAGTTCTATGACTCCGAGGGATGTGGCTGCTTTTCCTGGGACTACCCCGTGTAACTCGGTGCTCGATTTTCTCCATACTGATCGTGGGATCAGCATCTTTTGCAGGGTGCTGGCGAAGATGATGTTCATGCTGCTGCCTCCGTCCATGAAGACCCTATCCATGTCGTACCCTCCGATTTGTGCATCGACCACCAGGGGCGCGTGCCCCGGTCTTGGGACTGCGGGTGGATGGTCGTCCTGTGAGAACGTGATGCTGGTCTCCGTATCATGTAGCTGGTAGACTTCGACTATGTTTATGCTCTCGGCTGCTCTAGCTTGCAGGGTGTAGGCGTCGCTTCGTGCTTGCGGTACCCTTCCTTCTTGGATCATGAGCACCTGTTCTTGCAGCGGACTATGACGTCCTTCCGGGCTTGAGGGCGGCGATTGTTCGGGTCGTCGATTGCGCCTGTATTCTTTCTGCTTCTCCTTCTTGAGGTCTTCGGCTAGCTCATTGAACAGGCGGCAGTCTCTCAAAGTGTGACCTGACCTGACGCGTCCCTAGTCATCCTCGAAGCTGTGGATCGTGCAGGGTCCTGCCAGCTGCTCTCTAGCCGTGAGTTTGCTAGATCCGGCGTGCCTCTTCCTTCTTGAGATTCTGAAGATTTGCTCGTGATCCTCCTGCTGTTCGTGGAAGCGGGGGTCGGTGTCGATTCCTTGACTCATGTCTTGTTTCTTGATGAGGTTGGCGAATTCATCCGGCCTTCGATCTGGGTCATAGTACTCGCCCACCGGTGTCTCCGGGTCGCTGTCCTGACTGACGGCAGGTGCTCGTGTGACGGCGTGTCATCGAGCGGTCGTCGGTTGCGCGGCTGCGTGTTGTGGCTTGTTCATTGGAGCCTCGCCGTAGATTTCCCATTCGCGCGTTTTGGGTCGTCGATTCCTTCTTCCTTGGCAATGGTTCTGCTGATCGCTGGTTTCGATCTCGTAGTCATCGTCTTGATGTGCGGCGGGTGCCCGGGCGGTGGTGGGTTGTGGAAAGATTTGCGAGTCCTCCGCTGCGCGTCACGGTTTGTCGAGTGGAATTCCTTCGTAGAGGCCCCTCGCTGTTCTTCTGGGTCGTCGATTCCTTCGGCGCTGACGCTGCACTTGGCCGTTACCGTAGTATCGGTCCTGGCACAACTGTAGCTCGAGCGGTCTTGATGGGGTGGCAGAGATGTTCGCCGTGATCTTGAATCCTTCGAGTGGGCTAGAACTGGTTCTTGTCTTTGAGTTGTAGCTTGTTGGAGACGGGACCGCCGAGATCATGATCCCAACCTGTGTAGTTCCCACAGACGGCGCCAATTGACGGGGATCAACCCCGCCAAATCCCATGGTCAGGGACCCTGGGTTAGTCATGAGAGGCACAGGTTGGAAGATAGCTCGTCGGCAAACAGGGAGGCACGCTCCTTCTCGATATTATTGATGGGGGAGATGTGATTACAGGGGATGCCAAGGCTGGAGCGCTCAAGGCTAGGGTTACATATGATATTGGTCGTCCTTTTCGTCGCCCCTCCTAGCCCTTATATACCGGGCTAGGTCTCGGGGAGTTCATCTACGTTTACAGGTAAGCTTTCCTAACCCTAGGTTGCTCCTTGTGAGTCGTAGACTCCTACGTCGGTGTCAATTAGCGAGCCAAGGCTGTATCTTCATGGGCCTTCTGTCTTCATGGACACCAGGTAGGCTTATCCGTAGGACTCGTGGGGTCACCCCCTCGTCACCCCTATTTGATTTTAGATTCAAATAATTTGAATTTTAAAAAGTGCCAAACTTTTCAAATGGCTAGTATATATTATTACAGGGCCATATAAAAAGTTTTAGAATTTTACAAAATGGTTTGCTATTTTATTTAGAAAAACCAAAACAAAGACAAAAAAGAAATTAGAAAAGAAAAACAGAAAGGGGAGAGAAAGGCTTACCTATCGCCTAGGCAAAGGCAGCCCAGCCAGCCCACCCGGCCCAAAGCGGCAAGGGGGTCTTCTTCCCCGACCCCGCGCCTCCAAGCTTCTCGGTGGAATGCCACCGAGCTAGCCGAGCACGTCGCCGCTCTCCCAGCCGCCACCTGCCCATCTGGAGCCTCCTAGATGCGCCTTGCAGCTCCTGGAGACGTCGTGCGTCCATTCCCCCCTCCCCAGTGCCTATCCTCCTCTCTCTCGTTTAGTTCGACAATGACCCGAGCGCCGCCGTCGCCATGGATTGAAGCACGCGTGGCCACCGTCGTCCCCGAGCCGCGCCGTCGTGTCCCTCGTCTCCTCCGTCCTCGACTGCGTCACCTTGCGCAAGGAATCGTCCCGAGGAGCTCCAGAGCCGCCGCCGCCTTCGTTGTCTTCAACTCCGGCCGCCGCGGATCCACTTCGAATTCCGGCGCCACTGTGACCTCCCCGCCTCCATCAGCTGTTCCGTCGTGTTCCTAGCACCACGGTGAGCTTTTCCCCTAACCCATCGAAGCCCCGCTCGCCCTCTGTGCCTTTCCACCATGAGAGCCGAAGCATCCCGCCGCCGTGGTCCATGTCGGCGAGCCCCCTCTACGTAATCGAGCTCGCAACAATGTCCATGGTGTTCGCCTTGCTCCGATTCTCCGTTTGCACCTACGGCCGCTTCAAATGACGCACCACAGCAAGTTCCACCCCGAGCCAGTAGCTCCACCGCCGCTAGAGCTCGTCGCCGTCGACGATGCCGTACCCCCCAGGCCCTGTTCTTGGTCCCATTCGATGCGCATCACCCAGGGCTGCGTCCCAGTGGCTGCGGCGCTCGATTTGGACCACGGAATCAGCATCCCAAGCAGCGCCGCCGCGGGATTTGGTCACCGGCGACGAGCCGCCGGCGAGATGACGCGGACGTCATTAACTTAGCGCTAATCCCCCTCCTAATTACCCCTAACACTCACTGACACTGGGCCCCAGTGGCTGAATTAAGCCACTGTTAGTTTAAATAAACCGGGATTTAACCCAGAGTCACTGACTAGTGGGACCCCCTGGTCAGAACCCCCCCCCTGACGCCAGCATGACATCACAGTGACACAGAAATGCTTATTTGTTTTAAAAAAATTCCAGAAATTCCAGAAAAAAGAATTAAACTTTGTAAATTCATAACTAATTCATTTTAACACCAAATTTAACATATAATATATGAAAAATGATCAGGGGAAAATAAGCTATCCAAATATACAACTTTCAACTATGTTTGAGTTGAATTTAAAATGGGACCAGTAGCATTTTCTATTTGGTTTAATTGGAATTTAATCAATTTAAATTCAAATGCTTTTGCAATTTGAACCTTAGCAACATGCCACATTTCACTTGAACATCAGAGGCATATCATACACATTTCAAGATGAATTACTTTGATCAAACAATAGCATTTGCAACTTGGATAAATTGAATTCAAATTGGAGTTTGAATTTGCAATTCATTTGCAATATACTCCATTTAAATGGAATTGCCTCACACATCAGAAGCATGCAAACCAAGTTTCAACCTTCAACCATGTGCTTGTGCATTGTATTTACTTTGCTACCTTGTTTGTTGTTTGTCGAGCAGAAGTAGAACCGGAACAGGAGGCTGCCCCCTTCGTTGAAGATCCCGAGACTGAACCTCGTCAGCAAGGCAAGAAAACCCCCATTGATCATGTCGATAAAATCCCACTTCCCTCTCATGTCTCGCTTATGCATTGTATAGGATGATTACCATGCTACGTTTCTACCGCATAGATGAACCCATTACTTTGCATGACCTATCATTTGTCACAGTAGTAAGCAAACCACAATCCTAGCAAATGTAGGAGTTGGATGATATCATGTGGCCCCTGCAATTTTTACTTCTTATTGCATGCTTAGAGTGATACAATGTTGTTACTGTTATGTGAGTCAGGATGGTAGTGATCATTTTGATGATGGTGGAAATGTGTTGGTGAATCTACCCTAATACAAGGTGAACGATGAGAGGCTGTGTAGGAGTACACAGTGGGTTGTCTCGTTGAACACCGCCCTAATTCCGAGTTCTTGTGTGGTGATCCAAGATGAAGCGTACAACCACACAATGGGCTTACTGACCGCTCTCAACCTATTAACTCATCCCTTTCGATGTCCAGATGTCGCAGTAGTTCGGAGTTCTGGTAGGTTTGTGGTCTGGATGCTAAGTGAGAGAACGGGTCAACCGAGACCGGCTTATGCACCACGCACACATCATCTGGGTCCACTTCGGTAAACCGGCCGGGTTCACGATAGTGGTAGCCAACCCAGGTAGGCGGCTTTCTTGGACTAGATCGGCTATGAGGTAACAGTTGTGGTGAGCATCCTCGCTGACACCCCTTGAATGGTGTCAAGATCAAAGGCGGTAACTGATGGTCATGTGTGTGTAGCGGTACACCCCTGCAGGGTTAACAAAACTATTCGAATAGCCGCGTCCGCGGTAAGGGACTGCGTGGAAAGCTTAGCTTGATTATTAGACAACTTGAACTAGATACTTATAACTTACCAAGATAAGTGTGAGTGCTATGGAGTGCTTTCTCGTGGGGAAGTCGAGGAAGGCACCATAGTGGTGTAATTGATTGGAGATGTAGTGGACTCGTGTACGCTTCTTACCTCAAGTCTAGTATTCGTAGTTCAGGACTAGCCAAGTCAAAGCTGGCACTTCTGCAATTGAACCCCACCCCCCCTTTTCCTTGATACATGTGCATGAGTAGTATAGCTCCTATGTAAGTCTTGCTGAGTACGACTTTGTACTCACGTTTGCTTATTCTATGTTTTAGATGAACCCACTGACCCCGAAGGTGGATTCTTCCTCGAGCTCGACGATTGAACACCAAGCTAGTGTAGTCCCAGTCAGCAGACTGGTTCCCTCGTGGAGGGCTTCGTGTTTAAATAAGGCTTCTTAAGCCATTTGTTCAGTTTGTCTGTACTCAGACCTACTCTGCTTCTATTGAATGTTGTAATGTTGGATCACATACTTTTGATCTCTGTGTGCACTCTGTGAGAGTTATCAATAAAATGTATACTTTGTAGAGAATTGCAATGATACCTGCTGTTCATACAAGGCATGTGTGCTGCGTGTATGTTTATAACATGCATGTCTTTGTATGGGTTTTCGAGACCTTAGTTGTGATCTGGCTGGCGGTCTTTTATACACCAAGTGGCCCTTAGATGTGCGCAACTTGGGGCATCTTGATGCGATTGCTCGAGACTCTGTCTCGTGCACACTTTGTTGTATGATCGAGCCCGCCCTAGACCCCGACTAAGTGATCGGGCTAGAGTATGTCTATGTAAGAGTTATGAGATAGTCGATAGTATGGTTGACGCGACTTGTCTGTGAATATGGGAGTTCATCACCCATATCATTTAGACTTGTGTGCGGACGATGAGGACCCATCTCAGTTGATCATCCGGCCTGGATGGGATGCCCCTCACGTACGATGTTTCCGAGAATGCTCTGTGCTTGGCATTGTCTGCTTAGACAAGTGGGTACGGTTCTCGGCTCTCCATATGACTATGTCGTAGCGGGACTTGCATAAGCTAACCCAGGGTCCCGACATGGGCTTCCTTGAGGATGAGTTGCCTTAGTTCCCTATTCTTAGGTACTACCAAACGATTTCCAAAGAATACCGTTCCTTTACTATCTGTGGAGAAACATCTAGCAACTCCGCTAGCAATATTCTCCTTGATCCGGCGAACACCTTGTGCACGCCTTTGGGCAACTATGATTTGATCCTCAAGAGTTGGTTTCGCCACCAAGGTAGAAAGATAGCCATGAGGAACAATCTCAAGATTGAGCTTGCGAAATTCCTCATGAAGAAGTGGTTGATACTGTTGTAACATGAGGTTGTTACAATACGACTTACGACTTAGTGCATCAGCCATGACATTGGCTTTGCCTGGGGTGTAAGAAATTCCTACGTCGTAATATTTTATCAACTCAATCCAGCGTCTTTGCCTGAGATTAAGATCTGGCTGGGTGAATATGTATTTGAGGCGTTGGTGGTCGGAATAGATCTCGCAACGATTACCAAGGTGGTAATGTCTCCATGTTGTCAGGGCATGAACTACGACAGCGAGTTCAAGATCATGGGTAGGATAGTTCTCTTCATGTGGCCACAACTGGCGTGAAGCATAAGATACCACATGTCTATCTTGCATAAGTATGCATCCTAACCTTTGCCGTGAGGCGTCACAAAAGATCTCGAAATCATTTTTGGTGTCTGGAGGCGCAAGTACGGGTGCAAAAGTCAATCTTCTTTTTAGCTCTCGAAAGCTTTCCTCGCACTTGGGAGTCCACTGGAATTTCTTATCTTTCTTGAGGAGTTCAGTTAGAGGGTTTGCAACTTTAGAAAAGTTCTCGACGAAGCGGCGACAATAGCTGGCTAGGCCAAGAAAACTTCTAACTTGCTTAACCGATTCAGGTGGAGTCCAGTCAAGGACGGCCTGAACTCTCTCGGGATTCACAGCAATGCCTTTTGCAGAAATCACGTGGCCTAAGTAGGTAACTTCTGGTAGCCAAAATTCACACTTGGAGAATTTACCATACAGGCGATGCTCTCTAAGTTTCATCAATACCAGCCTGAGATGTTCGACATGTTCTTCTTCGTTCCTCGATTAGATGAGAATGTCATCGAGATAAACTACAACAAATTTATCTAGGTACTCCATGAAGATCGAATTCATCATGCGCAAGAAAGTGGCGGGGGTATTGGTTAAACCGAAGGACATGATGGTGTACTCGTAAAGACCATAACGAGTAGTGAAAGCCATTTTTGGAATGTCCTCGTTTCGGATTTTGATTTGATGATAACCTAATCTCAAATCCATCTTGGAGAAGACAGAGGATCCAGCAAGTTGATCATAAAAATCATTGATCCTGGGCAGTGGGTACTTGTTCTTTATCGTCGCTAGATTTAGCGGGCGATAGTCTACGCACATCCTTTCTGTTCCATCTTTCTTCGTTACGAACAGAACGGGGCAACCCCATGGCGATGAGCTAGGGCGGATGAAGCCTTTTGCCAAGAAAGCTTCAAGTTGGATTTTAAGCTCAGCTAACTCACGTGGGGCCATTTTGTATGGGCGTCTAGAAATTGGTGCAGTTCCTGGCATAAGATCCACTATAAATTCTACACATCTGTCGGGTGGCATGCCCGACAGCTCTTCAGGAAAGACATCCGGGAAGTCACGAACCACCGGAATATCTTCAAGGTCGGGAAGGGGAAATACATTCAAAGAATGCACCTGGGTTCTCCTTCTGGGTAAGGTGTAGTTGACTGTCTTGCCTGAAGGGTGGGTTAGTTTCACTGATTTGCCTTTGCAATCAAGGTAGGCATTCTGCCTTGATAGCCAATCCATGCCAAGGATTACATCGATGTCTGAAGACATGAGGGCTATGAGTGAAGCACGGAATACTAAACCCTCAATTGCAATTTGATTACCATGGCTTACTCTATTAGTTTGCCATCTTGACCCTGGAGTTTTAATAATCATTGGGGTGGACAATTCAACAAAGGATAACTCATGACGAAGTGCATAACTTTCCGACATGAATGAATGAGATGCTCCTTGGTTGAAAAGAACGGAAGTAGGAACATAATTGACTGGGAGCGTACCAAGAATGACGTCAGTGGTGTCGTCAGTCTCTTCGGCGACAATCTGATTCACACGTCCACGAGTGGCGGGAGGAGCGGGTTTGGTGGTGTAGACCTTCGGGGGTGGCTTGCCACGACCATTGTTGTTACCTCCGGCACGGGGTGGTGCATTCTGATTCTGGAGCTGGTTCTGGGGACACTCGCGGGAGTAGTGGCCTGCCTGACCACACTTGTAGCAGGCTCCAAAGACAGTGCGTGGAGCTGGGTTGTTCAGTGGAGCTGGGTTGAACGAAGCTGGTGGACGAGGCGCCACATAGGATGGCCTCAGTGGGTTGTTCTGGCGAAACATGTTGTTGGGGATCCAGATCTTGCGCTTCTGAGAGCCTGAACTGGAAGGTGGCAAAGGCATGCAGGTTGAGCTCACGACGGAGTCCAGAATTGAGTCTACGACGGAACCTTTCTTGCTTCTTGGAGTCGGTGGAGACCTCTTCAGTAGCATAACGAGCCAGTCGGTTGAACTCAGGACTAAACTCGTCAACAGTCCTTCAGCCTTGTGTGAGGTTGAAGAACTCCTCACGCTTGCGGTCCATAAGACCCTTTGGAATGTGGTGCTCACGGAATGAAGTGCAGAACTCATCCCAAGTGGTGGGCGGTCCAACGGGACGCATGTTCAGGAAATTCTCCCACCAAGAGCTAGCTGCACCCTCGAGGTGATAGGTGGCATAGCTGACCCTGTCACTATCTTCAACATGGCCTTCCTGGAGCTTCCTCTCGATGTTGCGAAGCCAGTCATCGGCGTCAAGGGGCTCGGTGGAGTAGCTGAAAACCGGGGGATGAAGCCGGATGAAGTCATTCAAAGACACCAACTCGTTGCGCTGCTGAGTGGTATTGCGGGCAGTGACCTCCAGCAACTGGTGAGAGTCACGGCAGTTCCTCTCAACCTCCATCAGAACCTGAGCCATCGTGGGTGGGGGTGGAAGATTGCCTTCCTCCGGATCATTCCCACGACCATGGGCACGACCAAGCTGGCCACGGGTTCCTTGAGACATCCTGAAGGTGGAAACGACAATCAAACAGAGTTGATTGGAAGAGTCTAAACAAGGTATTGAAGGTACTTGAAGAATTACAGAGCAAAGGAGGTAATCATCTTGACAACATGGTGATAAAAGCATATGAGCCATATATTCACAAGTTGTCATACAAACCATACATCATTTTAGTACAAGCTCCAAGCTAATACAAACGTGATGAAGATGATACATCCTTCAGAGGCACTTTGACTTCCTATACATTATTTATCTAAGCCTCTGGAACTTATCACACCTTGCGTACAATATACTAAAGATACTACTACATCCTCACTAAAGTAAGACCACATGCGGTCTCACTCATCTCCATCTCCATAGTAGTCCTCGTAAAATTTACCCGTGTAACCCGATAGCTGAAGGTGACCATCGGAAAACACGAAGGCCTGTGGACCCTGATATCCATTTGGGCAAGGATGGGGCCTAGGTCCAGCGTAGGGTGGAAGCAGAGGACCACAGGGTGGAAAAATGCCTCCAATCTCGGGCCAAGCAACTCGAGAAGGCATCTGTGTCCTGGCTGGGTAGATAGCATCATAATCCACTGATCCAACACTCACAAAAGGAGCCAGGAGTGTAAGTGCTCGATACAGACGGACACGGGTGGCGTGGAGCTCAAAGCGAAGGGAACGTGCATCAGGATCTCTATCACAAGCGTGCCGAGCAGTGATCTGGAGCAAAGTATCCTCCAAGGAGTGATCTGTGTACAATCCGGTGTAATATCCCTCTTCTCCTGGAAGTGCAGCAGGGATATAGCGGAAAGGTGATCCTGCAAGCAGGGCATGCTCCTCTCTCAGCAGGGTAATACATTAGTATGCAGCATCCTTCACAGCCATGTTCTCGGTCACACCAATGCCATGTCCAAAGAGGACAGGCTGAGAGACTCCAATGTGGTGCGGGTAGATCCTGACAGTGCAGTGGAACTGAGTCTGGTTGAATTCAAGGAACTGCTCCTCAACGGTGTACTCAGGATACTCAGGAAGATCCGCCATCTGAAATAGAAAGAGGAAGTTTGCAAATGCATCAGATTATGCAGAAACTTGGAATGACTCGGGCAGCATAACGGTTGTAATTGCAAGAAAAGACAATTTCTTACAACATGAAAACAACACTTACATACGATGTAAGAAATCAGAAAGCACAACAACGCTAGTGAACCGAACGCAACTTTCCTACGGCTACAAGGAAGCAAACAACGAGATGTTCCAGTAATACATAGATGAGCCTAGTCCTATCATCCCGTAGAACAAGATGAGGGTGACTCAGCACTCAGAACGATGAGGGTAAGGAGAAAAAAAGAAGCCTTACGTTGTTCCCTTATATACCCAGAGTAACTATATAACTATAGCAAGCTAGAATCGACTTCGGCCAAGGCTGATAATCCTACAGTCAGTCCTGCTCTGATACCATGTCTGTCGGGACCCGAGGTTAGCGTATGAAAGTCCCGCTACGACATAGTCATATCGAGAGCCCAGAACCATACCCACTTGTCTAAGCAGACAAGGCCAAGCACAGAACATTCTCGGAAAGAATCGTACATGAGGGGCATCCCATCCAGGCCAGATGATCAACTGAGATGGGTCCTCATCGTCCGCACACAAGTCTAAATGATATGGGTGATGAACTCCCATATTCACAGACAAGTCGCCTCAACCATACTATCGACTATCTCATAGCTCTTACATAGACTTACTCCAGCCCGATCACTTAGTCGGGGTCTAGGGCGGGCTCGATCATACAACAAAGTGTGCACGAGACAGAGTCTCGAGTAATCGCATCGCGATGCCCCAAGCTGCGCACATCTAAGGGCCACTTGGTGTATAAAAGACCGCGAGCCAGATCACAACTAAGGTCTCGAAAACCCATACAAAGACATGCATGTTATAAACATACATGCAGCACACATGCCTTGTATGAACAGCAGGTATCATTTCAATTCTCTACAAAGTATACATTTTATTGATAACTCTCACAGAGTGCACACAGAGATCACAAGCATGTGATCCAACATTACAACATTCAACGGAAGCAGAGTAGGTCTGAGTACAGACAAACTTAACAAATGGATTAAGAAGCCTTATTTAAAACACAAAGCCCTCCACGAGGGAACCAGTCCGCTGACTGGGACTACACTATCTTGGTCTTCAGTCGTCGAGCTCGAGGAAGAATCCACCTTCGGGGTCAGTGGGTTCATCTAAAACATAGAATAAGAAAACGTGAGTACAAAGTCGTACTCAGCAAGACTTACGTAGGAGCTATACTACTCATGCACATGTATCAAGGTAAAGGGAGGTGGGGTTCATAAGCAGAAGTGCCAGCTTTGACTTGGCTAGTCCTGAACTACGAGTACCAGACTTGAGGTAAGAAGCGTACACGAGTCCACTACATGTCTCCAACCAATTACACCACTATGGTGCCTTTCTCGACTTCCCCACGAGAAGCACGCCATAGCACTCACGCTTATCTTGGCAAATTTTATAAGTATCCAGTTCAAGTTGTCTAATAATCAAGCTAAGCTTTCCAAGCACTCCCTTACCTCGGACGCGTCTATTCGAATAGTTTCGTTAACCCTGCAGGGGTGTACCGCTACACACACATGATCATCAGACACGGTTCAAGAAGTGTCGGCGAGGATGCTCACCACAACTGTTACCTCATAGCCGATCTAGTCCAAGAAAGCCGCCTACCTGGGTTGGTTACCAGTATCATGAACCTGGCCGATTTACCGAAGTGGACCCAGATGATGTGTGCGTGGTGCATAAGCCGGTCTCGGCTGAGCCGTTCTCTCACTTAGCAGCCATGCCACAAACCTACCAGAACTCCGAACTACTGCGACATCTGGACATCGAAAGGGATGAGTTAATAGGTTGAGAGGGGTCAGTGAGCCCAATGTGTGGTTGTACTCTTCATCTTGGATCACCACACAAGAACTCGGACTTAGGGCGGTGTACAATGAGACAACCCACCGTGTACTCCTACACAGCCTCTCATCGTTCACCTTGTATTAGGGTAGATTCACCAACACATTTCCATCATCATGAACATGATTGCTACCATCCCGACCCACATAACAGTATCAACATTGTATCACTCTAAGCATGCAATAAGCAGTAACAATTGCAGGGGCCACATGATATCAATCAACTCCTACATTTTCTAGGATTGTGGTTTTCTTACTACCGTGACAAAAGATAGGTCATGCAAAGGATTGGGTTCATCTATGCGGTAGAAACGTAGCATGGTAATCATCCTATACAATGCATAAGCAAGACATGAGAGGGAAGTGGGATTTTATCGACATGATCAATGGGGGTTTGCTTGCCTTGCTGACGAGGTTCAGGTTCAGGGTCTTCAACGAAGGGGGCAGCCTCCTGTTCCGGTTCCACTTCTACTCGACAAACAACAAACAAGGAAGCACTATAAAGACAATGCACAAACACATGGTTGAAGGTTGAAACTAGATGTACATGCTTCTGATGTGTGAGGCAATTTCATTTCAATGGACTATATTGCAAATGAATTGCAAATTCAAGATCCAATTTGAATTTAAATGAATTCCATATGCATATTTGCTTCTGTTCCCCCATTATAAAATGGTCAAACAAGAAAAAAAAGTGCATATTCAGAATCCTTGTATTTTAGAGCGCTGCAACCACTGAGACGCAGCTCTTGGTGCCGCGCGTCGAATGGGACCAAGAACAGGGGCTGGGGTGACTTGTAGGCTCACCGGCGTCGAGCTTTGCGGCGGCGGAGCCACGGCTGCGAGGAAAAACTTGATGCAGTGCTCCACTTGAAGCGGGGATAGGCTAGATCGACCCAGCCGAGAAAGGGGATCATGATAGACATGGGCTCGATCTTGATTGCGTAGCGGGGGCTCGCCGACGAGCACCGCGGCGGCACTTAGCTACGTCTCCCATGGCAGATCACAAAGGAGGCACGAATTGAGGGAGCAAGCAAAGGGGTTTTGACCGTGAGCTCACCAGCTACTCGACGGAGGAGGTAGCAAGGGCTGAGGTGGCTTGACGTCGACGGAATCGACGGTGAGGTCTTGCGGGTCCGGTGACGGCGGGATCACGATTTAGGAGGCTACAGTGGCTCCGGGCTCTTGATCTGATGCATGGCGACGGAGTCGAAGGCGGGGAACCTTCTGGACAAGCTTTCAGGAGCTCTAGCTCGCAGTGGCCGCGTCTTCTACGGCGGGGTGCTCTGGTGAAGCTTCGGGCGGCGACGAAATCGAGCACAGGAGGAGGGGGAGGAAGCTCTGGACGGGGGGAATGGATCCAGGATAGGCTTGGGCGTCTCCAGGCGAGAAGATAAGGCTTGGGGGGGCGCCAGGCAGGCTAGCAGCTGCCGCCGGCGTCGGCATGCCCTCCAGCGAGGTGCTTGCCGCGCTGGGGGAAGACGACAAGGGGTCCAGGTGGGCTTGGGCCAGGGGGGCGATGAGTTGGGCCGAAATGGCCAGGTGAGTTTCCTTTTTCCTTTTTCTTTCTGTTTTCTTCTGCTATTTGTTTTGGTACTGCTAAATAAAATAGCAAACCATTTTATAAAATGTTTAAACTTTTTATATGGCTTCATAATATAATAAGCTAGCCACTTGTAAAGTTTGAACATTTTTAAAATTCAAATTATTTGAACTTTAAACCAAATAGGGGTTTTTGATTAATTCCAAGGTCTTGTTTGAATATTTGAAAAATTCATGAGCATGGGGTTGGTCCCACATCACTTGATATGTGATCACACTCATTTATGAGACTTTTCAAAAATGCAAAAGGAACTTTTGGAGCAACTTTATTTCTGGCCATTTGAATTAATTCATCTCGGGGTGTTCCTTCTCCCATTTGAGTTTGAATTTGATTTCCATTTGTTTTTCTTTGATGAATGAAAGGTGAACTTGATCCTAGCACATTACCTAACAAAGGGTTCTCACACGTATGTTGAAAAAACAAATACGTGCAACGTAAAACAATAGTCAATTAGGTGGCACGTGAAATTAATTGTGCAAATTTCTATTTATTATCCATCTGCTGCTGCTATTTTGTTGGCCAAATCACAGCCGGATCGAGCTCGTCCGTGCATGTGGCCCGAAAAGTGACAGACGGTGCTGGTGTATAACCTCTCTATCCCAATTTTTCCTCCCGTAATCACGTTCCCGCTTCGATCTTTCGATCGCATCTTCCTATCTACCTACGATTTTGCCGCCGTGCATCACTCGCCCAGCACAATAGCCTACATTCTTGCCTCCAGAGATGAACCCACCTTTTGAAGGAGCACGTGACGCTGTTGCGCACCGTGCGGCGGATGTCGATCCCCTCCAGCAACCGATCGACATGGACGTCGTTGACGCCATTGAGGATTCGTCGCCGCAGGAGTTTGAATACAGCACCATCGACGAGGAAACGGTTAGTGTTAATTCTAAATCATCGGGATCTCTTTAGTTTAACCCTAGAATTCAATTTGATGTCTTCCTCTCTAATAATAGGGACAATATTTAATGGTTTTATTTTTTATGAATCCTAGGGTTGTGTTCATCACCAATCCTAGGGTCTATTATTATTTGGAAATTTACATGAATGGATCATCATTATTCCATTTTATGAACCCCAATTTTTTTAAATTATAAAACATAAATTTGTTGGTCAATTCCTCGGGTTGACAAGTTCTTTATAATAGCTGGATGCAGATTCTGAAGAATGGGACAATTATCTGGAGCTAAGGGAAATTTTCAAGTTTAAAATCTTCAGGTGGCTCATGTATGCAAAGATTGTGTATCGGCGTCACGGGCGCTATAAATGCCCGTTCTGTATGAAAGGAAATAAGCATACTAAGATCTCAGCAATTGCTGCCTATAGAACGAGGTGGTATAGTAAGGAAAAACCTACTGAGGTGGTCAACACATTGACGAGGATTAGGAAACAAGTAGATAAGATATAGAACTGAAGTACTGAAACCACATGTTCAGTCTTTTTCGCCACATATATAAGATGCACTTGTCCCACCGTGCTTCCTACGATATGTTCAGTCTTTTTCGCCACATATATAAGAAGTCAAATAAATATCCTCTCCTCATATGAACTACTTGGATATAATTTTTCAACTAACAAAAAAAAGATAGTAAATAAGGGGCCAACCTTGGGGTGATTTGATTGACTTCTCCTTGATTTTGGGGTGAGGTTACCGTGAACATGATATTTTTTGTTTTGAGCGGAACAATGAACGTGATGAGATGATTAAGGAATAATTTTATTAATATACCATTGGGTCATTGACATATGGGCCAGCAGTTTGGTGGAGCCCATTTGCCAGTGAGCTAATGTTACGGTGTGCTACCCGAATGGGCCCCTCATTTTGCATGTGATTTTTCATGTTCAGTTATTACTCCCACGCAAACTTCCGGCTTCTGGGATTCGGCTTGTCGTGGATAGATGTCTCAAATCCCGCTCCGCATGCACACACGGTTCTTGATATCTTTGCATGTGCACATAGTTATGAGGAGGTTGAGCTAATTACGCGAGAGATTAATTGGTGACGCAATTAATGCGACACTTTGTTGGAAACAAGGCTATAAAGATGAATTTGCAGACTATATGGGGGAAGTTAAATAAGATATACACAGACATAAATATGGAAGGGAAAGAGTACAATATATTTGAAGGAAATTATAAACATGACAGCAAGTTCACTTCTACTAATTCGGAAAAAAAAGATCAATTCTTGAAGGAAAAAAAGGTTCACGGTGAACCAAAATCTACGCATCTGCACCATCACGGGGTGCCCCAGCCTTGGCCATATCGATCATCTTCTCGATGCCTGCCTGCTTCTCGATGAGAAGTTCCTTGCGCACGAGTAAAGCAACCATGCGTGCAAGGGCTAACTCCTGCTCCATTACCCCATTCTTCAACGTCAGCTCCAGGTTGCTGGCCCTTAACTTGTGGAGGTCCTCCATGAAGCTCATCATTTTTGCGCGGCAAGCTTCCGCGGATTCCACCTGCTCCTCCTTTGCTGCAACCGCCATGTTCATGTGATCCGTGGCTATCTGCACGACACGTATGAGCTCGATTTCAAGCTTGTTCACCGTCCAGGCCAGAGACTCGATCATACTCGACGGCCTCGGCGGGCTCGGCGGGGGGGAGTCATCGCCAGACCTGTGATAGATGAAATCACATGATCAACAAAAATGATGTCAAAATAGAAACAAAGATTAAGGTACAAGGAACTCGTACGAATCTTGGGCGCTTAGCCAGTGAATCCATGGGGGAGGAGAAGCGGCGACGAAGATGATCTTTTCTGGAAGGAAAGCAGTGAGTAAGAGACAAGATTTAGATGTTGTGGAGTTTAGATCTCAACTTTCGACCCCCCCACCACCTATTTATACATGGGACGAGGCATACGAGGAGGCGCAACTGACCCACTACGCATGCAGTTGCCGCAAAACGTGAATTAGAAGCCCTTCATTAATTAAATTATTAAAGAGGGCAAGCTAATTGAATATAAGGACCAGCACATCTCCAATGATTTCGAACGAGGCTTGCCTGCTCCGCCTCCTTGCTCCCATCCGTGCTCCGCCAAAAAAAGTATTAATTATTTAATTAATAATTAACTCATTAGGGTTAGGTAAGATTCTCTAACTACATGGGACGCCATATGTCGGGCCTTTTAGATTAAAAAAATTAAGAAATCACTATAATTGTCAAGAATTAAAATAAATTGGCATTTGCTTTAATTTTCTCAAGGTATAACCCACAAAAACTTCACATGTTTGATGAGTAGTTGCTTCACAACCCTAACTGTTTTCCACGAAAATTTTCTCAAGGTAAGTCTAAATCCCCCAATTCGATGCTACATGCGGTAATACGGTCTAGACTTAGGGTCCAAATTGCTTTGGGATGACAATTAGGTCCACCCTAACACAAATATAGTGTAAGGCAACATGGGCTCAACCCCCTTTCGATGAAATCCTTGGGGGGTAGACCGTCATGGGGTCATTTAATTAACATTTTTTACCAAAAAAATTAAAAAGAAAAAATTCCAATTTGAAATCCATTGGGAATGTTGGGACCCGCACCCCAAGTCCAGAAACTTTCGTGGGCGATAGTGTCGTTCATGAAGCAAGTGCCACATCAAAGTACTGAATGGGACATGTAAACATCACACCACCCTCATATGCATGGACTATGGCCACATGAAGGTGGTGTTAAACGTCTCGAAAGTCCTCGTGGTGTTTTTGACGAAAACCCGTTCTGTGGGACCGCTTGGTCAAGGGCGGTCACCGGCATTTAAAGGGGGTAGCCCTGATGTAACTCTTGTTCCTTTATGTTAGGGTTGTGATATACGTCATCTCAAACCAAGTTTCAGGCCATGTCTACGCAAGATTTCCTTTTGTATGCTCGATACGCGAAGGGGGGACCCGCACCCCAAGTCCAGAACCTTTCATGGGCGATAGTGATGTTCATGAAGCAAGTGCCACATCAAAGTTGTGAATTGGACATGCAAACATCACAACACCCTCATATGCATGGACTATGGCCACATGAAGGTGGTGGTAATCGTCCGGAATGTCCTCGTGGTGTTTTTGACGAAAACCCGTTCTATGGGCCCGCTTGGTCTAGGGCGGTCACCGACATTTAAAGGGGGTAGACCTGATGTAACTCTTATTCCTTTATGTTAGGGTGGTGATATATGTCATCTCAAACCAAGTTTCGGACCATGTCTACAGTAGATTCCCTTTTGTATGCTCAATACGCGAAGGGGGGACCCGCACCCCAAGCACAGAAACTTTCATGGACGATAGTGTCGTTCATGAAGCAAGTGCCACATCAAAGTTGTGAATTGGACATGCAAACATCACAACACCCTCGTATGCATGGACTATGGACACATGAAGGTTTTGGTAATCGTCCGTAAAGACCTCATGGTGTTTTCGACGAAAACCCGTTCTGTGGGACCGCTTGGTCTAGGGCGGTCACCGGCATTTAAAGGCGGTAGACCTGATGTAACTCATGTTCCTTTATGTTAGGGTGGTGATATATGTCATCTCAAACCAAGTTTCAGGCCATGTCTACGCTGGATTCCTATTTGTATGGTCGATATGCGAAGGGGGGGGGGACCCGCATCCCAAGTACAGAACCTTTCATGGGAGATAGTGTTGTTCATGAAGCAAGTGCCACATCAAAGTTGTGAATTGGACATGAAAACATCACAACATCTCACCACCGTTTCATACATGGACTAAGAGAACATGATAAGGTGGTGGTGATCATCCGGACATTCCTAGTGTTGTTTTCGACGAAAACCCGTTCCATGGGCCCGCTTTGTCTACGGTGCTCATCGGCATCACTTGCACGCATAAAATCAGGGGGTGGAGATATATTAGGAAAAAGATCGAGTCTTATGTAAAGGCAATCTTTCTTGGAGAAAAATCCAGCGTGGGGACGCTCGCTCGTCCCAAATAAAACGACCAACAAACCACCCCCCCTCGGTTCGCCCCGTAAGTTATGTGTATGTGTCGCTTCTTTTTTTATCCTGATGTATCAAATTGTTGTCATCATAGTACATGACTTTTTTTAACCACTTATTATCCCATGTCCTTGTGTTGATCTACCACCACCGCACGGTGCGGAGCAGGAGGAGTCTCGCGTGCTCCTTCAAATTCGTGGGTGATAAGCACCAGATACGATCGAAAATGGACGCAGGAACGTGAATATGGAAGGAAATATCATTTTGCGATAGAGAGGTGCACCTAGGTCACATTTAAGGCCACATGCGCGTACGAACTCGATCATGACTACCATAGATTTGGATAATAAAAAACAGTAGGTACTAATGGACTACAAAAAGAAGTTGACACATTTATTTTCACGTGGCACCTATTTGTTTTTTCAACACAAGTATGTTGTATTATTTTGGTGACATGTGGATTTATTTTAATACTTCTCATTATGTTCAAAATATTTGCACATGAACTGCAATAATATGAAAAAACTTTTAATGAAAGATACTTTCATAATATTTAGTGTCCAGAACCTTTCACGGGCGATAGCGTTGTTCATGAAGCAGGTGCCACATCAAAGTTCTGAATGGGACATGCCAACATCACACCACCCTCTTATGCATGGACTATGGCCACATGAAGGTGGTGGTAAATCGTCAGGAAAGTCCTCGTGGTGTTTTCGACGAAAACCCATTCTTTGGGCCCGCTTGGTCTAGGGCGGTCACCGGCATTTAATGGGGATAGCCATAATGTAACTCATGTTCCTTTATTTTAGGGTGGTGATATATGTCATCTCAAACCAAGTTTCAGACCATGTCTACGCTAGATTCCCTTTTGTATGCTCGATACGCGAAGGGGGGACCCGCACCCTAAGTATAGAACCTTTCATGGACGATAGTGTCGTTCATGAAGCAAGTGCCACACCAAAGTTGTGAATTGGACATGCAAACATGACACCACCCTCGTATGCATGGACTATGGACACATGAAGGTGGTGGTAATCGTCCGGAAAGACCTCATGGTGTTTTCGACGAAAACCTGTTCTGTCGGACCGCTCGGTCTAAGGCGGTCACCGGCATTTAAATGGGGTAGCCCTGATGTAACTCTTGTTCCTTTATGTTAGGGTGCTGATATATGTCATCTCAAACCAAGTTTAATACCATGTCTACGATGGATTCCTATTTGTATGCTCGATGTGAAAGGGGGAACCAGCATCCCAAGTCCAGAGCCTTTCATGGACGATAGTGTTGCTCATGAAGCAAGAGCCTCATCAAAGTTCAGAATTGGACATGCAAACCTCACAGCATCCTCATATGCATGGAATATGGACACATGAAGGTGGTGGTAATCGTCTGGAAAGTCCTCGTGGTGTTTTCGATGAAAATCCATTCTGTGGGTCCGCTTGGTCTAGGGCGGTCACCGGCATTTAAAGGGGGTAGACCTGATGTAACTCATGTTCCTTTATGTTAGGGTGGTGATATATGTCATCTCAAACCAAGTTTCAGGCCATGTCTACGCTGGATTCCTATTTGTATGCTCGATATGCGAAATGGGAGGACCCACATCCCAAGTCCAAAACCTTTCATGGGCGATAGTGTTGTTCATGAAGCAAGTGCCTCGTCAAAGTTCTGAATTGGACATGCAAACATCACACCACCCTCATATGCATGGACTATGGACACATGAAGGTGGTGGTAATCGTCCGGAAAGTCATCGTCGTGTTTTCGACGAAAACCCGTTCTGTGGGCCCGCTTGGTGTAGGGCGGTCACCGACATTTAAAGGGGGTAGACCTGATGTAACTCTTGTTCCTTTATGTTAGGGTGATGATATATGTCATCTCAAACAAGGTTTCAGACCATGTGTATGCTATATTCGCTTTTGTATGCTCGATACGCGAAGGGGGGACCCGCACCCCAAGTACAGAACCTTTCATGGACGATAGTGTTGTTAATGAAGAAAGTGCCACATCAAAGTTATGAATTGGACATGCAAAAATCACACCACCCTCATATGCATGGACAATGGCCACATGAAGGTGGTGGTAATCGTCTGGAAAGACCTCATGGTGTTTTCGACGAAAACCCGTTCTGTGGGCTCGCTTGGTCTAGGGCGGTCACCGGCATTTAAAGGGGGTAGACCTGATGTAACTCTTGTTCATTTATGTTAGGGTGGTGAGATATGTCATCTCAAACCAAGTTTCAGGCCATGTCTACGCTAGATTCCCTTTTGTATGCTCGATACGCGACGGGGGACCAGCACACCAAGTCCAGAACCTTTCATGGACGATAGTGTTGCTCATCAAGCAAGTGCCTCATCAATGTTCTGAATTGGGCATGAAAACATCACACCACCCTCATATGCTTGGACTATGGACACATGAAGGTGGTGGTAATCGTTCGGAAAGTCCTCGTGGTGTTTTCGACAAAAACCCGTTTTGTGGGTATCTCATGTTCCTTTATGTTAGGGTGGTGATATATGTCATCTCAAACCAAGTCTCAGTCCATGTCTACGCTAGATTCCCTTTTGTATGCTCGATACGCGAAGGGGTTTGCTTGATTCAGGATTGGTAGTCCATGGAAATAAATTGGGGACATTTCATGGTAGTGCAAAAGTGGACATGCAATGAGACGCAACCTTCCTACCTAGCCTTCTACTCTCCGATACCATAAGTTTCTATACATATGTGAAATAAACCCAAATTTATAAAATGACAATTCCAGTCCTTGCTTGGGTTGCATGCCAAGTTTGAACGATTTTCAGCACTGTTTGCATGTAGTGTCACGTCCGGTCATTTTTTGTGCAAATTTGACACAAAACAAATCCAGAAATAACAAAAATGCCAAAAAACAAAATCAATTGGCATGTGTGGGGACGTGCACGAGGCCACGACGTCAAACCTCCACGCATCCACACCGAGAGAACGCGAAACAACCCTCGTGCACGCCGCCTCGTCTCTATCGCCGCCCCCTCGTCTCTATCGCTGCCCCTGCCTTCCAGTACCGTCTTTTTCTCCCCCAAATCAGGATAGAAAACTCTCCTTCCCTTCCCTCCAGCCCCCACTCACCACGCCACCATCGTCCTCCCTCCTGCGACGAGAAAACCCTCGCTCCAGCCCCACTCACCACGCCACCACCGTCTTCACTTTCTCTTGCCATGATGAGCGGCCGAGAAGCATGCTCCTGCTGCGGTCGTCGCCGCCGGCGTGGTTGCGGCGATGGCTGACTCTGCGCCTGATGTGCGAGGTAATGATAGTGATTTCTCGCCCTTCGTTGGTAAACCCTAAGTGGAAGGCGTGATGTAGCACAACAGAAAATTTCCCTCAGTAAAGATACCAAGGTTTGTCTCCAGTAGGACTCCAGAGATGATAAGTAGGTGTCAGCGGAGCAACTGACGCGGACCTGCACACAGACACAAATAACTTTGTTCCCAACGAAGTTCAGAGAGGTTGTCAATCTCTCTGGTCTTGTTGTTCACAAAGGATCAAACGCAAGGGATAATGATAGTAACTGAAAGTAAAAATAGAAAACTAAATGAGCGTGTAAACAGTAATGAGGATATGGACCGGGATACGTGATGTTCACTAGTGATGTCTCTCTCCCAAAAGACGATAAAACTGCTATGCGAGGTGAACAAATTACAGAAGGGAAATTGACAGGATTATGAATGCACCGCAATGCTAACTATGATACAAAAGAAAGGAAGAGGATCAAAAGCATGGGCAGTACGCCAAAATAAGTAGACTGAAATCCAACTGCATCTACTACTAATCATCCACCTTGAGATATCAATCCAGAACATCTCGCTGGTATTAAGTTGCGAGCACCACCCAAAGGGTAAACCCAAAGCAACAGACAACTGCATTAAAAATCACTTTGCGTAAAGTAAACAATCCTTGCAATCGCGGTTACAAGCACCGTTGTTTTCCCCCTTGTGGCAACAACACATCACCTAGACTCATGTTTCTCTCACTCAAGCGTGTCATCGGGGGGCATGAACCCACAATCGAGCAAAACGTTCCCTCTTGGGGTTACTACCTACTACTTGGCCAAAGCAATAAACAACAACGGATAACATGCAAGAATTACTTAGGAACAAAAATATAAGAGATAAGAACCAAATATATTACTCAATCACAATCTGAACATAATCTCATAATCCATCAGATCCCATCAAACTCAGCATAGCAACAGCAGAAAGATTGAAAAAGTGCCTCGATCATGTAGGGCATCTCACGAGGTCTAAACCATGAAGAACAAAGAGGGGAGGAGAACATCACATAGCTACTGATCACGGACCCATGGTCCAAGGAAAACTACTCACAAGACATCTAGGAAGCATCCATGGTGGAGAGGAGACTCCCGGAGGTCAACCCTCCCTCCGGCAGGGTGCCGGGAAGAGGTCTTCTGGTGCTCCCGATCTCGGAAGCGCGGCGGCGGCGGAACAGAGGCGAGATCGCGAAAAAAGGGTTCTGTCCTCGAGGGTTTGACGTCACGGGGAATATATAGGCGAAGGGGGGCACCCAGAGGTGGACCAGGGGCCCCAAGTGCCCCCCTGGCGTGGCCCAGGGGGTGGCCGCGCCGGGTGGCCGCCTGGGCAACCCCTGTCTCCCCTCTGGCCCCACTCGGGCTCTTCGCGAAGCTTCCTATACGCTGATTTTTCCTATATTTTTCCCGGAATTTTTCTGGCACTTTTTATATGGGGGAAAACTGAAATAGAAAAACAGCAGAAAACAGGAACTGGCACTGTGGTGCACTGATTTAATAGGTTAGTCCAAATATGATCAAAAGTGTATGAAAGTGTATCTAGATCATAGAAATATCACACAAAACATGCATGGAGCAAGCAGAAATTATAGATACGTTTTGGACGTATCAGCATCCCCAAGCTTAATTCCTGCTCGTCCTCGAGTAGGGATATGATAATGGTATAATTTATGTGGTGATATGCTAGCAACCATATAAGAACTTTGAAAAGTAAAGCAATCAAGGTTAGAGATTCAATTCAAGTCATAACATGCAAGAGTCTATATTAGCATTGAAAAAAGTAACAAAAGAATATTAGGTGCAAGAGCTCTCGCTATCCGTGACTCGAATGTCTCCAAATGGTGTTTGCGTGCAAGAAGGGGGATAGGGAATACGAGAAAAAACATTTATTTGTTGAGAACTCAATCTACTAAAGTTTCACACTTGGTCTTTTTCTGGAATCTTATCTTGACTCGTCCCCAGACCACTAGCCAGGTACAAGTCAATTTGATACACTCCTTTTTCAATATTTTCAGCACTCATGCAATGGATGAGCGTAAGCACGAGAGTTGACACTTTGGATGGCAAAGAGAGAAATAGTGTGGAGGAGGAAGACAAAAAGGGTGAGAAAGGCTCACATCAATGAGGACAATCATAGGCAAGAGATGCCAAATTATAGATATGATGTGAGGAGTAGGGATTGCCATGCAACAGATGCACATACGAGCTAGGAAGATCTCCAATGGAACTAGTGGGGGTGCATCTAACTTGCTCGCTCATGAAGACCTAGAGCTCGTTTGAGGAGGCTCATCCTTGGAATATGCAAGCCAAGTTCTATAGTCTGAAGGTCCCCACATAGCTATATGCATAATGATCATCTCTATGGAGTACAAGGATATAAAGGGAGTACTAGTGTGGATCTCTCAAAAGGATAGTAGTGTTGCCCCTTTCTCTCTTTTTATTTCTTTTTCTCTTTTTTTCTCTTTTTTTCTATTTTTTTGTGGCCTGAATGGCTCTTTCTATTTAACTCTCATTTGTCCTCTTTGGGATCTTTTATTGTGTCCACTTTGGGATCTTTTCCTCACTTAAGGGCAACACTCTATTTTACAAGAAGGTAAAGGAGATCTTTCACACTTTACAAGGTACTCAAAATCATAAAGAAGATGTAACTATCATGATGTATGTAATGTATGTCGCTGCCAGTGTAGAAGGAACATGTATGACATGAAGATTAAGTCATGAAGAGGGGGATGTTGCATGGCAATATATCTCGGAAAGGCTATGAAAATGCCTTGATAGGTAGGTATGGTGGCTGTTTTGAGGAAAGATATAAGGAGGTTTATGATGACAGAGCGTATCATGCCAAGGGTTTGGATGTACCGGCGAAGGTGGACACCAACTCTCGGAGTGAGAAGAAGGCAATGCACGACACGGGAGAGGCTAGCAAAATATGGGAAGGTGGAAGTTTCAACTTTCAATACATACATTAGTCCGAAGAACTCATGCACTTATTATCGGTAACTCTCAATCTAATAAGGAGGTTCACAAAGAGACAAGTACCCCGAGGAGGAGTGTATGGGGGTTTGGTTATCCTTGCGCATCCTCGACTCATGGTACGTGAGTGTACTCTAATATTCGATCCCTCCAAAGATTAGTGATCCATCTAGTAGCTAGAGTTCTCAACTAGTTTTGTAGGTTTTGAAAATACACACGGATTGCCCAAAATACGACACCTATCACTAATAGGCTAGAGCTCTTGACACAAAAAGTTCAAACATTACTCACATCAAAACTTCAAAACTATTGCAAGTTACTACTAGAATTAAATAGCAACCTCAATTACCTACTTCCAAGACAAAACACAACACAGTGCAACAACCAACTCTCTTTAACAAGATAAACATGAAAATTAAAAAGAGTTCCAGCAACGGACTGAACAAAAGCCAAAGCTCTTGCTAAATACAAACTAAAACTAAAACTAAACATGGCAGCAACTATGAAAAGATAAAGAACACACAACAGCAAAAAGATAAGCAGGAAAAATCCTATGATGTGTTCTAGATTATGAAAGTGGAGCGTGTTTCTCTCCCACACAAAGTAAGACGGGGTCTAACTTGTTATGACAGAAAGAAAAACTAAAGAAAACTAAAAATAAAACCTAAGAGCGAGATGCTCCAAGCATAGCACATAACGCATGAAGTGATAAAAATATAGTGAGAAGAAGGACGAACAGATGATTGTTGATGGAGAAGGGGATGCACGGGGGCATCCCCAAGCTTAGAAGCTTGAGTCTCCTTGAATATTTATTGGGGATGCATGGGGGCATCCCCAAGCTTGAGCGCTTGACACTCCTGGATCTTCTTTCATCATCTTTCATCGCACACTTGAAAACTCCCTTCATACATAACTCATCATAAGCTGATTAGAGAGGTTAGTACCCTTAATAAAATAATTTTTCCCCACTGGATATAAAGATATTCTTGAAGAGCTACTGTTTCTCAAGAGTGCCAAAAAAGTTTTTTCAAAGAAAAAGCAAGCTTAAGGTTTGCAAAAGTTAGGAGAGACAAAACGTGGCAGAATCTGTGAAAAACAGAACAGCAGGTAGTAAAGAATTTTTTAGGGGCACTTCTGCAACTCAAATCAAAAAACTCAGAACATACGAAAGTTTCAAAATTGTATAGAGCATGCTGTCAAAACAATTCAGATCAACAAGATGATCTGGTGATTTGAATCGAATTTTCCTGTCAAGGGACAGAATCTGTTTTCTGGACAGCATGTCACAACTTTTGCTTCCCTTATCATAAGAGGCTATAACTTGGCACAAAGCTGAAAAATAAAGATATAATGATGTTGCTACAGTAGTAACAAACATCAAGACACAACAAAAGAAAAAAGAAAAACCTAAACTCATTGCGGGCTGCCTCCCGAAAGCGCTTTCTTTTATGCCTTTAAGCTAGGCATGATGCAAAAGAAGAATCAAGTTTTATCAAGAGAAAGAGAATAACTAGCCCGTGTAACGGACTCAAAAGGTAACTTGATTTTCTTTCTAGGGAAGTGTTCCAACCCCTTTTTGAATGGGAATTGTAATTTTATATTCCCCTCTTTCATGTCAATAACCGCACCAACGGTGCGAAGAAAAGGACGTCCCAAAATAATTGGACACAAAGGTTCACACTCCATATCCATAACAATAAAATCAACGGGAACATAGTTGTCATTGACAATGATAAGAACATCGTCGATCTTCCCCAAAGGTTTCTTTACGAAAGAATCAACAAGACGAACACCAAAAGAACAAGGCTCAAAGGGCTTCAATTCAAACATATCAAATATTCTTTTGGGCATAACGGAGGTACTAGCTCCAACATCACATAAAGCATAGCAAGAGAAGTTATTTAATTTAATTTTGATCATAGGGTCCCAACCATCATCTAGCTTCCTAGGTATGGAGGCTTCTACTCTAAGCCTCTCATCCCTAGCTTTGATGAGAGCATTTTTGATATGCTCCGTGAAGACAAGATTAAGTGTGATAGTGTGGGGGTCTCTAGACATTTTGTGTAGCAAGCTAATAACTTCGGAGAGGGTGCAACTATCAAAATCAATATCACTACTATCAAAGGTGGTAGTAGTGTCTTCTAGGCTCACTTGTTTGAAACCCTCTATGTTCATAGGAGTTTCTTCATCTTCGGTTGAGGTATTAGCATCACCATTAATAGGTCCAACGGGACTAGGAGTGCATTGGGTGCTAATAGTTTGGGTGTACTCAACAATTTGGATAGTGGCAACTGTGTGGTGTGTAGGAAGGCTCTTAATTCTATCCTCTTCCTCCTTTTCTCTAGCCCACCTTTCTTTAAGTTTAGCCATCATCCTAATATTTTCATTAATTTTTAATTGGATAGCATTAATAGGGGTGGCCTTATTCTCCTCAAGGGGAGAGGTTCTAATTTTAAGCATCTCAATATCAAGGGCTAACCTTTCTACCTTCAAAGAGAGATTATCTAATTTAGCTAATTTCTCCTCTACATTTTTGTTGAAGGATTTTTGGTTAGTGATAAAGTCTCTAAGAATGCTTTCTAATTCAGAAGAGGGGTTCTTGTTGCTAGGGTAGGTGTTGTTGTTCCCATAGTTGGATGGAAACGGTCTAGGATTGCTAGCAAAATTACCCCTATAAGCATTGTTGTTGAAGTTGTTTCTAGCAATAAAGTTCACATCTACTTGATCTTGGGCAACCAAAGAATTTAAAGGGACATCACGAGGATCAATAGAGGGTTGCTTGGTAAGTAGAGACATAATTAAGTCAACTTTTTCATTGAGGGAGGTAACTTCCTCGACAGAGTTTACCTTCCTACCTGTTGGAGCGCGTTCGGTGTGCCATTGGGAATAATTGGTCATTATCTCATCGAGAAGCTTTGTGGCAGCACCAAGTGTAGTTTACATAAAGGTTCCTCCCGCGGCCGAATCTAACAGGTTCCACGAGGTAAAGTTCAAGCCTGCATAAAAAGTCTGGATAACCATCCAGGTAGTCAAACCATGTGTAGGGCATTTCCTAACAAGAGATTTTATTCGTTCCCAAGCTTGGGCAACGTGTTCATTATCCAGTTGCTTAAAATTCATAATGTTACTCCTCAATTGGATAATTTTAGCAGGTGGGTAGTACTTCCCTATAAAAGCATCTTTGCACTTATCCCAAGAATCTATGCTATTCCTAGGCAAAGATTGAAACCAGATTTTAGCGTCTCCCCTTAAAGAGAAAGGAAAGAGCTTGAGCTTAACAATATCACCTTCTACTTCTTTATACTTTTGCATATCACATAATTCAACAAAATTGTTCAAGTGTAAAGAAGCATCATCTCCAGCACCAGAGAATTGATCTCTCATAACAAGGTTTAGCAAGGCAGGTTTAATTTCATAAGGGGTAGCTGAATTGGCAGGTGTGGCAATGGGGGTGCAGATAAAGTCTTGGTTGTTGTGACTAGTGAAGTCACACAACTTGGTGTTTTCAGTGGAACCCATAGCAGCAGCAAGTGTGGCAAAAAAAAATTGTGATTTTTGATATAAGACACAAAGATAAAAACTGAAAGGTAAACTAACAAGACTAAAAAACAAAGGTAAAGGGTAGTGTGAAACTCCCCTATCTTAGCACTCGGAGTCCCCGGCAGCGGCGCCAGAAATTTGGCTTGATGTGCGAGGTAATGATAGTGATTTCTCGCCCTTCGTTGGTAAACCCCAAGTGGAAGGCGTGATGTAGCACAGCAGCAAATTTCCCTCAGTAAAGATACCAAGGTTTGTCTCCAATAGGACTCCAGAGATGATAAGTAGGTGTCAGCAGCGCAACTGACGCAGACCTGCACACAGACACAAATAACTTTGTTCCCAACGAAGTTCCGAGAGGTTGTCAATCTCTCCGGTCTTGTTGTTCACAAAGGATCAAACGCAAGGGATAATGATAGCAACTTAAAGTAAAAAACAGAAAAGTAAATGAGCGTGTAAACAGTAATGAGGATATGGACCGGGATACGTGATGTTCACTAGTGATGTCTCTCTCCCAAAAGACGATTAAACTGCTATGCGAGGTGACCAAATTACAGAAGGGCAATTGACAGGATTATGAACGCACCGCAATGCTAACTATGCTACAAAATAAAGGAAGAGGCTCAAAAGCATGGGCAGTACGCAAAAATAAGTAGACCGAAATCCAACTGCATCTACTACTAATCATCCACCTTGAGATATCTATCCAGAAAATCTCGCTGGTATTAAGTTGCGAGCCCCACCCAAAGTGTAAACCCAAAGCAACAGACAACTGCATTAAAAAGCACTTTGCGTAAAGTAAACAATCCTTGCAACCGCGGTTACAAGCACCGTTGTTTTCCCCCTTGTGGCAACAACACATCCCCTAAACTCATGTTTCTGTCACTCAAGCGTGTCATCGGGGGGCATGAACCCACAATCGAGCAAAACGTTCCCTCTTGGGGTTACTACCTACTACTTGGCCAAAGCAATAAACAGCAACGGATAACATACAAGAATTACTTAGGAACAAAGAATAAGAGATAAGAACCAAATATATTACTCAATCACAATCTGAACATAATCTCATAATCCATCAGATCCCATCAAACTCAGCATAGCAACAGCAGAAAGATTACAAAAGTGCCTCGATCATGTAGGGAAGCTCACGAGGTCTAAACCATGAAGAACAAAGAGGGGAGGAGAACATCACATAGCTACTGATCACGGACCCATGGTCCAAGGAAAACTACTCACAAGACATCCGGGAAGCATCCATGGTGGAGAGGAGACTCCCGGAGGTCAACCCTCCCTCCGGCAGGGTGCCGGGAAGAGGTCTTCTCGTGCTCCCGATCTCGGAAGCGCGGCGGCGGCGGAACAGAGGCGAGATCGCGAAAAAGGGTTCTGTCCTCGAGGGTTTCACGTCACGGGGAATATATAGGCGAAGGGGGGTAGCCAGAGGTGGACCAGGGGCCCCAGGGGGTGGCCGCGCCGGGTGGCCTCCTGGGCCACCCCTGGCTCCCCTCTGGCCCCACTCGGGCTCTTTGTGAAGCTTCCTGTATGCTGATTTTTCCTATATTTTTCCCGGAATTTTTCTGGCACTTTTTATATGGAGGAAAACTGAAATAGAAAAACAGCAGAAAACAGGAACTGGCACTGTGGTGCACTGAGTTAATAGGTTAGTCCAAATATGATCAAAAGTGTATGAAAGTGTATCTAGATCATAGCAATATCACACAAAACATGCATGGAGTAAGCAGGAATTATAGATACGTTTTGGACGTATCAGCGCCTTCCACTACACCAGCCCCGACCGCCATTGCAGCAGCCGGCATCGTCGAGCAAGTAGTGGCGGATGAGGCCCCATATCTGGTGAACAAGGGCAAGCGCAAGCGCACCGTCTATGACGACATCGACGATATGTACGAGGACGCCGCCATTGATATTTTCTCGGATGCGGAAAGGGAGGATATCGAGTTTGAGGAGGAGATTAGAGACGAAGAACCTGAGGTAAATCTATGTATCTTTATTGCTGTGGACGTAAATAAATGTATCTTTTATTGCTGTGGTGGTTACACTTAGATTACATGTTGTGATGTGTTTCCCCCTTGGCTTGTTGTGTTGTGGCCACAGCGGATGATGTATGAGGTTGTAACCTTAATTCCAGTTTGTGGTCGGTGTTTAATCTATAAAGCGGGGGGAAAGCCTACTTTGTGGATGTATTTTGATTATTCTTTGTTTTTAGTTGAATTGGGGTTTATTTGTGAAATTTTTGATTTAGTATGTCCTGATGTAAAGAATGATTTGAGGCTTTCTATTTTTTTCAATCTGGTTAAGAATATGCTCGTTGGATTTTAGTTCAATCTCGGATTAGTTTGGTTAATCCAGACTCCACAAGTGTAATTGAGCCCATTAAAGAGGATTTGCAGAGATTTTGAATAAGATGGGATTTTATCCCTCCCAATCCATGTGGATACACAGTTCAATCTGAAAGTGAAACCCAACATGGCCTAAATAAAATCTAAAGTAATGACATCATTAGGATAATTAAATATCAGAAAAGTACTATGATGCTTCCATTTTAATATTTCAATACTAGTACCCCTGTTACATGTATATTTATTAGTTTTCATGATGTTAATTTGATGAAACCAGATTATTATGACCATAAGTTTTTTATAAATTAGTAGATCTGTTATCTAATTCTGATAACTTCATATCACGAAAGAAATTAGGAAAGAAATGCTCAGTAACGATCATGTTTATTGGATGAACTATTTTCAGGTTGAATTACCTTCTAGATGCAATAAAGAGCTTTGCATGTTAACTAGTTGGTTAATCATATTGCATGTGATGTGCTTATGGTGATGTGACTTTTAAATATATTAGGGCCAGTTCTTTTGCCACTTATTTCCAGTGGTGGAAATAAGCTGCCCCTCCCCCAGCTTATTCCAGAAGCCCAACTTAATTTTTTATTTTAGAAGTTTACTAGTTAAAGATTAACTAATAGGATTCTAAAATAAAATTTCAAATTGGGCTTTTAGAATAAGCTAGGGAGGGGCAGATTATTTCCATCGCTGGAAATAAGTTGCAAAAGATCTGGCCCTTAATCAGTCCCACAGATATGGAAATTATATCCTTGCATAATTTTTTGGTAGCCCTTGTGTAGTTTGTGCTTAGTGCTATTAGCTTGTGAGCATGAATGTCCATTTGATTTTTTGAAGCCTTTTATTATATTTAGTAAAATGAATCATCTGGCTTCTAAAACTGTGTTTTGTAATTCACAGGAAACTGACAGTGAGATGGGTGATGACAAAGATAGCAGAGACAACAAGAGCCACTACATCTTGAGGAGGCTGAGGGGTGGGGAAATCAAGTACCGTCGCGGCACGTACAGTGAGATAGGCTTCCCATTCTCTGGCAGGGTGCTAGGAGAAGACTTCAAAAGCTTGATGACGCATGCCAAGGCCATTGGCATGGGATCAGCTAAGAAGTATCCGGCCAATACCAAGGCTAGTCACGCATCCTTCGTTGTCTTCCTCAGAAAGTATGTGTAGGGGCTTGAGCCTTTCTACGTCGTGCAACCACCTCCTCATGAGATGATGCCGAAGAAGCCCAAGCATTTCAAGAAGGCCAAGAACTGATGCGCTGCTTGCCTGCTGCTGCTGCCCCTGGCGCCCCTCCTATGTTATATATGTTGTTCATGAAAACTGATGTCCCATGTTTATGTTTGAACTAGTGCGCTCGGTTAAGTTTGCCGCTGGGATTGTTGCGTACTTCCGCTGCCTGGCCTGCCCCAGTTAAATTTTTTGGTGTGTGGCAGGGGGCATGGTGCTGTTTATTTTGGCCAGATTAGCACCCTGGTGATGTGTAAATAGTGGCATCCCAAGTAGTTTGTGTTCGTTAAAACTGATGTTCTGTGGTTGTACTCTTAAGTGATGCAGTAGTTTATGTTGCAAACTTGTTAATCTACCATTTTAAGTAAGTGATTGTTCTATCATATTGTATGTTTGTTTTTGCAATATATGATCACTTTTTACATTGTTTTGTTGATACTCAATCAATGGTGAAGACGATGAGATATTGCAGTCTTACAGATGGTGCATCCCTTTACTTGTCAATTGTTTGTAATGGCTACCTCAAAAAAAATTGCATTGCAGTTTGACACACATGTTTCCCAGTTTTAGTCTTTCAGATCAACTGGTGCCGATTTTCTCCTATGTTTTTTAGAGTTTACAACACAGGTTTATGCACAATCTTAACAGTCACACGTCCTCCTTCCTGGTTCCCTGTATGGATTGCATTGTGTCTATCTATAAACTAATAGATAAATTGTATGTTTTAGAAAGTTATAAATGAGGAAAATAGTTTGGAAGGTTTACGAAGTTTAGATGTCGGTGCTGACCCTGGACGGACCAACCGGCCCAGAGAATGGGTTTTCGTCGAAAACAACACTAGGAATGTCCGGATGATCACCACCACCTTTCATGTGCCCATAGTCCATGCATGAAAGGGTGGTGTGATGTGTGCATGTCTAATTTACATCTCTTATGTGACACTTATTAATAAAGTGTTCTTTATTAGATAAAGTTTACTATAGATATTTCATCAGGTTGAAAATAACCCGCAAAAAAAGAAAATAACCCATTTTTTTCCTACCAGTCCCTACTTTTTTTTGGCTAGGCAATAATTCCGCTATTGTAGGTAACTACCAATTACTCTCGGCATCTATCCCATTGAGTTCTCATCCCATAAGGTACGGTCCCAAAACCTTCTCTCCGCCGCACACACACCAGCCTCCCTACCGCCGGATATGAAGCCCACTAGTCGAGAAGGACTGGTCGTCCGGTCAATTCGTGTCCATGGCCATGCGGGGGACACCGTAATGGCAGATCGTGGACGTGTTGGGCTAACCACCGACGTCGTCGTCGATGACATGGATCTGGATCCTTGTCCCCACGAAAATGCTCTAGAATACTGAGTGTCCCATCCAAAGAAGCATCATGTCGACGAGGAGATGCAGGACACCATCGTCGATCACAAGCAGCAGCAGATGCACGACATCGCCTGCAATTCCGAAACGGTACGTATTTTACAAAACTAGATTTTCCTATAATATAAGGTTAGGTTAACCTTTAATGTATCAATATATATATATACATATATTGTGTTCAATATAGTTTATAAATTAATTGTCCCTTCAATCCACAATTGAGGGCGAATAATGTATTCTCAATTTAAAACTATATTAGTACAAAGTACATATTTTATTTTATTTTATTTTCATATGTATTTGATATTATACATGTTCATATTATTTATTTCTAATTATTCAATGTTAATAAATACATCCTTTGTAAATAATCTGTAGGCTCTATATTATCAAACAGATGGGCTATTTAAAATGGTAAAAACTGTTGCAGCTTATGTCATATATCATTTTATCTTGCAGCATTATTCTTATGATCATATGGACATTTCGGAAGAAGAGATGGATACACACACCCAGAAAACCCTTGAACAACTGCATAATGGACAATGCAAAGTGCTTAAGCGTATGGCGTTTCGATGCATGTTTTGTGGCAAATACCTGGACCCGGCTTTCATGAGTATTCTTCAGCATGCTGAAGGTGTTGCCAAGAACTTGAAATGTAGCCTGTTTTGAGGGAGAAACACAAGGCACTATCCTGGTATCTCAATGATTTGGCAGAAAAAGAGAAGGTCCGGAGAGGGCGTGATGAGAACCAACATGCCACAAAGTAGACAAATAAATGAGCCCCTAGAGAAGTTCTGGTGCGCATAAGTAGTTATCCCAGTATATTTTTTTAAATTTTGTTGAATATTTAAATTATCACAGTTATTGCTAAAGTTGAGAATATAATTTATTTTTTCATAAAAATGCATACTATTTAATTATTTTCTTTTAGTTCAAATATTTAAATCATTAAAAGTTTAGCAGTTTACGTGTTCCACAATTTTTTGTATATAAATATACCAGAGGAGAAAAATATGCAAGATCAGTTGGTGTTTTTGAAGCCACATGCAATATCAACAGCAGTTTTTTTTAGGGTTTAATGAAAAGCAAACCTGTGGACCATATGGCCTACATGGGCATTCTGGGATATTATCTGTCATGCAGTTTTGGTAACTACCGAAAAGTTGCACATGATCCGGCCCGCTTTTTGTTCCTTTCTCGCTTTGGGCTCCTACAGTCGTACTCAACACTAGTAGACAAGCGAGCGGTGCCCCCCACCCACCACCCCAACCCATCTCCTCCATTCCCACCTCACGTCCAGAAACAGAGAGGCGACGCAGAGGGCGACGGCAAGGGTTTGCGCCACCTGACCTTGGCCGCCCCCGTCTTCTCCAGATCTCCCGGATCCGAGAGTGTACCCGCTTCCCCTATCGTGGCCACGGTTCTCCATTGTTTCCTCGTAAGAAAGATCCGACAATCGCCCCTAGTTTTAAGATTTGACCTCCCCTCCGCAATCACCGGCCACGCCACCCCAAGCTCAAGTGCTTCCAGCTTGAAACAAGTCTTCTCCAGCTACATCTACTAGCTCTGCCCAAGGTAAGTTCGATCTTTGGTGCTCCTTGCCATTTCCCCATCTAGCAGCACTGCCCAAGGTTAAATCTGAGTCTAGTATGTGTGCATGATTCTAATATAGCCGAATTGCTGATAACTAATAGTTCATATTGCAAGAAGTACTTTACTATTAGATATTGTGGCAATGTACTGTAATCATCATTTTAATTGATCTAATGCGTAGTAGTAAGTAATGAAGTACTGGAAATTAGGGAATAAATAGCCTTTACCATTAAATTGATACCTTATTTTGTCAAGATTACACATTAAACCCCGTTTGCTGTGCCGTCCAAGTTTGGGAAGAGAGTTCCAAATGAGTGGGTTATCATCAATGATCTACCTCTGGACAGGGGTGCGTGAAAGTTAGCTATCCACGTGACAGAACAATGATTTGGTTTCGCTATCATATGGGTTTCAACAATATGTATGCGAATAGAATCATCCTATTAATATATGGTGCTGACAAGTCCTAATCTAAGACCGATTGATTTCATATATCATTTGCACTCATTTGTTCATTGAAATGCTTTCAACAGGTTCCAATGGCAAGGGAAATCATCATCATCGACAGCAGTGATGAGAGTGATCCCCTGACCACCTCAGATGATGTTTCAGATGGCAGTGATGGATATAGCACTGATGATCATTGTGATGGACATGGAGATGCTAGAGATTGCAGTGATGGCTTTAGCACTGATGATAATTCTGATGGAGATGAAGACTGCAATAGCATCGTGACAGTAAGAGGTAAAGTTGTACATAGCTGTTCAGATATTAAACAAACCGTGAACTTTGAAAAGTTCAGGTTGAGTTAAACCTACCTAACTTTACTCTGTTTAGGTTCTAGTTGACCTTGTTGGTTTCTTTCCAAATCAACATTGATTCATCTAGAGCTTAAACAGAGTAGAGTTTTTGGTTGATAGTTTTATTTTTTGAAATATTCAATTTCCTCATTTTTTTCTGAGATGTTGCTCTGTGTGTGCGATTTGGATAGCTCTGTCGTTATTTTTATTTAATAGAAGTAGGCATTGATATATATTCAAGTGCTGATGTTCTACATCTTTTTTATGCAATTGTGAACTATTCTGTCATCTTAATATTTGTGATATAGGTCCGCGTACCAAATGGGAATTTCGTTTCGAAAAGCACATCTTTTATGGCAACGTTGTGTCGCTATCCTTGTGGAGGTTGGACTTTCTCGAATCCATAGTAAAAGAGTTCAAACCTAAACCTCGCATACCATACTATGTTTGCACCGTCACTCGCTCGTCAATCATTGACGGGAAGAGTAATATGGTAACCGCTTTGACCTTTGTTTTTGCTCAGCACATTTCACAAGTTAACATGCCAGCATCTTACATTATTTATTACTTTGTTCCATTAGCTCTTCTCAGTGGATTACAGTCAGAAGTACCTCAAATAATATCTACGAGAACCCATGGTTTTTCCTGTCACCAACGAGTACTACAAGGGAAGTAAAAATGTCCGGTTCATGATGGGCAAGAGTGACGGGCGTGCAATCATGACGCAAAACTGGGGAGAAGTCATCAAAGATGCCATGATGGAAGAAAAAGAAATGGTTGTGTTCAGGTTCACGGTAGGGAGGAATGGTAGACTGAAGGTGAACGTGGCCAGTGGATGATGCTGATTTGACCCACGCGAATGAAGCCTTGTTAACGTTAGTTGTTTAACGTTTGTAGTTATGCAGTAACTTGAACTTGGTAATATCCACTTTTGGGTCCAACTGGATATGAAGATGTTCCAGGTTGTATTTTGTGGCCTACTAGTTGTGATGTAGTTGGAACTTTGTATTTTCTATGCATAACAGCAACTTGGTAGTATCTACTTTTGGGTCATCTGGATGATCCAGCTTGTGATGTAACTGGAACTTTTCTGTATGAACTCTTGGGTCCACCTAGTGTTTTGTGATCATCCTGTTCAAAATTTCCTTTCATAGCTTGGTGTACCCTAACAATGAGTTTTCTCAAAAGCTGGACGATTCAAAGAAAAAAAAGGGAAGAAACAAAAAGCAAGGAGAAAGGGTGTGCATGACGTACCAGCTCCAAGGGATACATCAAGGACTGGTACAATTACTTGTAGTAATTGTAACAGGCAAGGCCATAGGTGGACCATGTGTGGGGATGCCCTGAAATCACAGTTCCAAGTGAGGAGAAATAAGCACCAGGTATTGTTACTGATCTGTTTGTGATGATTATTTCCTGCCATTTTACTATGTGCCATGATCTATTTGTTGCCTTTGATGACTACTTCAGGAGAACAGGGCTCACTATCCATCTTCATCTGCTTCAGCACCAGCAGTTGCAGCAGCTCCAAGACCAGCACCAGCACCAACACCAACTGCTCCAGCTAGAGATGCTAGTACAGCTGCTGCTACATCTAGAGCTGCTAGTATAGTTGCAACCTCTACATCAACAACCAATGCAACTTCCAGAAAGAGGAAAAGCACAACTGCTCCATCTACTTCTGTTAGGGTGTGTTGAATTTAAACCCTTCTCTTAGGGTGTGTTGAATTGGAACTTGTTGTTTGGTCTGTTAAATTTGGACTTGTATCATAGTGAGCTCTGTTTGCTCTGAATTTAATCATAGTGAGCTCTTTTTGCTCTGAATTTAATTATAGTGAGCTCTGTTTGCTCTGAATTTAATCATAGTGAGCTTCTCCATCTTCTGTATTTTGACATGAACACTAAAATTAGTTTGGTGTTTTTTACAAAGTTTTGAAAATTATGTTGCTTCCATCTTAGGAGTTATTTTCAAACAACATTCTAATTTTTTTAATTGAAAAACTGAAGACGTCATGCATGTTAATTTTAAAAATTGTAGAATATATTTAAAAACACTATTTTTTAAACAACATTTTATTTTTAAAAATTGTTTCTAAAAAGAACATGCTATTTTTAAAAACAACATTCTCTTTTAAAAATCAACATGCTATTTTAAAAAACATGACGGTATTTTGAAAGTAGCAATGCGGTTTTTAAAAAACAACATGCTATTTCTAAAAACTCCTGAGATGGAAATTTTTAAAATAGCGTAATGGTGAACATGCTATTTTTAAAAACAACATCCTATTTTTTTAAACATCACGGTAATTTGAAAAGAGGACTGCTTTTTTTTAAAACAACATGCTATTTTTAACATAACATAATTTTTAAAATAGCTCTGCTGTTTTTTTAAATAGCATAATTGATGAACATGCTATTTTTAAAAACATCACAGTATTTTGAAAATAGCACTGTTGTTTGAATAATCAACATGCTATTTTGTAAAACATAACGAAATTTTGAAAAATTTCCACTCCATCAAATAAAGGCACGAAAGCACACATATATAAGTGTTACAGGTGAAATAAGATCCAGCATTTTATAAGTGTTATAAGTGTTACAGGTAAACTGCCTAATTAATTTCGTTCTCAAAGTTGCACCCCAGTATTTTATTCTTCTCTTTTCTTTGTGTAATCCTGTGCAGCTAAACATCTCGTGTCGATTTACAATTTCCTTTCCTTCATGAATTAATATTTATTAATAGGATACAAACGAAGATTGGAACTTTTACATTACACATGAACACAAAACCGTGTCACACTAAACACTTACTTCACTGATTTTCTCTCCAAAGAAGTAGATCCCAACTTCACTGCTCTTATTCTTGTAGCTTTACCAACAACTTGTCCTGTACTGCCCTTCGTAGAGCGTTTCCTGGAACAGTTCAGAGACATCAACACGGTACTAACAATGGACAGACAATGTACATCAGTTATGAAAATTCAAACACCAACTTCACTGGTTTTGTTCGCATGCCCTCAGCTGGAACATTTCTAGCAGGCGCTTCCTTGTCCTTTTGTCTCTCCTTCGTACGAGGTTTCACCTTTCCAACGCATTTGCGTTTCCTGCAAAGAAAGAAATAGATGAATATACTGTCGTTGAAATAAGCTTGTTTAATTACGCAACACAATGTTGTGTACTCACTTCTTTTGCTTTGAATTTTCTTCAGCTCCCTCCAGTTGTCTCTTCCTACCTCCCACAACCTTACCATTTTCTGCATCATCGAATCCTCAATCTTCTGAATCTGATCCTGTCTCTTCTTCTTCATTTGAATCTGTCTGTTCTTCTGCATCTGAAGCTGCATCTTCTTCTGCATCTGAATCTGTCTCTTCTTCTATATCTGAAACTATTTATTTTCTCTTCGTCCTCCTATTTCTCTTTGGTTTCTCCGAACCTTTGCTGCCATAATTGAAGAAAAATATTTTAAGACTCAGACATAAGAAATTACAATGTGACGTATGGAAATGAACATAGAAATAAACATGAGAACTAACTTCATTTTCTTTTTTTTGCATCTCATCTTTTCACGCATAGATTTCATCCTCTTGTTGGATTCTTTGGTAGTTGGTCACCCTTTTGGAACTATTTTGATTGGGTCTTCGACATCGTCGGTGAAGCATTCGCGAGCATCAGAGAAAATGCCGGTAAAGGAACAAACGTTTTATGGCCTTCATCATATTCAGTTTCTTCTCCATCCAATATACTCCTAAGAAACTCCATCACCTCTTGTGACGTTGTATCGCTAGCTGCGGTTGTGAATAAAGCATCATTAGCCATGTTGCGTAGTTTATGATACTTTTCCATGTGCTCAGACCATACGTGAGTATTCGCAGTCCTCTTAGAACTGTACGTTGGCTTCGCATGCTTTGTCCATCTTTTCTTCACAAAAATATTTGGATATTCGCGTACACCCATATGATCCAGAACACAAAATATATGTGCGCATGGGTAATCCTGACTTTCCATCCTTGCACATTGACAAGTTGCAGCAGACAGTTTATTATTACTGAATACACAAGTCACGCGATATTGAAATCCCACATACTTAGCATCCAAGCCTTCCTTATCCAACTTTTTTTCTTCCAACTCCTCAGCTTCCACACCTTTCAAGTCTTGAGGATCCTCACCATCCAAGATTTTTGCATCTAAGCCCTTGGCATTTTACGTTCCAATTCTTTAGAAACCTTAGCATCGCAGTGCTCGTCATCCTTACCTTGCAGGTCTTTAGCATCCTTGGCATAAGGAACTTTATGATATGGTACTTTCCGCAAAACATCATAGTTAACCAAACCAGAACACTCAGCCCTGTCTGTAACCTGCCAATTTGTTCCTTCGACAACCTGACGCTTTACCTTCCCAAACATCACAGGAGTATAAATATAAGATGCAGGAATCTCCATAGGGTGTGCAGTAATTTTAGTGAAGGGTATCGTATATGATGCTAAAAAATCTAATGCTCTTTCATTCTTATGCATAATCGAAACATAGTTCTCAACATGCTGCAACATATCAACAAGTTTCATCTTCCTGTTGAGGTGCACATGAAGCCTTGAGTTGAGAGACTCACTCCTCTGATTACTCATCATTCCTAGGAAATATATACTCTTTGTGTACGCAGCAGCCCACTTCTTTCTCAGCTCATACATTCTGTTAAGCCATGAGACCTGGTTCCCATTTTTTTCACCTTTTTGGCCCCCCTTCCTTTTCCCTTTTTGTTCCCCTTTTTAGTCACATTGAACTTATCCATGAAAGCCTCCCATTGTCTCTCAAATTCATCAACATACCAACGACGGTAAATGAATTTCTGGAATTCCTTTCTCTTTTCCTTCCGAAGGTGCACAGCCATATTCTCCTCGATATGCCACGTGCACAAACGATGATCTCTGTTCGTCCAGACAGTTGCTATTGCTTTAGCCATCGACGTGTCCCCATCAGTGATTGCTGAACTGGGATGCCTCTGGGACATTTTCCTCCAAAAATATGGTAAGAAGCCATTGGTACGATTCAACTGTCTCATCTGAAACTAGCCCGATCCCATAAAGAACTGTGTTGCGGTGATGGTTTAGACCAACAAATGGGACAAATGGAAGCCTATACCTGTTAGACCGGTATGTACTGTCAAACACCATGACACCACCAAAGGCAACATAGTCAATCCAGGATTGTGAATCAGCCCAGAATATGTTACTCAAGTGGCATTCGCTGTCTTTGGTGTATTGGTAAAAGAATTCTGGGTCTGCTTGCTTCTGTGCTAGCATGTAGGTTAGCAAATATCTAACATCATTGCCTTATATCCTTTTCCTCTTCTGAATAGAAACATGATTATATAGGTCCCGATCTATAAATCCAAGGTTGTCGAGACCTCCGGCATTCTTCTCCATTACATTCATAATCGGATGTGTTCGTAGTCCACCGACAGCGTACTCGATGACATCCGCCTTCTGCGCGTCAGTCAATGTACGATGAGACGATAAGTATGAGTAAGATCAGGAGGGACGAACGGATGGTTATGGTCGTCCACAAAATTCTTGACGAACCAGCGGCCATCGCCTTTTTCTTGTAGCTGAACCTGAAAGAGAGCAGGACACCCACAATGAGAAAGACCCCTTGGTGTCCTTATTGTTACAGCTCTGTCAATGTGCTTAGAGGCCCGAAATCCTTGTTTGCAGCACTTGTATGTCCGTCAGTATGCATTTTCTTTCAAACCACTATACTTGAGATCATCCTTTCTAACCCCAAAACCTTTTCTTCTGGCATACTATAGATAGAATCTGTAGGCTTCATTCTCAGTCCTGAAAGTTTTGTTCACAATGTTTAAGTATTCCATATACTCACTCAGGTCTATTTTTTTGTCTTTACCATCCATGCGTATATCCTCCATTCCCTTGTTGTTCATGCCTACATCATCCATGCGTATATCATTGACGAGGGTCGACCTCGGAAAATCCTAGGGTTAGGTTCCCTAGGTTTCGTGTAGGAGGAAAGACAGCGACGTGGCTTGCGCGTTGGTAGGATTCGGAGGTGACAAGCGACACATGGGGCACGATTTACCCAGCTCCAGGCCCCCGAAGGGAAACCCTACATGTTGCTTGTCTGATCTTGTATTGATGATGATGTACAGAGTTGCCGTGAGGGCTTTGGTGGAGAGAGATCTGTCTAGTTCTATGCGTGGGGATTGAGATGAGTTGTGAGCTGACCTCTAGAGAGGTGCCCCTGCCTCGCTTTATATAGTTATCCAGGTAGGGGTTTACAAGAGTCCTAATCAATCTACAAGTAAGAGTCCTTGTCTTGCGCCTCAATTCTTCGGCTTCATGTCTTATTCCATCATGTCGGTGTCCACGAGTAGGCCTCTGGTGGGCCGCCAGCCATGACACGCACCAGGTACCCTCACGTAGAGGAGTCGTGGGGTCACCCCCTCGTCAATCATCCATTCCTTCATCATCCATGCCTGCATCATCCATTCCTTTGTCATCCTTTCCTTTTCCGTCCATGCCTACATCATCCTTGCCTTTATCGTCCATTTGCTGCCAACGAAAACACATATACCATGTTACAGTTCATCAACAAATCCTAAAAACCATGTAGATCATCAAACAATACTAAAAACCAGTATATCCTCAATTCCATATTGATCAAATAAAATTCTTGAATACCATGTATAGCATCAACAAATACTAAAAATCTAGTTGCTTACATGTTAGTGCTGATGCGATGACCGGGGATCTGGCGCACGGCGTCGCCTTCCGCCAGGATTGCCTGCCGGGAAGGGGGTTGGGCTGGGGTGTGAGGGCGATGAGTCTGTGAGTATGGGGACCGGTAGATGGGGAGGAGGGAGTGCGACAGCGAAGGGATCACACACGTTAAGAGGGGGCGAAGGCGAAGGAGGAGAGAGGGCGGGCGACGGCGCCGTGCGGCGGTGGGGAGGAGGGATAGCGATGGCGACGGTGCCGACGGTTTAGGGCTCGATGAACAGATGATGATGAACAGATCGATTTGAAACAGAGGAGTGTTGTACATTATAATTGATAATAGATTATTGTTTTAATTTATTATTATTAAAAAATTCGGACGATACTACCCTCGGCGCATTTTTTTGAGAGATTTTATCTTTTTTTTTAATATCAGATTTTTTGGGGACCATAATACCCCTGGACTTTACTAAAGCCCATGTAATTAGGACCGTCAGATCGCTAATATGATACACCCCTCTAGGTGTATCATGATGTACCGTAAAATCTCTCTATAAATAAATCTGCAAACATTGAAGCGTCATAGATTTCACATAGGATTTCATATTGATTGGTTTTGCTTTACGTGCACGTTTAGGACTCCCATCTAACATGCATGTCCGAACTTGGGCTTAGCCACCGTGAGGCTATGTTCCATGTTGGTAAATCTCAGCCATTGACATATTTTAGCATTGCATTAGCAAATCTCAGCCGTTCCTTTTCTTCTATTTTAAGTATATAATAGATAACTTTGTTGAATTATGTGATATGAAAAAGTATAAAGAAGTAGAAGGTGATGTTGTTAAGCTCAAGCTTTTTCCTTTCTCTTTGAGGGACGGAGCTAAAATCTGGTTTCAATCTTTGCCTAGGAATAGCATAGATTCTTGGGATAAGTGCAAAGATGCTTTTATTGGGAAGTATTACCCACCTGCTAAAATTATCCAATTGAGGAGTAACATTATGAATTTTAGGAAATTGGATAATGAACACGTTGCCCAAGCTTGGGAGCGTATGAAATCACTTGTTAAGAAATGCCCTTCACATGGTATGACTACCTGGATGGTTATCCAGAAATTTTATGCAGGTTTGAACTTTACCTCGCGGAACCTGTTAGATTCGGCCGCGGGAGTAACCTTTATGTCAACTACACTTGGGGCTACTACCAAACTTCTTGATGAGATGATGACCAACTATTCCCAATGGCACACCGAACGCGCTCCAACAGGTAGGAAGGTAAATTCTGTCGAGGAAATTACCTCCCTAAATGATAAAGTTGATTTTATTATGTCTCTACTTACCAAGCAACCCTCTATTGATCCTCATGATGTTACTTTAAATTCTTTGGTTTCTCGGGAACAAGTAGATGTGAATTTCATTTTCGGAAACAACTTTAATAATAATTCTTATAGGGGCAACTTTGCTAGTAATCCTAGACCGTTCCCATTCACTTATGGGAACAACAACACTTACCCTAGCAATATGAACCCCACCTCTGAACTAGAGAGTATGCTTAGAGACTTTATCACTACCCAAAAATCCTTCAACAAGAATGTGGAAGAAAAACTAGCTAAATTAGATAATCTTTGTTTGAAGGTAGACAGCTTAGCCCTTGATGTTGAGATGTTAAAAATTAGAACCTCTCCCCTTGAGGAGAGCAAAGCCACTCCTATTAATGCTATCCAGTTACAAATAAATGAAAATATTAGGATGATGGCTAAACTTAAAGAAAGATGGGCTAGAGAAAAAGAGGAAGAGGATAGAATTAAGAGCCTTCCTACACACCACACAGTTGCCACTATCCAAATTGTTGAGGACACTGAAACTATTAGCACCCAATGCACTCCTGGTCCCATTGGACCTATTAATGGTGATAGTAATACCTCAACCGTAGAAGAAGAGACTCCTATGAACATAGAGGGTTTCAAACAAGTGAGCTTAGATGACACTACTACCACCTTTGATAGTAGTGATATTGATTTTTATAGTTGCACACTCTCAGAAGTTATCAGCTTATTACACAAAATGTCTAGAGACCCCCCAAACTAGCACACTTAATCTTGGCTTCACGGAGCATATCACAAATGCTCTTATCAAAGCTAGGGAGTAGAAGCTTAGGATAGAAGCCTCCATACCTAGGAATCTAGATGATGCTTGGAACCATATGATAAAAATTCAATTAAACAACTTCTCTTGCTATGCTTTATGTGACGTTGGAGCTAGTACCTCCGTCATGCCCAAAAGAATGTATGATATGCTTGAATTGAAACCTTTTGATTCATGTTCTTTTGGTGTTCGCCTTGTCGACTCTTCCGTAAAGAAACCTTTGGGGAAGATTGATGATGTTCTTATCATTGTCAATGACAATTATGTTCCCGTGGATTTTATTATTATGGATATAGAGTGTGAACCTTTATGTCTAATTATTTTGGGACGTCCTTTTCTTTGCACCGTTGGTGCTATCATTGACATGAAAGAGGGGAATATAAAATTTCAATTCCCTCTCAAAAAGGGGATGGAACACTTCCCTAGAAAGAAATTCAAGTTACCTTTGGAGTCCGTTACACGGGCTAGCTATTCTCTTTCTCTTAATAAAACTTGATTCTTCTTTTTCCTTATGCCTAGCTTAAAGGCGTAAAAGAAAGCGCTTGTTGGGAGGCAACCCAAGTTGTTTTTACTTCTGTTTTTAGTGGTCTTGATGATTTTTACTACTTTAGCAACATCATTGTATCTTTATTTTTCAAGCCTTGTGCCAAGTATAGCCTCATATGACAAGGGAAGTGAAAGTTGTGACATGCTGTCTAGAAAACAGATTCTGTCCTCGTGACGGGAAAAAACAGAATAAATTACCAGTTCATCTTTTTGAGCTGAATGTTTTACACAGCGTGGTCTATACAATCACGGAACTTTCGTATGTTCTGAGTTTTTGATTCGAGTTGCAGAAGTACCCCTAAATGATTCTTTACTACCTGATGTTCTGTTTTTCACAGATTCTGCCACGTTTTGTCTCTCCTAACTTTTGCAAACCTTAAGCTTGCTTTTTCTTTGCAAAAACCTTTGGCAATCTTGAGAAACAGTAGCTATTCAAGAATATCTTTATATCCAGTGGGGAAAAATTATTTATTAAGGGTACTAACCTCTCTAATCAGCTTATGATGAGTTGTGTATGAAGGGAGTTTTCAAGTGTGCGATGGAAGATGATAAAAGAAGATTCGGGAGTGTCAAGCGCTCAAGCTTGGGGATTGCCCCATGCATCCCCAACAAATATTCAAGGAGACTCAAGCTTCTAAGCTTGGGGATGCCCCCGAGCATCCCCTTCTCCATCAACAATCATCAGTTCGTCCTTCGTCTCACTATATTTTTATCACTTCATGCGTTATGTGCTATGCTTGGAGCGTCTCGCTCTTAGGTTTTATTTTTATTTTTCTTTAGCTTTCCTTTCTGTTAATAACAAGTTAGATCCCGTCTTACTTTGTGTGGGAGAGAAACACGCTCCACTTTCAAAATCTAGAACACATCATAGGATTCTTCATGCCTATCTTTTTGCTGTTGTGTGTTCTTTATCTTTTCGTAGCTACTGCCATGTCTATTTTTAGTCTTAGTTTGTCTTAGCAAGAGCCTTGGATTTTTTTTAGTTTGTCGCTAGAATTCTCTTTAGTCTTCATGTTTATCTTGTTAAGAGAGTTGGTTGTTGCACTGAGTTATGTCTTGTTTTTGAGAAGTAGGTAATTGAGGTTGCTATTTAATCTTAGTAGTAACTTGCAATAGTTTTGAGGTATTGATGTGAGTAATGTTTGAACTTTTGGTGTCAAGAGCTCTAGCCTATTAGTGATAGGTGTCGTATTTTGGGCAATCCGTCTGTTCTTTTAAAAAACCTACAAAACTAGTTGACAACTCTATCTACTAGATGGATCACTACTCTTCTGAGGGGTCAAATATTAGAGTACACTCACATACCATACCCCCATACACTCCTCCTCGAGGTACTTGTCTCTTTGTGAACCTCCTTATTAGATTGAGAGTTATTGATAATAAGTGCATGAGTTCTTCGGACTAATGTAAGTATTGAAAGTTGACACTTCCACCTCCTCATATTTGCTAGCCAATCATGTGCCGTGCATTGCCTCCTTCTCACTCCGAGAGTTGGCATCCACCTTCGCCGGTACATCCAAACCCTTGGCATGATACGCTCTGTCATCATAAACTTCCTTATATCTTTCCTCAAAACAGCCACCATACCTACCTATCAAGGCATTTCCATTGCCTTTCTGAGATATATTGCGATGCAACATCCACCTCTTCATGACTTGATCTTCATGTCATACATGTTCCTGCTACACTGGCAGCGGCATACATTGCATACATCATGATAGCTACATCTTCTTTATGATTTGAGTACCTTGTAAAGTGTGAAAGATCTTCTATACCCTCTTGTAAATTAGAGTGTTGCCCTTGAGTGAGGAAAAGATCCCAAAGTGGACAAAATAAAAGATCCCAAAGAGGACAAATGAGAGTTAAATAGAAAGAGTCATTGAGGCCACCAAAAAAATACAAAAAAATAGAAAAAAGAGAAAAGGAAAATAAAAAGAGAGAAAGGGGCAACACTACTATCCTTTTGAAAGATCCACACTAGTACTCCCTCTTATCCTTGTACTCCATAGAGATGATCATGCATATAGCTATGTGGGGACCTTCACACTATAGAACTTGGCTTGCATATTCCAAGGATGAGCCTCCTCAAAAGATCTCTAGGTCTTCATGAGCGAGCAAGTTAGATGCACCCCCACTAGTTCCATTGGAAAGATTTTCAGCTCGTATGTGCATCTGTTGCATGGCAATCCCTACTCCTCACATCATATCTATCATTTGGCCTTCTCGCCTATGATTGTCCTCATTGATGTGAGCCTCTTTCTGATCCTTTTTTGTCTTCCTCCTCCACCATATTCTCTCTTTGTCATCCTAAGTGTCAACTCTCATGCTTACGCTCATCCATTGCATGAGTGCTCAAAATATCGAAAAAGGAGTGGATCAAATTGACTTGTACATGGCTAGTGGTCTGGGGACGAGTCAAGATAAGATTCCAAAGAAGACCAAGTGTGAAACATTAGTACATTGAGTTCTCAACACAAAAATACTTTTTTTCCTCGTATTCCATATCCCCCTTCTTGCACGCAAACACTATCTGGAGACATTCGAGTCACGGACTGCGAGAGCTCTTGCACCTAATGTTCTTTCGTTGCTTGTTTCAATGCAAATATAGAATCTTGCATGTTATGAATTGAATTGAATTACATACCTTGATTGTTTTACTTTTTGAAGTTCTTATATGGTTGCTAGCATGTCACCACATAAATTGTGCCTGTTATCATTTACCTACTCGAGGACGAGCAGGAATTAAGGTTGCGGATGTTGATACGTCTCAAATGTATCGATAATTTCTGCTCGCTCCATGCATATTTTGTGTGATATTGCTATGATCTAGATACACTTTCATATACTTTTGATCATATTTGGACTAACCTACTAACTTAGTGCACCCCAGTGCCAGTTCCTGTTTTCTGCTGTTTTTCTATTCCAGGTCTCCCCCATATTAAAAATGCTCCAAAAATTCGGGAAAATCGGATAAAAAATCAGCGCAACAGAATTTTCCAAAAGCACCCAAGTGGGGCCATGGGGCCACCACCAGGGGCCCAGGCGGCCACCTGGCGCGGCCAGGGGCCTAGCCGCGCCAGGGGGTGCCTGGACCCCTGGTGGCCCCCCTGGCTGCCCCCCTTCGCCTATTTGTTCTCCGTCACGGGGAAACTCCGAAGACAGAACCCTATTTTGCAATCTCGCCTTTGTTCCGTCGTCATCGCACTTCCAAGATCGGGAGCACCATCAGGACCCTTCCCGGCACCCTACCGGAGGGAGGATCGAACTCCGGGAGCTTCTCCTCCACCATGTACGCTTCCCAGATGTGTCGTGAGTAGTCTACCTTGGACCATGGGTCCATGATCAGTAGCTCTGTGATGTTCTCCTCCCCTCTTTGTTCTTCATGGTTTAGACCTCGTGAGATGCCCTACATGATCGAGGCACATATGTAATTCTTCTGATGTTGCTATATTGAGTTTGATGGGATCCGATGGATTATGAGTTTATGTTCAGATCGTGATAGAGTAATATATTTGGTTTTGATCTCTTATATTTTTGTTCCTAAGTAATTCTTGCATGTTCGTTGTTGTTTATTGCTTTGGCCAAGTGGTGGATAGTAACTCCAAGATGGAACGTTATGCTCGATTGTGGGTACATGCCCCTGATGACACGCTTGAGTGACAGAAACATGAGTCTAGGGGATGTGTTGTGGCCACAAGGGGTAAAACAACGGTGCTTGTAACCGCGGTTGCAAGGATTGTTTACTTTACGCAAAGTTCTTTTAATGCAGCTGTTTGTTGCTTTGGGTTTACACTTTGGGTGGGACTCGCAACTTAATACCAGCGAGATGTTCTGGATAGATATCTCAAGGTGGATGATTAGTAGTAGATGTAGATGGATTTCGGTCTAATTATTTTGGCGTACTGCCCATGCTTTTGAGCCTCTTCCTTTCTTTTGTAACATAGTTAGCATTGTTGTGCGTTTATAATCTTGTCAATTGCCCATCTGTAATTTGTTTACCTCGCATAGCAGTTTTATCGTTTTTTGGGAGAGAGACATCACTAGTGAACATCACGGGACCCCGGTCCATATTCTCATCATTGTTTACAAGCTATTTCCTTTTCAAGTATTTACTTTCAGCTGCTATCATTATTATTATCCCTTGTGTGTTTGATCCTTTGTAAACAACAAGACCAGAGAGATTGACAACCTCTCTGAACTTCGTTGGGAGCAAACTTAATTGTATTGTGTGCAGGTCCAGGAGAAGCAAGTGATTCTTTTCAGAAGGCGCATCACTTGCCGCACCACCTACTTATCATTGCCGGAGTCCTACCAGAGACAAACCCTATCCTCTACATAGGGGAAATTTGTTGCTATCCTCCATCTCACCTTCCACTTGGGGTAACCAACGAAGGGCGAGAAGCCATTTTCACTTCCACGCCATTGTCTACACCATCACCATCAAGGAACGTAAACATGCAGGAGTAGGGCTTTTAGTCTCCGGACGTCCTGAACCTGGGTAAACATCTGTGACGCCCCTAAAATTAGACCGTGTACAGTAATCATACACGCAAGGTACACGATCGAGATCAGGGACTCACTATAAGGTATCACAACACAACTCTACAAATAAAATAATACAAGCTGTTTAATACAAGCCAGGGGCCACGAGGTCTCAAATACAACAGCTCGAGAGCACAAAGTTAGCGGTAGCAATAGTATCTGAGTACAGACACAGGGTACACATGATCTTCCTTAAGAAGGCTAGCACAAAATAACAACGATCGAAAAGGCGAGGCCTCCTGCCTGGGAACCTCCAAAGTACTCCTGGTCAACGAGGAACTCGACGTCGTAGAAGGCATCGAGAATCTTCATGTTGCGGTGGTCGGCATCGGGGATCTCCTGCTCCTGGACTCCAAAGCTCCAACGTCGACTACAGCGGGCGATCAGGCAAAACAAAAAGGGGGAAATAAAGCAAAGGTGAGTATCTAGCATACCCGCGAGTCTTACGTCCTCTACTAAGCATTTATGCATGGTATCAAATGGAAAGGGGAGGCAATATATAGTGGACTACAAGATAGAAATCATAGTAAGGGTAAGAAGCTAGGCCTATCAAAGACTAGCATCTTCCGACAAGTCTTGCAGCATGAGGAGAGAATAGCCAACCGTTAATATAAAGCATAAAATAACAATGCAGAAGAAGTTGCTGCAGCATTGTATAATAATAAGTTGTAATAATTAGCAATGCCTCCGAGATCACCTCCTCGACATCCCAGCGAGGAAGAAAACCCGGAACCATACAGTTTAATAATAATAGTTTGTAGTGGTAAGATCCAGCTTCAGCATAAAGCGTCCTGTTACCGTGGACACGGCTATTCGAATAGATTAATCTTCCCTGCAGGGGTGCACTTGTGTTAAACTACACGGACGGATCTCCAGGGTGGCGGGCACCTTGTTAGGGAACTCTCCACCGAGGCTATCCGACACACCGTAGCCCATCTTTCAAACTCAATAGAGAGGTCATCCGCCGGTCTAAATCCTAAGTACGCAGGGCCTTGGACCCCAACCCGAACGTACTCCTGGACGATGCGTGACTGGCCGGTGACGTTAAATCGAATCCAAATAAGATACCACCGCGCGAGCAAATAAGACAACACCACTTCCCGGCAATCAGCCCGCAGTAGTGCTGACGTCTGAAGAGTCCTCGGACAACACTACGAAGCAGAGGAGTCCATAACTCGTAATTCCCGCGTGTAGGCAGCGCGTATAAGCCAAAAGGCTACTCAATTCATCCGCCGAACCATTTAGCATTTTAATTAACCTGCGTGACAACCATTATCGTTGCCTCGACTTAACTGACCCGCGGACAACGACAGCAGTCAGGACCACCAGTACATCAGTGCCTGCCTTGTTGTCCCACCAAGTCTCTGCGGTTACCAACAAGGTGAATCGTCCCCTTACCTTGTCTCGCGTGTGCTCCTGGAGGAGCTCGACTTTCGTGGTTTGGAAACTCTCGCGGCCGACGATCAAGGGCCAAGCATACCGGTATACTGGTCGTACCCTCCATGTCGTCCCGTCGCAATACCACTCGCGGGCACCGTTGGGTCGCCCGACTTCTTACCTGAAGGACAACTGTGTTCAGGTCCCTAGGGAGGCAATACAGAGTCAGCAACGAGTGGAGTACGAGGATTACTCCTCGATAGCTCCACTTGATGTGGCTCGGCAGAGCCGAGGTAGGGGCGTTAGGAGGTGTCTGCATTGTACCGTACCTGTGCGGTTATAATATTTGTATCCACGTTCACTCCCCTGAGTGATCACGGCCCTCTATCTAATCCTAGCTAACAATGCGCAGGGCTCACTGCTGAAATATAATATATATAATAAGCGGCATAGGATAAAAGAAGGTACATCAAGGGGCGACAAAAAAAGGATATGCAATTGAATAGGATTGTAACGTAGCAGCAGCAGTAACAATGCCTACTGCAAGAAAGTACGGAAAAGATAGGCGATATCTGGGGAAGAGAATGGCTCTGCTTGCCTGGAAGCTCGACGGTAGAGGTACGGTCGTCGTCGACGTAGTCGATCACAGGGGCATCGGCAGTGGTCGTCGGGACTACCGGACAATAAGAGAGGGGGAAGAAACAATAAATACACAACAATAATAGAAAAACAAATACTAGACATGGCAAACGCAATGTTAACGGTGTTCTAACGCGGTACAATGTATTATGCTTGGCGCGGGAATTCATCCGGGGATGAACTGCCCCAGACAGGGTGAACGGAGGGGGAAGTTACCATGCCGGAGGTGTCGTGGACATCTGACAAACATGTGAAAAGTGCATCAGTGTTAGTTGATCCATTGTAAACAACTTTCGTGTTCAGAATAAATTCATCCGGTGGCCACGGCGGGGCACGGCCCGACGAGAAAATGAGCTACGGCGGCGGATTGATGGAGGGGAGAGGGGGAAAATGGGAGGAAGCTCACGGCGAGGCGCAGGGGGTGGCAGAGGGCTCGGAGGTGATGCGGTGTAGCCGGAATTTGTCGGCGAAGACGCGGCGGTCGGCGGGAGAATTTGGCCCGATTCTCGGGAGGTTGAGGTCTTCGGCTCAAGCTGGCGGCTGGGGGTGGCGAGGACGAGCGCGGCGCAGCTCCTGGACAAGCTGGCGCGCCCCGTGGTGGCCTCCGGCCGCGTCGACGCACGACGACGGCGACGGTTCCGCCGCGGCGAGCTCCGGGAGGGGCAGAAGAGAGTGATGAAGGGGAAATGGAGGGGGTGCAGGGGCAGTTGGAGGCGTCGGCCTTATCCACCGAGGAGAGGGGGAGCAGGTAGGGGCAGGTGAGGGCGAGGGGGGGCCAGGCAGTGGCCATGGCGCCCTGTCGCCGTGCAAGTGGGGGTGGGGGAACAGTGAGAGGTAGGGGATGGGATAGGTGGGCTGGGGTTGGGTGGGCCTCGCCCCAGGCAGGATTTAGGGTTTTTCCTTTATTTTCTTTTTTCCAACAGTGTAAACCTTCTGTTCTAATTTTATCTGATTATCAAATGATTTTTGTTAGATGTAAAACTTGTTGGTTTAATGGTACTACACTTTATAGAAGTGCCACAAAAAGTTTGGTGATTATTAAAAATATTTTGCATTTTTTTATTTAAAAGGGATTAAATTCCACTGGTTTGCTACTGTTTGAATTGATTGATTTATCTTATAGCTTAATAAATTTCCATTGTTGTTCTAGCATGGTCCAATGATTATTTGGGATTTAACAAAAGTGGTTGCACCAATTTTGGACAAGGTTTTATTTATCACATACTTTTAATATTCATGAAAAGGGGAGTTTGTGTTGATTCAAAAATGATCAAGGCATGATTAGCAATAGTAATTTTGATTACTGTAAGTGATTAGTGTAGCTTGATACCCGGGGTGTTACAAATCTCCACCACTACAAGAATTCTCGTCCCGAGAATTAAAAGGCAGTGGTAGGGGTAGAGTTTCGGTTTTGTATTCTAACAATCCTTCTGGTTCTTATTGCCCTCCTCGAAGAAAATAATCCGTCACGTTGATGTCTTCATCTCCTTGCATCGGTGCATCTCGATGGGTTTTCATCCCTTCATCGGGGCTTCATCGCACTTACGAACAGGTTAAGGGGCAAACTTAAGGGGGGTTGGATCGGTACAAGGTTAATCAACCGAGGTTGTCCAAGGGAATGGGGGTACAAAGTTTCTCCCGAGTTTGAACTCAGGGGAACACATCGAGAGGAACAAAAGAAGGAATGAGAAGTCTTCAAGCGAATACGCAAGCATTCGACGATCATAACGGAGGATGAAAAAGGGTCCAAAACATCAGCATAAGCACTGAGTCTGATATCGAACTGAATATCACAAGGTAGAGTACTCGTGAGTTGCATACGAGGTAAAACAAGAGGAATAACCTCAAGAACAGAAAGGCACCAGAGAGTCAGGTTTCGATCCTGTGGAACTGTGGGTTATGGGCCCCACATTGAATAAGAAGGGTGGGTACAAACAATGCGATCAAGTTGCAAGGTAAGTTAGAGAACAGCTTGTCAGCTATGTCGGCAACAACGTCAGTGCCAAGGGCGAGGGACGAAGAGAACCATTTTCCTGCTCGTTAAGACGAGGTGGACCAATTGGCAAGGTTCTTGTCCATCGGTGGTCATCGAAAATTCATCAACAATCGTAACAGGTTGTACGGACAAGGTAGTATAGTGAAGTGTTTACATCAGCAGGGAATTATCACTACTCGGATAATTTACATTAAAAGAAAAGTTAAACAGACCAATGAAATGGAAGATGTGATTATCCGATTAATCAGACCAATGAAAGGGAAAATGTAATGATACACAAGTATCACGTGTATATCTTTCCCAAGAGAAAGAAGAAGATATATATGACCAAGTTTGTATTGGCAGGGAGTCAAAGGAGGTTGTCGATGTTAACACAAATCATCGAGGGGGCAAGGATGGTATTTCTCACCATGAATAGGCACATGGAAGAAGCAAAATTGTTGATGATGACCACGACACTTTATGTCGAGAGGTTTCAAGAGAATGTAATCGAATAGCAACATCACCAAACAAAAGGGGTGGTGGAACAAAAGGTAAGCGGTGTTCTCGGTTGACGACAACCGAGAACCATGAAATGGCTTTGATAGGGATAGGCATTGTTTCATCACAATTCATAAGAGGCAGTGCAAAGGCATGATATCCTCGAGATACCAGGGGTAATACTCGAAGGTAGAATGGTGGATCATAGGTGTAGAAGAATTTATACCAAGGGTATACTTATCTTTACGAGAAGCTTTCATGATAAGTTCTACATAGTATCCATGGGCATGAACACAAGGTTCAGGGTCGACTCCCACTTCTTCAATGCATAGCCTTCCATTCACTTCTTGTTGTTGATGAATTTGTAGCGTTCAAAAATTTATCTGACATAACACTAGTAGAGTAAGACCCATAGAACTTCATGGGTTCGCACGGATGGATGAAGCATAGATACAACCCATAGGGACGTTTTTCGAATCTATACGGCAAACAATAGGAACAAGAGATACAAGTTTGAAAGCAGAAGACTGATGACACGGACCACATGATACCGTTCGCCAAAGGCATTTCGTATCAGGGGAAGCTCGTCAATGATGTAGGACACAAGGGGACGGCAATTAGTAATCCACCAAAAAGGTCAGGCGGTGTACAGAGAGTCTGGTGCGAGTATCGATACTCAACCATAAAAGAAAGATTGCCAAAGCATTGGAGATAGAAGCGTCGGAATAATTTGACACTTAAGTACAAAGGAATTATGACTTCCATAACGATGTATCAGATTCATATACATCGATCAAACATGAATAAGTTGAATAGAAGATTGACGGTTAATCAATTAAGGTTTGATTTACCGAGAACCAGCTCATGTACGGAATGACGTCTGAGCCAGAAGAATGGATTCATAGGTATCAACTGATGATTGCGTGCACTATCACACACGATGATTCAACAGATCAGAATGGCAATGCCAAGGGAGGTCATCAATGTCTACAAGACAAACGGGATTAATCATAGTGCAAGCAGGTAAGAAGAATCTCCAAAGAAGTAGGCTGTCGAGGATTGTCGCGAGATCAAATAGTATTTCAAAGTATTTTGGGAATCATAGGAACCACTTAGGATGAACGGATCCTCGTTAAATGTGAGAAATTATCCGCAGGGTGAAAAGAAGCTGCAAAGACGTAGGCTCAACGTATTACCGAAACAACGGAAAGTATTTCGATGCATCTTGTGAACACAAGAGCAACTGGGATTGAATGGATGATCGGAAAGTATAGGTAATTATCCATACGCACTTATCGGTGGCAGGGGATAGCAAGGGTAGACACACAAGGTCTCGACAATTTATCGGAGAGCATCTTCGGGATCTTCTGGTGAATCTGGTGATCATCTGCGATGAGGGGCACTCCGGAAGGAAAGTAGTCACGAGAACCTAACGTCAGAGTTAGCAAAATATTTAACCCGAAAGGAAGAGAGAGCAGAGTCCTAGAGTAAAGGTACGGAGAAAAAGGATCCTAATACCACCCAGTTTGCGATGTGGGCCGATAAGCCACACGACACTGTTAGTAAATAGTTTTGCAAAAACTAGACTCGACTTCGACCAAGGAGTTGGAAGGGTGTCCTACAGGCAGTCGGCTCTGATACCAACTTGTGACGCCCCCAAAATCAGACTGTGTACAGTAATCATACACGCAAGGTACACGATCGAGATCAGGGACTCACGGTAAGGTATCACAACACAACTCTACAAATAAAATAATACAAGATGTTTAATACAAGCCAGGGGCCACGAGGGCTCGAATACAACAGCTCGAGAGCACAAAGTTAGCGAAAGCAATAGTATCTGAGTACAGACACAGGGTACACATGATTTGCCTTAAGAAGGCTAGCACAAAATAACAACGATCGAAAAGCCGAGGCCTCCTGCCTGGGAACCTCCAAACTACTCCTGGTCAACGAGGAACTGGACGTTGTAGAAGGCATCGAGAATCTTCATGTTGCGGTGGTCGGCATCGGGGATCTCCTGCTCCTGGACTCCAAAGCTCCAACGTCGACTGCAGCGGTTGATCAGGCAAAACAAAAAGGGGCAAATAAAGCAAAGGTGAGTATCTAGCATACCCGCGAGTCTTACGTCTGCTACTAAGCATTTATGCATGGTATCAAATGGAAAGCGGAGGCTATATATAGTGGACTACAAGATAGAAATCAGAATAAGGGTAAGAAGCTATGCCTATCGAAGACTAGCATCTTCCGACAAGTCTTGCAGCATAAGGAGAGAATAGCCAACAGTTAATATAAAGCATAAAGTAACAATGCAGCAGAAGTTGCTGCAGCATTGTATAATAATAAATTGTAATAATTAGCAATGCCTCCGAGATTACCTCCTCGACATCCCAGCGAGGAACAAAACCCGGAACCATACAGTTTAATAATAATAGTTTCTAGTGGTAAGATCCAGCTTCAGGATAAAGCGTCCAGTTACCGTTGACACGGCTATTCGAATAGATTAATCTTCCCTGCAGGGGTGCACTTGTGTTACACTACACGCACGGATCTCCAGGGTGGCGGGCACCTTGTTAGGGAACGCTCCACCGAGGCTATCCGACACTCCGTAGCCCATCTTTCAAACTCAACAGAGAGGCCATCCGCCGGTCTAAATCCTAAGTACGCCGGGCCTTCGACCCCAACCCGAACGTACTCCTGCACGGTGCGTGACTGGCCGGTGAAGTTAAAGAAAATCCAAATAAGACACCACCACGCGAGCAAATAAGACAACACCACTTCCCGGCAATCATCCCGCAGTACTGCTGACGTCTGAAGAGTCCTCGGACGACACTACGAAGCAGAGGAGCCCATAACTCGTAATTCCCACGTGTAGGCAGCGCGTATAAGCCAAAAGGCTACTCAAGTCATCCGCTGAACCATTTAGCATTTTAATTAACCTGCGTGACAACCGTTATCGTTTCCTCGACTTAACTGACCCGCGGACAACGACAACAGTCAGGACCACCAATACATTGGTGCCTGCCCTGTCGTCCCACCAAGTCTCTGCGGTTACCAACAAGGTGAACCGTCCCCTTACCTTGTCTCGCGTGTGCTCCTGGAGGAGCTCGACTTTTGTGGTTTTGTAATTCTCGCGGCCGACGATCAGAGGGCCAGTCACACCGGTACACTGGACGTACCCTCCCCGTCGTCCTGTCGCAATATCACTCGCGGGCACCGTTGGGTCGCCCGACTTCTTACTTGAAGGAAAACCGTGTTCAGGTCCCTAGGGCGGCTATACAGAATCAGCAAAGAGTGGAGTACGGGGATTACTCCTCGATAGCTCCACTTCATGTGGCTCGGCAGAGCCGAGGTAGGGGCCTTAGGCGGTGTCTGCATTGTACCGTACCTGTGGAGTTATAATATTTGTATCCGCGTTCACTCCCCTGAGTGATCACGACCCTCTATCTAATCCTAGCTAACAATGCGCAGGGCTCACTGCTGAAATATAATATATATATATATATATATATATATATATATATATATATATATATATATATATATATATATATAATAGGCGGCATAGGATAAAGGAAGGTACATCAAGGGGCGACAAAAACAGGCTATGCAGTTGAATAGGATTGTAACGTAGCAGCAGCAGTAACAATGCCTAGTGCAAGAAAGTACGGAAAAGATAGGCGATATCCGGGGAAGAGAATGGCTCTGCTTGCCTGGAAGCTCGACGGTAGAGGTACGGTCGTCGTCGACGTAGTCGATCACAGGGGCATCGACAGTGGTCGTCGGGACTACCGGGTAATAAGAGAGGGGGGAGAATCAATAAATACACAACAATAATAGAAAAACAAATACTAGACAATGCAAACGCAATGTTAACGGTGTTCTAACGCGATACAATGTATTATGCTTGGCGCGGGAATTCATCCGGAGATGAACTACCAGCTCCGGGTATTTACCGGACAGGGTGACCGGAGAGGGAAGGTACCATTCCAGAGGTGTCGTGAACATCCGACAAACATGTGAAAAGATCTTCTGTGTTAGTTGATCCATTCTGAACAACTTTCGTGTTCAGAATAAATTCATCCGGATAGTGCATCGGTAACAGGCAATCATCGTACAGCCGGTCCAGAGGGGGACGGTTCGATGTTTGGTATGTTAGAGGGGGGTTCTTGGTATACGGATAGCGTATACGTATTCGTTATATTTTTCTGATCAATTTTGATGTATAAAGTTTTTCGATCTGATATACGGATTAAAATATATTAATATTTAAATTTAAATCATTTTCTAGCAATTTCTGGATTTATTTAATTGTTTATTAAATATTATCCATAACAGTATCTTTGACCAGTCAAACTTACATCAGGGGCCCACATGTCATACATAGGGGTGTTGACTGGTCAAACCTGACCAGTGGGTCCCACTGTCAGCCTCACATGTTAATAATTCATTTTATTAAATCTAAATAGTAGTGGGGCCCAGGTGTCATGGAGACAGTTTTAATCTAACAGTTAGTTTTACTAAACAAAGGATTAAGTGATGTTAGGCCCACATGTCATTTACTCTATTTACTAACAATGGGATTTATTATTTTAACTTGTGATTAATCTCTAACTTAATGAACCGGGCCCCATCGTCAGTGGGTTAAGCCCATGGTTAACCACACGAGGCAACTCTGGTGTCACACCAGTGCCCGCCGACGGCGAGCACACAGCGGCGTCGGCTCGTTCTAGTGAGGGGGGCCGCGGCGGGCGCGCACGCAACGGCGGACATGGACTGGAGGCGTGGGGCGCGGTGCCACGATGGCGGCCGGAGCGAGCTCCACACTAGCCATGGCAGCGGCGCGGTCACAGGCCGGCGAGCGCGCGAGGCACAGGTGAAGAGCAGCGGGGAAGAGCGGCCTCGAGCCCATGTCTGTGCGCACGCTAGGTCGCGGCCAGAGCGCGACGGGCATGGAAAGAGGCACGGCCAGTGCGTGCCCAGCCACGGTGGCCACGGCGGGGCACGACCCGACGAGAAAATGAGCTACGGCAGCGGATCGATGGAGGGGAGAGGGGGAAGACGGGAGAAAGCTCAAGGCGAGGCGCAGGGGGGTGGCAGCGGGCTCGGAGGTGATGCGGTATGGCCGGAATTTCTCGACGAAGACGCGGCGGTCGACAGGAGAATTTGGCCCGATTCGCGGGAGGTTGAGGTCTTCGGCTCGAGCTGGCGGCTGGGGGTGGCGAGGACGAGCGCGGCGCAGCTCCTGGACAAGCTGGAGAGGCCCGTGGTGGCCTCCGGCCGCGTCGACGCACGACGAAGGTGAAGGTTCCGCCGCGGCGAGCTCCGGGAGGGGTAGAAGAGAGGGAGGAAGGAGAAATGGAGTGGGGTGCAGGGGCAGTTGGAGGCGTCGGCCTTATCCACCGAGGAGAGGGGGAGCAGGTAGGGGCAAGTGAGGGCGAGGGGGGCGGCCAGGCAGTGGCCATGGCGCCCTGTCGCCGTGCAAGTGGGGGTGGGGGGAATAGTGAGAGGTAGGGGATGGGGTAGGTGGGCTGGGGTTGGGTGGGCCTCGCCCCAGGCGGGATTTAGGGTTTCTCCTTTATTTTATTTTATTTTCTTTTGGCCAGCAATGTAAACCTTCTGTTCTAATTTTATCTGATTACCAAATGATTTTTGTTAGATGTAAAACTTGGTTGTTTAATGGTACTACACTTTATAGAAGTGCCACAAAAAGTTTGGTGATTATTAAAAATATTTTGCATTTTAGTTTTATTTAAAAGGGATTAAGTGCCACTGGTTTTCTACTGTTTGAATTGTTTGATTTATCTTATAGCTTAATAAATTTCCATTGTTGTTCTAGCATGGTCCAATGATTATTTGGGATTTAACAAAAATGGTTGCACTAATTTTGGACAAGGTTTTATTTATCACATACTTTTAATATTCATGAAAAGGCATTTGGAGTTTGTGTTGATTCAAAAATGATCAAGGCATGATTAGCAACAGTAATTGTGATTACTGTAGGTGATTACTGTAGCTTGACACCCGGGGTTTTACAACATATATGTTTGCTGGCATCAGGTTATCAACCTCATTGCGGTTTCGACGCCACCAGCAACCTCCATCCACATGAAGCAACCGGGAACCCTGCGTGTTCCCCTTCTCGCACGGTCTCCGGGCCCTGCCCTTCCGAGAGAAGCCATTCCGTCTGGTACCCCCGGGACAGCTTCGCCGCTGTTCTCCCCAACTTATGGTGCTGGTTGAGGGCTGGGCATGAACCCCCGACACTCGGTGCTAGAAGGAAGGCATGAGAAGCTACCCTCGACAGTTTGGCGCTAGAAGGAGGGCAGGCGATCACGTCGGCGATAACGTTTGTTCCTTGTGCAGGTTCCGAAGTTTCAATGAGCTTTCACCGCGTATCGACTAGTGACATCAAAGTGGGCATCAGCGCGGGCAATTACCTGTACTTCCCTCCGCGGTGGTTATGTGGTTTTCAGGCTCGGGGGCTTCTCAGCGCTTCAAAGCAAGCGTTCCGAGAAACATCACCCCGTGGTTCTCGGGAAAGACATTTCGGATGGTTTTCTCGTGTCGGATTGTTGTTCCCGAAAGGATACTGGACGCCTACCTTTGACGGCCTCTCGGCCACCAAGGGACAGCCACCTCATCATTCTCAGACGATCTTGCCGGATGGTTTTCTCTTCCCGGATGGAATTCCCGGAACAGACTTGTCACCCAAGGCAAAGAGTCCACGAGGCATCACCCTCGCTTTACCTTGCCAAAAGACTAACAAGATACCGTGTTGCCCGTCGACGATGGTTCCCCGGGGTTAATCTCACACGAACGACTAGCCTCGCTCCGCGTGAACATTTTGAGATATCACTATCGGTCCGTCTGATAAGCTCCATTCCGAGTAGCCTATGGGGGATCCGTACCTTCCCAGGATAAGGTTTTACCGGATGGTCCTCACCTCCTGGGATCCAGCCATCCCGGAGAGGCCGGGATGGAGTTCCCGTCAAGCATCCGTGCGAGCGGATGTACCAGCCTTCCGGAAAGATCCGCCGGAACAAATCCCACAACTCGGACCTTGTGCCGAGGCACCACCACATCACCCATAAGGGATTGCGCTCTCTTAAACCTCTTGGTTCTCGGGTCCGCTCTCTTCGTGAGATAACCGATGGAAATGGGCACCCGCTGCTCATATTGCCATCAGTTTGCTCACCAACCGCGCCTAACGCATGCAAAGGAGTACGCCCACGGTGCCCCTCCGATAAGCCATGCAAAAGGTCAAGTTAAATTCATCGGAATTTGTTTGTCGGATGTTTTCTCCGAGACGCCGGCGACACATACGGTATCCAGCAGGGTTCCCGGTTACTTCATGTGGATTTCCCGGGCCGTGCCCTTCCGAAGAACCCCTCCGAAACGAGACGATTTCTCTAAGTTACTGCGATCATTACTACTACCCAGAAGGGGATTTCCCGGCACCGAAGCATTGCTCGGGTTTTCTAGACCGATATTTACATCTTGTACTAACCGGACGGAGTGGTTACACCACTACCAAGTTCCATCTACTGTTAAGTACAAAAGTGCAGGGCCAAAATAAGAAACGCCCTACAAAGGTGGACCGCCAGATTGAAGTTGCAGCCCTCACCTGGACCTTTCCGGCGGCGTCCTGCCTCCTCAGTGTTCTGCGGCGGGCTCAGCACCCATGAAATCGTGGACGACTCCCGCAGCACCTTGCTCTCCGGGGCCATCGACGACGACCTCAGAACAGCACTCCACGCGGGTCCCTTATGGATGGAAAACCTTCAACCAACGGATTTCCTGGCCATCGAAGTGGAAGAGGATGGCCTGGAACTATTGTATGTTTCTCCAGCGGACAAACGTCGCCCATCCCTGGTCCAGGTACACGGCGTCGTCGCCGCCGAAGACCGTGGCCACCCACCCGGAGCCATGGAGGCAATCCTCCACCCGGAGGTACAAGCCCTCAGGCTTGCGGCCCACCATTGCCTACGCGAATGGCTCCGGCATACACAGCCAACCGCACGAGGGGTCGACCGCCGCCAAAGAACTCGTGGGTCGGCACCGCCGTGTGCGCCCTCGTCAGAGCCGAAGACGACGCCCCGCCGCGACCTCAACCCCGTTTGTGTCGGATAGCTGCGTCGCCTCGACCCGAACCGCTGCCTCGCACTCCCAAGATTGCCTGAGCCGCTGCACCCAGAGTGTTGGGAGACGTCGGAGGCGCCATGGGAGCACGAAGCCGGAAAGTAGAGGTGGAAGACGAAGAAGGGGAATGGATCCCCCCGTTTCACACTTGTCCGCTTAAATTCCCAACGGACACCCGGAGGGGAGTAATTTTCTACTCTACCGACTGAACATTAGATTACCACGGTCCAGCCGTTGCATTACCTCGAGTCTTTCCATCTTTTGCAGGGCATCATCATCCATCAAATCCGACTAGAGGCGCACCATGTGGCATGACCTGCTCTGTCCCAGTGACTTGACAGCCGATGCACAGAGACCCTGCGCTATTCTCCCCAACTTCTAGTGTTGGGCGAGGGCTGGGCATGAACCCCCGACACCCGGCACTAGAAGGAGGGCCTGAGAAGCAACCCCCGATAGATTAACCTTTTAAAAACCCAAAAATATTTCCTTTCTCTCTTTAGTTTACTTTGTTTGCAAAGTTCAGCTCACGTCCATGGTTGCAATTGCACTTTATTATATCTTTCCACGTTCGATTGTGCAAGCGACAAGGCAATAATGACGAAGATCGACAGAAGGGATGCAACTAGGAAAGCCGGTATGAACTCTTTTTGTTTCTACTTTTGTACATATGCATGTACTTATGATCTAGAGACCAGTTTGTAGCGACATAGTGCTATGTTTATAATGATTTCCCAGTAGTTCATGCTTTCCTTGTGACTAGTCTCAAATAGCTGGAGTGCATAATGTGTTATTGAAATGATTTGCATGCATTGCATTGTTCATGGTTGGGCATATTGAAGTGGTATTTTCCCTCCGGAGAATTTTTGGATTGACTTGGCACATGCTTACACATGTTTATGACTATAAGTCTATCATGCCTTGATGATTTTTTTTATTTCAGAGTAGTTATATCACTTTCATGCCCGGTTCAATGTTGCTTTGTCGCTCTGCATGATTATGATTGTTATTGCTCTCTAGTTGCTCGCTTCCCCGTCTTTTGCTAGCCTTCGCCTGTACTAAGAGGAATTATGCTTGTGCATCCAAAATCCTTGAAACCAGTTGTGCCATATGAGTCCACCATACCTTCCTATATATGGTAATTACCGGCCATCCTAACGAAGAATTTCTTGTACCATCTCAAAACTATTCAAATGCACTTCTCTTTTTGTATCCGTACAAGATCATGGAGTGTTAGGGGCAATCATTATCTTCCATACTAAAAAATTTGTACTCCTTGACAAATTTTAATCTAGTCAAATTTATGAGGCAGAGGCAGGTCTGGAGAATGCCCAGTTCTCACTTGATTCAAAATTTATAAAACTTACATTCTCCCCCATATTTGAGACAAAATGAAAGGCACACCGCAACTCATTGCTAGACAAAGATTGTCCATGAATGGTGGAAGGGAAACATAAGTGTAGGTACCATAAAAAGCATGGAAACCGCCATTAATATGGTTGGTATGGAAGATATTGAAAACCTTTACCTGAAAGTCCAAGTATGTGATCAGAGGGGGAGGGGGTGAATGATCATTTCAAATTTTCAAGTGAAGCTTTGAAGTGAAGCATAAACTTAATAGAAAGGGATAGCAGGAACCGGTAATCAGGGAAGAAAAACTAACAACAAAATTAAACAAAGCGAATCGAAACACGTTGAAGCTTAACTGGAAGCAAATGCAACGCGGAAAGTAAATACTTGAAGTAAAACAAACTTGACTCGGCGATGTTTGTTCGACCAGTTCACGCTCTGCAAAGCGTTACGTCTGGTTGGAGGGACTGGTGATTGAACACCTTGAGAAAAACTCTCTCCGTCCGTTGCTCCACTGCACCAATCTCCTTGAGCTTGGTCAGTTTTGTCTCGGGGTAGATTATCAAGGGAATCTCTGAAACCTTTAACAAACTTGAGCTTCGAGGCGATAATTACTCTTTCCTTTCTGAAGACAACACTCTAACCGTCTAGGAGAATTGCAGTTCTCCAAGATAAAAAGGCTAGTAAGTTGTCACCTAAGTCATAGCGAATCTATTCAGATCAATGGGACTTAGGATTCGGCGGTTGGTTTTTTGGTTTTGCTTCGGTGGCGTTCTTGGGATGCTCTCTTCAGTATCTCTCAGGAATAATCTCAGAGCAGCCGCCCGCAAATGGAGGCGGGGCGGTGTATTTATAGTTGGTGATCCCGAGGTGCGAAATGACTGATTTGACCCGAAGCGACAGCTTGACGCGTGTCCACAACGGTCGGATTTGTGCGCAACTTTACTTGCGGAACAAGTAAAGCTGACTCACGGACTTAGTTCTGCTTCGGAAGCCAAAGAACGAAGTCTTTTCTACCGAAACTTAACTCAGTGCACATGAGATTTCTTCACTCTATCTTCTCACTTGGTTTAGATTTGATCTGAGATTTTTCACAATAACTTCGGTGTCCACAGACTAAAACCCCTCTTGATAGTACTGTTTGTCCTATGACTCAAAGAACAGAAAAAGAACTACACAAAGACATCTAAGTCTTGCGCCGTCTTCTCCATTTCCTTAAGTGAGTTGGGCTTCAGGACAGCTTCATTTTGGGGGGCCATCCTCCGTGATTAAGCTTCGCTCAAAGGGTAATGCTTTGATAACTTGAAAACCTTCCTTGAAGCTTTATCACCTGGCGTGTCCTTCAGGAACCTAATCAATTGTTTATACTAGAAAACATTGTTAGTTCCTCTACTGCCTTTTCCAACAATATCCAAAACACATGGGGGCAAAACTTTGCTCTTACAATCTCCCCCCTTTTTGTACTATTGTTGAAAAAATAGGCATCGATAAAAGGATATTGAAGTTTTTGTGAAATGATGGGACAAACTCTAAGATATGAAGTTTTTGACTCCCCCTGAATTCAGGCATCGAAGATTTATATAATCGAAGATAATTCTTGAGGAAATTTCTTTGTTGGAGAGTAAAACAGATATCTTAGCGAAGGAAATTGTAAGTGAGAATAGATATCCATAAGTATGTGCAATTCTTTCCAATGACCTGTGACTTAAAGAAATAACCACCTGCAAGATAGAGAATACGAATAAATACTTGCGAGCAAGGGGTTATTAAAACTTAAGAGTATCACAGGAGTAGCGCAACCGAATGTAAACTTAAGTTACAACCCAATCGAAGGAAAAGGAATGTTTTTTGTAACTTCACCAAGAGCGAATGTAAAAGCCCTATCCCCGATGCAAATCTAACTCATCGATGCCAAATCTTCTCCCTCTTTTTTTCAATGATTGGACAAAAGGTTGGGAAGAGGATCGAGAGAACTACTACGCGGTATCAGCACCCTTGGAGCCCGACGAAGCAGAACTGGACGTAGACTCGTCCGAAGAAGATTGATCGCCTAAAGATTCTTCTTCTGACTCAGGCGAAGGAAGAACTTCGAGATTCTTCTGGGTCATGAGGTTGATGTCGAGGTCATTTTTGTCGAGGCCGGCGTCGTCCTTCGAGGTGACTGATTCATTCTGTGAGACGGTGTCGGGTCGGATGGGATCTGGCTCATTTACGAAGAATACTTCATCGATCTTCTGAAGGGGCGGTATCTTCGGATTCGGGCGACAATGGTGTAATCTCTTGAAAAATTTCGCTCGAGATAATCATATTCTTTGTAGACGTGATCTTTGCGAAGGCCTTTTACTGAGTTGAATTTTCTGAGCCCTTTCCAGGAGGGAAGTTTCAGTACGCGAAGATACTGGTTATTATTCAGGGCAATGTTGCCGACACGGTTGATCTCATCAGCAAGGAACTGCATCTGGCGTTGATTGGCTTCAATAAAGTTATCAAGCATTTGCTGCGAGCGAAGATTTACTTCAAACTGATGGCAGTCCTTCTGGAAGTGCTTCGATACATTTCGTTCATTCACTTCATGGCGTACCCCAACATATGTTGCAAAGATGTCGTTCGGTTTCCTCAGCAATTCCAAAGTTGCAAACAACCTGCAGCCAAGGAGCATATGGCTTCAAAGTGTAGGGCAGCTCTGCGGCATGAACTAGGTTGCGAAGGAAGCAGTCCTCGAAGTCAAAGACCAGACCATGAGTGAGCTTCATAATATCATGCCTGACTTCAGGATAAAGATTCGATTCTTCGGAAGCAGTACTCAGCGGAATCAAAGATTTAGACAAGATATAAAACCAAGTCTTGGAGATGAAGATCAAGTGCTTCGGGAGAATATTTTCAGGGATATAATCAGTCGTGACTTCAGTATCCAGCAAAGTTGCAAATTGTTCTTCAGTGAGATCTGGCTCCATATGAATCTTTTCAAGTTCTCCAGTATGCCTTGGAATATTAACGATTTCCATGAATTTAGCTGAAGACATTCTGAAGACGTCTCCTTGAATCATCCATTCGAGAGTCCAAGTGCTGGCCATATTTGCATCACCCGAAACATATAATGTGGCATAAAATTGCTTGATGAGTTCAGAATTGAAGGGAGTGCTCAAGGCAAACAACTGAGTCAAATTCTGATTCTCAATAGTTTCGGTGATGTTCTGAAAACATGTTGCAGTGGATAAAGTTCGCATGTCGAGATATCGTTGACGAAAGAGCATACTTTTGTGGCAGTAGACTTTGGTATAAATAATTTGTTGTTCCGCTCTCCAGAAGCGAAGATCATCTGCAGTTCTGTCTGAAGCATAGGGGCTTACGTTAAAGAATCGGTGGCGCTTCTGATGCTGTTCTAGACTAAATTCTGGTCCGTGCCGCGAAGAACCAGCACCCTTGAAAATTGGAAAAGTTTCACGAGGGTAATTGGTGTCAAGTTGGGTGTCTTGGCTTCGACAGCAGGGAGGACGAGTCCTTTGCAGGGGAGCAGTTGGGGCAACTTGAGAAGGGCCAGCAGTCTGAGAAACAATCAAGGCTTGCTCCTGCGAAGAGTTGAGGATTTGAACTTGTTCATTCTCTTCATCATGTTCTTCAGGCTGGGCACATGAGCTTCAGACTCTTGAATGGTTCGGGCGGAAGAAAAATCACACGAGTCGCGCGTTCGAGAGTTAGAAGGAGAGGGTTCATTTGCTTCCGGAGGTGGTGAATGCGGTGGGGCAGGAGCAGCAGGTGGGGTTGAAGCTCTTTGAGGTCCTGGGGATGGATCAGGGCTGTTTTTCGGCATGAGGTGGAGTGGGTTCAGCGGAGGGTGGAGTTGGTTCGGGAGTGCGGGGAGCAGGAGTTTGCTTTGGAGTCTAAGCTTTTGGTGGAGGTGTTGGAATCTTGGTGGGTGGAGCTGAAGGCTTTTGCGGTTTTGATGGCTTAGGCTTCGACTAAGGGGCAGGAGGAGTAGGAGTGGGGTCTTGGGTCTGTTGGACAGGAGTTTCATCGCTAATGTCCTTGTCTGCAGCCGATTCAAGAGTCATCCTGCGCCTCTTGGTTGTCCTCTTCTTTGGAGAGGGATTTGCAGCTTTAACTTCTGAAGCTTTTGATGCAGCTGGTTCAGCTTCAAGCATAGCCTTGCGCTTCATGGAGTCCCTTTCCATGAATGAAGCGTTATGGTTCCTGACCATTTCTTTGACAGCAGCTTTGCTTTTGCTTGTGTAGAGCTTGATATTATCCTTGGTGGTGGTGTTCACTTCAGTCACCTTTTGAAGCAATTTCAGAGCAAGCGCCTTGAACTCTTCATTAGTTTCATCTTCAGCGCGCTGTTGATAATTGTGAACCTTTGCAGTCTCAGAGCGATCACGAGAATGCAAGTCGTTCAGCGGACTGATCATGGTGGTGATCATGGCTTCAATGGAAGCTGAAATTAACAAATCACCAAGATCAAATGCTTCGGGATCTTCTTATTCACACTTCTTCCAAAGTGCCTCAGCAATTCTCAAGGGATCCCATAGTTCCTCTTCACGGGGATCAGCAAAATTTATGCCCACTATGGCGATCTTGATATTCATGAGATTCAGAGAGAGAAATTCCTTTCTGCTTCGGCGGATTTGCTTCGGCAAGAGGAGTCATATCCACCACTGCCTTCTTCTGGGCAGCTCGAGCTTCCTTCTCAGCTTTGTTCGTGGCAAGACCAGCAAGTGTTGCCTTGCGTTTAACTTCATTTTCTGCTACCTGTTTTGATTCGGCAGCAGCCTTTTCTTCATTTTTCTTGGATTCTTTGAGCTTGCGCTTCGTTTCAGCCTTCTCAGCAGCAAGCTTGGAAGTGTCAAGTTCCCTTTGTTTCCTTGCTGCTTCTTATGCTTCCTTCTGCTTGATGGCAGAATCTCGGGCAAGAATGCTTCTTTCAAGTGCCTCCTCGAGGTCTTTCTGTTACAGTTCTGCTTCGGTAAGCTTTCGCTTCGTTGAAGGTGTTGGAGAGGCAAAAGATTTTGGCTTCGTTGGGGCAGGAGCTCTCTGAGCCTGTTGTTGCTTGGATGGGTCATGCCTTAGCTTTGAGCACCTCTCAGTGTTGAGGTTCTCAGCCGGTGTCTTGGAGGCCAAAGGCTTCGTGACCACCAAGTTGGTCATATCGATGGTGGGATGGGCTGCGGGCTTATCAGTTGGGTCCTGAATCTTTGGCCCTTTGGCAGCAGGTTTCTCTCCAGGCTTCTTCTTCAATGTAACTCGAAGCTTTTTCTTGGGAGAGGGGACAACTTCTTCGGACTCATCGTCTGCTTCAGCATTTGATTCGTCATCTTCTTCAGCATTTGATCCAGAGTGAATGGAGTCTTCATCTGTGAAGGTATGAGGAGGAGATGCAGTTTTCTTCCTCAACTTGCATTTCTTCTTCGAGCTCTGGCCTTCTCCAAGAGCTTCGGTAGCAGCTAGCTTGGTTGCCTTCTTCTCATCTTTGAGGCATTTCTTTTCAGCAGCGATTCTCAAATGCTTCAGCTCCTTTGGATAGTCATCTGGAGTCTTGAATGTATTGGGGTGAGGGACCTTTGGTGGAACCGGGAAGTATTAATGGTGATTGGCTTCGGTGTACTTGCCGCACACGTGCGAAGTGTAAAGATATGGCTGGTGGAAGGCGAATTGCATCGTCCACTTCCAGTCAGGAATGCTTTTGTACTTGTACCACCTTATGGCCTAGTAGCACCGAATGCCATGCAAGCGAATCTTTCGCTGGTCCTTGGTTTCTTCAGCTGGGGTGTCACAACCGAGCTTCTTGCGAATTGATTCGGGAATACCGCGAGCATTGTTTTTCTCCTTCATTCTGCCTCCTCTCTTTCTAGGAGCACGTTGTTCAGCTTCGTTGATGTGATCGAGTACTGGGGACTCATCGCCGAAGCCCAAATCGGCAGACATCCTGCGAAGAAGAAAGAGGAAACGAGGGAAAAAGACAAGAATATGGATTGAGCACCAGCAAAAGTTTCGAAAGCAATTTGAAAAGAGATTCAGAGAGAGATTCGTTGTAGATTCATGTTCATGCTTGAACTAAGCTAGAACTGATTTGAGAACGAGTTCTAACCTAGTACAAGCTGAATAGATCTAAACTAAGGTTCACCAGAATCAGAGTGGGATTTCGATAAAGACTACGAACAGATTTCCCACGGAGGAAGTGATCCACACGGTCAAAGAAACCTAAGAAAAGCAAACTGAAAAACCTAAGAAATCGCATCCAATCTGACAGAGGAAACAAGAACGAAGAGGGAGCGGATTGGATCGAGCCCAAGCGTACCCTAACTTGGTGACGACGGGCGGCTATGGCGGCGAGGAGTGAAGGACGTGCTCGTCGGCGGCGTGAGGACCACGGCGGCGTCTGTCCGGCAACGAAGCAGCACAGACAACGATGGGGAGGAGGAGCTCGGCGGCGCGCTCGGGAGAAGATAGGGTTTCGGGAGAGTTTGGAGAGAATGGGTGGTTCGGTGTTGCTGGGGTGGTGGCCTTATATAGGGCTGGTCTGACAGGGGTTGTCAGATCAGATCGGACGGCTCCCAGCAACCGACTCTCCGGATTCAACGGACTGGATGGTAGCGAATCGCGAGGGAATCTCAACAACCCGGAATAGACGGGATCTCAACAACCAAAGAATATGTCTTGGTCTTGAGTAAAAACTTCGATAAAGCTGGAATCCTCGATAAAGCTAGCCCCTCCAACCAGCAGCAATGTATTCGTCTTCAGCAGTAGATATTGATACACAGTTTTGCTTCTTGGAAGCCCAACACACAAGTGATCTTCTGAGGAAATGACAAGTGCCTGAAGTAGATTTCCTATCAACACGATCACCGGCCCAGTCTGAGTTAGAATAGCCAATAAGATCAAACTGTTCTCCTTTGGGATACTACAAACCCAAGGTAGGTGTGTGAGCAAGATATTGAAGAATTCTCTTTACTGCACTATGATGTGATTCCTTTGGATTTGCCTGAAATCGAGCACAAATACATACTGAAAGCTTCACGTCATGCCTAGATGCACATAAGTATAAGATAAACCAATCATAGACCGATATTTCTTTTGATCGAAGGCTTTGCCCTTCTCATCTGCATCTAGGAAGCCATTGGTAGGCATTGGAGTCTTAATCATTTTGCAATCAGTGAGTCCAAACTTCTTCAGGCAATCCTTGAGATATTTTTCTTGGGAAATAAATGTGCCATTCTTCTGTTGACGGATTTGAAGTCCAAGGAAGAACTTCAATTTACCCATCATAGACATCTCATATTTCTTTGACATCATTTTGGAAAATTCTTTGCTAATTTCAGTGTTAGTGCAGGCAAAAATAATATCATCTACATATATTTCACATACAAACAAATCATCATTATAAGAACGAGTGAAAAGAGTTGGGTCAGTTGTTCCTGGTTTGAAGCCTTTCTTCCGAAGGAGGTCCTTCAGGATGTCATACCAAGAACGAGGTGCTTGCTTTAACTCATAAAGAGCTTTGTGCAACCTGTACACCATGTGAGGATTCTTCGAGTCTTCAAAACCTGGAGGCTGCATAACATACACTTTTGATTTCTCCATTAAGAAAAGTATTTTTCACATCCATTTGATAAAGAAGGATACCATTGAAATTTGCAAAAGCAAGCATAACACGAATGGATTCGAGACGAGCAACTGGAGCATAAGTTTCGCTAAAATCGATACCTTCGATTTGGGTGTACCCTTATGCTACCAGTCCTGCTTTGTTTCTTACCAAAATACCATCTTCATCTTGCTTGTTGCGAAAAATCCATTTAGTACCAATGATGTTGTGCTTCGAGGGGTCAGGTCTTTCAACTAAGGACCAGACTTTGTTTCCCTCAAACTGGTTAAGTTCTTCGAGCATAGCAGTAAACCTATCTGGGTCCTTCATGGCTTCATCAAACTTTGAAGGTTCTAGCATGGAGACAAACGAAAAAATTTCCACAGAAGTTAGCCAAACGAGTACGAGAAAAAGTTATGGGACGACCTTGTTGTTGAATTTCTTCAAGGTCGAATCAACATAAACTCTTCTTCGCACTCGAGATAGTGCATTTTCATTTCCTTGTGGCTCTGGTTCTTCTTCAGGATCAGCATTTCCTTCAGGATTGGCATTTCCTTCAGGATCATTTCCTTCAGGATCGACATTTCCTTCAGGATCTACATTTCCTTCGTTCACGGGTTCTTCTTCATCATGTCCATCATTAGCTTCAGGATGTTGATTTCCAGCACCCCGAGATAGGTGTGGGAACATTGTATCATCATCGTCTTGATTTTCTTGGCGAGTATTTGCTTCGACAGGACGAATCTCTCCAATAGCCTTGGACCTGATCACTTCATCAAGAGGAGGTTCATCTAGATCATGAGGCAAATGATCCTTTTGAGAGCCATTAGTTTCATCAAACCTCACATTCACAGTTTCCATAACCTTCCCAAAGTGGGAGTTATACACTCTGTAAGTGTGAGAGTTTGAGCCATAACCTAGTAGAAAACCTTCACCTTAGGGGCAAATTTGGAGCTATGTTTCATGTCTCTAATAAAACAAGGACCACCAAATACCATAAGATATGATACATTGGGCTTGTTACCAGTGATAAGCTCATGTGAAGTCTTCTTCAGAAATTTGATGATATGACCTGCAGTGTTAATTGCTTCGGCCCAGAACCTGATAGGAGTTGTAAGGCCCGATATAAGGTATTGTTCCATATCTAGATGTTTCCATCCAGATCCGGGGATGAAGCACATATCGATCCCACCGCGACATATGACAATGACATATGCCCCTGATTTCCAACATGATATCATAACATTACAGCTACAAGGATACAACACCTCATACAAGCGGCATACAACTGCCTTAATACAATACATCAGTGGAAGATACATGTCTGAGTACAGACTACAATCAAATGCCTAGTGGCAAAAAGAAAAACATCGATCCCCATAACCACACGGGTCCAGGCTCTCCGCCGGGATCCGCCTAACTAGTCGTCGTCGAGTCTCCACGTGAAACGTCGATCACCATATCTGTTGTCGATCCAGAACCCTAAAAAGAGTTTGGGGGTAGTATCATGAGTACAGAAGTACTCAGCATCCAACTGTAGTGGTCAACTGACCCAGCAAGGACTTCATCACTCGTCATTCTAGGATAACTAGTAGTTTAAAGTAAGGATGGGGTAAGTGGCGAGGTTGCAGCCGCACTAGCATTTATGAGGTGGCTAACGATCTAGAGAGTAAGAGAAGAAGCCAAGCATTCGATGAGGAATCGCCTCCAACAAGTCTGCTATCCACCTACTTATGCAAGCATAACACCTATCCTATCCTTGTCCTCCTCTTCGCATCCCGACGAAGAAGAAGTACTCAAGGCACACACACAGTGATCAAGTTATTAAGATTATCTCAGTTGTTGTTGTCTATGAACAAGGAGTAGGTCTCAAGTCGTCCATAACCGTGGACACGGCTTCTCGAAAAGATTTAACCATGCAGGGGTGTACCAACTTCCCATTACAATGCTCTGCACGCACGCCCATCTCTCTCAGTTTCTACCCATTACAGGCAGCCATTTTATGATTTAGTCCCGAGAGATCCGAAACGACATGTCCCTCTAACTAACAACGCACAAATCCGGGTGGCCCCCGGGGAGTCGACACCCAACCCAAGATTCGGTCGCGCCCTCAGATCAGACTCTTCCGTATGGCTAAGGTCAGTGACGGGGATCAACCCCGGCAAATCCCATGGTCAGGGACCCTGGGTTAGTCATGAAAGGCGCAGGTTCAACGATAACTCGTCGGCAAACAAGGATGCTTGCTCCTGCTCGATATTATTGATTGGGAAGATGCGACTACAGAGGAAGCCAAGGCTGGAGTGCTCAGGGCTAGGGTTACAGGTGAGATTCGATGTCTTTGGCGTCGCCCCTCCTAGCCCTTATATAGCGGGCTAGGTCTCGAGGAGTTCATCTACGTGTACAGGTAAACTTTCCTAACCCTAGCTTGCTCCATACGGCAGGTCTTCGCACCTTCCTTGTGAGTCGAGGACCTCTACGTCGGTGTCATCTAGTGGGCCGAGGCCGTATCTTCATGGGCCTTCTGCCTTCATGGACACCAGGTAGGCTCATCCGTAGGAGTCGTGGGGTCACCCCCTCGTCAGTAGCCCCTGAGTGCCCCCTACGTGTACATTCATTTGTCACTTATTGATTTGCACGGTTCATCCGTGGGTCGCTGGCAGTCTGGTGGCCATGACAAAACCTGTTTCGAGGGATGCTAAGCTGAAAGGGCCCAAGGAGTCGACGGATCGAGCCTTGGTGAATTGCAGTAGGGCAAATACCACAGTATCCCAATCAAACTCACGTCCCTCGACGTGAGCTTGGAACACTGGTGTCGAGCAAAAGTCCGGCCGCTTCAGGTCTTACGATGTTCATTTGCCGCCAGTAATGTGTGTAGCCTAAGGCGCGTCCGCCCGGCTTATCTATCATGCTCTGCGCATGGGAAAGGTTGGGAGTGAAATCGCTCTTCGGCAAGTCCCAGCCCGGCCGTACTTCCCAGCGGGGTCTTACCTACACGCTAATCTTGCGTGGCATCTGGACACAGTGTATCGTGTTCCAGGAATTGTGTGTTTTTGAGGCGCGGAGCCTTATAGCATTGCACCCGCTTGGAACAAAACATCAAGCGAGCTGTTCACTCATTCACCCGAGGAGCTTTGTTTCGAGTGCTCAGTCGGGGGGTTATTCGCGAGTAGTCACTCGAATGCCGATTTTCGGCTCTTCAGGTGAGGGAGCACCTGAGACTCTTAGCGCCGTATGGTCTTGGCGAGTGCTTGTTTATCTTACGTCGGGTTGAGGGAGCACCCGAGACTCTCATTGGTGCGAGTGTTTCACTCGAGCACTTGTCTGGTTTTTAGGTGAGGGAGAACCCGAGACTCGTATTGGTGTACGCTCCCGATGGGAGTAAGATGTTTTTCTTCCTTGGGGAAAAGATCTGAAAATATGGAATCTCTGAGCCTTGATGGCGTACTGAGTGCGCCTTGCTGTTTGGGTTTCTTCGCCATTCGTCAGGGATAGTGATGCCTCTGTTTGATGGCTTTCAGTGATGTGCTTCCAGTGAACCGTCATATCTCGAGGACCGGTCATAATGATGGCCGTTTGTGGCGTGCGGCAGGCGCTGGTTGAGTTTCCCATGTGTGCGTTGGAAACGCGCGCGAATTGACGCGCCCTGCGTACAGTGCTTCCCGTGGGAAAGCATCTTTCGTCTTTGGAATTCGAGATGGCTGGGTCGTTTGGTCTTTTAATTAATTGTTGTTGTCGTCTTGGCTTCTCTGTGCTTCGAGGATTTTTGTTCTATAAATAGGCCCTTCTCTTCTACGCTTCTATCCAACTCGCTGCTCCACCTTTTTCTTCATCTCCCATTCCGCTAATGGTTCCTAGGCGAGGCGTTGGCCATGGTCGTGGTCATCGTGGCCGTGGTGGCCGCACACCACGCTCATGTCGTGGAGGTCGTCATGGTGCGGTGCCAGTGCCTTCCTCCTCCCCCTTGGAGGAGGGATTCTGGAGCTATGATTTTATTTTGCGCGTTCGTGGCCCAAGTGCCAATCGCGTCCTTCTTCCCTCTGCTTTTTCTGCCATTGTCTCTGAACGTGGCTTGGATGGCCTGCTTCTGCACCTTCAGGGGAGCTGTCGATCTCCTTCTTATGTTGAGTTGGAGGTTGACAGCTCTCGCTTGATTTTTCTTGGCTCTGGTTGGGGTTTATTTGCTTGGCGGTTGAATTTGCGAGATGGTGATATGCTTAGCTGTCGCTTTGACGGTGAGAGCACTGTCATTGTCCGCGCATTCGATCCGAGTGGCAATAGCATGGATCCGCATGGGCAGGAGTCGAGCAGCGACAGCTCCATGAAGTCGAGGAGTTCTTCGCCTGCGTATTCAACTGCTTCTTCCTCCAGGGACTCTTCTGATGGTGGTGGTGATCCGTATTCAACTGCTTCCTCCTCTGCTTCTGAAGAAGACCTCGATGTCAAGCCACCGGTTAAACGAGCGCGGCAGGCGACCTTTTAGAACTGGAGGCGGCGGCGTCATCTTCGCCGGCAGTTTGGGCAGAGCTGGAGAAGAAGCTAGAGGAGCAGGAGAAGAAGCTGGTGGAGCAGCTTCCCAAGTGGCTTCCCAAATAAGTCGAGCTTCACCTTTTGTTATGTCATTGACATCATGAGCCTGCTGCTTCCATCCCTACTTTGTCTGTGATGATGCTCTTGTACTATAGTTGATTACCCCTCACGGGCACACATGTAGAAGTCATAATTCCTTGGGTGATTTCCTCTTGTAATAGGAGCTTCCTTCTATCCAAATGTAGTTGAGTCCTTTTGTATTGAGGATGATATCTATGATGTAAACCATGCTTTATCCTTTGTGTATATTTGAGCTTTTGTGCTACCAAAAAACTGTGTCTTCACCATCAGGAGTTGTCTTTGAATCCCCTTTTTTTGTGGAACTGAGAGTTACGTTTGAGTCTTTTGCGGCTGGGAACTGTCTTCGGGTCCGTCTTGTACTTGTGGGTTTTTATCGGGTGCGCGACAGCGCTCCCAATGGGAGTAGCCCCCGAGTCTTTAGGTGATCGTTTGGCGATCGGGTGAAGACTAGATGAACTTGTGCTTCCTCCAAAGTTTCTTCAAAAAGTGTTTGGATGTCATGGGGGTGTTGATGGTCGTCTCTCGGGTGGGATTTGTGCTCGAGACCCCGAGTGCCTCGTGAAGGAGGTCGCATAGGAGATAGCGTTGCTCAGGGAGTTTTTATTCTTTGGCCCCCGAGTGCTTCGATTAAGATCGCGCAGGCGATAGAGTTGCTCGGGGGGGAGTTTCTCTTCAGCCCCCGAGTGTTTCGATTAGGATCGCGAGTGCGATAAAAGTTGCTCGGGGGGGAGTTTCCACTTTAGCCCCCGAGTGCTTCGACTAAGATCGCATGTGCGATAGCAGGTGCTCGGCGGGGAGTTTCCTCTTCAGCCCCCGAGTGCTTTGGTTAAGATCGCGTGTGCGATGGCAGATGCTCGGGGGGGAGTTTCCTCTTCATCCCCCGAGTGCTTCGATTAAGACCGCGTGTGCGATGGCAGTTGCTCGGGGGGGGGGGAGTTTCCTCTTCAGCCCCCGAGTGCTTCGATTAAGATCGCGTGTGCGATGGTGGTTGCTCGGGGGGGGGAGAGTTTCCTCTTCAGCCCCCGAGTGCTTCGATTAAGATCGCGTGTGCGATGGCAGTTGCTCGGGGGGAGTTTCCTTTTCAGCCCCCGAGTGCTTTGAGATGGCGTTATTTGGGCGACATTTATTTTATTGCGGTCAAGCGATTTACATGAATTTCCAGTCATGTCTGACCGATAGGGGCTATGGATAGAATAGTCGCAAGTTTGCTACGTTCCATGGGTTTCCCACGTCCTCGTCTGTCTTTGGGTTTTTCAGCCTGTAGGCGCCGCCTCCGATGACTTCTGAGATTATGAATGGTCCTTCCCATTGGGGGGCAAGTTTGTGGACCTTCTCTTGTATTAGTCGTAGGACTAGATCACCTTTGTTGAAGGTTCTAGTGCGCAGTCGACTTCTTTGGTAGGTACGCAGTTTGTCTTGGTACCCTTCTGATTTTTCCAGGGCTGTGTCTCTTGCTTCGTCAGTCGTATCTTTATCGTCTTGCAATGCCTCTTCTGCTTATTCTTCCTCGTATCCGGTGACCCGGGGTGCTCCGAACTTGAGGTCGTGTGGCAGGACTGCCTCTGCTCCGTACACCATGAAGAAGGGTGTGTAACTGGTTGCAGTGTTTGGCGTGGTTCGTAAGCTCCATAGGACCGCGGGGAGTTCTTCTACCCAGTTACCGGCGTCTTGCTCGAGTGGTGCAAGGAGTCGCTTCTTGATTCCTCCACAGACAAGGCCGTTTGCTTTTTCCACCTGGCCGTTGGACTGTGGGTGCGCGACTGATGCGTAATTGATTTTGATGCCCAGTTCTTCGCAGAAGTTCTGAAATTCTACGGCCGTGAAGTTCGTGTCGTTGTCCGTGATGATTTGTGTGGTACTCCGAATCTGAAGATAATCGATTTGATGAAGTTGACAGCCGTGAGAGCTGTGGAGCTGGTGATGGGTACTGCTTCGATCCACTTGGTGAACTTGTCGACTGCGACGAGCAGGTGTGTCCTTCCGCCCTTGGATGATTTCTTGAGTGGGCCCACCATGTCGAGTCCCCAAGTGGCGAACGGCCAGGATAGTGGTATGGTCTTGAGCTCTGATGCGGGAGTGTGTGGCCTGTTGGCGAATTTTTGACAGGCGACGCAACGTCGCACGATTTCCTCTGCGTTTTTCATGGTTGTGGGCCAGTAGAAACCCGCTCGGAATGCTTTGGACACGAGCACTCGACTGCTCGCGTGGTGCCCGCAGGTGCCTTCGTGGATTTCTAGAAATAGGGCTTTTCCGTCCTCTTCGTCAATGCACCTTTGGAGTATCTGGGTGATGATGCGCTTGTATAATTGTCTGTTGATCACAGTGAATTCCTTGGATCGTCGGCTGATGCGCCGTGCTTCGGCCACGTGTTGTGGTAGCGTGCCTTCGATTAGGAATCGGAGGAACGGTTTTGTCCAGACAGGTCCTTCGAATTCTGTCAGGGTTGTGCTGTCGGATGCGCTGGTGCTCGTTTCTTCTGATGGTGTTGCTGCTGCCACCTGCGTTATTTTTGGTGCGTCTTTGCCGTCCGCGACCGCTTCAGGTGTTGCTGCCTGCGCCTTGATGGATCTCCGGTTGATGCTTTCGAGGAAAACGCCAGGTGGGACAGGCGCCCGGGTCGAACCGATGTTCGCGAGCTCGTCAGCTTCTGTCCCTGGTGATGTAGTTGAGCTCGCAACCGTCGAAATTTCCTTCGAACTCGTTGTAGAGCTTTTGGTAAGCCGCCATGTTGTCGGCTATTGCGTTGCAGTTTCTCATCGTCTGCTGGACGACGAGATGGGAGTCCCCGTAAATTATGAGGCGAGTGGCTCCGCATGTTTTGGCCATGCGCATGCCATGTAGGAGTGCCTCGTATTCTGCTTCGTTGTTGGAAGCGTGACTGAAGTTGATCTGAGGACGTATTTCAGTTTTGTTCCTTTGGGGGAAATGAGTACAACTCCTGCCCCAGCTCCTTGTTGTCTCTTGGACCCATCGAAGAACATTGACCATGAGCTTGATAGGTCTGGGGGGCCTGGTGTTTGAACCTCCGTCCACTCGACCAGAAAATATGGGAGTACTTGGGCTTTGATGGCTGTTGGGTGCTTGTACTGCAAGTCTCGTGGGCTGAGCTCGATGTTCCACTCGGCGACTCGCCCGGTTGCTCCAGGATTGTTTAGTATGTCAGCGAGTGGTGCGCTGCTCACGATTGTGATAGGGTGCTCGTCGAAGTACTGGGACACCTTACTTGAAGTCATGACGATGGCTAGTAGTAGCTTCTGATAGTGCGGGTACCGCTGCTGGGATTTGGTCAGGAGCATGTTGAGGTAGTAGATTGGTCTCTGAATGCTCTGGACCTTGCCTTCTTATGCGCGTTCGACAACGAGCGATGTGCTTACTACACTGCTGCATGCTGCCACGTAGAGGTATAGCTTCTCACGTTCTTTGGGTACCGCCAGGATTGGTGGAGTTGAAAGTGTCTTTTTCAGGTCCGCGAATGCTTGGCGGGCTTCCTCCGTCCACTCGGATTTATTTCCTTTCCTGAGAAGTTGATAGAAAGGCAGCATGCGTTCTTCAAGCCTGCTTATGAAGCGGCTGAGAGCTGCAAGTTTTCCAGTGAGCTGCTGCACTCCTTTGACGTCGGTTGGTTCTTGCATGCGGGTGATGGCTTGGACTTTCTTGGGATTTGCCTCGATTCCGCGGGCGGAGACCATGTAGCCAAGCAGCTTTCCCGCCGGTACGCCGAATGCGCACTTCTTTGGGTTGAGTTTGATTCTGTATTTGTTGAGCGCTGCGAAGGTTTCGCGCAGGTCGTCGATTAGTGTCGCTGCTTGATAGGTCTTGATGACGATGTCGTCTACGTAGACTTGTATGTTTCTTCTGATTTGCTCCTTCAGGCAGGCCTGCATCATTCGTTGGTAAGTGGCGCCTGCGTTTTTTAGCCCGAAGGGCATGGTCTTGTAGCAAAATACACCATAGGGGGTGATGAACGATATGTGCTCTTCGTCTTCTTCCTTCATCCTGATCTGGTTGTATCCTGAGTAAGCGTCCAGAAAGGAGAGTAGGTCGCACCCTGCTGTTGAGTCGATTATCTGATCGATTCTAGGCAGGGGGAAGTGATCCTTTGGGCAATGTTTGTTGACTGGTCCGTAGTCGACGCACATGCGCAGCACGGTCGTGTCTTTCTTTGGCACCAGCACTGGGTTTGCTATCCAGGTGGCTTTCTTCATTTCTCGGATGAACTGAGCGTCGAGTAATCTGTTGACTTCCTCTCTGATTGCTCTGCGCTTGGGCTCCGAGAATCGTCTCAGCGCTTGCTTCACTGGCCTCGTGTTTGGCTTGATGCGTAGGGCGTGTTCCGCGAATTCGTGTGGTATCCCAGGCATGTCGGCTGGGCACCAGGCGAATATTTCCAACTCGTCTCGGAGGAAGGCGACGAGAGCTGCTGCCTGCTCCTCTGGTAGGTGGGCGTACACGCGGACTGTTTTGTCCGGGTCCGTTGGGTGCACTTGGTGAGTGACTGTGTCGCTGTCGATGCTGAAGTCGCGTCCGTACTCCCTGGATTCGCTTCGGTTCACCAATGGGAAGGTTCTCTTGTCCGTCACCATGGCTATTTCTCTGAGTTCTTGTTTGGCTCTGAATGTGTCGGAGATTCTGTAGAAATCACGATCACATTGATCTGATTTGATGAAGCTTCCGTTGATCGATAGGACTCCTGATGATCCTGGCATTTTGAGCTTGAGGTAGGCGTAGTGTGGGACCGCCATGAATTGCGCGAATGTTGGCCGTCCCAGTATGGCGTCATACTGCGATTACCAATCGAGTACCTCGAACTCGAGGACGTGCTTTGCGAAGTTACGCCGGTTGCCAAAGACGACTTCGAGTTCGACGACTCCGAGGGACGTGGCTGCTTCTCCTGGGACTACCCCATGCAACTCGGTGCTTGATTTTCTCCATACTGATCGTGGGATCAGCATTTTTTGCAGGGTGCTGGTGAAGATGATGTTCATGCTGCTGCCTCCGTCCATGAAGACCCGGTCCATGTCGTATCCTCCGATTTGTGCATTGAGCACTAGGGGTGCATGCCCCGGTCTTGGGACTGCGAGTGGATGGTCGTCCTGTGAGAACGTGATGCTGGTCTCCGTGTCATGCAATTGGTAGATTTCGACTATGTTTGTGCTCTCGGCTGCTCTGGCCTGCAGGGTTTGGGAGTCGCGTTGTGCTTGCGGTACTCTTCCTTCTTGGATCATGAGCACCTGTGCTTGCGACGGGCTGCGACGTCCTTCCGGGTTTGAGGTCGGCGATTGCTCGGGTCGTCGGTTGCGTCTGTCTTCTTTCTGCTTCTCCTTCTTGAGGTCGTCGGCTAGCACGTTGAACAGACGGCAGTCTCTCAAGGTGTGACTTGATCTGACGCGTCCCCAGTCATCCTCGAAGCTGTGGATCGTGCAGGGTCCTTCTAGCTGCTCTCTGGCCGTGAGTTTGCTAGATCTGGCGTGCCTCTTCCTTCTTGAAATTCTGAAGATCTTCTCGTGATCCTCTGGGTGCTCGTGGAGGCGAGGATCGGTTTCGATTCCTCGACTCATGTCTTGGTTTTTGATGAGGTTGGCGAATTCATCCGGCCTTCGATCTGGATCGTATTACTCGCCAACAGGTGTCTTGGAGTCGCTGTCTTGGTTGGCGTCGGATGCCCGTGCGCGCCTTTTCGGTCGTCGATTCCTTCTGCCTTGGCGGTGGTTCTGTTGATCGTTAGATTCAATCTCATAGTCATCGTCTTGATGTGCGGCGGGTGCCCTGGCGGTGGAGGGTTGTCGGAAGATTTGCGAGTCCTCCTCTGCGCGTCGCAGTTCGTCGAGTGGAATTCCTTCGTAAAGGCCCCTCGCCGTTCTTCTGGGTCGTCGACTCCTTCGGTGCTGGCGCTGTACTTGGCCGTTACCGTAGTATCGGTCCTGACGTGACTTCAGCTCGAGTGGTCTTGATGGGGTGGCGAAGATGTCCGCCGTGATCTTGAATCCTTCGAGTGGTCTAGGTCGGGTTCTTGCCCTCGAGTTGTGGCTTGCTGAAGATGGGACCACCGAGATCGTGATCCCAACCTGCGCGGTTCCCACAGACGGCGCCAATTGACGGGGATCAACCCCGGAAAATCCCATGGTCAGGGACCCTGGGTTAGTCATGAAAGGCGCAGGTTGGACGATAACTCGTCGGCAAACAAGGAGGCTTGCTCCTGCTCGATATTATTGATTGGGAAGATGAGATTACAAAGGAAGCCAAGGCTGGAGTGCTCAGGTCTAGGGTTACAGGTGAGATTCGATGTCTTTGGCGTCGCCCCTCCTAGCCCTTATATAGCGGGCTAGGTCTCGGGGAGTTCATCTACGTGTACAGGTAAACTTTCCTAACCCTAGCTTGCTCCATACGGCAGGTCTTCGCACCTTCCTTGTGAGTCGAGGACCTCTACGTCGGTGCCACCTAGTGGGCCGAGGCCGTATCTTCATGGGCCTTCGGGCTTCATGGACACTAGGTAGGCTCATCCGTAGGAGTCGTGGGGTCACCCCCTCGTCAGTCATGGTTAGTCTCATCTGAACAGCAGGGGACTTCCCTAGATCACCAGTGTGGACCAACAGAGAAACCATGTCTCCGCTAGCCCGGGTTGTTTAAAAACTGCGAGGGGATCCAACCAAGCACACACACGGGGTTTCAAATGGTTAATCATCTCGGGCCACCACTAGAAATGTTTGAAGCTAGGTAGGTAAGAAAAGGAGACCCCATAGTATCCCACACGCGGTTAGGCACGCTCGTCAAGAGATACAATACCCGGAACTCGGGTCCTAGGTGACTCGAATGGAACAAAGCGTCGGGGCGGGATAGCCTAGACCTTCCATCCTTCGTCGAATATAGTCAATATTATTATAATCATATCATCCACAACAATATTATAATGTGACAGCCCAATCCAAGGAGTAACAGGATAACATTCGTAGCATCCTAAGCATGCATGCTAAGAAGGGGCTGAGAACCGAGCAATAGTAACATAGCAGTACATGGTTTTCTAGGAGGGGACATGGTTGTATCGGTTTAAGAGAGACCGTAAACATGTGGTAGGATCAAACATCAAACCTATCCAAGACTAGCATGCAAACCGCTGGTTATAATAGAATGGATCATAAGTAATGTATAGTCCTTGCTTGTTGATAATTCGGGTTCCGAAGGTGTAGTCGATCGCAAGCTCGCATCGTCTCCAAGAGTATCCGCGGGAGCACACAAGAAGTAAACACTGGAAAAGGCAATCGACGAGCAAGCATCAACAAGAAGACAACACGAGACAACGCACGGTATCGTATCTATCGTCGAGAGCGGTTACTACCAAGTTAAGTGAGGTACTCATCACACACGACGATACCGCACATTTAGAAAGGTTCAAGTTGTTTTAGCTACACAACATGAGCAAAAGTTGTTAACATGGCATCTCACTCAATCATGGAATAGCACACAAACATGACAAGAGGTGAAGCATTAGATAAACACTCTATGCTAGTCAATTTAAGTGAGGCACAACCTAAACATGGCATAACACTAAGTGCCCCACGATGAATAACGGATTTGGTACCATTCTGCCCTAAACCATATTTTAGGTTGGTTAACAACAGCAAATGATAGCATAAACACAAAGTGCATGAAAATATTATCAAGTGACATATAAGGAACACCCCAAACGGAGTTACGGTTAAAAAGATACAAGCAAAACAAGTTACGGGTACATGTTGTTAACATCAGGGAGCACACTTTAGAGCAACAAACAAACATGATAAGGAATGGAAACATGCTCCAAAATGATATTCAATGTATTAGACATGTCAGGCAAGGCATGGCAAAAAAAATCCTGCAAATAGGCATCATGGTTCACTAGTTATAAGCAACACAAGAAGCTATAAAACATTACTGGTCAAGGACTTAGTGAAAAGAAGGAAAACAGGGCAGAAACTGTTATTTTCATGCTGTATAAACAGGAGAAAAACTATATGCAAATGTGCAGAAACATGACATAGCAATATGTGTGCGTCAAGTAGACATGATGCTTAACAGTATGCAACAAGAATCACTCAATTCCGATGAATGGTTGCGACGCAACTGTCACCCGAAGTTGACACAAAATAATAGTTTCAGCAGTTTAGCAGCAATTAACAGTCTGGTGCCCACTTCAACACAAGTTTGCACCACCCAAATGACCTCAGATGGATTAACTTCCTAAATATGAACGCTAGAGCATGCAGTTATGATCAATAAAATTTTGGGCGCATCGTGATCCGAGCTACGGTTTGATCGCACTCTACGTCGCAAACAGGCATCAGCAGCACAAATTACAGGACTTAGCAGGAAAAAATAGGAAAAAGAAAAGACAAAAGGAAAAAATGGGGCATGGCCTCACCATGGGCTCGGCCCAAAAGGAAGCTGAGGCGGTTGCGTGTGGGCCGCTGGGCACGGCGGCCCAGCTGGCGGAGGCTGCTCCCGATCCAGATCGGATCGGGCCGGGGGCGCGGCTGCGGTGGCCGGCCGGCGGACGCCAGTAACCTCCGGTGAGGGCGTCACCACGACGGGAGGCGGCACAGGGCGGTGGAGGAGGCTGGCGGAGTGCGGCGGCGGGCTCGTCCTTCGGGTGGCCGGAGCCGTGGCGGGCTGAGGAGGCCGGCGACGCCTCGGAGCTCAGGCGAGGCTCCCGTGGCGGCGGACCTTGCCGGCACAGGCGTTGCTATGGATGCTGTCGGTGTACCCTGCGAGGAGGAGAGGGAGGTGAGGCCATGGAGAGGGAGGCGTGGGGAGAGGAGGAGACGGTCGGCGGCTGCTCGCCGGCGCGGCGTGCGCGGCGGCCGGTCGCTGGAGTGGAGGCGGCGGCGGTTGAAGGTGCGGGCGACAGATGGACCTGAGCAGGCCCGGAGCGGCCCGGATTTGCTCTGTGCTGCGGTGGGGTGACGTGGAGCCTCTGGGGTCGTTGGATCTGAGATCTGACGGCTCCGGTTGGCTAGGAGGCTAGGGTTTTCGGATCTGGGGCTGTTTTGGAGCAAATCTGGGAGTTAGGAGGGGGTGGCTGCAAAATTTAGGCTAGGGAAACCCTGGAAAGGGGTGGGAGAGTGGTTGTCTTTATATAGGCTGGCCTGAATGGCAGGTTTACGCAAACACCCCTCGGGTTTTCTCTTCGCGTCCGATACTCCACGTTTCTGACCGCCGGGAGTGCATACAACCTCCGATTCGGACAAACTCTCGAACCACGCGCTCAGCGCGGCGAGCCCGCCAGTCGTACCTCACTTCGATACCGTTCCGAGAATATTTTCTAGCTCCCAATGAAATAACCAATTTAATTATTAAATGGGGTTTTCGTTCTGATGGCGCTGGCTGGTCTTGTGCCGGTTGCGACAGTGCTCGGGTGAAACCCCGGTGTCGCAAAGGTCGTGTGATGTTTGGGAAAAGTTTTATTCACGCATCCGATACGAGAAAGAGGGGGAGAATATTCACCGATTAATAAATCAGCGAAGCAAATACTGCAAACAATTCTAACAAGCAACAAAATAAATCAATACAGAAAAAAAATTAATTTGGGTGAAAATCCCGGGCTGTTACAGGAGTCTTGTATTCAGCAAGCATTGTTCTGGCCATTTCAATAAGAGTTCTATTCTTCCTTTCAACTACACCATTTTGTTGAGGTGTATAAGCAGCAGAGAATTCATGAGTAAAGCCATGATCATCAAGAAAATCTTCAATATGAGTATTTTTGAATTCAGTTCCATTATCACTTCGAATATGCTTCAGAGATAATTCATATTCGGTTTGAGCTCTCTTAGCGAATGACTTGAAGATTTCAACAACTTTGCTCTTGTCATCCAGAAATAAAACCCAATTATAGCGAGAAAAATCATCAACAATGACGAGACCATATTTGTTTCCTCCCAGACTTGCATAATTTTGAGGACCGAAAAGATCCATGTGAAGCAATTCAAGAGGACGAGTAGTAGTCATGATAGCCTTTGTTGAGTGATGTTTCTTCATAATTTTGCCAGCTTCACAAGCATTGCAGAGAGATCCTTATCGAATTTTACTTTGCTAAGGCCAATGACATGCTTCTTCTTCACTAGAGTTTGAAGATTTCTCATCCCTGGATGACCAAGTCTTCGATGCCATAACCAGCCAGATGAAGCTTTTGCCATTAAGCATGTGGATATAGCTGGGCCCGAAGAAAAAACAACAATATATAAATATCCTTTTCGGTAACCCTCAAAGACAAAAGTATAGTCATCCTGTGAAAAGACAACACAGCGCGAAGGAGAAAATAGAACAAGCATACCCATATCGCATAACTTTGAAATAGACATGAGATTATAACAAAGAGATTGAACTAGCATAACCTTGTCAATATGCTTATCTTTCAATATGGCAACCTTACCCAAACCTAAAACTTTACCCTTGTTGTTATCACCGAAGGTAATGTACTTCTGAGAAGATTGAGATAGTTTTTCTTCAGTGAATAACTCCTTGTCTCCGGTCATATGATTAGTGCAACCACTGTCCATGACCCATTCGCATCCACCGGAGACATTGCCCTTTGCCTTGGCCATAAAGCAGTATGCAGGAGTTTCATCTTCACTGCTGTTGTTGGTGAAGAATGAGCTCGAAGCACCGGTCGAAGCAAATGCCAATCCAGCGACACCATCAGACTCAGATCCAGACGCTGATCTCGAGCCTGATCTGCTTCGGATCCTAAGACTTATTCTTCAGAGTTCATTTCTTTACCCAGATAGGCTTTGGCACAGTGAGAATTGCTTCGCCGAGACGAGTGTGTCTTTGAAGAACCCTCACGCTTCTTGTGATACTTCTTTTTCTTGTCATCATCAGAATCTTTCTGCTTGTCTCTTCTTGAACTGGAATCATGTCTCTTTTACTCATAGCTTCTGGAGGATCTATGAGACTTGCTTGAGGAATCTCTGAGTGAATGCTTTTCTTTGTTTTACGTTTCCCACAATGGGCAGTCAGCAATGTAATGACCTGGTTCCTTGCACTTGTAGCAGCAGTTGTGCTTCGATGGAGAGCTTCGTGAGAATGAACGGTGAGAAGAATTGCTTGAATTCTTAGATGAGTAATTATTCTTCGGTGATGAAAAACCTTTTCTTTGGAAGCGGTTGAAGCGTATCACGATCAAAGCCAAATCCTTCCCGATGCTTGAAAGATCATCAGATTCAACGCCGGAAGCAGAACTAACCTTAGGCGAAGAGTGGTGTGAAGCTTTTTCTTTTAAAGCATGTGATCTTATTCGAGGGCAATTATATCTCGCTTCTCATCCTCTTCCATTTCAAAAGTGGTGAGTCTCTCAAGGATATCAGCAGCAACAAGATCTCTGAAATCAGTCCCTTCCTTGATCATCAGCACAATGTGGTCGAAAGAGTCATCCAACGAGCGAAGAAAAGTTCTCACCACCATGTGAGGGGTGATGTCTTCAGCGCCGAGGGAAATCAACTCATTTGAGAGAGTAGTGAGTCTGCTGTATATGGAGTTGACCTTCTCTCCCTCATGTCTCTTGAATGGTAGAATTTGCTTTGGAGAGTGTCAATTTTGGCATCTTTCTGAGTGGAAACTCCTTCTCCAATCTTTTGAAGATATTCCCAGACACCTTTGGCTGATGGAATATTCTTCACTTCATGATATTTCTCTGCAGTCACATGATTGGTGATGAATACCCAGACTTCAGAATCAAGATCCAGAGCTTTGATTTCATCAGTTGTGGGACTATCTTCGTCCTTGAGCTGAACTCCATTCTTGATAACTTCCCAGGCAGCAGAATTGATGGCAATGATTTTCCTCATCATCTTGTCCTTACAGTATGGGTAGTCCTTCCCATTGAAAACAGGAATAGGTTCGTCGGACCGAATAGCTACAAATGACATACTTGAAAGCACTCCAGGAGGTTAATCCAAAACACACAAAGTGTAGGGAGTGACTAGCTCTGATACCAATCGAAAGTCCAAGTTTGTGATCAGAGGGGGAGGGGGTGAATGATCACTTCAAATATTTGAGTGAATCTTTGAAGTGAAGCATAAACTTAGCAGAAAGGGATAGCTGGAACAGGTAATGAAGGAAGCAAAACTAACAGCGAAACTAAACAAAGCGAATCAAAACACGTTGAAGCTTAACTGGAAGCAAATGCAATGAGGAAAGTAAATGCTTGAAGTAAAACGAACTTGACTCGTCGATGTTTGTTCGACCAGTTCACGCTCTGCAAAGCCTTGCGTCTGGTTGGAGGGACTGGTGATTGAACACCTGGAGAAAAACTCTCTCCGTCCGTTGCTCCACTTCACCAATCTCCTTGAGCTTGGTCAGTTTTGACTCGGGGTATATTATCAAGGGAATCTCCGAAACCTTTTACAAACTTGAGCTTCGAGGCGACAATTACTCTTCACTCTCTAAAGACGACACTCTAACCGTCTAGGAGAATTGCAGTTCTCCAAGATAAAAAGTCTAGTAAGCTTTCACCTAAGTCATAGCAAATCTACTCAGATCAATGGGACTTAGGATTCAGTGGTTGGTTTTTGGGTTTTGCTTCGGTGGCGTTCTTGGGATGCTCTCTTCAGTCTCTCTTGAGATGCGCAAATGGAGGCGGGGCGGCATATTTATAGTTGGCGATCCCGAGGTGCAAAATTACTTATTTGACCCGAAGTGACAACTTGACGCGTGTCCACAACGGTCGGATTTGTCATTACTGTGCAAATTTACTTGCGGAACAAGTAAAGCTGACTCACGGACTTAGTTCTACTTCGGAAGCCAAAGAACGAAGTCTTTGCTACCGAAACTCAACTCAGTGCACATGATATTTCTTCACTCTGGCTTCTCACTTGGTTTAGATTTGATCTGAGCATTTTCACAATAACTTCGGTGTCCACAGACTAAAACCCCTCTTGATAGTACGGTTTGTCCTATGACTCAAAGAACAGAAAAAGAACTACACAAAAACATCTAAGTCTTGTGCCGTCCTCTCCATTTCCTTCAGTGAGTTGGGCCTCATGACACCTTCATTTTTGGGGGCCATCCTACGTGATTAAGCTTCGCTCAAAGGGTAATGCTTCGATAACTTGAAAACCCTCCTTGAAGCTTTATCACCTGGCTTGTCCTTCAGGAACCTAATCAACAATTTATACTAGAAAAAATTGTTAGTTCCTCTACTGCCTTGTCCAACAATATCCAAAACACATGGGGGCAAAACTTTGCTCTTACCTTACCGTTTACCGTTGACTGGAAATTTACACTCTCAAAAACATTTTATCTCTGTTTTCAAACCACGAGCTCTGGTACTAGTTTAGTCTTTGTTTCCAGCCATTGGTTTACAACCTTGCCATAAAAAGGCACGGTTTGAGAGTCTCCATCTTCTTTCTTCAAATCACCAACTATTGAGAGCATAATTTTCATTCTGAGTGTAATGTGCATTGTCCCAAAGTACCACATTGTCTTCTGCATGATTGTGATATTACTCATTCTGAAATATTTATTTCTAGTCTCCTCTAAAACTCTGAAGGAGCTTCTGAATTTTTGTTTTGCTTCACACATGGAGGCTAGTGAGATACCACTCTAGTATGTTCAAGTCATGTGCATTGTGATCCTGTCTTGATTTTCAGTAGCATATTATTCATTCTTGGTTGTTTGAAACTTTTCACTTGATTGAAGGATTACTTCGTGCATTGTCCTTGTAGCATTGTTCCAACACTTGCTGGAATTGTTCGCAGTACATGCTTATATACATCTAATGAATCAAAAGAGTTTGTCAATTTTTTCTTTGTCGCGTCCAGTTCGTTGAACTGAATTGCTTGAGGACAAGAAATATGCTAAGCTTGGGGGAGTTGATACATCTCAAACACATCCACTTTTCCAAACACTTTTGCTATTGTTTTGGCCTCATTCTTGCATGAATTTAACGAAACTAACCCGGACTGACGTTGTTTTCAGCAGCTACCTGTATGGTTTTCTTGTGTGCAGAAAAAATGGATTTTTAGGTGTACCGGAAAATTCCAGTAAATAATAGAGAAAATCCACGCATCGGGAGGAAGCAGATGTCAGAAGAGGGGACAAAGGGGGGGCACCCTGGCCCAGGCGGCCAAGTGGCGCGGCCAGGCCCCTGGCCGCACCAGGAGGACGCCTGGGTGGGTCCCACCTCCTCTGGTTCCCTACCTCGACTCCTATTCTCACCCGAGACGGAGAAACCCCAGAACATAAGTCATTTTGCCAATTCTCATCGCGGAGCCGCCGCCACCCTCTGTTCTTCTCCGGGAGAGCTAATCTGGAGGCAGTTTTGGCCTCCGGTGAGGGGAAATCGTCGCCATTGTTACCACCATCTCCACTCCATCACCCTTCCATGACTTCTCCTTTCATGTGTGAGTAATTCCCTGCTGTAGGCAAAGGGGATGGTAGGGATTGGATGAGTTAGATCATGTAATAGTTCATCAGATTGTTGGGGGCATGTTGCCTATCATATACTATGGTGTTTTTCATCTTTGCTACTACTTGTTGCTCTTCATGCTTGTCACTTTGGGCCTGAGTGCCATGATATCAGATCTCAACCCTATGTGTTTTCATGAATATATTTGTGTTCTTGATCCTATCTATGAGTTGTATGCACCTATTATAGTCCAGAACCAGCGATCCCAATGGTGACAGCTTGTGACACCAATGGGGATGGACTATAATTTGAGGATTCCATGTATCCATTGATTGTTAATGCTTTGTTCCGGTGCTCTTTGACAGGAGCACCTTAATATCCATAAGTTCCTTTTGGCCCCGTTTGTAGCGGGATGGTAGGAAAAACAATGTTGTGCAAAGTTCTTATTGCAAGCACGCACAACTACCTTGGAATGCATGCCTAATGTTTGATATTTGCCTAGATGATCATTACTTTTCTGTGTGCCTTACATGTTATCTCTCATCCATGCAGCGCCCAACTGTCCATTCCCCTAGCCTACTGTGTTTTAATTATGCTGGTTACAAGTTACTTTACTTTTGTCGTTTTACTTTTGTCAGTTTGCCACCACTATTTCCATTGCCACCATCACTTCCATATCAACATTACTACTAATATATCGTTTCCAAGCAAGTATCTTTCAGGTGCGGTTGAATTGACAACTCAACTGTCAAAGCTTATAAATATCCTTTCTCTCCCCTTGTGTCGAATCAATAAATTGGGTTATCTTACCCGCGAAGACTTTTGCGATCCCCTACACTTGTGGGTTATCATCATGAAATGGATGAGCGCGAGCAAGATACGTTGGCACTTAGGATGGCAAATAGAAAAATGACGGGGAAGGAAGACAAAAAGGTGTGAAAGGATCACATCAATAAGGACAATCATAAGCGAGATAAATTCAAATGATAGATATGACGTGAGGAGTAGGGATTGCCATGCAAAGGATGCACAGATGGGCTAAGGTAAGATCTCCAATGGAACTAGTGGGGTGTATCCAACTTGCTTGCTCATGAAGACCTAGATCTCTTTTGAGGAGGCTCATCCTTGGAATATGCAAGCCAAGTTCTATAGTGTAAGGACCCCACATAGTTATGCATGAATGATATGAAAATCTCTATGGAGTACAAATATGACTATGGAGTACGAGTGTGGATCTTTCAAAAGGAATAGTAGTGTTGCCCCCTTCTCTATTTTTATTTCTTTTTTTCTTTTTCTATTTGTTTGTATTTTTGTGGCCTCATTGGCTCTTTCTATTTATCTCTCATTTGTCATCCTTGCGATCTTTTAATTTGTCCTCTTTTGGGATCTTTTATTTTGTCCTCTTTGGGATCTTTTCCTCACTTAAGGGCAACACTCTATATTTTACAGGAATATAAAAGATATTCACACTTTACAAGAAGTACTCAACATAAAGAAAACTGAATAACTATAATGATGTATGCAAATGTATGCCTCTACCAGTGTAGTAGGATATGCAATGATACTAGCAGGTCATGTAGCAATGATTAGGGCAAGGCCCAACTAGCATGCGGATCCTCGATCAAGAAAAATCATGTATGGCATGAAGATCAAGTCATGAGATGATGGATGTTGCATGGCAATGTATCTTGGAAAGGTTATGGAAATGCCTTGATAGGTAGGTATGGTGGCTGTTTTGAGGAGATATAAAGAGGTTTATGCTGACATAGAGTATCATGCCAAGGGTTTGGATGCACCGGCGAAGTTTGCACCAACTCTCAAGATGAGAAAGGGCAATGCACGGTACCGAAGAGGCTAGCAAAATATGGAAGGTGGAAGTGACAGCAATCGAATACTCACATTAGTCCGAAGAACTCATGCACTTATTATCGGTAACTCTCTATCTAATCAAGAGGTTCACAAAGATACAAGTACCTCGAGGAGGAGTGTATGGGGGTTTGGTTATCCTTGCGCATCCTCGACCCATGGTACATGAGGGTACTCTATATATTCCAACCCCTTCAGAGGTTAGCGATCCATCTAGTAGCTAGAGTTCTCAACTAATTTCTTTTAGTTTTCGAAAATAAGCATGGATTTCCCAAAATACGACAGATATAACTAATAAGCTTAAGCTCTTGGCACCAAAAGTCCAAACATTACTCAAATTAATACCTCAAAACTATTGCAAGTTACTACTACACTTATAATAGCAACCTCAATTACCTACTCATGCAAGACACACAACTCAGTGCAACAGACCAACTCTGTAAACAAGATAAGCATGATAACTCAAGAGAGTTCCAAAAGCAACAACCTAACTACAATATCTTAAAAATATAAGCATGAAAACAAGAGCTAAGCATGATAGCAGCTACGAAAAGTAAAGAACACACACAATCAAAGACAAGCATGCAAACCTATGTTGTGTTCTAGGGTGGACTGGAGCGTGTTTCTCTCCCAAACAATGAAGGTTAGGGTCCAACTTGTTATGAACAGCAAGAAAAAGAAAACAAACTAAAAAGTAAAGAGCGAGACGCTCCAAGCATAGCACATAACACATGAAGAGATAAAAATATAGCATGGAGAAGGACGAACTGATGGTTGTCGATGGAGAAGGGGATGCACAGGGGCATTCCCAAGCTTAGACGCTTGAGTATCCTTGGATATTTCTTGGGGGTGCATGGGGCATCCCCAAGCTTGAGCATTTGACACTCACAGATCTTCTTTCATCATCTTCCTTCGCATACTTGAAAACTCCCTTCATACGAAACTCCCTCCATTGGAAATAAAGATTTTCATGAAGAACTACTGTTTTTCAAGATTGCAAAAACTTTTTGCAAAGAAAATGCAAGCTTAAGATTTGCAAAACGGTGAAAATGCAAAACGTGGCAGAATCTATGAAAAACAGACCAACAGGTAGTAAATAAGTTTTTTGGGGTACTTCTGCAACTCAAAACAAAAAACTCAGAATAGAGGCTAGAAATTAAATTGTATAGAGCATACTGTCAAAAAATAAGATCAAAAAGATGATCTGGTGATTTATGATGAATTTTTACGTCAAGCAGACAGAATCTGTTTCTGGACAGCATGTCACAACTTTAGAAATTTCTTGCAATCGGGGGCTAAAACTTTTCACAAAGCTTGAAAATAAAGATACAATGATGTTGCTACAGTAGTAAAAAACATCAAGACCGCTAAAACTGAAAGTAAAAACATTTTGGGTTGCCTCCCAATAAGCGCTTTCTTTTATGCCTTTTAGATAGCCATGATGCAAAAAAGATCAAGTTTTATCAACTCCAAAAGAATAACTTGCCCGTGTAACGGACTCATAAGGTAACTTAATATTTTTTCGAGGGAAGTGTTCCATTCCCTTTTTGAGGGGGAATTGGAATCTAATAGTCCCTTCTTTCATGTCAATGATAGCACCAATGGTGCGGAGTAAAGGACGTCCCAAAATAATTGGACATGAGGGATCACACTCAATTCCCATAACTCAAAAATCTATGGGAACATAGTTATCATTGAAAACAATAAGAACATAATAATTCCTCCCTAAAGGTTTCTTTATGGAAGAAACAACAAGACAAACACCAAAAGAACATGGATCAAAAGGTTTCGATTCAAGCATATCATACATTCTTTTGGGTAAAACGGAGGCACTAGCTCCAACATCACATAAATCAAAGCAAGAGAAATTATTCAATTTGATTTTCACCATAGGATCCCAACCATCTTCTAGTTTTCTAGGAATAGAAACCTCTAACTTAGGTTTCACCTCCCTATCTTTGATAAGAGCATTGGTAATATGCTCGGTGAAGGCAATGTTAAGTGAACTAGTGTGGGGGTTCTTAGCCATTCTTTGCAAAAAAAAAGTGATAACATCGTGAAGAGTGCAATTGTCAAAATCAAGCTCTTTAAAGAAAAATTAAATTAGAAAAGAATTTTTGCAATTACCCCAAGTGTTTTTCTTACAAGGGGACGGGGAATGGAACCACTTCTTTGGTTTTCCTCGAAGGAAAAAAAATCTAAGAATATCACTTTGAATTGGTCACTATCCATCCCGGGAGGTTTTTGTTCATCACATACCCTCTCATAATTTTCCAAGTGATAGATAGCATCCTCTCCTTTTTCAGAAAATTAATATCTTAAATCTTATTTGAGGAAAGGTCTACTAATAGGGGTGCAAACATAAAATCTATCATGACAAACAAAATCACAAGGCCTGAAATCATTAGAAGTGTCCCCACTACAAGTTTCGTGCCTGGGGAAAATTTCCATGCTAGTGGAACTCATAGTAACATCAGCAAGCAAGAGCAAAGTAACTAATTTTTTGTGGTTTTTGATATAAGACTCTAAAGAAAAAACTAGAAAGTAAACTCACAAGACTAAAAAGCAAAGGTACCCTATCTTGAAGATTGGAGTCCCCGGCATCGGCGCGAGAAACTCTCTTGATGGCACTGAAGTATTGCTCCTCGTTGGCTACCCCAAGTGGAAGGTTATGATGTAGATAGCAACAAATTTCCCTCGGTGAAGATACCAAGGTTATCGTACCAGGAGGACTCTGAATTCTTCAAGTAGGTGTCAACGGCGCCAGAGATTAAGTTGCCTAAAGGAGATGAGGTTGACGTGGACCTGCACACAGAAACAAATAACTTTGCTCCCAACGAGTACAGAGAGATTCTCAATCTCTCTGGCCTTGTCGTTTACAAAGGGTCAAACGCACGGTGGAAATAGTGAGGGTGATTGCAACTGAAAGGAAACAAAGCAGTAAAGAGTTGAGGTGTAAACAATGGTGAAAATATGGACCGGGGTCCCATGATGTTAAATAGTGATGTCTCTCTCCCAAAAGACGATAAAACAGCTACGTTGGGTGAACAAATTACAGCTGTGGAATTGACAGAATTATAAACGCACCGCAATGCTAAATATGCCACAAGAAAGTTAGAGGCTCAAAAGTATGGGCAGTACGCCAAGACAAGTAGACCGTTTATTCATCAGCATCTACTCACTAATCATCCACCTTGAGATATCTAACCAGAACATCTCGCTGGTATTAACTTGCGAGCCCCACCCAAAGTGTAAACCCAAAGTAACAGACAACTGCATTAACAAACTTTGTGTAAGGTAAACAATCCTTGCAACCGCGGTTACAAGAACCGTTGTTTTCTCCCTGGTGGCAACAGCACATCCTCTAGTCTCATGTTTCTGACACTCAAGCTAGACATCGGGGGGCATGAACCCACAATGAAGCATAACGCTCCCTCTTGGAGTTACTATCTACTACCTTGCCAAAGCAATAAAAAGCAACAGAGAACATGCAAGAATTAGTAAAGAACAAAATATAAAAAGAGAACCAAATATATAACTCATTACAATCTGAACATAATCTCATAATCCATCGGATCCCAGCAAACACAGCATAGCACACTAGTGCGCGTGATAGATATCCAAACGGTTTTTGACCCCTGTAGCCTACGGGAATCGGAATCGTCGCCTTGCTCTCGATTGCGATAGGGGGGCCTATTCCACACGATATCCAGAAACTGTTTCCTATGGATAGTCCGCGCAGACGCACAAGATAACTCGAACGTTTGAGATGATCTTTTTATCGCAAACACTTATCCACGAATGTCCGTCTGAGATTATTATCATATGGCATACGTTTAATACAGAAACTACAATTGTGTTGAGTTTTACTATCCCAAACCCTGCTGTGTCAGAAACTACGTGGGATACTGATGGCTTCTCGCCCTTCGTTGGTTACCCCAAGTGGAAGGTGGAGATGTAGCGCAGCAGCAAGTTTCCCTCGGTAAATATACCAAGGTTTGTCTCTAGTAGGACTCCAGAGATGATAAGTAGGTGTCAGCGGCACAACTTACGTGGACCTGCACACAGACACACATAACTTTGTTCCCAACGAAGTTCAGAGAGGTTGTCAATCTCTCCGGTCTTGTTGTTTACAAAGGGTAAAACACAATGGATAATGATAGCAAGTAAAAGAAATAAAGTAAAGATAGCGTGGAAACAGTAATAAGGATATGGACCGGGATACGTGATGTTCACTAGTGATGTCTCTCTCCCAAAAGACGATAAAACTGCTATGCGAGGTAAAGAAATTACAGAAGGGCAATTGACAGGATTTTGAACGCACCACAATGCTAACTATGCTACAAAAGAAAGGAAGAGGTTCAAAAGCACAGGCAGTACGCCAAAATAAGTAGACCGAAATCCAACTGCATCTACTACTAATCATCCACCTTGAGATATCTACCCAGAACATCTCGCTAGTATTAAGTTGTGAGCCCCACCCAAAGTGTAAACCCAAAGCAACAGACAACTGCATTAAAAAGCACTTTGCGTAAAATAAACAATCCTTGTAACCGCGGTTACAAGCACCATTGTTTTCCCCCTTGTGTCAACAGCACATCCCCTAGACTCATGTTTCTATCACTCAAGCGTGTCATCGGGGGGGCATGAACCCACAATCGAGCACAACGTTCCCTCTTGGAGTCACTACCTACTAATTGGCCAAAGCAATAAACAGCAACGGAGAACATGCAAGAATTACATAGGAACAAAAATATAAGAGATAAAAACCAAATATATTACTCTATCACAATCTGAACATAATCTCATAATCCATCAGATCCCATCAAACTCGGCATAGAAACAGAAAAAATATTACAAAGGTGCCTCGATCATGTAGGGCAGCTCACGAGGTCTAAACAATGAAGATCAAAGAGGGGAGGAGAACATCACATAGCTACTGATCACGGACCCATGGTCCAAGGAAAACTACTCACGAGACATCCGGGGAGCATCCATGGTGGAGAGGAGACTCCCGGAGGTCAATCCTCCCTCCGGAAGGGTGCCGGGAAGAGGTCTTCTGGTGCTCCCGATCTGGGAAGCGCGGCGGCGGCGGATTAGAGGCGAGTTTGCGAAATAGGGTTCTGTCTTCGGAGTTTCCCCGTGACGGAGAATAAATAGGCGAAGGGGGGCAGCCAGAGGAGGACCAGGGGCCCCAGGCGCCCCCCCCCCCTGGCGCGGCCAGGGGTGGGGCCGCGCCGGGTGGCCGCCTGGGCCCCCCTGGCTCCCCTCTGGCCCCTCCAGGGCTCTTCGCGAAGCTTCCTTCACGCTGATTTTTATCTGAATTTTCCCGAATTTTTCTGGCACTTTTTATATGGGGGAAAACTGAAATAGAAAAACAGCAGAAAACAGGAACTGGCACTGGGGTGCACTGAGTTAATAGGTTAGTCCAAATATGATCAAAAGTATATGAAAGTGTATCTAGATCATAGCAATATCACACAAAACATGCATGGAGCAAGCAGAAATTATAGATACGTTTTGGACGTATCAGATACCCAAAGCTATTCCATATAGTTTGTGTATAGTACATGTTTGTGTTGGTTACACCAACACAAACGTTTGTGCACAAATGCTCGTGTGGTTTCAGAATTAATTCCCAAACGTTCTTTTCGTCCAAACTTTTAGTGTTGTACGCTAAACATTACAAACAGTTGTGCACGAAATATTGTGTGGAATTATAAATAAATCCCCAACGCTCATTTCTTATCGAATGCGTGCGATGTACATAGCTATCAGTGACGAACTTATATGCAGAACTGTGTGCGATGATCAAATCTCTTGCAGTTTAATTAGCATTGTATTTATCTTAAATATTTTTGGATATTTTTCAATTTTTATATAAGCACATTCGTATATATATAACACAATATCTTTCATATGCTTGTAATGGTCACCATGATTTTCATAATTACTGAAATCATAGTACATCCAACAGCTAGTACAGTAGGTTGCATTACATAAACACGAAATCTATGGTAACAACCAGCAGATAGTACACCAGGCTACAATACAGAAATAACCTTTGCAAAGTACAGCATCATAGTCGGTAGATAGACAGATGAATCTAATCTGGGAAACTGTCGAAGCGGAATGCAAAAATTGAGCCTTCGATAATGTTAAAGGCCTTTGCAACTTTAGTCCGGCGCCTGTGGATGATTGCCCGCCCATTGTTTGCCCTATTCAGGAAGGCTTCAATATTATAGCGCGGGTGTTGTACAAAAACCTTTCTTGCCTCTTGACCATACAGATGGTTTGATTGATAATCATCGGTGAACTGCTTCGGAAAAGACGGAATACAAAGATATGCATAATTATAGTTTTCAGTATGGAAATTGTGTGCGTAGGGGAAAATATGATTGGAACGTAAATTAGTACCATCCTATAGGAGATTGAAGTCTTCTTCATTGTGCAGACAAAGAGCTTGTTGTCTTTTGTTGCCAGTTTGTTTATCCTTACAATTTTTCTTAGTTTCTTGACTTGATTGATAGTCATGGTCAACTCGTTTCCCCAGATGCAAAATGGATCGAACAGTGGATCTAGTCCTTTGACAAAGGGAGCTACAAGCAAAATGTAAATATTAGAACATGAGCAGTGTCATTTCTCCTTCATTTGTTCACTAATGAAATATAAGCCATGTAGACCATGTGCATACCTCGGTTGTAAATCTCAGAGTCACCCATTACTACCCTAAAATTGCATAAAGTACATAATGATTAGGTAATGTAAGAATTGGCATGTAGTCAATGATAACAGGTTCGTGCATACATAATACACCATACAATCCAACATATTCAAGACATGGAAAGTTCAGCTAAGTAACTGCAACATGCCTAACAAATATAGGAAATGAATAGGTTTTCATGTGTTAATGATCTCTAATTAACTTGGGTATCACATTGCATGATAACATTATACAGAGCATGGTTTCAATTACTTGAAGTTGTAGATGCAATCCAAACAACATAATAATTTTCAGATGCAATCAAAAGAGCAAAAAAATAGACGCAAGGCTTGAGCAACGCATGTGGAAAGGGTGATCTGGATATAATTTAAATCTGTGGCATATCTAACTAAACATATGTATCTAGGAACCTAATAACGACCTACTCGTCGCTGATGGAGAGGGCAATGGGATCCTTCCCATTGGAAGTAAGGAAGCGAGGTTTCCTCGTCGTAGCTGCCCTCCACACCGTCGTAGCAGGCGACTGCTGGACCTGGATTCAAGGAAATCATGCGATGGCGCGCGAGTGCGGTGAGGGTGGAATCCATAGCAAGTGTATCCTCCATGATTTGGTGGTCGGGCCATACAGGATCAATGGAGCAGTAAGAGCATGCGCATGAGGAGGGCGGCCGGGATCATACCAGAACAGGGCGAGCGGCGCGGCTAGCAGGGAGGGGGTGGCCGGCGTACACAGTCTAGGTTGCTGCGCACGGTATACGTAACGGGGGGTTGTACCGTGTAGGTCGCCGTGCGCGGTGTGCGGAACATGGGCGGGGTTGCGTCGTGTAGCACTTCGCTGGAGTTGCCTACGCCGTCTAGGCCGCAACGCTAGGAGGAGCAGGGGAGGGATTGATCAAGAAGGGGGAATGCGGCCTTTGGTGGTGGAAGGAAGGAGGGGGCGACTTAGATATTCCCGCGGCTGGCGAAATTTTTGGGTAGGTGGGGAGGATAGTGATACGTCTCAAACGTATCTACTTTTGCAAACACTTTTGCTATTGTTTTGGCCTCATTGTGATTTGAAAGAAACTAACCCGGGCTGACGATGTTTTCAGCAGAGCTACCTGTATGGTTTTATTATGTGCAGGAATATGGATTTTTAGGTGTCTCAGAATATTCCAGGAAAATCACAGAAAATCCACGCACCTGGAGGGACCCTGTGCCAGAAGTGGGGCCAGAGGGCAGCCAGAGGGCCCCAGGCACCCTGCTGGAGCGGCCCCACCCCTGGCTGCGTCGGGAGGCTTCTTGGGTGGGTCCTCCCTATAACAGCCCAGATTTCACAAAAATTTAAAATTTTTGTTTTCGGTGTGATTTGTTTGCGGTGTTTGCATCCCCGATTTATCGATCGGCGATTGTTTTCTCCCCCTTATTCTCGTATCGGACGGAGACCGACCCTTGCCACCCTGACACTCGACCTTTGCGACACCGGGTTTCACCCGATCACCGTCGCGAAAACCGCACGAGACCAGCTGCAGCCAACGGAACGAAAAACCCCGTTTAATAATTAAACGGGATATTTTTATGGGGCGCCAAAAAATGTTGTCGGAACGTCACCGCCGTGAGGTACGATCGAAGAGCTCGACGCGCTGAGCGCGTGGTTCGAGATTTCGTCGGAATCGGAGTCCGTATGCACCTTCGGCGGTCACGAACGCGATCACCGGACACGCGAGAGGGGTACCGAGGGCGTTTGCGTCAACTGGCCAGCCAACCAGCCCTATATAAAGACCACCAACCTCCCACACCCAATTAGGGTTTACCCCATGGCATATTTGCAGCCACCCCCCTCACAAAATCCCCAAATCTGCCCCTAGCCCTCCAGATCCCCGAAACCCTAATTCCTAAGCAATTTCAGCCATCAGATCCAGATCTGAGGGCTCAGATCGCGCCCCCAGCTCCACCAACCGCGTCCGGGCCACGCCGGGCCCGCGCAGCCGCCGCCAGGGCCCGATCTGGGCTAGGAGGCCCTCTCCTCCCCGTGCAGCCATGGAGCCGCCGCTCCACTCCGGCCGCCGGAGCGCGCCGCCGGCGAGCAGCGCCGGCCATCTCTCCTCTCCCCCTCCCTTATCTCCTCCTCCTCCTCTGACCCCCTGCCCTCTCCTTCTCTCGCAAGGACGCCGCGCCGCGCCGGCGGGAAGCCACGGCAGTCGCCCGCCATTGAAGCCCCGACGGAGCTCCGCCCGAGCTCGCACCGCCCCGGGGGCTCACCGGCGCCGCTCCCTCCGGCCGCCACAACGCCTGCACGCCGCGCCCGGTCTGCCCCTCCTCTGGCCTCCTTGCCCAACGCCGCTCGCCGCCGGTGGCCGGCCGGCAGGCCACCGCCGCCGCCGCAGCCCCGCTCGGGAGGAGCTCGGCCTCCCCGAGCCGACCGCCTCGCCCGCTCCAGCGGCCACGTGGGCCGGCCTGCCTGCGTGGCCCAGCAGCCAGCCAGGCCGCCAGATCCAGCCGAATGGGCCTCGGCCTAGTGGGGTGAGGCCGGCTCCTTTTTTTCTGTTGTATTTTCCATTTTTCAGATTTTGCTAAGTCTGATAAAAACTGTTGCTGATTGATTTTTGCGGTGTAATTTCCCGTTAAACCGTAGCTCGGATCGCGTTGCGCCCAAAAGACGAATTGCTTAGAATTGCGTGTACTTTAATCCGTCTTTTGTGAGTTAATTGTTTTGAGGTTGTTTAGATATAGTTTTTTCTGTTCAAAGTGGGCATCAGGCCGTTAAACTGCTACAATTCCTGTTATTGTGCTACTATTGCTGAAACTGTTATTTTGTTGCAACTTCGGATGACGATTGCTTCACAACCGTTTATCGGACTTGAGTGATTCCAATTGCATTTGGTTAAGCATCATGTCTACTTTCATCCCATGTATTGCTATGTCATGTTGCTGCACTTTTGCATATAGATTTACCCCTGTTTATACAGCATGAGTGCATAAATTGTTTTGCTTGTATCTTTTTAACCGTAACTCCGTTTGGGGTGTTCTTTATATGTAACTTGATTAGTTTTTCGTGTTCTTTGTGTTTATGCTATTGTTTGCTGTTGTTAACCAAGATAAAATATGGTTTAGGACAGAACATTACCAAATCCTTTAATCATCGTGCGGCACTTAGTGTTATGCCATGTTTAGGATTGTGCCTCACTTAAATTGTTTAGCATAGATAGTTTATTTTGTGCTTCACCTCTTGACATGTTTGTGTGCTATGCCATGCTTGCTTGAGTTGCCATGTTAATAACCGTTGTTTGGACACCTGTAGCTAAACAACTTGAACCACCGTAAATGTGCGGTATCGTCGTGTGTGACGAGTACTCCACTTAAATCGTTAGTAACCGCTCTCGACGGTAGGTGCGATGTCTCGTGTTGTTTCTTGTTGATGCTTGCTCGTGTTTGCTCTGTAGTAATAGTGGTGCACCGTTGATTGCTTTCCAGTGTTTACTTCTTGTGTGCTCCCGCGGATACTCTCGGAGACGATGCGAGCTTGCGATCAACTACACCTTCGGAACCCGACTTATCAACAGGCAAGGACTTGCATTACTTATGATCCATTCTATTTCAACCAGCGGTTTGCATGCTAGTATAGGTTAGGTTCGATGTTTGATCCTACCACATGTTTACAGCCTCTTTCAAACCGATACAGCCATGTCCCTTCCCAGCAAACCTTGTACTGCTATGTTACTATTTCTCGTTGCTCAGCCCCTGCTTAGTATGCATGCTTAGGATGCTACGATGTTACCCTGTTACTCTTTGGGTTGGGATATCACATGATCATTATTATATTATTGTTGATGATATGATTATTATTATTATAATGTTGACTATATTCGACGAAGGGTGGAAGGTCTAGGCTATCCCGCCTCGACGCTTTGTTCCATTCGAGTCACCTAGGATCCGAGTTCCGGGTATTGGTTTTAAGACTGAGCGTGCCTAACCGCGTGTGGGATTTTATGGGGTCCCCTTCTCTTACCTACCTAGCTTCAAACATTTCTAGTGGTGGCCCGAGCTGATTTACCATTTGAAACCGTGTGTGTGTCTGTCGGGTAGCTCCTGGCAGATATTATTTAAAACAACCAGGGCCAGGAGGACATAGTTTCTTGGCTGGCCCACCTTGTCCGGCTGAGGACCCAGTTATCCCAATGTGCGATGAACCGGCTATCCAAACCTGCGACAGACGGTAGAGACCAGATCGAGAGAGCGGCCGGCTCCTGAGCTGGATGTCGACTCACCGGGGGCCACCCGGATTTGTTCGTTGTTAGTTAGAGGGACCTGTCGTTTCGGATCTCTTGGAACTAAATCATAAAATGGTTGCCTATGATGGGTAGCAACTGAGAGTGATGAACGTGCGTGCGGAGCCTCGTAATGGGCAGTTGGTACACCCCTGCAGGGTTAAATCTTTTCGAGAAGCCGTGTCCACAGTTATGGACGACTTGAGACCTACTCCTTGTTCATAGACAACAACAACTGAGATATCTTACTATAATTTGATCAACGTGTGCGTGTGCCCTGACTGCTTCTTCTTCGTCGGGATGCGAAGAGGAGGACAAGGATAGGATAGGTGTTATGTTTGCGTAAGTAGTTGATAGTAAGACTTGTTGGAGGCGATTCCTCATCGAATGCTTGGCTTCTTATCTTACTCTCTAGATCGTTAGCCACTTCATAAATGCTAGTGCAGCAGCAACCTCACCACTTACCCCTTCCTTACCGTAAACTACTAGTTGTCCTAGAATGACGAGTGATGAAGTCCTTGCTGGGTCAGATGACCACTACAGTTGGATGCTGAGTACCTCTGTACTCATGATACTACCCCCAACTCTTTTCAGGGTGTTGGTCGACAACAGGTTTGGTGATCGACGTTTCACGTGGAGGCTCGACGACGACTAGTTAGGCGGATCCCGGCGGACGTCCTGGACCCGTGTGGTTATGGGATCGGTGTTTTTCTCTTTGCCAGTAGGCATTTGCTTGTAGTCTGTACTCAGACATATATCTTCCGCTGTTGTATTGTATTTGAGGCAGTTGTATGCCGATTGTATGATATGTTGTATCCTGTATCTGTAATGTTGTGATATCATGTTGGAAATCCGGGGCATATGGCTTTGTCATATGTCGCGGTGGGTCCGATATGTGCTTCGTCCTCGGGTTCGGGCGGAAACGTCCGAATCTGAAACAGTACCGCATATCGGGCCTTACACTCCCCCCTCTGGTGCTCTACCAAGCCTCCTATTTATTCTTGTCGCGAGGAAACCCCAGAACAGAAGTCGTTTCCCAGTTTCCATCGCGGAGCCGCCGCCACCCTCTGTTCTTCTTTGGGAGGGCTAATCTGGAGGCTGTTTTGGCCTCCGGTGAGGGGAGATCATCGCCATCGTCATCACCATCGCCAGTACATCATCACTCCATGACTTCTCCTTTCATGTGTGAGTAATTCCCTGTTGTAGGCAAAGGTTATGGTAGGGATTGGATGAGTTAGATCATGTAATAGTTCGTCAGATTGTTGGGGTCATGTTGCCTATCATCTACTATGGTATTTATCATCTTTGCTACAACTTGTTTCTCTTAATGCTTGTCACTTTGGACCCGAGTGCCATGTTTTCAGATATGAACCACTTGTGTTTTCATGAGTTTATTTGTGTTCTTGGTCCTATCTATGAGTTGTATGCACCTATTATGGTCCGAAACCGACGATCCCAAAGTTGACAGCTTGGGACACCAAAGGGGATGGACTATAATTTGAGGATTTCATGTATCCATTGAGTGTTAATGCTTTGTTCCTGTGCTCTTTGACAGGAGCACCTTAATCTCCATAAGTTCATTTTGGCCCTGTTTGTAGCGGGATGGTAGGACAAAAGATGTTGTGCAAGTTCTTATTGCAAGCACGTACAACTACCTATGGGATACATCCTAATGTTTGATATTTGCCTAGATGATCCTTGATTTTCTGTGTGCCTTGCCCCGTGTTAGAATCTATTACATGTTCACTCTCATCCAAGCAACGCCCAACCACCCATCTCCCTAACCTATAGTTTTTTAATCCTGCAGGTTACTAGTTGTTTACTTTTTGATGTTTTACTTTCGTTGTTTCATCGTCACTATTTCCATTGCCGCCATCACTTCCATATCACTATTGTTATTAATATTTTGTTGCAAGCAAGTATATTTCAGGTGCAGTTGAATTGACAACTCAATTGTTAAAGCTTATAAATTTTCTTTGGCTCCCCTTATGTCGAATCAATAAAATGGGTTATCTTACCCGCGAAGACTATCTCGATCCCCTACAGTTGAGGGTCATCAAATAGGCGGGAGAAGTGGTATCGCAGACAAAACTAAGAATAAATCTGTATGGGAACCTACGAAATTTGGTGCAAATTATCCTGATTATAGCAAACATCATCCATGGCACTGAATATATTAAGAGAAGTTGTTAATTTGAGAAAACAACCGAGTCATCAGCAAAGCTCACACTTGCTAAATTGAACTAGCTCAATAGTTAAACAAGGTACTAGACTTAACATAGCTCTTACTCAAGATCTACTGGAATAACAAAAGACCGACGCCTGATTAAAAAAATACTACTAGTCCAGCTGGTCCAGAGAGGATTCCGAGGCATCAGCGTATGCCGCCGCCCTGTTGGCCTCCTGACCGTCGATGAGCTGCTGGTCCAGAGAGGCCTCCGAGGCATCGGCGTATGCAGTCACCCTTTTGCCCCGCTGAACGTCGCTGAGTTGCTGGTCCAGAGAGGCCTCTGCGGCATCAGTGTATGCCGCCGCCCTATTGGACTGCTAAACGTCGATGAGTTGTTGGTCCATAGAGGCCGCCGCGGCATCGGCGTATGCCCCCGCCCTATTGGCCCGTTGAACGTCGCTGAGTTGTTCGTCCAGAGAGGCCGTCGCGGCATCGGCGTATGCCGCCGCCCTGTTGGCCCGCTTAACGTCGATGAATTATTGGTCCAGAGAGTCCGCCGCGGCATAGGCGTATGCCGCCATCCTATTGGCCTCCCGAACATTGATGAGCTGGTGCAGAGAGGCCTTCGCGGCATCGGCGTATGCCGCCGCCCTGTTGGCGTCTTCCGTCTTTCTTCTGGCGGCTACCGCCGCCAAGATGGCGACGTAAGCCACCCTCTTAAAGGATTCTGTCGCCCTGGCCGCTTCCATAGCTACGCGTTGGACCGATGCGGTCGGGATGGACAAGACGGAGACGGCCGGGGTCCTGCAGTAAAAATGGGTCGCCAATCGGGAATGACTGGAGAGCAATATGGAAATAGCCGGGAAATCGGTGATGCTCGGGGCGGTCGGGCTAATGAAGAAATTGGTCACCAAACGATACCTCACTCCAAACGCGCGCAAGGCCGCGCTCAGGGTAGCATCGTCGGAACCACCGCCTCCGGCAGGCACCGGGGCAGTGGCAAAGCCGGCCCTATGAGCCCTCTGGTAGCGAGTCGACGTCCCCATCCTATACACCTAAGTCGATTTATGGGTTGAGGAATGGATTGTGTTCTTGAATCACCGAAGGTGGGGAAATCTAGCTAGATGTGGATTGAGTATACCTTCGGACGGAAGCCACTTGCGTTCTCGCATCCCAAACACTTCTTCCATTGTAAACTGTGTGCATGTACTTTGATAAAAGCCAGCCAATCAGGTTGCAAAACCGGCTCCTCGCGGATCGCGCTGAGATCCAACGACTACCATTCGACGCTAATGTTACATCCAATGGCCACTGTTGTGCGCTATGGTTACGATACTTTTTCCGGATAGTTTTTGAGACGGTCAACGGGGTTTTTCAATGTTTGACCAGCATTCAACTAATGCAGTTTGTACACTAAGTGCCACCAGTTTTTGTCATAGCCCTCTCAAATTTTTACTACTTACCACGTTCGTGAAATGGTGACGGCATGCCAAATCCCATCCCGTTTAGAGGTCATTTTATCAAACGAGGTCCAAAATGCTTGAAATTTTTGGATGTTAGTGTGAATGCTTGGTGTTGAACACATAAAAAGTTTGGGGTTCAAATCACTTACAAACCATATGTTGTACTTATAATGCATGTGTTTCTAGTAGAAACACCGATGCTTCGAAGTGAATGGTACAACTTCGTGCACGGAGTACCATTGGTTTCTATCATAACAACCTTAAAATTTAACCACATACATTGTTGGTGAAATGATTACAACACGCAAAGTTTCATCCAATTTAGAGACCATTTGAATTGATTTTCATATGCATGGTTGTTTTGCTAGAAAATGATTCACCTGGTACATCATATATGTCAAATGAAGTCAAAGATTTTTGAAATTTTGGGAACCCAGGGTGAATGCCCATTGCTTAACACATAAAAAACTGGGGGTTTAAAGGATTTTAGAATAACATGTTGTCTTTCTAATGTGGTTGTCTCACATGGAAACACTGATATTTCGATAGGAATGGCCCATTTTGTACACGAAGTACCCCTATTTTTTATCACGATGATCTCAAATGTACACAACATTCCGATTTGGTGAAACGTTGACAACATGCAAAATCTCATACTAATTAGTCATCATTTGAATTGGTTTTTGATTTCAAAGTCCTTTAGGGTTTATACCCACCAGCTTTTACAACGCAAACGATTATATTCCTGTATGTGTATGCTTTTCCATCTGTACGTACTTCAAACCAAACCATGAGAAATTTGGATAGCTTCGGATGGAAGCCTTCGTTAGGAGGCGTGCCACTTGCGTTCTCGCATCCCAAATGCTTCTTCATTGTAAACTGTGTTCTTGTACTTTGATAGAAGCCAATCAATCAGGTTGCAGAACCAGCTCCTCGCGGATCACACTGAGATCAAACGACTACCATTCGGCGCTAATGTTACATCCAACGACCACTGTTGCGCGCTATGATTACGAGATTTTTTCGGATGGTTTTTTAGACGGTCAACGTGTTTTTCAGTGTTTGACCAACATTCAACTAATGCAGTTTGTACACTGTCACCAGTTTTTGTCATAATCCTCTCAAATTTTGACCACGTACCATGTTCGTGAAATGGCGACGGCATGGAAAATCCCATCCCGTTTAGAGCTCATTTTAATCGACTTTCAATTTCATGGGCATTTTGCTAAAAAAATATCAGTGAGTGCACAATATTTATCAAACGAGGTCCAAACTGCTTGAAATTTTAGGATGTTAGTGTGAATGCTTGACGGTGAACACATAAAAAGTTTGGCGTACAAAACACTTAAAAATAATATGTTGCACTTGTAATGCGGATGTTTCCGGTACAAACACCAATGTTTCGAAGTGAATGGTACAACTTCGTACACGAAGTAGAATTGGTTTTTATCATAACTACCTTTAAAATTAACCACATACATTGTTGGTGAAATGATGACAACACGCCAAGTTTTATCCAATTTAGAGACCGTTTGAATTGATTTTCAGTTGAAGGGTTGTTTTGCTCGAAAATGATTCACCTGGTACATTTTATATGTAAAATGTAGTCATAGATGTTTGAAATTTGGGATGCCGGTGTGAGTGTTTAATGCCGAACACACACAACAAATGGAGGCTAAAGGATTTTAGAAAGACATGTTGTCTTTATCATGTTGTTGTTTCACGTCGAAACCCTGACATTTCGATGGGAATGACCCAATTTTGTACACTAAGTGCCATCAGTTTTTGTCATAATCCTCTCAACTTTTTACCACGTATCATGGTCATGAAAAATGATGACAGCGTGTCAAATCTCATCCTACTTGGAGGCCATTTTAATCGACTTTCAATTTCATGGGTGTGTTGCTAAAAAATAAAGCACTAAATGCGTAATATTTATCAATCGAGGTCCAAAATGCTTGAAATTTGTGAACACATAAAAAGTTTGTGGTTCAAATCACTTACAAATAATATGTTGTACTTGTAATGCAGGTGTTTCCGGTAGAAACACCGATGCTTCGAAGTGAATGGTACAACTTCATACACAGAGAACCATTGGTTTTTATCATAACCACTTTTAAATTTAGCCACAAACATTGTTGGTAAAATGATGACAACACGAAAAGTTTCATCCTATTTAGAGACCATTTGAATTGATTTTCATTTCAAGGGTGGTTTTTCTCAAAAATGATTCTCCTGGTACATCATATATGTCAAATGAAGTCAAAGATGTTTGAAATTTTGGGAACCTAGTGTGAGTGCGCATTGCTTAACACATAAAAACTGGGGGAATAAAGGATTTTAGAGTAACATGTTGTCTTTCTAATGTGGTTGTCTCACATAGAACCCCTGATATTTCGATAGGAATGGCCCATTTTGTACACGAAGTACCCCTATTTTCTATCAAGATAATCTCAAATTTACACAACATTCCGGTCTGGTGAAACGATGACAGCATGCAAAGTCTCATACTGATTAGTCATCATTTGAATTGGTTTTCGATTTCAAATTTCTTTACGGTTTATACCCACTAGCACTTATAGCGCAAACGATTATATTCCTGTATGTGTATGCTTTTCCATCTGTACTGCAAAGCAAACGGTGAGAAATTTGGTACGTGTGCTAGGGAACACTATCTCGTAGCCCGCCCGCCCGCCCTATATGAACATTGGGTGTGGCCTTTTACGGTTCCTGTCCAGGAAAATATCCTCCACCCCGTACACGCCCCACTATCGACCCCGGCTTGCACCTTCACCACATCTCCCATTCGTCCTTCGGCCATAGATTCCTGCCATATTTCCTAGACCTCTAAAGCCTAAATCCATGTCGGGAGAAGGGGGAGGTGGAGGATGCGGTGGAGGCAAAACCAACGATGTCATTTCGACCCCTTCGCCCTTCGTCGAGCCATCGCTCCTTGCGGTCGGTGGATGATGCGGCGGGGGAAAAGCAAAGAAAGGTAGCTCGATTCCTCCGCCCGTCGATGAGTCGTCGAGCCTCGTGAGAGGTGGAGGATGCAGCGGAGGCATAGAGGACGACTGCAGTGAAATCGTCCCTCCGCCCGTCGACAAGCCGTCAAGCCTTGTGGGCGGTGGAGGACGGGGCGGAGACATAGCGGACAACATCGACAGCAGCGAAATCCCTCCGCCTATCGATGAGCCGTCGAGCCTTTTGGGAGGTGCAGGATGCGGCGGAGGTGGCGGCAGCTCGATCCCTCCGCCTGCCGTGGAGCCGTTGCGCCGTGTGAAGAGGCCGCGCTATATTGAAGCTGACGGCGAGGGCTGGGTGACCTGCTACCTCGAAGAACACATCTATCTGTCATCCAAGATGTTGTACAAGGCTCAGATCGAGCCGGACGCCGCGAAGGAAGAGTTGTTGTCCGTTCAGAGGGCGCTGTCGCTGATCGCTTCGACAAGGCGCTACACGACTACAGGCTCGCCTACACCCTCTACAAGGCGGCGAGCTTGTCCTTCCCTGCAGCATGCAAGCCTTGAGTCTTCTTTAACCGCCGTCTTCGTGAGCCGCCATTGATCATCGCCTCCAGGCACCAGTCCTACCTAGTTTAAGTTTGAAGTTTGAAGTTTTTAAGGTTTTAGTCGAGGAAGAACTCCAGTGTATCGCGGCGATGAACTATATAGCGGGGAACCTGCAATAAATCTTTTGCATTGTTCAGATGATTTGTTCTCACCCGTTGCAGACTCACCGCAAAATATTACTACCCCGCGTCTAGCTACTAGCAGCTAGCCTCAGGACTGTCCACACTCATAGTACGGTGATAATACGGGAGAGGCGTGGCGTGCGAACAGGTTTGACTAGACGGCAGTGTGGCAGGAGCACGCGCGCACCAGCGCTCCTCACCGGACTAGTGCTAGCTCACCATGAGATAGGGTGTTTGATGTTAAACCCCTCCCCCCTCACCTCTCCCAAATACTATGACATGTTCTTCCTTCTTTCACATCACAAGCTCGAAGCCACATGAACAAGTGCAATTATTTTCCAAGCTAGGCTCGCTAGCTCTGCGATGATGAGACGGGAGAGGCGTGGCGTGTGGTCAGGGTTGACTAGATGGCCGCGTGCTAGGAGCACGCACCACCGCTCCTCACCAACTCCTACAAGCTTTCTATCGTAAGGCAACTACTATTCCTCCTCGCAAAATGGAGCGAGAAATCTGCAATGAAAATCATGGCGAAGGCGGGCGCGCATTGCCAACAGTCTGTTTTAATGAGCCGTGTGTTTTTCTTCATCTGTATCTAAACAAGGCTTTGCATCTACCAATCAATCATTTGCATCTACCAATCAATCAAACAAAAGGAATACACGCATAGGATTCACTAACAACATATTTTCATTGCATAACATAGATCTCCATTGCATAAAGGAGCATGGTTCCTTTTCTCCAATTAGTTCAAATATAAGAACTAACCCAAAATAAACCCTAAACTATCGTCAAGTACGTACTGAAATAGCTTTTACCCTTGTATCTAACTCATTTCAACTATGCTAGCAGTCCATCGACAATATAATGATGAACCCAAAATATTTACTGCCAGTTAAAAGCTCCCTCCGCGCGTGCAGATCAGTTGGAGCCACCGGAGGAGAAACTCCTCTGTCTACGGGCATCCTCCTCCAGCCGCTCCCTATTCCCTACCGTGAAGCGCTCGCTTTCCTCGTACCTCGCCAGATCACACTGACGATCTTCATTTTCACCTAGGGAAGCTGCCAGTGCCATAGCCATCTGGTTTTCCTCCTCCTGCGAGAGGAAGGCATTGTAGCGCTCGAGGGTGTCTCCGTTGTCGTCGCCGAAGCCCGGGGGACCCTGGGTGGCGCTCTTCGGCGCCAGGATGGTGCTCGTCGGCGCCTGAATGTGCTCACCCGCGCCTGAATGTGCTGACAGACACCTGGATGTGCTCGCCAAGGCTTGCATGGTGCTTGCCGGCACCTGCATGCCGTCCCCTGTGCCCGGACGCTGCTCCCCTCATCCTGCATGCTCCCCTCCTCCTGCCGGTCGCTCTCCATTGCCCGGATGGTGCGCGCCTCCATTGCGCACGCAGTTCCTGGACGGTCCGCGCGTTGATGTGCGAGGTGATGATAATGGTTTCTTGCCCTTCGTTGGTTACCCCAAGTGGAAGGTGAGATGTAGCCTAGAAGCAAATTTCCCTCGGTGAAGATACCGAGGTTGAGTTCAATCCAGTAGAACTCTGACAATTATAAGTAGGTGGCAAGGAAACAATGGAAACGTGGGTTGCTTCCTTGACCTGGACCTGCACACAGAAACAAATAACTTTTCTCTGAATGAAGTTCAGAGAGGTTGTCAATCTCTTCGGTCTTGTTGTCTACAAAGGATCAAATGCAAGGGATAATGATAATGATAGCAACTGAAAGTAAAAGCAAAAAAGTAAATGAGCGTGTAAACAGTGATGAGAATATGGATCGGGGTCCCGTGATGTTCACTAGTGATGTCTCTCTCCCAAAAGACAATAAAACTGCTATGCAAGGTAAACAAATTACACCTGGGCAATTGACAGTATTATAAACGCACCACAATGCTAACTATGCTATAAAGAAAGGAAGAGGCTCAAAAGCATGGGCGGTACGCCAAAATAAGTAGACCAAAATACAACTGCATCTACTACTAATCATCCACCTTGAGATATATATCCAGAACATCTCGCTGGTATTAAGTTGTGAGCCCCACCCAAAGTGTAAACCCAAAGCAACAGACAACTGCATTAAAAAGCACTTTGCATAAAGTAAACAATCCTTGCAACCGCGGTTACAAGCACCGTTGTTTTCCCCCTTGTGGCAACATCACATCACCTAGACTCATGTTTCTGTCACTCAAGCATGTCATCGGGGGGCATGAACCCACAATCGAGCATAACGTTCCCTCTTGAAGTTACTACCTACTACTTGGCCAAAGCAATAAACAGCAACCGATAACATGCAAGAATTACTTAGGAATGACAATATAAAAGATAAGAACCAAATATATTACTCTATCACAATCTGAACATAATCTCATAATTCATCAGATCCCATCAAACTCAGCATAGCAACAGCAGAAAGATTACATATGTGCCTCGATCATGTAGGGAAGCTCACGAGGTCTAAACCATGAATAACAAAGAGGGGAGGAGAAGATCACATAGCTACTGATCACGGACCCATGGTCCAAAGAAAACTACTCACGACACATCCGAGAAGCATCCATGGTGGAGGGGAAGCTCCTGGAGGTCAATCCTCCCTCCGGCAGGGTGCCGGGAAGAGGTCTTCTTGCGCTCCCGATCTTGGAAGCGCGGCGGCGGAGAAATAGAGGCGAGATTGCTAAAAAGGGTTCTGTGTTCGGAAGTTTCACGTCACGGGGAATAAATAGGCGAAGGGTGGCAGCCAGGGGGGCACCAGGGGTCCAGGCGCCCTCCGCGCCAGGTGGCCGCCTGGGGCCCTGGTGGGTCCCACCTAGTCCTCCTTCGGGACTCTAGAAGGTTCATTCACGCTGATTTTGTATCTGATTTTTCCCGAATTTTTGGAGCACTTTTAATATGGAGGGAAACTGAAAAAGAAAAACAGCAAAAAACAGAAACTGGCACTGGGTTGCACTAAGTTAATAGATTAGTCCAAATATGATCAAAAGCGTATGAAAGTGTATCTAGATCATAGCAATATCACACAAAACATGCATGGAGCAAGCAGAAATTATAGATACGTTTGGGATGTATCAACATCCCCAAGCTTAATTCCTGCTCGTCCTCGAGTAGGTAAATGATAACAAGCATAATTTATGTGGTGACATGCTAGAAACCATATAAGAACTTTGAAAACTAAAGCAATCAAGGTATGTGATTAAATTCAAGTCATAACATGCAAGAGTCTATATTAGCATTGAAAAAAGCAACAAAAGAACATTAGGTGCAAGAGCTCTTGCTGTCCGTGACTCGAATGTCTCCAAATGGCGTTTGCGTGCAAGAAGGGGGATAGGGAATACGAGAAAAAAGTATTTTTGTTGAGAACTCAATCTACTAAATTTTCACACTTAGCCTTCTTTGGAATCTTATCTTGACTCGTCCCCAGACCACTAGCCAGGTACAAGTCAATTTGATCCACTCCCTTTCGATATTTTGAGCACTCATGCAATGGATGAGCGTAAGCACGAGAGTTGACACTTAGGATGGCAAAGAGAGAAATATGGTGGAGGAGGAAGAAAAAAAGGTGAGAAAGGCTCAAATCAATGAGGACAATCATAGGCGAGAAGGCCAAATGATAGATATGATGTGAGGAGTAGGGATTGCCATGCAACGGATGCACATATGAGCTAAAAATCTCTCGAATGGAACTAGTGGGGTGCATCTAACTTGCTCTATCATGAAGACCTAGTGCTCTTTTGAGTAGGCTCATCCTTGGAATATGCAAGCCAAGTTCTATAGTGTGAAGGTCCCCACATAGCTATATGCATAAATGATCATCTCTATGGAGTACAAGGATAAGAGGGAGTACTAGTGTGGATCTTTCAAAAGGATAGTAGTGTTGCCCCTTTCTCTCTTTTTATTTTATTTTTCTATTTTTTTGTATTTTTTTCTGGCCTCAATCGCTCTTTCTATTTAATTCTCATTTTTCCTCTTTGGGATCTTTTATTTTGTCAACTTTGGGATCTTTTCCTCACTTAAGGGCAACACTCTAATTTACAAGAGGGTATAGAAGATCTTTCACACTTTACAAGGTACTCAAATCATAAAGAAGATGTAGCTATCATGATGTATGCAATGTATGCCTCTTCCAGTGTAGCAGGAACAAGTATGACATGAATATCAAGTCATGAAGAGGTGGATGTTGCATGGCAATATATCTCGGAAAGGCTATGGAAATTCCTTGATAGGTAGGTATGGTGGCTATTTTGAGGAAAGATATAAGGAGGTTTATGATGACATGGGCGTATCATTCCAAGGGTTTGGATGTACCAGCGAAGGTGGACGCCAACTCTCGGAGTGAGAAGAAGGCAATGCACGGCACGGGAGAGGCTAGAAAATATGAGGAGGTGGAAGTGTCAACTTTAAATACTTACATTAGTCTGAAGAACTCATGCACTTATTATTGGTAACTCTCAATCTAATAAGGAGGTTCACAAAGAGACAAGTACCCCGAGGAGGAGTGTATGGGGGTTTGGTTATCCTTGCGCATCCTCGACTCATGGTACGTGAGTGTACTCTATTATCCAATCCCTCAAAAGATTAGCGGTCCATCTAGTAGCTAGAGTTCTCAACTAGTTTTGTAGGTTTTGAAAATAAACACGGATTGCCAAAAATACGACACCTATCACTAATAGGCTAGAGCTCTTGACACCAAAAGTTCAAACATTACTCACATCTATACCTCAAAACTATTGCAAGTTACTACTAAAATTAAATAGCAACCTCAATTACCTACTTTCAAGACAAGACACAACTCAGTGTAACAACCAACTCTCTTAACAAGATAAACATGAAAACTAAAGAGAGTTCCAGCAACAAACTAAAAAAAATCCAAGGCTCTTGCTAAAGACAAACTAAGACTAAAACTAAACATGGTAGTAGCTACGAAAAGATAAAGAACACACAACAGTAAAAAGATAGGCATGCAAAATCCTATGATGTGTTCTAGATTGGAGTGGAGCGTGTTTATCTCCCACACAAAGTAAGCTGGGGTCTAACTTGTTATGAACAGCAAGAAAAGCTAAAGAAAACTAAAAAGTAAACCTAAGAGCGAGACGCTCCAAGCATAGCACATAACACATGAAGTGATAAAAATATAGTGAGAGGAAGGACGAACTGAGGATTGTTGATGGAGAAGGGGATGCACGGGGGCATACCCAAGCTTAGACACTTGAGTCTCCTTGAATATTTATTGGGGATGCATGGGGGCATCCCCAAGCTTGAGAGCTTGACACTCCCGGATCTTCTTTCATCATCTTTCCTCGCACACTTGAAAACTCCATTCATACATAACTCATCATAAGCTGATTACAGAGGTTAGTACCCTTAATAAAATAATTTTTCCCCACTGAATATAAAGATATTCTTGAGTAGATACTTTTTATCAAGATTGCCAAAAGGTTTTTGGAAAGAAAAACCAAGCTTAAGGTTTGCAAAAGTAAGGAGAGGAAAAACGTGGCAGAATCAGTGAAAAAACAGAACATCAGGTGGTAGAGAATTTTTTCGGGGCACTTCTGCAACTCAAATCAAAAAACTCAGAACATATGAAAGTTTCACAATTGTATAGAGCATTCTGTGTAAAAAATGCAGCTCAAAAAGATTAACTAGTGATTTGTCCCGATTTTTTTCCGTCAAGAAGACAGAATCTGTTTTCTGGACAGCATGTCACAACTTTTGCTTCCCTTATCATATGAGCCTATAAATTGGCACAAAGCTTGAAATAAATATACAATGATGTTGCTACAGTAGTAAAAATCATCAAGACCACTAAAAACAGAAGTAAAAACATCTTGGGTTGCCTCCCAACAAGCGCTTTCTTTTACGCCTTTAAGCTAGGCATAAGGCAAAAGAAGAATCAAGTTTTATCAAGAGAGAGAGAATAGCTAGCCCGTGTAATGGACTCAAAAGGTAACTTGATTTTCTTTCTAGGGAAGTGTTCCATCCCCTTTTTGAGAGGAAATTGAAATTTTATATTCCCCTCTTTCATGTCAATAACAGCACCAACGGTGTGAAGAAAAGGACGTCCCAAAATAATTGGACATAAAGGTTCACACTCTATATCCATAATAATAAAATCAATGGGAACATAATTGTCATTGACAATAATAAGAACATCGTCGATCTTCCCCAACTATTTCTTTACGGAAGAATCAACGAGACGAACACCAAAAGAACAAGAATCAATAGGTTTCAATTCAAACATGTCATACATTCTTTTGGGCATGACGGAGGTACTAGCCCCAACGTCACATAAAGCATAGCAGGAGAAGTTATTTAATTTAATTTTTATTATAGGGTCCCAACCATCATCTAGCTTTCTAGGTATGGAGGCTTCTATCCTAAGCTTCTCCTCCCTAGCTTTGATGAGAGCATTTGTGATGTGCTCCGTGAAGGCAAGATTGAGTGTGCTAGTGTGGGGGTCTCTAGACATTTTGTGTAGCAAGCTAATAACTTCTGAGAGGGTGCAACTATCAAAATCAATATCACTACTATCAAAGGTGGTAGTAGTTGTAACAGCCCACATGTAATAAGCTGCAAACACCATGTAATTTAGTTTCCTCTGTTGGACTTGTAACTTGGCATGGTGGAAGTTTATGTCATTTCATGTGGTGATTTAAATTTGCATTGGGATTGGAGTCATGTTGGATAGTTTTCTTTTGCATCCAAAGTGGCTCAAGAAGGGTATTGTTGGATTTTTCCTTGCCACTTGCTCACTCCCCTTGATTCCAATCTTGGCCAAGCCTTTTCCTTTGCCTTTGCAAGGGTTTTGGAAGCCTCAAAGCATTTTTGACTTCATCACAAACAGAAGCTCTAGTTCAAAGGGTTTTTGAAATTCAAATGAGCTCACATGTTTGTGGTGGCCAAAAATGCCCAAACCATTTTTAGAAATTCAGGAATAATGCAAGGATAATTCCACAAATTTTTATGTGAATTTTGCACTTGTATTTAATCCAGAATTAATCCCTTACCTTTTCTGTTTTTGATAAAATGGAAAAGTCCAACAACCATTTTCTCTCCACTGCCCCAGGTCGTGCTGGAGGCCCAGCCCATCTTCCCTCAGCCCGCAGCCCAGCTGGAGACCTTTCCAGCGAAGCGGTACACGGGATCTGTCCTGGCCGTTGGATCCAGATCGGGCGGACCGTGGTCGTCGTCTTTCCAGCGTGTCCATGGTCCCCTCCCCCTCTCTCTCACAGCCGACGCCGGCATCGACGTCGACGCCCGTCGACGTGGACAGGGAGCCTCCCCCCTTATAAGGAGAGCACCAGGAGCCCCCTCGCGAACCCTAGGTCTCGTTCCCCCCTCCAATTTTCCGCCGCCGCCATCGGGTTCGTCTCCAACACCTCCCCTGTTCCGCCGGAGCCGAGCTCAATTCGCCGCCGTGCTGCATCAATTCTTGGGCTAGCGCTCGTCTGCGTCGTCCTCGAGCATGACTTGCTTCTTTTCCGTGGCCAGGTCGAAGCAGGGAACAGTGAGGCGCCTCCGCAGCAGTAGCAAACCGCCGCGGCCCCCCTTCGTCCCCGGCGACGTCCGGTGACCTCTCCCTCCTCTACGGCTGGGCCGGGACGCACGATGCGACCCACAAGGTGAGCGAGCACCCCCGCCTTCACCCGTAGCCTAGCGTAGCGGTTCATCCACTATAGCAGTAGGTCGTCTGCCGCGTAGCTCGTCGCCGGCGAGGGATTCGTGGTCACCGTGCCGTGGTGCGTCTCGGACGACCTCACGCGTGATCTGCGAGCGTCCAGTGCACATCTTTGGTGCCAAAGGAGCCCTTTTTCGTGTCGTTTTGCTCTGGGTTGCGCCGCGTCTGAATTCCGCAAGTTGCTGCGGTCAGAACCGCCATGAAGTTCAGGCGAGCAGGGCATCCGCTCCGGTGAGTTTCAGGTCGGGGCCAGGGCAGCCACGTGACCGTGGCACTCCCCTCTCGCGATTCCAAGCAAGACCGTGGCCGGAGGCGTCGTGTGCTCGTCGCACGGTTCGCCGGATGTTGGAGGCGCGGGATGCCTGAAGACGAGGTTCAGAGACGCCGCAGCAGTGCTGCTCCGGTGAGGCTAGCGAGCAGTAGGGCTGGAGATAGGAACCGTGGCGCACGTCGTCGCGTAGGGCTAGCTGGCCTCTCGGTTTCGTTCCATGGCGGGGTGGCCGGAGCTGGCCTGTACGCGACGCGAGGTTCGCCGCAAATGAGCGTCGCCGTCGGGGTTCAGAAACGACAGGTGTTCGAAGTTCAGAAATGCGCTACTGAACCTTACCTAGCCTGCGCAGCGTATGTGTTCAGAAAACGATTCGCAGTGCAGTGGTCGCGAGCAGTGGAGCGAGCGCTGCGTCGTGGGTTCGATTCCCACTCGCCCCCCCCCCCCCTTTTTTGATTTAAAACGTGTGGCTGACGTCTGGGCCCCGCTGGTCAGCGAGCCAGGCCGAGTGGGCTGAACCCATTGCAGGCCAGAGGAGTAGCATGGGCCGGTTTCGCCCGAAACCAGCCCATGGAGGTTGCCGTCTGTTTTTTTTTTTTTGTTTCTTTTCCTTTTCTTTATTTCTTTTCTGTTTAAATTAAAATTTGAATTTGCATTCAAATTCAAATCTGTTTTTGAACCTTTTGGCAAATAGGGACATCCCATATATGTTTTTGGGGTACTTTGAGCTACTGAACACAGTGGTGATATTCATTTTTGCAATTGGCCCCTTTATTAAATGAAGCTTGGTCAAAAGTGCAATAAGCCCCCTGTTTAAATTCCTGTTGTGCCAAGTTTGGTCCAAAATTCAAATGGCCCATGCCATATATGAATTTTAGGTAATTTGGAGCAAGTAATTGCATGGTGATGATGATTTGCTCATCTGAACCTTTTTCAAAACTCATGTGGTGCAATTTTGCACTCAGCCCCCTGAACCTCAGTTGAATTTGCAACTGCCTTTGCAAATTCAAATGAAGGCATATCATATATGTTTTGGGGTGCTTTTCTGCAAGGATTTCAGCAGTGATGTTATCATGATGGGTTGTGCAACTTTTGAGACAAGGTGTGATCACCTGGTGCAGAAGTTTTCAGATCTGTCTGTCTGCAGCATTTCAACTTCAGTGCATTTGAAATGTTGTCCATCTGATCTTTCAAGTCTGTTCCAAGTCATCTTCTCATTCAAGTCAGGCCTAGCATATTGTTATATGCATGGTGTCTGACCTCAACCTTTGTTGCTCCTTCCTGTGTGTCAATTTCACCGACACTACTCCGTCTCCGGAATCGTTGTTTTACTTTCCTGTTATTTAATTTCTTGTAAGGCTTGTTGATCATGTCATGCCATCATGCTATTTACACCTAAGTTAAGGCTCAGACCAAAGCCAATTACAATGTAAATAAAAATGCATATGAGAGTGATGACTTGTCGTCATCACCTTCATTTAAACTTGACTAGACAGGGTCGTATCATGTTAATAAAACTTGAACATGCCATCCTTGCTTGAGTTGCATCAGTTGCTTACTTGTGTGCCTTTCTTGCCGGTACCTTACGTTAGCACCTGAGACCGCCGAGGAGACTTACGTGGAGCTGTCCGACACCGAGCCCGAGGGTACCGTGAGTGCTGCTTCGACTACCTTACCAGGCAAGGGGGAGATCTGTGTCATTACTTTATAACTTTCTGCTCATGCCTAGCTGTAGATCTAGAACGTTGTTGTTTGATCCTGTCTACCTATATGCCATGTTTAAAACCCATACAGCCATGATCCCCACAGCCCAGCAAACCATTGTACTGCTAAGTTACCGCTGCTCAGCCATTGCTTAGTATGGATAGAAAACTTGCTGCTTACCCTATATATTTATGGTTGGGATATCATGCTATAAAAGAAGTTGGTTGATATTTATTATTATTAAATGATGTTAATTTATATTCGACGAAAGGTGGAAGGCTGGACTATTCCCGTCTAGTGCTTTGTTCCATTTGAGTCACCTAGGACCCGAGTTCCGGGTATTGTGTTTCTTGACGAGCGTGCCTAATCGTGTGTGGGGTTTTATGGGGCCCCCTTGTCTTACCTGCCTAGCTTCGTACAACTCTAGTGGTGGCCCAAGCTGTTTTACATTTGCAACTGCGTGTGTGTTGGTAGGTACCCCAGCTGTTTTCGAAACAACCCGGGCCAGCGGAGACATGGTTTCTCTCGTTGGTCCACACTTGGCGAGCTAGGGGTCCCCTGAATATTCAGGTGTGACTTACCGACCTTAGCCTGACGGTAGAGACCGATTCGAGAGCGTGGCCAGCTTTTGAGTTGGGTGTCGACTCACCGGGGGCCACCCGGAGTTGTGTGTTGTTAGTTAGAGGGACTCTGACGTTCCGGAGTTTCAGGCGCTCACCTAGCCAAGTGGAAACCGGGCGTACATGCGACGTCTATAATGGACAGTTGGTACACCCCTGCAGGTTAAATCTTTTCGAAAAGCCGTGTCCGCGGTTATGGACTACTTGAGACCTACTCCTTGTTCATAGAATAACATCAATGTTAATCATGCTATAGAACTTGACAAGCCGTGTGCGTGCCTTGGTTGTCTTTCTTCGTCCAGGGGGGACCGAGAGAGAAACGAGGTTGTGTTATGTTTGCGTAAGTAGGTGAATAGCCGACCTATGACATGTTGTCAACGTAAATTCTTGGATCTCATCTTTATTCTGATAGAACGTGTAGCCACCTTATATGCTAGTACGGCCGCAAACTGTCTATATCTTTACCTTACCTGTAGCGTTAGTTATTCCGTAATGATATGTTCTCACCCCCGTTTACTTTTCCGCCTTTACCGCTTTGCCTGATCGGCCGCTGCAGTGGACTACTTCCTCGACCCCAGCACTGGACGATACTTCGTGGAGGTGCCTCCGGAGGATGACGACGAGTACGACTACATCGACCAGTAGGATCCTGAGTTGGGCTCAGACGTTCCCGTGGGTGGATTTATGTGTAGCCCTCTCTAGGGAAATTTGGATCTTGACCGTACCCGGTCCATACTTTGCTTCCGCTTGATCTACTGATGAGATGTATTCATGAGAGTGTTATATTTTCAGACAGTGGCGTTGTATGCCCTGCTCTATTATCTCTATATGTATTTCTTTTCTTGTAGAGTTGTGTTTTTATACCTGTTGTCGAGAATCCGGCAGCGACACGAGTGCGAGTGTCGTGCGTCGGTGGCGTTTGATGCGCTTCTAACTCCGACCGGACGCGAAAGCGACTAGTTAGAGTTAGTACCGCATCAGGGGCCTTACAGTAGTTTCATCTAGGTTCACTTGTTTGAAACCCTCTATGTTCATAGGAGTTTCTTCTTCTACGGTTGAGGTATTAGCATCACCATTAGTAGGTCCAATGGGACCAGGAGTGCATTGGGTGCTAATAGTTTGGGTATCCTCAACGATTTGAATAGTAGCCACTGTGTGGTGTGTAGGAAGGCTCTTAATTCTATCCTCTTCCTCTTTTTCTCTAGACCATCTTTCTTTAAGTTTAGCCATCATCCTAATATTTTCATTAATTTGTAATTGGATAGCATTAATAGGAGTGGCCTTCCTCTCCTCAAGGGGAGAGGTTATAATTTTTAGCATCTCAACCTCAAGGGCTAGGCTATATTCCTTCAAATAGATATTATCTAACTTAGCTAATTTCTCTTCTACATTCTTGTTGAAGGCTTTTTGGGTAGTGATAAAGTCTCTAAGCATATTTTCTAGTTCAGAAGTGGGGTTCTTGTTGCTAGGATAAGTGTTGGTGTTCCCATAGTTGGATGGAAACGGTCTACGATTGCTAGCAAAGTTGCCCCTATAAGCATTGTTGTTGAAGTTGTTTCTAGCAATAAAGTTCACATCTACTTGTTCCTGAGCAACCAAAGAATTTAAAGGAACATCATGAGGATCAATGGAGGGTTGCTTGGTAAGTAGAGACATAATCAAGTCAACTTTTTCATTTAGGGAGGTAATCTCCTCGACAGAATTTACCTTCCTACCTGTTGGAGTGCGTTCGTTGTGCCATTGGGAAGAGCTGGTCATCATATCATCGAGAAATTTTGTGGCAGCACCGAGTGTAGTTCACATAAAGGTTCCTCCCACGGCCAAATCTAACAGGTTCCGCGAGGTAAAGTTCAAGCCTGCATAAAAAGTCTGGATAACCATCCAGGTAGTCAAACCATGTGTAGGGCATTTCTTAACAAGAGATTCCATACGTTCCCAAGATTGGGCAACGTGTTCATTATCCAATTGCTTAAAATTCATAATGTTACTTCTCAATTGGATAATTTTAGCAGGTGGGTAGTACTTCCCAATAAAAGAATCTTTGCACTTATCCAAAGAATCTATGCTATTCCTAGGCAAAGATTGAAACCAAATTTTAGCTCCTTCCCTTAAAGAGAAAGGAAAAAGCTTGATCTTAACAACATCACCTTCTAGTTATTTATACTTTTTCATATCACATAATTCAACAAAATTATTTAAGTGTAAAGCAGCAACATCTCCAGCACCAGAGAATTGATCTCTCATAACAACATTTAGCAAAGCAGGTTTAATTTCATAAGAGGTAGCTGAAGTGGCAGGTGTGGCAATACGAGTGAAGATAAAGTCTTTATTGTTGTGACAAGTGAAGTCACATAACTTGGTATTTTTAGTGGAACCCATAGTAGCAGCAAATGTGGCAGATTTTTTTGTAATTTTTGATATAAGACATAAAGATCAAAACTGAAAGGTAAACTAACTAGACTAAAAAGCAAAGGTAAAAGGTAGTAGGAAACTCCCCTATCTTATCACTCGGAGTCCCCGGCAACGGCGCTAGAAATTTACTTGTTGGTGCCAAAGTTGACGGAGCAAAACTTGTGTAGAGCTTCGCTCCCCGGCAACGGCGCCAGAAATTTGCTTGATGTGCGAGATGATAATAATAGTTTCTCGCCCTTCGTTGGTTACCCCAAGTGGAAGGTGATATGTAGGATAGCAGAAAATTTTCCTCGGTGAAGATACCGAGGTTGAGTTCAATCCAGTAGGACTTCGACAATGATAAGTAGGTGGCAAGGAAACAATGGCACCGTGGGTTGCTTCCTTGACCTGGACCTGCACACAGAAACAAATAACTTTGCTCCCAACGAAGTTCAGAGAGGTTGTCAATCTCTCCGGTCTTGTTGTTTACAAAGGATCAAACGCAAGGGATAATGATAATTATAGCAACTGGAAATAAAAGCAAGCAAGTAAATGAGTGTGTAAACAGTGATGAGAATATGGACCGGGGTCCCGTGATGTTCACTAGTGATGTCTCTCTCCCAAAAGACGATAAAACTGCTATGCGAGGTAAACAAATTACAGCTGAACAATTGACAAGATTATAAACGCACCGCAATGCTAACTATGCTACAAAAAAAGGAAGAGGCTGAAAAGCATGGGAAGTACGCCAAAATAAGTAGACCAAAATCCAACTACATCTACTACTAATCATCCACCTTGAGATATCTATCCATAACATCTCGCTGGTATTAAGTTGTGAGCCCCACCCAAAGTGTAAACCCAAAGCAACAGCCAACTGCATTAAAAAGCACTTTGCGTAAAGTAAACAATCCTTGCAACCGCGGTTACAAGCACCGTTGATTTCCCCCTTGTGGCAACAGCACATCCCCTAGACTCATGTTTCTGTCACTCAAGCATGTCATCGGGGGGCATGAACCCACAATCGAGCACAATGTTCTCTCTTGAAGTTACTACCTACTACTTGGCCAAATCAATAAATAGCAACGGAGAACATGCAAGAATTACTTAGGAACGATAATATAAAAGATAAGAACCAAATATATTACTCTATCACAATCTGAACATAATCTATCCATCAGATCCCATCAAACTCAGCATAGCAACAGCAAAAAGATTACATATGTGCCTCGATCATGTAGGACAGCTCACGAGGTCTAAACCATGAAGAACAAAGAGGGGAGGAGAACATCACATGTCTACTGATCACGGACCCATGGTCCAAAGAAAAATACTCACGGCACATCCGGGAAGCGTCCATGGTGGAGGGGAAGCTCCCGGAGGTCAATCCTCCCTCTGGCAGGGTGCCGGGAAGAGGTCTTTTGGCGCTCCCGATCTTGGAAGCGCGGCGGCAGCGGAACAGAGGCGAGATTGCGAAAAAGGGTTCTGTCTTCGGAAGTTTCACGTCACGGGAAATAAATAGGCGAAGGGGGGCAGCCAGGGGGGCCACCAGGGGTCCAAGCGCCCCCTGGCGCGGCCAAGCCCTAGGCCGCGCCAGGTGGCCACCTGGGGCCATGGTGGGTCCCACCTGGTCCTCCTTCGGGACTCCGGAAGGTTCCTTCACGGTGATTTTTTATCTGATTTTTCCCGAATTTTTGGAGCACTTTTAATATGGGGGAAAACTGAAATATAAAAACAGCAGAAAACATAAACAGGCACTGGGGTGCACTGAGTTAATAGGATAGTCCAAATATGATCAAAAGTGTATGAAAGTGTATCTAGATCATAGCAATATCACACAAAAGATGCATGGAGCAAGCAGAAATTATAGATATGTTTGGGACGTATCACGTGTGCATGACAACGCGGTGGGAGCGCGCGTTGCGCTCGGCGCGCGTTGTGCGACTGGCGTTGCGGGAGCAAGCGTTCAGGTCTGCATACCGTCGGGGAGTGCGGGTCGCCCACGGTACCACTTCAACTATCAAGGAGTTGTCCGGCACTGCCGGTGGAGTCACTACCTCACCATCAGCTGTTGGGGTCAAGGTTGCTGGGGTACGGCGGACCGGACCAATTGTTGATCTGTGGGAAGAGAGGACAAAAGAAGGGGATGTGAATGCGGCTCCTGTGTCCCCGACATTGACGCTCTTTATGGCCCGCATTGGGGATTTTTGGCTACGGGCGGGAAGGTTGCGCGGTTGTGCTTGGGAAGGTTGCGCGCGTGACCTAGCGCCTGCTCCAGCTGCATCGCGAGCGTACGCGTGGCCATCGTAAACGATCAAATGGTGTTCGATCTGTTTGACTAGAAGTTCAAAAGGGTACAAGCCGAAACGAGGAAGACGAATGAGCGGCTGATGCATGGCGATCGATATCGCAAGGTTCTCGTTAATCTTTCCTTCAAAAAAATTTAAAAAGTGCACAAGGTATCACACACGTGGTGTTTTTAAATAGTCTAGAATTATAATCGTTTGGTTGCAGTCTGCCTACAAAGCAGACATTTTCTAAAACTTACTTGTTTGTGTTACACCATATCATCACACACAATTTTGTACTTCAGAACGTCTGCTAACAGAAACTAGCGAAATTTTAAATAAATAGAAAATACATAGAAGAAGCTAGCGGTTCATTTGAAGCAGTTGTCGGTGTTATTTGTTGTCATCACGCACAATTGATTGTACGAACTATGTGTTGTCCAACACCAACACTTAGATTTTCAGAAGTGTTTCTGGTTAAGCACATATCCCACACATTTCAGTAACCACAACCGATTGGTAACAAGGGCTAGCGGTTCATTGTTTGCGACCATGGGTTTTCTGAATATATATGCGGACGGTTGCTTGGTCGAATTGTCAGCTTTGTTCCCGCCAACGAAAGGATTTTCATAAGCGTGCCCGATTGATTAGGTATCGCAAACATTTGAGGAAGCGATAACGATTGCGATAAAGGGCTAGCGGTCCATTGTTTGCAACCGCGGGCTTTCACTCTAGGTATCTAATACGTCCAAAATGCATCACTATTTTATATAGTAATTCTTTCTTATTCATTGATATATTTCATGTTATGATGTTGTTTTTATATTTTTTTGGCTTACATTTTGAACCTTTTTGGTGCCGAAGCAGCAGACCCAGAATTCTGCGGTAAAAAGTGGACGCTGAGTTGTTGAAGAAGAATACCTCCAAATTACCTGAAAATCGACGGAGGGTATTTTTCGGAAGAATGACGAAGACACACCGAAGAGGGGCCAGAGGGGGCCACAGGGTGCCCAGGCGGCCACTCGGCGCGGCCCCACCCCTGGCCGCGCCAGGAGGGCGCCTGGACCCCTGGGGCCACTCCCGGCACCCCCTTTGGCCCATATATCGCACACATATCAAAAACCCTAAAAGAGGGAGAGTTTTGGAGTTCCGCCGCCGCTCAATGGCGGAAACCTACAGAGGAGAAAAGACATCTCCGGCGGGCAGATTCCGTCGGGGAGACGACTTCCCGGAAGGGTATATCGTCGCCATCGTCATCACCATCTTCACGGGCATCACCCAGCTCATCATCAACATCTTCCCCAACATCGGCACCATCTTCACCACCATCCAATCTCACCTCACAAGTTCATCTTGTGTTGTAATCTTTACTATCTATCCTCTCTACTCTACCGGTGTTGATTACTACCGTGTGATGAATGCTATTGAGTTTTGTTGGAGAATTATCATTGTGTCTAGATTTTTTATCATATATTTATGCCCACTGATCATGATCTCTTTTATGTCTTGTGAGTAGTTACTTTAGTTCTTGAGGACATGGGAGAAGTCTAGTTGTTAGTAGTCATATGATGTTGAAGTAATATGTGTTGTTTGATATTTAAGTTGTGTTGTTATTTTCCTAGTGGTGTTGTGTGAGTCGAACACTCAACACTTCGCCTTATTAAGGACCTAGGGGAATACATTGTGTACAAAGATTGCTTACGGTGAGTTGCCGGAGTGACAGAAACCTGAACCTCAGTTCACACGCTTTTGCACAAGGGAACAATGGATCGTCGATCGTATTGCTATGGTTAGGCTTTTGCCTTAATTACTATCTTGTATTTGCGGATGCTTGCAAGATGTTTAATCATAAGAGTGCACTTATCTTAGTCTAGAGGGTGCACTAGCATAGATCCACCCACTCAACACTTATCAACACAGCACATAGTACCGATACGGAATATGGCGAAAGCACATGACTATTTCTCCCGTGTGTCCTCAAGAACGCTTTAGCCTTTATAAGTTCAGTTGCTAGGCCCATCCTTTGCTCAAAAGGATCGGGCCACTTGTTACTCCTCAGTGATCTTTACTTTGCTTGCTTTTACCTTCTTGTCGCTTATATCGAAAACCCCTAAAAAGTTATCTTTCAGTTCCTGCAACTATTTCTTTACCAAAGTCACTTACCAATACCTTATCCTCCTCGTTGGGTTCGACACTCTTATTTATCACAAACGCTACAAACGATCCCCTATAGTTGAGGGTCATCAGTATCCCAGACCGATTTTCAAAGACCCTTCAGCCCTACATCACCCACGCAAAAAATTTTAGAATTGTGGCCATTCGCGTACATTTCCGAGACGGTTCAGTTTTGAGCACACGGTTTTTTATTTATACCGTTTGCATTGATAGCATCGCAAATAGTTTCGGTTAAGGGACTGGGAAAGGAGTATCATGATAGATACCTTCTACACTAGTGGCAACAGCCGGAAAAATTACATAAGTGCCTTGATCATGTAGGGCAGCTCACAAGGTCTAAGAATTGAAGCACAAGATTGGAGAGAATACATCACATAGCTACTGGTCATGGACCCATGTTTGATGTTTATGCATGCTTCTATTCTTATAGACTATGTTGGGCCTCCAAGTGCAGAGGTTTGTAGGACAGCAGCAATTTCCCTCAAGTGGATGACCTAAGGTTTATCAAACTTAGGAAAGTAGAGGTTGAAGATGGTCTCTCTCAAGCAACCCTGAAATTAGGATACAAGAAGTATCTTGTGTCCCCAACACACGTAATACAACTAGGAGTTGTATAGGTGCACTAGTTCGGCGAAGAGATGGTAAAATATGGGTGATAGGTGTGGCAAAGCAAGATAATATAAATATGTAATTAAAATTATAGCAAGGTAGCAAGTAACAAAAGTGAGCACAAACGGTGTAGCAATGGTGAGAAACAAGGCCTAGGCTTCATACTTTCACTAGTGGCAACTCCCAACAACATTAACATAGTCTAATCACATGATATTTCCACTAAAACATGCAAGGAGACGTAACTCGGAGGTCATCCCTTTGTGATCAAGAGAGGACGAGAATTATGTAGGGCTACAAAAGCACACCTCAGAGTTCATAGTTCTCATCTATGGATTTCCCAATGTCACCGCGTCCATCCAAAGAGAGTACCACAATCACCACAACATATCTCAAGGATAGTCAAATACAAGCACCAAGAGACTCTCAATCTTCAATCAATTCACAAAAGAGGAAATCACTCATGAAAATATTCTTCTAATCCATGTCCAATAGACCGCTGTCACCTTGGTCTCGGAGATTATACTAGATAAAATCAAGTGAGTACATCAATCCAATACATAGAAGAAGGGGAAACATCATGGGATCACCCTAGATTAACATAGCCTATGATCACAATCAAGATCACATCATGGAGAGAGAATTAACCACATAGCTACTGTAGAAGGTCACAGCCCCGAGGAGGAACTACTCCCGCATCATGGAGGGAGGAAGCAACGTTGATGGAGATGAATCCGGGGGCACTTCCCCGTCCCAGCAGGGTGCCGACACAGGAATTCTAGTCCCCCGAAGCTTGTTGGCGATGGCGGCGGAGACCGGAATCACTTCTGGAAAAAGGAGTTATGGAATCAGGGTTTTCTCGTCGGGAGAATAAATAAGAGCCAAAGGGGGCACCAGGGGGACACATCACCCAGGCGGCCAGGTGGCGCGGGTCCCCCTGGCCGTGCCAGGAGGCTGCCTGGGGGATGTGGCCCACCCCTTGACCTCATCCTCCGGCTGGAGGACTCTTCTAAAACGCTGATTTTTATATATTTTTCGTGGAATTTTCCGGGCACTTTGATTTTTCACCTTTTTTGCAATGCACGGACAAAACAGACAGAAACTGGCACTGGGTGTACTGAGTTAGTAGGTTAGTCCAAATATGTTGAAAAGGTATAAAGGTGTAGCAAACACATAGCAATATCACCCAAACACATGCATGGAGGAAGCAGAAATTATAGATACGTTTGAAATGTATCAATGGTCCAAGGGAGACTACTCACGGCACATCCGGGAAGCGCTCATGGTGGTGTAGTAGCTCCCGGAGATCAATCCTCCCTCCGACAGGGTGCTGGGACGAGGTATCCTGGCGGTCCCGATCTCGGGATCGCTGCGGCGGAGAAACATAGGTGAAAATCGTGATGCGGGGTCTCTTCTCAGGGTTTCTGTATCGAGAAGGTAATATAGGTCGAAGGGGGGCACAAGGGGAGGGCCCCACCTCTAGGCGCGCCCCCCTGGCCGCACCAGGTGTCCGCCTAGGAGGGCGTGGCCCCTCTCCGGCTGCCATTCGGTATTTCGTAAGCTTCCGTTACGCTGATTTTTTATATATTTTTCTTGGAATTTTTTTGGGCACTGTAAATATGGGTAAAAACCTGCAATTCACAGACATCAGCAGAAAGAAACTGGCACTGGGTGCACTGAGTTAGTAGGTTAGTCCAAATATGTGTAAAAAGATATGAAAGTGTAGCAAAACACATAGCAATGTCACCCAAATGAGCATGGAACAAGCAGAAATTATAGATACGTTTGAGAAGTATCGGTTGCAGAAGTGCCCCTAAAAAAATGTTTACTACCTGCTGGTCTGTTTTTCCCAGATTTTGCCCTGTTTTCCATTTTCACCGTTTTGCAAACCTTAAGCTTGATTTTTCTTTGCAAAAACTTTTTGGCAATCTTGAGAAACAGTTGCTCTTCCTGAAAATCTTTATTTCCAGTAGAGGAAAATTATTTATTTATGGGTACTAACCCCTCTAATCATCTTATGATGAGTTTCATATGAAGAGAGTTTTCAATTGTGCGAAGCAAGATGATGCAAGAAGATCCGAGGGTGTCAAGATCTCAAGCTTAGGGATGCCCCCATGTACCCCCAAGATATATCCAAGGAGACTCAAGCGTCTAAGCTTGGGGATGCCCCCGTGCATCCCCTTATCCATCAAAAATCATTAGTTCATTCTTCTCCACACTATAATTTTATCGATTCATATGTCATGTGATATGCTTGGAGCATCTCGCTCTTTACTTTTTTTGTTTGTTTAGTTTTTCTTGTTGTTCATAACAAGTTGGACCCTAGCCTACATTGTTTGGGATAGAAACACGCTCCACTTCACCCTAAAACACAACATAGTTTTCATGCTTATCTTTGTTGTGTGTTCTTTAACTTTCCGTAGCTAGTATCGTGTTTAGCTCTTGTTTTCATGCTTATCTTTTTAAGAGCTTTTATTTAGGTTGTTGCTTTTGGAACTCTCTTGAGTTTTTCATGCTTGTCTTGTTTAGAGAGTTGGCCTGTTGCACTGAGTTTTGTGTCTTGACTTGAGTAGATAATTGAGGTTGCTATTTAGTTATGGTAGTAACTTACAATAGTTTTGAGGTATTGATTTGAGTAATGTTTGGACTTCTGTGTGTTAAGAGCTCGGGCCTATTAGTGATAGGTGTCATATTTTGGGCAATCTGTGTTTATTTTCGAAAACTACAAAAAAATTAGTTGAGAACTCTAGCTACTAGATGGATCGCTAACCTCTATAGGGGTTGTAATATATAGAGTACCCTCACGTACCATGGGTTGAGGATGCTCAAGGATAAACAAACCCTCATACATGATCAAGGCATCTATGTAATCTTTCTGTTGTTGCTATGCTGAGTTTGATGGGATCTGATGGATTATGAGATTATGTTCAGATTGTGATAGAGTAATATATTTGGTTCTTATATTTTATATTTTTGTTCCTAAGTAATTCTTGCATGTTCTCCGTTGTTGTTTATTGTTGCTTTGGCCAAGTAGTAGATAGTAACTCCAAGAGGGAGCGTTATGCTTGATTGCGGGTTCATGCCCCCCGATGTCTAGCTTGAGTGACAAAAACATGAGACTAGGGGATGTGTTGTTGTCACCAGGGAGAAAACAACGGTGCTTGTAACCGCGGTTGCAAGGATTGTTTACCTTACGCAAAATTTATTAATGCAGTTGTCTGTTGCTTTGGGTTTACACTTTGGGTGGGGTTCGCAACTTAATACCAGCAAGATGTTCTGGATAGATATCTCAAGGTGGATGATTAGTGAGTGGATGCTGATGAATAAACGGTCTATTTGTCTTGGCATACTTCCCTTACGATTGAGCCTCTAGCTTTCTTGTAGCATAATTAGCATTGCGGTGCGTTTATAATTCTGTCAATTGCCCAGCTGTAATTTGTTCACCCAGCATAGTTATTTATCGTCTTTTGGGAGAGAGACATCATTAGTGAAGATCATGGGACCCTGGTCCATATTTCCACCATAGTTTACACCGCTACAATTTATTGCTTTTATTTCCTTTCCGTTGCAATCACCATTATTATTCCCGCTTGTGTTTGATCCTTTCTGAACGACAAGGCCGGAGAGATTGACAACCTCTCTGTACTCTTTGGGAGCAAAGTTATTTGTTGTTGTGTGCAGGTCCATGTCAACCTTATCTCCATCCGGCAAACTTCAGGCGTCGTTGACACCTACTTGTATCTCTTGGAGTCCGCCGGAGACGAACCTCGGTATCTTTGTTGAGGAAAACTTGCTGCTGACTATTTCTCAATCTTCCACTCAGGGTAGCCAACGACGAGCACTACTTCAGTGCCATCAATATGATAAGATTTTTTTACTATCAATTTAAGATTACAGGTGTGTGAAAAAAGCTGGTTATTCAGTCATGAGGAGATGTTATTCGTACCTGAACAAGCAATTCTCGTGGTCGATTTTCATTACGATCCAGTCAATGAGCGCCATTGGTACAAAGAAATGCATGATATTCATCAAAACCTCGAAGCTGCATTCATTTAAGATTTCCCTCTTGGCGTCACTCATATCATCAGCAACCTTTCGCAACCGGGAAGCTGAAAAAACGTGTCGAGGGCCTGCCCAAAAAAGATAAAAAATGCATACAAGAAGCCACTGAAAAAATAAAACATATATGTTAGTTGCGAATGAAACGAGCACATAACATATATCAATAAACATACGAATCAGCTTACGTTTAACTCGAGTCAGAAAAGTTTTGTGTCACTCGTAAAATTACAAGAATGAATGTCCTACTGTGAACAAAAATAAGAACTATGCCCCCTCTCACTAATGAAACCTCGACAAAAGAACAACTAAATCCACTGACTTGATTCTATCTCTGCTATAAAATTCAATTCCTACAGTAAACACACAAACAAACAAACGATTACCCTGCAGGATGCATCTCTCTGCTGCAGTCAACCTGCACATCACCATGCCGAAAACACACTTGATCTGTTGCAATCACTATTGCTATCCATGCAACACTTTGCTGCGATCACCGATCATCCATATTCTACGATACTTTAACCCTAAAAAGGTTGTCTCTGTGGTGAATGGAGCACATCACCTCCTCCTCCCCTATCTCATCACCTTCTGTGTGGATTTTGGGACTCGCATCATCTACTCTCGTAACAAAATGCCCTCCAGCAGAAAGCAACTCTTATTTTAGATTTTTGTAACCTTTCACCGTCATCCCTCACCCTCGAAACCTCTAATCCATTTCTTGAAAAATCGATAAAATCAACTCCGTTAAGCCCCCTCCACCCTTCGCACCCCTACATGCACACACGATTAATGGGAAAAAGTGACTGATCTACTTACTTTCGCAGAGGCAAGTCGTCCTTGCTACTCTATGAAGACTTTCATCGAGGAGGATTGTCGTCACTGCTCTCTGGAGAAGATTCTACCTGCGATCGCGTTGACTTCGTCATCACGCCGCCTCGCTGCTGTGTTGATCTTCGCATCGAAAACCGCCCTAGCGCGACGGCGCCATCCGAGTAGACGAGACGACGAGATTGGGGATTAGGAATGAAAATCATGCGAACAAAAATACTATCTAGATTGGGAAATTTATAACAGTAAAACTGCACCTAATCGGAGCCCCCTCACGCTTTAGATGTTTTTGGCCGTTCATTTTCATGATTTGGATGACCCTGGCCATCCGATGTTGCACTAACGATACGTTGGCCAACGTCATTTGGGGACGCTGCTCCCGTAACTATTTCCAAGCAACCTGGTTGATTGGGCTCTATACACTGCACAACCTAATCGGAGCCCCCTCACGCTTTAGATGTTTTTGGCCGTTCATTTTCATGATTTGGATGACCCTGGCCGTCCGATGTTGCACTAACGATACGTTGGCCAACGTCATTTGGGGACGCTGCTCCGGTAACTATTTCCAAGCAACCTGGTTGATTGGGCTCTATACACTGCACAAGGCCCATTTGGTGCCCACGTCTAATCCGACGAATGAGATCCCTCCCCTCCCAACCTATCAATTTTCTCCATCTACGACCTCTCAAAAAAATCTTCTCCTTCTACGCCAGGTTGCAGCGCCGCAACCTTCCTCCGATCCCCACTTCCCTATACATCGGCAAGGAAGCTGCGCACCTCTTCAATAACAAGGTTTTGGTTGGATTTTGAACTGATGTGGCCAAGTGGGTCACGAACTCACGATTGAGCCAGGGGAAGAGAATACAAGCGACGGGAAGGAGGTGAAGCATGAGGTGCCATGCTCAACCCATGACGCGAGGAACATCTAGCGTCGCAAGGATGGCGTGGAAGTCTGGTGTGGATCCTGGATGCACGAAGCTTCTCATGCATAGTGGGTCATCGCTGGCTCGATCTCCAACTGGAGCGACTCAAAAGTTGTGGCAGTCTTGCTTGATTCCTCACCATGATCCGTCTCTCCATCCTGACCAGTTTCAATTTATTTTATTTTGTTTTTCTTCAGCCCCTTCTCATCTGCCCCTATGCGTCATTGAGAGATCTGGAAGCCACAACGATAAGATTTTAGCCACGGCCACCAGGTAATCTTACTATTCTTAATGAAGCGCTATACACAATTACCATTCTGCTCGTATCGTTCTGAATTTCTGATTAACATGATTCTGGCAGTGACCACATCATATATTGTACTGTACTAAATGTAGCCAATTCAGGTATGTATTAATCACGATATAATATGTGGAGATCTAAGATGTTTGCATAGCTAATTCATTACACACTTCTTCCATATTTTTTCAAATAAATTATGAACTCACATACGTTGTCTGATACCTGTTATTAATCCAGATTAACATACAGTCCTTTGTATAGAAAAATGTGAATGCCAATATGCTTGCTAACTTTAAATTGTATAGGTGTTGGTGAGGGATATGCTAATGCCGAGGATTTGATCTTGTGATGCATTAAGGCAAGGATCTTGATTTTTCATTTTTAATCCCTTCATGTGCTATTTCTATACTTTTGCTTTTGCAAATTCCTCATCTAGGTAAACAGCTCAGATCTCGTGAGTTTCTGAAATCAGCATCTTTCCATAGCTTAGGACAAAAACATGTAAATTTTTATGACAAAAAAGCATGGTAATTTTGTGTAATATATAGTGGAATTTATTAATTAACATCTGCCTGAAGCTGTGCAAAATCCTTTTCGGTTATTTTTTCTGCAACTTCTTACACTTCACGCTGATTCTACTAAATAACTTCACGCTGATTCTACTAGACAAGTGTGATAACCTTCAGAGATCCCAGTAAATAAATCATTTTTGAGGCATATGATTGCTCGGTTTTAGTGATCGAGATATATACTGGATTCACGCAAGGGGGGAGCTTTGAGAGACAATAAATGATATCAAGGTGAATTCCAAACCTATGATTCAACAACATTCCATGTTTTGATATTTCTTATGGGTGAAACAAAGCTAAGCTTTCAAGCCATCATTCCAGAAATGTAGTATACATGTTCTATGATTTGAGGCTTCATGGTCAGGTCCTTCCAGTTTGTCCTGAAACTTAGCTACTCTTGATCTGTCCAATCCACCTTTGATCAATAAGATTTAGTGCCAAGTAATAACTGACGAATGTGTGTACAAATGCCATGAATGATGTTACGGTGATATCATGTAGTTTTAGTATTTGGTTATGATTACCCGCAAAAAAAAAGTATTTGGTTATGATGGGGTTTAACAAACAATTGGGAATATGCATCTGGTTTAGTAAAATCGAGGTAAGGGGACTCCAATTAGGCACAAAGGTCTGTAGGTTGATGAACACCTGCAAACACCGGTTGAGATCCAAAACCAGCGAATAGGGAGAGAGTGGTCGCCGCACGTCTTTCGTTGAGTTGTTGCCATTAGGAGTGAAAGCTTTACATAACAATTTATTTCTCTCATGTAAACTATTTCTACTTGCGCATGGACTGGATATCGAAAAGTAAGAATAGCACTACTTTTGAATGCAGCCTTACTAATTCATATATTTTTTTAAATTCCAATTATTATCTTGTGGAAAATGATTATTTTTTATCATAAATTGTAAAAATAGACGGGCGCTGCAACGCGCGCCATCATGGTCTAGTGTTGGGGAACGGCCGACCGGCCCAGCCTTTCGGCCGGTCCCCTTCCATCTTACGCGAGGGGCGCATGCCGTCGGCTCTGTCTTCCTCTCCGGCGTCCTACCTGTTGTCCCGCCTCCGCCGTCGGTCCCCGTCACAACAGCTCTGCCGCCGGCCGTCGACTTTGGCGCCATAGTCGCCGGCCTTCGTTCTTGATTCAGTCCCCGTGCCGCGCGTTGCTTCCCCGCCACCTAGGTCGAGCTCTTGCGTCGCCGCTGCCGCCATGGCCGGCTCCGTCGCCGGTCCCCATCTCCTGCGCCCTAGCAGTCGGCCTCTGCTACCGCCGATTTCCATCTCCGTCGCCATAGCCGACGACCTCCGCCGAAAGTTGAAACCGTTAAAAAAAATTGCAATCGGCGTCCAAAAAATCTACAATTGACAGTTAAAAAAGCTTCAACCCAAACAATGATATTTGCTGGATTGACCACCACAACATAAAAAAGTTACAACCACTATAAAAAAAAAGCTTCAACCATAGTTAAAAAAAGTTTCAACAAGTGGAGCGATTTTGCTGCAAGGAAATATCTAGGGAATATCTGGGGATTTTTTTGTTGTACACAATGTTGCAATCGTTTAAATTTTTGCTTCCACTGTTGTGTGTTTTTGCTACTATCGTCAAAAGTTTTTGCTGCAACAAAAAATGATAAAGTGATTAGCGACGACGGGTTATGATTTTTTGTTGCAACCGATATTAAAAAATACTACCATCGGCTATTAAATTTGCTACCACTAATTGATGGTAAATATTGTATGCAATAAAGATATCATAATTTTTGTTGCACTGATGCTAAAAATTAAGGAAAAATAAGTATCTGTATCTATACGTACTAATAAAGGACGATCAATTTCTTCGGATTCTTTGTATGTCGCTGACGTCATTTAATTTTTACTGACGTCATATCTCCGAGTCGAAACATGTAAAAAAAACTTGATAACATAGCTGGGTCTCGAACCCATGACCTTGTACTGAACATCAAAAACCAACCATCCCGCCAAGCAACTATGTTATGCACCATGAGGGACAGAGGTTATATGTACTCCGACTGGACCTCTGGCATAACAAGATCAAATGGGCCGGCCTGCTTGGCGACCGAGCTAGAATCTGGGATTTTCCAATAATTAATATAGTTCTACTTCGCTTTTATACATAAAAATTCACTAATTTATATACATTTAGTTTTTAGTTTGCCTGAAGAATCACCAACTCAGTTCAACAAATAAAAAGGGAAAATGTAGGTAATTGAATTAACTGAGCTTGTGGCAAGGAGTTCGAGAATAGATATGGGACGGTGGCGTACATGTAAGAATGAGGATTGGCCCAGTGCGCATGGGATGAGAGTATATGCCGAGTAGATGAGAGCAAAAAAGGTGCAGCGCCGTCGAGCTGTGTGGTCGGCGGTGGACGGGCTGGGATGGTCGGCTGCATCTTCTTGAGGGGGAAGTGGATGAAGAGAAAAGGGTGCAGCGCCATCGAGTTGCGTGAGTTGGACAACGCCTTTGGCTGCCGACCGAACTGCGCGAGACATTTGTAACCTTCGCTGCTGGAAACATAGGTGGTGATAGATTTTAAATTTAATTAGTGGTCGCACTTTTTGTTTTTTAAGCTGAAATCAATGATGATAATTCAATTAAGTGCAATATATTTTTCCCGCAAAAAAATATATACCTAATAATAAAGGGAGGTGGGTTTTTTCCTTACGTTTTGGATTTTTTGCAAAAAAAGCCCTTCTATTTTAGATGAATCAACCCGCAGTCCAGTTTACACTGAAAAACAATTCGCTTCTCTGTTATTGTCTAATGGGCCACTTCCGCTAGGCCCATGGCCGCTCGAAAAAAAAACGTCAGCCAAACAGTGAGTACTTGGGCCTTGTGAAGGTTTAAACTATAAGTGTGTTATTTAATTTTAAATATTTGTATTATTTTAAATGCGTTTGCGCCTTTTAAAAATATATAAAGTTAATTTCTCGTACATCATAGGTATTTTATCATAAGATTAAAATTGTCTCCCATTATTTCAAGCAATCTATATTTTTACTAAAAAATATTGCTCCAAATATCACAAAAAAAACTTCATGCGATTTTAATTTTTTGTGTCATTCATTCTAAAATCCTAGATGTATCTAACTCAAGAAAAAGTGTATCCGCAAAAAAAAACTCACAAAAAGTTTACACATGTTTTACTATTTTTAAATGTGTTTGTGCCTTGTTAAAACATATAAAGTTAATTTTACATACATCATAGGTATTCTATCATAATGTCATAGTATGTTTTGTACGTGTGGTGCTGATGTCACAAGGTTAGCAATCGCTCAAACGTGTAAAAAATTAATTTCATAACCTAGGTTTCGAACACAAGACCTCATCTACAAATGTTGCTCGTCCAAGGCACTAGACCACAGTAATTTCTTATGTGTAGTAGCAGAAGGATATCATATATATGGAATTGTTTCCTTTGGGCTGTGATATGGGCCAGCAACTATGCTCCCCCTTTCGGGTGGCGGCTTTCTTCGACCCAAGGCCCAGACGGCGGCGTAGCTGATTCTACAATTAATCTCTCACATTTTTTTATCGCTAAAACAAAAAAAAACTCTCACGTTTTTTACATAATAAATAGTATCACCTTGTTTTTTTATATGCAGTTACACTTGTTTAAATATGTCTTTTCTTTAAATCAATAAGCCTCATTAGAAAACTATTAATAAATGATTATGGGCTAATTAAAATAAGGATTGTTTGGGCTCAAATGAATACTTGTGGATAGACATGTGGGATAATTAAAGGAAAAATTGTGTGGGCTGAAATCAAAACTTGTGGGTAAACTGAAGGAAGAATTGTGTGGACACAAATGAATACTTGTGGGTAAACTGATGAGATACTTGAAGGAAGTATAAACATGTGGAATAAATATAATATTTAAATGAGCTTGATAGGTGTTTAAAGGAAAAATTGTGGGCGGGTCGTCAGCGACGTCTTAGGTTTGTCCAGACCATGACACTGGATCCTCATACCACAGAGGTTCAATGATGCAAATGAGTGGATACTTATTTCAAAGGTAAGTTGTGGTTCCTCCAATCCATGGATTGACCGAACAATTGAATTGCTCGAAAGCTACCTACAAAGTTGTTATAGTTTAGTGGACATTCTATGTGGATTCTCAAAACGCCCAAACTCGAAACCATTGTCAATGTATGTGCAACAAACTATAGGGATTTTAAGATGCAAGTTGGAAACCTTTGTCAAACACATACCAAAAATAATGGACCAATGATGTTCATATTCAACATTCCACCCAGTCGCCTAATGCGTCAACGAGATATTGAATACGAAACACTTTTACCATAGATTTCATTGAGACAAATCATTGTGTATGATTGGTGTGTTTGACATGCCATAATTTTTTTAACCCGTTACAACGCACAGACACGTTTGCTAGTAAATATATAAAATATTTTTTTGTTGCAACGGGTATATATTTCGCTACAACTGTAATAGATTGGGGAAAAGCAGTGTCGGGGAGTGACTCGCGGTAGAAGCGATGCGGATCGCAGGATCAGAAAGTCATCCGACAGTTGGCGACGCAGTTTACTCGACAAACCGATCAGCCGGTCAAAAAGAAGGACGCCACTAGAGAGCGGCGCCGCACCTGAGCAAGTACCGTGCGACGGCTCCACTTCATTAGCAAAATGTGCTAGCTTATTCTACCTTTGATTTTTAAAAAGATTTATCATCACAACCGTTAATTCAATTGATGATCCGTTTGCACTATTAGCTTTCTCGCGCCGAGATCTTTGAAAGTAGATCTCATGTCAATATGTTTTGACAACTTTTTTTTCATCAGTACTTGCCACATTTCTCTTATTTACTTACCTGATCCATACAGTTACCAGATTATACCAACTTGGTTCTCAAATCACTGCACACTAATATATATATACCCTGGGTGAGGAATAGTTATTCTTCACCCCCCCCCCTCTGTTTTGACATCAATTCACTGTAATTTTACATTTCGTAAATTTTGTCTTATTTCATACGTAAAAAAAGAACGTAAAAAATATAATTACCGTAAAATATATTTTATATTACGTAAAATTACAAAGGTAAAAATGATGGTGTAAAATATACATAAAATGTAAAATTTTTGATCTTATGACCAATATTTTTGTTTTTTTATGTCAAAATTTATGAAGTGAATCCATATTAATATAACTATTTGTATTACAAATGTAATTTTTTTATGAAATGTTCATAAAATTACCTCGGGTGAAGAATAAATTATTATGTACCCTGGGTGATGAATAGTTTCACTATATATATATATATGAAAAAACTTGTTTAATGATATTTGTAGGGATGTGTTTAGTTCTGAGGATAGAATTGGGTGGTTGTGGGTATCCCCAACCACTTGGTTAGGGATAGCCATTTTTTTGTTTGGTTCGGTAGGATGTTAAAGTGGTTGAAGATAGCCATTTTTTTTGTTTGGTTTGAGGGATTAGTGATGGATAGAGATATGGTGACCTTTTTGAATAAGGTGGTGAGATTACATCCACAATATGTATGTAATTTTGCTATAACAAGATTATCAAATATGATTTGTCCAAAAAAATCTTTATAAAAATAAATGTGGGCACAATTACAAGCAAGAAATAGCAATCCACACTACAGTACTAGCATAGTACATATCAACAATCCAGTGTCTAGAGGCATATACATTCGCTCAAAAATCACTTATCAAATAGGTATTAACACAGACCTAAGCATAAACCAGAGAACACACATCAGAGTGGGGCATCAATTTGCAGTTCTTGGTTGGATAAAATAAGCGCACGAACAAGGGAAAGAGATGACAGAAAAGGTGAAAGTGGCTGCCATCGTGCCTTCATGCTGTCAAGCACGAGCGCAAATAACCGGCTGCCACTCTGCCAGGCACCGCCGGCGCAAGCACACAGAAAGGTTGTCAAGGACGCCATGCGCACTGGACGGCCCCTCTTCCGTGCCATGACTGGATGGCTGGATCTCACGCCCACGCGCCGAGGCCAGCCCGGCCGTTGCGCCAAAGCCGGATCTATCGCTCCATGCGCCCTGATCCTCCGCCGCACCATGATCCCCGTATCGCACCGCCGATATCGCACAAGATCAGGGGAAGAGGACGAGACGGGGGAAAGAGAGAGAGGTGAGCGAGAGACAAAAGCGAAGAAAAAGGTTTCGCGTACGGGGTGGATGACCATGTCCGCGAGATTTCTGCGGATGCGCAACGCCGCGTTTTGAAAGCATATTCCAAGAATCTTGGCTATCCCCATCCTAGACCTTTCTTACACCAAACACTTGGTATCCACTAAAATGTGGCTATCCCTAACCATCTAACGGATAGCCATTCAACCAAACACATCCTAAGTGTTTCTCTTTAGAATCACCTATAAAAGCGTTCGTACTTGTCATATTATTTATACCAATTGTCATAATAATTGGTTGTGCTTGAACATTTAATTATGTTCGATTTCCGTATTCTTTACATCTAATTGACATAATGGTTTATTGTTTTTGCCGGTTTTCTCAGTTTGAGTTGTTATTTTATTTTATCGAATTGTATCATAAGCTTAAGTGTACGGAACTATTTTCTGATAACTATGTACAAACATTTGTGGCAACCGATCACAATAAAAATGGCAACTAAGGTGACATAAATCTGGCAACTGACGGTGTCGGGACCCTGGGTTAGCGTATGCAAGACTCGCTACAACAAAATCATATGGAGAGCCGAGAACCGTACCCACTTGTCTAAGCAGACAAGGCCAAGCACAGAACGTTCTCGGAAAGCATCGAACGTGAGGGGCATCCCATCCAGGCCGGATGATCAACTGAGATGGGTCCTCATCGTTCGCACACAAGCCTAAATGATATGGGTGGTGAACTCCCATACTCATAGACAAGTCGCCTCAACTATACTATCGATTGTATTATAACCCTTATAATTTTGTATTATAACTCCAGCCCGATCACTTAGTCGGGGTCTAGGGCGGGCTCGATCATACATCAAAGTGTGCACGTGACGGAGTCACGAGCAATCGCATCGCGATGCCCCAAGCTGCGCACATCTAAGGGTCACTTGGTGTATAAAAGACAGCCAGCCAGATCACAACTAAGGTCTCGAAAACCCATACCAAGACATGCATGTTATAATCATACACGCAGCACACATGTCTAGTATGAACAGCAGGTATCATTGCAATTCTATACAAAGTATACAACTTTATTGATAACTCTTACAGAGTGCACACAGAGATCACAAGTTTGTGATCCAACATTACATCAAACATGCAGAAGCAAAGTAGGTCTGAGTACAGACAAGTTTAACAAATGGCTTAGAGAAGCCTTATCTATAAACAATCCCTTCCACGAGGGACCAGTCGTCTGAGTGGGACTACACTAGCTTGGTCTTCAGTCGTCGAGCTCGAGGAAGAATCCACCTTCGGGGTCAGTGGGTTCATCTAAAACATAGAATAAGCAAACGTGAGTACAAATTCGTACTCAGCAAGACTTACGTAGGAACTATACTACTCATAAACATGTATCAAGGTAAAGGGAGGAGGGGTTCATAAGCAGAAGTGCCAGCTTTGACTTGGCTAGTCCTGAACTACGAGTACCAGACTTGAGGTAAGAAGCGTACACGAGTCCACTACATGTCTCCAATCAATTACACCACTATGGTGCCTTCCTCGACTTCCCCACGAGAAAGCACGACATAGCACTCACGCTTATCTTGGCAAGTTTTATAAGTATCCAGTTCAAGTTGTCTAATAATCAAGCTAAGCTTTCCAAGCATTCCCTTACCGCGGACGCGGCTATTCGAATAATTTTGTTAACCCTGCAGGGGTGTACCGCTACACACACATGTCATCGCTTACCGCCTTTTGCGTGTCACCGTTCAAGAGGCGACAACGAGGATGCCACCACAAATGTTACCTCATAGCCGATCTAGTCCAATAAAGCCGCCTACCTGGGTTGGCTACCACTATCGTGAACCCGACCGGTTTACCGAAGTGGACCCAGATGATGTGTGTGTGGTGCATAAGTCGGTCTCAGCTGAGCCGTTCTCTCACTTAGCAACCAGGCCACAAACCTACCAGAACTCCGAACTACTGCGACATCTGGACATCGAAAGGGATGAGTTAGTAGGTTGAGAGGGGTCAGTGAGCCCAATGTGTGATTGCACTCTTCATCTTGGATCACCACACAAGAACTCGGACTTAGGGCGGTGTTCAACGAGACAACCCACTGTGTACTCCTACACGTCCTCTCATCATTCACCTTATATTAGGGTAGATTCACCAACACATTTCCACCATCATCAACATGATTGCTACCATCCCGACTCACATAACAGTATCAACATTGTATCACTCTAAGCATGCAATAAGCAGTAACAATTGCAGGGGACACATGATATCAACCAACTCCTACATTTGCTAGGATTGTGGTTTGCTTACTACTGTTACAAAAGATAGGTCATGCAAAGGAATGGGTTCATCTATGCGGTAGAAACGTAGCATGGCAATCATCCTATACAATGCATAAGCGAGACTGAGAGGAAATTGGGATTTTATCGACATGATCAATGGGGGTTTGCTTGCCTTGCTGACGAGGTTCAGTCACGGGGTCTTCAACGAAGGGGGTGATCTCGGGTTCCGGCTCCACCTCTATTCGAGCAAACAACACAAACATTGCAATCAATATAATGTACAATGCACAATCACATGATCAATTTGTAGAACATGATGTAAGGGGTGCTGATGTGTTGTCAATTCCATTTAAATGGAGTGTATTGCATTTGAGTTGCAAATTCAAACTCCATTTGATTTATCGATGAATTTCAAATGCATTTGAATCCATGAATAAACATTTGAAAAGTTTGAGCATGAAGTGATGTTGTAAAGGTGAGGTAAAGTCTCTGATGTGTGGATGAAACCATTTAAAAGAAGTGTGTTGCAAAGTCATTTGCAAATTCACTCCAAATTTGAATTCAAAAGAATGTCATATGCATGGTTGCTACTGTTCCCCCATTTTAAAATGGTCAAACATATAAAAAAGTTGCATATTCACAATCCTTGCATTTTTTTGATAATTTTAGACACATTATTTGTCCAATTTGGAGTTAAAATGAATTTTCTATGAATTATTGAAGTTTAAAGCATTTTCTGCAATTTTCTAGAATTCTTTTAATTCAAAAAGGTTTTACTGCGTCATCAAGACGTCAGCATGACGCAGGAGGGGCTCTGACCAGTGGGGTCCCCATGTCAGCGGCTGGGTTGATAAACCCGGCTAGTTTTAAACTAACCAGGGGATTAGGGGGGCCCTGGGCCCACAAGTCAGCCTCTGTTAGGGGGGTTAATTAGGTGTGGGTTTAAACTTAACCCACCGGCCACGTCACCGCTCGCCGGCGGCGACCAAGACTGCGGCGGAGCTGCACGGGTTAGGGGTTTCCGGGCACCGTTTTGCCCGCTAAGACCAGCTACGTGGAGCTGGGGCTCGTGCGCATCTAGCAGCGCCATCGGGGGTTCAAGGGGAGGCTTGGGAGCACGGTGACGACGACGAGCGCGGCGTGCCGGCCACTGTCCTCGCCGGAATCACGCAAGAGGGCACGAGAGGAGGCGGGGATGGGGGCAAACGAGAGCTCTGCTCACCCCGGTTTGGATGGAGAAGACGGCGAGGCCGCACAGAGCTCGACGGCGGAGTAATTTGAGGTTTCCTCCTCGGCTGCCGGCGGCGGATCCTTGAAGGGGGCGTCGTCCTCGGTGGCGCTGAGCTTCGATTGAGGGCAGGGATCGGAGGAGTCGACGTCGGCGAAGCGTCTGGACAAGGTGCGGCGGCGTGAGGAGCACGGTGGCCGCGTGCGGGCACGACGGCGGCGAGGTGGTCGTCTCGGGCTTGCACGGGATCTTGTGGGAGAGAGGAAGACGACGAACCCAGAGGGGGGGATAGGTGTGCGGGCTCTCCAGCGTTGCCACAGCGTGCATGTGAGGAGGGAGGGAAGCAGGAGGTGGCCAGGCGTCGCCGGCATGGTCGCCACGGCGGCAGCAGCCTGGCTGGCGCGAGGAAGAAGACCGGCCTGCCCCTGGGCTGGGCTGCCTCGGTAAGTTGGGCCTCTTTGCCATGTAGGCCTTTTCCTTTTTCTTTTTTCTTTTTCTGTTTCTTTTCTGCATTATGTTTTCGCACTGCTAATTAAATAGAAAACCATTTTCTAAAATGCTAGAACTTTTTATATGGCCTCATAATATATTGGACTAGCCACTTATAAAGTTTGGCACTTTTTAAAATTCAAATTATTTGAACTTTAATTCAAATAGGGGTTTAAATTTAAATCCATGCTCATGTTTGAATATTTGAAAAATCCATGAGCATGGGGTTGGTCCCACATCACTTGATATGTGATCCCACTCATTTATGGGACTTTTCAAAAATGCAAAATGAATTTTTGTAGCAACTTTATTTCTGGCCATTTGAATTAATTCATCTGGGGGTGCGTTCTCTCTCCCATTTGGAATTTGAATTTGATTTCTTTGATGAATGCAAGGTGACTTTGATCCTAGCACATTACCTAACGAAGGGTTCTGACAGACGGCGAAAAAAATTGCATTGAAACATATCAATATGGGATCTTGTTTCGAAGATCTCGTCGCGCCATATCTAATTGTGAAAACGGATCATCATTAACGGTTTAAGAGACAAATCTTTTAAAAAATTTGAATTTAGAAAAGCTAACACAAGCAGTGAATGGATTTAGACGGATTGAGCCACCGCACGGGACATGCGTTGCTGCGGCGGAGGTACTTATCATTTCCCCAAAAAGAAACATTTTTCATAGATAATAAAACTTCAAATCGTGAACGCACGCTGCGTATAAATATACCGCTTGCTACCTTTCCCCCCAAATCGCTCCGCACTTCGAACCCTTCAGCCGTTCACCCGACGAAACAATTCAAATCCCTATTCTATTCTGCATCGCGTCCCAGAAACCCTAACCCTACTCACCGCGCCAGCTCCAATGGCGAAACCGGTGAAGCACGACGACGACGACGAGGAACAAGAGGACCAGTCCGACGCCGACGGCTCCGAATATGACGAGGAGGGGGAAGAGGAGAACGAGGCCCCGGCCCCGGCCGGCGAGGCTTATGGTGAGGTGGACGAGGAAGAGATCGAGGCTGTCACAACCGGCGGGGGCACTGACGAAGAGGACGACGGCGTTGCTGTTGCGGACGTGGTAGAAGATGTTGAGTGGCGGTCCACCGAGGATGACGAAGCCGTAGGGGAGGACGACGACGGGGACGAGGTGAGTGGGGGCTGTTGATTGAGAGGTTTTCGATAATAATTACTAGATATATATTTCGGGCACTTTGAGAATGTGGCTCTTTTCATCTCTTAAAACGCAGCAGTTGTCTAAATGTTTGAGCCGTCTCAGCTTATGTGCTTGGTAATATTTGCATTATTTGCACCTAACTGTTACCATTGCACTTGTTGGCTGAAGATCCTGCTGGAGATCCAGTCGTAGGGAAGCGTGAACGTGCCAGACTCAATGAACTTCAGAAATTAAAGAAGCAGAAAATCCAAGAGATATTAGATGCACAGAATGCTGCCATTGATGCTGACATGGTATGTTTTTCCTTCTGTGAAATTCCCTGAGTACATTATGTATTTCCCTTTGCATTCACTTTGATGTATAGTGCATTCTCTTAATGGTTTTGGTTACAGAACAATAAAGGGAAAGGCAGATTGAAGTACCTACTGCAGCAGACAGAAATATTCGCCCACTTTGCAAAAGGAAGCCAATCTAAAGAGAAGTCACGAGGAAGGTAACTCTTGGCTATGTTGTTGCCACTATTACTGTACTATGCATATTCATCTCGGGTTACTAGTAGAAATTGCAGCCACATGTACACTGTTCTAATTTGAAACATCAATAAAAAATAGAATTTTGCTCCCATAGCACTAATATTTGCACTTTCCAAACATACTGTTCGTCCATCCACCATAATAGATCTCATTAAGTTACAGGGTTTGCTAACAGCATCTTGCTGTTCCTCAGTCCATCTTCTCTTGAGCTCCACCACTGCAGCAGCAGCATGGAGCCCTACCGCAGTGGTGGTGCTGCAAGAGCAGTGTGTCACTGTACAGAGATTGCAGTGCAGATGCACATTCAGTGTAGGGTCAGTGTCTAATCATGGTGCAGGATGACGAGGCGGCCTCAAATCTGTCTGGTGCTGGTGACCTGACTGAATGCTGTGAGCTCAAAGGCGGAGACCTTGAATTGCTTTTGGACCTTGCTTTGTGTGGTTGATTTTGATTTGGAGGACGCATATGAAGGCATTGTTTTTAAGGCGGTAAGGTGAGGCGATGAAAATAAAAAATAAAAAGAGCGGACGCCTCGAGGGTCCTTCCGCCGAAAAGCTTAGCCCACAGGAGATGGAGAGGCCAGGCGCCTAGCCTCAGTAGTCAGGGCCTCAGTCATGTGAAGGAGAAAGTCTCTATCCCTGTGCCTTGAGAGCGGGTGCCATTGCTGCAAAAAGGCCAGGAATTTAAAGAGCATATCAGAGGCCCGCCGAAGGAAGACGCGTTCAATAACCATTTTGTTCCTAGTAGTCCAAAGGATCTAGGTCATAGCCTCGAACACTAGCCAAAAAAGGTGTCTTCTAATATTGGGTTGGTTGGCCTTAGCATGCACGAACTAGGCGAGGTCTGGAGCCTCCCAGTCAGGTCCTAAAGCCTCACGAACGAAGCGCCAAAGGAATCTCGCCGCCTAACAGGCAAACAGAATGACCAGTCTCTGGGGCATCACACAACGGGCATATACCATTGCCAGGTCCTTGGCGCTTGAGGACCTCAGTTCCAGAGGGAAGGCGGTCTTGAAGTAGTTGCCAAAGGAAGATCTTAATCTTCAGCGGGATGGGAGCCTTCCAAAGGTGAGCCATCCAAGGGATGGATGGAGTCCGACAAAGGGCCCTATAAGAGGAGGCCACATAATATTGCCCAAATGAAGCCAGAGACCAAGATACACGGTCCGGGCGCATAGGGCAGTCTAGCGGGAGCAGATCCCTAAGAGTGAGCCAAGCTTGGGCCTCATCGAGGCCAAAAGTTCGCCAAAAGCGACATCCCAGGTACCATTAGCCCCAGCCTCGGCGACCAATAGCTCAGGGTCGGAACAGATCGCAAAGAGGCTAGGGAAAGATACCCGCAGAGGGCTAGCTCCAATCCAAGTGTCCAGCCAAAAGAGGGTTCTCGAACCATCACCAATCGAGATGGACATGCCCAAGAGAATTTGAGGCTTAATGGCTTGGATGGCCCGCTAGAACTGGGACCCGGCCCGGGACTCGCAGGCAAGGAGAGGCCTGCCCGAAGGTACTTAGCTTGGATGAGCTGAAGCCAAATGCCGCCATCCCCGCTAAGGATGCCAAACCCATCTGAGCATTAGAGCCAAGTTCATGCGCCGGGAAGCGATGATCCCAAAGCCCCCGACAGATTTAGGCAAACAAATGTCAGCCCACTTAACCATGTGGTATTTGCTCGAGGGTTCCCCTACCTCTGCTGGAACATGCGGAGGTTTTGTCATCTGGGCCGTCGAAGGCAGCTGATCAACTATATTCGGGATGAGTCGATTGACATTGTTAGTAGGCATGACTTCATCCAGGAATTGGAGGGGCTTACGCCCAATAAATTACTTGGCAATGGCTCCCGGCGACGGGTCGTTCGGGAGGTATTCTGATGTGCGTCAAGGAGAAGTTTGAGGTTGAAGACATGGACCGCGGAGAGTTCTTCCTTAGTATGACCATCACTGATCGTACCTCCCGGTTTTGCTAGGAGGTCATCACTGTTTATGGTCCTGCGGACTATAGTAGGTCCGCAGCCTTCCTGACTGAGCTACGTGCTAAAGTCACTCGCTGCCACACGCCGGTGGTTGTGGCCGGTGACTTCAATCTTATCCGGTCCTTGGAGGAGAAGAGCTTTGATCTCGTGGATGCTCCTCGGATGCGGGCGTTTAACGACTGTATCGTCGACCTCGCCTTTAGAGAGCTGACTAGCGTTGGTGGGCGGTTCACCTAATCTAATAACCAGCAGAACCCAGTTTGGAGTGTTCTGGATAGGGCCCTCATCTCAGTGGAGTGGGAGATGACGTTCCCTCTATGCTCTCTTCGCCTGATCACCCGCATTGGGTCCGACCACTCCCCCTCCTGCTGAGTACGAGAGAGAGTGCCCCCCGCCGACTCGTCGCTTCCATTTTGAGGATTCGTGGTTTATCCAACCGGGGTTTGTCGAAGCGGTCAGGGATAGATGGTTGACGGCAACCCTATCCCCCATTCGCGTCTTCTCCGCGGTGGACCGGTGGCACCTTGCGCCAGGGATGTGCGCCAATTCATGCGTGGTTGGGGTGCTAACCTTGGGGCTGATCTCAGGGCCCGCAAGAGGGCCCTCTTAGATCAGATCAGCGCTCTTGACCTTCAGGCGGATGCAGGGGGTCTCTCTCCAGACGGCTGGCTCCGGAGATATTCTCTAGATGCCTCCCTGATGACGATTTTTGAAGGGGAGGAGCTGTTTTGGCGCCGTAGGGGCAGTCAAAACTGGCTCCGGCGGGGTGCCTCGAACACGAAAATTTTCATGCCATTGCCAATGGACGTAGGCGGAAGCACTCCATCCCCTGCCTTTGGGACGGTGATGTCCTACTAGGGGACACCACCTTAATCTCGGATCACATTTACTCCATCTATAAGGAGCTGTTCACTGCGAAACCCCGATCTAGGGCTTCCCTAACTATGGACTTCTAGCCCTTGCCGGAGCTGGTGTCGGCGGAGGAGAACCTGGCTCTCACGGCCCCGTTCTCTGCGGAGGAGGTGGCAGGGCCCTGGCTGATATGAAAGCTTCCTTCGCTCTGGGCCCCGATGGCCTCTGGGTCTCCTTCTTCCGGCGATTTTGGCCCCATTTGCAGCCCATCATTATGCGCATGTTTCACGAGTTCTATATTGGGACCTTGGATATGGCTAGGCTGAACTATGGGATCATTACACTGATCCCCAAGGTAGTGGGGGCTACGGATATTCAGATGTTCCGCCCTATAACGGTCCCTAATGTGATCGAGCGGCTCTTTGCAAAGGTTTGTGCCAACAGGCTTGCACCGGTAGCCAGCCGCATTGCACACCCCTTTCAGTTTGCTTTTATGAAGGGTCGGTATATCCACGATGGGATCCTGGTCCTTCATGAAATTGTCCATGAGGTCAAGTCCAAGAACCAGAGGGGTGTCTTCCTCAAGCTGGACTTTCAGAAAGCCTATGAACTGCTCGATGGGGCCTTCCTCCGGCTCGCCCTCGACCGTAGAGGGTTTGACGACCGGTGGTCTTGCTGGATATGCAGTTGGTTCGCTTCGGGTTCACCGCCGTCAATATCAATGGTACATTAGGCCCCTATTTTAGGTCCTCTCGTGGGGTTAGACAAGGGGACCCTATCTCCTCTTTTGTTTAACCTTGCGGTGGACGCCCTCGCGACCATCCTAGACGAAGCTAGGACGGTCGGGCACATCCAGGGTGTGGTGGGGCATCTTATCCTGGAGGAGGTCTCATCCACCTCCAGTATGCCGATGATACGATGATCATGGTCGAGGGATCAGATCTCGATATTATTAACCTCAAATTCCTCCTTTGCTTTGAGGCTATGTCGGGATTGAAAATCAATTTTGACAAAAGCGAGATGGTAGTTTTAGGCTATTCTAATGAGGATGGGCAGTGGATTGCGGACAACCTAAATTGTAGGTTGGGCTCATTCCCAGTTACATATTTGGGCATGCCGATATCTGGGTCATGCCTTTAACCCGGTTATGAACCGGGTCGCATCTAGATCAGAGCCATGGATGGGTCGTTATACTTCCAAGGGTAGTAAGACTGTCCTTATTGACGCGTGCTTGTCGAGCCTCCCCGTGTATCTTATGGGCTTCTTCCTCCTCCCGGAGGGTGTTCACAGTGCCTTTGATCCGGATTTAGCCCGCTTCTTTTGGCAGGGCGCCGATGGGAGGCCCCTTCCCTCCCTCCTTGCCGTTTCCGTGCCTCCTTCCCCGCCAGCCGTCTCCGCTTGGCCGCCTCCTGCCGCTCCTTCCATCCTCGCCGATCGCCGCGGCTCTCCACCATGACGCCGAAGGCCGCTCGTAACTCAACAGTATGTGTTCTTCTCATCTCTGTTCCTCTCTTTTCCTCATCTATCTGTTCCTCTCTTCTCCTCATTTTTAATTGATGGATAGATGAATGAATTGGTAGATACTTGGATTGATGAATGTGCCAATAGTGTGTATTATGTATTATGTATTTTGGTAGTTGATTGATGAATTGATAGATACTTGGATACATAATTTCAGTCTAGGGGCATTGCAGACATTTCAACACACAACACATACCACAATCTTGAACTATAATCTCATAAAAGAACTTGATGATAGATTCTGTGGTAAGTTGATTATGTGGGAAGTTTTCCAGAATCTTGATTCTGGAGAATCCTGGATGAAAAGAACTGGCCCAATTATCTGATGCTGGAAAGTATTGGTTGGTCATCCTTTCAACTTCAAGTAGTTGTAAGAAGATACATTTTTTTAGCGTGAACCTGTATTACCGTATATGCCAAACTAATGTCAACCTTAGATCATGTCATGGCTACACATCACAACCATATTAGATATAACAATTTGGCCGGATAAGTTTATTGATGCATCTTGTTGTTGGCCTTTTGCGCCTCTTTGTCTGTTCAATACTATGGACTTTTGAAGAGTGTACTTTTTAAGGTAGCATTTATTTAACGTATGTTTAGTTTGAGCTCAAGGTTGTCCCGCCTAGAAGTTGTCTAGACAAAATTTTAGTTAAAAAATTTCCCTCCTGGATTGGCAATTATCTAGACAAATGATCCGGAGTTGGTAAAGGAGCATTGGCATGCCAAAAAGTTGGTCTCCATCCAAATAAAAGCAAATGGTTTGGTCCTGACCAAAAAATTGTAGGGTACATTTAGGTCGTGAGAAACCATTTTATTTGCACTCATCTGATATTTTTTTCCCGTGCAGTTAACTTAGATTCTAAGTACATCTGTTAATTCTAGTAGTTTATTTTATAGCAATAGCTTTAGCCTAACTTTGTGGCTACGCTCTTCTTATGTACGCTGGGCCAGGAGTGGTCCGTTTACTTCTAGTTTCCTCTGTCTCTTTGTTCTGTTTGTTGATAAGGTGGATCATGCTGCAGGGGACGTCATGCGTCAAAGATGACGGATGAGGAGGAAGATGAAGAGTACCTCAAAGAGGAGGAAGAAGCACTTGCTGGTTCAGGCGGGGCACACTTGCTTACACAGCCATCATGCGAGCTTCCTTTTTGAGCATTGGTAGTGGATTTATGTTACACTCTTCACATTAATAACCAACTTAAGGTGACATATAATCTACTTAAGGTGACATATAGAATACTTCTCTTATTTTGCTAGCTACATGGATCTCTTTCCATAAGTTAAGAAAGAATGACAATGAAATATGACATAAATTTAAAACACACAACAGAACAGTTTATCAAGTCAGTTATTTTTTTCAGTAAAACAATTTTTTTTAATGAACCAATCTAATCCTGTAGTTGATTATCAGCGATATTGTTTTCCTAACCAAGCAAACATATATTTGATGGCGTAAATAATTATAAATCAGTAGTGAATCTGTTTGAGTAAATTCTATGGAACTCCTTGTACTTACACATCACAAAGTTACACTTTTAAGAAACCTTTCTGCAGCATGCCAACTACATATAGGATAGGAGAAACTCCGTTTGGTTCCCCTTGGGGCCGTGCATCCAGGATGAGCAACGACTGTTTTCGATCGTGTGCGCCCCTTCGTCCACACCCTTGTTGGCAACATCATGGAGGAGGCCGCACTTTGGGCTAGGGCAGGCGCCGCTGGGCTTAGATTGGTCCTGCCATCGACCTGGGACATGCACTAGTGTTAGATCATTGAAACCTTAAACCCTATCTTTTCAATGGAATGAAACACAAAGGTCCTTTGTGTTTTCTTGATTTTTTTTGTAACAGGCAGAAATGAGCATGTATTACAGGTGTCTGGGTTGGTTAGTGACTTAGCCTGTTGTCTCCCAAAAATGATTTTGTTTAAAAATGTGCAAGTGAATGTACACCAAAGATTGGATGGATCCTTTCTTTTATTCCCACCAATATATTTTGATATTTTCATTTCCTGAAAAATCATGCTGACTTTTCTGTTGTTCCTGAGATTATAATTGAATGTACCTGATCCTGCTATTATGAAGATCAGCTAATGGCACCAAACTTCTTTCTAACAGGATTACATCTTCAATTATTATCTAGCATACCAAATGGCTGCGTTCTTATTATGTTTGCTATTTCAGGCATAAATGAAAAAAATGCGAGATACCAACTAGCTGGGCTTAATTGGCTCATACGACTGTATGAGAATGGTATTAATGGAATTTTGGCTGATGAGATGGTATGTTTTATGTTTTATAACCACACATTTAGTCAGTCACTAAATCCCTTTCAGTATTTTATTCAATCTGTATGGTGGTCATGTTCAACGCCTTATCCTTGGCTTGCCATTTCTTTAATCAGGGTCTTGGGAAAACTCTTCAAACTATTTCACTGATGGGTTATCTCCACGAATTCAGAGGAATAACTGGTCCTCACATGGTTGTTGCTCCAAAGTCTACTCTTGGTAACTGGATGAAGGAAATTGCTCGTTTTTGTCCCATTTTGCGTGCTGTGAAATTCTTGGGAAATCCAGAAGAGAGGGTTAGTCTTGAATCACTTTTCTTCAATCATTATTGTTACTTCAGCTAGCATGACTTTAGTATTGTTTGGTCAGAATCATATAAGGGAGAAATTGCTACAGCCAGGAAAATTTGATGTGTGTGTTACCAGTATTGAAATGGCAATCAAAGAAAAAACTACATTGAGGCGTTTCAGCTGGCGCTACATTATTATCGATGAAGCTCATCGGATAAAAAATGAGAACCCTCTTCTGTCTAAGACAATGAGGCTGTTTAGCACTAACTATCGTCTACTCATCACAGGCACTCCACTCCAGGTAGGTTACCTTTGAAAGTGTTGTTTCTTCATATTATTGTTGAAGTGTATATGTGAATTGGCTAGCCCTTTCCATCAGTTTGGACTTTTGGTTGCGTTGGCTAGTGCATGAAGCTTAACATGGTATCAGAGTCTAAGGTCTTGAGTTTAAGTCCTGACTGATCAGGACATCCCTACTACCAACACATCTCCAGTTCGTCATGAAGAACAAGTTGAATCAACAAAGAAGAAGGATGATGAAATCAGAATTGGACCTATTATAAGAGCTCGTGCAAAGTTGATAGAACAACAGGTGAACTCGCTCTTAATAAATTCTGACATATTAAGTAATGAGAACTTTATACTGCCTAAATATTTGTATGTTTGCTTAATCAGGTATCATGACGAAGAAGAGGATCCAGAAGGAGGGGAAGATAAAGAAAGCTCCAACTTTCGGACGTCCGACGCATTTCAGACGTCCGATATCGGAGGCCAGGAGCTACGACGCCTCGATGACCTCAAGTTACAGAAGGGTTGCCATTTTTGGCGGACATCCGACGGGATTCGGACGTCCGACACGACGGACGTCCGACATGGAACGGACGTCCGACACGACGGACGCCCGACACGAAGATCCTCGCGATGCCCCCGAGTACAGTATCGATGTCAAAACAGCCGGACATCCGACACGGTTTGGACGTCCGACACATCGGACGTCCGAAACTGCCTGCGCGCAGATCTGAAGGGCTTCAGCCTTGTATCCGAGTTTGACAGCCCCTAGCTTATAAATACCGGACCCCCTGCGAGTTTTAGGGTTAGACCACGTTTAGATAAACCCTATTTCTTGAGAATAGCTCCAAGCTTTCATCTTGAATCATATACTTCAATTCGTATCGATCTGAAGTGTTGCTACTGCAAGTTCTGTGTGATCTGTTGTTCCACTGGGAATTAGTAGATTGCAAATTACCGTCTCGTGGTTGACGACTACGTTGCGCAAGTATGTGAGGTTGTGAATATCCAAAGGGTAGAAAGCTGTCGCATTGGCAACAGGGATCTAGCGAGGAGAGTTCATCGGCTACATACAAGTTATCTATCATCGCCCTCATATTCACCGTTCGCTTACTGAGAAGATCGGGCCACCCCATATCATCTTGGTATCAGATTTCCAGTGTTTCCTCGGTAAGTATCCATCAAATCCATCTATTAGATCGTTTTTGTTTTCATCCTCTGCAGAAAAAGCCATACAAAAATATTAGGGTTTCTAGTTTTGCCATACCTTAGATTGCATCGGAGTCATTGTTTTGGTTTGCTGTTTCGTTGTGATCTTCCCGAGAATTTCTCCGCGGTGCGACATATTGTGGCCTAAAGAGAAAGTTACTGTAGCAAAATCACAATTATTGTAGCAGTACTGTAGCAATTTTTGTCAAGTTTTGAATAGTGTCAGAAAAAAATAAAAAAAAGAGAAAGAAGTGTAATCGAAAAGAGTTATCCAAGAGTGCAAAGAGATATACAAGTGCTAGAAAGGACATATCATAGTGGTGATCTTTTGAGAGGCCTGTCTTTCGTTTGTCTCCACTGTGTGAGTTTTTCCTTGGGTTTGTATCACACGATCAACACTAGGACTTGACTTCGGTGTAGTTAAGGTGCCATACCTATAGCTCCACCATATATATCTTGCTTTGTGGTGTGTTCACTTTTTTACTCGGGGTATTCACTTCATCACATCCGTGCACTAGTCTTCCATCCGAATGGGTACGCATTACTATTCACTTTGGAACGGGAAGATTCACCTTTTCTTGTCAGTTTTGAGTGAGTTGTGAGTGTCCACCAAAAGATTTTGATTTAGTGCACTAACCTACTAATCATGTCTCAAAGTGGTTTTGATGTGATGCAGAAACAGGACAAGGATGCGCCAGTTACATGGGAGGCATATGAAGGTCTCCGTGATCACTTGACTGGGCTATTTACTAAATCCGCTGATGCGATTGATACAAATGTTCAAGCGGTCCAACTAAAATTGGACGCGACTGAAGTTGCAGTCACCACTATGCAACAACACATTGCTGCTATACAGCAGAGCCTACAACAAATGACAACATCTGTCACGGGCATACAAGCAGCTATTGTACAACGCTAACCTGACGCTCAGGAAGATGATGGTAGTGTCCATGGCGACAATGCTGATTTGAGGGGCAATCAAGGCCGTGGGCGTGGTGCTCAAGGACCGGTTCGCCAACCTCCACTTGGTTTTTGTGCGCGCCGTCTACCCATTCAGGAAGAAGATGTCTTGAGCAAGCCCAAGTTTAACATCTCCAAATTTGAAGGTTCCACGGATGTGGAAGAGTACCTCACATGGGAGCTTAAGATGGAAAAATTATGACGTTTGCATGATTATTCGGAGGACAAGAAGATCAAGATTGCTTCTTCCGAGTTTGACGGTTAGGCCTTGCGTTGGTGGGAGAGTGTGTTGAAAGAGATACAAGAAACCGATGGGCAGCCTATTCGTACATGGTGTGACATGAAGGCGACCATGAAAGCTCGGTTTGTTCCCACTAATTACTTACGGATAGTTTTTGATAAATTGCAACAGTTGAAGCAAGGTACTATGTCTGTTGATGCAAACTATATGGAGATGGAGATGTTGCTGCAACGTGCGCGAGTTCGCGAAGAGGTTGAGATGACTATGCAACGTTTTCTCCATGGGCTGAAATTTAACATCAAGAGTATTGTGCGGCATCACCAATACTATAATATGAATGATCTATTGCATCTTGCAAGGGAGGCTGAATCCCAGCTTGCAGAAGAGGCACAACTGAAGTCCAGATACTCCACATCTAGCAGATTTTCTCCAAGGACATCGTCAGCCGCGCCTATGGAGAATTATGGTGCCAATGCTCGGGCTTCTTCTTCATTTTTCAAGCCAGCCTCCAATGGTTCTATGGCCAAGAAGCCAGCTGCTCCTTCCACTAGTGCAGGCTCCAACATGTCTACAGCTCGCAATCGCGAGATGACTTGTCATTCTTGCGGTAATCTGGGTCACTTTAAGAGAGATTGCCCGAATCGGAAGGTCATGTTTATTAATGAAGAAACCGGCGAGTATGAAACCGGTGATGATGAAGACCCCGACGCATTCAATGACGAGGGATACAATAGTGAAGAAGGCATGGATGCTTTTCCTTTACATGCTCCTACTATTATTGTGTCACAACGTTCTCTTACTGTGCAGTCCAAATCTGAGTCTCAGCGCTGCAATTTGTTCCAAACCAAAGCATTAGTTGGCCCCAACAAAGCTTGCAAAGTTATCATTGATGGAGGTAGCTGCCGCAACCTCGCAAGCAAGGAGTTATGTGCCAAGCTAAATCTGAAATATTTACCTCACCCGAATCCTTATTATGTCCAATGGTTGAGTGACAGTGGTGAGATGAAGGTGAATCACATGGTGCGCGTAAATTTTGAGATAAACCCATACAAGGATTCCATTGATTTTGATGTGGTGCCTATGACAGTTTGCCATCTCTTATTGGATCGGCCGTGGTTATATGATCGCCATGTGCAACACAATGGCCGAGCCAATACATATCATTTGGAGTTCAAGGGCAAGAAAGTTAATCTCCATCCTATGTCCCCACAGCAAATTATGAATGAGTCTCGTCAGAAGGTAGAGGTGAATGTAGAACCAACACGAGAGAACAATGTAATAGCTGTGAGTGATAATATAACGAAAAGTGCGAGAGAGACTAGTTTGCTTACATTAGCCACCAAAGAAGACACGAGAGAATTTAGTGAGGATCCTGCAGCCATGCCACTTGTGCTTATGTACAAAGTCGAGGTTTTGCTTTCTCATGATAATCATCCTCTTTCTTTTAGTGTGTCTACTGTTTTGCAGGATTATGATGATGTGTTTCCGGCGGAGGTTCCAGCAGGATTACCACCCTTGCGTGGTATTGATCACCAAATTGATCTTATTCCGGGTGCTACTCTTCCCAACCGGGCACCATACAGGACCAATCCCCAAGAGACGAAGGAAATTCAGCAACAAGTACAAGCGCTTCTTGATAAAGGGTATATTCGTGTCAGTCTTAGCCCTTGTGCTGTTCCTGTTATTTTGGTTCCTAAGAAATATGGTACATGGCGTATGTGCGTAGATTGTAGAGCTATAAATAATATCACTATTCGATATCGCCATCCTATTCCACGTTTAGAGGATATGCTTGATGAATTGAGTGGTGCTGCTATTTTCTCTAAAATTGATTTGCGTAGTGGATCCCATCAAATTAGGATGAAAGAAGGGGATGAATGGAAAACTGCTTTCAAAACTAAGTTCGGATTATATGAGTGGTTAGTTATGCCTTTTGGTCTTACTAATGCTCCTAGTACTTTCATGAGATTAATGAACCATGTTTTGCGAGAGTTTATTGGACATTTTGTGGTTGTGTATTTTGATGATATACTTATTTACAGCCGCAATGAATTTGAACATGCTGATCATATTAGACAAGTTTTGCAAGTGTTGCGTGATGCTAAATTATATACTAATCTTGAGAAGTGCACATTTGCAAAAGATAAGGTCATATTTCTGGGATATGTTGTATCTAAACATGGGGTAGAAGTAGATTCTTCTAAAATTGAAGCAATTCAAAACTGGCCTACTCCCATGAATGTTAGTTAAGTACGAAGTTTTCACGGTCTTGCCGGTTTTTATAGACATTTTGTGAAAGACTTTAGTACTATTGCTGCACCGTTGAATGAATTGACTAAGAAAGGTGTGCCTTTTGTTTGGGGCGTTGCCCAAGACCTTGCATTTGATGAGTTGAAGCGTTTGCTTACTTCTGCACCATTACTTGCATTACCAGATTTTACTAAGCAATTTGAAGTTGAATGTGATGCTAGTGGTATAGGCATTGGTGGTGTCTTAATGCAAAAAGGTAGACCTATAGCTTATTTCAGTGAGAAGCGTTCTGGTGCTAGATTAAATTATCCTATTTATGATAAATAATTGTATGCACTTGTCAGAGTTCTTGAAGTTTGGCAACATTACTTGTGGCCAAAAGAATTTCTCATACATTCTGATCATTAAGCTTTGAAATATCTAAAAGCTCAATCTAATTTGCATAGATGCCTAGCTAAGTGGGTTGAGTTCATTGAGTCTTTTCCCTACATCATCAAATATAAAAAAGGGAAAGATAATGTTGTTGTTGATGCTCTCTCTAGGAAGAACATGTTATTGACACATCTTGATGTTAAAATTCCTGGATTAGAGAATTTGTGTGATTTATGTGCAACTGATCATGATTTTGCTGAACCATATCGTTTGTGTTTGCTTCGAACTGCATGGGATAACTTCCACATCCATGATAGATTTTTGTTTCGAGCTAACAAACTTTGTGTTTTAGAATCTTCTGTGCGTTTGCTATTGTTGCAGGAATCACATGCAGGAGGATTGATGAGTCACTTTGGGCGTGAGAAGACATTACTCATGCTTGCTGATAATTTTTATTGGCTCGGGATGAGGCGTGATGTGGACAAGTTTGTTCGACGCTGCATTGTATGCAACACATCCAAGTCCAAGCTGAAGCCTCACGGTTTGTATACTCCACTATCGGCTCCTACCACACCTTGGGAAGATATTAGTATGGACTTTGTGTTAGGATTGCCACGCACTAAATATGGTCATGATAGTATATTTATGGTACTAGATAGATTTTCTAAGATGATACATTTTATTGCATGCCATAAGAGCGACGATGCGTCGCATGTTGCTAACCTGTTTTTCAAGGAGATTGTACGCTTGCATGGAGTGCCCAAGACAATTGTTTCTGACCGGGATGTGAAGTTTGTGAGCTACTTTTGGAAGAAACTTTGGGGAAAGTTGGGGACAAAGTTGATGTTTAGCACTACATGTCATCCCCAAACTGATGGTCAAACAGAGGTGGTCAATAGAACATTGTCACAATTATTGCGAGCTATGATAAATAAAAATCTGCGCGAGTGGGAGGAGTGTTTGCCACATGTAGAATTTGCTTATAACAGGGCAGTACACACTACTACTCATCTTTGTCCTTTTGAAGTGGCATATGGTTTTAAGACTATTACACCTCTTGATTTGATGCCTCTTCCATTACAGGAACGAGTTAATATGGAGGCATCCAAACGAGCAGATTATGTGAAGAAGATCCATGAGAAGACCCGAGAGGCTATTGAGAAGAAAGACAAGAATGTTGCTGCTGCAAGGAACCAGTCACGGAAGCAAGTTCTATTTCAGCCTGAAGATATGGTATGGGTGCATTTGCGCAAGGATAGATTTCCAGGGATGCGGGATTCCAAGTTGAAGCCACGTGGTGCTGGTCCTTACAAGGTGTTAGCCAAGATCAATGACAATGCCTACTCGATTGATATTCCCATTGCTGAGTTTGGTGGCACTAGCAACAGTTTCAACGTTGCCGATTTATCACCATATATGGGAGATGACCTTGGAGCGTCGAGGTCGACGCCTTTTGAAGGGGGGGGGGAGATGATGAGGACATCCCTACTACCAACACATCTCCAGTTCGTCATGAAGAACAAGTTGAATCAACAAAGAAGAAGGATGATGAAATCAGAATTGGACCTATTACAAGAGCTCGTGCAAAGTTGATAGAACAACAGGTGAACTCGCTCTTAATAGATTCTGACATATTAGGTAATGAGAACTTTATACTGCCTAAATCTTTGTATGTTTGCGTAATCAGGTATCATGACGAAGAAGAGGATCCAGAAGGAGGAGAAGATAAATGAAGCTCCAACTTTCGGACGTCCGACGCATTTCGGACGTCCGACATCGGAGGCCAGGAGCTATGACGGCGCGATGACCTCAAGTTACAGAATGATTGCCATTTTCGGCGGACATCCGACGGGATTCGGTCGTCCGACACAACGGACGTCCGACATGGAACGGACGTCCGACACGAAGATCCTCGCGACGCCCCCCGAGTACAATACCGATGTCAAAACAGCCGGACATCCGACACGGTTCGGACGTCCGACACATCGGACGTCCGACACACATCGGACGTCCGAAACTGCCTGCGCGCAGATCTGAAGGGCTGCGGCCTTGTATCTGAGTTTGACACCCCCTAGCTTGTAAATACCGGACCCCCTGCGAGTTTTAGGGTTAGACCACGTTTAGATAAACCCTAGTTCTTGAGAATAGCTCTAAGCTTTTATCTTGAATCATATACTTCAATTCGTATCGATCTGAAGTGTTGCTACTGCAAGTTCTATGTGATCTGTTGTTCCACTGGGAATTAGTAGATTGCAAATTACTGTCTCATGGTCGACGGCTACGTTGCGCAAGTGTGTGAAGTTGTGAATATCCAAAGGGTAAAGAGCTGTCGCATTGGCAACATGGATCTAGCGAGGAGAGTTCATCGGCTACATACAAGTTATCTATCATCGTCCTCATATTTACCGTTCGCTTACTGAGAAGATCGGGCCACCCCATATCACTAGCTTTCACAATTTATCTTAAAATTGTAGTGGCGCTCCCTTTCTCCACGTATGAGCCTCTTGAGCCATACCTCTGAGTCTATCCACGTGTTGACTTTCTGCGTCACACGAGAGAGGGGGTGTTGAAGTGTATATGTGAATTGTCTAGCCCTTTCCATCAGTTCGAACTTGTGGTTGCGTTGGCTAGTCCTGAAGCTTAACAATTATATGTACAACATGCGTCGGAACCACTAAATGACAGGCTATAGTTGTATATTCCTCAATTATTTAGTTCCAGCACCTACTGATGTGATATTTTGCAGAACAATCTCCATGAGCTCTGGGCTTTACTTAATTTCCTGCTTCCTGAGATATTTAGTTCGGCAGAGATCTTTGATGAGTGGTTCCAAATTTCTGGTGAAAATGATCAACATGAGGTTGTTCAGCAGCTTCATAAGGTAGGGATATACACTTGTGCTTAAGTAGTGTCAGAATGTTTGAATTAGCATTGCAGTTCATGTTTGCAATTTTTTGGAAGGTTCTTCGCCCATTTCTTCTTCGGAGACTTAAATCTGACGTTGAAAAGGGTTTACCTCCGAAGAAAGAAACAATTCTCAAAGTTGGGATGTCTCAGATGCAAAAGCAGTACTATCGAGCTCTGCTTCAGAAAGATTTGGAGGTTATTAATGCTGGTGGTGAACGTAAAAGGTTGCTTAACATAGCTATGCAGTTACGTAAGTGCTGCAATCATCCATATTTGTTCCAAGGGGCAGAACCAGGCCCACCTTACACAACTGGTTACCATCTTGTTGAGAATGCAGGTATGTTTTTTTATGCTGGCCATTTTGTTGCAATTCAATGCATCTACTTCTTTGGTTGATTAGTAACACCTCTTTTGATATTTACTGCAGGAAAAATGGTTCTGTTAGATAAGTTGCTGCCCAAATTAAAGGACCGTGACTCCAAGGTGCTTATTTTCTCACAAGTGATTTTTATCTATTTCCGTACAGATATAAATGGCACCGTAGATGTTGCATATTAGGAAATTTTGTGGTCACATGTGAGTTACTGGACATGCACACCTTGTTACTGTTAATTGATTCCCCTGAAAATACCTTTCTTTGTTTGACATATCACTACAATGCAGATGACCAGGCTCTTGGATATCTTGGAAGATTATCTTATGTACAGAGGGTATCGATATTGCCGAATAGATGGAAATACAGGTGGAGAAGACCGTGATGCATCCATCGATGCATTTAACAAACCAAGAAGTGAGAAGTTTGTTTTCTTGCTTTCAACTAGGGCTGGTGGCCTTGGTATCAACCTTGCCACACCTGATGTTGTGGTTCTTTATGATAGTGATTGGTAAGCTGTTTCGTTAGACTGCAAATTATAAATGTAGAGGTTGAATCTTATGTCTTTTATGTTTCTAATGTATATGCAGGAACCCGCAAGCTGATCTTCAAGCTCAAGACCGTGCTCATAGGATAGGTTAAAAGAAAGAAGTTCAAGTTTTCCGATTTTGCACCGAGGTTTGTTAATTTTATGGTAAGAATACCAAAATATTGCTTTTGGAGGTATCTACCTAATAGTGAAGTTACATTGCAGTATACTATCGAGGAAAAAGTAATCGAGAGAGCGTACAAGAAGCTTGCATTAGATGCTTTGGTCATTCAACAAGGACGTTTGGCAGAGAATAAAAGTGGGTTTTTGCTGCTTGTTATTTGAAGGATTTCTGTTTACTATGAAAAATTCTGACCATATTGTTTTCTGTGCAGCTGTGAATAAGGATGACTTGTTACAGATGGTGAGATTCGGTGCGGAAATGGTGTTCAGTTCCAAGGATAGCACAATAACAGATGAGGATATTGACAGAATTATAGCTAAAGGAGAAGAGACAACAGCAGAGCTTGATGCCAAAATGAAAAGATTCACAGAGGATGCCATTAAGTTCAAAATGGATGATAGTATGCCCTCCCCCTCTCTGTTAATTATAACATGAATGATAATATGCATCATCTCAAATCATTTTTTTCTTCTCTGCAGCTGCTGAATTGTATGATTTTGATGATGCCAAGGTAATGATCTGTCCACTTAATCATGTGCTTGAAAATAATTAAATGTCTTGTTCAGTACCAATTGACTCTGTTTTTTTATCGCTTAATTAAAGGAGGAAAACAAAGCTGATTTCAAGAAAATTGTCGGTGAAAATTGGATTGAGCCACCTAGGAGAGAAAGGAAGAGGAAGTATGTCCCACTCTTTTGTTGGGTGTTACATTATGACTGCTTACTTGTATTTACCTAACTTTGAATTATTATTGCAGTTACTCTGAGTCTCAAGCACTTCGCCAAGGAGCACCTGCAAAACCTAGGGAACCTCGGATTCCAAGAATGCCACATTTGTAAGTTATTTTTGTGTTACTAACCATTTTGATTTTCTAAAAAATCAATCCTTGTTTCTTTGTATTGTCTTCTCACTGTTTATGCATTTATGTTAGGCATGATTTCCAGTTCTTCGACAATCAAAGGCTAAATAAATTGTATGAAAAGGAAGTCCGATACCTCATGGTAATTTCTCAGCTAGATAGACTTTTTTTGTTCTTGTGCCTGATTTGACAGTCCGTTGACACCCGACTATTGGCCCACCATCCAGTCCATTGTTTCTCAGTTGTCATTGATAATTTGTGCCTAACTTCATAACATTTTACAATGTAGCAAGCCAACCAAAAGAAAGATACTGTTGATGGCGAAGATGAAGGTACTAATAACTCTTGCTCCTCAAGTTGCAGTACATCATCTAGATAGAACATTCCAATGATATATTCTTCTGTGACACTCAGATCAGTTGGAGCCTTTGACTGCAGACGAGCAGGAGGAGAAGGAGCAGTTATTGGAAGAGGTCGGATGATATGCAATATGAAAGAAAAACCATCAATCATCTTTTTAACCCTCTTGACATTCTTGTTTTCTATGATACAATTCCAGGGTTTTGCAACATGGACGAGGAGAGATTTCAACACATTTATCCGTGCATGTGAGAAATATGGTCGCAATGACATAAAGAGTATATCCTCTGAAATGGAAGGGAAAACAGAAGAAGAGGTTCAACGATATGCTGAAGTTTCCAAGAGGAGATACAAGGAACTAAGTGGTAAGCCATTGAGCCAACTCAGTAGACATGATTAATATAGGTTTATTACATAAATCTTCATCAGGCAACTTGCCTTGACAGCAACTGACTGTTTGTTGAATAATGAAATGTAAATAAATTGTTCACCCTGACTAATTTTGTGGTTTGTCCCTATCTCAGATTATGACAGAATTATTAAAAATATTGAAAGGGGTGAGGGAAGGATAAGCCGCCGGGATGAGATTATGCGAGCCATTGGAAAGAAGTTGGACCGCTATAAGAACCCATGGTTAGAGTTGAAAATTCAGTATGGTCAAAATAAAGGGAAGTTCTACAATGAGGAATGCGACCGTTTTATGGTATGTCCTCTACATTTTGATGCATACTTCCAAGTTTGTGGCGTGATTAATAATCTGTTATATTTCAGTTATGCATGGTGCACATACTTGGTTATGGGAACTGGGATGAACTTAAAGCTGCCTTTCGCATGTCACCCTTGTTTCGATTTGATTGGTTTGTGAAGTCCAGAACTACACAAAAGTTGGCTAGGCGATGTGACACACTTATTCGTCTAGTTGAGAAAGAGAATCAAGAATATGATGAGCAAGAAAGGCAGGCACGGAAAGACAAAAGGCTTGCTAAGGCAATTTCTTGAACATTACTCGTCTTAATTGTCTTTTTTATATGTTTGCTTGAATGAGTAGTTTGTCAGTATACTAAATGTGGCCACCTACCTTGCTGATCTTATCTTTATATATATGTTTTTTCACGCAGAACATGACACCAACTAAGCGAGCTGCATTAAGGGTTTCAGACGGTGAGCCGACTCAAGTGAACACATCCAAGAGGCGGCGACAGTCCCTTATCGATGACTATGTGGGCCAGGTATGACAAAGTAGTACTCTCTCCGTTCCTAAATATAAGTCTTTGTAGAGATTGCACTATGAACTACATATGAATGTATATAGATGTATTTTAGAGTGTATATTCACTCATTTTGCTCCATATGTGGTTTATAATGGGATCCCTAAAAAGCCTTATATTTAGGAACGGAGGGAGTACTAATCTTTAATATCCCATGCATCTAACGGCTCAATTGCTCCACCCCTAGTCAAACCATCTAGACCAGCTTAAAAGGTTTGTAAACAATGTTGCAGGGAAGGCGGTAAGCTCGGGTGATCTGACGTTACCTTGCCTCGGGGATTTAGAGCAGTCTTGGAAAATGTAACGTGCTCAGTGAATTGTAGGTTAGTCTAATCCTTGTCAATGTTGTATGTATGTGTTCTGGCGTCAATTGATTACCTGTACTGCATCATGATCGGTTTAAATGATAGCTTGGCCTTTTGGTGGGAAAGTCTCATCCTAATTATTATTAGTTCCTTCGGTCGATCTTTTGTGACTACGACTGGGAGCCTTTTGCAGCACTTTGTGTTTGGCCATAGATGTTCTATTTTATGTAGAACAACATTGTTTTTTCAAAAAAGCTCAAACCATAATTGCAAACTTGTAAATTTAGAAACTGTGATGTCAACAATGAAAAAGACAATGTTGTAGCGAGATCATTATCCAATCAAAAACCAGACTTCCAAGATCCATCTCACTCAGACCCTTTTGAATGTACCGGATATAACAACGGTGTGGGGCTATCAAATAAACCAGGAATTACTAAGCCATCACTAAACATGCAACCCACCAACAACTCAAAAGACTAGTACGTACAGCGAAGCTAGAGAGAATTCCTTATTTAACATTGTGTTTAAATTTTATGCCCTATTTGACATCGATAAATAATTTCTTCCCTACGTAGCAGGGAGTCTAAATTTTATGCCTTTTATGATACTTCTGTCCATTTTGAACTCAAATTATACATAAAAGACCCTTTTACCCCTCATTTGGTATGTTTGAAGAACATGCAACACACTTCTTATTAATTAAGGAAGGGGGGGGGGGCGGGTAACTGTACATGTAAATATTTACATCGACACAAGGTTGAATCGCATCAGTCTAAGCTTTGTTTATCCCATGTTGTCATCGACAGATCTACCGCGTTCTAGCCGCCACTCGATCCACTCCGCACGTATCCTAACTAGAAGTGAAGCTGGAAGCAGTGCCACCTTATCAAACACTCTCCTATTCCGCTCTAACCATATCATTCGGCAGGCGCAACTCAAGAGGGTGCATAGGTCCTGCTGTTGTTTCCCCGACCTCTGAGTGCTTATGGAGATCCACCAGTCTCGAAATGTTGCATTAGGGGAGGGAGTTGCCGTATGGAGTCGCCAACCGAGAAGGAGGTTGTACCAGATTTCCCTAGAGTAGGGGCAGCCCACCAGAAGATGATCCACGTTCTCCTCCTCCTGACAACAGAGGGCGCAAAGCTCCGTATGCTCCAAGTTTTTGCGAGCAAGCCGATCAGACATTCACAGACGGTTATGCAGCGCCAACCAGATGAAGAGTTTGATCTCAGTTGGGGCCCAACTGCCCCAATTTTGTGCGGCGCCCGGGGCAAAGCATTGGCCGAAGAAGAAGGCCAAGTAGGCCGATGATGCGAAGAAAGATCCATTAGCCTCCAGGCGCCATTGAAACTGATCAGGGTCGTTGGACAGAGAGAATCATCCCAAATGCTCGTATAAGCGGATGGCTTCCACAATGGCAGGGAGGGTAAGGGTTCCCATGATGTCCTGCATCCATCTGTCCTCCACAAGCACCTCCGCAACAAGATGTTTCCGAGCCTTTGGTTTGATCAAGAGTAGGAGTTTGGGCACCAGATTTTGAACGCTGGCACCATCCATCCAATTTTTCTACCCAGAAACGGAGTTTTTCCCATTCCCTAATCGGCACTCGATGGCAGCTTGGCAGAGCGCTTTAGCCCTTTCTGGAATGATGATCTCGTCTCCGCTCCAAGGCTTTTCAGAGGTAGTTAGCTCAAGCCAGTGCCATTTCATCATCAAGGACTCGTTCAGAAGCCGCAAGTTCTTCACACCCAAACCTCCAAACTCAAATGGAGAGCACACCAAATTCCAGTTGATGAGGCAATGTCCTCCCTTGGCCTCGCCGTGTCCTCACCATAGAAAGCCGTGACAGATTTTGTCAATGCAGGAAAGGAACCATTTAGGCAGCGCTAGTGCTAGCATGGGGTAAATCGTGGTGGCAGTGAGTGTGGATTTGAGAAGGACCAACCAGCCTGATCGACGCAGTAACCCTAATTTCCAGGATGGCAGATGGTTGGCTACCTTGTCAATGTAGGGTTGGAGATCCGTTTTGGACAGGCGAAAGATGGAGAGAATCGCAAGAGGATCTGCGGCCACCTCCGGGGAGCACTGTATCATCGAGGCAGTGCTCTTGGTCAGATTGCAAAACAACCCCGAGGCCTGGCCAAAGATACCAAGCATGGCACGGACGACCTTGGCCTCCTCCTGGGTTGGTCGAATGAGCATGATAGCATCGTCGGCATAAAAGGGAGACACGGTGTTTTATGTCCCAACGGTTGAGCGGTGAGAGTAACTGTTCCGATTCAGCCTTTCGCATGAGGGCAGTTAGTGTGTCCATAACGATCACAAAAAGCATGGGGGAGAGGGGATCCCCCTGCCGTAGGCCACGGCCATGCCAGAACTTGTCGCCCATCGCCCCGTTGATCAGGATTTTAGAGGATGTCGAGGAGAGAAGAAGGCCAGCCGCCAGAGCCAGATCGGCCCAAAACCTCTGTGTTCCAGGACCTTGATCAGGAAAGCCCAGTCAATCGAATCGAAGGCCTTAGCCATATCCAATTTCAACATGAGAGCATCCACCTTCTTCCGATGAAGATTTTTGATCGCGTTCTGGACAAACATGAAGTTGTCCATAATACACCGTCCCTTAATGAACGCACTCTGGTTAGCGCAAACCAGATCATCCAGGAAGGGAGCGACCTGGTTGGCCATGAGCTTGGCCAAAATCTTCCCCAGGCTATGAATGAGGCTCATCGGTCAAAAATCTTTGAGATTTGTCGCCCCACTGCGTTTAGGAATCAGAGCAATAAGGGCGTTATTCACTAGATAGAGCCCGCGACCGTCCCCTTCCGCAAAGGCCTTGATAGCCATGATCACCTCTTTCTTAATCAGGCCCCAACTGACCCTGGTGCCTTGTCAGGCTGAAGGTCTTTGACCGCGTCCCAATTCTGCCGATCAGTGAAGTTTGCATCAAGGCAGCGAAGGTCTTTAACGGGGAGGTCAAGATGATCAAGGTTTAGGCAATGAAGCCTCGGACGCGGGGCTCCCAGTCTCTCCGTGAAGAAATCCACGGCAAGGTTGTCCGTATCCACAGCCGTCGAGGCCTCCAAGTCCCCGCTTCTTAGACAAAAAATGTGATTCTGCCGTCGGAGTATCGCCGCGTACGAGTGAAAAAAAATCCGGTGCAAGCTTCTCCTTCGCGGAGCCATAGAATTCGCGATCTCTGACGAGCAATGGTGTGCTGTAAAGAAGAGATACCCAGGAGACATTTTTTGATTTGTCCGCGGAGCCAGAATTCCACAGGGGAGAGATTTTGGTGATCAAGCGCTCGATCCATTAGCCGAATGACCTCGGAATCCATGGTTATGAGTTCTCTAATACTTCCAACTTCCTTTTGACTCCATCTCGCCAATTCCTTGCTGGTTGCGCGCAGCCGATCTCGCAGATCGAGGAACGGGTCGGGTTTTGCAGCCGAGCTGAACCAACCTCTTTGGACAGCCTCATGAAAGCCCGGGAGCTTCGGCCAATAAGATTGGAAATGAAAGCGAGATTTCCTCGAATAGCAAGCATTAATCGACAGCAAAATGGGGCAATGATTGGAGATCGCCGGGGAGAGAGCACTGAGGAGGTGATTGGGAAAGTTATGATCCCATGACGATGACATGAGCCAACGGTCGAGGCGAACCAGAGTTGGAGCCTGCCTTTCATTACACTAGGTATAACGTCGACCCACCAGATCAACTTCCATCAACTCAAGGTCGTTCAAACATCTACGAAATCTGCCCATTGATCTTCTATTGACGGAGGTATTGCTTTTGTCCGCCAGCTCCACGATAAGATTGAAATAGCCCGCCACAGCCCAGTCTCCCATGCAAAAGTTACGGATGTCCTGCAATTCTTGGAGGAAGGAGGGCTTTAGGGCATCATCATTCGGGCCGTAGACAATTGTGAGGTACCACGGATCAACGTGCTCCCGTTCGATTTTGATGGTCACAGAGAAAATGTCCACTCTCCAAGGCACGACGCGCACCAGATGCTCGCACCATGCCACTACAATGCCTCCAGCGGTATCGATCGCGGGAAGCGCCGTGAAATTGAGAAGGTTGCCCCCCAAAGAATTGCGCATCGTGCGATGGTCCACATTTTCCAATTTTGATTCCACCAGGCATACAATGGCGACACCAGTATCTTCCACTGCAGCTTTAACTACTACACCTCTACCGGGATTGTTGAGACCGCGAACATTCCACACCATAATGTTGATATTAGGAATCTCCATAGAAAATACCTACATTACGACCTCATTAGCACATAGATAGAGGTCTATGGGCTCGACCGGACAACGCCCCATGAAGAAGAGCTTGATCAGCGCATCAATACAGGTTTGAGGAAGCGGCTCTTTGAACATATCGGCATATATCTCCAAGAAGTCGGTCGACGACTCATCTTCCACCTCACAAATGCCCACTTTGGCCATCAGCACCTTCTGAGCTCGGCGCACATAAGAGGAGGGTTGTCCACGTGCGAAGAAAGCAATGCGCGCGCTTCTTCTGAGCTGGTCTTCAGGGACCGAAACCCGGGGGCGGCGACCACGTTGAATCGTCGGGAGGGGGAGGAGCGGGTCCACGATGTGAGTCTGGATAGAGTTCAACACTCCATCCAGCCGGGCCTGAGGGGATGAGCCAGCAACAAATGCAGGCGCAACGCGTTGGGGGGGGAGGAGGGCTAGAGATCCTCGGATCCGAGAGCTCCACCACAAAGAAATCATCAACCAATTCGTCGTCCGGCTGTACATCAAGCTCCCCAGCTCCAGGTGACGCCATATTGCATGTGTCGCTGCTTGCATGGGACGGGAGATCTGAACCAATGCATGGAGGGAGGGAGGGCCCAACATGGGCGGATACCGGGGCGACCCAGGAACAGGAAAAGGGGAGGCCCCCCTCCCAGCATGCCTGCTAGATTCCAATAGGGACAAAGGGGGCACAGGCGGCAAACGCGGGGACAGAGGGTGGGCCCGAGGCAGAGTGCACGAGGGCTCCAAAGGGAACAACTCTGCTCCCTCCAACCTTGCAGGTCTCGAGACCCGGTCCGAACTGATCCGCGCAGCGGGACATACCGATTCCACCGGTGCAGGGGCCACAGGACTGGCGGCCCCAACATTCGAATTTGAATCCACCACGGACAAACCTGCCGCCAGGTCCTGGTCCACCAGATTGACCAGCCAACACGTGTCGACGACCGCCTTGACCCGCCGCCGGCGAGAGCCAGCCACCCTCCAGACCGCGCAAGTCCGGCGAGGAGCCCGGGGAGTGGGAGCTGCCGGAGGAAGAGGGAGGGCCGCTAGGAGGGCTGGGCGGTTGGGGTCCACGATGCGGCGGCGGCGGCAGCGGTTGAGGAAGGCCACCACCCTCCTCAGAGTCCTCAGCCCGATCTACCACCGCCGAGGCGAACCGACGGATCTCCATCGGGAAAGAGAGCCACTTGATCCATCGGTTGCGCAGCGGCGCCGATGGTCCGAGAAGTGCCGGCTCCTCGACGTACAACACATGGCGTGATGACAGATCGTGCGGTCTATCCGTGCGCAACCAGACCCGAAACTTGGACATGTCGAGCGGGGAGGAGAGGACTGCCCGCCTTGCGAGTGGAAACCGGCCCGAAGGGGAGCAGCGGCCCGAGAACAGATCCGACCACCAGCGAGCGAAGAATCTGTCGGGGGAGGGGGGGGCTGCGAGGTGGAACCCGAGGAGGAGCCCGAGAGCTGGACACGGGAGTCCATGGCGAGGCGGTGGCCGCCGGAGCCGGAGTGGCTGCCCGCGCGGTGCGCAGGGAGAGGCGAGGCGCTCAGGCGAGGTGAGGCGTTTGAAACCCCAACCTCTCGTACGAGATGCACCAATGCGTCTACCTTGGTATGTTTGTGTATGCGTGATTTTATGCTGTTGCATGCGCGCGTACGTGTGTGCTACTCTGTTGCATGTGTGCTGCTGCGTGGGTATGTGTGTGCCTGTGTGATGTTGCGTGTGTGCTGCTGCTTGTGGGATGCGCGTGTCTGTGCACGCACGTGTGTGCTGCTGTGTGTGTATATGCTGCTATACGTGTCTATCACTATCATTCGGTCATGCACTGATGCTATGTGGATATCACATGAGGGGTAAAAGGGTGTCATTTTGGCTTAAAATAGGCGAAATTGTCATAAAAAGCATAAAATTTAGATTCGTTGTTAGATAGGAAAGAAAAAGGTTTTAGTGTTAAATAAGGATATAAAATTTAAAAGTGTTAAATAAGGAATTGTTTCAACAAGCTACTATGAGTTTCTCCCTACGTTGATCATTTGATCATCGCCCTCAGCCACTCTCATGTGGGGTAATCATCCAAGTTTGCCTCGGGGATAGTGTTGGGGCCTTGTTGGTAGTATGGTTGATAGTGAAGACGGAGAAAGCACAATTTAGAGGATTTATAGGTGGATCGCGGCATAAGTGGATGCCTTGGAGAGATTGACGCTGCATGAAGATGGGGATGATGATTTCGTCCGGGAGGATGAAGTTCTGGATCCACCGCTAGGGGCAAAGTGGTTAGCCATAACTAAAGTTTTCATAGAAAGGGGATTGAACAGCAGCGCATTATTTTCTTACATCCGATAAGCGTGGAACCTTGAGTTTCTTGGAGGTAATGGGGAAATCAGGTGTCATCCAGTCCGACGCACGTTGGCTGCAGGAAGAGACTGTCTCGGCCATTGCCACATCAGCCAGGGACAAAGCAAAATTGGCATTGTTGGGCCCTTTGCTTGCGAACCTAACTATAAACATCTCTAGCAGACCCCTTAAGAACCGTCGAACCTTAGGGGCGTGTTTGGTTGCATGGGTGACTTTAGACTGCATTGCATGAGGGAACCTGGGTGAGTATGGCCTGGTTGAGCCCATGCAAAATTTAATGGAGATGGTTGTTTGATTTACTTGTATCGTATAGCTGTATGAGGTCGCTGTTCATCGCGCCCCTTCCTCTTTCCTCTCCTCTTCCCCTTCCATTCCCCCTGAACTCTCTCTTCTCTCTGAACCAGGACCAGCCGCCGTGGCCATGGCCGAGGGTCGTGCCGCCCGAAGCTCGCCGCTACCCTCCGGTGACCTCCCGCTAGTCGCCGCCCGCCGGATCCGGCTACTCCGCGACCGCCGTACCCTTCCCCGTGTTCCTCGTCGTAGCAGTCTCGCCGGATCTGTCTGATGGTGGTTCGCTCGCCTCCTCGGCGCCGGGCCACACTGTCTCGCTCCCCTCGTGTCGGGCGGGCGTGGAGGCGCGGTGGGGAAGCGCCAGGAGGGACCAGTGCCGGCGATGTCACGTCCCTCTGCTCGATCCAGCGGCGGGAGGAGGCGAAGGCCTGAGGGCGGCGGCAGGATACGGAGTGTGGTGGCGGCGGCAGGAGAGGACGGCCGGAGGGGCGCGAGATTTGGGGCATGGTGGCGGCGGGAGGAGGGGACGACCGGAGAGCGGCGACGGGATTCATGGTGTGGACGCGTGGTGGAGGCGGGGCGACAGGAACCGTGCTTGCATAGCCAGATACGCAACGCACTTGCGTTTCCCTCGGGCCAGGCTGAGAGGCCCATGTAACTTACCAAACAACCAAAAATTGCATGGTGGGTGCAAGCCAGATGCAATACAAGGAACCAAACACCCCCTAGAATAACCACCGCTTTAAGGTTTTGCACGGGAAAAAATGCTTCGAATAGATACTGTAAATGCGACCGAACCTTAATTTTTTTAAGGGACGTGAAACCCCCTTGGCCCCTAGATACAAGGTTTGGTTGCCCGACCCACCGTGCCTCGCATCCCTCGAAAACGGTTGGCGCGACAAAAATTTCAGCCCGCGCGCACCCCCTTTTCCCTTTCCGTTCTCGGCTACCGCCGCCGCCCTCGATTTCGACCATTTCTATCGGGGCAAAGCTACTAGGGAGTCGCCGTTCCTCGGAGATGCTGCCACCGAGATATAAAGGGGATGTGCTAAGAGCAACTCTAGCAGACCCCTTATTCGCCGCAGACCCTTATAATAACTGCCAGTTTAAGGGTTTGCGGCGAAAAAACAACCAGAACAGAACCAGTAAACGTGGTGTAACACCCTCAGTGTCAGGCAACAGTAAAACTTTTGTTAATATTAAATCTCTGTGATTAGCAAGTCTCTAACCACCTTTGATCATGCCCTTGTCAATTTCAACCAAATTGAATTGCCAAAAATTTAAGTGGAAATAAAACATTGTCCAAAAATTATAAAACCACTTTTGTAAAATCCCTAAAAATCAGTGGACCAAGCTAGAACAACAATGGGAATTTATTAAGTTGTTAATTAAATCAAATAATTCAAACAGTAGCTTAAACATCCCATTTTATTCATTTATTATTTAAATAAAATATCAAATGAATTTAGAAAAGTCCCAAACTTTTTGTGGCATCACTATGTGGTGTAACATTATTGATATACCTAGTCTCACATTTTACAAACATAAAATGGTGACTAACTAAATATAAGCAGAAAAGAAATACAAAAAGAAAACAGAAAAACAAAAGAAAATGAAAAAGACCTAAACTACGCACAGGCCCAACCCACCCCCTCTCTTCTCTTCTCCCTCCTCTTGTTCAACCGACTGAACCATGGCGCCCACAACCGACCGCGGCAGCAGCCACCTCGCCATCGAACCCCCTCGCCTCGCGCCGCTACAGGGTTGCTCGTGGATAAGGAGGCCACGACACCGCGCACGAACCCTAGCCGCCTCCACACTTCCCCCTCGCTCGTTCTCTCTACGCCCCGCGCGAAGCCGCGGCACCGTCGCCATGGCCGGGCTCGTGGTCACGGCCACCGTCATCCTCCAGCACCGGGAACTTGTCCGACAACTTCCCCGTGCCCATATCCGTCGGCCTGGAGCTCTTGTTGGTCTCGGGGGCAACACATCGGCTGCTTGGAGCTCCTTCCCCGCCACGGCCACCGTGATGCGCCGCTCGATGCCATCGTCTCCGGCCACCGCGAGCTCCCTGACGCGCTCACTGTGAGGCCCTCGCCCTTTCCCCCCTCTCCCCCTCCGTCGTTTGAGCCTCTATAGCCGCCTCCCCGTCCGAGCCCGACGTTGCCGGTCGCCATGGCCGGGAACGCCCTCACCTCGCCCGAATCGCTCTGGCCACCCCCTGGCCATGCCTAGGCGCGCCTTGAGCGCCTCCCTGGACGCCCTCCCGCTTGTAGCCATGCCCCGTGCCTCGTCTTGCTCGTCGTGGCTGCGGCGATCTCTACGCCATGGCCGAAGCTCCCGCCGGCGGCGCTTCTGCCTGTGCCCGGCCGCCCCAGCCACGCCCCCGCCGCGGAACCCTGTGTCGCCCCCGATCCCCTCGCCGCCGGCGAGCCGGTGTGGCTCGTCCGTGGGAAAACGTCCTACCCCCCTAATCCCACTGCCTAATGGGCGCAAGGCCACTAACCCTCATGTTAAGTTAACCCCATATAGTTAAGTTAATATAATACCCCCCTGGACATATGACATGTGGGCCAGCCACTTAAACCCCCCTGTTAGATTTATTTTAATAACAGTTAAAACTCTCTTTGACTATGACACATGCCCCCCCTGAGATTTCAGATTAAATCAAGTGTTTAATTAGAGTGAGTGTATGACTGCTGGGCCCCACTGCAATTTAGTTAAATAAAAATGTTTATTAGATATGTGTGACTGACACATGGGTCCCACTGGTCAGGTTTGACCAGTTAAATGCACTATTGTGGATAATGTTTATTAAACAATTAAAATAATTTCAGAGATGATTTAAAATGATTTAAACTTTAAAATTTAATATATTTTAAACCGTAAGTCAGATTCAAAACTTTATACATATAAATTGATCAGAAAAATATAAAGAATACGGATACGCTACCCGCATACCCACCACACCACTCTTAACATACCGAACCCGAGACTTTCCCCTCCAGATCGTCTGTCCGGTAATTACCCGGTACCGGTAAAACTTTCCGGATGGAAATGTTCTGAACATAAAAGTTGTTCGGAATGCATCAACGATCACGGATACACTATCCACATGTATGTCTGATATTCACGACACTACATACATGGAACCTTCCCCCCTCTGGGCTGACTGTCGATAATCACCCGGAGCCGGTATTTCATCCTCGGATGAATTCCCGCTCTGAGCATAATACATTGTGCTACGTTAGAACACCGCCAACAATGTGTTTCCTTGTCTTGAATTTTTATTTCTATTATTGCCATGTATTTATTGTTTCTTCCCCCTCTCTTATTGTCCGGTAGTCCCGACGACAGATGTCGATGCTCCTGTGATCGACTACGTCGATGACGACCGTACCCCTACCGCGAGCTTCTAGGAAAGCAGAGCCATTCTCTTCCCCACATATCGCCTACCTTTTCGTACTTTTCTTCCACTAGGCATTGTTATTGCTGCTGCTACGTTACAATCCTATCAATTGCATAGCCTGTTTTTGTCGCCCCTTGATGTACCTTCCTTTAACCTATGCAGCCTATAAATATATATTATATTCAGCAGTGAGCCCTGCGCATTGTTAGATAGGATTAGATATCGGGCCGTGATCACTCAGGGTAAGTGAACGCGGATACAATGTTTATAACTGCACAGGTACGGTACAATGCAGACACCGCCTAAGGCCCTACCTCGGCTCTACCGAGCCACATCAAGTGGAGCTATCGAGGAGTAATCCTCGTACTCCACTCGTTGCTGACACTGTATAGCCTCCCTAGGGTCCCGACAACGGTTGTCCTTAAAGGTAAGAAGTCGGGCGACCCAACGGTGCCTGCGAGTGGTATTGCGACGGGACGACAGGGAGGGTACGACCGGTGTACATGTGTGCTTGGACCCTGATCGTTGGCCGCGAGAGTTACCAAACCACGAAAGTCGAGCTCCTCCAGGAGCACACGCGAGATAAGGTAAGGAGTCGGTTCACCTTGTTGGTAACCGCAGAGACTTGGTGGGACGACAGGGCAGGCACCGATGTACTAGTGGTCCTGACTGTTGTCGTTGTCCGCGGGTCAGTGAAGTCGAGGCAACAAGAATGGTTGTCTCGCAAGTTAATAAAATGACTAATGGTTCGGCCGATGACTTGAGTAGCCTTTTGGCTTGTACGCGCTGCCGACACGTGGGATAATGAGTTATGGGATCCTCTGCTTCATAGTCTCGTCCGAGGACTCTTCAGACGTCAGCAGTACCGCGGCCTACTCCGGGAAGTGGTGTTGTCTTATTTGCTCGCGCGGTGGTGTCTTATTTGGTTTGATTTTGATTCACCGGCCAGCCACGCACCGTGCAGGAGTACGTCGGGGTTGGGGTCCAAGGCCCTGCGTACTTAGGATTTAGACTGGCGGATGGCCTCTCTGTTGAGTTTGAAAGATGGGCTGTGGAGTGTCGGATAGCCTCGGTGTGGCATTCCCTAACAAGGTGTACGCCACCCTAGAGATCCGTGCGTTGTAGTGTAACAGAAGTGCACCCCTGCAGGGAAGATTAACCTATTCGAATAGCCGTGCCCATGGTAACAGGACGCTTTATGCTGAAGCTGGATCTTACCACTACAAACTACTACTATTAAACTGCTGGTTCCGGGTTTTCTTCCTCGCAGGGAAGTCGAGAAGGTGATCTCGGAGGCATTGTTAATTATTACAACTTACTATTATACAATGTTGCAGCAACTTCCGCTGCATTGTTACTTTATGCTTTATATAAACTGTTGGCTATTCTCTCCTCATGCTGCAAGACTCGTCGGAAGATGCTAGTCTTCGATAGTCCTAGCTTCTTATCCTTGCTCTGACTTTTATCTTGCAGTCCACTATATACAACCCCCCTTTCCATTTGATACAAATGCATAAATGCTTAGTAGCGGACGTAAGACTCGCGGGTATTCTAGATACTCACCTTTGCTTTATTTCCCCCTTTTTGTTTTGCCTGATCGGCTGCTGCAGTCGACGTTGGATCCTTGGAGTCCAGGAGCAAGAGATCCCCCGATGCCGACCACCGCAACATGAAGATCCCCGATGCCTTCTACGACGTCGAGTTCCCCGTTGACCAGGAGTAGTTTGGAGGTTCCCAGGCAGGAGGCCTCGCCTTTTCGGTCTGTTGTTATTTGTGCTAGCCTTCTTAAGGAAGATCATATGTACCTTGTGTCTGTACTCAGATACCTTTGCTTCCGCTAACTTGTGCTTTCGAGTTGTTGTATTCGAGCCCTCGTGGACCTTGGCTTGTATTAAACATCTTGTAATATTTTATTTGTAGAGTTGTGTTGTGATATCTCACCGTGAGTCCCTAATCTCGATCGTGTACCTTGCGTGTATGATTAATGTACACGGTCTGATTTTGGGGGCGTCACAAGTTGGTATCAGAGCCGAATGCCTGTAGGACTTCCCTTCCAACTCCTTGGTCGAAGTTGAGTCTAGTCTTTGCAAAATTACTTTACTAACAATGTCGTGTGCCTTATCGGCCCACGTCGCAAACTGGGTGGTATTAGGATCTTTTTCTCTGCACCTTTACTCTGGGACTCTGACCTTTCTCCTCTTTCGGGTTAATGATTTTTGCTAACACTAACTTTAGGTTCTCGTACCCCCTTCCTTCCGGAGAGCCCTGCATTTCAGATGGTCGTTTACTTCGCCAGAAGATGTCGAAGATACTCTCTGATAAATTCCCGAGACTCTTATGCCCACTGCTTTGCGATTCCCCACCACCGATAAGTCAGTGTGGATAATTATATACACCTACCATTTGGCCATTCGATTCCTATTACTCTTGTTAATACAAGATACCCTGTAAGATTCTCAGTTGTTTCGAAAATCGTTTGTTCCTAGTTCCTTGCAGCTTTTTTCACCCTGCAGATTACTCCTCACATTTATCGAGGATCCGTTCACCCTCAGTGGTTCATGTGATTCCCATAATACTTTGAAATACTATCCGATCTCGCGCCATTCCTCGGCAGCCTACTGCTTTGGAGATTCTTCTTACCTGCTTGCACTGTGATTAATCCCGTTTGTCTTGTAGTCTTTGATGACCTCCCTTGGCATTGCCATTCTGGGCTGTTGAATCATCGTGTGTGCTTGTGCACGCAATCATCAGTTGATCCCTATGAATCCATTCTTCTGGCTCAGACGTCATTCCAGACATGAGCTGGTTCTCGGTAAATCAAACCTTAATTGATTAACCGTCAAGCTTCTATTCAACTTATTCAGGTTTGATCGATGTATCTGAATCTGATACACTAATGCGGAAGTCATAATTCCTTTGTACTTAAGCATCGAAATATTCAGATGCTTCTATCATCCGATGCATTTATGTTCTCTCTTCTTATGGGTGAGTACTGATACTCACGCCAAACTCTCTGTACACCACCTGAACCTGACCTTTTTGGTGGATTACTACCTACCGCCCCCTTGTGCCCTAAGTCATTCATGATTTTTCCCTGATATCAGATGCCTCTGGAGAATGATGTCATCTACTCGGTGTCGTCAGCCTTCTGCTTTCAAACTGATATCCCTCGCTTATGATGTTTGTTGTATGGTTTTAAAATGCCCCGATGGGTTAACCCTATGCTTCCCCTAATCTGTATGAACCCAAATTTTATGCGGGTTATACTCTACTGACCTTCCGTCAGATGAACTTGAAATCCCATAACCTCCCCGAATGCGAGAAGTGATTGAAAGGTTATGCATTGAAGAAGTGGGAGTCGACCCTGAACCTTTGTGTTCATGCCCATGGATACTATGTATAACTTATCATGAAAGCTTCTTGTAAAAATAATTGTCCCCTTGGTATAGATTCTTCTACACCTAAGATCCACCATTCTACCTTCGAGTATTACCTCGGGTATATCGAGGATATCATGCCTTTGCACTACATATTATGAATTGTGATGAAACAATGCATATCCCTGTCATAGCCATTTCATGGTTCTGGGTTGTTGTCAACCGGGGAACACCGAATACTTTTGCTTCACCATTCCTTTTGCTTGGTGTCGTTGTTGTTACTCGATTGCATTCTCTTGAAATCTCTCGACATAAAGTGTCGTGGTCATCATCAGTATTTTTCCTCTTCCAAGTGTTCATTGGATTCATCGTGTGACATACCATCATTGCCCCTCGATGATTTGTGTTATCATTGACAACCTCCTTTGACTCCCTGCCAATACAAACTTGGTAATGTATATCGTGCTCTATTTTCCCTTGGGAAGGATATACAACTAATACTTGTGTGTAATCACATTTTCCCTTCCATTGGTCTGTTTAACCTTTATGTTATGTATCTTATCTAAGCAGTGATAATTCCCTGCTTATGTAAACACTTCGGTGTACTACTTTGTCCGTACAACCTGTTACTACTGTTGATAACATTTCGGTAACCACCGATGGGCGAGAACTTTGCCTATTGGTTCGCCTCGTCTTAACGAGCAGGAAAATGGTTCTCTTCGTCCCTCGCTGTTGGCACCGACGTTGTTGCCGACATTGCTAACAAGCTGTTCTCGTACTTACCTTGCAACTTGATCGCATTGTTTGTCACCACCCTTCTTATTCAATGTGGGCCCATAACCCAGAGTTCCACAGGATCGAAACCTGACTCTCTTGTACCTTTCTGTTCTCGAGGTTATTCCTCTTGCTTGACCTCGTATGCAAATCGCGAGTCCTCTACCTTGTAATATTCAGTTCGATATCGGACTTAGTGCTTATGCCTGATGCTCAAGACCCCTTTTCATCCTCCGTTATCATCGTCAAATGCTTGCATATTCGCTTGAAAACTTCTCATGCCTTCTTTTGTTTCTCTCGACGTATCTCCTGAGTTAACTCGAGAGATACGTTTTACCCCATTCCCTCGGATAACCTCGGTTGATTAACCGGGTACCAATCCGACCCCCCTTAAATTTTCGTCCTAGCCTATGCGTAAGTACGATGAAGTCCCCGAAGGAAGGATAACAACTCGTCGAAGAGCACCGATACAGAGAAATGGAGACAACATCATTAAGGACCAGCCCCTTCAAGAAGGACAACAAGCACCAAAAGAATTGATAGAATACGAAACCGAAACCTTACCCCTTACTCTACTTTTAATTCTCGGGACGACAATTCTTTGTAGTGGTGGAGATTTGTAACACCCTCAGTGTCAGGCAACAGTAAAACTTTTGTTAATATTAAATCTCTGTGATTAGCAAGTCTCTAACCACCTTTGATCATGCCCTTGTCAATTTCAACCAAATTGAATTGCCAGAAATTTAAGTGGAAATAAAACATTGTCCAAAAATTGTGAAACCACTTTTGTAAAATCCCTAAAAATCTGTGGACCATGCTAGAACAACAATGGGAATTTATTAAGCTGTTAATTAAATCAAATAATTCAAACATTAGCTTAAACATCCCATTTTATTCATTTATTATTTAAATAAAATATCAAATGAATTTAGAAAAGTCCCAAACTTTTTGTGGCATCACTATGTGGTGTAACATTATTGATATAACTAGTCTCACATTTCACAAACATAAAATGGTGACTAACTAAATATAAGCAGAAAAGAAATACAAAAAAAACAGAAAAACAAAAGAAAATGAAAAAGACCTAAACGACGCACAGGGCAAGGCCCTCCCACAGGCCCAACCCAGCCCTCTCTTCTCTTCTCCCTCCTCCTGTTCAACCGACCGAACCATGGCGCCCACAACCGACCGCGGCAGCAGCCACCTCGTCATCGAACCCCGTCGTCTCGCGCTGCTACAAGGTTTCTCGTGGATAAGGAGGCCACGTCACTGCGCACGAACCCTAGCCGCCTCCACACTTCCCCTCGCTCGTTCTCTCTTCGCCCCGCGCGAAGCCGCCGCCATCGTCGCCATGGCCGGGCTCGTGGTCGCGGCCACCGTCATCCTCCAGCACCGGGTACTTTTCCGGCAGCTTCGTCGTGCCCATCTTCGTCGGCCTAGAGCTCTTGTTGGTCTCGGGGGGGGGGGGCAACACATCGGCTTCTTGGAGATCCTTCCCCGCCACGGCCACCGTGATGCGCCACTCGATCCCATCGTCTCCGGCCACCCCGTGCCACCCCGAGCTCGCCGACGCGCTCACTGTGAGGCCCTCGCCCTTTTCCCCCTCTCCCCCTCCGTCGTTTGAGCCTCTACAGCCGCCTCCCCGTCCGAGCCCAACGTCGCCGGCCGCCATGGCCGGGCACGCCCTCACCTCGCCCGACGCGCTCTGGCCACCCGCTAGCCACGCCTAGGCGCGCCCTCCCGCTCGTAGCCATGCCCCGTGCCACGTCTTGCTCGTCGTGGCTGCGACGACCTTGCCTATGCCATGGCCGAAGCTCCCGCCCGCGACGCTTCTGCATGTGCACGGCCGCCCCAGCCACGCCCCCGCCGCGGAACCCTGTGTCGCCCCCGCGCCCCCTCGCTGCGCCCCCTCCTCGTCGCAAAGGCTCGCCCCCGATCCCCTCGCCGCCGTCAAGCCGGTGTGGCTCAGCCGTGGGAAAACGTCCCACCCCCCTAATCCCACTGCCTAATGGGCCCAAGGCCACTAACCCTCATGTTAAGTTAAGCCCATATAGTTAAGTTAATATAATACCCCCTGGACATATGACATGTGGGACAGCCACTTAAACCCCCCTGTTAGATTTATTTTAATAACAGTTAAAACTCTCTTTGACTATGACACATGCCCCCCTGAGATTTTAGATTAAATCAAGTGTTTAATTAGAGTGAGTGTATGACTGTTGGGCCCCACTGCAATTTAGTTACATAAAAGTGTTTATTAGATATGTGTGGCTGACACATGGGTCCCACTGGTCATGTTTGACCAGTCAAATGCACTATTGTGGATAATGTTTATTAAACAATTAAAATAATTTCAGAGATGATTTAAAATGATTTAAACTTTAAAATTGAATATACTTTAAACCGTAAGTCAGATTCAAAAACTTTATACATGAAAATTGATCAAAAATATATAAATAATATGAATACGCTACCCACATACCCACCGCACCCCTCTAACATACCGAACCCGAGACTTTCCCCTCCGGATGGTCTGTTCGGTAATTACCCGGTACCGGTAAAACTTTCCGGATGGAAATGTTTTGAACATAAAAGTTGTTCGGAATGCATCAACGATCACGGATACACTATCCACATGTATGTCTGATATTCACGACACTACATACATGGAACCTTCCCCCCTCCGGGCTGTTTGTCGATAATCACCCGGAGCCAGTATTTCATCCCCGGATGAATTCCCGCTCTGAGCATAATACATTGTGCTACGTTAGAACACCGCCAACAATGCGTTTCCTTGTCTTGAATTTGTATTGCTATTGTTGCCGTGTATTTATTGTTTCTTCCCCCTCTCTTATTGTCCGGTAGTCCTGACGACCGATGTCGACGCTCCTGTGATCGACTACGTCGACGACGACCGTACCCTTACCACGAGCTTCCAGGCAAGCAGAGCCATTCTCTTCCCCAGATATCGCCTAGCTTTCCGGACTTTTCTTGCACTAGGAATTGTTACTGCTGCTGCTACGTTACAATCCTATTCAATTGCATAGCATGTTTTTTGTCGCCTCTTGATGTACCTTCCTTTAACCTATGCAGCCTATAAATATATATTATATTCAGAAGTGAGCCCTGCGCATTGTTAGCAAGGATTAGATAGCGGGCCGTGATCACTCAGGGGGAGTGAACGTGGATACGATATTTATAACTGCACAGGTACGGTATAATGCAGACACCGCCTAAGGCCCCTACCTCGGATCTGCCGAGCCACATCAAGTGGAGCTATCGAGGAGTAATCCTCGTACTCCACTCGTTGCTGACTCTGTATAGCCGCCCTAGGGTCCAGACAACGTTTGTCCTTAAAGGTAAGAAATCGGGCGACCCAACGGTGCCCGCGAGTGGTATTGCGACGGGACGACAGGGAGGGTACGACCGATGTACAGGTGTGCTTGGACCCTGATCGTTGGCTGCGAGAGTTACCAAACCACGAAAGTCGAGCTCCTCCAGGAGCACACGCGAGATAAGGTAAGGAGTCGGTTCACCTTGTTGGTAACCGCAGAGACTTGGTGGGACGACAGGGAAGACACCGATGTACTGGTGGTCCTGACTGCTGTCGTTGTCCGCGGGTCAGTTAAGTCAAGGCAACGAGAACGGTTGTCCCGCAAGTTAATAAAATGACTAATGTTTCAGCTGATGACTTGAGTAGACTTTTGGCTTGTACGCTGCCTACACGTGGGATAATGAGTTATGGGCTCCTCTGCTTCATAGTCTCGTCTGAGTACTCTTCATAAGTCAGCAGTACCATGGCCTACGCGGGGAAGTGGTGTTGTCTTATTTGCTCGCGCGGTGGTGTCTTATTTGGTTTGATTTTGCTTCACCGGCCAGCCACGCACCATGCAGGATTACGTCGGGGTTGGGGTCCAAGGCCCTGCGTACTTAGGATTTAGACCGGCGGATGGCCTCTCTGTTGAGTTTGAAAGATGGGCTGTGGAGTGTCGGATAGCCTCGGTGGGGCATTCCCTAACAAGGTGTACGCCACCCTGGAGATCCGTGCGTTGTAGTGTAACAGAAGTGCACCCCTGCAGGGAAGATTAATCTATTCGAATAGCCGTGTCCACGGTAACAAGACGCTTTATGCTTAAGCTGGATCTTACCACTATAAACTACTACTATTAAACTGTTGGTTCCGGGTTTGCTTCCTCGCAGGGAAGTCGAGAAGGTGATCTCGGAGGTACTGTAGCATTGTTACTTTATGCTTTATATAAACTGTTGGCTATTCTGTCCTCATGCTGCAAGACTCGTCGGAAGATGCTACTCTTCGATTGGCCTAGCTTCTTATCCTTGCTCTGACTTCTATCTTGCAGTCCACTATATACAGCCTCCCCTTTCCATTTGATACAAATGCATAAATGCTTAGTAGCGGACGTAAGACTCGCGGGTATGCTAGATACTCACCTTTGCTTTATTTCCCCCTTTTTGTTTTGCCTGATCGACCGCTGCAGTCGACGTTGTATCCTTGGAGTACAGGAGCCGGAGATCCCCCAATGCCGAACACCGCAACATGAAGATCCCCGATGCCTTCTACGACGTCGAGTTCCTCGTTGACCAGGAGTAGTTTGGAGGTTCCCAAGCAGGAGGCCTCACCTTTTCGATTCGTTGTTATTTGTGCTAGCCTTTTTAAGGCAGATCATGTGTACCTTGTGTCTGTACTCAGATACCTTTTCTTCCGCTAACTTGTGCTTTCGAGCTGTTGTATTCGAGCCATCGTGGCCCCTGGCTTGTATTAAACATCTTGTAATATTTTATTTGTAGAGTTGTGTTGTGATATCTCACCGTGAGTCCCTAATCTCGATCGTGTACCTTGCGTGTATGATTACTGTACACGGTCTGATTTTGGGGGCATCACGCGTGGCCTATCCGTAATTTTTGTAAGGGGCGTTGAAAATCGGCCCCCTCGACCCGTAGAGACAAGGGTCTGCGCCCCGACCTGAGCACGACACGTATCCCATGAAAACGGTTGGCGCGATGTACATTTCACTCGTGCACGCTCTCCTTCTCCTTTTTCCCTCCCGGCTGAAAGCTGCGCCGCCGTCGCGTCGCCGTCGATTTCGGCAGATTCTCACCGCGCCAAGCCGAAAAGGAGTCGTTAGACGCCGGATCCACCATCCACCAAGCTCCCAGCCGAAAGGGAAGCTTCGCTCGCATTGGATCCGCCGCCGACGACTCCAGGTTCCCCTCCCGTCGGATCCGCCGTCGTCGCCAACGCCAAGCTCCCCTCACGCCGGTGAGCTCTTTTTAGCTCGCTAGCATCGTCCTTGTTCGCCGCTCCCAGATCCTATGGTCATATATTCTTTGTGCCTTGTAGATGAATTTGAGCCCGTGCGTCAAATTTCTGCTCGAGGATTCCACCTCATCCGATGACTCGGACAGGGAGATGATGCTCGAAAGGAACCTGTAGCAAATGGTGGTGGTGGTTCTCGTGGTGAAGGAACTAGAAGAAAGGAAGAAGAAGCGGCGCGGTCCCACGGTTGGTCGCCTATGCATCCCTCGCAACCGCATCCTCGAAAATGAGATGTTGATGCGAAATTATTTTTCGGAGAAACCTACGTATCTGTCGCACCTCTTTCGACGAAGGTACCGTATGCGTCGATCTCTCTTCGAAATATTGTAGAAGCATGCGAGGCCAATTCGCGATATTTTACCCACAGATGAAATACCGCTGACTTGCTTGGATTTTCTCCATACCAAAAAATCTCCGCAGCAATGACAGTGATCACATTTGGTGTTCCGGCAGACTATACCGATGAGTATCATCGCATTGGCGAAGATACTACAATGGAATCGGCGCGTAGGTTTGCCAAAGTGATGATCCATGTCTCCGGCCCCATTTATATTCAGGCACCGAATGAAGAATACATGGGGAGGTTGATGGCAACAAATGAGAGGCGAGGTTGGCCGAGTATGCTAGGAAGCCTTGATTGTATGCATTGGACTTGGAAAATTTGTTCGAAGGAATGGCATGTGCAGTATTGTGGCAAGGGTGATGATGCAACCATTGTGATTGAGGCCGTTGCATCCGGGGATTTATGGATTTGGCATTGCTTTTTTGGTTTGCCGGGCACCCTCAATGTATTGCAGAGGTCACATTTGTTTACTAGGATATTGAAAGAGTCTTCGGTGTTCTGCAAGCTAGGTTTGCCATTGTTCGTGGTCTTGCTCGGTTTTGGGACAAGAAACTCTCCACAACATAATGACATGTTGTGTGATTCTTCACAACATGATCATTGAAGATGAGAGGGACTTGGATTTGAGGCTCTTCTACGAGAATGTGGGTACTCGTGTGAAGCCGGCTAGAAACCCTGACCGTATTCAAGCTTTTCTTCGGACATATCGAGAGATTGAAGATATCAACACCCACACACAAGTTCAGTAGGATCTTGTTGAGCATATTTGGTCGAGGCATGGGCAGTAGAATCTTCCATTTTTATTTTATTTCTTTATATTTATGGGTGATTTGTGCTATTATTTTATTCAGAACAATTCTTTTTTTTCTCAATATTTGTATACGAAACTTTGCAAATTGCCTTGAATTGTGTGTTTAAGGTTTCGGTTTAAGGGTCAGAACCGGCTGCGGGCGGAACAGAACTCGGAAACCGGAACCTTAAAAAGGAATATCCGGGGATATTCCTTTTTAAGGTTTCGGTTTACGGGCTTTGTTGTGTCGTAGATGATTCCGCCCACTATATCGTGCTATTCCCGACCCTTATCATGGTTATAAGGGTCTGTGGGATAACGGGTTTGCATAGATATGAGAAATTCACATGTCTTGAACTAGGAGAAGTGTCACTTCATGGTAAACGAATATATTTCTTGGGCATAGAATATTTGCTAGAGGGATAGAAGATGAAAGAGCTAAAATTGAAGCTATTGAGAAAATCTCATATCCTAGAGATATTAAAGGTATAATAAGTTCCTTGGTTATGTTGGCATTTATAGAAGATCTATTAAAGTTTTCTCTAAAATATTTAGGCTCTCACTATTTTTTTACAAAATATGTTACTTTTTTTCATGTGATGCCTCTGAAATACTTAAGAAAGCTTTAACAACTTCTCATGTAGTCAAGCACTAAATTGGAATTTACTTTTTAGAATTATTTGTGATACTAGTGATTATTATTTTTGCGGTTTTTTTCTCAAGGAGTGGACAAGAAACTGAATGTTATACATTATGCAAGTACAATTTTAGATTCTACTCAAGAAAGTTATGATAAAACTGGAGAAAATTTAGTATATGTCTTCCTTTGTAATAAGATTAGATCCTACATTGTTGATTCTAACGATCATAATGATCATGCCCACATTAGGTGCCTTATCAAAAAGAAGTTGTTCAACCTAGGTTGTTAGGTGGGTTCTTTTTTTACGGGAATGTAATGTGCATATTGTCGATAGGAGGGGTGAAAATAATCTAGTTGCAGATAATTTATCTAGGTTGGAAGGCATACCTGATGCTCCAATATTTGTTAATGATATATCATGATAAATCTTGCGTTGATTATGCAAATTACATTCTTGCTAAATATACTTCATCTCACTGTACTTATTAAGAAAAGAAAAATATATTTGATTTAAGACAATAATTTTGGGATGATCCACATCTTTATAAAAAATATTAGTACATGATATTATTAGATGTTGTATATCTGAGCATAAACAAGAATCTATGTTGAGAAGGTGTCATTCTAGTGCTTAAGTTATAGGTTCGTGAATTAATATTGCACGTCCAAAATAGGGGTGCAAACATTTTAACAGTAATGACTTCATTTGAATAGTGAATATGTGTTTGCAAATTGAAGAAGAGAATATAGGAGAATGAGACTTGAAAACAAGCCCACACTTTAGTTAGGATTTCCAATGGTTGTACTTGAGAGCTTTTGTAATCAATTTATGTTATCATTCGACATTGTGATGTTCATTTATACATGAAGGTGTTATAATCTTCCATTTAACACTCGTAATATTCTTCTAAGTTTTGTAATATACTTGTTAAAGTCCTATTGTAATTCATTGCATTCCTTGGATTCAAATAACTAGGATTTGGATTGTTATTTAATTTAATATTGAATTTCAATTCATATATTGGATGTAACATGTGATGTGATTTATATATTTAAGTCCACGATTTTATTTGTACTTTGGTTCAAAATGTAAATAATTAACAAAGTTCGAAATTCTTGATGTTTAGATTTGAATTCATCGATGCATGAAGATATAAATTTTAAAATGGTCAAGACTAATTTTTTTATGTTGTAGGTTGAACTATTTAACGTAATTTAAATGAGTTCTATTTTATTTGAATCCTTCTATTCAATAACTTCTGAATCGAATTCAAATAAATGTGTGTTTGCGCCCATGCTTTATCATATTTCCTATATGTTTCTAGTAAGTCAATTTATGATAGTCTTAATAAATTAATTAATTATTCGTGGCTTAACATTTAGTGGTTAGATTTAGGTGACAAAAGACTCAAATTATTTCTAATTTTGGACCAACCGAATAAGTAACACACAATCGGGTGCAATGCATGGTTTGTTAATGTCAAAATTTGAGTTCTACCCATTTTTTCATGGATAAATGAAATGAAGCACAACGACATTCATATTTATCATTTTGTTGAATTATGAGTTGTAAGTACACCTAGTGCCCCCTTTGAGGTTTTACAGAATTGATTACAAAACAGTTAAGGGACTAATGTTTTTGTGAGTATACATAGGAGATAAGTCCCTGAAGAGTTGGTTTAACCATTGTTGTCGACCCCTCAAAATGTCGGAACATTGAAGAAATTGGTGTCTCTCCTTAAGAAGACGACGCGATATTCCTGAGGAAACAGATCGACGCCCTGAAGAAGAATGAACTAAAGAAGAAGCTTGAAGCATAGTCTTCGTTAGCCTTTTTTCCTCTTTCTTGAGTCATAGGAAACACCGTAATGTCGGATGGGTCGAGGAAAATGAGTTTCAGATGTTCTGAGGAAAATTCTCAACTTAGTTAAACCTGGTAAAAAATACCCGATGAAATATCTTGCAGAAGAAGTTTAGTTTCTTTGGGTGTCTGAGACGTAGTTCTTCAAGACAACTGTCTTCGTTTGAGGAGTCAAGAATTTGCTGGTTTAGCGTTCCTGAAGAAAGAGAGAAGATAGAGAATATTTCGTTCGACCACATGTCACGTGTGGGGTGGTTGGAACCTGTCGAGCCAGCGATCGAGACTGGAGGGCATTTATGTATTTGTACACACGAGCATTTATGTCCTTTCACATCGGGTTGCTCTCCGGATAGCCATAAATAGACGCCTCAACCCCATTTGTGGGTTGGATGCTCTAAGAGAAAAACTGATTCTTATCATTTGAGAGCAACCCTCCTCTGAAGAAACCGAAGAACTTAAGTGAGGTAACCACAACAACCCTGAGTAGTTGAGCATTTCTGAAGAATTCAGTTTGAGTGATACGAAGGATTTTTACTCTTGAAGTCCGTGAGTTTCCAGCCGGTGTAGGTGTCAACGATCTACGGAGTTCAAGATGGCATTCTGAATTCCCGAAGTGAACAAAGTTTATGAATATTTTGGACGTCTACCTTGAAGACTTACATGAGTAATTGGACGAAGTCTAAGGACTTTAGTTTAAAGAGAACAAGGTGATATGTCCTCTAAGTTGAATCTTAGCGTCTCCGACCAGATGTAGAGTTGTCACAACAACTTGAACTTGTCTACCAAATCATCGTCTTCAACTCTCTACGATTCGATTTCTTCAACTCATTTACTTCAGTAATTTGTGTGGAAGAATCTGCCCTGAAGACTTTGCATGTGTTGTTTCGCTTCTTTGTTCCTCGTGATTTGCTTATGTCTTAAATGATTCGCACCATTATGCATCTACTTTCTACAATGATGTTGACATGTATGCATATGGTGTTTTCCGCTGCTATTTGAGGTAGTTATATTTTTACATTTCCTGAAGAAACTGACTTTCTTCGGGATTTAATAAAAAATCTTCAATCACCCCCTCTGGTCGATATATTGTGCTTTCAATTCGTATCAGAGCAAGCTATCCCTTGTTTTGTGTGAACTAGTTTAATCACCTGAAGTTTTAGTTATGTCGATCTTAGCTATTGTCAACCTTGCTTGAAACTGCCCAATCTTCATTGGGAAAGACTACCCCTACTGGAAGAACAAGATGTGCATGCACCTTGAAGCTATTGGCAAGGAACTCAGGGATATTGTGGATGAAGGTATTCCGCCTCGCACCAAGGACACCCCTGCTGATGTTGGGAAGAAAAATTGGCACCTTTATGCAAAGGCCCGGAATATCATCGGTGGGCAACTCAACAATGCCCGGTTTAATCGTGTGAGCGGTTTAGACTCGACAAATAAGATGTGGTTGAAGCTGTCAAAGGTCAATGAGGGTGTTTCGTCTTAGTGACTTTCGTGTTGATAAACTTCCCAGTCTCTTGGACAGGTTCAAGAGATTGGATAATGAACATGTGTAGCAAACATTTTATAGGCTCACTAACATGTCCAACAAGCTTCAAGCACCTGGCGCCACTGATACCACTGATCATGAAGTAGTGAATAAACTACTGAGGTCACTAGATGAGTCATTTGAGATTCTCTCTCATGATTCAAGGACGCCTTGACTTCGAGAACCTCGAACCTGTCGATATTCTTGAGCGCCTCAAAACTCATGAACTAAAGATCTCTGAGAAGCTTGATCTGTATGGTCCCATTTATAATGCCTGCGCACTCAAAGAAAAAGCTAAGATTGTTTCATGTTTGTTAAGAAGAAGGATGGAACGAACCGTTTGGTCCAAGATTATCGGCCGATTAACCAAGCAACAATCCAGAACAAGTATCCACTTCCCAAGATCAACGATCTGTATGATCAACTTGCTCGATCCTTAGTGTTCTCTAAACTTGACTTAAGTTGGGTTATCCTCAGATCCAAGTTCGTAAGGAGGATATTCCGAAGACCTCCTTCGTTACTCGCTATGGTTCATACGAGTACACCGTCATGTCCTTTGGCCTAACCAATGCTCCAGCCACTTTCTTCCCTTTGATGAACTATATCTTCATGGAATACCTCGACAAGTTCATCATGATTTATCTGGACGATATCTTAATATACTCCAAGAATGATGAAGAACATGTTGAACACCTTCGTCTTATGTTGGTAAACCTTCCAGAGTACAACCTCTATGCCAAGTACTCCAAATATGAGTTCTGGCTACCCAAAGTAACCTACATTTGTCATGTGATTTCCAAGGATGACATTGATGTCAACCTAGAACGAATTCAGGCTATTCTGACTGACAATCCTCCAAAGACTGCCAAGAAAGTAGGAAGTTTCGTCGGACTCGCTAGCTATTGCCGATGTTTTGTCGAGAACTTCTCCATGATTGCCATGTCAAATTCGAGTGGACAGATAAATGTCAGGAAAGTTTTCAAGCTCTCAAGGACAAGCTCACTTCTGCTATACTGTTTGTTCCCCATGATACTCGCAAGGACTTTGTGATATATTGCAATGTCTGTCGTCAAGGATTAGGTTGTGTCCTAATGCAAGAGCGCCACGTGAATTCTTATGGCTCTCGTCAGTTGCGTTCTCACGAAAATAAATATACAACACATGATCTTGAGTTAGCAATGGTTATTTATGTATTGAAACTGTGGCGACATTACCTCCTCGGTAATCGTTGTGAGATCAACACCAATCATCAAAGCCTGAAGTACCTGTTTACTCAGGAAGATTTGAATCTTCATCGGCAAAGATGGTTCGAGACAATAGCCGACTACAACATGGATATTTCTTATACCCCTGGCAAAGATAATGTGATGGCTGATGCCTTGAGCCGCAAATCCTACTATTCTGAACTTGAGGTTCAACTACAGCAACTACCTCTGTATGATGATCTTCGACAGGTGAACCTTGAGATTGTTCCTCAAGGTTATGTGAATTTCTTGGTTCTCGAACTGGACCTCGACTACCGCATCAAGAAAATACAACATTATGACTCTGACGTCGCGAAGATTAAGCGTGATCTCGCAAAAGGAAAACCCTCATTCTTCACTTTTCATAATGATGGTACCTTGTTCTTCAGCAATCGCTGGGTGGTTCCTAAAAGCTAGGCCAACCTGAACTTAACCCCGCGCGTCATGAAAGAAGCTCACGATACACCTTTGTCAATTCACCCTGGAAGTACCAAGATGTACCAAGACATTCGTCGTCGGTGCTGGTGGTCTCACATGAAGCAAGACATTGCTCGTTATGTTGAGGAGTGTGACGTTTGGTATCGCGTCAAGGCAGAACATCAAAGACATGCTGGAAATATGCAACCACTTACTATTCCTGAATGGAAATGGGACAAAGTTGAGATGGACTTCGTCACCGGTTTTCCCAGATCACAGAAAGGCCATGATGCTATCTTCGTCGTCATCGACTGGTTCTCCAAGGTTGCTCACTTTCTGCCAGTGAAAGAGAAAATCACTTCTAGTCAGTTAGGAGACTTGTATTTTTCCAGAATTGTGTCGCTCCACGGTATTCCGTTGGAGGTCAGTTCAGACCGAGGCAGCCTCTTCACCTTAAGATTTTGGGAGATTTTCCAAGAAGCTATGGGAAGACATCTGTCTTTCAGCACCGCATATCACCCAAGTCGCAAGGACAAGTTGAACGGGTCAATCAAGTGCTTGAAGACATACTTCAAGTTTGTGTCATCTCATTCGGTAAGAATTGGGAGGAATCTCTCCCGTTTGCTGAATCCTCGTACAACAATTGCTATAAAGCTAGTCTGCAGATGACACCCTTTGAAGTTCTCTATGGACGTAAGTGTTGAACCCCTCTGAATTGGTTACAAAGTAGGGAACGAACACTCATTGGTCCAGATATTATCCAACATGCTGAAGACCAAGTTTGCGTTATCTGCGAACACTTGAAGACTGCTCAGTCCCGTCAGAAGAGCAATTATGACCGCAAGCACAAGGAAATGCTTTATCAACCTGGCGAACAAGTTTACCTCTGTGTCACTCCAATGAGGGGCACTCATCGTTCCAGGATCAAGGGAAGGTTAGCTCCTCGCAACATTGGCCCGTTCCGTATCCTCTCCAGACGTGGACCAGTGGCATATAGATTGGAATTGCCGCCGAACCTGTCCCAGGTCCACGATGTCTTTCATGTGTCACAACTCCGTCGCTGCTTCAAGGATCCTGTCCGAGAGTGGATCATGAAATGCTTGAATTGCAACATGACTTATCTTATCAAGAACATCTGAGCCGCATTCTTGATCAATCTAAACGTCGAACCCGTAATAAGGCAATCAAATTCCTCAAAGTTCAATGGTCAAATCATTCTGAAGATGAAGCCACTTGGGAACGTGAAGATCGTTGATACGTCCCAAATGTAACTATAATTTCTCCTGTTCCATGCTTATATTGGTGATATTGCTATGTGTTTTGCTGCACCTATACCTTTTACAACATATTTGGACTAACCAACTAACTCAGTGCCCCAGTGCCAGTTTCTGCCTATTGTTGTCCGTGCATTGCAGGAAAATGTCAAATACTAAAGTGCTCAAAAATTCCAAAAAATCATATAAAAAATCAGCGAGACATAAGACTCCAGGAGGCCGGAGGGGGCCGAGAAGGGCCCCACCCCCTGACCAGGCGGTTCCCTGGCGTGGCCTAGGGTGGGGCCGTGCCACCTGGCCGCCTGGTCAAGTGGGCCCCCCTGGTGCCCTCCTTTCACATATATATCACTCCTGCCCTGAAAACCCTCGAGAGGACCTCCATCACACGATTTTCACCATTGTTCCGCCGTCGTCGTGATTCAGAACTCGGGATCGCCTGAAGACCTGTCCCGGCACCCTGTCGGAGGGAGGAATCACCTCCGGGAACTCCTCCATCACCATGATCGCCTCTCGGTTGTGCCGTGAGTATTCCCCCTTGGACCATGGGTCCGTGATCAATACCTAGATGATGTCTTCTCTCCAATCTTGTGCCTAAATTCCCAGCCCTTGTGAGCTTCCCTACATGATCAACACACTTTTGCATGAATTTCTGTGTTGCTATGCAGTGTTTGCTGGGATCCGATGGATTATGAGATTATGTTTAGATTGTTATGAGTAATATATTTGGTTTAGCTTTTATGTTTTAGTTCTTGAGTGTTCTTGCATGTTCTCCGTTGCTTTTTATTGCTTTGGCCAAGTAGTAGATAGTAACTCTAAGAGGGAGCGTTATGCATGATTGTGGGTTCATCCCCCCCCGATGTATAGCTTGAGTGAGTGAAACATGAGACTAGGGGATGTGATGTTTCCACCGGGGAGAAAACAATGGTGCTTGTAACTGCGGTTGCAAGGATTGCTTACATTACGCATAGAGTGTTAATGCAATTGTCTGTTACTTTGGTCCTACTGTTTGGCTGGGGTTCGCAACTTAATACCAGCGAGATGTTCTGGATAGATATCTCAAGCTGGTTGATTAGTGAGTAGATGTTGATGAATAAACGGTCTACTCGTTTTGGTGTAATGCCCATACAATTGAGCCTCTAGCTTTCTTGTAGCATAACTAGCATTGTGGTGCGTTTATAATTCTTTTAATTGCCAAGTTGTAATTTGTTCACCCAACATAGTTGTTTATCATCTTTTGGGACAGAGACATCACTAGTGAAATTCGTGGGACCCCGGTCCATATTTCCATCATAGTTTACACCGTTCATCTTTACTGCTTTTATTTACTTTCCGTTGCAATCACCACTACTATTTCCCCTTGTGTTTTGATCCTTTGTAAACAACAAGACCGGAGAGATTGACAACCACTCTGACTCGTTGGGAGCAAAGTTATTTGATTTTGTGTGCAGGTCCACGTCAACTCAGTCTCCTTACGGCAAACTTTTAGCCGTTGAATCCTACTTGTTGATCCTTGGAGTCCTACGGGGGTATCTTCAACGAGGGAAATTCACCGTTGTTTACATCTCAACCTTCCACTTGGGGTATGTAAGGCCCGATATGCGGTACTGTTCCAGACCTAGGTGTTTCCACCCAGATCCGGGGACGAAGCACATATCGGTCCCACCGCGACATATGACAAAGCCATATGCCCCGGATTTCCAACATGATATCACAACATTACAGATACAAGGATACAACATCTCATACAAGAGGCATACAACTGCCTTAATACAATACAACAGGGCAAGATATATGTCTGGGTACAGACTACAATCAAATGCCTAGTGGCAAAGAGAAAAACATCGACCCCATAACCACACGGGTCCAGGCCCTCCTCCGGGATCCGCCTAACTAGTCGTCGTCGAGTCTCCATGTGAAACGTCGATCACCATACCTGTTGTCGATCAGAACCCTGAAAAGATTTTGGGGGTAGTATCATGAGTATAGAAGTACTCAGCATCCAACTGTAGTGGTCATCTGACCGAACAAGGACTTCATCACTCGTCATTCTAGGACAACTAGTCGTTTACGGTAAGGAAGGGGTAAGTGGTGAGGTTGCTGCCGCACTAGCATTTATGAAGTAGATAACGATCTAGAGAGTAAGATAAGAAGCCAAGCATTCGATGAGGAATCGCCTCCAACAAGTCTTGCTATCAACTACTTACGCAATCATAACACCTATCCTATCCTTGTCCTCCTCTTCGCATCCCAACGAAGAAGAAGCAGTCAAGTCACACACACGTTGATCAAGTTATATTAAGATTATCTCAGTTGTTGTTGTCTATGAACAAGGAGTAGGTCTCAAGTCGTCCATAACCGTGGACACGGCTTCTCGAAAAGATTTAACCCTGCAGGGGTGTACCAAACGCCCATTACGAGGCTCCGCACGCACGTCCATCTCTCTCAGTTGCTACCCATCACAGGCAACCATTTTATGATTTATTTCCAAGAGATCCGAAACGACAAGTCCCTCTAGCTAACAACGAACAAATCCGGGTGGCCCCCGGTGAGACGACACCCAGCTCAGGAGCCGGCCGCGCTCTAGATCTGGTCTCTACCGTCTGACTCCAGGTTTGGATTACCGGTTAGTTCTCTTATGAGACCGGGTCCTCAGCCGGTCAGATTGGACCAACAGAGAAGCTATGTCCTCGCTGGCCCGGGGTGTTTTGAAAAGACATCTGCAAGGAGCTACCCGACAGACGTATATGCATGAGTTTCAAATGGTAAATCAGCTTGGGCCACCACTAGAACTTTTTGAAGCTAGATAGGTAAGAAAAGGGGACCCCATAAAATCCCACACGCGGTTAGGCACGCTCAGTCTTAAAACCAATACCCGGAACTCGGATCCTAGGTGACTCGAATGGAACAAAGCGTCGGGGCGGGATAGCCTAGACCTTCCATCCTTCGTCGAATATAGTCAACATTATAATAATCATATCATCAACAACAATATAATAAGGTGATATCCCAAACCCAGGGGTAACAGGTAACATCGTAGCATCCTAAGCATGCATACTAAGCAGGGACTGAGCAACGAGCAATAGTAACATAGAAGTACAAGGTTTGCTAGGAGGGGACATGGCTGTATCGGTTTAAAAGAGGCTGTAAACATGTGGTAGGATCGAACATCGAACCTAACCTATACTAGCATGCAAACCGCTGGTTGAAATAGAATGGATCATAAGTAATGTATAGTCCTTGCCTGTTGATAAGTCGGGTTCCGAAGGTGTAGTTGATCGCAAGCTCGCATCGTCTCCGAGATGTACCCGCGGAAGCACACAAGAGGGTCAACACTGGAAAGCAATCAACGGTGCACCACTATTACTACGGAGCAACACAAGATCAAAGAGACAACACAAGGCACGGCAACACGATACGGATCTATCGTCGAGAACGGTTACTAACGATTTAAGTGGAGTACTCGTCACACACGACGAATACCGCACGTTTACGGTGGTTCAAGTTGTTTAGCTACAGGTGATCAAACAACGGTTATTAACATGGCATAGCACACAAACATGGCAAGAGGTGAAGCACAAAGTAAACTATCTATGCTAGTCAATTTAAGTGAGGCACACCCGAAACATGGCATAATACTAAGTGCCGCACGATGATTAAACGATTTGGTACTGTTCTGTCCTGAACCATATTTTAGGTTGGTTAAAAACAGAAAACAATAGCACAAACACAAAGTACACGAAAAACTAATCAAGTTTCATATAAAGAACACTCCAAACGGAGTTACGGTTAAAAGGATATAAGCAAGACAAGTTATGCACACATGCTGTATAAACAGGGGTAAATCTATATGCAAATGTGCAGCAACATGACATAGAAATACATGGGATGAAAGTATACATGATTCTTAACAAAATGCAATTGGAATCACTCAAGTCCGATAAACGGTCGCGACACACTCGTCGACCGAAGTTGCAACAAAACAACAGTTTTCAGCAACAGCAACACAATAACATCAGGATAGCTACTTTGGAGCAAGATATAAACATGATGCAGCGAGAAAATATGGCATCTGAATGCATGAAACTGAAGTAGAAACATTTCTTAACGCAACGCAAAAGGAATCAATGCAATAGGCCTCATGGATTTGTTACAATCATCATGCAAAGTTGCAACAAAATAATAACAACAGCACATAACAGGAAAATTAGCAGTTTAACGGCCTGATGCCCTGTTCAGCACACAATTACACAATCAAGATGAGCTCAAACGGAAAAACTTTCTACATACGAAAGCTAGAGCACGCAAAACTAAGCAACTTTCGTTTTGGGGGCACGTTCATCGGAGCTACGGTTTAAGCGTTATTAACGGTGCAAAACAGATCACAGCAGCAATTGCTCCAGACTTAGCAATTTTCACAGGCAGCAGAAAAAGATAAATAACAAAAGAAAAAAAAACAGGGGCTCACGCAAATGGGCCAAGCCCATCTGGCCGGCTGGATCTGGCCTGGCAGTGGGCCGGACGGGGCGCAGAGGCCGGCCCATGTGGGCGCAGTGGGGGTCGGCCCAGCCACGGTGGCGGTTGGCTGGCGCTGGCTTGCCCGGTCCCGACCGGGGCCTCGTCCAGGCGGCGGCCTGCGGCCGTTCTGGCGCGGCGGCGCAGCGGACCTCGCCGGCGAGCGGCGCGGTGAGGCAGAGGCGGCTGGGGTCGCGGGGTTGCCGGATCCGGTCGCTGGAGGCGTGACGGGGGCTACGGAGGTGCGGGCTCAAGCTTGGCCTTGAGGCCATGGCGGCGGCAGACGTTGGCGAGCGGCGGCGGGGCTGCGTCCTGCGAGGGAGAGGACAGAGGGGAGGTTAGAAGAGGAAAGGAGGAGCAAGGCGGGAGGAGAGGAGAGGGAAGCAGGGGCGCGGCTCCGGCGGCTGCTGCATCGGGCCGGCGGCGCTCGGGTGCTTCCACGGGGGAGATTGGAGGAGGGAGAGAGGTGGGAGATGGCTAGGGGCAACGTGGCGCAATCCTGGCCACCCGATCGCGCGATCCGATGGTCCAAAAAAATACCGGATCTGGGAGGCAAAATTTGGCAAAGTGGAGGGGGGTGGCTGCATATTTGTGCTAGGGAAACCCTAGAAAGGGGTGGGAGTGTGGTGGTCTTTATATAGCCCCGGTGGCTGGCAGTTTGCAAAAACATCCCCGGTTTTTATCTCGAGCGCGCGGTGCTCACGTTTCTGACCGCCGGGGGTCCGCGGTACCTCCGATTCGGGTAAAACTTCGAACTGCGCGATCGGTGCGTCGAGCCGGAGGCGTTCACCTCGCGCTGGAACCGTTCCGAAAAAGCTTTCCGGCGCGCTATAAAAATATCCCGTTTAATTATTAAACGGGGTTTTTCATTCCGTTGGCTGCGGCTGGTCTCGTGCGGTTTTCGCGACGGTGATCGGGCGAAACCCGGTGTCGCAAAGGCCGAGTGTCAGGGTGGCAAGGTTCGGTCTCCGTCCGGTCCGAGATAAGAGGGGGAAAAATAATCGCCGATCGATAAATCGGGGATGCAAACACCGCAAACAATTCAGGCAATCAAACAATTCACACCGAAAAAAAAATTTAATTTTTGTGAAAACTGGGTTGTTATAGGGTAGCCAACAAGGAGCACTAACCAGTGCTATCAAGATAATTTCAGGTGTCGTTGCCGGGGAATCCATACTAGAAGATAGTGGAGTTGCACAATATCTTTTACCTTTGCTTTTTAGTCTTGTTAGTTTACTTTTCAGTTTTTTCTTCAGAGTCTTATACCAAACACAAAAATAGTTACTTTGTTCTTAGCTTGCTTCAAGTAGTAGTCAGTATGTCTATTTGTAGTGCTCCTCCTGATGTTGAATTTAGAAATTTTAGACATGAGAGGTGAAAATCTGGAAAAGGCTTGGGATAGGCTTTTCAGGATTCATAAGCAAGTTACTCTTGAGAAATCTATGAGTATCTTGCTTCATACCTTTATCATGGGGTCTTTAAATGGTGTAAATTTTCTCTAGACTTGTTGGCTGGAGGAAATTTCCTTAGGTGTGATGAGGCTAAAGCTCTTGATATTATAGATGGTCTATATAGTTTCTGTGTTTATGATCATGGAATTGATGCTATTATAGATAGACTTGCTACTATTGAGAAGAAAATAGATGCTTTAGCCTTGAGAGAAGTGGAGAAACCCAATCCTATTAGAGAAGAGATTCTAGAGATAGATGATGATTGGGAACCCTTTATTAGAATTAGCATCTTCAACCAAGACTTTCTTGCTTACCGTGATATTGGATCCATGGTCTCTACCATTCCCAAAACTGTTTACACTTCTTTAAATCTTTTGAGTATGGTTGATTTACCTTGCTATCATGAACATGCTAATGGTATTATTTCTGAGATTCAAGGTAAGGTGAATAATATCCAAGTTCGATTTGCAAAAAGAGATGTCGCGGTTGACTTCATCATTTTTAAGTCAACAAATCAAGGAAACATAGTGTTTGGAAGGGACTTCCTCCGATCTATGAAAGGCTTCATTGACATAGGTAAAGGTCAAATAATGTTACGTGGGAAAGCCAAAGGCATGTATCTCTTCCCTAGGAAAAAGAAGAATGAGCTCATTGAAGAACAAGTTGCAAATTTTGATGATCCTATTGATGATGACTTCTTTGAACCTTGATTTTTTTATTGCTTCATGCGTAGCTCAAAGGCATAAAAGAAAGCGCTTCTTGGGAGGCAAACCAAAAAGTTTTTTCTATTAGTTTTAGTGGTCTTGATGCTTGTTACTACTGTAGCAACATCACTGTATCTTTATTTTCAAGCTTTGCGCCAAGTTTTTAGCCTCCGGTTGCAAGTAGATCAAAAGTCGTGACATGTTGTCCAGAAAACAGAATCTATTTGCTTCATTGCAAAAATTCTTAAAAATCACCAGATCATCTTTTAGATTTGATTTTTTTGACAATATACTCTTTACAATTGAATATCCGCGGCCTGTTCTAAGTTTTTTTTATTTGAGTTGCAGAAGTACCCCAAAAAATTATTTACTACATGTTGGTCCATTTTTCCCAGATTCTTCCCTGTTTTGTGTTTTCCCTGTTTTGCAAATCTTGTCTTAGCTTTTTCTTTGCAAAAACTTTTTGGCAATCTTGAGAAAGAATAGCCTTTGTTGGAAATCTTTATTTCCAGCAGAGGTAAATTATTTTATTATGGGTACTAACCACTCTAATCGTCTTATGATGAATTTCGTATGTAGGGAGTTTTTAAGTGTTTGAAGGAAGATGATGAAAGAAGATCCATGAGTGTCAAAAGCTCAAGCTTGGGGATGCCCCCATGCACCCCCAAGACATATTCAAGTAGACTCAAGTGTCTAAGCTTGGGGATGCCCCCATGCATCCCCTTCTCCATCAACAATCATCAGTTCGTCCTTCTCCATGCTTTATTTTTATCACTTCATATGTTATGTGCTATGCTTCGAGCGTCTCACTCTATTCTTTTTTGTTTGTTTTAGTTTTTTGTTGTTGTTGATAACAAGTTGTACCCTAGCATACCTTGTTTGGGAGACAAACATGCTACACTTTCACCTAGAATGCTCATAGTTTTCATGCTTATCCTTGTTGACTGTTCTTTACTTTTTCTAGCTGCCGTCATGCTTAGCTCTTGCTTTCATGTTTATCTTTAAGAGCTTTTATTTAGGTTGTTACTTCTGGAACTCTCTTGAGTTTTCATGCTTATCTTGTTTAGAGAGTTGTCCTGTTGCACTGAGTGTGTGTCTTACTTTGAGTAGGTAATTGAGGTTGCTATTATAAGTTTAGTAGTAACTTGCAATAGTTTTCAGGTATTGTTTTGAGTAATGTTTGGACTTGTTTGTGCCGAGAGCTCAAGCCTATTAGTGATAGGGTCGTATTTTGGTTCATTGTGCTTATTTTTGAAAACTACAAAAAATATTAGTTGAGAACTCTAGCTACTAGATGGACCACTAACCTCTGGTGGGATTGTAATATATAGAGTACCCTCACGTTATCACGGGTCGAGGATGTGCAAGGATAACCAAGCCCCCATACACTCCTCCTAGGGGTACTTGTCTCATTGTGAATCTCTTGACTAGATGGAGAGTAACCAATAATAAGTGAATGAGTTCCTTTGGCTAATGCGAGTATTTGATTGTTGGCACTTCCACGATCCATATTTTGCTAGCCTCTTCGGTGCCATGCAATGCCCTTTATCATCTTGAGAGTCGGTGCAAACTTCGCTGGTGCATCCAAACCCTTGGCATGATACGCTCTGTCATCATAAACCTCATTATATCCTTCCTCAAAACAGCCACCATACCTACCTATCAAGGCATTTCCATAGCTTTTCTGAGATACATTGCCATGCAAAATCCATCATCTCATGACTTGATCTTCATGTCATACATGCTTTTGCTTGATTAAGAAGCCGCATGCTAGTTGGGCCTTTCCCTTATAATTGCTACATGACGCGCTAGTATCACTGCATATCCTGCTACACTGCCAGAGGCATACATTTGCATACATCATGATTCAGTTTCAGTTTTATTTATGTTGAGTACTTCTTATGAAGTGTGTGATCTTCTACATCCTTGTAAAATATAGAGTGTTGCCCTTAAAGTGAGGAAAATATCCCAAACAGGACACAAATAAAAGATCCCAAAAGAGCACAAATTAATAGATCCCAAAGAGGACAAATGAGAGATAAATAGAAAGAGCCAAAGAGGCCAAAAAAATCAAATAAAATAAATAAAAAAGAGAAAGAAAAAGGAAATAAAAAGAGAGAAGGGGCAACACTAATATTCCTTTTGAAAGATACACACTCGTGCTCCAAAGTAGTATTTGTACTTCATAAAGAGTTTCATATCATTCATGCATAACTATGTGGGGATCCTTGCACTATAGAATTTGGCTTGTATATTCCAATGATGAGCCTCCTCAAATGATCTCTAGGTCTTCTTGAGCAAGAAAGTTGGATGCACCCCCACTAGTTCCATGGAGAGCTTCCCATTATCATATGTGCATCCGTTGCATGGAAATCCCTACTCCTCACATCATATCTATCATTTGGATTTCTCTCACCTATGATTGTCGTCATTGATGTGAGCCTTTCACACCATTTTTGTCTTCCTTCCCCATCATTATTCTATTTGTCATCCTAAGTGCCAACTAACCTTGCTCGCGCTCATTCATTGCATGAGTGCTCAAAATCGAAAGGGAGAGGATCAGTTTGACTTGTACATGGAGAGTGGTTTGAGGACGAGTCATAAAAAGATTCCAAAGGAGACTATGTGTGAAGTTTTAGTAGATTGAGTTCTCAACAACTAATAGTATTTTTATGCTCTAAACCCATCTCCCACTTCTTGTACAAGGAACATCGATTGGAGACATTCGAGTCACGGACAGCGAGAGCTCTTGCACCTTTATGTTCTTACTTTGCTAGTTTCAATACTAGATATAGACTCTTGCTTGTTATTGTCTTGACTTGAATTGCATATCTTACCTGTTGTACTTTAAATTTCAAATGTTTTTTGGTATCTTGTAACCACAAAAATTATCTTTGTTGTTATTTACCTACTCGAGGACGAGCAGAAATTAAGCTTGGGGATGTTGGTACGTCCCAAACATATCTATTATTTCTGCTTTTTCCATGCTTATATTGGTGATATTGCTATGTGTTTTACTACACTTTCATACCTTTTACAACATATTTGGACTAATCTACTAACTCAGTGCCCCAGTGCCAGTTTCTGTCTGTTGTTGTCCGTGCATTGCAGGAAGATATCAAATATTAAAGTGCTCGGAAAATTCCAGAAAAATCATATAAAAAATAAGCGCGATAGAAAAATCCAGAAGGACGGAGGGGGCCAGAGGGGCCCCACCCCTTGACCAGGCGGGTCCCTAGCGTGGCCTAAGGTGGGGCCGCGCCACTTGGTCGCCTGGTACGGTGGGGCCCCCTGGTGCCCTCCTTTCGCATATATATCACTCCTGCCATTAAAACCCTCGAGATGACCACTGTTCCACTGTCGCCATGATTACGATCTCGGGATCGCCTGAAGACCTGTCCCGGCACCGTGCCGGAGGGAGGAGTCACCTCCGGGAGCTCCTCCATCACCATGATCGCCTCCCGGATGTGCCGTGAGTAGTCCCCCTTGGACCATGGGTCCATGATTAGTACCTAGATGATATCTTCTTTCCAATCTTGTGCCTCAATCTTTAGCCCTTGTGAGCTGCCCTACATGATCAAGGAACTTTTGTATTAGTTTCTGTGTTGCTATGATGTGTTTGCTGGGATCCGATAGATTATGAGATTATGTTCGGATTGTGATGAGTAATATATTTCATTTAGCTTTTATGTTTTAGTTCCTGAGTGTTCTTGCATGTTCTCCGTTGCTTTTTATTGCTTTGGCAGTAGTAGATAGAAACTCCAAGAGGGAGCGTTATGCATGATTGTGGGTTCATGCCCCCCGATGTCTAGCTTGAGTGACAGAAACATGAGACTAGGGGATGTGTTGGTGCCACCAGGGAGAAAACAGCGGTGCTTGTAACTGCGGTTGGAAGGATTTCTTACATTACGCATATAGAGTGTTAATGCAGTTGTCTGTTGCTTTGATCCTACAGTTTGGCTGGGGTTCGCAACTTAATACCAGTGAGATGTTCTGGATAGATATCTCAAGGTGGATGTTTAGTGAGTAGATGTTGATGAATAAGCGGTCTACTCGTTTTAGTGTAATGCCCATTCGATTGAATCTCTAGCTTTCTTGTAGCATAATTAGCATTGCGGTGCGTTTATAATTCTGTAAATTGCTCAACTGTAATTTATTCACCCATCATAGTTTTTTATCGTCTTTTGGGAGAGAGACATCACTAGTGAATGTCGTGGGACCCCGGTCCATATTTCCATCATAGTTTACAACGTTCACCTTTACGGCTTTTATTTCCTTTCCGTTGCAATCACCACTACTATTTCCCCTTTTTTGGTCGTTTGTAAACAACAAGACCGGAGAGATTGACAATCTCTCTGACTCGTTGGGAGCAAAGTTATTTGTTTCTGTGTGCAGGTCCACGTCAACTCAGTCTCCATACGACAAATTTCTGGCGCCGTTGACACCTACTTGTTGATCCTTGGAGTCCTATAGGAGACAAACCTTGGTATCTTCACCGAGGGAAATTCACCATTATCTACATCTCAACCTTCTACTTGGGGTAGCCAACAAGGAGCACTAACCAATGCTATCTATCGTCTTCGTGAGGAATAACCCGATCTTTTTTCCTTCTTCCTATCAATCGTCTTCGTGAGGAATACCCCCAGTGTCATGCTATAGTAATTACTTTTGTTAATGATAGATCCTTGTGATTAACCATGCCTTGCTCATCTTTGATTCAAATCCTATTCAGAATCCCCCTTGGTTGAAACTGAAAACAAAAGTGGAAATTATAGTTGAATAAAAATTTGTGCAACCATTTTTTATTAAATGCCTAAAAGTTAGTAGGTCATGATAAAATAGCAATGGGATTTGAATACAATATTTAAGTATTATAAAAAAATAAGAAAGCAGCTAAAGCAACCACATTTGATCATTTACTATTAAAAAATCCAAATGATTTTATTAAGCCACCAAAATTTTATTAGCGCTGCTATATTGTGTAGCAGTAGTATTAGAGCTAGTAATAACTTTTTATAAGATCTAATGTTGTCTAATTAAATATAGAAAGAAAAGAAAAATAGAAAAGAAAACAAAAAAGGAAAATGCTAACTAACGCCTAGGGCAAAGCCCATACAGGGCCCAGCCCATCCCCCTCCCCTGTTTTCTTCCACCTCCCATTGTAGTGGCGGGGAGGCCATGCCGGCCGAGGCCGCAACGTCGTTTCCATTGAACCCGGCCACCTCCTCGCCGCTATAGTGCGTCGGGGATGAATAAGACCCCCTCGGCACCCCACGAACCCTAGATCTTCCCGCTCCCATTTCCTGTCGCCTCCCTCACACCACGTTTCCGGCTGCACCGAGCCGCCGTTGCCGCCGCACGTGCGCCATCGCGACCAACTACGACGAGGAGACGCGCCACCTTGTCCTGGAGCCTCCCTATCGACTACATCGTCATCATGCGTGCTCAATCGGGGCCCTGGTTCAGGGAGGACGCCACCCCTTTACCTCTTCACCGGCACGGCCGCCGCCGCGCCGCGCCAAATATCTTGTCGTCGTCGTCCCCCCCCCCCCCCCCCCCGGCCTTCCCAAGCACAACATCGAGCTTGTGGTAAGCTCCCCTTCGCTCCCCAACTTCTCGCACTCGTTTTGCTGCTATGTGTCATGGTTACCGCCGAGCCCAGCTCCGGCCGCCGCCGCGTTTGTCCCTAGCCTATCCTGCACTCCCTTGGGGCGCATCCGATTGGATGTGGTCGTTGGCACGCCAGAGAACTTCCACCGACATCCCCTATGGTTTGAGGTGGCCGATCTGAGCATCCTATAGCACCTTCTGCTCGTCCTTCCAGCATTCACCAAGTTAATGGTAATTCCTCACCACCCATAAAGGAAGATGAAGCTCCGAGGGCCGCATGGTATCATCATCGTGTGCAGAGATTACAAGAAGTCCCTCGAGTGCTCGTCTGCTGGATCCAAGCTGGCCGAGTCGTTGGTCGTTGCCGAGGAGCGGCGTCAGATCGACCGGGTGGTGGCCGTGTCCCAAGCTCAGATCAAGGCACCTCTGCCGACTGGGAAGGCCAAGGGAGCTGATGACGAGACCCAGATCCAAGCTGCAAAGGACATCAAGAGGGTTTCTCTAGATCCCTCCGACCCCACCAAGTTTGTGGTGGATGGAGCCGGACTCGAGCTCGTCGAGTTCCTCCGTGAGAACCGGGACATCTTTGCATGGTCTCCACAGGACATGTCGGGTGTGCCGAGGGAACTCGTCGAGCACAAATTTTACATCCGGTCAGGCTCCAAGCCGGTCAAGCAGCCACTCCGACGCTTCTCGGATGACAAAAGAAGAGCAATCGGCGGAGATATCGCCAAGCTACTCGCAGCCGGCTTTATCATGGAGGTGTTCTACCCCGAGTGGTTAGCCAATCCAGTCCTTGTACTGAAGAAAAACAAGACCTGGCGCATGTGTATCGATTACACTTGCCTGAACAAGGCATGCCCCAAGGATCCTTTTGATGTGCCCCATATCAACCAAGTCATTGACTCTACGGCCGGCTACAAGCTTTTATCTTTTCTGTATGCTACTGATGGCTATCACCAGATCAAACTTGTTATTGAGGATCAAATAAAAACTACATTTATCACCCCTTTCGGGGCTTACTGCTATATCACCATGCCTTATGGTCTAAAAAATGGCGGCAAACTTACCAGCGCACCATGTAGCGTTGTGTCCGACCTCAGCTCAGTCGAAATATTTATGTGTATGTAGATGACATGGTGGTCAAATCGGTAAAGGGGAAAACACTGCTAGAAGACCTCATAGAAACATTTGCCATCCTACGCACTTACAAGAGCAAGCTCAATCCAGAAAAGTGCGTATTCGGCGTTCCAGCCGGCAAGCTGCTCCGTTTCCTTGTTTCTGAACGAGGGATCGAGTGCAACCCGGAGAAGATTGCGGCAATCGATCGGATGAGCAAGCCAAGAAACCTCAAGGACGTCCAGAAGTTCACTAGATTCTTGGCGTCACTCAGTCGGTTCCTTACTCGGCTGGGAGAACAGGAAATCTTGTTGTACCAGCTAATGAAGAAAATAGATAAGTTTACCTGGACCCCTCATGCGGATGAATCTTTCAAAGAGCTCAAGCGCATGCTCTCCACTGCTCCAGTGCTGGCTGCTCTGATTGAAAAAGAACCAATGATGTTATACATTGCAGCCACCAATCGCGTGGTCAGCATTGTGATGGTGGTCGAGCGTTCTGAAAATGAAAAGGCACAACCAATCCAGAGGCCAGTGTATTATGTCAGTGAAGTGTTATCATCCTCCAAGCAAAACTATCCTCACTATCAGAAGATGTGTTATGGTGTGTACTTGGCAGAAAAAAGGTTGAAACTATATTTCCAAGCGCATCCAATTACAGTCATCATCTCGGCACCACTGGAAGATATCATTGGAAACCGAGACGCATCTGGCCGAGTGGCAAAATGGTCCATTGAAATTGAAAATCACGGCATCAAATATGAGCCTCACACGTCAATCAAGTCTCAGGCACTGGCCTATTTCCTGGTGGACGGGGCTGAGACTCAATATGAGCCACTCTGTCCAAATTCGGATCACTGGCGGATGCACTTCGATGGCTCCAAGATGAAATCCGGCTTGGGAGACGGAATTGTCCTCACCTCTCCAAAGGGTGACAAGCTCATCTATATACTGCAAATCCATTTTGCTGCTTCCAACAATGTTGTCGGGTACAAAGCACTAGTCCACGGCGTCCGGCTGGCAAAGGAAATTGGAATTCGGCGGATCCTATGCTATGGTGACTCCAATCTGGTGGTGCAGCAGTGCACTAGCAATTGGGATGCAAAAGATGCAAACATGGCAAGCTACAGGTTCGTGGTTCAGCAGTTGTGTGGTTCCTTCGAGGGTTGTGAATTCCATCATCTGCCGAGAGCAGAGAATGATGCCGCAGACGCACTCTCCAAGCTAGGCTCCACCAGAAAATCCATACCAGCAGGCATTTCCCTAGAGCACATCAAGAATACATCCATAAAGCCTTCACCAGAATCAGAGTCCATCTTCATTCCGACCAACTTGGAGGATCCGAGTGAAAAAGAAGAAGAACATGCAAAAGTATACAGCCAGAAAGCGCGTTCGGCCGCACCAAGGGTTGCAGGTTACTACGAGCCAAAAGCACCAGGGATTGCCGACTGCGTTCCAGGGGTTGTTGTCGTCAGCTCGGGGACTGATGTGGTCATACATGAGGCGGCCGGATCCAACTCTGAAGTAGCAGTGGCACCTGAACCTACAAATGCATCCGTGCTGGTGGTAGTAACTGCACCATCCTGGGCGCAGCCCTTTCATGACTTTTTGGTGGATAGTACCCTCCCCCAAGACAAAGTAGAAGCTCGACAGATCCAGCGCCAATCTGGCGCATACACCATCATCAATAACGAGCTAGTCCACCGCAGTACAACTGGAGTCCTTCAACGCTGTGTCAAGCCGGAAAAGGGCATGGAACTACTGTGAGATATTAATCAAGGTGAGTGTGGCCATCAGCTACAACAATAGTGGGCAAGCCTTTTTTCCATGGTTTCTAGTGGCCAACAGCGCGGGTAGCATCGGAAGATTTGGTGAAGTATTGCAACGGTTGCCAATGTTTCAAGGCCAAGAGCCACCAACTATCCTCATCACTCAAAACCATCCCAATAACATGGTCATTTGCAGTTTGGGGATTGGACATGATAGGACCATTCAAGCCGGCCAAAGGCGGCATGACACACCTACTGGTCGCAGTCGGCAAGTTTACCAAGTGGATTGAAGCTCGGCCAATCAAGAAATTGGATGGGCCGACTGCAGTCAATTTTATAACATATATTGCAAGCCGGTATGGACTGCCGCACAACATCATCACTGACAACGACACTAATTTTGCAAAAGGGGCATTGGCACAATATGCATCCCAGCAAGGCATCCGGCTGGATGTGGCATTCGTCGCCCACCCATAGTCCAATGGTCAAGCAGAGCGATCAAACGACATCATCTTGTTAGGAATCAAGCCTCGATAGGTCGAGCCACTCAATGAGCACTCGGAGCATGATTGATGAGCTACCAGATGTGTTTTGGAGCTTGCGCACCACACCCAATCGTTCAACCGGATTCACTCCATTCTTCCTCGTATACGGAGCATAAGAAATCATCCCTTATGATATTGAGTTCGACTCACCCTGCTACGTCCTATACACGGAGGCTGAAGCCAAGGAAGCTAGAGAAAATGGTGTTGATCTGAAAGAAGAGGCTTGCCTGCTGGCTCTGTCCAGGTTAGCAATCTACCAGCAGAAGATGTGCTACTACCACAGCAAGAAGATCCGCCCCATCGCTTTTCGTGAGGGTGACTTGGTGCTCCTCCGAATTCAACAGTCGGCGGGCCAGCACTAGTTGTTCTCCCCTTGGGAAGGTCCATTCGTCATCAGCCGAGCGCTGAAGAAAACCGCATACTACCTCATCAACTACACGCAGTCGACCTGGCATAAGGACACTTCGGGAGTTGAAACAATGCGTGCTTGGAACGCCGAGCTATTATGTACGTTCTATAGTTGAACGGTACAAGTGTATTTTTATCCTCGCAATGTTTATCAGTAAAGGAATCATGTATCCATGAGATTGCATTCGATCATCTTTGACTACATGATTACTTAGAGCTATTTAGTTATTTTCAGTTGGGTCCCCGTAGTAGGCAAAAGCAGACTCGACGACTGATCGGTTGGTCCAGAAAGGTCTATCTTAAAATATAAGAAGAGTGGTAATTTTTGCCAAGCTCCTGTTCGATCTGGATGCAGACTCATGTCGGCTGTAATGTCGGGGAGAGCAGGGCAGATCAGAGCCGCCACTTGGAAATAAAAAATTTAGATAGATTAAGATTGGGCACAACTAGAAAAAGATGCATCCGACTACAACCAGGTCGATTGGTCAATAGTTTGCGAGGAGCAGTCGGCTTTTTCTTGCTCCCTATCTCTATGTCAAAAATGCCTAAAGCCCAGAAGTACGTACTTTATTCTTTCAAAAACCCACTCTTTAATCCAGCCACAGACCGCAGGTCAGCTGTCCGGCTGGCGATAGCACGCGGTTGCGAGAGAAGAAAAGTAAAGAAAAAGAGCAACATGTGGAAAACATAAAGATAGACTTGAAAAAGATTCAATACAGATAGCAAGCAAGCATACCTTACAAATACTTGGCCTACGACCGAATGTCACTTATTACATAAAAGCCACCCAATGGGTGCGCAATTTTTTTTAACAAATTTTGCAAAAGTAAATGTGCATCAAGCAGATATAACAAGGACTACTCAGGTAGTCGGAACGTCGGATGCAGCGTCCTCCCCAGATGGCGGCACAGTCGTTTCATGCTGAGCTGCAGCAAGATCTGGCTTCTGGGCGTCCACTTCCGACGGAGGATTCGTCGGGCGCGCCTGGGAGGTTGATGCATCCAATTGCAGGTTGTCCTTCTGGGCGGCAGCCATCTCTGAATGCTCGACCGAGCTGGCCGAGGACTCAACCTCCGCTCCCCTCCCAGCCATCTCTGATGGCTTCCTCCGCTCCCCTCCCCGCTCCTCTCTCTGCTTCTCCTGTGTCTCGCCCCTCCCTCCTCTCTCCGGCCGGCGAGATCTGCGGTGCGGCAGCTCCCCCTCCCCAGCTCTTGCGCCCCTCTCCATCTCCTTCCCTCGGTTCCTTTCCCCACCTCCTCCCCCCTACCCTGTGAAACCGCGGTGGTGTCGGATGGTGGTTCGGGCTCGGGGGCCGTGGTGGGTGTTACTTCTCGTGCTAACCGTTTCTGGGCTCTGGGTGATGGGGATTCGGATTCTGATGCTGAAGAGGTTGGTGCCTTGCCGGTGCAGATGCCGACTGCTGGTGGATGTGTGCGCAAGTCCGCTCCCGGTCGGAGATCTCGGTGGTCGCTGCTTCCTTGGGGGCCTGTGGAGCCTGGATGGAGGGTGCTTCGTCACCGGTGCCCGCGGGTTACTTGGTGTTGGGCTTACTTGGTGCATATCCTGGTCATGGCTTGTCACCTCCATCTTCCCCGCCCTCTCCGGTGTGGTCAGATCTCGGGTCGTCGGGTGTGGAGGCGGCGGCGGATTCGTAAACCCTAACTGTTGCTTCGAATGCTGCCGTGGGCAGTGGGCCTAGTGGGCCTGCCCTCCCTCCTGATAACATGCCGGCCTTTTTTTTTCTCGGATGATTTTCCCCCGTTAGTGGGCCGGAGGGTGTGTGTTGTCCCACCTCCTATCTTGGATCCGCCTCGGCCTCTTGTGACCCCTGTCCCAGCCCGGCCTTCTTTGAGTGGTTATTTATGGGTTCACCGGGGATGCAGCGACGCCTCGCTAGGATTTCCTACTGCCCCTCGTGACTTGCGGCGCCACTTCTCCTTCCTCCCTCCTCCTCGCCGCATCTGTCGTGCTCCTCCTCCCCCTCCTCCTCTTGGCTGCCCTTTCGCTTTCGCGGTTGCTATGTCGTCTTCTCGTCCGCCTTCCTCCGAGCGAGCGGCCTCTGATGGCTTGCCCCCGTCCAAAGGTGGAGGTGGATCTGGAGGGAACGCGGCCTCGGTGGACGAGGAGGGGCTGTCCATGGAGGCTTCTCTCCGTGCGAGGCTGGAGAAGGAGAAGGCTTCCAAGGCTGCCTCGCCTGTTGCCGGTGATGGTTGGGGCCTTCCTCCCTCCCCTGGGTTGGATGCTTGGGAAGAGGCCGCTGCGGCGGCTCGTCCCAGATCTGGGCCGGTGGGGGATGGTTCGGGTGCTGCTCCGCCTGCCCCTCTCTGTGCTCCGCCCCCTCCCGGCCCTGCGGTGGGATCGCAGCGCCGTGGAGGTGGCCCGCCCGGGTTCCAAGGTCAGGCTCGCTTCGGATCTAGGAAGCAGGGTTCCTTCTACAATAACAACCACAAGCGCAAGTTTCAGGAGCGTAATGGCAACGCTGGTGCTGGGTTTGGTGATGGTATTCTCCCGCCTCCTCCGGGCTTTGTTGCGGGTGCGCAGGCGCACGGGTCTTCTTCTCAGGGGGCCAGCAAAGTGCCTGCTGGCCCGCTGATCTACTTCGCCTGCCATCGCCCTGACCATTTCCAGGCGCAGTGCAAATCCCCCCCCCCCCCCGTTCTGTTTGATCTGCCGTCAAGATGGCCATCTGACTGCTGAGTGCACTTCGCGCTACCCGCCCCCGGTGATCAAGCACTATGGCAGAGGTCTGTCGGTCTGTGATTTCTATGGCCTGGAAGGAGGTAATGGGGTGGTGGTGCCGGCCCCTAAGGTTCAAAACGCGGCGGTGATCTCGGTGTCTGATGTGAGTACCCCTCTGGAATGGATTGCGGAGGAGTTGCGCGAGTGGGGTGCGCATGACTGGGATTGGCAACTTGAGAGGCTGTCCTCCTCGGAATTTGGTGTGGTGTTTCCCTCAAAAGAGAGTCTCAGAATGGTTTCCAAGAGTGCATCTTTCACCCTCCCGATCCATCAACTGGCTATCTCGGTCAAGGAGGCGGTGGACGTGGATCGCTCCTGTGGGTCTCTGGTGGAGATTTGGGTTCTGCTTGAAGACGTCCCTCCTGAACTTCGTTTCGTGCCTGGTGTCCTTGCTTTTTCGGAGCTGGTTGGCAAGCCTATTGCGGTCGACGAGGAGTCCCTGAGCCGCTGTGGCCCGATTCGGGTCTCGTTTTGGGTCAAGGATCCCAAGCTTGTGCAAGGGTCTGTGGTGTTCGTCCCGGAGCTCAAGGCTTATCGCATCAAGGTCCGGGTTGAGGGCGCCCCCGACGTCAGGTGCGTCCCCCTCCTCCCCCTTCTCACCCTTCTGAGCAGTTTGTTGATGGTTTCGATGAGGATAGTGCTGGGAGTGAACCTAGTGGGCCGCCGTTCTCTGTCCGTGAGTGGGATGCGCTTGGTCCTAGAATCCAAAGGTTGTACCCTAACCGCGCTCCGGTCCCGGGATTGGAGGAATCCGCTCCTACCCCAGCCCCTGTTCTGTCCCCTCCTGTGTCTGTGGATGATGCTTCCCATGGTTCCGCGGTCTGCTCTAATCGTCATGATCGCCATTTGCCTCCCTCCTTGTCGGATATTGTGGATTCCCCGGAGCTCGAAGAGGATTCCATGGATGAGGTTCCTCCCTCCCGCAAGCGCACCACGGTTCGTTAATCGTCTGCGCGGGCCAAGGCTTGGTTGTCCCAGGAGGCGGCGTCCCAGGCGCCTGTGTCTGGGATCTGCCGCAATCTCGAGTGGGATTTGGGTGCGGAGGTGGCGGGCTTGGAGGCGTCGCCGTCTGTTTCCTCTCACAACATCAAGACACCCATGTCTACAGCTCGCAAGAGCAGGCGCAATACGGACGCTGGGATCTCGGTGGTGGATTGGGCGTCTAAGCGGGCGGCAGCGCGGGACATCCCTACGATAGGTACGATCCTTAGAGTGGATTCCCCTGTCTCCTCTCCTGTCCGAACTGTGATGTCTTCCTTGCCTAACTCTCACTTTCTTTCGGTTGCGGCTGATTCTGGGATTGTGTTGGGTAATGAGGATTGCTCTCCTTCTGCTATGTTGTCTATTTTACGGTCTAATGAACGTGCCCAAGCGGCCATTGCTAGGGCCAAGGAAGCTCCTGCCTTGCCGAATTCTTCTGTGCCTGTTTATCCCGCCCCCCTCGATGTACCCCTCCTGTTGTGACTCCTTGCGAGCTGGGTAGTGGCCCTACTCGCGGTAAAAGCCGAGGTTGGTCTAGAAAATCTAAATTTGTTCCTTGCCCTGTTGCTAGCAGGTCAAGCCTTCGCATTAAGAATCTTTCCAAATGAGAGCCCTCATTTGGAACATTCGTGGTTTCGGTGTTAGGGGACGCCGATACCAATTACGTGACTTCCTCCGTCTCCATTCTCTTGATTTGATTTGTCTCCAAGAAACGAAAAAGGAATCCTTCTCATCTCCTCAACTTGATGCTATAGGTGGATCGGGGCGGTTCTTGTGGAATTGGCTTTCCTCGATTGGTTCTGCGGGCGGTATTCTGGTTGGGGCTGCGGTTGATGTGTTCGATGTCGGTCCAGTTATGGTAGGTTGCTTCTTCTTGAGTGTGGTGCTTAAATCGCTTGAGTCCGGAGTTTCTTGGGAACTCATTGTGGTGAACGGGCCGTCTGATCATTCTCGTACTACTGATTTTTTGTCGGAGCTGTCCAATAAGTTGCCGGGCTCTACTCTTCCTGTTGTTCTTGCTGGGGATTTTAATTTGCTTCGTGCTCCTTTTGAGAAAAGTTCGTCGCAGTTTTTCTGGGCACGGGCTGCCTTGTTTAACAAGTTCATTGATGATGAGGCTTTGCGCGAGATTCCACGAGTTGGTGCTCGCTTCACGTGGTCTAATAATCAGGTTTCCCCCATCCGGTCGGTGCTGGATCGGGTGCTTGTTTCCCCGGCTTGGGACGTTCTTTTTCCTATGGTTTCACTCATATCTCTTCCCCATGTTGGTTCTGATCATTCGCCTCTCCTCTTGTTTTCGGAGGTCCGGTTGGTGCCGCCCTCCCGTTAGTTTCGTTTTGACTCGTCGTGGTTACTTATTGATGGGTTTCAGCAGCTCCTTAGTGATAAGATTCTGGCTTTGTTTGCTGGTGGGCACCGTTCTTTTGGACCTTTGGATGACTGGAAATCTTGATCGCAACGGTTGCGGCAATTTCTACGTGGTTGGTCGGCGAATAGGGCTGCGGAGTCCAATCGTGCGAAGAGGGAGTTGTTTTCCCGGATTGAGGCTTTGGATGTGATCGCGGATTCGGTTGGGCTGGATGCCCCGGCCTGGGAAAAGCGGTATGAGCTGGATGCTAATCTCATGGACCTTCACAAGGCTGAGGAGGAATTTTGGCGCCAACGTGGGCGGATTTCTTGGACCGTCAAAGGGGATCGGCTGACGGCATATTTCATTGCTATTTCCAATGGTAGGAGACGTCGTTGCAAGATAGTGCGGCTTGAAATCGACGGCGTCTTGGTGGATGACCCTAGTGTGATTAATGCTCACATCTTTTCCTTTTTTGCTTCCCTCCTTGTGGCGAGACCAATTGTTGCGGTCTCCATCTCCCCTGATCTGTGGAATGCCTCCCCTATTATCTCGTCGGAGGATAATTTATCCCTCACGCTTCCCCTCTCATGTGAGGAGATTGATTTGGCAGTTAGCTCGTCCAATGCTAATTCGACTCCCGGTCCGGACGGTTTCTCTAATGCTTTCTTCCAAAGGTTCTGGCCAGTCTTGAAACACCTGGTTTATGCGATCATTCAAGGTTTCTGTCTGGGCACGGTGGACATATCTCGCCTTAATTATGCGGTGCTTTCCCTTATCCCTAAAGTTAAGGGTGCGGAGTCTATCAAGCAATTTCTCCCCATTGCTTTGATCAATAATATTGCCAAGTTCCCTGCCAAGGATTTTGTCGCTAGATTGTCCTCGATTGCGCATAAAGCTATCTCTCCCTCTCAGTCTGCTTTCATTAAGGGTCGTTTCATCCTTGATGGTATCCTCTCCTTGCATGAGATTGTTCACGATTTGAAGCGTCGTAAGTGCAATGCGATCATTCTCAAGCTGGATTTTGAAAAGGCTTACGATTCTGTGTGCTGGCCGTTTTTGCGTACTGTTCTACTGGCCCGTGGCTTTGATGCGGCCTATGTGCATCGTATCCTCCAGCTTGTTGGTGGGGGTCACACGGCGGTGTCGATTAATGGACAGCCCACCAAATTTTTCCCTAATGGTAGAGGGCTGCGTCAGGGTGATCCCATCTCTCCCCTGCTTTTCAACTTTGTGGCTGATGCTTTCTCGTGTATCCTGTCTAAGGCAGCGGCATCTTCGCATATTTCTCCGGTGGCCTCTCACCTCATCCTCTTTGGTGTGACTCATCTGCAGTACGCTGATGATACTATTATTATGGTGGAAAACTCGGATCTGGGCATTGTTAACCTCAAATTTATCCTCCTCTTCTTTGAAGCGATGTCGGGCCTCAAAATTAATTTTTCTAAGAGTGAGCTTATTCCGGTTGGATGCTCCCAGACTGAGGCCCGTCGCGTTGCTGATTTGTTGAACTGTCAGCTGGGGGCCTTTCCTTTCAAATACTTGGGTGTGCCCATTTCCCCCTCTTGTGTCACTTCTAAAGATCTTGCACATGTGGTGCACAAAGTTGGCAATCGTGTGATGCCTTGGAGAGGTCGGCACCATTCTCAGGTTGCGAAGCTCTGTCTTATTAATGCTTGTCTCACCTCTCTTCCCATGTATACCATGGGGTTCTATCACCTCCCAGCTATTTCTCACGAGGGTATGGATAAGCACAGGAGTAACTTTTACTGGAATTCGTCCGACAATAAGAAGAAGTATTGCATGGTTAAGTGGAACATTCTGTGTCGACCTAAGACGTCTGGTGGTCTAGGTATCCTTAACACTAAGACTATGAATGTCTGCCTGATGGTTAAGTGGTGGTGGAAGATTTGTGTTGCGTTAGTGGAGCCGGCACCCAAACCTCTGTGCTTTTCCTTACTCAAAGGAAAGTACTTCCCATCCTCTTCTCCTCTTCTGGCTTCTTCCAATCATGGGTCCCATTTTTGGCGCTCTATCTGTAAGGTGCGTGATGTTTTCTGCACCCACGTCAAGTTTTCTGTCCACAATGGTAAATATGTCCGCTTTTGGCGTGATTTGTGGCATCCTGAAGGGAGACTGGAGATTCTTTTCCCAGTTCTCTTCTCGTATTGCCCTTGGGCTGATATTTCGGTGGCTGCCCTCGCGAATAAGTTTTGGGATTTTGAGTTTCGTCGAACTCTCTCCCCGGATGAGCTGAGTGATTGGCATCGTCTCGTGGGCATGCTTCCTTTGCTCTCTGAGGGTGAGGATGTGGTTGTTTGGTCACTTGCCTCATCGGGAAAGTTTAGTGTCAAATCGTTGTACGCGGTCTTAATTGGTGGATCTCGTTCGCCCCGGTTCGCTCCAATTTGGAGGGCTAGGGTACCACCTAAGATTAAGGTGTTCCTTTGGCAAGATTTTCGTGGTAAGTTGCCTGCCTCGGATGAAATCCGTAAATGCAATGGCTCGGCGTCGACTGATTGCTCCCTCTGCTTGGCTCCGGGATCTACTGAACACATTTTTTTCGGTGTCACTTGGCCTCCTTTTACTGGAGCTGTGCTCGGTCCTGGCTGGGTAATGCCTGGTGTCCTAACTCCTTTCGAGATGTTCGTGTCTTGGCTAGATCTTTTAAGGGATCCTCGCTTCGTTTGTTTTGGGTGGTGTTTGCTGCTTCCTGTTGGATTCTTTGGACCACGCGTAATAAATTCACAATTGAAAAGGCATTCCCTAGATGCCCTGTCGATTGCTTATTCCGTTTGGCTGCTGTGTTACAAAGTTGGATGCCTCTGATTAAGGAAGCTGACAAGGAGGACCTGAAGACCTGGATTTCTCGAATTAAGGATGTTGCCAAGCCCTTACTTCTGGTGATGGCGTCGGCGAGCTAATCGCAAGTCTCTGGTCGCCTTGCAAGTTTAGGCGCTTTTTTCTTTCCCCTGTGTCTTCGCAACTTGGTTTATTTTGCCCTGCGTGGCATCCTAGTGGCAAGTGTGCCGTCGTTCGTGTCTACTCTGGTGGCTGTATTGTACTCTCCCCCTGCCTTTTGGCTTTATTTATAAAGTCGGGACTATTCTTTGCTTAAAAAAAAGGACTCAACCAGATCAGATTCATGGTAGTGTCCTTCAGACGACGAGGAGTTAACTCCCTCAGGCGACCGAGCTGGGTTGGCACTTCTGTAATCATATGAGCACATGTTGTTCTGCAGCTCACTCATAGTGGCCGCAGGAAGCTCTGCACCTTCGGCATCAACAAGAGGAATATAACGGAGGGGGTCAATCCAGCTGCTTATGTCCGCTGCGTGGTCTTGGATATCCTTCCAGGGCGCGCGCACGTCAGACTCGGAGTTGGCACGGACAACTTCCAGCAGGCTAAGGTCTAGTCCGGGATACCAATTGATCGCCACGGTAAGAGCCATCTGGACTCCGATAAAGCGCGGACTCGCCAAGGGGCGGCAGCCAGCATGGCGGTCACCTGCTCCGTGGTGTCGGGCGTGCTCGGCACCTGCGCAGCCGGCCAAAGGAGGCGATTGAGCTTTAGCACTCCTGTCTTGAAGGCGCACAGCACGCCCTTTACCAAGGGCATGCGCACGTGGCAAGGATGATTTCGTCTGAGGTCCAGGGAGCCACTTCATCAACTTCAGCTCCATCTACTCGGCAGGCTTGCCAAGGTTCCCAGACGGCCTTCTCAGCAAGATCCTGGGTTTTGGGCCAAGATTCTAACGACAAGAAGCAAAAAACACAAGCAGTTGAGAAATTAGGCGAGACACCGGTTGCGAAGAGGAAAGCTGACAGCCAGCAATGAAAGAGCAGTCGGAGGAGAATCATGAGCTCACAAGTGATCAGGTCGTCAAGCTCATGCATGCCGACAAGCAGCACGTCGGCCCGCGTCTTCAGGTTTGTCATCTCCCGTTGGTGGTTGGCAGTGGCGTCCTCAAGTTTTTTCACGACAGTATCCCGCTCCACCTGCAACCCTTCTCCACCTCCGTCCGAGCTTGGACCAGCATGTACAGATCCTTCTGATGAGTGACCCTTAGGTCGAAGATCTCCTGGGTCAGCTTACCAATACGGCTGATCAGCTCGGTCTCCACAACCTGCAGCCGATCGCGCTCCTTAGCATTTTCTTCGCGCTGGGCAGTCTGCTCACCCAGCTGACTCTCCAGCTCGGCCAGCCGTTTTTGTAGAGTGGTTACTTTGGGCAATGTGCCTGCGGCAGCTGAAAATCGCATAAGAAAAGAGGTCCAAGAATTGAGCAAGAGAAAATAGTGAGAAAATATTACCTTTCAGCGAAGCCAGCTCGACGGCTTGAGAATCGAACCGAAGTTTCAGGTCCGCAAAGGCCTGCTACCCGACCGATTAGGCTACGAGCAGTCGGTCAAAGACTTCTTCCGTCCGTCGAGTGATGGACTGCAAAGAGAAGAAAATTTATAAGTGAAAGGCAAGAGAAGATCGGAGCCGATTGCAAGAAATCGACCCAAATCTAGAGGACTATACCCAGTGGGTGCACTAGCGCGCCCTCACGAGAGAAGATACTTACTGCAGCGGAGAGGTCGGTGTTGGCAAGCTGGCTCAGTGCGTTCCGCGCAAAATCCTTGCCCAAGTCATGGATCGAAGACACTCGGCCTCAAGTAGCAGCCACAGAGGTGTCGACGTCGCCATTCTCGGCAAGTTGAGCATTGTCGTTGTCCGCATCGGGAAAATCCTGGAGGAATCGCTCAACCAAAGGAAGCTTGGGAACGGGCGTCGGTGTTCGCAGCACCAAGGCGCTAGCAGGCACTGAGCTGCCAGTTGCAGGTGAAGGGCAAGTCGCAGTCGATCGGGTCACCACCGGGGCAGCTGGAGGACCACTCGGCACCACCGGAGTGGCGCCGGGCTGTTCATGCGCGGCATCGCAAGCTCGGACGGAGCTGGGCTCAGCAGCAACTGATGTCACGAGAGTTTACTTCTCGCCCCTCGTTGGTTTACCCAAAGTGGAAGGTTGAGATGTAGCGTAGCGGGAATTTCCCTTAGCGAAGATGCTAAGGTCTAAGTGTCGAACCAATAGGACTCCAAGATCGACAAGTAGGTGGTTCGGCAAGTGATGCGTTGTTGATAATCACTTGCTTCTCCTGGACCTGCACACACAACAGATAGCTTTGCTCCCAACGAGTACAGAGAGGTTGTCAATCCCTCCGGCTTTGTTGTTTACAAAGGATAAAACGCACGTGATGATAATGATAGCAATGGAAAAGTAAATAAAGCAGTAAATTGATAGCGGGTGTAAACAGTATTGGAAATATGGACCGGGGTCCTATGATGTTCACTAGTGATGTCTCTCCCAAAAGACGATAAAATAGCCATGCGATGTAAACAAATTACAGTTGGGCAATTGACAGGATTATGTGCGCAAACCAATGCTAACTATGCTACAAAGAAAGGAAGAGGCTCAAAAGCTCGGGCGGTACGCCAAATCAAGTAGACCGAAATCCATCTGCATCTACCTACTAATCATCCACCTTGAGATATCTATCCAGAACATCTCGTTGGTATTAAGTTGCGAATCCCACCCAAAGTGTAAACTCAAAGCAACGGACAACTGCATTAAAGAACTTTGCGTAAAGTAAACAATCCTTGCACCCGCAAGTACAAGCACCGTTGTTTTCTCCCTTGTGGAAACAGCACATCCCCTATACTCATGTTTCTGTCACTCAAGCTAGTCATCGAGGGGCATGAACCCACAATCATGCATAACGCTCCCTCTTGGAGTCACTACCTACTACTTGGCCAAAGCAATAAACAGCAACGGAGAACATGCAAGAATTACTCTAGAACATAAATATAAAAGAGGAGAATCAAATATATTACTCAAACACAATCTGAACATAATCTCATAATCCATCGGATCCCAGCAAACTCAGCATAGCAACAGCAGAAATATTACATATGTGCCTCGATCATGTAGGGAAGCTCACGAGGTCTAATCCATGAAGAACAAAGAGGGGAGGAGAACATCACATAGCTACTGATCATAGACCCATGGTCCAAGGTGGACTACTCACGGTTCATCCAGAAAGCAACCATGGTGGTGGAGAAGCTCCCGGAGGTGGTTCCTCCCTCCGGCAGGGTGCCGGGAAGAGGTCTTCTGGTGCTCCCGATCTTGGAAGCGCGGCGGCGGCGGAACAGAGAAGAGATCGCGAAAAAGGGTTCCCGTCACGGGGGTGTCACGTCACGAGGAATATATGGGCGAAGGGGGGCAGCCAGGGGGGCCACCAGGGGTCCAGACGGCCCCCTGGCGCGGCCCCACCCTAGGGCGCGCCGGGAGGTCGCCTGGGGCCCTGGTGGGTCCTCTCTGCCCCCCCCCCCCTCGGTGTTCTCGAAGCTTCTGTATCGCTGATTTTTTACTGGATTTTTCCCAAATTTTTGGAGCACTTTTAATATGGGGGAAACCTGAAATAGAAAACAGCAGAAAACAGAAACTGGCGCTGGGGTCCACTGAGTTAATAGGTTAGTCCAAATATGATCAAAAGTGTATGGAAGTTCATCAATATCATAACAATATCACACAAAAGAGGCATGGAGCAAGCAGAAATTATAGATACGTTTTGGACGTATCAACATTCCCAAGCTTATTTCCTGCTCGTCCTCGAGTAGGTAAATGATAAAAGCATAATTTCTGTGGTGACATGCTACCAATCATATAATAACTTTTAAGTAAAGCAATCAAGGCATGTAATCCAATTCAATTCATAACAGGCAAGAGTCTATATTTAGCGTTGAAACAAGCAACATAAGAACATAAAGGTGCAAGAGCTCTCGTTGTCCGTGACTCGAATGTCTCCAAATGGTGTTTGCGCGCAAGAAAAGGGGATAGGGATATACAAGAAAAGGTATTTTTGTGTTGAGAACTCAATCTACTAAAGTTTCACACTTGGTCTTCTTTGGAATCTTATCTTGACTCATCCCCAGACCACTAGCCAGGTACAAGTCAAAATGCTCCACTCCTTTTCGACATTTTGAGCACTAATGCAATGGATGAGCATAAGTAAGAAAGTTGACACTTAGGATGGTAAAGAGAGAATATGGTGGAGGAGGAAGACAAAAAGGGTGTGAAAGGCTCACATCAATGAGGATAATCATAGGCGAGAGAGAGCCAAATGATAGATATGATGTGAGGAGTAAGGATTGTCATGCAACGGATGCACATATGAGCTAAGGTAAGCTCTCCAATGGAACTAGTGGGGGTGCATCCAACATGCTTGCTCAAGAAGACCTAGAGCTCATTTGAGGAGGCTCATCATTGGAATATACAAGCCAAGTTCTATAGTGTGAAGGTCCCCACATAGCTATATGAATAAATGATAATCTCTATGGAGTACAAGATATAAGAGGGAGTACGAGTGTGGATTTCTCAAAAGGAATAGTAGTGTGCCCCCTTCTCTCTTTTTATTTATTTTTCTCTTTTTTTCTATTTTTTTGTATTTTTTTGGGTGGCCTCAATGGCTCTTTCTATTTCTCTCATTTGTCCTCCTTGGGATCTTTTAATTTGTCCACTTTGGGATCTTTTCCTCACTTTAGGGGCAACTCTCTATATATTACAAAAAGTATAGAAGATCTTTCACACTTTACAAAAGTACTCAAATCATAAAGAAAATGTAACTATCATGATGTATGCAAATGTATGCCTCTGCCAGTGTAGCGGGGTATGCAATGATACTAGCGCATCATGTAGCAATGATTAGGGCAAGGCCCGACTAACATGCGGCTCATCGATCAAGCAAGTAGCATGTATGACATGAAGATCAAGTCATGAGAAGATGGATGTTGCATGGCAATATATCTCAGAAAGGCTATGGAAATGCCTTGGTAGGTAGGTATGGTGGCTGTTTTGAGGAAGGATATAAGGAGGTTTATGATGACAGAGCGTATCATGCCAAGGATTTGGATGTACCGGCGAAGGTGTACGCCAACTCTCGGAGTGAGAAGAAAGCAATGCACGGCACAGGAGAGGCTAGAAAAATATGGGAAGGTGGAAGTGTCAACTTTCGAATACTCACATTAGTCTGAAGAACTCATGCACTTATTATCGGTAACTCTTAATCTAATAAGGAGGTTCCACAAAGAGACAAGTACCCCGAGGAGGAGTGTATGGGGGTTTGGTTATCCTTGAGCATCCTCGACTCATGGTACGTGAGTGTACTCTAATATTCGGTCCCTCCGAAGAGTAGTGATCCATCTAGTAGCTAGAGTTCTCAACTAATTTTTAAGTTTTGAAAATAAACACGGATTGCCCAAAATACGACATCTATCACTAATAGTCTAAAGCCCTTGACACCAAAATTCCAAACATTACTCCAAACAATACCTCAAAACTATTGCAAGTTACTACTACAAAAGAATAGCAACCTCAATTACCTACTTCAAGTCAAGACACAAAACTCAGTGCAACAGGCAAACTCTCTAAACAAGATAAACATGAAAACTCAAGAAAGTTCCATCAAAAAACTAAACAAAAGCTCTTTAAAAAGATAAGCATGAAAACTAAGAGCTAAACATGACAGTAGCTATAAAAAAGATAAAGAACACACACAGCAAAGATAAGCATGAAAAATCCTATGTTGTGTTCTAAATTTTTAAAGTGGAGCGTGTTTCTCTCCCACACAAAGAAACTTGGGTTCTAACTTGTTATGAACAGATAGCAAAGCTAAAGAAAACTAAAAATAAAATCTAAGAGCGAGACGCTTCAAGCATAGCACATAACGCATGAAGTGATAAAAATATAGTGAAACGAGAGACGAACTGATAATTGTTGATGGAGAAGGGGATGCACGGGGGCATCCCCAAGCTTAGACGCTTGAGTCTCCTTGAATATTTCTTGGGTATGCATGGGGACATCCCCAAGCTTGAGCGCTTGACACTCCTGAATCTTCTTTCATCATCTTCCCTCGCACACTTGAAAACTCCCTTCATACATAACTCATCATAATCTGATTAGCGAGGTTAGTACCCATAATAAAATATATTTTTTCTGTACTAGAAATAAAGATATTCTTGCAGAGCTACTGATTCTCAAGATTTCCAAAAAGTTTTTGCAAAAAAAAGCAAGCTTAAGGTTTGCAAAACGAAGAAGAGGCAAAGCAGGACAGAATCTGTGAAAAACAGACCAGCAGGTGGTAAAAAAAAATTTAGGGATACTTCTGCAACTCAAATAAAAAAACTCAGAACATACGAAAGTAAAGTAATTGTATAGAGCACACTGTGTAAAAATTTCAGCTCAAAAAGATGAACTGGGATTTTTCTGTGATTTTTCTAGTCACGAGGACAAAATCTGTTTTCTGGACAGCATGTCACAGCTTTCACTTCCCTTGTCATATGAGGCTATAAATGGCACAAAGCTTGAAAAGTAAAGATACAATGATGTTGATACAGTAGTAACAATCATCAAGACCACTAAAAACAGAAGAAAAACAAAAATGAAATCCTAAATTCGTTGCGGGCTACCTCCTGGAAACGCTTCTTTAAAGCCATTAGCTAGGCTTAATGCAAATAGATCAAGTCTTTTCAAGAAAATAACTAGCCCGTGTGACGGACTCAAAAGGCAACTTAATCTTTTTCCTAGGGAAGTGTTCCATCCCCTTCTTGAGAGAGAATTGGAATTTTATAATCCCTTCTTTCATATCAATAATAGCATCCACGGTGCGAAGAAAAGGACGTCCCAAAATAATTGGACAAGAAGGTTCACATTCAATGTCCATAATAGTAAAATCAACGGGAACATAATTGTCATTGAAAATGATAAGAAAATCTTCCCCAAAGGTTTCTTTACGGAAGAATCGACAAGACGAACACCAAAAGAACAAGGATCAAAAGATTTCAATTCAAATATATCATACATTCTTTTGGGCATAACGGAGGTACTAGCTCCAACATCACATAAAGCATAGCAAGAAAAGTTATTCAACTTAATTTTAATCATAGGATCCCAACCATCTTCTAGCTTTCTAGGTATGGAGGCTTCTACCCTAAGCTTCTCCTCCCTAGATTTTAATGAGAGCATTAGTGATATGCTCCGTGAAGGAGAGATTAAGTGTGCTAGTGTGGGGGTCTCTAGACATCTTGTGAAGGAAACGAATAACTTAAGAAAGGGTGCAATTATCAAAATCCAGGTCACTACTATCAAGTAAAATGGTAGTGGTGTCCTTTAGGCTCACTTGTTTGGTAGCTTCCATAGTCATAGGAATTTCTTCTTCTACGGTTGAGGACATAACATCACCATTAATAGGTCCTATGGGACTAGGGGTTCATTGGGTGCTAAGAGTTTGGATATCCTCAACCACTTGGATAGTAGCAATGGTATGGTGTGTAGGAAGGCTCTTAATTCTATCTTCTTCCTCCTTTTCTCTAGCCCATCTTTCTTTGAGTTTAGCCATCATCCTAATGTTTTCATTAATTTGCACTTGGATGGCATTCATAGGAGTGACCTTCCTCTCCTCAAGAGGAGAAGTTCTAATTTTAAGAAATTCTACTTCATGGGCTAAATTGTCTACCTTCGACGAGAGATTATCTAATTTGTCTAGTTTTTCCTTTATACTCTTGTTGAAGGCTTTTTGGGTAGTAATAAAGTCTTTAAGCATACTCTCTAATTCAGAAGTGGAGTTTTTGGTGATAGGATAAGTGTTGTTGTTCCCATAGTTGGAGGGGAACGATCTAGGGTTGCTACCAAAATTACTCCTATAAGCATTGTTATTGAAGTTGTTTCTAGAGATAAAGTTCACATCTACTTGATCTTGAGCAATCAAAGAATTTAAAGGAACATCATGAGGATCAATAGGAGATTGCTTGGTAAGTAGAGACATAATCAAGTCAACTTTTTCATTTAGGGATAAGATCTCCTCGACAGAGTTTACCTTCCTACCTGTTGGAGATCTTTCGGTGTGCCATTGGGAATAGTTGGTCATCATCTCATCGAGAAGTTTTGTAGCAGCTCCCAGTGTAGTTAACATAAAGGTTCCTCCCGCGGCCCAATCTAACAAGTTCCGCGAGGTAAAGTTCAAGCCTGCATAAATAGTTTGGATAACCATCCAAGTAGTCAAACCATGCGTAGGGCAATTCTTAACAAGAGATTTCATGCGTTCCCAAGCTTGGGCAACGTGTTCATTATCCAATTGCTTAAAATTCATAATATAACTCCTCAATTGGATAATCTTAGCAGGGGGTAGTACTTCCAATAAAATCATCCTTGCACTTACCCCAAGAATCTATGCTATTCCTAGGCAAGGATTGAAACCAGATTTTAGCTCCTCCTCTCAAGGAGAAAGGAAAAATCTTAAGCTTAACAATATCACCATCTACTTCTTTGTACTTTTGCATATCACAGAGCTCAATAAACTTATTTAAGTGCAAAGCAATATCATCTCCAGCACCGGAGAATTGATTTTTCATAACAAGGTTCAGCAAAGCACGTTTAATCTCATAAGAAGGTCATGAAGTAGCAGGTGTAGCAATAGGAGTGTAGATAAAGTCACTGTTGTTGTGACTAGTGAATTCACACAACTTGGTGTTCTCGGAGGAACCCATAGTAGCAGCAAGCAAGATAACTATTTTTTTGATTTTTGATAAGAGACACTAAAGCAAAAAACTGAAAGGTAAACTAGCAAGACTAAAAAGCAAAGATAAAAGATAGTGTGCAACTCCCCTATCTTTAAGAGTGGAGTCCCCAGCAACGGCGCCAGAAATTGCTTTGATGTCACGAGAGTGTACTTCTCGCCCCTCGTTGGTTTACCCAAAGTGGAAGGTTGAGATGTAGCGTAGCGGCAATTTACCTTAGCGAAGATGCTAAGGTTTAAGTGTCGAACCAATAGGATTCCAAGATCGACAAGTAGGTGGTTCGGCAAGTGATGCGCCGTTGATAATCACTTGCTTCTCCTACACCTGCACACACAACAGATAGCTTTGCTCCCAACGAGTATAGAGAGGTTGTCAATCCCTCCGGCCTTGTTGTTTATAAAGGATAAAACGCACGGGATAATAATAATAGCAATGGAAAAGTAAATAAAGCAGTAAATTGACAGTGGGTGAAAACAATATTGGAAATATGGACCGGGGTCCTATTATGTTCACTAGTGATGTCTCTCTCCCAAATTACGATAAAATAGCCATGCGAGGTAAACAAATTACAGCTAGGCAATTTACAGGATTATGTGTGCAAACCAATGCTAACTATGCTACAAAGAAAGAAGAGGCTCAAAAGCTCGGGCGGTACGCCAAATCAAGTAGACCGAAATCCATCTGCATCTACCTACTAATCATCCACCTTGAGATATCTATCCAGAATATCTCGCTGGTATTAAGTTGTGAATCCCACCAAAAGTGTAAACTCAAAGCAACGGACAACTGCATTAAAGAACTTTGCATAAAGTAAACAATCCTTGCACCCGCAAGTACAAGCACCGTTGTTTTCTCCCTTGTGGCAACAACACATCCCCTAGACTCATGTTTCTGTCAATCAAGCTAGTCATCGGGGGGCATGAACCCACAATCATGCATAACGCTCCCTCTTGGAGTCACTACCTACTACTTGGCTGTAACACCCTTTGTTTCTGTAACAGTAATCATCATCACTGTTGACCATCACTGTTTGTTAATCACTGTTATCCCCTGTCCTTAATCAAACTTTGCTTCTGCTCTTTTCAAACCATGCTGGTTGGTAATCAAAACCCAAATCCCAATGCATCTTCCTCATCAAGAAACTAAACCCTAGTTGGAACTACTTTGAATAAAAATTAAAACAAAAGTGTTCAAATAAAGTTGTTCCATAAATCCTGAAACCATTTTTGTAAATTGCCTAAAATCATTATAATCATGTTGGACCAACTTTGGTAATTTTTGGAGTTATGAAAAATCTCAAACAATTATAACAGTAGCTTATAAGGTCCTTTTTAATCATAAAATATTTAAAAGAAATATCCACTGAGTTTTAAAATGTACCAAACCTTTTGTGTCACCTACATGTGACATACACCTATTTTACAAACCCCCAACACATTTAAATAAAATGCAGAATCATTTATTTTAATTGCAGCAGTAAACAACAGAAATACAGAAAAACAAAACAAATTGAAAACACCTATACCCCACCCAGGACGAGGCCCACCCCGGGCCCAGCTCCCTCCCTCCTCCTCTTCCCACCAACTCCCCACCTGCCCCCTCGCCGTGGCACAGCCATGGCCATGGAAGCCACTGCTTGGCCGCCCCCCCCCCCTCACCTGCCCCCTCACTTGCTCCCTCATGGAGGCGATAAGGGCGACACCCAACTACCCCCCTGGACATCCTCCCCCTCCCTTTCCCCTCCTCCTCTTCTCGCACGCCTCGAGGAAAATTCCTCCGAGCCCACCGTCGTCGTCGTCGCGCGCAGACGCGTCCAACCACCACGGCAAGCCACACCACCGTGTCAAGCGTGCGCGCCATCGACGTCTCCACCACCCTGCAGAAGGGGAGAACCCCGGAGCCACTTCATCGACTGGAATCACCGTCGTCGTCTACCTCCAGCCGCCGGGATCGACTTCAAATTCCGTCCACCTCGCACCTCCGTCGAGCCCGCTGCCACCGTCTACACGTTCACTGTGAGCTTCTCGTTGTTCGCCTTCGGTCCGTGGTCGTCCGCTAAGCCCGTAGCCTTTTCCCCCAATTCGCTTGCTCCGGCCGCCGTGGCACGTCGTCGTAGCCGTCGACTTGGTCCGTCCCATCTCACGCCAATGACACCTGCATGCTCCCCATGGACCATATGGTCGATCCCACCCCGTAGAGCGTTCGATTTCTTCGCATGTAGCATGGTGCCATTGGATCCCGACCGCCTCGTCCGCCATTGTTGACCTCGAGCTCATCCTGCTCGTCCCCGTCACCCTCCCCCACCCCAGTTCGACTCGCGTTGTTCTTCCCGATTGAATGGAACTGATCCCGCGCCCAACGATGCTCCACAGCGAGCTCTAGCTCGAGTTTGCCGGAGTCCAGTCGCCGGCGCGACTCCGGCGGACCTCCCAGTCACTTCCCAGTGGGGCCCTCTTGTCAGAAATATCATTAGGTTAAGTTAATTACCACGATGGCCCACTTACAGGTGGGCCACCACCGGTTAATCCCCTGGTTAAATTAATCAGAGGCATAACCACCACCCCCCCAAACACTGACATGTGGGCCCTGGCCATTTAACTTAATTAGATAAGTTTAGTTAACTCTGTAGTCACTGACCACTGGGCCCCCTTGTCAGATTTTAATTATTTAAGAGATTTAAATAAATTCCAGTGACTTACATGTGGGCCCAGAGGCTATTTTGATTTATTAAAATGTTTTATAAATAAACAGAGGCTGACATGTGGGTCCTGGTGGGACGACGGGGCAGGCACCGATGTACTGGTGGTCCTGGCTGCTGTCGTTGTCCGCGGGTCAGTTAAGTCGAGGCAACGATAACGGTTGTCATGCAGGTTAATTAAAATGCTAAATGGTTCGGCGGATGTCTTGAGTTGGCTATATGCCATGTACGCACTACCTACCCGTGGGAATTACGAGTTATGGGCTCCTCTGCTTCGTAGTGTCGTCCGAGGACTCTTCAGATGTCAGCAGTACTGCGGGCTGATTGCCGGGAAGTGGTGTGGTCTTATTTGCTCGCGCGGTGGTGTCTTATTTGGATTTGCTTTAACTTCACCGGCCAGCCACGCACCGTGCAGGAATACGTTCGGGTTGGGGTCCAAGGCTCGGCGTACTTAGGATTTAGACCGGCGGATGGCCTCTCTGTTGAGTTTGAAAGATGGGCTATGAAGTGTCGGATAGCCTCGGTGGAGCGTTCCCCTAACAAGGTTCCCGCCACCCTGGAGATCCGTGCGTGTAGCGTAACACAAGTGCACCCCTGCAGGGAAGATTAATCTATTCGAATAGTCGTGTCCACGGTAACAGGACACTTTATGCTGAAGCTGGATCTTACCACTAGAAACTATTATTATTAAACTGTATGGTTCCGGGTTCTCTTCCTCGCGGGGATGTCGAGGAGGTGAACTCGGAGGCATTGTTAATCATTACAACTTATTATTATACAATGTTGTAGCAACTTCTGCTGCATTGTTACTTTATGCTTTATATAAACTGTTGGCTGATTCTTACCTCATGCTGCAAGACATCGTCGGAAGATGCTAGTCTTCGATAGGCCTAGCTTCTTACCCTTGCTCTGGATTTCTGTCTTTCAGTCCACTATATACAGCGTCTTCTTTCCGTTGATACAACGCATAATGCTTAGTAGCGGACATAAGACTCGCGGGTATACTAGATACTCACCTGCTTTATTTCCTTTACTGTTTTGCCTGATCGGCCGCTGCAGCCGACGTTGGAGCCCAGAAGCAGGAGTAACCCGGAGGCGCCTACTACGACGTCGAGTTCCCCGTTGACCAGGAGTAGTTCGGTGGATCCTAGGCAGGAGGCCTCGCCTTTTCGATCTGTATCTCTGATGTGATTTGTGCTAGCCTTTTTAAGGCAAAACTTGACTAACTATGTTTGTACTCAGATATTATGGCTTGTATGACTTATGTATTTGGGTCCGCGTGACCCCCTCCATTGTAACATATTTGTTTATCCTTTTGTGTTTAGTGTTGTGCTGTGGTATTATCACCGTGGCTCCCCAATCTCAGCCGTGTACCCTGCGTGTATGATTACTGTACACGGATTGATTTTGGGGGCGTCACATTGGCCAAAGCAATAAACAGCAACGGAGAACATGCAAGAATTACTGTAGAACATAAATATAAAAGAGGAGAATCAAATATATTACTCAAACACAATCTGAACATAATCTCATAATCCATCGGATCCCAGCAAACTCAGCATAGCAACAGCAGAAATATTACATATGTGCCTCGATCATGTAGGGAAGCTCACGAGGTCTAATCCATGAAGAACAAAGAGGGGAGGAGAACATCAATCATAGACCCATGGTCCAAGGTGGACTACTCACGGTTCATCCGGGAAGCATCCATGGTGGTGGAGAAGCTCACGGAGGTGGTTCCTCCCTCCGGCAGGGTGCCGGGAAGAGGTCTTCTGGTGCTCCCGATCTTGGAAGCGCGGTGGCGGAACAGAGGAGAGATCGCGAAAAAGGCTTCCCATCACGGGGGTTTCACGTCACGAGGAATATATTGGCGAAGGGGGGCAGCCAGGGGGGCCACCAGGGGTCTAGGCGGCCCCCTGGTGCGTCCCCACCCTAGGGCACGCTGAGAGGGTGCCTGGAGCCCGTGTGGGTCCCCTCTCCCCCCCCCCCCCCCTCCCCTCAGTGTTTCTCGAAGCTTCCGTATCGCTGATTTTTTATTGGATTTTTCCCGAATTTTTGGAGCACTTTTAATATGGGGGAAACCTGGAATAGAAAAACAGTAGAAAAGAGGAACTGGCACTGGGGTGCACTGAGTTAATAGGTTAGTCCAAATATGATCAAAAGTGTATGGAAGTTCATCAATATCATAGCAATATCACACAAAAGAGGCATGGAGAAAGCAGAAATTATAGATAAGTTTTGGACGTATCAGCAACATCGCCAGTGGGCTCAGAGGCCGCAATCGGCGGGTCTTGAGCCAGGGGTGGCGTGGCTTCTGGCCGAGCATCCTCGTCGGTGGGGCCTGAGCCGCCGGTGGCCACAGCCGGGCTCTCGATCCTATCAGCGGGGGCAGAGCGGCGCGAGGTATCAGCTCGAGCTTTCTGACGGAGCTCGGCATCTTTCGTAACGCCAAGGCCCGTGGTTTTCCTTTCTTCGAGACGGCCGGGGATGACGCAGACGGAGCGATGCAGCAGGCAGTCGAAGCATAACCAGCGCCGACTACGCCCGCATCTTGAGCAAACCTGCACAACAGAAAAGAAAATGAGACAGCGGCAAAGACAAAAATGACCAATTGAGAAAAGAAGATCGCCCAGAAAAGTACCTGGCCTTGATGGGCACTCGCCCACTAGGGATGGGCATCGAGAAGTTCAAAGGGATAAGGTCCAATGGAGCCTCATGCGGCACGGGCGCAGTCAGTCGTTGTTTGGCTGCCTTTTTTCCCCGGCTCTCCTTCGTCGATGACCCTTGAGCCTGGGAATCGATAGCTGTCGGAGGCTCATCTCGAGCACGTTTTCCCCTGGTCGTGGGGTTGAAGGATAGTCGCGCTACTGCACCAGGCACGGAGACAGATGAGTTGGATCTTTCATCATCCCATTCGGCCAGGGATTCCTGAGGAGAGCAGTCAGACGTACCCGTCTTCTTGAAACCAATTCCCAGATCGTCCGTCTGGGCCTCGGTCTCAAAATCATCGTTCTCGCTAAACTCATTGTCGTCAGAATCCGAGGCAGAGCGGTCAGGTTGGGCATCCGAGCAGGCCCGCCCGTCATCGTACTTTATTTGCGCAAGGAAGCGTTGTAGAAAAAAGATTCTGCGGTAAGGTACACGAGGGCAAGAATAAAAGAGAAAGAAAAAAAGCAAGGAAACAGGCGCAGTCGGAGGCAAGTACCGCAGGAGGCTGTCTCTTTCGGCTGTAGGGCTTTTTGCTGAGCCACCAATCATCTTCCAGCTTGAGGTCGGCAATGGCGTTCGCCCGATTAAGTATCTGTTCCTGGGAAAAGTTGTGGGTAGAGTTCCAAGTGGGGTCGAGGCGGTCGGACATGGCGCACATCCGGTGTGCCCTCTGCTGAAGAGGCTGCACTCGGCGGGAGAGAAAGCAGACAACAAGGTCGGCTGCCTCCAAATTTTCCTCCTCGTGCATCTCGCACACTCGGGTGACCATTCTGTCCAGGTCGGTGTTCCCATGGCAACCTCTGACTCCCCAGTTATGTTTTGAACTCGGAGGCGCCAGCACGAACTCTGGTAGATTGACGCAATCGACCTGGTTAGCTGGGCTGCGGATGTAGAAGAAGGTCTTCTGCCACTTCTTCACCAATTGCATCGGTTTTTGACTCAGAAGACCCGCACTAGAGTTGATGTAAATGGTGACCGCGCCACACTCGACCATCACCTTCTCGGCCACCTGTGGCGGGTTGGGCCCCTTCGGATCTGGCATCATATTACCAGTTGCAATCATTTGGGAATTGAAGTGGTACATCCGTACCCATAGTCCCACAGTTAGCCGCACCCCGAGGTAGGCCTCGCACAGCGTGACGAAGGCCGATAGCAGCATAATGGCGTTGGCTCTGAGGTGGTGCGGCTGCATCCGGAAATGATCCAAGAACTGACGAAACAAGGTCCTCACCGGGAGACCAAATCCGCGAGAGAAGTGGGAGGCGAAGACCGCGCGCTCGCCGACGCGGGACTCCGGCACCATATCCTTGTCGGCCATGCGCATGATGGCCTCCAGCGGAATCTTGCGCGCGCGGTGGAGGCGCTCGACTTCGTACTCCTTTACTTCGGATCCCTCCCATCCGGTGCGGGAGGAGGCCATATCAGCGTCCAGTCTGGCCGCGGGGAAGCGCGGCATCGAGGTAGAAGGAATGTGGTGGCGGCAGCGGCAGGAAAAGCTCGGAGAAGAAGGAGGACGGCGATGGTGGTGGCGGCAGCAAGAGCTAGAGAGAGGGCGAGAGCAACAAGAGGAACATAGGTGTGTGTAGGCCTGCCCGCCCCCTCCCCTTCCCTATTTAAAGGTCGAAGGGCGCGAGTGGGATCAGGCTGCGCACTCTGTGGTCTCATGTGGCCGCCGGATGCGGCGTGTACTGGCTGGTTGCGGCAGCATATACGGGAGCACAAGGCACAAAGGATCCCGTGCAGAGGCCGAGGCATGCGTGTGGCCCGAGGACCACGGTAATGTCCCATCCGCGTGGGATAGTGGGCCACCGCCCATTAACTGTTGCTCGCGTCGAAGCCGGTGCGACGTGGGACGGACAAGATTCCAGTCAAAGGAATCGTTGGGGGCAATCGGCTAGGAGTCGTTGGCCTGGCACACAATCGGTCGGTAGCGGAGCAATTGGCTGTCCAAGGTGCAATCGGCTGGTTGAGGCGCAATCGGCCGGTTGAGGAGCAATCGGCCACAAGAATCATCAATTCAATATTTTTGGAAGGAACCTGCGCAGGCCTCGCAGTCGGCCAACTGCGGAACCTCCACAGCTTCAGGGGCTACTGTCGGGGGAATGACCTCCCAGGTAGGGTTACCCAGGCGAAACAATCTTTCAAGACAAAGTGTGGCCTCCTGGAAATGGTCGAATGCGTTTGAGCCAAGCTGATCTATCCGGATGCCGAATGCCCACAGAGGCGCAGTCGATCGCTGGTTGCTCACAACCGGCCCAAGAAGCATATACCTCAACCAAGTCCACCCTAGAATCAAGATTTGACCAAGGGCCGGATGGGCGCACCTGGCTCGAGGTCATCAGGAAAGATCCCTAGAGATTCGTTGTGTCAGAAGGCAAGGTCACATCTGATGGCTTCTCGCCCTTCGTTGGTTACCCCAAGTGGAAGGTTGAGATGTAGCGCAGCAGCAAGTTTCCCTCGGTGAAGATACCAAGGTTTGTCTCCAGTAGGACTCCAGAGATGATAAGTAGGTGTCAGCGGCGCAACTGACGTGGACCTGCACACAGACACAGATAACTTTGTTCCCAACGAAGTTCAGAGAGGTTGTCAATCTCTCCGGTCTTGTTGTTCACAAAGGGTAAAACACAAAGGATAATGATAGCAACTGAAAGTAAAAAAGCAGAAAAGTAAAGATAGCGTGGAAACAGTAATAAGGATATGGACCGGGATACGTGATGTTCACTAGTGATGTCTCTCTCCCAAAAGACGGTAAAACTGCTATGCGAGGTAAACAAATTACAGAAGGGCAATTGACAGGATTATGAACACACCGCAATGCTAACTATGCTACAAAAGAAAGGAAGAGGCTCAAAAGCACGGGCAGTACGCCAAAATAAGTAGACCGTAATCCAACTGCATCTACTACTAATCATTCACCTTGAGATATCTATCCAGAACATCTCGCTGGTATTAAGTTGCGAGCCCCACCCAAAGTGTAAACCCAAAGCAACAGACAACTGCATTAAAAAGAACTTTGCGTAAAGTAAACAATCCTTGCAACCGCGGTTACAAGCACCGTTGTTTTCCCCCTTGTGGCAACAGCACATCCCCTAGACTCATGTTTCTGTCACTCAAGCGTGTCATCGGGGGGGCATGAACCCACAATCGAGCATAACGTTCCCTCTTGGAGTCACTACCTACTACTTGGCCAAAGCAATAAACAACAACGGAGAACATGCAAGAATTACTTAGGAACAAAAATATAAGAGATAAAAACCAAATATATTACTCTATCACAATCTGAACATAATCTCATAATCCATCAGATCCCATCAAACTCAGCATAGCAATAGCAGAAATATTACAAAAGTGCCTCGATCATGTAGGGCAGCTCACGAGGTCTAAACCATGAAGAACAAAGGGGGGAGGAGAACATCACATAGCTACTGATCACGGACCCATGGTCCAAGGAAAACTACTCACGAGACATCCGGGGAGCATCCATGGTGGAGAGGAGACTCCCGGAGGTCGGCCCTCCCTCCGGCAGGGTGCCAGGAAGAGGTCTTCTGGTGCTCCCGATCTCGGAAGCGCGGCGGCGGCGGAACAGAGGCGAGTTTGCGAAATAGGGTTCTGTCTTCGGAGTTTCCCCATGACGAAGAATAAATAGGCGAAGGGGGGCAGCCAGAGGTGGACCAGGGGCCCCAGGCGCCCCCCTGGCGCGGCCAGGGGTGGGGCCGCGCCGGGTGGCCGCCTGGGCCTCCCCTGGCTCCCCTCTGGCCCCACTCAGGCTCTTCGCAAAGCTTCCTGTACGCTGATTTTTCCTGTATTTTTCCCGGAATTTTTCTGGCACTTTTTATATGGGGGAAAACTGAAATAGAAAAACAGCAGAAAACAGGAACTGGCACTGGGGTGCACTGAGTTAATAGGTTAGTCCAAATATGATCAAAAGTGTATGAAAGTGTATCTAGATCATAGCAATATCACACAAAACATGCATGGAGCAAGCAGAAATTATAGATACGTTTTGGACGTATCAACATCCCCAAGCTTAATTCCTTCTCGTCCTCGAGTAGGTAAATGATAACAAGCATAATTTCTGTGGTGACATGCTAGAAACCATAAAAGAACTTTGAAAAGTAAAGCAATCAAGTTTAGAGATTCAATTCAAGTCATAACAAGCAAGAGTCTATATTAGCATTGAACAAGTAACAAAAGAACATTAGGTGCAAGAGCTCTCGGTGTCCGTGACTCGAATGTCTCCAAATGGTGTTTGCGTGCAAGAAGGGGGATAGGGAATACGAGAAAAAGTATTTTTGTTGAGAACTCAATCTACTAAAGTTTCACACTTGGTCCTCTTTGGAATCTTATCTTGACTCATCCCCAGACCACTAGCCAGGTACAAGTCAATTTGATCCACTCCTTTTCGATATTTCGAGCACTCATGCAATGGATGAGCGTAAGCACGAGAGTTGACACTAATGAAGGCAAAGAGAGAAGTACGGAGGAGGAAGACAAAAAGGATGAGAAAGGCTCACATCAATGAGGACAATCATAGGCAAGAGATGCCAAATGATAGATATGATGTGAGGAGTAGGGATTGCCATGCAATGGATGCACATATGAGCTAAGAAGCTCTCCAATGGAACTAGTGGTGGTGCATCTAACTTGCTCGCTCATGAAGACCTAGAGCTCGTTTGAGGAGGCTCATCCTTGGAATATGCAAGCCAAGTTCTATAGTGTGAAGGTCCCCACCTAGCTAAATGCATGAAGATCATCTCTATGGAGTACAAGGATATAAAGGGAGTACTAGTGTGGATCTCTCAAAAGGATAGTAGTGTTGCCCCTTTCTCTCTTTTTATTTCTTTTTTTTATTTTTTTGTATTTTTTTGGTGGCCTCAATGGCTCTTTCTATTTCTCTCATTTGTCCTCTTTGGGATTTTCTAATTTTGTCCTCTTTGGGATCTTTTCCTCACTTTAGGGGAAACACTCTATATTTTACAAGAAGGCATAGAAGATCTTTCACACTTTACAAGGTACTCAAATCATAAAGAAGATGTAGCTATCATGGTGTATGCAATATATGTCGCTGCCAGTGTAGCAGGAACATGTATGACATGAAGATCAAGTCATGAAGAGGTGGATGTTGCATGGCAATATATCTCGGAAAGGCTATGGAAATGCCTTGATAGGTAGGTATGGTGGATGTTTTGAGGAAAGATATAAGGAGGCTTATGATGACAGAGCGTATCATGCCAAGGGTTTGGACGTACCGGCGAAGGTGGACACCAACTCTCGGAGTGAGAAGAAGGCAATGCACGGCACGGGAGAGGCTAGCAAAATATGGGAAGGTGGAAGTGTCAACTTTCATTACTTACATTAGTTCGAAGAACTCATGCACTTATTATCGGTAACTCTCAATCTAATAAGGAGGTTCACAAAGAGACAAGTACCCCGAGGAGGAGTGTATGGGGGTTTGGTTATCCTTGCGCATCCTCGACTCATGGTACGTGAGTGTACTCTAATATTCGATCCCTCCAAGGATTAGTGATCCATCTAGTAGCTAGACTTCTCAACTACTTTTGTAGGTTTTGAAAATAAACACGGATTGCCCAAAATACGACACCTATCACCAATAGGCTAGAGCTCTTGACACCAAAAGTTCAAACATTACTCACATCAATACCTCAAAACTATTGCAAGTTACTACTAGAAGAAAATAGCAACCTCAATTACCTATTTTCAAGACAAGACACAACTCAGTGCAACAACCAACTCTCTTTAACAAGATAAACATGCAAACTAAAAATAGTTCCAGCAACAAACTAAACAAAATCCAAGGCTCTTGCTAAAGACAAACTAAAACTAAGACTAAACATGGCAGTAGCTATGAAAAGATAAAGAACACACAACAGCAAAAATATAAGCAGGAAAAATCCTATGATGTGTTCTAGAATTTGAAAGTGGAGCGTGTTTCTCTCCCACACAAAGTAAGACGGGATCTAACTTGTTATGAACAGCAAGCAAAGCTAAAGAAAAATAAAACCTAAGAGCGAGACGCTCCAAGCATAGCACATAACGCATGAAGTGATAAAAATATAGTGAGACGAAGGACGAACTGATGATTGTTGATGCAGAAGGGGATGCACGGGGGAATACCCAAGCTTAGACGCTTGAGTCTCCTTGAATATTTTTTGGGCATGCATGGGGGCATCCCCAAGCTTGAGCGCTTGACACTCCTGGATCTTCTTTCATCATCTTCTATCGCACACTTGAAAACTCCCTTCATACATAACTCATCATAAGCTGATTAGAGAGGTTTGTACCCTTAATAAATAATTTTCCCCACTTGATATAAAGATATTCTTGAAGATCTACTGTTTCTCAAGAGTGCCAAAAAGTTTTTGCAAAGAAAAAGCAAGCTTAAGGTTTGCAAAAGTTAGGAGAGACAAAACGTGGCAGAATCTGTGAAAAACAGAACAGCAGATAGTAAAGAATTTTTTAGGGGCACTTATGCAACTCAAATAAAAAACTCAGAACATACGAAAGTTTCGTAATTGTATAGAGCATACTGTGTAAAATTTTCAGCTCAAAAAGATGAACTGCGATTTTTCTGGAATTTTTCTGGTCACGAGGACAGAATCTGTTTTCTGGACAGCATGTCACAACTTTTACTTCCCTTGCCGTAAGAGGCTATAACTTGGCACAAAGCTGAAAAATAAAGATACAATGATGTTGCTACAGTAGTAACAATCATCAAGACACAACAAAAGCAAAAAGAAAAACCTAAATTCGTTGTGGGCTACCTCCCGAAAGCGCTTTCTTTTATGCCTTTAAGCTAAGCATAAGGATTATAAAAGGTGCTCTCATAAGAATAAGAATTTGAAGCAAAAGAGAGCATCAAGAAGAAAACATGAAACACATTTAAGCCTAACCCACTTCCTATGCATAGGAAACTTGTAAACAAATAAATCAAAGAAGCACAAAGTGACATGCATAGGAAGGTAGAACAAGAACAACTTCAAAACTTTCAACATGAAGAGAGGTGTTTTTGTAACATGGAAGTTTCTACAACCAAACTTTCCTCTCTCAAAGTAATTTTCAGTAGTATCATGAACAACATCAAGCATATAACTATCACATAAATCATGTTGTTCATGACCTGCAAGCACACGTGTATAGTTTTCAACACGGTCTTTAGGATCATAAGATAAATGCAACCCATCACATTGAGCTTTGATAAGAGGAAAATTCTCCGGAGTTGGAGATTTCAAAAGGATAATAGGACAATCAAGTGTGGGTGCAATATCAACAATTTCATGCTTAACATCAGGAACTATAGAGAGTTCATTTTTGTTAGAATCATCCATAGTGGGATCTTGGCCATCAACAAAGCAAGTATCAAAATTTTCAGAAAGGGATATTTCAAGTGAGTCCTCGGAATCATGGGATTCCTCCTCAAAGCAATCATTGGCCTCTTCTTGGGCAGCAAACATTTTATTTTTAAAATCCTCAATATAAGAATTGGAAGTATAATTCTCGAAGCAATAAGCAAGAACTGCAAAGTTTTCAGACTCAAAAATAGTATCGTGATACTTTTCAATCAAAGAAGCAATCTCATAGGCACCTTTAAAAGAAACAAACTCTTCAATCTTTTCAACATCAAAGTAATCATAAACACCTTTAGCATAAGAAGATAAGATCTCATTTTCATTAAACTCACATTGGAAAGGAAGGTGTTTATGATCTATATTAGAACAGCAAGTAAAATCATAAATGTGGCACAAAAGTTTAGCATGGCAATAAGAAACATGTATTTGATCCCATAAGTGTTTCCCTTTCTAAGATAGGCGGTGCCGCGTATAATGAGCATGCTCTTCCAATGATTTTCCCTCAACCAAGTCGGTTGGGTTTTTAGCGCGAGCACAAATTGATCGAAGACGATCCAAGTGAAACATGTCCATCCTACCATATTTGGGTGGTTCATCACCCATGGTGAGGATAGAATAAATAGGCAAAGCAAGACAAAGGCAAAAGGTAGCAACTATTTTTATGGTTTTTCATAAAGGACACTGAGATAATAACTGAAAGGTAAACTAACAAGACTAAAAAACAAAGGTAAAGGGTAGTGTGCAACTCCCCTATCTTAGCACTCGGAGTCCCCGGCAACGGCGCCAGAAATTCGCTTAATGGCTTCTCTCCCTTCGTTGGTTACCCCAAGTGGAAGGTTGAGATGTAGCGCAGCAACAAGTTTCCCTCGGTGAAGATACCAAGTTTTGTCTCCAGTAGGACTCCAGAGATGATAAGTAGGTGTCAGCGGCGCAACTGACGTGGACCTGCACACAGACACAGATAACTTTGTTCTCAACGAGCTTCAGAGAGGATGTCAATCTCTCCGGTCTTGTTGTTCACAAAGGGTAAAACACAAAGGATAATGATAGCAACTGAAAGTAAAAGGTAGAAAAGTAAAGATAGCGTGGAAACAGTAATAAGGATATGGACCGGGATACGTGATGTTCACTAGTGATGTCTCTCTCCCAAAAGACAATAAAACTGCTATGCGAGGTAAACAAATTACAGAAGGGCAATTGACAGGATTATGAACGCACCGCAATGCTAACTATGCTACAAAAGAAAGGAAGAGGCTCAAAAGCACGGGCAGTACGCCAAAATAAGTAGACCGTAATCCAACTGCATCTACTACTAATCATCCACCTTGAGATATCTATCCAGAACATCTCGTTGGTATTAAGTTGCGAGCCCCACCCAAAGTGTAAACCCAAAGCAACAGACAACTGCATTAAAAAGAACTTTGCGTAAAGTAAACAATCCTTGCGACCGCGGTTACAAGAACCGTTGTTTTCCCTCTTGTGGCAACAGCACATCCCCTAGACTCGTGTTTCTGTCACTCAAGCGTGTCATCGGGGGGGGGGGGGGGGTGAACCCACAATCAAGCATAACATTCCCTCTTGGAGTCACTACCTACTACTTGGCCAAAGCAATAAACAGCAACGGAGAACATGCAAGAATTACTTAGGAACAAAAATATAAGAGATAAAAACCAAATATATTACTCTATCACAATCTGAACATAATCTCATAATCCATCAGATCCCATCAAACTCAGCATAGCAATAGCAGAAATATTACAAAAGTGCCTCGATCATGTAGGGCAGCTCACGAGGTCTAAACCCTGAAGAACAAAGGGGGGAGGAGAACATCACATAGCTACTGATCACGGACCCATGGTCCAAGGAAAACTACTCACGAGACATCCGGGGAGCATCCATGGTGGAGAGGAGACTCCCGGAGGTCGGCCCTCCCTCCGGCAGGGTGCCAGGAAGAGGTCTTCTGGTGCTCCCGATCTCGGAAGCGCGGCGGCGGCGGAACAGAGGCGAGTTTGCGAAATAGGGTTCTGTCTTCGGAGTTTCCCCGTGAAGGAGAATAAATAGGCGAAGGGGGGCAGCCAGAGGTGTACCAGGGCCCCCAGGCGCCCCCCCCCCCCTGGCGCGGCCAAGGGTGGGTCCGCGCCGGGTGGCCGCCTGGGCCCCCCTGGCTCCCCTCTGGCCCCACTCGGGCTCTTCGCGAAGCTTCCTGTACGCTGATTTTTCCTGTATTTTTCCAGGAATTTTTCTGGCACTTTTTATATGGGGGAAAACTGAAATAGAAAAACAGCAGAAAACAGGAACTGGCACTGGGGTGCACTGAGTTAATAGGTTAGTACAAATATGATCAAAAGTGTATGAAAGTGTATCTAGATCATAGCAATATCACACAAAACATGCATGAAGCAAGCAGAAATTATAGATACGTTTTGGACGTATCAACATCGCCGACCTGTCAGGCGCATGATGTTTCCTCATTCACGCCGGTCTGATAGGACAACGGACATGACCAGGCACCGAGGTAGCTTTCTGCCTACCTACTAGGACTCTCAATACCTACCAGCTATGAGATTCCCATGACAAGGTAGGCATACAGCCTTTCGCCGCCTGGCACGTGCAAACTCGTAGTCGGCGGGCCCCAGCTGGATCCCAGAGGCTTACAGTCGGATCCCCCTCACTGTGCAGTTACTATTATAGCCCGGGTTCAGCCTATAAGAACCCGGGAACCCCTCCTACGAGAGGGTGATCCACATTTACTTCTTTCCACCCACCACTTGGAGACGCAAGAGAGAGTAGTGCCTAGGGCCCTCTTCTCCTTCCATCACGACGCGTGTCCCCATTCTCTTCTCCGACACCATCGACATTCACCTCGGTCTTCCCCCTCTCTTTAGCCATCCCCATGGCATATGCCGTCACAATATGACGACATGTCCTTCATAGTTGGTTCTCTTAGATAATATGGTTCAAACACCTTCATCATAATGCGTGCAAATTGCACCGTGGTGTTCAAGCATGTGCCTGTCTCATTCGGATTTTTGTATAAAAAGCATATGTGGCTTTACCATAAGCAAGCATCTTGATAGCATATAGGCATATATGTAGAGCAGAGAAAGAATGTTTATTGCAACAATCCTTCCTAGGCTTGAAGTGGTCATCAGCCTCCTCCACGACATACACTACGCGCAAGAACTTTTTTTTACTCATCCTTTAACATCGACGAAAGACACATTCATAGTTTGTTGGGTTTGATTTGAAGTAATCATTACAAAGAAGTCGTGCGCCAGTGATCCTATCCCGAGGAACAACTCTTCTGCCCTTCATCAAACCCTTGAACTTTAGTATGTTTTCTATTCCTTCTCCAATTCCTTTTGAATGCTCATCATCATCATCATCTTGTTATTGTACGAATCCGACGAATCGATGATCTCATTGTAAATAAATCCATCGAGATCGTCACTACAGAACAAGGAAGCCATCGATGACCTACAATTGACAAAGTAAATAACTAAACTATTCCAAAATTTCATCGAACACATAAAGCACGACGTGTATGTCCACGGGAGTTGCACGTACTGGGGTGGTGAACTTATCCGATGGTAGCACAGGTGACGGCGAACTTGTCAGATGGCATCACGAATTGCGGCGTTGTGGGTTTGGGTCTTCGATTGGCGGCACTGGTTGGTTGAGAAAGACGGTAGAGCAAAGATGGAGAAAGAGCAATGGCAATGGTTGTGCGAATGAGGCAGATAGAAAACATAAAGTGGATAGGTTGGGCAAGGATGAGAATCTATTAACCACATTTAATGTGGATCCCTTCCGTTTGTCCGACATAGATGACGCGTCCGATTGTGTTTGAAAATCTCATATCCACCCGACATATGAACTAGGTATGAAGGATGTCAATCAACCTTGACGTTTGGATCGAATTTGCTAGGTTCGATTAGGTGGCACAAAAATATCTGATATATCATGGAAACCTGATATGTGAATGGGCTGGTCTACTATGCAACAACCCCAAACCCATTCACTCTCACTTGTATGAACTTGATTGGGAAGAGGTACATCTTCAAGACTCAAGCAAGGTAGTCTCAGCATCAGATCAATTGTGAACCACTCTAGCTACATCAAGAAGTTTTGAAAGCTCCCACGATGATCTTCGCTATAAAGCATTTATTCAACCCCTATTCATTCACCTTGTACCATCATTAGGGTAATTAGATAACCAAAAATCACATGTTGTCCTGACAAAAACATTAATGTTGTGATGTTTATTTGATCGTTTTCACTATTCAAACACGTGTCATATTGACTACTATTCGTTACTCCCTCGTTCCTAAATATAAGTCTTTACATAGATTGCACTATATATTACATTTGTATGTATAGATATATTTTAGAATGTAGATTCACTCATTTTGCTTCGTATGTAGTTCAGAGTGAAATCTAAAAAAAACTTATATTTAGAAACAAAGGGAGTATATACCACGACCAATGTCTACCGACTAAAGAGGTGTATGAAAACAAGCATGTTCGATTCCTACATAATCCAATAAAACTTCATTACAGGTTACATAGTTCAGCACGTCAGGGATCATTGATATCATAAAGGGTTTGGCCTCTTAGTAAATCTATTTATCTGAATATATTAGTACCTACATACACAGCTCACCATTCTCTAGAAAACATGCAAATACCAAGCACCGTTCTAAGTGCATGCATCAATGCCCCATCCACACGCAGTGATACACAAATCTATGAGAAAAACTATAAGATTCAGAAATTAGTCGCTCATAATGACAGATTGGATATAATCTCAGGGCATGTGTCTCCACAAGATAATGCTGCAAGAATCTGGTGTTTGACAATTATTTACCACGGTACCCAGTTTAAAACCCTCGTTTCACCATTTTGTACATAACCACAACTTCAGCGGCCCATTCCTATGATAGTCCAGCTAATCCGATTTGGTCGTCTTCTTCAGCACTGGGTCCATGGTGTGCTACAGTGCCCCGATTTCGATCTGGATGCGAAATAAAGCAATATTTGTCAGTGCATGGTGGTAAGTCCAAAATCAGCTCTAGATTTATTTCAAAACACAACATAGCATCACAAGCAAATCTAGAGAGCAAGATGGAAGAATGAAAAATGCTAGTCACAGAATTATAATTACGAACAGAAAAGAGTTCAATTAAACCAACTCTCAATACCAACAGATAACAAACTACAGGCAGGAAAATAAAAGGCGCTTGTTTTTCACTATGTATGATATAATATTTGAATCAGAATATATTATGCAATAAAAAGATGAAAATCATGAGATTTAGTTTGCTCACTTATAACATTGGTAATAATATTGGTGGTCTTTTGAGAAGCAAGAGCTCTTAATTTGTTCCCTGTAGCTAGCAGAAGTAAGGTTCGCATCTGTTGCTTTTGCTCTTTTGGACTAGCAGTTTTGCTAAAAGAATCATCAAAAGCTAGCAAATCTTCCTGCTTGATGCCTGAGAGGGATAGAAGAACCTACATGAAAAGTACTTATTAGTGTGAATGCGTCACAAGATTAAAATATATGGATAACAACAAATAAAAGAATTCACCCCTAAGGTACATGATCTGCTATTAGCAATGGAAGAAAAACAATCAAGGCACAAGAACATGCCAAATTTTGCCTTACACTCTACCCAACTCCCTCAAATGTTTCCGCATAGTCAACCTCTAATAAGGTTTAACCAATGTCACGGCAAGGTCTACAAACACAACTTGCAGCTTACACAATAGTATTTATTATTTCGAGAACCTCAAAAGGCCAGGGTGTTCCTGTATTTCATAAAGAACCAGCAATGTGCCCATTTATATGAAAAAATTAGGCCAAAAACCTTACAAATGACCAGTTTATCAGGGAAAACCGGCTTAACCTACCCAGGTCGCCACCGCAATTATATAGGAGGCTTAGGATGCGTGGTGTTCTCCTCTCACACTTGACTTGTACACTATCCACACGATTATAAGTGTGTAACTCAAGTCCAAACATAACCCTCTTCCTCCGAGAATAAAAACATCCTGCTTACAGATGAGAAACACGATAAGCCTACCCTTGCGCAATTAGGTACTCCCTCTGTAAATTAATATAAGATGTTTTAGATAACTAAACTAGTGATCTAAAACATCTTATATTAGTTTACGGAGGGATTATATTTTAACTAGGACACTGAAATATGCCGAGTTGCGCCAAAAGACTTTTTTTTTTGCCTTTTTTTAACTTACGTCAGGTTATGTCTTTTCCCCTTACCATTAGATCACACCCCAATCGAAAAAAGGTGATTGGAGAGGGCAAAACCCTCTCGGAAGGGTTTGTTGTACTCGGAGGAGCAACCTAGCATTCGAACAAGAAAGAACAACAAAATCGTCCTACTGAGACCCTCTCGCTAACCCAAAGATGTTCTTGGGCCCAAAGGAGCACCTTGAAATCCCTAATCTTGGGAAAGAATTCATCGGATTGTCAAGACATCGATCTTTGGGAAGAACTCCATTAAAATAGGAAGGCCTCGACCTCTCTTTGAGACTTGGGGAAGACCGTCTCTCAAGACCTCCACTTCCCATGGATATGGGGATCAAGTAATCTGATTTTCTTTATTTCCTATTGTCCATGAATTCAAGGTGTACCTCTTGGATTGACTTCAGTGATGAGTGGATTTGGTAGTGGATCTTGCCTTGGTGTGTTTATTATTCCCTTGTTTCCCTTTGTTCTCTTGTGATTTCACTCCAATCCACCCCCAATTCATTAAAATCGGGCCACCCTAGCGGCTTGCCCATACTAAATTAGTCGGACATCACGAACCCTGCTTCTACACCAATGATGATGTCACCCGATAATACCCTTGCGCAAAGACTAATAGCCAGAAGGGTCATGCCAGCTCAAGTTGGAAAGGTTGATTGTCGGATGGTTGTTGGCCCCTTTCACCTCCTTTAAGATGTAGCGATACAGGAATGCAAGCAAGGAGCACTCTATTCGATGTAGGTAGCCCAAGTTACTTTAGTCCCTCAAGGGCCCCACGTGGAGAACAATGCGAGACAAGAAGGCGATGTGCTAAGAAGTCCAAGGCCACATCCCAAGCCATCATACCTTTTGCGTTGAGCTTTCGCAGGTCTACGACCAAGGTTTCAAACTCTGGCTGATGACAAGTGACAAACAACATTTAGAAATCTCCCCTAGGGGGCTTGATTTGAACTCACTAGTGATTGGCCCGAGCGACAATAGAACCACTATGTCGGCTTGGAGGCGCTATTGGCAAGCCTCCCACATCGCCTACCACAGTCACCACCACGTGCAGCCCCCAACACAACACCTCATTGTGACAAGCCACAACTCTCCACCACCTACCGGATCCAGACACCACAATCAAACCCAGCATCAACGACACTCTTGTCATGCAAGCCACTTCCCGTACAAAGCTTACGCCACCACCATATATGGAGCAAGCCAAGCAGCTTCGTTATCTGCAGCACCAGCCAGCTACCGCACAACCCACGATGTTCAAACGCACCATATCCCTACCTCCCATTTCCCAATAGTTGGCTCAATGCACAATTGGGTTGAGCCCCACGAGGAACAGCCATGCACACCATCATGAACGCAAGCCCATTCATACACCACCAACAACAATATCAAGAAGGAGCAAGAATAGAGGTCGAAATGTGGGTTTTCATGATTTGAGGAGGGATTTTTTTCTATTGTAACAAGGAAGAATTATCTACATAAGGGAGGAATATGTGTGTGTTTTGTATATAAATAAAGGAGTTTTCATTTGGAAAACACTTTTTTTTAGTTGGTCGTGACCAAGAAACCACCGACTTCGCTTGGTGGTAAATTTGTGGGTTCAATTCATGATGAATGCACGTGAAATTAGTTCAACCTCACGTTTAAGCAATCAAATGTACAATCTATCTTATCCCGACTCGAGGTAAGGAGCCAATCGAGTTTGAGGTATCAATCGAATTCAATTGATTATGTCACACTACATTACTGTAAGAGTGCAGCAGCTTACTTCCTTAGTAGCTCAGCATATGTACTCTTTACCTACTTACGCATTCGATGCTTTAGCAAGTGAACTAGGTTTTTATTTGAGAGAACTATGTTTTAGTGGTATTCCTTTTGAGCTTCTATTTCTTTGGTTAAAGGACGATTTGCGAAAAGATGGAATAGGAACTAGGAAGACCTGGAGAATAGCATGCACAGCGAAAGGACACCTTTTAACGGTAAAAAGACAAGTCATCAAAGCAAGCATAGTTTACTAGGAGAAGAGCTGAGTCACCAGTTCAGACAAGATACTAAAGAGTTAGATGTGCCCAGCTTCATGCACTAGCCAATGCAACCAAAAGTCCAAACAGATAGAAAGGACTAGATGATCCACATATACGCTTTAACTCCCCTCTTGCATATGACGCGGAAAGTCAACACATGAATAGACTCAAGAGGCAAGCATGGCTCAAAAGGTTTATAAGTGGACACGAAGGGGCAACAACAATTTTTGTATAAATTGCAAAACCCGGGCCTTTTAAACTCAAGACCTTAGGCTTTGATACCATGTCAAGCTTCATGCACTATCCAACGCAACTAGAAGTTTGAATTCATGAAAAGGGCTAGGCAATCCACATATACATTTTAACATCCCCTCTCACATGTGACGTAAAAAGTCAACACATGAATAAAGGTATAGCTCAAGAGGCCTATACGTGGACACCAAGGGGATAAAATACAAAAGTTAGGACTTAATCAAGACCTTGAGCTCTGACACCATGTCAAGCTTCATGCACTAGCCAACGCAACCAAACGTCCAAACTAATGGAAAGTGATAAGCAATCCACATATACAGTTTAACAAGATGCATCTTCTACTCTTTTCCCTTTTTTAATTCTATAATTCACAAATCGTTTTTCTACTCGAAATAATCCTATTTTGGCCCGGGGTGAACATAGGCTCAAAACATGATTGCAGGGATCCTAGCCACTGTTGGGAAGCTGCATGGATTACAAAAGGAGCTTCACCTTTGGAATTACCCAAAAAAGATTCTTTATCAGAAAGAGACGATAGGAGCTACTTGTTTTTCTTCTTTTAGTTTTCCTTTAATCATATTGTTTGTTGATTATGCCTAAACAAGTACATATACCATGGAACTATTAAACACAAATAAGCATTAGAATGGAACTATTAACGGTGGCAAGGTCTACAAACACATCTAGGTAGCTATCCAAAATATATTACTCCCTCCGATCCATAATAAGTGTCGCCCATTTTGTACTAAACTAGTACAAACTTTGTACTAGATGAGCGACACTTATTATGGATCGGAGGGAGTATTACATATTGTTTTCCCATTGCAATATATTGTCTCATGTTGAACATCAAGAGACAATTGAATTCTACCCACAGCAGATTTTTACTAGGACATATACACCCTAGATACTTCTAGACTAGTTCGGGTCATCTAAGAGATAACCAGACTCTTCCCCAAATAGACTGTTTTATTAGGACACATACATCCTGGATTTTTCTAAACTAAGCTTCATAGATAAACGGACTCTAAGATGCCACAATATTACTCCCCCTTGCAGATACAAATCGTCCTCGATCAGTAGTTCATGGTGGATTTTCCTTGTCATAGCCATCATTTACTTCAAGGTAAAAAAAGGCGTTGGCTTATTAGGACAAATACACCCTGGATTCTTCTAGACTAAGCTTCATAGATAAACGGACTCTAAGATGCCACAACATTACTCTTCCTTGCAGATACAACTCATTCTTCAGCTGTAGTTCATGGTGGATCTTCCATGTCATTGGCATCATTTACTTAGGTAAAAAAGGCGCTGGCCATTTGAGAATTTTTCATCGTAGTTGAAACACAATCTTTTATCCTTTCTTTCTACGATCTCTATGATTGTCAACCGGCGGAACGTGTGTTCTTCCCCAACAGGAATTTTAGCAATCCAGGAAGTACCTTGATGTTGTCCGATAGGCTTGGATGACTTCTCAATGGAGGTCGTAGTTATGATGGTTTCCTTTTGCTCATATGCACGTGCTAGGCTCATGGCCACTTGTAGGTCAGAAGGGTTTTTAAGCTCCAAATCGACTTGTAGCAGATCAATCAACCCGGATGTGAAACTCTGAACCTACAGCGGCGTTGAGAGGGGGGCAACCCGACAAATTAGTGCTTGAAACCTCTCTATGTAATATGCAACAGATCCTGACTGTTTAAAGCGTGTCGGTTCTCCTAGTAGATTGGTTCGAATAGGAGGACAAAATTGTAGGTGACAATGCTCCTTGAAGCGAGTCCAAGACGGGGTCCCTTCATCGTGCTCGAGATGGATATACCATTCCTGCACTGCTCCTATCATGTGATAGGATGCTAGCCATACTTATAGCCTTCTTCGGTGCGTTGCCCCCAGAAAATCTAGTTTGTGGTATTGAGGCACTCCAGCGGTATCAGCAACATGAGTCATCGATGGTGGAACATGTGGAACACCAAACTTGGGGGTTGAGGTGGCATTTCTTGAAGAGGAAACATAAATCGTGTCTATAATTTGGAAGGCATTGTTTGTAGCTCGTGCATCGCGGGTAATGATGTTTGGGAGCATGGTACTTGCTGCCGTGCTAAAACTATGGGCGTTGGTGTCATGGTTGTCACCAGGTTGGTAGCCATATCTGCAGCCCCGATGCCATTCAAGAAGGGTAAGGATGGAGGGCGTTGCAAGATGCCATCGCCTCCACTCCACACCACTGACCTCTTCTCTAGTGCCTTGACTTGTAAATTCAGCGATTCAAACTCCTTGGTGAATTTTTCGCTTAGCGCAGCGATCGGTACTAGGACTTCATCATTGGGATTGGTCTGTATTTTTGGCGCATCGTCAACCATGCTGGTAGGCTCTGATAGCAGATGTTGTAGCCGACATTGGCTACGTAGGTTGTAGGGTGGGTTACTCGCTGGACACAAGGGTCGTCACCGTGTAGGCATCGTAGTACCGTAGAAAGGTAGGGGGAGATTGAAGAGTTTATAGGGGGTAGAAGAGAAGCATAGGTAGGAACATGAGTATACATCCTTATATAGGCCCTTTAAGTCGGATACTATTCACTCAACAGTAACTCAAAATACCTTGGATACTTCTAGAGTAGGCTTGGTCCATCAAGAGACAATTGAACTCTACCCGCAATAAGCTTTTATTAAGACACAATACACCCTTAGATACGTCTAGACTAGTATGGGTCATCCAAGAGACAACCAAACTCTTCCCCAAACAAACTCTTTTATTAGGATACATACACACCCTGATACTTTTAGACGAAGCTTAATAGATAAACGGACTCTTAAGATGCCACAACAACTGGTTTGTGCATGAAGATGGTATCAAAGATGTGTATGGTTGCTCGTATCCAGCTGCTCTGGTGAGAAGAAATGGCTCTGTTTGGTCGCCTACGAACACTCTTTGACCCGCATCGCACGGAACTTAAAGCACCCTTAGCCAGGCCCGCTGGGAATGCCCGAACCAGCCGTTTCCAGTGAGCCAACACAGTGGGTCCCGTTACACAAGGGGATGCAAGCTCCCGTACTTGTCTTTTCTTTTACCTCCACTAACCTCCTCCCTAATCTCCTTTTCTTCCTCCCTTCCAATATACACAATGGTACTTAAGACTCGAGATAAGCTCTACACGAAAAAGATGCACATCGATGTCATGGTTCCATTCAGGCGATCGATCTGTAATTTCGTCAACCGTAGAGGCGAGGGACCTTCCGAAACGACCATGTCGTCCTGTGTGGATGTTAGCACAGAAGAGAAGGGGAAGATGGAGATGAAGCAGGGGAGAAAGAGGAGAGTGGGAGGAGGGGAACGGAGACGCGACATAGCGGCTCGCCAACCAACGCGGTGCGAGGAGGAGCGGTTGCTGCCCGGTGACCAGGTGCGGCGTAGGAGCGACTGCACCTTGGCGACCAGGACCGCAACATCGACCTAGCTCAGTGCAGCGCAGCAGCCGCCCTCGTGCAAGCCGGCAGCATCGACCTATGTAACGTCCCGACCACTCCCAACCGGTTAACCACCGATTCCATTGTTGGTGCGCCTGGGATCTAGATTGTCCTCACAAACCAACACTAGTCTTTTCTGCACACTTTGTCCTCACTCGTGCGCACCCGGGATCAACTTCCCAGTCGGTCACCCATCCCAAGACTACTCCAAGCCAAGCACGCTTAACCTGGTAGTTCTTTCCCGATGGGCTCCCGAAAAAGAAGGTGCACCTTGTTGATATGAGTAGTCTATCATTCCTATTGATATCCTGGGATGTTACATACACCACCCCTCAAAGGACCCGACGTCCCCGTCGGCCCAGCAGGAACGTTCCCCTTTGTCACACGTATGTGCGCGCCAGTTGCAGGCATCCAACATGCACCCCATGTAAGCCTCACCGACCGACACACACCGTGTAACCGCCAGGGTCAGCTCTGATACCAGCTGTAACGCCCCGACCACTCCCAACCGGTTAATCACCGATTCCATGGTCGGTGCGCCTGGGATCTAGACTGTCCTCACAAACCAACACTTGTCTTTTCTGCACACTTTGTCCTCACTCGTGCGCACCCGGGATCAACTTCCCGGTCAGTCACCCATCCCAAGACTACTCCAAGCCAAGCACGCTTAACCTGGTAGTTCTTTCCCAATGGGCTCCCGGAAAAGAAGGCGCATGTAACAGCCCAAATTTCACAAAATATAAAAAGTTGTTTTCGATGTGAATTGTTTGATTGTCTAATTTGTTTGCGGTGTTTGCATCCCCGATTTATCGATCGGCAATTATTTTCCCCCCTCTTATCTCGTACCGGACGGAGACCGACCCTTGCCACCCTGACACTCGACCTTTGCGACACCTGGTTTCACCCGATCACCGTCGCGAAAACCGCACGAGACCAGCCGTAGCCAACGAACGAAACCCGTTTAATAAGTAACGGGATATTTGTATAGCGCACCGAAAGTGTTCTTGAAACGGTTCCAGCGCGAGGTGAACGCCGCCGGCTCGACGCGTTGATCGCGCAGTTCGAAGTTTTATCCGAATCGGAGGTCCTGCGGACCCCCGGCGGTCAGGAACGTAAACACCGCGCGCGCGAGAGAAAAACCGGGGATGTTTTTGCAAACTGCCAGCCACCTAGGCTATATAAAGACCACCACTCTCCTACCCTTTCTAGGGTTTCCCTAGCCAAAAATTGCAGCCACCCCCTCACAATTGCCCCAAATCTACCCCAATTTCGTCCAAAACCCTAGTCTAGATCTGGATTTGCCACCCCTCTCGATCTGGACCGTCGGATCAACAGATCCAACGGTCCGAGGCCTGCCACGTCACCAGTTGGGAGCTCAAGTCCGCAGCAGCTCCTCCTCTTGAGCGTCTCCGGAGCCACGAGCCCGACGCCTCACGCCTTCGGCTGCCGCGACGCCGTGCTCCGGCGAGCTTCCGCCGCAGCCAGGTCACCCCGTGCGCCCCGCACCTCCTCTTCTTCTCCTCCCCCTGGTCTTCTCCCTCTCCTTATCTCTATCTTCCTCTCGCGGCAGCAAGGCGCCGCCAGGACCGCCATAAACGCCCAGCCCTGGAGCTCGCCTCGTGCCGCCCCTGGACCACACGCCGCCGCCTCGTGGAACCTCGCTAGGGATGGGATCCGATGGATCAGGCGCCGCCACGCCCGTTCCCGCCATCCAAATCGGCCGCCGGACCTCCCCTCGCCGGAGTAAGTCTCGTCGCCGCCAGCAAGTCCCGTCGGGATCGGTGTCGCCTACCGATCCAGCACCAGCCAGCCAGCACTGAGATGGGCCGGCCTCGCCCCCTCACGGCCCAACAACGCGACCCCGGCCCAGTCCGCATAGTCCCGCGCATCTCCGTCACCCATGGGCGAGCCTGGACTATGCCTCGCCCACGCCTCCTGGGCCGCAGCCCACTCGGTGAGGAGCACCCATTTTTCTTTCTATTTTATTGTTGCTGCCCCTGTTGGGCTGGGCCCAGGACTGTAACCGCTATAGTGCGCCTGAGCGCTATTTAGTTATCAAACGCTCACCCCTATTTAGGTCCGTTTATAGCAGATTTGGCCCGGTAATGTTTTTTATTGTTTTCCTGGGCTTATTTATATCGCAGATTGTATTAATTTTTGCGATGCGATTATCTTTTAAACGGTAGCCCGGATCGTGACGCGTAAAACATGTAACTTGCTTAGAATTTCGTGTAGATTAATAAAATGTGCTCCTTTGCCATGTTTGACTTTGTTTAGATGTTGTTTACTACTAATTACCATCGCATGCCACCGTAAATTGTTTCTTTAATAACTTTTCAACCGTTGCTCCGATTAAAATATTCTTTATATGTAACTTGACTAGAATTTCGTGTAGGTTATGAATATGCTGCTCTTGCTTGCTAATAAAAATAATAAAATATGGTTTAGGGCAGAACAGTTGTAAACTATAAATTATCGTGAGGTACTTAGCAATTTGCCATGTTTAGGAGTTTGTCCCACTTAAATTGACTAGCATAGATAGATTATTTATGCTTCACCTCTTGTCATGTTTGTGTGCTATGTCATGCTTGGGTGATATGCCATGTTAATAACATCTACTCATGTTGTGTAGCTAAACAACTTGAACCATTCTAAATGTGCGGTATCGTCGTGTGTGACGAGTACTCCACTTAATCTGTTAGTAACCGCTCTCGACAATAGATGCGATACGGTAAAGCGTTGTCTCGTGTTGCCTTCTTGTTGATGCTTGCTCGTGATTGCTTCGTAGTAATAGATGCTTGCTCGTCGATTGCCTTCTCCAGTGTTTCCTTCTTGTGTGCTTCCGCGGGTACCTCTCGGAGACGTTGCGAACTTGCGATCGACTTCACATTCGGTTTCGTCTTCTCATCAGGTAAGGGGGAGCATATATCATGCTTATAACTTTCAGCTCACTCGCGCCAAGGTGCAGGATAGAACGATTGCTTGATCCTACCACTTTATATTCATGCCTCTCAAATAAACCCAAACAGTCATGCCCTCCACATCCCAGCAAACCTTGTTCAGCTATGTTACTATTGCTCGCTGCTCAGCCACTGCTTAGTATGCATGCTAGGATGTTATCAACTGTTATCCTGTTACTCCTTGGATTGGGCTATCACATTATATATATTTATTGCGGATGATATGATTATTACAATGTTGACTATATTCGACGAAGGATGGGAGGTCTAGGCTATCCTTGCCCCGACGATTTGTTTCATTCGAGTCACCTAGAACCCGAGTTCCGGGTATTGTGTCTCTTGACGAGCGTGCCTAGCGTGTGGGATTTTATGGGGGTCCCCTTTCTTACCTACCTAGCTTCAAACATTTCTAGAGGTGGCCCAAGCCGATTTACCATTTGCGAACCATGCATATATGTCTGTCGGGTCGCTCCTAGCAGATATCTTTTAAAACAACCTGGGCCAGTGGAGACATGGTTTCTCTGTTGGTCCACCCGATCAGCTAGGACCCAGCCCCATGTGAGGTGACCCGGTAATCCGACCTGCGTCAGCCGGAAGAGTCCGATCCGAGAGTGCGGACGGCTTTTGGATTGGGTGTCGACTCCCCGGGGGCCACCCGGATTTGTTCGTTGTTAGCTAGAGGGCCTATCGTTTCGAATCTCTCGGAACTAAATCATAAAATGATTGCCTATGATGGGTAGCAACTGAGAGAGATGGGCATGCGTGCGGAGCCTTGTAATGGGCAGTTGGTACATCCCTGCAGGGTTAAATCTTTTCGATAAGCCTTGTCCACGGTTATGGACGACTTGAGACCTACTCCTTGTTCATAGACAACAACAACTGAGATAAGTCTTAATATAACTTGATTAACGTGTGTGTGCCTTGACTGCTTTTTCTTCGTCGGGATGCGAAGAGGAGTACAAGGATAGGATAGGTGTTATGCTTGCGTAAGTAGTTGATAGCAAGACTTGTTGGAGGCGATTCCTCATCGAATGCTTGGTTCTCATCTTACTCTAAAATAGACCGTTAGCCACTCATATATTGCTAGTGCGTCTGCAACCTCACCACTACCCCCATCTTACCGTGAGAAGTTAGTTACAAGACTTTTTGATATATTCTCACCCCTTTCTTTTCTTTTCCCTTTTATGTTTTGCCTGATCGGCCGCTGCAGTTGATTACTACCTCGACTCTTCTTCTGGACGCCTTCGTGGAGACTCGACGACGAATAGTTAGGCGGATCCCGGCGGAGAGCCTGGACCCGTGTGGTTACGGGAATGGTGTGTTTTACCTTTGCCGCTAGGCATTTGAATGTAGTCTGTACTCAGATATGTATCTTCCGCTGATGTATTGTATTAAGGCAGTTATATGCCAATTGTATGAGATGTTGTATCCATGTAGCTGTAATGTTGTGATATCATGTTGGAAATCCGGGGCATATGGCATTGTCATATGTCGCAGTGGGACCGATATGTGCTTCGTCCCCGGATCTGGATGGAAACATCTAGATCTGGAACAGTACCGCATATCGGGCCTTACAACTTGGTATCAGAGCCTTACCGACCGTAGGATCCTTTTCTGGCCGAAGTCGAGTCTAGACAAAAACTATTTTGTAGTTATTAAGTTAGTTATTGAAGAGTAGGAATCTTTTTACTCCTTACCCTTGCTCTAGTCAGGACAAGTGTCGTAAGTGTTTTATTCTCGCCTTATCCCCTTCAAACTCTAGGATCTCGAGTGTGTGGAGTATCGAAATCGTTACAGTGCCTTGCTTGCAGCGTATTGTCTCGATTTCAATCTCAGGTGGGAATTCCTATAGTACCTTTAGCTTCTCCGATTTCGGGTATCATCTGGGTCATCCATTGCCATCCATCCTTTTGCCGATGATTTCATGACTTGCATCGAAAACACTATCCTTTGATCCGGTTATCGTTGTCGCTCCTCCTCTTGACACTGACGGTTTCGTATTTTCGACAATGTCGTCTCCCTGCAGAAAGCTTCTCGAATGGAAGTTCGTCGTTCGACATGGAGCAGTCCCTTGTTGGTGGTGTTGAAGATCGTCGTCTCTCTTTTCTCTCCCCTCCTCTCCCCCGGATCGTCCAGGACCTCGGGACGAGATCTCTTGTTGGTGGTGTTGTATTGTAACAGCCCAGATTTCACAAAAAATAAAAAAATTTGTTTTCGGTGTGAATTGTTTGATTGTCTGATTTGTTTGTGGTGTTTGCATCCCCGATTTATCGATCGACGATTATTTTTCCCCCTCTTATCTCGTACCGAACGGAGACCGACCCTTGCCACCCTGACACTCTACCTTTGCAACACCGGGTTTCACCCGATCACCGTCGCGAAAACCGCACGAGGACCAGCCGTAGCCAACGAACGAAAACCCCATTTAATAAGTAAACGAGATATTTTTATAGATTGAAGTGCTCAACTGGTCCGATAACACCTACGACGCCACCTTTGCCAAGGCGCTCAAGCATACGAAGTACGACTTCGCGATGTTGGAGATCCCAGCGCCCATAGAGTTAGATGGGCTCTACAATGGGTCACGCGTCCGCCGCCAACCTCACCAAACTGTTGGAGAAGGATGGTTGCACCTGACGCCACACGTTGTTGCTGGAGAAGATGGCGGCCATGCCGCCATGGTGGGCGGCGTGTTGTTGCACTTGCACGGCAGCGGCGCACCGCACATGTTGGCGTCGAACGCGGCAAACTAGTTGCTTGCGTCATTGACGCCACCGTTCATCCCAGTCTTCATGGCACTGATCTGTGTGTTATGCTTGCATCACACTCCAACTCAAAAGTTTTTTGTGGAAATCAGGTAACACCAAGACAGGAGCTTGTGAGAGTTTTTGCTTGATCTCATTGAAACTAGCTTCAGCCACTTCTGTCCATTGGAACTTTCCTTTCTTCAGACGCTCGGTAATTGGTGCCATGATAGTGTTGAAATCCTTAACAAATCGCCTATAGGAAGTCGCAAGGCCATGAAAACTTCTTACCTCAGAAATGGTCCTCAGAGTTGGCCATTGCTGATTGCTTCAACCTTAGAATCATCAACACGACAACCATCACATGTTATGACAAGTCCTAGGAAGAGAAGTTGTGTTTGCAGGAAAACAAATTTCTTCAAGTTGGCATAGAGCTCATTTTCCCTTAGTACTTCTAGCACCTTCCGAATGTGATCAAAGTGTTCATCCTCATCCTTGCTATAGATCAAGATGTCATCGAAATAGAATACAACAAAGTGTGATAAGAAGGGTCGAAGGACTTGATTCATCAAATGCATAAAGGTACTTGCTGCATTCGAGAGTCCAAATGGCATGACTAGCCATTCAAACAACCCTTCCTTTGTCTTGAAGGCAGTTTTCCATTCATCCCCGGATCTGATACGAATTTGATGATATCTGCTTCTTAAATGTAGCTTTGTGAATATTCTTGATCCACTAAGCTAATCCAACATATCATCCAAACGGGGAATAGGGAATATATACCTTACCGTGATCTTGTTAATGGCTCTACTATTCTTACACATGCGCCAAGATCCATCTTTCTTTGGGGTGAGCAGGGCTGGTACAACACATGGGTACTTTCTCAGATGTGCCCCTTTTTCAGCAATTCTTCAACTTTCTCCTTCAATATATTATGCTCTTTTGGGCTCATTCGATAGTGTAGGAGATTAGGAAAACATGCGCCAAGATCCATCTTTCTTTGGGGTGAGCAGGGCTGGTACAACACATGGGTACTTTCTCAGATGTGCCCCTTTTTCAGCAATTCTTCAACTTTCTCCTTCAATATATTATGCTCTTTTGGGCTCATTCGATAGTGTAGGAGATTAGGAAAACATGCGCCAAGATCCATCTTTCTTTGGGGTGAGCAGGGCTGGTACAACACATGGGTACTTTCTCAGATGTGCCCCTTTTTCAGCAATTCTTCAACTTTCTCCTTCAATATATTATGCTCTTTTGGGCTCATTCGATAGTGTAGGAGATTAGGAAAACTTGCTCCCGGAATTAAGTCAATTCTATGTTTAATTCCTCTCATCAGTGGTAGGCCGTGTGGCTCTCCAAGTATGTTCTGAAACTCTACTAATAAGGCACGTACCTTTGCCGAAATTTCAACAGCCAGGTGCTCTTCCCCCTTTACAATACATGCACCACACAAATCTGTCTCCTTCAAGTTTTCCATAAATTCCTTAGAGGTGTGGGAGATGGTTATCATACCTTTCCCCTCATCCTTTGAGATATTACCATCAGTTTTATTTGGTAGAATAATGATATTTCTCTTGTTCCAAATGAACGAGTAAGAATTTTACTTGCCCTTGTGTGTAGTATCTACATCAAACTGCCAAGGTCTCCCAAGAAAAACATGGTCGGCGTCCATATCAACTACGTCACACAAGATATTTGAGTGATAATGCTTGAAGAAAGTGGCAGGTTGCATTGTTTGGTGATCCTCATATTCAATCCTTTCTTGATCCACCCAGTAGTGTAGGGGTTTGGATGATCATGAGTTTCAAGCTTTAAATGGTTCACCAACTTCTGGGAGATAAGATTCTCGCAGCTGCAACTATCAATCACTAATTTGCCTACCTTGCCATTCACCGTGCATTTGCTCTCAAATATTTTCTTCCATTGTGTGTTGTCAAGTTGTGGCGTGGAACATAGGAGACGTTGAATCACAGATGCCACCTCTTCTTCTTTAGATGAAATTTCTTCATTGGCAGCAGGGGGAACAAAGTCGCTAGAACGAAGTGGTGGAGGCTGAAGGGGGAGGCGACTCAGGCTTTCAAGGAAAGGGTCATGAAGGAGGGCCCTTGGGAGGAAGGAGGTGATGCAAACAATATGTGGATGAAGATGGCGACCTGCGTCCGAAGGATAGCTTCAGAGGAGTTTGGGGTAACCAAGGGTAGTAGAGTCGAAGCTAAAGATACCTGGTGGTGGAACGAGGATGTCCAGAAGGCTATTAAGGAGAAGAAAGTCTGTTTCTGACGCCTATACCTCGATAGGAGTGCGGACAACATAGAGAAGTACAAGGTGGCGAAGAAGATAGCGAAGCGAGCTGTGAGCGAAGCTAGGGGGCGGGCGTATGAGGACCTCTACCAGCGCTTAAACACGAAGCAAGGTGAAAGGGACATCTATAAGATGGCCAAGATCCGAGAGAGGAAGACGAGGGATGTCGATCAGGTGAGATGCATCAAGGACGAAGCAGATCAACTTCTGGTGAAGGACGAAGACATCAGGCATAGATGGAGGCAATACTTCGACAAGTTGTTCAATGAGGAGAATGAGAGCTCTACCATTGAGCTGGATGACTCCTTTGATGAGATGAACAGACGTTTTGTGCGGCGAATCCAGGAGGCCGAGGTCAAGGAGGCTTTAAAAAGGATGAAAGGAGGCAAGGCGATGGGCCCCGACTGTATCCCCATCGAGGTGTGGAGAGGCCTTGGAGACAAAGCGATAGTATGGCTAACCAAGCTTTTCAACCTCATTTTTCGGTCAAACAAGATGCCTGAAGAATGGAGGCGGAGTATATTAGTACCAATCTTCAAGAACAAAGGGGATGTTCAGAGTTGTACTAATTACCGCGGGATTAAGCTAATGAGCCATACAATGAAGCTATGGGAGAGAGTCATTGAGCACCGTGTAAGAGGAATGACACGCGTGACCAAAAATCAATTTGGTTTCATGCCTGGGAGGTCCGACCATGGAAGCCATTTTCTTGGTACGACAACTTATGGAGAGATACAAGGAGCAAAAGAAGGACCTGCATATGGTGTTCATTGACTTGGAGAAGGCCTACGATAAGATACCGAGGAATGTCGTGTGGTGGGCGTTGGAAAAACACAAAGTCCCGACAAAGTACATTACCCTCATCAAGGATATGTACGACAATGTTGTGACAAGTGTGCGAACAAGCGATGGCGACACTGATGACTTCCCAATCAAAATAGGACTGCACCAGGGGTCAGCTTTGAGCCCTTATCTTTTCACATTGGTGATGGATGAGGTCACACGGGATATACAAGGGGACATCCCATGGTGTATGCTCTTTGCAGACGATGTGGTGCTAGTCGACGATAGTCGGGCGGGGGTTAATAGGAAGTTGGAGCTGTGGAGACAGACTTTGGAATCGAAAGGTTTTAGGCTTAGTAGAACTAAAACTGAGTACATGAGGTGCGGTTTTAGTACTACTAACCATGGGGAAGAGGAGGAAGTTAGCCTTGAGGGGCAAGTGGTACCTCAGAAGGACACCTTTCGATATTTGGGGTCAATGTTGCAGAAGGATGGTGATATTGATGAAGACGTTAGCCATCGAATCAAAGTTGGATGGCTAAAGTGGCGCCAAGCTTCTGGTGTTCTCTGTGATAAGAGAGTGCCACAAAAGCTAAAAGGCAAGTTCTATAGAACGGCGATTCGACCTGCGATGTTGTATGGTGCTGAATGTTGGCCAACTAAAAGACGACATGTCCAACAACTAGGTGTGGCAGAGATGCGCATGTTGAGATGGGCATGTGGCCACACAAGGAAGGATCGGATCCGGAATGATGTTATACGGGAGAGAGTTGGGGTGGCACCAATTGAAGAGAAGCTTGTCCAACATCGCCTGAGATGGTTTGGGCATATCCAACGTAGGCCTTCTGAAGCGCCTGTGCATATCGGGCGGTTAAGGCGTGCTGATAATGTCAGGAGAGGTCGGGGGAGGCCAAACTTGACTTGGGAGGAGTCTGTGAAGAGACCTGAAGGACTGGGCTATCAACAAAGATCTAGCTCTGGACAGGGGTGCGTGGAAGTTAGCTATCCACGTGCCAGAACCGTGATTTGGTTACGATATCTTTTGGGTTTCAGCTCTAGCCTACCCTAACTTGTTTGGGACTGACAGGCTTTGTTGTTGTTGTTGTTGTTGTGGCAGCAGGGGGAACACCCCTTCTTATCATCTCAACCAGCTGATCGAATCTCCTATTAATATCTTCACGCAACTCTTTGATCTGTTGTTATGCAACATCCATCCTCTTCTCCAATTGCTCCATTGCTTGCTGCAGCTTGCTCTCAAAGAGAACGACAAGAACGGGTATGGATCAACAGGGCTCTGGTACCACCTGAAGCACCACAAGGTTGCGGAGGAGCAACTCCACCTTGCTGCTACAATGTGTACAGCACAAGTGTTGAAGGAACAACTTCAACGTGTTGTGCTAGATATCACTCTAGAGGCGGAGATAGGGCTGATATGGCAGCAAGAGTTCAATCCAAAACTCCTAGAGCACAAGATGGTCTATTATAGGTAGTGGGGGTACATGGTCTGATTACAAACTAGAGGTGAGGACCTCTATTTATAGGGCTTTGGAAAGCCTTCACATCTCACTTCTACTCATATCTACTCATAGCTGGAACACTCTAGAAAACTGTAGGTAGGGTAAAGAAAAAGAAAAGAAATACTACACTAGAGTGGAAGTATCTAGAAGTAGTCAAACCAGTTCTGACATACGTATGATTTCTTTTACTTTTCCTCATCTATTGTTCCTCATCATCATATCCAACCAAACACCTTGTAGTTTGCATGAGCGTAGATAATGTGGGCAACCAAACAATGTGCCATCCGTTTTGCCCCAGCTAGGCTAGAGGGTATGCAGGCAACCAAACAACATGCAAATGTTGGTTTTTTGCTTGCATCTGCTCAGCCAGGCCCTGCAGAGATGTGTATGTAAACCAGAGATGACAACCAAACACGTCCAAGGAAATCAGGAAATATTCCTATCTACTGGTTGGTGCATGAAGATGGTATTGGGGAAAATTTCCAATGTACTGGTTGGTGCATAAATAAATAAATAAACAATATGTTTCCTCATTATGCCCATGTTTAGGCCTTATCGAGCCACTCGTGAGAGGGGTGTTGAAGTATTTGTGGATTGCCCAACCTTCTCTGCCCGTTTGATCTTTTGATTATACTGGTTGGTGCATTAAATTTAATAGCAAAGTCATCCAAAACAAGAGCAACAGTTATATGTACTGTAGTTATTTACACTATAAGTAATTAGTTGTAGCTTTGATAACACTCAATCTCATGTGTAGCATAAGAATCATATGATTCTAAAATCACATATTTTCATCGAGTAACTAGATACTCTCATCATTATCTCGGAAAAATACCTGTTTAGGCGCAGGATCTTTGTCTGACAAATAGAGATATATTTCTCGACAAAGT